>OX451735.1:694280750-695762902 GCA_948472305.1 Vicia faba
AATTCAAACACGAAATGGAAATCATGACACACATAGTAATATTTTCAATGGATATAACTACATACAAATATGTATATTTATTAATAATGTTCAAGCGTGGATATTAGTATTATTATGCATGTTTACAAATTAATAATCAAGAGAGTGTTAGGTAAATGTTAATTTTGGAATAAATTCATAGTTTTCATTATATTTTGGAATGTACAAAACAACATTATTTATACTGTTAAAGTAACAAACTGTTTAGTAACAAACTAAACAGAATTGTAACAAACTATAACAAACTAAAACTAACTGTTTAGTAATAAACTAAACAGTATTATTTTCATCATGTAATAGCCCCCCACAAGCTGGACTATGGATGTCTAATAGACCAAGCTTGGAAACAAGAGAATCGAAAGAGGGAGCTGCCAAAGGCTTGGTGAGAATATCTGTCAGTTGAGCAGCAGAAGAAACTGGTAAAAGATGGATGAGACCAGTTTGGATTTTCTCACGAATGACGTGGCAGTCAATTTCGATATGTTTTGTTCGTTCATGAAAGGTGGGGTTGTGAGCAAGGTAGATAGCACTTTTGTTGTCACAATAGACTGAGGTAGGTTGATCGAAGGAGATGTGGAGATCCTTGAACAAATATTGCAGCCATTGCAATTCACAAGTCAAGCTTGCCAAGGCCCTGTATTCTGCTTTTGAACTGGATTTGGATACTGTAGACTGCTTTTTGGATTTCCAGGATATGAGGGAATTGCCAAGGAACACACAATATCCAGTACGGATCTGCGGGTAGCATGGCAACTTGCCCAATCTGAGTCTGCGAAGCCAGAGAGTTTGAGTGGAGAGGAAGATGAATAGAACACAACCCTTGGCATGAGCACCTTTGAGATACTTGAGTACTCGAATTGCTGCAAAATGATGAACTTGCATAGGATGTGAGATGAATTGGCTGAGCTGTTGAGCGATGAATGCAAGGTCAGGTCTGGTGGTAGTCAGATATAGAAGTTTTCCAACAAGCCTTCGATAAGCTGTGACGTCTTCGAAAGGTGGTGAGTTATCATCATGAAGCTTTAAGGAGGAATTGAAGGGAGTAGAGCAAGGTTTAGTAGCCAATAAGCCACTGTCTTCGAGCAATTCCAAAGCGTACTTTCTCTGATTGAGAAAAATGTCGTGAGTGGATCTGGCAACTTCTAGACCAAGAAAATATTTTAGCCTACCAAGGTCCTGATTTTGAAAGTGGAATCAAGGAAGCATTTGACATATTTGATTTCCTGCAAATCATTACCGGCTAAGACAATATCATCAACATAGACTAATAAAACAGTAAAAGAAGAGTCATGTGATTTTGTGAAAAAGGATGATCAGCAGAAGAATATGAGTAACCAAGAGATATAAGGGCAGTGGATAATTTCGAAAACCACTGTCTGCTAGCCTGCTTCAGGCCATATAGTGACTTATGTAGTTTGCAAACTTTGTTGGTAGAAGAAGTGCCAACTTCGTTGGTCGAAGAAGTGCTAACTTCGTTGGTCGACAGAGGTGCAAACTTCATTGGTCGAAGGAGTGCAAACTTTGTTGGTCGAAGGAATGCAAACTTTGTTGGCCGAAGAGTGCAAAATTTGTTGCTCGAAGTGCAAACTTTGTTGGTCGAAGCATTGTAGACTTCGTTGGTCGAAGAAGCAGGAAGCATGTATCCAGGAGGCAGATCCATATACACTTCCTCATGTAGATCACCATGAAGGAAGGCATTGTTGACGTCAAGTTGTTCCAAGTGCCAATTCTTAATGGCAGCCACTGAGAGAAGGGTTTGAATAGAAGTAAGCTTCGCAACAGGTGAGAAAGTGTCGAAATAATCCACCCCCTCCAGCTGAGTATATCCTTTCACTACTAAACGTGCCTTGTATCGTTCGATGGATCCATCAGCATGATGCTTGATTTTGTAGACCCATTTGCAACCAATCTATTGTTTGCCTGCAGGCAAATCAACAACAGACCAAGTATTTTGTATATTCAAGAGCATCTAACTCAGATTTCATAGCATTGTTCCAACAATCAAATTTGCAGGCTTGTTTATAGGTTTTTGGTTCAGTGAAAGAACTTATGGATAGACAAAATAATTTGTGATCAGGACTACGTCTACATTGGCTATAAGATAATACAGAAGAGAGAGGGTAGTTAGAGGAACCTGAGTCAGATGCTGGCAGCATGGGGGATAGCAAATTGCAATGATAATCTGAAAGATAAGCTGGAGATTTACTATTTCGATTGGATTTTCTGGTTGGCACAGGAGGGGAGGGGCAAGGGAGTTGTTAGTGTCATTCGAGGAAGAAGAGAGGTTAGTGGGAGATTCTGGCTGGGGGAGAGAGGTGGGAGAGGAAGGTTCATGTGATGGTGGAGGTAAGTTGGGTGTAATGTTGGTGAAAATATTAGGTGAATCAATCGAAGGAGGGTCAGGAGTAGGAATTATAGAATTAGGTGCAGGTGGGATGGATACAAAAGGGAACACAGTTTCATAAAAGAATACATTCCTTGAAATGTAAAATTCATGTGTGATAGGATCATAGAGAAGGTAGCCTTTTGTGCCTTCCCTGTAGCCAAGGAAAATAGATTTCCTTGCTCTTGGTTCGAATTTAGTGCGATGGTTAAGCAAGGTCGAAGAATAGGCAAGACAACCAAAGACTCTCATATGGCTAAGGCTGGGAGGAATAAAATAGAGTTTTTGGTATGGAGAGTGGTTGTTTAAAAGAGGAGTGGGAAGACGGTTTATAATATGAATGGCATGTTGTATGGAAAGGTGCCAAAGGTTGTGAGGGAGGTGAGAGTGGAAGAGAGGGCACGAGCAACATTCAAAATGTGTTGATGTTTTCTTTCCACGATACCATTATGTTGAGGCGTTTCCACACAAGACCTTTGATGAATGATTCCTTTAGAAAGGTAGAAAGTGGTCATAAGAAACTCAGGGCCATTATCACTTCGAATGCACTTGAGTTTCTTGTTAAATTGGGTTTCGATAAAGGATATGAAGTGAATTAAATGGTTTCTGGTTTCACTTTTGTTGGCCATAAAATTGTCCAAGTAAACCTGCTGTAATCGTCTACGAGGGTTAAAAAATACTTGTGGCCACATATCGAAGGTGTGGAAAGAGGCCCCCAAATATCAGCATGAAGTAAATCGAAGATGGCAACAGACTTAGTATTACTGTGATTAAAGGGCAAATGTTTTTGCTTAGCCAAATGGCAAGTGTTACAGGGCTTATGATTGTCATTGTAGGTGACAAAAGGAAATTGAGAGGAAATACATTTGTGTATGTAGGGACTTAAGTGTCCAAGCCTAAGATGCCAAATAGTAGCAGGATCGAATTGGGGAGAAGAGGAGGTGTTGACAGATCCAGATGTGGGAGAGATGGTTTTAGGTGGGGTGGCATCAAGAACATACAATTTGCCAATCCTCCTAGCTGTAAATCCAGTCATCTTGGATTGGGGCAACTGCATAATTTGACAACAATTAGGAGAAAATTTCACATCATATAAAGTGGAGTCAAAAAGAGTGGTGACATAAATAATATTGACATGAAATGAAGGAAAGTAATAAACATTGTGAAGGACAAGTGAACCACATAGTAAAATTGAACCAACAGTAGTTGTAGTGACAGATTCACCATTAGGCATTATCATAGATTTAGGTGCAATATGGTATGTGGAAACGAAACTGTCAAAGGTATGGGTGATGTGATCAGTGGCACATGTGTCAATGATCCACCAGTTATTACAAGGAATATTTGAGGAATTCTTACCAGAGGAATTCTTACCAGAGGTATTGGACACAGAATTAGCAGTATACACTGAATTAATCGAGGGAAGTGAAGGAGATTGCAAATTAGATTGTTGGAGGAGCTGCAGAATCTGAGTGTATTGTTCTTGAATCGTAGACAAAGCACTTGGACTGGTGTTTGATGTGGATGCAGCATCTTGAATCGAATTCACTGTAGAATCAGTAGAATTCCCCATAGATGTAGTAGGTTTGCGTTGTTGAAATCCAGGGGGATAGCCATGTTTCAAGAAGCAAGTCTCATGGTGTGATTGGTGCAGTTGCAATGGGTACAGAGTCTGTTTTCACGGTCACCACGGCCACGACCACGACCAGTGTTTGTGAGAAGAACGAGAAGGTGCTTGAGAAAGGTGATTCATAGATGATTGAGACTCAATCGAAGAAGCAGAAGGTGAAAGAAGGTCGAATTGACGTTCTTGTTGAAGAACCAGATTAAACACATTATCAAGAGTTGGTAGTGGTTTCATCAGCATAATTTGGGATCGAACATTAGCGTATTGGTCACCAAGGCCCTTCAAGAACTTGATAGCTTTATCTTGTTCTTTGAATTTGCGTAAGTCTGAAGCAGCACCACAGGAGCACGGTATAGCGCAAGTACAATCACGAATTGGCCGAAAGTTCTCAATTTCTTCCCAAAGCGTCATCAATTTTGTGAAGAACGAAGAGACATCAAGAGTTCCTTGTTGAAGACGAGCAACACTTTCTTGAAGTCAGCAATTCGAAAAATATCTCCCTGAGAAAAACGATTTTCCAAACTTTTCCATACAAGAGAAGCACGATCATACCAGAGAAGAGATTTGGCAATTTCCTCAGAAATCGAGCGTTGAAGCCATGAGAGGACGAGATTGTTGCATCGCAGCCAAGGTTCGTATAAAGAATCAGAGGTAGGGGAGGAGAAAGAGTGCCATCAACGAATTTGATCTTGTTCTTGGAGATAAGAGCTACTTTCATTGATCTAGACCAGATCTGGTAGTTCTTGGTATCAAGAACAGGTTGAACAAGAACAAGAGAGGGATTTTCATTAGGGTGCATGTAGTAAGGATTGGTAGCAAAATCAGAGTAAGGAAACGCCATAACAAATGCTGAAACAGCAAGGGAAGAAGAGGGGAAACGCTGAAACAGCAAGGGAAGAAGAGGAGGGGGGGGGGGGGGGGGGGGGGGGCGAAGGCGCGAAGAAGAAGGCGCGAAGAAGAAAGGCGCAGAAAAGAGAATTCAAACTGATATCATGTTAATTTTGGAATAAACTCATAGTTTTCATTATATTTTGGAATGTATAAAACAACATTATTTATACTGTTAAAGTAACAAACTGTTTAGTAACAAACTAAATAGAATTGTAACAAACTATAACAAACTAAAACTAAATGTTTAGTAATAAACTAAACAGTATTATTTTCATCATGTAATAGTAAAAGAATTTATTCATTTAAGTCTTATACTGAGAAGAAAATATAATTTGAATATTAACATAAATAGAAAGAGTTAGTTTGAGTTTTTTTTCACCACAAGAACACTAGTTTTGTGAGTATAATGGGATTTGGGTAGTTGTGTGTATATGAGAGTTTAGAGGGGGGGTATTTAATTTTCTCCTTAAAATTTTTTAATTGTATGAGAGGATATTTGTTTCTTCGATAAGAGAGTCAATGATAGTACAAATGAATACTGATAAAAGAGCTCTTGCTTAAGGGAAAATATAGTGGATGTACTCAAGCTTGACAGGGAAATTATTGAGATACAAGTATGAATTGGAAGTCTCACATTACTTTAAAAAGTGAAGGTTGAGCACTTTATAATTAAGAAGACCCATTTATTCAATGTTTTAAGGTTTCTGGTGAATATGTGATGTCTCTCTCACTCGTGTATTTCCTCTTGTCCTAATAAAATGCTCCTCTTCATGACTCATTAGAAGGAGAGGTCCAAGCCCGTGTTTTTCCCGTAGATATGTCAATATCAAAACATCAATATTAGGTATTATAAAATGTTTGAGAAATATATGATCTATGTCTCTAATACTAGCTTTAAAATTTGAGACATTTCAGTCGGTTTAATAATTTAATCGAAAAATTAGACGCATCGGTCGTCCAATAAGTTAATGGTAAAAATTTGTCAATTCGAAAATCATTACTCAATATCCATGTGTTGATAAAAAAATTCATAAAAAAAAAACACAAGCGAGAATCAATTTGACATCCTTAGTACCTCATACTAAGTCATTATTAACTTGGAAGCTATTGCATGATGTTATTGCAACAAAATACAACCCGATTCAAACAGGAAAGCATATAGTTTCGAGGTGCTTTCTCTACCATCATGATATGAAAACTACATACCACTTACTTCTTAGGTGGAGATACACCTTACTTTTTTGGTATTAGTTCTAGTGGTTGTTTGTCATGAACATTCATAGAACTAATTATGAAAGCTTATTCAAATTTGTTAGTAAAGTTGGAGCTCTCAAATTGAGAATCTGATCATTACCATCATCATAATAATTCTTTAGAAAACTTGTCACACAAGAAATGATATCAAGTTTCAAAATGGTAAAATTGACTTTGATAGAGACATTCTTCATGTTAAACGATTAGTTTATATGGCATATACTTCTTTTAAGGAGAACATGTACTCTTTAATTAGTAAGTTTACAATTATTAAATACTTTGACATTAAATTACAACCTTGTCTTGGACCTAGAATCATACTACTTAATTGGTTTTTTCCTAGTCATAATTGGATTAAGTGCCATACATATTTTAATTCAAGAGGAATTTCTGGAATATCAATTTGTGGTCACATATTTAGGTATAATTAGGAACATTGTTGGGAGTTTTCTCAATTAAGATTGAAGTTTGCGCCTCTTTTCATGATGAATTGCATGTAATGATGCTTGCTATCGAATATTTTAATAGGAGGAATTCGAGAAATCTTTGACTTGAAACTCACTCAATGTTGGTCATTAGTATATTCTCTAATGTGAATATCGTCCCTTAGAATACTTAACTAAGTGGAAGAATGATTTACATGTTATATGTTCCTTTAGATTCAAAATATCTCACATTTTAATATTGCGAAATACATGTGCAAAAAGATTAGGCAATATAGTTTTTTGTTGATTATGACACTTAGTGAGATTCACCTCCTATTTGTGAGTTTTTTTCGGTTATGGAGAAACCAAAAGGCCAAATCTACACTACAACAATTCTATCCTTGAAGGTACCCTCCAATACCTCTTTGTACCTCCTACTAACATCTATTGGACATTTATTATACAATTGTTATTTATATTGACTTGAGTATCCATCTTTGCTAACCCATCTGCACAACAATTCGCTTCTCTCAAAATATGCTAGATTTGAGTTTCCTTGTAGTTCTTCAATTTCTTGTGAATCATCGCCACAATGTTTTCTCGAACTCCAAATATCTTGTTGTCCATTGTGAGAGCTTCAAAATCTATCTTTCTATAAATTAGAACACAAATTTGAACATTCATATTATGCCGCATCAGATCTAGATCTGCTAAAATTCTCCATATTCTCACTTTCAGTGTGTTGCATCTGCCTAAAGCTTTAGAAAATCCCATTATCAAATTCTCATTGACGCCACGAATGACTCCACCGCAAGGTACTTCTTGGTTTTTAAGCCTTTCTAGTGAATTTTCCAAATGAAAACTAGAATTCTCTTTGGCACATGCAGATGCCAAATATGCTTCCAATTTTCATCTTGATTATTGCTTCCCTCCCGAGTAATCACTTTATAACCGGAGTTGATAGAGAATTCCCCATTGTTTGTTACTCCCCATATGCTAGTGTCATCTCCCATCTCATCGCAAGGCAAAAGAATGTTAGCAATATTTCTCTAGAGTTTCCTCTTGACACGTGTGCTTTAAGCTGAACTCGTCCCAGTCTTCGTTGTCATTAACTAGGCTAGCCACATTAGCATTATTCGATATGGTGTTGTTGTTAATGTTGCTTCTTAAACAATTCTTGAGGTAAATCTGATTCAACCCATCAATCATGAAGCACCTTAGTTACTTTTCCATTTCAAATCACCCTGATAACATGTTGTTCAATGAAAGGTTTTACGTTAACTATGTTCTTCCAAAGGTTGAAGTCATAGTTTTTAGCTTCATGCCAGTATTACTGATAGTTCTTTTGTATTTACTATTCAGCACCTTGCTCCACAAGTCATCACCACCTTACTATTCAGAGTTAGTTATGTGGAGAAAGTTCTAGTTTATCTTATCATACGTTTTTGCTAGGTCTACCTTCATCACAAAGTTTCCCCGTTTCCCCCTGGCTTTGTGCATGTTGTGCATAATCTCCTGAATGATGTTATCATATCGTGTAAGCTTCTGCCACAGATGAAACCAGACTAATAGGGGGACCACTTTGTTCACGATGGTCTTGATCCTATTCATAATAACCTTTCTAAGGATATTATAGTTGGTGTTGCATAAGGCTATAGGGAGGAATTGAAGAACATCGTGAGGATTGATTTTGTTGTAGAATGAGTGTCTCAGGATTTTGATATCTAGAATATACGAGAGATATTTTGAAGTTTCTATATGATGTAAGATCACTAAATGGAGTATATTGAACAAACCCCTTATAACTTAATATAGAATTAGCAATCATGATTAATTGCTTGTTAGTTAATAATTTTTATACTTTTTCAAATGAATAACACATAGATAGTTATAACTAAATCACAATTATTTATATTACTAAAAAAAATAGTTAATAATATAGAATCAGATTAAATTTATTCGCGTTGATATAATCTCTACACTTAAAATATTCTATAAATAAATAATTATTCTTATTTTATTATAATCAAAACGAGAGAGTGATCTAGAATTTTATGAAAGATGAATATATATATATATATATATATATATATATATATATATATATATATATATATATATATATATATATATATATATATATATATATATATATAAAGAGAGAGACTTTAGATAAATTAGTCAGATTCAACAATGATAAAATGATAAAATTCTTATTTAATCTCATTTTAACATTGAAAAAGATTTTATAAAGTTTTATTTATATAGAATTTAAAAGTGAAAATTTAAGAACCTGTGTAATAGTTCTCCTTACACGTCAAGGTTCTCCGTACAAATATGAATATTTAACATTATTATATATCTTTACAAATTAATGGTCAATAGGATGGACCCAAACGCTTAGTTATAATATAAACAAATCTAGAATTTCATGAAACAAGATGGAAAACTATAATAGTAAATATTAAAAGTTATAATATCTTATTATTGTTACTATTTATAATAAATAATAAATAATAATAATAATAATAATAATAATAATAATAATAATAATAATAATAATAATAATAATAATAATAATAATAATAATAATAATAATAATAATAATAATAATAATAATAATAATAATAATAATAATAATAATAATAATAATAATAATAATAATAATAAAAATAAAATATAGACAAAGTCAAACACGAAATGGAAATCACGATAAACACATAATATTTTTAATGAAAATAACTACATACATATGTATTAATGATATACAAGTGTGGATGTTAGTATTATTATGTATGTTTACAAACTAATGGTCAAGAGAGTGTTGGTTTAAAGAATTTATTCATTCAAGTCTTATATTGGATAGTGAGGTGAAAAGTAATTGGTGTATTAATATAAATAGAAAGAGTTAATTTGAGTTTTCTTCACCACAACAACTTTAATATTATAATTGTAATGGAATTTAGGTAGTTGTGTATATGTTAAAATATTAAATTAAATTTAATATTTATATATAATTCAAGTTGTGTTAGCCCAAGCCCAATTAGGGTTGTATATAAATAGTCATAGTGTGTATCATTATTTGTACAATTGAATAATACAAATCTTTATTTCCTTTATTTTTCTCTCTTTCTATCCTTACTAAAAGTGCCTCACGCACTAACAAATTGGTATCATAACTTCCGTTTATTGTTCTTGATCAAGTTTTCAAGAATTTCACGCCAGAGATCATTTTTCTAGGGCAAGTGTATCAACCGCTGCGAAGATGGCTAGTGATAAGGGCATTCTGAATTCTCTTATAATGCTTGACGACAAAAATTGGATCTGATAGAAAAAACAGATGCAATTCTTGTTTGACTTCCATGAAACCCTAGAAGTGGTTACCGACGACGTTCCTGCGTTGGCTGCAAATGCAACCGACGAACAGAAAAAAGCCCACAACAAAGTCAAGAAGAAAGATTGCAAGGCTGCTTATTGCATTCAAACGGCTGTCGATGCTGCTAACTTCGACAAAATCTCTCATGTTGAAACGACGAAGGAGGCATGTGATATTCTGGTAAAGTATTTCGAAGGAGGTGAGAAAGTTAAGGTTGTCAAATTACAAACCTTGCATCGACAATATGAGTTGTTGTCAATGGGAGAAGATGAAAAAGTTACAGAATATGTGTCGAAGGTCCAGAAACTCGTCCATCTCATGAAGGGTTGTGGTGAAACCATTACTGATAAGATGATAGTTGAGAAGGTAATGAGAAAGTTGACCTTTCACTTTGATCATATTATCGTAGCTATTCAAGAATCCAACAATCTTGAAACCACTAAAGTGGAAGATTTGGTTGGTTCGTTGGAGGCGCATGAGATGAGGATTGTCGAAAGGAAAGGAGTTAAGGATTTGATACAGGCACTGCAAGCTCAGTCATGGAAAAAAGATGGCGGTTTCAACAAATTTAAAGGCAAGTTCGACAAGACTCATGGCAAGAAGTCTTGGTCGAATCCCCATAAGTATAAGGTCGAAGATAGATCTTCTGAATCCTTGAAAAAGGGAGGAGGAAACTATCGAAAGGACAAATAAGAGAAGAAAGATATGCAGTGTTATAACTGTGAAAAGTGGGGACACTTGGCCAAGAATTGTTGGTACAAAAAAGACAAAGGATCGAAAGGCAAGGACGAAGGAGCGAACCTTCCACGCCAAGATTCAGATGATTCTGAAGGTGGTATGGTGGTTATGGTTGTAGTTGTAGATAACCATGTCAAATCCAATATCTGGTTTCTCGACTCAGGATGCTCTAACCACATGACTGGTCGAAAGGAGTGGTTGGCAGATTTTGATGAGTCGGAGAAGAGTAAGGTAAAACTTGTTAGTAATAGTTCATTGCAAGCAGAAGGTACTAGAAACATAGTATTTCAAATGAGTAATGGAGGGAAAGCTATGATCAAAGATGTGCTCTATGTACCTGGAATGAAATGCAACTTGCTAAGTGTTGGACAACTAGTCAAAAAAGGTTTCTCAATTGTCATGAAAGAAGGAGTTTTGAAATTGTTCGACACCAAGAACAATTCGGTCTTAAAATCTCTACTATCGAAGAATGGGACATTTAAGACAATGATCAGTTCGACAGAAGTTCAATGTTTGAAAACTATTGTCGACCACAAGGATAGTTAGTTATGGCATTTGAGGTTTGGATATTTGAATTTTCGATCACTTAATCAACTGATTACTCAAGATATGGTTACTGGTATTCCAAGCCTTGAGATGCCTGAAAAACTTTGTGAAGGTTGTTTAGTGGGAAAGCAATCTAGAAATTCTTTCGTTTCGACTATGTCAATGAGATCATCCTGCATTCTCGAAGTGGTGCATTCAGATGTATATGGTCCATTCGAAGAACGTACAATTGGTGGAAACAGATATTTTGTTTCATTTGTAGATGAGTTTAGTCGAAAGCTGTGGATCTATGTGATCAAAAGAAAGGACGAAGTATTCAAAATCTTTAAGAGATTCAAGATACTTGTCGAAAACCAGAGTGAGAAGAAGATCAAAGTTCTGCAAACAGATGGAGGTGGCGAATACACATCCAAGTTGTTTGAAGTTTCTGTGTAGAACATGGTGTTGATCATGAGGTAACTGCTCCTTATACACCTCAAGATGATGGAATTGCTGAAAGAAGAAACATAACCATATTAGATATGGCAAGATACATGCTGAAGCAAAAGAATTTGCCAAAGTCTTTATGGGGAGAAGTTGTTTCAACTGCAGTTTATATTTTGAATATGTGTCCTACTAAGATATTGAAGAACAAGGTTCCTGAAGAAGTGTGGAGTGACAAACGACCATCAGTAATTCAATTGAAGGTGTTTGGCTCTATGTGTTACAAGCATGTTCATGATGCAAGGAGAAGGAAGCTTGATGACAAGAGTGAACCTATGATTATGGTAGGATATCATAAAACTGGTTCATACAGACTATTCAATCCAGTTAATGAGAATATTGTGTTGAGTCGAGATATTGTGATTAATGAAAATTCTGTCTGGGATTGGAATTCTAGCAATTCAATTAACAAGTCATTAATGAACTTTGATTTCGACGAAGAAACTGATGAAGTAGAGGTCGAAGAAATTGTTGAGAATCCAGTCAAAGTCGAAGAAGAAGCAGTTGCTGACACTCCCGTCACAGTCGAAGTCAAAGAGGCTGTGGCTGAAACAAGCCAAAGACCTTAAAGAAATAAAGTTCTTCCAACAAGACTTCATGATTATGAAGTGGTGGGTGATGATGAAATCACACCATATGGAGAATTAGTTCATTTTGCTTTACTTGCAGTGTTGAACCAAATAACTATAGCGAAGCTTTGAAGAATAACAAGTGGAAGTTATCTATGGTCGAAGAGTTACAAGCAATCTAAGGAAACAACACATGGGAGTTAGTCAAATTTCCAGCACACACAAAAGTTATCAAAGTAAAGTGGGTGTTCAAGTTGAAACACAATTCAGATGGGTCAATAGCAAGACATAAAGCAAGATTAGTAGCTCAAGGTTTTCTTCAAAGAGCAGGACTTGACTACTCTGAAATATTTGCTTAAGTAGCAAGATTAGTGACTATTCGACTAGTGGTAGCATTGGCATGCAACCAAGGCTGGTCAACATTCCATCTAGATGTGAAATCAACATTTTTGAATGGTCCTTTAGATGAAGAAGTTTATGTCACACAACCTCCTGGGTTTGTGATTCAGAAGGAAGCGAGTAAAGTATATAGATTTCACAAAGTGCTCTATGGCCTCAAGCAGGCACCTAGGGCATGGAACAAGAAGATCGACTCATACTTAGTCGAATTGGGATTTGTCAAATGCAAATCAGAGTATGGTGTCTATGTTCAAGTTGTAGCACAAGATATAATAATCACCTGCTTGTATGTTGATGATTTGCTAGTAACTGGAAATAGTTTGGAAAACTTGTAGAAGTTCAAAGAGCTGATGACGAAGGAATTTTAAATGTCGGATCTAGGAAAATTGTCTTATTTTCTAGGCATGGAATTTTAAATGTCGAAGCAAGGTATGGTGCTACATCAAAGAAAGTATGTCAAAGAGATACTCAAGAGATTCAGAATGGATGATTCTAATCATACATCCTCACCTGTCGAACCATATGTGAAGTTGGAGAAGAATGGAGAGGAAGACAAAGTTGATGCAACTTTGTTCAAGCAAATTGTTGGATCTCTGAGGTATATGTGCAATAGTAGACCTAATATAGGTTTTGCAGTCGGATTAGTAAGCAGATATATGGGTGAACCAAGAGTGTCACATATGAAGGTTGCAAGAAGAATCCTGAGATATTTGAAGGGTTCAATAAATTGTGGAATACTATTTCGACGAGATTCTGAAGGCAAAGAAGCAAGAGTTCATTGTTTTTCAGATGCTGATTGGTGTAGAGATAAGGAAGATCGAAGAAGCACAACTGGATATTTCTTTCAAATATTTGGTGCCCCAATCTCATGGTGTTCGAAGAAGCAACCTGTGGTGGCATTGTCATCACGTGAAGCTGAATATATAACTAGATCCTATGCTACATGTCAAGCAATTTGGATCATATCTGTACTTAAAGAAATAACTGTCAAAGTGAAGAAACCTCTAATATTGCAAATCGACAACAAGTCAGCCATAAATATGGCGAAGAATCTAGTTCTGCATGGAAGAAGTAAACATATTGAAGTAAGGTTTCACTTCTTGAGGGAAAAAGTAAATCAAGGTGAACTTGAAGTTAGGCATTGCTCAAGTGAAACACAGTTGGTCGACATTTTCACCAAATGATTGAAGATCGACAAATTCATGAATTTGAGAAAGAAATTAGGAATAGTTCAGATTGACTATTTTTAAGGATGTTCGACAACTTGGATTATGGGGGTGTGTTGAAATATTAAATTAGATTAGATTTAATATTTGAATATAATCCAAGTTGTGTTAGCCCAAGCCCAATTAGGGTTATATATAAATAGTCATAGTGTGTATCATTATTTGTACAATTGAATAATACAAATCCTTATTTCCTTTATTATTCTCTCTTTCTCTTCTCACTAAAAGTGCCTCACGCACAAACAATATCATGTAAGAGTTTAAAGAGGGGTTACAATTTTCCCATCCAAAAATTGTAGTTAAGAGGGTTTGTGTTTTTTTTTCCGTTCAAAATTGTAATTGAAAGAGTTTGCAATTTTTCTATCCAAAATTGTAGTTGAAAAGGTTTATAAATTTTCTAGCAAAAAATTGATGTTGAAAAAGTTTGAAATTTTTCCATTCAAAATTTTTAGTTTTGAGAAATTTTCTCATAAAAAATGCAAATGTATGAAGGGATATTTGTTTCTTTGATGTTTTCACGACAACTTTTTTTCAAAAATAAAACTCACAAATTTTTTATTCAACTTCTAATTTTCACAAGTAGGGGATCGATGGTTCGAGTAACATGATAGACTCCTTGTATCGAAAGTCTTACAAACATGGTGGTGCTCAGGGGACGTATCTTGTTGAATTTCCTGTGACATGATAAGAGAGTCAATGACAATACAAATGAATATGAATGCAAGAGCTTCTACTTAAATAGGCGTATAATGGACGGTCTCAAGCTTGAGGGGGAAATTATTAAAATACAATTATGAATTGGAAGTCTTACATTACTTTAAAAAATGGAGGTTGAGCATTTTATAAGTGAGAAGACCCATATATCTAATGTCTTAATATTTTAGGTAAATATGTGGTGTCTCTCTCACTCATGTGTTGCTCTTGACCGTAATAAAATGCTCCTCCCCATGACTCATTAGAAGGAGAGGTCTAAGACAATATTTTTCCCATAGATATATCACTATCAAAACATCAATTATAGATATTATAATTTTTTTTAGAAATATATGATCCATGTCTCATCATAGTTTAAAAATTTGAGGCATTTTAATTGTAAAAATTAGACCCATCAGTGGTCTAACAATTTAATCGATAAAAAGTTGTTGATTCAAAAATCATTACCCAATGTGCATGTGTTGATAAAAAAAATCACAAAAAACACAAGCGATCATAAATTTGGCATCCTTAGTACCTCATGCTAAGTCATTATTGACTTGGAAGCTAATGCGTAATGTTATTGCAACATAAGAGAACTCGATTTAAACAGGAAAGCATATAGTTTCGAGGTGCTCTCTCTGCAATCAGGATGTGGAAACTATAAACCACTTACTTCTTATATGGAGGTACACCTTACTTTTTTGACATTAGCGGTAGTGATTTTTGGGCAAAAACATTAGTAAAACTAGTTATGAAAGCTTATTCAAACTTGCTATTAAAATTGGAGATCTCATATTGAGAATGTGATCATTACTCTCATCATAATAATTATTTAGAAAACTTGTCACACAAGAAATGATATCAAGTTTCAAAAAGGTAAAATTGACTTTGGTGGCAACATTATTCATGTTAAATAATTAGTCTATATGGCATCTACTTCTTTTAAGGGGAACATGTACCCTTTAACTCACAAGTTTACAATTATTAAATGCTTTGATGTCAAATTAGGACCTTGTTCCGCACCTAGAATCATACACGTTATTTGGTATTTTCCTAGTCATAATTAGATTAAGTGCAACACATTTTGACATTCAAGAGAAATTCTTAGAATATCAACTAGTGGTGACATATTTTGGTATAATTTAAGAATAATGTTGGGAGTTTTCTCAGCTAAGATTGGAGTATACACCTCATTTCATGATGAATTAAATGTAATGATGCTTGCTATCAAATATTCTAATAGGAGGAATTTGATAAATATTTGGCTTGAAACTCACTCAATGTTGGTCATTTGTATATTTTATAATGTGAATATAGTACTACAGAAAAGCAATACCACAACAGTTGGAAAATGGATACCACAATGTCTGACTAACTGTTGTGAGGTAAGGGGTGATTGTATGTCTGGTGCTTTCTACCACAATCTAGAGAATGTGATAATAAGGAAAGATATGCACTACATATCACAACGGTTACGCTAACCAACTGTTTTGATATGTACATTTAGGTAATCTGTTTGAAACACATCATCAACAATTTATTTGGAACATAAATAACATTTCATCACGGTTATAATAGATAACTGTTGTGGAAAGTACCCATAGTTTATTATATAATATGTAGATTGTTTGTTTTTCCATACACCCCACTAAAGAAATATAACCATTCAAATTGATGAAGAAGTATATAATCTGAAAATTAAACTATTCTTGAAAACTAACTTAATCAAACCACTATTTTTGAATTGCATGTGTCTCGTCATATATTTCCCACTCTTTAACATATAGAATGTGGTTCAATGGTCTAAGTCCTTCATGGCATCGATTCATTCGATTCTAGTTTAATTTGAATAACATCCATTTATTGGTCAAGTCTACCTCATCATCACCGCTTATCATCGTGATTATTATGATGACTTATCATCATAACAAACATGATAATAAGTGACGATGATAAGGTAGACTTATTCAATAATTAGATTTTATTCAAATTAAACTATAAGAGAATGTATTGATGTAATGAAGGAATCGGGTAATTGAACCATATCCTATATGTTAAAGAGAAGGAAATGAATGATGAGACGCGTGCAATTCGAAACCCATTGATTGATATAAGTTGGTTTTAAAATATAACTTAATTTCCAAATTATGAGTTTCTATGTCAATTTAAATGAATGTATTTTCAGTGAAAGGTTAGTTAAAAAACCTACATAACATATAATAAACAAAACATCATCTACTATTAACTTGCATAAGAATTTAAAGAATAAAACATTTCTAAGTCACAAGAAGCCTCTTTCTTGTGACTTAGCAATGTTTTGTTCTTGTTCTGAGAACATTTATCAACATACAACAACACAACAAATGCATACAACAAAATAAAAAAACATCTCTTTTAGCAACAAAACACTAACAACATACAACAACACAAAATATAATAAAATGTTTCAAGAACACACCTTTTATTGAAACTAATTGTGGAACTGGAATAAATTATGAAGTTCATCTAGTTTATGATGCTATGAAAAATAAATACAAGGTGGATAAAGCTTCCACAATAGATTCATACTTATATTTTTTTCCATAGCAACACAAACTATATGTACCATAGCCAAAGTATGCGCTTCATTAAGGTGGTGAAGACGAATCTGAAAAAACGAGAACAATCACCAAATGAAAAAAATGAGAATCCATTTTTAACAAGAAACATAAATGAAATCGGAGCATAAGTTTAAATAACAAACCTCAAGGTAGTGATGGATGAATACAAATCTGAAGGTTGCAGTATGTGTGAAAAGTGGCATGGATGTTAGGATTATTTTTTGAGAGAGAAGAGTGAAATATGTTAGGGTTTTCTTTAGAGAGAAACAGTTGTTATGTACTAGGCGACAAACACTTTCACTTGTATATTAAAAAATATCACTTTTCATCATAGTTGACAAGAACTGTGATGCAATGATTAGACTTTACACCATAGTTGGAAATAATAACTGTAATGATATACAAGGAGTTGGGATTATGAAGGAATTGAGATTCGAACCCTGTAACTCCTAGTACATTTTACTATAGAGTTTAACAAAGGTCATAGTGAAATACCTTTTAGTAATAAAAAAAACGTCCAAAAATGTGTTTCCACCACAGTTAAAGATAGGTCGTTGTAATATTGTTTGACGAAAGGTGTTTTTCGTAGTAGTGATATTGTGCCTTAGAATATTTAATCGAGTAGAAAAATATTTTACAAGCTATATGCTCCTCCTAATCGAACTTCTTTGACAAGATCAAGCTCCTCTCTCAGTGCCTCATCGTTCATTTCTTCATTGAGA
Source organism: Vicia faba (assembly GCA_948472305.1). Taxonomy (NCBI): domain Eukaryota; kingdom Viridiplantae; phylum Streptophyta; class Magnoliopsida; order Fabales; family Fabaceae; genus Vicia; species Vicia faba. The sequence goes on from OX451735.1 coordinate 694,298,725, forward strand.
GGGGCTTCTGTCTGTCGGGAAGGCTCTCTTGTTTCGACTGGAATTACTGCCTCGATTCTGTACGCTAGTCGGAATAGGGTTTCCTTAGTAGTTGAATGATGGGTTATTCGATAGGCCTATAGTACATTGTGTAGCTCCTCGACCCACTTCTTTTTTTCCGCCTAGCCTTCCTTTGAGGCCTCGCAGCATCACCCTATTCGCGACTTCGATCTGCCCGTTCGTTTGTGGGTGCTCGATAGAAGTAAAGTGTTGGATGGTGCCCAGTTTGGTAACGAATTCTTGAAATTTTCTGTCTGTGAATTATGTCCCGTTGTCAGTGACAATTGCTTGAGGCATGCCGAACCAGGCAAGTATGTTCCATTTATAGAAATGGAGTATGTTTTGTGCCATGATTTTGGCATGGGCCTCTGCTTCTATCCATTTTGTGAAGTAGTCTGCGCCCACTATTAGTTACTTATTCTAGTTTAAACTCACGACAAATGGACCGAGGATGTCTAATTCCTACCACGCGATGGGCCACGGGGATGAAAGGGTTTTGAGCCCGTTGGGCGGTGCCAAGTGCATGTCCCCGTGGCATTGGCATTTGTCACACTTTTTATGTGCTCCTTTGCATTGTATTGCATGGTAGGCCAGTAATATCCCACTCGTAAAGCTTTTCTGGCGAGGGATCTCCCCCGAGGTGCTGGGCATTGATTCCTTCATGGATTTCGCACAAGATATGGGCGACTTTGGGATCTTAGACACACTTGATAATAGGGATGGAGAATCCTCATCTGTATAGTTTGTTTTCAACTAGGACACACGAGCAGGCTCTTCGCCTGACCACACTGGTCTCTTTTTGGTCGGATGGTAGTTCCTCTTTTTGAGGTAGTTGTATACCGGGGTCATCCAACAGTTGTTGTTGCTGATGGCGTTTATGTTCAGAGTAAGGGGATGTTTTTCGACTCTTGGTCAGGGAAGTATCTCCTACAGATTTGAACTTTGTCATTCTTTCTTGGACTAGGGTCAAGTATTTGGAGAGGTTATCGTTCTTGACTTAATATTCTCCCATACTTTAGAATCGACGAGCTGAGAGTCTGAAGATTTTCACTTCTTCGCCTCCTAAGTATTCAGCCAAATGCAGTACTGCAAGGAAAGCTTCGTATTTTGCTTGGTTATTAAAGGCCGGGAAGGATAAGGTGAGGGAGACTTCAATCATGATTCCTTCCTTATTCTCCAGAATGATGGCCGCTCTGCTTCCAGATGAACTATAGGCTTCATCCACGAAGATGGTCCATTTGAGTGCTATGCATGTTAGGGGAGATGACAAGGTCATCTCTGCCACAAAGTTGGCTAAGACTTAGGATTTAAGGGCCTTTATTCCCTTATACCTAATGTCAAACTCAGATAGCTCTAACGACCATTTGAGCATCCTGCCCGCCATGTCTGGACGTCCGAGCAACTATTTTATGGGTTGATCTTTCCGTACGACGATCGTGTGGGCTAGGAAGCTTTGCCTTAATCTTTTTGAAGCATTAATGAGGGATAGGAATTTTTTTTATCTGTTGATACCTGAGCTCCATTACTTTCAAGGCATTGCTCGTAAAGTATATGGGTTTCTGCCCTTCAGGGGTTTCCCAAATGACAGTCACACTGACAACTTCAGTTGCGACATTGAGATAAAGGTAAAGAGTTTCCCCATTATCTGGTCGCGAGAGGACTGGTGGCTGTGAGAGTACTCGTTTGAGATGGAGGAGGGATTGTTCACACTCCTCAGTCCATTCAAATGTCGCTTCCTTGCAAAGAAGTTTGAAAAGGGGAAGTGTGTGTAGGGCATATTTTGCCACGAAATAGGATAATGAGGTAAGCATCCTGTTTAGAGATTGGATTGACTTTTTTGAGTTTGGTTTTGGAATTCGGAGAATTCCCTGCACTTGTCAGGGTTGGATTCAATTCCTCACTTTATTAGATAGAAGCATATTAACTTACTTGCTCGCAGGAGGAAGGTGTATTTCTCTGGATTAAATAGCATTTCACATTTCCTCGCTTGGTCGAATACTCTCCTTAAGTAAAGCGTATGTTCAGATTCATGTTGGGACTTTACGATGATATAGTCCATACAGACCTCGAACATGTCTCTAATCTCTCTGTAGAAGACTTTTTTCATCATTCTTTGGTACGTGGCGCCAACGTTTTTCAAGCCGAAGGGCATTACATTATAGTAATAGTTGCACGACTCGGTAATGAAAGCCATGTATTTTTTGTCGCTTTTCGCCATGGGGATATGGTTGTATCCAAAGTATGCATCCATAAAAGATAACAATTTAAAACAAGCAGAATTATCAACTAATATATCTATGTTAGGAAAAGGATAAGCATCTTTAGGGAAAGCCTTATTAAGATCTATATAGCCAACACACATTCTCCATTTTTCCATTTGATTTCTTTACAAGTACAACATTAGATAGTAAGTTTGTGTACTGGGCTTCACAAATAAAGTTTACCTCTAGGAGGTATTTTACAACTTGCTCGACAACCTTTATTTTCTCTAGAGACTGCTTGCGTCTATGCTGGGCTAAAGCCTTAAGGGCAAGATCTATTTTCAACTGGTGAAACGCCACTTCTAGATCCAAACCGGGCATCTCTGAGGCGCTCCATGCAAACAAATTTGCATTCTCCCTTAGGCACGCTTTTAGCCGTTTCCTCGCCAGGTTGGGGAGACTGATGCCGATTTTTACTCCTTGGTGGGATCGCTGCCGAGGGGGATGATCTCAAACTCTTCTTATGGAACTGGGCATTGAGGACGGGAATGCTCCTCATTTCTTGCTGGAGTCGAGGAATTTTATATAGTCAGTCGGACATCTTTCTTCTTCCTCTTCTGATCCCGTAGATAGTCCCTAGTGAAACGATTGTCAAGGTCGATCGTGTCGATGTGAGGCAACATCTTCAGCTCTTCGGAGCTGCTGGGTCGGGAAGAATCGTTGGTCACTCTGAGTGGTGCCCTGATGGATTTGAGCCCCTTAGAATCTGCCTCGAAACATCTCTTTGCGACTTTTATATCCCTATGGAGACTGAAGACGAGTCATTTTTAAGTGTAGTACTACATCTTCAGATGTACAGAGGAGGGGGCGACTATTAGCTCGGTCGGAGTTGGCCTTCTTATAATGTACTAGTATAGAGATAGGCAGTCTATCACCTGGAACTGGACCTTGATGGATGCAACCGTCTCTGCTGCCCCGAAGGTGACTATCAGTTCGACATAGCCCCATGGTTTGGTGACTGCACTGTTGAAGCCTTGTAAATCTGAGCCCATATAGGGTATCAGGTGCGTCGCGTTGAGCTGCAAGGTAGAGAACAACTGGGAGTACATGATGTCGACTGAGCTTTCTTGGTCGACCAGAATTCATCGAACGTCGAAGTTGGCCAGTTGTGTGTTATACCCCAATTTTCCCCCTAAGATCTCTCATCATGTCATATTATCAATACATTAAGAGCACACATTAGGGTTGGTTCTTCCTTCTATTTCATCATATCTTTAAGTTTGCTCTTGAGGGATCACCAAGCACTTTTAATTGTGTATCTTGTACATGTCTTTTAGGTGGATTAACTTTTAACTAACATAAAAATTTGTATATATGTTTCTTTGAATGTTCATATTGTAGGTGATGACACATTTGCATCCATCTCACCATCTAACCTAGGGTTTAAGGGTTGCTCCTCAATCAAATGGTTCTTCAATGGATGGCAAGAGCTCAAGCTTCAAGTCCATGATATCAAATTTGTTGGTTCAAAGAGCTCTCTCAGTTTATTTAGGTCAAGTTTTCCTCAAAGTTGGTGGTGGTATTCATACATAAGATTCATAGGTTCATGTGTTTATTTCCATGCCTTCTTCAACAAGTTTCATTGAGACTTAAGCTCCATCTTAGAGTGTGCTTCAAAACAACATCATTTCAAGGCCTATTGTGATCTATCATGCTTTATTTTTCCAAGAAGGTTCAAAAAGATTCAAGTTTGCTTCAACAAGTTTGACCTAATTGAGAAAGTGTTTGATTCAGTGATCACAAGTTCATAACTCTCTCAATTTTCAATATTTTGAATTGATTATTTTTTCTACGGGTTCTTATCATCCTCTACAACAACTTATATTCACACGACAAGATCAAATTATGCAAGAAAAATCATCAAAAGTTGATACCCTAAATTTATCCTACCCCTTTCAAGGACCATTTGACTTATGCATCTTAAAATTTGCATATACATATGCTATAGTAGGTCATTTTGAATTGCATGTATCCATGACCGTGGGATCAAAGTACTCATTTACAAAGAATCATTGCAAAGAAATCAGATGCTTTGGCGGATGTGTGATATTGTGAAACAGAAACGGTGTTTCGTGGGTTTAGGCTCAGAAATTCGCAACTTGTAACCAGAGTACTTTTTTGCACTATTTCTTCAAGTATCAAAATAGTCTTAGTATTTTCTTCATTTAACGTGTTCAAGCTGGAAGTCAATTGTATGCAGAAGATCTTTGAACAATTTGGTTTCCCTGAAGCGGTATTAGAATTCTGACTGGTTATTTGTTTCCGCGGAGTTTGGAAATTCATAACCTGCATCTGATTCAATATATTCAGTTGATTCTCCAATTATTGAGAATGTATCAATTTTCTTATCACTTCTCATTTTTAGATCAAGGGCTAATTCTATGGAAAAAAAACTCCAAGAACATTAATCTTTTGAAGACGGTATACTGATTCAAGTCGTCTTGCGGATATTCAAAAATTCATAACTCCGATCTGGTTCATCGTCTTGGGTTGGTTCTAACATCAAAATAATTGTATTTATGTGTAATTCATTTCGTATGTTCAGGCCGAGAGAAAATCCCCCAAGGAAAGCCTTCGAACGTGCGGATCTTCTGTAGGCGTTCAGTGAAAAAACAATGGAAAAAGTGTGTTGAAGGTGCAAATTTTGGAAACTAGAAAATTCATAATCCACTCCTCCTTCGTTGTTTTGGACCTGTTATTTTTTCCAAAATTCCATATTGACGTCATCTATGTTCCATCTCTTATGACCAAAGACTGATTTTGTAAGGAAAGGGCAGGGAATTTTGAGTTATTGAAGAAATTTTGATGCTGAACCAAATCTCTGTTATACCGTTCTCCGATATTACAAAAATTGTAACTCGATCGATTTTTATCGTATCGAACTGGGTCCGGATTCATTGATTCAAAATTTTTTCCTACTATGTTTTGGTTTCAGGTTCAAAACATAAATGGTACTCGCAAGGCTTCCTTTTTTTGGTCCGTTTCGCACATGACGCACATAAAATACTGAACTAGAAAATATTTTCATCTGAGGTGAAACTTCAAAAAATCATCACTAAATCACCGTTCGTCTGATTGTTCTCATTCATTTGGCAAAGTGTCACAAATTTAATTATCTTCATTTTCTGTTTTTCAATGGAATCGAGATTTTTTATGGATGATGACATGGCGCTTTGTGGGCATGTTGAGATTATTTTGTCACGTCAAGGCCCAACTCAATTGCACATCCAAGGCCCAAGTTGCTCACACTATATAAACTCAAATCTGATTTTTGTCTCAAAAAAGGGGGATCATAACTTCACAATCTCAAGATTACTCAAAAACACCAAAAAAACTCTCTCTATTTGCTCCAAGATCAAATCAAGGTTTTCTCTACTTTTTTCATCAAGAACATTCAACAACTTTTTCAACTTTTAAAGAACAAAATCAAAGGAAATTCTCCTTCGATCTTCGATCTGATAGTTGTGATCTTTATACTTAAGCTTCCTCTTCATTTCTATCTGTGAGAATTTTCGATTTAAGCACTTTTTCAAATAAGTGATTCTTGAATAGGAACTTTTGGAAACTCTTGAATCAAGCTTTAATTAAGGAATTGAATTGTGAAACTGATTTCGACTGTGAAAATGTGAATTGATTTGAAATCATATTTCACAAATCCGGAATTAGATAGTAGAAATAAGTGCTTATTAAATTAAGTGATTTTCATGAAAGTGCTTATTTAAGAAAATAAAGCTTAGTATTGTGTAGAGATTATTTTGTTGATTCTTGATTATTCATGATTGACATGATTTGGATTTTGGATCATACAAAATCATGTGTTGAATTATGCAAAATTATGTGTTGAATGTGTGAAGATCTTGTGTTCGATCAATTGCCTAAGCCATGAAAATCCCAAAACAGCTAAAATTTTTTCCTCTGACTCGAAGGTAACCGGTTACCCAGTTATGGTAACCGGTTACCCATAAACTGTAGCTTCTGGAATTTCTGGTCAGCTTTAGGGTAATCCGTTACCCAGTTATGGTAACCGGTTACCCCAAAAAAGAAACTTCATCACTTTTGTTACCTCAATAAGGTAACCGGTTACCTAGTTATTGTAACCAGTTACCCCAAAACAGAAACTTCAACACTTTGTTACCTCAATAAGGTAACCGGTTACCCAGTTATAGTAACCTGTTACCCGAAAATAGAAACTTCAGCATTTTTGTTACCTTAATAAGGTAACCGGTTACCCTGTTATGGCAACCGTTTACCCCAAAACAGAAACTTCAGTACTTCTATTACCTTAATAAGGTAACCTGTTATCCAGTTATGGTAACCGGTTACACCAAAATAGAAACTTATGATTTTTTGTTACCTCAATAAGGTAACCAGTTACCCAGTTATGGTAACTGGTTACCCAAGCAGAAACATCAATTTTTGCCTTTTTCTTATTGCATTTTCTCTTCCGGTTTTCTTTCTTTGTTACTTTTTGACTCGTTTGTTAACTTGTGCAAGATACATGATATTGTTTTTTGATCATGTAACATAGAGGTGGTTATGTGATTGAAAATACCTGGCTTATGCTTGCTTCCGATGCAACACGCCTTATTTCTCATTTCATGAGAGACATTCTTTACTTGCTCGCGATTGTCTGGATATTGCTTTGCTTGTATTATTTCCTTGCGCAGGAATTATAATTATGCAACACATTTGTGGATTGTGATTTATTTTCGCACTTGACCATTGTTAGATTTCACTTCTAACTCTTGTGCTTTTCTTGGTGAAGCTTGCTCGACGCTTCCTTACTTCTCCTTGCTTTTGTCAGCTAGTTGACGAACTTGAGTTTGATTAGTAGCTTACCTTCCACATCTTTATTGGATTCCTTTACCGCTTTCCTTTCGATGAGAAGTATGATAAAGATGTATGACGGAGGTCTCCGTTGGTGATCATGTCAGGAACCCCTCTGGTTTATTTAAAGACCCGTTTAGGGGAATTTTGCATTATTTTCCATTACGTGCTACTTGTGTGTGGTTTGTTTAAGACCCTAAATTTGTGTAGGTATTCTGCAGGCGTATTTACATTTGTGCTAAATACCTCTAAAGGAGGCACCTTACTATTCCCTTGTGGACAAATTCCTCAAAAGAGGCAAGCGGAAAGGGTTAGTAGCCAGCCCCCACACATTCTAGTCCGTGTCATCCTCAACTCATGTTGTATGTCGATGCTTCGAATTTATGTAAATCTTGTCTATCGAGTCGATCATGTGGAAAAGGGTTTTGTCTCAACCCCCACACTTTGTCAGGAGTTCGTAATGGCCAATGCTGACACTCCACTACCCGCTTGTTTGCTTCAGGTGATCCGCTCCCCTTAACTAAAGCATTTCTCTTCTTTTTTATTTCATCTCACTCCCGCTTATTTGCTTGGGGTGATCTGCTCCCCTTAGCTAAATCATTTCTCTTCTTTTATATTTCACTCTCGCTTATTTTTCTCGAGTGATCCGCTCCCCTTAACTAAAGCATTGCGCTTCTTTTCTTTACCATTTTATGTGTGTGCTCTTTCAAGCTTGTTTGATCACTCACTTTCTATACCATGTTCCCTTAGGATGTGCTTGTTCCTTTCGGCTGCATGTTGGACCTTAGGTTGCAAACCATGCATGATAACATTAGATAGACATTTCCCTTTTGTTAATCCAAACCTTAGGACCCCCATTGTATGATAACATTAGAATTAGAAATAGGCTAGTCTCTCGTAGACTCTTTTCTTCCCCTTTTTGCATTTGCATTTAAAACTAAAACCTTCTTTTCCTTGGAAAATCGTAAAACATGCTAATCACACTTAAGCCCTTTTTCAAGGTAACAAAATACAAACCAATCAAACATGGCATCTTGCCTTGAGGGTGTAACTCAAAACCGTTTTCACAAGGGTTCCTCACCCATAAAAAACACAAACAAACAAAACATGTGAGCCGAACTATGATGCTCTGATTCCTCGAAAGGGATACGTAGGCAACATGTCACGGGGCTTAATTGAGAAAAATTCATAAATACTTCCTTCTTTTCCCCGCATTTCTTTTGCATGCATTCTTCCTCAGTAGTAAGCAGTAGATATAAATTAAACACACCCATAATATAGATAACAAGAGTGGATACCGTAGAGTACTACGGGCGTGTGGGATGCTAATACCTTCCCCTTGCATAATAGATTACCTTACCTGATCTCTCGGTCGCAAGATTGTGACTTATTTCTTCTCAGGTTTTCTTGATGTTCTCCTTTTCGTTCATGTGGGATAAAAGAGGTTCGATGGAGACTTCATTGTTCGATGATTTTCAGTCGGTTGCTTCAGCTGGCGAATTCACTGGGGACAGATCGACCAATTGCTGGTCCATCCCAGAGTCTCTCCTAGCTCTTGTTTTCTTTTCTTTGGATGTTTATTTTTATGCTTTCAGTTTATTCATTCACACATGATTACCTGAGCATACATATGCATTGCATTTTACTATTTTCCATATACTACTGCTGTATTGGATATGCTTCTTTATTGGGTGAGTGTTACTATAAGGTAAAAGACCCAATACCCAGGCCAAGTGACAACCATAGGAACCCTATGAATAGAGTGGAACATGAAAGGCTAGTCTACTTTGGTTTTATAGTACGGTCATGTCGTTCATGCTCATATGAGATTACGAATGAGGTACTATCGTTTCACGTAGGTGTTTCAACAATAGTGGCTTCAAGCGTACCCATGATTCTGAGTTACCCCTTCCTTACTCTGACCTAGTTTTACCCGTGAGTGGGCAGGGGATAATCTTTACAGGTACCATTGGTGACTTGTTCTGATGGTGACTATTTGTTCGAAGGGTGACCGTTTTGACCTGTTGGTGACTATGAAGTTCTCAGATTTATTTTCTGAGTTTATGATCTGTTGTTCACGAGGTTCTTTTGTGTTATGTTCTAGACCCTTGATCCTGAGATATATGGCATGTTTGGAAACAATATTGTGTTTACCTCAATTCTGTGGAGCCTTGATCCCATGATTGTTGCATACCATAAAATCATTCACCATTATTTATATACATCCCATTTCTATGGAATTCCAAAGACAAGTCTCCTCCAATTGAGCTTCCCAAGAGAAATACCACAAAAAGGATATTTATGGATTGACTAGTCTATGAGTTCATTGGAAATGAAGGATGACACACGTATTCATAATATTATGCATTTAATTGTTCATATCAGAAGCTTATTGGAGCCCTTCTTTTCATTTAGAGTTCAAAATCAATGGCAACGACTTCTCTACGTCCGTACTGCACTCGCGCCAATCAACAAAGACTTATGGATCTCTTTGAACAAAATCAGAATGCTCTCTGTCGGGACATGGACATTATGAGTGAAAGAATGAGTCAACTTCTTGAGACTCTCCACGCCATTGTTCATGGACAGGAAAAACTTAGGCAGAGTGTCACCAAGATAACACAAGTTGTTATTTCTATTTCTAATGGGTCTCCCAAGCCTAATGTTGTGATTATTCCTGAGAAGGTGGTCGATGACCATGATGATGTCACTGATCTTGAAGGGTCCCAAGGTGATCTCATTGTTGAGTTAGAGGAATTAGCTGAGATTGCTAAGGTGTATCGTGCTCTTGAAGAATGTCTCAAGGTTATGAAAACTTCCAAGACTTATGGCTTCAATGTCGCTGCCATATGCCTAGTACCTAAAATTGTTATCCCTTCAGAGTTCAAGGTTCCTAATTTTGACAAGTATAAAGGCACTAGTTGTCTAAACGCTCATCTTTGTCGCTACTGTAGCAAGATGGGAGCTCATGTTGAGAATGAACTATTACTCATGCATTTCTTTTGAGACAACCTTACTGAGGCCCCGTTAGAATGGTATATGCAGTTAGAGAGAACTCATGTAGGTACTTGGGGAGAGCTTACTGATTCTTTCTTGAGACATTACCACTACAACACGACCATTGCTCCTAGCCGTACCTAACTTCAGAACATGGTTCAAGGTGCATTTAGCTCTATCAGTGGAAGTAACAAGAAACCTTGCTTTAGCCTTCTCAAAAAGAAATAAGGAAATACTAGTGCTACTATAGACCAATGGAAGACCCCTGTGTATTCTCAAGTTCAGGCTCCGTACCATCAAGCATAAATTGTTCGTCCCAATTAACATGCTTCTCAGGCATATGTCATAGTTTCAACTCAACAACCACAGGTGGCTCGACAATGACCAGTCCCTCAATTAGTCATTCATCAGCAGCAATACATGCCAAAACAACCGCCACAATATGCACCCCCTTAACATAATCAGTACACGAATTAGCATCAATAACAAATTTACTCTCAGCTAAAACAACAGAAGCAAAGGAATCCAAAGAGAAAGTTGGATGCAATTACTATGTCTTATAGTTGGTTACTTCCTCTCTTGCTTCATTATCAGTTGGTTGAGATAAGAGAGTTTATGCCTCCTCCCAATTCTCTTCCTCGGGGTTATGATTCCAATGGTCATTGTGAGTTCTATTCAGGGTCCCCAGGCCACACAATCGAGAACTGTATGGCATTAAAATACAACGTCTAGAACCTCCTTGATGCAAATGCAGTCACATTCACTCCCAGCGGTCTGCATATAAGATGAAGTCCCCTGCTCAGACAAGTGTCAAGATTACAAAGTGTATCTTCTGAAGTAATAAGTCCACACAGAGTCCAGACTCCTTAAGATGGCAATTTCTAGTTTCATTTGCATTCTTATTTGTAATCTTTCTTGTTTTGTCCAGTACTTTCTTGTATGCAAAACATGTTCATATTTTGAATATTAATCATAATGCATTGAATATGCTTGTCCTGAATTAATCCATTCATATTCGCTCTTATTTGTTTCTCTTTGTGTTTTGATACTCAACTCTTGTTTGATAAAGTAAAACCTCTGGATGGAGGATGATGAAAAATATACCAAAAATTTCAAACGATTTAGTTTTGAATAAAAACCCTGCTGACGATGTACAGGCATTGTTTTAAATTCCCAAACACTGGAGATATAAGGGAGTGAAACCCTCCTCAACCCCTTTGAGCCTTGAAATAGGAGTTTCTTTTCTTGTTAGGAAAAAACCCTCACATTTAACCCGAGGTAGGGTTGTGTTCAGTTAATCTGATCGAGCATTCAAAACTCATTAAGAGTGCGCATATAAGAATACAACAATGGTTATCCTTCAAAAGGTTGAGGAAAGTCAAAAATGAAATGGTTAACCCTCATCTATCAGCAGTGTACATCAAAGATAACGATATCCCAATGGGTATCTCTCGCACATCAGGAGGTTAGTAGATGACAATACAATAATGGTTATCCCTCATCTACCAAGGACTCAGGCAGTCACAATCAATTCCAACAAATTGAAGAAAATGTGGAGATCAACGACTTGTTCAAAGGGAAAGAAAGAAAGCCCGCCAAGTCGGGAAAAAAGAGGAAAAACAATATATAAAAAAATAAATGACTTAGGCAGGTAAATAGCAAAGTAATGAAAAAGGGACGATGAAAGTTGTCGAGCAAGAAACAAAGTCGTGTGATGATAAACCAAGCATGAGAAAGTGAGTGACTGCATGTCCCAAAACCTTGTTTGACTCCTCAACTATTCCAAACTTCTCTTAAGAGATGATTGCTCGTATCGAGTTAACTGAATGTAGGAATGGAGAACATCACAGAAAATGGGTGGGCACCAAATAACTTTGAGCCTTAAATCCGTTTTTCTAAAATCGCAAACCAGGCCATGTTACAACCTTGAAAAGTCCTAACTGAAGCATGGGTTAATTCGAAAGTAAAACTGTAATGAGAGTATGGTAACATGAATCCTAGGAGGCTTGATAAAACTTTTGAGTTGGTATCACTCCATCCTTTACTGTCTTTTGTACAAAAAAATTTCGATGTTTCAAAATCTTTTCAATAAAAGTTTTTTTTTTAACTTCAAGACAAGTATAAGATTTGCATTAGAATTATCATTCTTAGAAAAAACATTATTTGCATATGAAAAAGTGATTAAACATCAAGTGAGCTTGCATGATGAGCATAAAATGAAAACTTGATTATCCCAAGGAACAAATTGCTTCAGAAATCTGTCGAAAATCAAATCATCTTAAAGAGTGATCTTAATCTGGGGCAAACTTTCTAGTGACTCCATTGAGTAAAAGAAGACCATGTTGAGAAATAATCAGAAGCAAATCACTTGAGATCTTGATGATTGTGTGAAAGCTTTGGCTGCCCAGAAGTCTCTATTGAGCAGTGGTGTATCACTTTCAGTTGGTCCTAAGGGATAGATTATTTCAAGTTTCTGTTTGAGCACGAAGCAACGCAAGTTGAGAAGTATGGTTAGGTATTAGCCTACTTTCAGGACATAAGTCAACCACCCTAAGGGTATGTTGTCACCCAAGACCGTGTCAAGCCAGGGGCATCCGTTCAAAGTGACCTCAATCAGAGGCTATCACGTCGGTAAATCTCTTTAAACTATGACCAATTTGAGGCTATCACGTCGGTAAATCTCTTCAAGCTTAAAACCAGAGGCTGTTATGTCGATAAATCTCTTCAAGTTGCTGGAAATCAGGGGTGATCACGTCGAGAAATCTATTTAGAATTCATTCAACCTGGGGTAGTCACGTCAAGATTCGACGAATATCTCCAAGAAATCTGTAATCAAAGACAATTTGTTTCGTGACTCAAGACACTGGGGCAGGCCACCTTATATCATAGTGTGCCACATATATTCCAGTCTTCTATTCAGCACAAATTCTTTCATAAATTCCACAAGCAGGGGTATTCCCCTCCAATCTCGCAAAGATGCTCAAGCTAATTATGTTGTATGAGACGACTGCAATCAAGCTAAAAGAATCATAATGTTAACCCCGACCTGGTCAGTGCACGAAGTCGTTCTCATCCATTGCAGATACTTCCAAACCCAATTCCCCAAGTGAATTCAGAAAGTCCGGAGTCCCAGTTTGACTTGGCACGTGCAAGTGCGTATTCCCCGAGAGCTAAACCGAGGCATTCTCAGATCTAAACCAGGGAATTCATAGGTGTCCGTGTCCATCTTTCTATCCTCAAGTGATTTAAGAGGTAACTCCCTAGTGTGGCATAAACTTGGGGCATGTATTCGAAGAGATCCACATGGTGTTTTGTATCCGTTCCTCGACATATTAAGTCCTACCATCCACTCAGCGGTTCAGGATGTAGGGAAGTCGGGCCAAATTATCTCTTCCCTAACAACACAATTCAGAATTCAGTGGCGTCCCTGTAAACTCAATTCGCCAGTAATTCAATCTCCAGCAGAGTCACCAATAATCTTCGGTATCATGAGCTCACTAGTGCAAATTATTGTCAATATCCCTAGTGATCTTTGGTACTATGAGTTTCCAACGCTAGTTCTTATTGGCATCCCTGATGATGAATAACGATTCCCAATGAGCCTTCGTTCATCCCCATGAAGTCTATTTCTTTACATTTCATATAGTTATCACAACATAACATTGCATCTTCAAAAGTGCATGGCCGATCCATCAGAATGGATCTTTGCGGAAAAAGAAATTTAAACATACATACATAGCATAAGCCAGATTGAGCACCTTACTCGAAAGACCTAAATCATTCAAAGACAGCAATACATCCCCACAAGAGGATATCACTCCCGAACCTTCAGTTGACGTCCTTCGTTACATCACGATATCCAGATAGCGGTGTCAGTTCATTGTACTTCAAAACATCCGTCCATGTCAGTTTTCTAAACATTTGGCCGCCAGTTTTCCAAACACTCGTCTATGTCAGTTTTCCAAACACTCGCCTGTGTCAGTTTTCTAAACACTCATCTGTGTCAGTTTCCTAAACAATCGTTCGTGCCAATTTTCTAAATTCTCGTTCGTGTCAGCTTTTCCAAATACCCGTCTGTGTCTATTTTTCCTCCAGATCCCAATAAAATTAGTACAATCAGTCGTCCCTTGTACCTTCACTAGTCATGTCGTAACATATGTCTCATCTTAGAACCCTGAGGTCGCCCATAGACCTAGTTCTCCAGTAGATGAAGTTTCATTTTAGAACCCTAAGGTCGCCGATAGGCCTAGTTCTCCCTATAAATCTTGTTTTAGAATTCTGAGGTTTCCCTTAGGCCTAGTTCTTTAGTAGATCGCCTGTAGGTATCTTCGTAGAATCATGAGGTCGCCCATAGGCCTAGTTCTCCGACAGATCGCCCTGATGTCTCATCTTAGAACCATGAGGTCGCCCATAGACCTAGTTCTCTAGTAGATGAGGTTTCATTTTAGAACCCTGAGGTCGCCCATAAGCCTAGTTCTCCCTATAAATCATGTTTTAGAATTCCGAGGTCCCCCTTAGGCCTAGTTCTTCAGCAGATCGCCCATAGGTATATTCGTAGAATCCCGAGGTCGCCCATAGGCCTAGTTCTCCAACAGATCACCCTGATGTCTCGTCTTAGAACCCTGAGGTCTCCCATAGACCTAGTTCTTCAATAGATATGGTCTCATCTTAGAACCTTGAGGTCGCCCATAGGCTTAGTTCTCCCTATAGATCTTGTTTTATAATTTTGAGGTCGCCCTTAGGCCTAGTTCTTCAGAAAATCGACCATAGGTATCTTTGTATAATTCTAAGGTCGCTCATAGGCCCAGTTCTCCGACAAATCGGCCGTAGGTATCTTCGTAGAATCCTGAGGTCTCCCATAGGCCTAGTTCTCCAACAGATCACCCTGATGTCTCATTTTTGAACCATGAGGTCGCCCATAGATATAGTTCTCTAGTAGATGAGGTTTCATCTTAGAACCCTGAGGTCACCCATAGGCCTAGTTCTCCCATAAATATTGTTTTAGAATTCCGAGGTCTCCCTTATGCCTAGTTCTTCAGGAGATCGCCCATAGGTATCTTCGTAGAATCCTGAGGTCGCCCATAGGCCTAGTTCTCCGACAGATCACCCTGATGTCTCATCTTAGAACCCTGATGTCATACGGTAGGAGATCTGACTTGGGTGTTTTGTGTTTTATCGCAATTGTTGCGGATAACAAGAGTCACCACCGACTTTTCTTTTATCCAATAAAGGAAAGGATGAAAAGAACAGGAAAGACCTTTTGAGATATTTTCTTGGTTCGGAGGGGTAGGTTATGAAAAGGGAAGGTGTTAGCACCTTTTTCATCCGTAGTTATCTACAGGCTCTTAGTTGCTTGCTAGATCACTTTGAAAAATGATTTGTTTGAATTGTGTTTGTGGTGGGTTTTTGAAAGTATTTTGAAAACGCCTTTGTTTCGGCAAACTTTTTAATGATTCTCGTCTCTATAAGAATGTATACAAAGTGTTGTTTTTGAAAATAGTTCAAAGAGATGTTTGTTTTTGAAGGTGTTTTAAAAGTGTGAGTGTGAAAATGGTTTTAGTTTGTGAGCAAGCAACTACGATCGTCCTACCTACTCAAAAGGTCTTTATTATTTTCCTCCTCCCTTAGATATTGCCACCTTACCATTGATTGGTAAGAAGCCCCATCATTGGATGTGAAGGGACGAGCATGGGTCAATCGTATAGTCATAGAATGCAACTTATGAGACGTTTTAGCAATTTTCGTAAGGGACTAGATCGTTTACCGAAGGCAACATCGAGGGACATCGAGGGACTACGATCTTTTTTTCCGAGGGTCTTTGCTAAAATGCCCATATTCGAGGGACATGACTATTTTCTGAGGCAACAAGCGAGGTTACCCTAGAGGTGTACGTGTGCAAAGTGTGTTTGATTGCATGCATTTTTGTCTTTGAGATTAGGGTTTTCTAGCGGTTGATTTTATCTTGCCATACACACCTTAATTACTAACAATTTATATTAAAGCGGTAAATTATGAAAATTAAAATCCTAAGCTATTACATCATTAGGGGAGTGGGGGTACAATTTACAAATATGGATGAGGTGGAAACTTAAATATTACAACCATATCGAATAACAGTGAAGGAAATGTAAAAACAATGTAAAAAGAAGGAAAAATTGCATTTTGAACTATTATGTGTCGACACATGCTGCTATGCATCGACACGTAACTTTCCTCGCCCTTGTAAAACTAAATCAACTCAGTATGAGTTGATGCTAATAGGATGTGTCGACTCATGCGCCTGTTTGTGTTGACATATACGCGTTTTGTGTCGACTCATGCACCTTTCATCCTTCTGTTTTGGGGCCTGGATAACAGTATGTGTCGATGCATAAGGCCATGTGTCGACTCATACCCTGTTTTTTCACTAGAATGAGTCGACCCATGTGGGTATGTGTCGACTCATGCTGCAGTTTTTTTGCCATAAACATTGTTTTATTGTCTGTACATGTCAGTTTACCACATATGATTGATAAACATAAACAACAAGCAAATGGTTAGCTCAAAGAGACAATGGTTACTACATTTTATCTTCAAAAATAAACCATTAATGATATATAAAAAAATGCCAAGTCAAGAAGACTTACCTTGAGACTGCACTTGGTGTTTTAAATCTGAATACTTTTCAAGATGCTGTGATGGCTCCAATGAATCTCCAAGAAGCTGTTCCAAACTGTTGAATCACACTAAACCCAGTCAAGTTATACAATACTGTTTTTGTGTTTAGAGGGTGAAGATAATGGCACTACAGAAACTGTTCTTGTGTTTGAACAATCTCTATGTGATAAGGTGTTTGGTTTATGGGAGAGTTTGTAAGATGGAATAATGGATTGAGGTTCTGTTTTTGTGACTGAGAATAAAGATGAGTATGAGCAAAGGGTATTTTATGAAATGAGCAGAGTTTATAAAGAATGTTTTTTTTCGGTTCTCTCTTTTTCTCTCCAAAAAAACGCCTCTTGTGTGTTGTGAAAACAGTCTATTTATAGAGGAAGTTTGGCTGAGATTTGGGGGGGGGGGGGGGGGGGGAACTGTGATACGGTGGCAGAACCGGTTGTTTTTGTACTACTGGTTTTGTGTTTTTTGTTCGCAAATGTACAGTAAGTAAGAGTCGCCACTGTCTTTTATTTTATCCAACAAAGGAAAAGGGAAAAAGAACAGAAAAAACCTTTTTCGAGATGTTTTTGAGTACGTGGGGTAGATTATAGAAAGGGAAGGTGTTAGCACCCTTTCTATCCGTGGTTTTCCATGGGCTCTTAGGTACTTGCTCATTTTTAAATTGCTTTTGTGTATTTGTGTGCTTTTAAAAGTTTTGAAATTGCCTTAGTGCCACGATTCACTTTATGGTAACTCTTGTATCAGTCCTCAAGAGTGTGATAAAGTGTTTTTGAAAACTTATGTTTGAAAAGCTTGTTTGAAAGTGTATGGTGTTAAATATTATTTTGAGCAAGTACTTAAGAGTTTCTACCTACTCGAAAAAGACTAATCATTTTCTTATTTCCTTTAGATAATGCTATCCTACTATTAAGGAGTAGGTAGCTCCATCGTTGGAGTTTGAGGGACAATCGAAAGAGACGTTTACAGTCACTTAAGGCAACATGGCAAGATCTCTTAGTAACTGTCCTAAAGTTTTAAGATAACTTTTTTACCGAGGCAACGTCGAAAGGGTCATCGAGGGACTAGTGACCTTTCGAATTAGAGGACAGCCACTAAAAATTCTCACGTTTCGAGAATAGTGACCATTTTCCGAAGGCAACCGAAGTGGGGAAAAACCCTAGGAGTGAGCATGTGCAAGTGTTTGTTTTTCAGTCAATTATCTTTGCACAATTAGGGTTTTCTACTGCTTTAAATATTGATTTATCTTTCGCATACAATCCTATTATCAATCATCTAACAGTTTAATTAATAGCATAAAATAAAGTGCAAGAAATTTAAACCTAGCTATTACAAGGATTCGGGGAGGGGGATTACATAACCAAAAAAACTTTGGGGAAAAGCGGCAAATAAAAGCAGTAATAAACCTAAGTTAAAAGCTATTACAAACTCGAAACATATACAATAATTGGAAAAACTAAATAAATAAATGCGCGCGAGAATAAATTAAACGAGGAATTAAAGTTTAACGAATCTAATTGATTTAGAAGAAAAATATTTTTGGATTTTTGAGGAAGTAATTAATTTTGCAAATTAACCTAATTTCTAATTAATTTTAATTATGAAAAATGAATTTAAATTATCCTAGTTAACCTAACTAATTAATGAAATTAAATATTTTATAAAAAAAAACCATCTCTAATGTTTTTTGTGTTTTTATGATTTTAAGATTTAATTTAAAAAAGATTTTTAAAACAATTAAAAATAAATAAAACAAAAAAAGTTAAAGAAATTAAAAAAAAATTAAAATGGGCCCGATGCTGGAAGTGATTTTGGGGGTGCAGAATTGAATTTGTGTTAGACCCAAGATTGTTGGCCCAATGACTGCGTCTGATCCAGTGGGGATCACCTTTGGAGGGTCTACCATGCTCCTAGCTTGCTGTATGTTGGATCTGATCAGTGGATGATCCAAGGCATGAGATGTTGAGGTGTATGGTGAGCACGTTTGGAATGGTACTACTGAATCTGTAGATAAACGTTAAGAAAAATATTATGTAGGAGGCATGGATCGAACCCCTGACCTCCTACACGGGCGCGCCCTGAAACACTTCGCTTGTACCACTGAGCCAACTTGCTATTCATTGATATAAACAAATAACAAATAATATATTTAATAATGAGTCACTGTTATAAAAAAAAACGCACGCCATTCAAACTGTCCACTCAGGTTTGGACACACCATCGTCTTCCTCGCATAACTGTCGTTTTAGACCCAGACATGTACCTACGAACATGTCCATTGCTATAAACCTGTATATCTTCAAAATGCAACATAGGCATGATAAATCCCAACCGAGGGCATGGGTAGATTGGAAATCAACCATTGAGCCTGAATATACCCTTGGTTTGGCCTAATTTAATATCAAAAAGCCCTAAAACATGCTTTGAAACCCTAAGAATGGTGTTTCATGATTCCTACGCGTAAACTCAAATCAAATCATCCAAACATATTACAAACATGATAATAAGCATGAATAAATGATTAAAACATGTTGATAATGCCAGCATTAAGGAAAACGATTTTCAAAAAAGGAGCAAACTGTGACTGTTATTATGCTTGATTCTTGATGCTTTAAGGCTTGGGAATGAGTGGGATAACTTCAGTGAATGTCCAGGAGTGTTGTTGTGTCGTTGGAATTGCTTGAAACGGCCTATGAAGGGATATGTGATCAACACTTTTTGACAAAAAGTTTGACCTTTGTTCTTGCTTCGTGGGAGGGTGGCTGCACATAAAAATCTGTCCTTAGGGTTGCAAATACTTTGTTATATGTAGCAGAATCAATCTAGGGTAATAGAATTGGAAAGAATCAAAAGATGTTATGGTCATGAATTTTGATTCCAATCTTTCCACATTTGAAGATTTCCTCTTGTTTTGAGCTTGCATAATTTTGTTCTCTATTTGACAGCTCATGAGATATTCAATCAATGCCAAAATAAATCTCATCCCATTTATTTGATTTATTTTTGATTTTATTTGAATTTTAAAAAAATAAAATCAAAGTAAATTAAATAAATAGGTGAATAAGGCATGAAGGGTCCCATAGGTCGTGGACCATGCTAGGACTGAGAATCAATCTTGAAAAGATGGGCCCATGTGGAAAAAAATACAATTTTGGGCATTGTTGACTTTGTGCAAATTTCCAAAAATGGCCAACTTTGACAATGCACATCTCTCTCAATTTTGACCCTAAGAGGGTGTTCTTAGACTTTTTAGAAAGTTTAGGATGTCCCCTAAACAACCTTTTTGGTTTCATCTCCATTGGGTCTTCCATGTTTATGTAAGAAGCTTTGACCCAAAAGGTGTTTTTGTTGACTTTTGAAAGGGACCTATAATGTCTGAATTTATATCTTTTCATGAGTGCATTTATTGAACTTGAGGGATGAATATGAATTTAGGGAATTGGATTCTCTCCAAAATGAGCCTTTGATGAGGAATTTCTGACTTTTCCTATATAAACCCTAATTTAGCAACTTTTGAGTTTTGATGAGTTAGGAGCAATCCTTGAGGAATCATGATCAACCCTTGATCAAATGATGGATATTACTTGAAAATGTTTATGTTGACCAAAAATATTGAAGTTTGACTGTATGTGGGTCACAATTGACTTTTGACCTACTATAGTTGATTTTCAGGCATTTGAGCAGTTGATTGGGCAGACTTCTTATGCGAGGCATGAAACTTGGCATGGATGATCTTGAGGACATATTAGGGCAATGGAAACCATTTAGGACCCTTAGAACTCAAACATATTGATGAGGAGTGAAACCCTAGTTTGAGGCTCATTGTCTTAGGAGGAGGATTTGTCTGGTCAATCCTTAGTCAACTTGAGCAATTAAGGACCTCTAGGAGTATGTCTTGTGTGAAAATGGGAGGGAAAATTTTGGGGTGCAACAACTGCCTGTCATACCCCAATTTTTGACCTAAGACACCTGCTTCATCTGCATTATTTCATATATACATCAAGGTCACAGAATATGGTAGGTTCCGAACGTTTCGCTTTCGAGCTTTGACTGTGTAGAGATTATCAAGTGTTGTGAGCATTTTATCTTACGAATGACTAACCACTAATCAAGCACGAAGTGTATGTTTTGTTGTTTTGTTTTCCTGTGCAGGAAATAGGTCTGAAAGAAGAGCATCGGACGTTGTACATCGATTTTAGGGTTTCGAGTCTCGAGGCAGAAATGCAGTCGGTCGTTAATTTCCAAAAGATGATTCATCAAAAGAATTTCATAGAATTGTGCATTTATTTCCACACTCTGTCCAACAGATGGTCTCCAGTTTCTCTGAATATTTTTTCAGAAAGAACGGTCGAAGTTCTATTGTCTTTGGTTCATGTGTGTTTCACATAATTCTAAGATACAAGAAAAACTAGGCTACACCGTCATTTTCGATTTCTTTGACCAAAAGTCATATGCAAATTTTCTCATAACGCGGGGTGAATTTCGTCAAAATGGGATAATTAAATTCAAAACCGTTCTAGAAGAATTTATTCGGAATATTTGGAATTTTCTTTATTTGAATTCAAGTGATAATTAAAGAGGAGCTATCAAGAGATCTCATCCAAGAATAATCATTTATCGCATGAAATATTTATTCAAGATTATTTTTGTGATTATTTTGGTGGACTTACATGAAGCATTTATTCAAGAAGCTATTGGGAAAAGGAATTCGATCCAATTAATCGGTCATCACAAGACTAATTACATGAGGAATTCTATTTGATTACAAAATTAATTCATGTGATTTATTTGGATCTCTATTACAAAAATGCAAGATTAAAGTCTAAGACTTGCATTATTATTTATTCATCATTCAACAAATTATTCAAGTATTGTTCAACTCTTTCTCAATTCAAATGGAAGGCCTTGAATTTTTATCAATACATATCAAAATTCATGATCATATGAAGATTCAATTTTATTTATAATTACAAAAGGAATTGAGAATATATTGAAGAATACATGTTTATTCATGTTACAATTTATTTAGATTTATTGTTACAAAGTTACAAAATAAAATACAAGTTTGTACATGAAAATCAAACTATTATTCTTGCTACAAAACAGTCCCAATGCTGCCCATTTTTTCAGCACTATATTAATCCACAACAGTCCAATTTCTGAGTGTAGTGCTGTCCATTTTCTCCAACCTTGTTTCAACAAAGACCATGCCAAGCTGCTGTCCAAATCTGCCATGCAAAACAGTCCAGAATGCAGCCCATAAGACAAAAATCTGCACATTTTGCTGCTACAAAAACAGTTTGCAAAGCTCCAAATATTGCACTAAAATGGATACTTCAAAAAGCTATCCCATAAAACATCAAAACAGGGCCTAGAATAGTTCAAACTTCTACTGTTTTCCCCCCTAAAACCCCACACATTTCACTATAAAAAGAGGCTTTCATCAACATAAAAAGGCGACACCAAGAGAAGTAAAAAATCTAGCAAGAGAGTGAAAACAGAAAAAGATAGTTTTGTTCTAAAATTCAGCAAGTGTGAAGAAATAGAAAGAGAGTTTTTTTTGGTTCAAAAATCATAGCAAGAGAAGAGCAGAAAACACACATAGAAGATTAAAGTTGGGAGAACTTACTATTTTTTGAAGCTCCATCGGAGAGACTCCGATAGGTATTCTTCTTCCCATTATTTTCTGCAAGCTTTCTCCACATACACATCCATGCCTGCCAAATTCATTTGCATAGCTAATCATTTTTAATGCTTAGATAATTTATATAAGCATAATCTGTTAAAACCAACAAATCATAGTATTAATCCTTAAGATTAGTTTCCAACCTGTTAGAATAACATAACTTATTAATTAATTAACATTACCCAATCAAAATTTTAGTCTGTAATTTACTTGAGAAAAGTCTCAACAAAATCCAAAAGAAACACACAAAAATACCACACAACAGAAACTACCTCAAAAACAATCCTCCCAACTTTCCTCAATCGAACTCACCCAAATACCTTGCTGTGACTCAACTCTAAACAGCTTTTGTAACCCTTCACACCTTACAGAACCTTAGCCCTCAACATAACAACCTTAAACCGCTCACTTCAACTTCTACAAAATCTTTACAACATTCATCTTTCATCGCATCACCATAAAATTTTCATTACTGAAACAATATTCATCAATCTATATCACACAACAACTCAATATTTCAAACGAACATAAACCAAAACAGATTCAAACAAAATTGAAAAAAATCCAGAACCTGATCAGAAAAACAACCAAGAATAATCACCAGAAATATTGAGAAAAAATAGAGAAATAGAGAAGAGAGAAAAGGCATAAACATAAAAATACCAACAAGCTTCTGTTCAATACACCAAAATGTACATCCACCCTGTTCAACAGATACAAAAAATTATTCTTGAAACCTAACCAAAAAAATTCCATTTCTTTTCTAACCCACTGCATCATATTCCCTCATCCATCCTTGCAAAAACACACCACTGTTTCATCAAAACTTCAATAACCATACACCTCGCATCCCTCAAATCTTGCACTCAATTCAACAAAACAAAAATAGGCACAACATTCACACATAGAGCAGAAGAATCCAGAAGGAAGTAAAGTAGAAGAAAATGCTAAAAAAAGTGTGAGGTTGTACCTGAGAACTGCGACATCAAATCAGTAAATTTATAATAATATGTTTTTCTATTGTTCTTTAATGAATCTGTAATTTCTTGAACATTGCTTGCTATGTCTTTTGTGAATATAGTCAGCTCTGCTTTGTTTGTGAGTATATTTTGCCTACATAATTGATAAGTTTGAATGAGCAGTAGGAAATGAGGAGTACAATCGAGTGAATAGATTTGTATCGTTGAAGTTTCATTGGGTTTAATCGGAACAGAAACGAGCAGAGAGAAGAGATTTACATAATTATGAGAATCGACTAAGTTAGTAATTAAAAACAGGGAGATCGATTAAGTTGTTGTTTGTTTACCTATGAGTTAGAAATTTGAGCGAAACCAATAGCACACAGAAGATTGAAACCGAGTGTAGAGTTGTTGTTGTTGTTAAAGCTTAAACCGTTACCGAGTGAGGGCATGACGAGAAATCGAGAATGTCCATAAGATCTGAGTATTTCCAGAAATTGATTTCTTTATTCGGGTGATACCAAGAAAATAGAGGGAGTCTGCGTGAAGGGCGTGAAAACCTGGTATAAGTTAGTGTTGCATCATGGAACCGAAATTTTATTGTTTGTTTTGAGAAGGATGATAAGAAGAGAAATTGAGGGATTGAAGTGCAGTAGAAAACAAGGGAAGAATAAAAAGCGCGTGAGAGATGGTGGCACGTTGAATGAGAGGAAGAGATAAGGTCGTGAGGCATGAGAGATTTATTAATTTTAATTATATTCTTTAGAATGAAAAGTCGAATTAATTGAGTAAATGCAGGGACCAATTACCTAGATAATGCTTAACGGCCAAATTAGTTCTAGGGTTTATTCCTTTAAGTTGTCTCAAATGGGCCTTTTAACCTGAACCGACCCGGCCCATAGTACCATTCTTTTTTGACAACCTGAAAACAAGATGAATAAAAATCAACCTAAGGAATTAAATAACTTGGGCCACAGCGCCCATGGCCTATTATTTCACACCCTGTTTCTAATTCTTGCACCACCCTTTGTTAGTTATTTCTTATTGTTAATTAGTTAATAGTATCATTTTTATATCATAGTTTTATATAAATCTCAATCAATTAGTTTAGTTTATTTTTTATTTAGTTAAATCTTGACATTTTATTTTAGTTTGGTTAATATCTTGCGCAGTTAATTTTTCTTTATCTCTTTAATTGATCTTTTATTAATAAACTTGTCATTTATTATTTTGTTATTAGAATTTATTGCCTTGCGATATTCCTCCCGTGATATATGTTGGTTGATTTTGTGATGATTTCGATTTAATTTATGACTTCTCTCTTGGTTTTCTTGTGAAATCTTAGAGTATTAATACTTTTGGTTTTAATCATCTTGCCTCTTGCATAATCCAAGGGAAAAGATTAATTCGTTGACTTCATGTCATTGAATGTATCTAATACGTTTGTGCGAAACCCCTTCATACATTGTTAGATTTGTTAATCTTAAGTTAAATCCCCTAAAAAACTCAATTTTCAAACTTACACTCTTTTAAGTCAAAACTTCGACGTTAGGTCGTCGTATCTTTAAAATCTCGTCCATACCCATTTTTGGCCAAACAAGCTATTTTTAATCAAACAAACAATTTTAATAAACAGATATTTCAAAAGGTTCCTATAGGATACTATAGATATATTGGGTGCTAATACCTTCCCATTGTATAACCAACCCCCGAACTCTAGATCTCTTTTCGAAACGCATTGTATTTTCATTACTTTTAAGTATTATTTTACATTGCATATTTTAGGGTTTTATTCAGCTCTTTTCCCTTTTCCCTTGGAAATAATAAAGCGCGGTGGCGACTCTTGCTTTTGTGAGACGAGTTAATTAATAGCTCGATCTCCGATTTACCCTGCTACATTTTTTATCGCTACAGAATTGGCGACTCTGCTGGGGACAAATTGACCTCTTGCTGGTCCATCTCTAAGTGGGTTAAGCCTAGTTTGTTTTATCTGTTTTATCATTATTTGATTGTTTGATTATATGTTTATATTGTGGTTATTTGGGTTTTTGCAAAGGACAAGTCCTATACCCGGACTAAGTTACACTTAAGAATAGGACGGGCGGTGTAGTCATGTTAACTTTGAGGGAGTAATCCTGAAGAAGGAGGCATGAAATCCCCCACTCAGTGGAAAGCCCCTTTGAACGTAGTATTTGTTTACCGAGTAATCGGGAAGACATTGTTGCTTTTGACCTGGGAGCCAGAGAAGCTGAG
Source organism: Vicia faba (assembly GCA_948472305.1). Lineage (NCBI taxonomy): Eukaryota > Viridiplantae > Streptophyta > Magnoliopsida > Fabales > Fabaceae > Vicia > Vicia faba. The sequence goes on from OX451735.1 coordinate 694,324,398, forward strand.
AACTGTAGAACCCTAACCCATCTTGGCCTTTTAGGTGTAGCGCGGAGACTATAACAGAGTAATCCAGAAGTAGTTGTCACGCGATGCTACGCTCGGATGAGTTTCTCTTGAGAATATTGCTAATTATTGAGTAATCAAGACGTTGGTAATATCCGAAGGAGGAATGTAGACTCTGGGAACTCTTAGAACCTTGTCTTGCAGGTATGATTAAACCTTTAGTACATACCCTGGGGGTGGGCTTTACCTTTGACTCCATGCTCGAAGCATTGAACCTGTGAACCCCATGTTTGTGAACTTATGTGTAACTGTTGCATTATCATTCATCCACAAATCCATAAACATTTTTTGTAAAACATGTTTTCAAGGAACTTAAGAATGATTTTTGCAGACATCTCAGGTACTGTTATTATGGATTTTGGAAGAAGAAACACTCGAAGTTATAGTTTTAAGGAGCCTGAGATTGAAGAGTTGAAGAGTTTGATTCCTAAGATCGAGAACCCTATGGAGTTTCAAAAGAAATATGGGTCCATTATCTCTCTCATGAAGCGCAAGATGAAGGAAGGCATCCTTAGTACGTTAGTCCAATTCTGTGATCCATTGTATCAATGCTTCACCTTTCCTGATTACCAGTTAATTCCCACCTTAGAGGAGTACTCCTACATACTTGGTTTGCCGATCACCGACTGTGTTCCTTTTTTTGGCTTAGAAGAGGAACCCAAATCTCACGAGATAACAACCATCACCCACTTGAGGAAGTAGGAGATAGAGGAGAAAATGACAACCAAAGGGGGAATCCGAGGCTTATCTGCGCAGTTTTTGTTGAAGAAAACTCGTCATTTCACTGAGATAAAAGATACTATTGCCTTTGAAGATGTCTTTGCTTTACTCGCTTATGGCCTATTCTTGTTCCCTAACATTGATAAGTTTGTGGATATCAACGCCATTAGAATCTTCTTGATTGGAAATCCAGTCCCTACGCTGCTAGGAAATACCTACTACTCCATCCATATTCGAAACTCCTATCAAGGAGGGATGATTATCTGTTGTGTACCGTTGCTATACCAGTGGTATGTTTCTCATCTACCTAGGTCTGATGTTTTCTGGGATCTCGAGAAGGATCCACGATGGGCACCAAAAATTATGGCTCTCACTCATTCCAACATAGATTCGTATAATCGAGTTTACTATGACGTGAAGATCATCAATAATTGTGGTGTTTTTTCTAACGTGCCTCTTCTTAGTACGGAAGGATGAATTAACTATAATCCTGTTCTCGCGCGCCGTCAGTTTGGATACCCGATGAGGGACAAGCCGAACAACATTCATGTGAGTGGTTTCTTTCTACAAGAAGGAAAAGATCACCAAGCAGCTAAGGAGGAGATTGAAAGAGCTTTGCGTCACATCCATAGAAAGGGGAGAGACATGTTAGGGCATATAGGTGCTGCTTCTTTGGAGCCTTACCTACAATGGGTTCGTGCTAGGGCTTGTGCTCTCAAGATTCCTTATAACCCCGAGAAAGCTTTATTCCATGTTGTTGCATCATCATCTATTGATATCCCTATCGAGAACATGAGAGAATACCTAGGAAATCTGGCTAGGATGAAGTCCGAAAGAGATGCTTGGAAGGAAAAGTATAATATGTCTGAATACGAAAATAGGGTCCTGACTCGATAGCTGAAGGAAAAGGAGGATTTGTTATTTATTCAAGACGGTTGGTTTATTGATCATGATGAGAAGCTTCGTCAAAAGGATGCATTACTCAAGAAATATGCTAATGAAAGGAAGAGGAAGAGAGAAGGATTTGGTAGGCGTTGCTCTTGTTCCTAATCCATAGAAGGAAATCATTGATCAACTGGTAGCTGAGAAGAAAGAGATGGAAGACTTCTATGAAGAGAAGATTAGGAAGCTCCAGTTACAGTTGACATTTGGTCCTTCATCTGATGATTCTGAGTGACCTTTAGTTCTTAGTTTTTATTACTATTACTTGTGTCATTTTGTAAAACTCTGTAAAAGGGCTTCATGTTCCAAAGTTGTAATTTACTTCTTTTATTATTGGGTTGTTGTCCCAAAGTTGTAATTTATTATTTTTGTTGTCCCAAAGTTGTAATTTACCGCTTTAATTAATGAAATGAGTTTTTGTTGTTCCAAATTCCTTTACCATTGATGAGTGCAAAGTTATCAAAGTTCTAAAGTTACTTGAAAAAGCTATCAAAATAAATGATCATTTGCATCGCATATCATGAATCATCCAACATTCAACTTTACATGTTTTCTAGAGTCTTATCCTTGTTTCTTTTTCCACTCCGATAGATTGTCAAGCTATCTCACCGGTACGATACCCGAGCCAATCGTCAAAAGAAGATGGAGGATCTGGAGCAGGAAAATCATGAGCTTTGCAAAGAGGTTACTACTCTTCGTGTCAGAATGGAAAAGATAACCGCGCTGGTGGAAAGCTTGATGGCGGCTCATAATCAGCCATCGACTTCAGCTACCGAAATTTAAACTTCAACTACTGTGGTTTCCGAGATTGTCACCGCTCCAACATCTGTGACTCAAGTCAACTCTCCGCTCGAACATCAAATGTCGAAAGGTTTTCCGTGGGGTATGCCTTATAACTTCATGCCATAAGGGTACAGCCTGCTGTACAATCCTTGATTCAACCTGCTGTGTCCTTTCCTCAACCGGAGACAGCTACTGTGCCGCCTGTAATCCCGCCTATGGTATCTTTCCCACAACCAGTGATGATTACTGCCGCTCCTGTAGTTCATACTATTCCATACACAAATGAACCCATTTATCATGCTAAACCTACCGAAAGTTTAGGCCTTTTCGATAGGATGAAGGAGTTTCAAGACCAGTTTCAAGAAATGCAGAGGGAAATCAGAGCGCTGAAAGGAAAAGACTTGTTTGGAAAGAATGCTCATGACTTGTGTTTAGTTCCAAACGTAAAAATTCTATCTAAGTTCAAAGTGCCGGACTTTGAAAGGTACAAAGGAGACTCGTGTCCACGAAGTCATTTGACCATATATGTGAGAAAGATGTCCACTTATTCAGATGATCATAATTTATTAATTCACTAATTCCAAGACAGTTTGACTGGTGTCGCTCTGAAATGGTACATGGGTTTGGATAGCACCCGGATCCGTAACTTCAATGATCTTAGTGAAGCTTTTGTTCGCCAATACAAGTACAATGTTGACATGGCGCCGGACCGAGATCAACTCCGGGCTATGTCCCAGAAATATAGAGAGTCCTTTAAAGAGTATGCCCAGAGGTGGCGCAAGATTTCCGCTCAGATTTATCCCCCCCTTGAAGAGAAGGAAATGACAAAGATTTTCCTGAAAACTTTAGGTTCTTTCTATTATGAGAGAATGATTGCGAGCGCGCCTAGTGACTTCACTGAGATGGTGAATATGGGAATGCGGCTGGAAGAAGGAATTCGTGAGGGACGTTTGGTCAAGGAAAGAGGTACATCTAGTGGTGTCAAGAAGTTTGGAAGTGTCTTCCCCAAGAGGAAAGAACAAGATGTCAGTGTAATTTTTCTTGGGAGACCGAGGAGAGGCTATTCACATGTTGCGATAGTCACTCCAACCGTCCGCCCAACAATGGTGACCCCAACTTATCAAGCCCCTCCAATTCAGCAACGACAATTTCAACTACAACCTCGACAACAGGCTCATCAATTCAATAATCAGAATCGTTCACCGAGGAAACCACAATTTGATGCCATTCCAATGACTTACACTGAGTTGTTCCCCGCTTTGATCCGGAAAAACCTCATAACAAAGAATCCTCCTCCTATCACACTGAATAATACTTCTTCTTGGTACAGGGTGGATCAGCTTTGTGCGTATCACCAAGGTTCGTCGGGGCATAACATTGAAAATTGCTTTGCTTTGAAGGCGGATGTTTAGAGGTTAATTAAGAACAGTATTTTGTCTTTCAAAGATGTTAACCCGAATGTTCGAGATAATCCTTTGCCCCGACATGGGGCAGCGTCGGTGAATATGGTGGAAGGATGTCCGAGAAAGTTTCGAGTTTTCCAAGTTGAGCACATAAGAGACTTGTTGATCAGGATACATCAAAGCTTAAGAAAACTCACCTTCTTTAAGCATCAGCATGATTATGACGTTTGTGATTTTTGTTCAATAGAAGATGATTGCCCTATTGTGAAAGAGGATATTCAAAAATTGTTAGATCAAAGGGTTATCACTATTACACATGACAGAGATCCAGTTGATGAAGTGAATGTTATAGTACCACAGTTCAACATGCCCGAACCAGTGAGTTTGTTTATGACAGTCAGACTGCACCTGTTGCTCCCTTGATTATTTGTCCACCTGGTCTAGTGCCTTACAACTCAGACCAAGCCATACCATACAAATATAATGCCACAATGATTGAGAATGGGGTAGAAGTTCCTATACTGCTAATGCCATCTTTTGTTAACATTGATGATGTGAGTAGAGTCACAAGAAGCAGACGTATCTTTGCAGCAGTACCATTGAAAAGACCTGAAGTTCAAGTCAGAAGGCCTATACCAACATAAATTCCGGCGAGGAATGTTGAACCAAGGGTTCGAGGTAGGCCGATCCAATGAACCTATCCCACACCCCAATGATGATGAGATTTTGAAACTCATCAAGAGAAGTGAATACAAGATTGTGGACCAACTATAGCAGACCCCTTCCAAGATTTCTGTGCTTGCTTTACTAAGAGATTCTGGTGCCCATAGGGAAGCTTTGATGAAGGTCTTGGACCAGGCATTCGTAGATCATGATGTGACGGTTGACCAATTTGATGGAATTGTGGGAAATATTACTTCGTGTAACAATCTTGGTTTCAATGATGAAGAGCTTCTGGAGGAGGGAAGGAACCATAATATGGCTTTGCATATCTCAATAAGGTGTGGAAATGATACTTTATCAAGTGTGCTAGTATATACAGGTTCATCATTAAATGTAATGCCAAAAACTACATTATCTCGACTTTCACATCAAGGTGCTCCCATGAGACCTAGTGGGGTAATTGTCAAAGCGTTTGATGGTTCTAGGAAAACTGTCATTGGTGAAGTGGATCTTCCTATAATAATTGGTCCTCATACCTTTCAGATCACTTTTCAAGTAATAGATATTCGTGCCGCCTACAGTTGCCTATTGGGTCGCCCATGGATCCATGATGCAGGGGCAGTCACTTCCACGCTCCATCAAAGATTGAAGTTTGTAAGGAATGGAAAGCTGGTAATAATTGGTGGAGAGCAGGCTATGGTGGTAAGCCACTTGTCATTTTTCTCTTTTATTGATGCTGACGAGGATGTTGGAACCCAATTCCAATCTCTATCTGTTGCTAATAATGAAGTGAATAAGCAAGGGACATATATTTCTTCTTTTGAGGATGCGCGACGAGTGGTTGAGAGTGGTTCGGCTGAAGGTTGGGGCCAGGTGTTAACTTTGCCTAAGAACAAGTCTGGAGAAGGTCTTGGTTTTCATCCAGTGTCTGCAAGAGTTAAGCAGGATACAGTTACCCGTCTGATACAAGAAGTTTTCTGAAGCGTAGGTTTTATCCATCCGACTCTGCCTGAAGTTGATGCTATAATAGGAGACGATTCTGAAGAGCATTTACCCGACTTTGTAACACATGGAGTGGTTTTCCAGAACTGGACTGCTGTTGATATTCCTATTGTGATGCACATTTCTGAGTAATGCTTTGTTTTATTTTGAAAAAACCTTTCGCTCTGCCCAAGGCGAAAAAGTATTTGTGTTGGGCTATGTTGAAAATAAATCCTTTTGCTCTGCCCAAGGCAAAAGAGAAGATGTCTGGGCTCTTTTGTTTCAAGTATTGCCAATCATGAATAAAAATGTCATTTCGTCCCATATTACTGTTTTTATTTTTCACTTTTTCTGGAAAATGGTAATAAAAATTAATTGGTAATAATAGGAAAATATAATAATCTTTTATATCTGTACAACATTCACATTAATCGATTTCTAAAATAAAGCATAATCATATGTGCAGATTAATCCATGACTTAACCATTGAAAACAATGATCCTGTGCCCCTCCCAACTTTGAATTCCCTGTGTTCATAGCCGAGGAAGAAGATAGTGAAGAGATTCCTAATGAAATTTCCCGTTTACTTGAGCACGATGAAAATACTATTCAGCCGTTTGAAGAGCCTATAGAGATGATCAATTTGGGTAATGAAAAAGACAAAAAGGAGGTCAAGGTTGGAGCGTTGCTTATCCCAGAGGTCAAAGAGAAGATGTTGGAGCTTCTCAGAAAGTATGTGGATGTGTTTTCTTGGTCCTACCAAGATATGCCAGGTTTGGATAACAATATTGTGGAGCATCATTTGCCGTTGAGACCTGAATGTCCGCCGATTAAGCAGAAGTTGAGAAGGACTCGTCCCGATATGGCTGACAAGATCAAAGAAGAAGTTCAAAAACAAATTAATGTAGGTTTCCTTGTTACATCGGTCTATCATCAATGGTTATCCAATATAGTGCCTGTTTCTAAGAAGGATGGCAAAGTTTGAATGTGTGTAGATTATAAAGATCTGAATAGGGCTAGCCCAAAAGATGATTTTCCATTACCACACATTGATGTATTGGTCGACAACACCGCAAATTTCAAAGTCTTTTCTTTCATGGATGGTTTCTCTGGTTACAATCAAATCAAGATGGCACCATAAGATATGGAGAAGAAAACTTTCATTACACCTTGGGGAACATTTTGTTATCGGGTTATGTCGTTTGGTTTGAAGAATGCTGGTCCAACGTACCAAAGGGCCATGACTGCCTTGTTCTATGATATGATGCATAAAGATATAGAGGTTTATGTAGATGACATGATTTCTAAATCATAAACTGAAGAAGATCATTTGGAACATTTATTGAAATTATTCCAGCGTTTGAGAAAGTATAAACTCCATCTGAATCCTAACAAGTGCACTTTTGGCTTTCGTTTCGGAAGACTTCTGGGTTTCATTGTTAGCCAGAGAGGTATTGAGGTAGATCCTGATAAAGTTAAAGCTATTCGGGATATGCCCGCACCCAAGACGGAAAAACAAGTAAGAGGATTCCTTGGAAGGCTGAACTATATTTCTAGATTTATATCTCATATGACTGCTACATGTGGGCCAATTTTCAAGCTCCTCCAAAAGAACCAAGGATGTGTGTGGACAGAAGATTGTCAGAGAGCTTTTGATAGCATCAAAGAATATTTACTTGAACCTCCCATATTGATCCCTCCAGTGGAAGGAAGACCTTTGGTTATGTACCTGACTATATTGGAAGATTCCATGGGATGTGTGCCCGGTCAACAAGATGAGACTGGAAGAAAGGAGCATGCCATATATTATCTGAGTAAGAAATTCACAGACTGTGAGTCTCGATACTCAATGATTGAAAAGACCTGTTATGCTTTAGCTTGGGCTGCTCGCCGTCTGCACCAATATATGATTAACCATACCACTTGGTTGATCTCCAGAATGGATCCAATCAAGTATATCTTCGAGAAGCCCGCCTTATCTGGTAGAATAGCCCGTTGGCAGATGTTGTTATCTGAATATGACATTGAGTATCACACTTAGAAGGCAATCAAAGGGAGTATTTTAGCCGATCATTTGGCTCACCAACCAATTGACGATTATCAATCCATCAAGTTTGACTTCCCAGATGAAGATGTTATGTACTTGAAAGCTAAAGATTGTGAGGAGCCTTTACCTGAAGAAGGACCTGATCCTGAATCCCATTGGGGTTTGATATTCGACGGAGCTGTAAATGCTTATGGAAATGGAATTGGGGCAATCATCATCACCCCTCGAGGTGCTCATATCCCATTCACAGCGAGGTTGAAGTTTGACTGTACAAATAACATGGCTGAATATGAAGCATGTATTATGGGTCTCGAAGAAGCAGTGGATCTAAGGATCAAGATTCTTGATATATACGGAGACTCGGCATTGGTAATTAATCAAATTAAAGGATAATAGGAGACTCGTCATCCTGGTTTGATCCCTTACAGAGATTATGCTAGAAGATTGTTAACTTTCTTCAACGAAGTGGAATTACATCATATCCCTAGAGATAAAAACCAAATGGCTGATGCTTTAGCTACTTTGTCTTCCATGTTCCAAGTGAATGATTGGAACGATGTGCCTACAATCAGAGTTATACGCCTTCACATACTTGCTAATGTGTTCTCAGCAGAGGAAGTCACTGACGATAAACCGTGGTTCTATGACATTAAACGTGTTCTTCAAACTCAAGAGTACCCGCCTGGGGCATCCAATAAAGATAGGAAGACATTGCGGAGATTGGAAAGTAGTTTCTTCCTCAATGAAGAAGTATTATATAAAAGGAATTACGACATGGTCTTGCTCAGATGCGTAGACAGACATGAAGCAGACATGCTGATGCAAGAAGTACATGAAGGATCCTTTGGCACTCATGCCAATGGACATGCAATGGCTAAAAAGATGTTGAGAGCTGGTTACTATTGGATGACGATGGAATCTGATTGCTACAAATATGTGATGAAATGTCATAAATGCCAAATTTATGCGGACAAGATACATGTGCCACCGACCCTCCTCAATGTTATCTCTTCACCTTGGCCTTTCTCTATGTGGGGCATTGATATGATTGGAATGATTGAACCCAAAGCTTCAAATGGTCATCGTTTCATCTTGGTAGCCATCGATTATTTTACTAAATGGGTGGAAGCAGCATCTTATGCTAATGTAACCAGACAGGTGGTAGTCAGATTTATCAAGAATCAGATCATTTGTCGATACGGCATCCCGAGCAAGATCATCACTGATAATGGTTCGAATTTGAATAACAAAATGATGAAAGAGCTTTATGAAGAGTTTAAGATCGAACATCATAATTCTTCTCCCTACAGGCCAAAGATGAATGGGGCTGTTGAAGCTGCTAATAAGAACATCAAAAAGATTATCCAGAAGATGGTGGTAACTTATAAAGATTGGCATGAAATGCTTCCGTTTGCTCTGCATGGGTACGACACTTCAGTTCGAACTTCAACAGGCGCAACCCCATTTTCCATGGTATATGGCATGGAAGCAGTACTCCCCGTGGAGGTTGAGATCCCGTCTATGAGAGTTTTGATGGAAGCTAAACTTTCTGAGGCTGAATGGTGTCAAAGTAGATATGACCAGTTGAATTTAATTGAAGAAAAGAGATTGACAGCGTTGTGTCACGGTCAACTATATCAGCAAAGAATGAAGAAGGCTTTTGATAAGAAGGTTTGACCACGCGAATTCAGAGAAGGTGACCTCGTGCTCAAGAAGATATTATCTTTCCAACCTGATTCTAAGGGCAAATGGGCTCCGAATTATGAAGGACCGTATGTCGTTAAGAAGGTTTTCTCTGGAGGCGCCATGATTCTCAGAAATATGGATGGTGAAGAACTCCCGCGCTCCATGAACTCCGATGCAGTCAAGAAGTATTTTGCCTAGGTTTGAGTTGACAGTTCGCTAAGTTGAAAACCCGAAGGGGCGGCTTAGGCATGCTTTTGGTCAGACCAGTCATGGAATTTGAAATATCTCGGAATTCGAAGCTGTAGGGAGAATAATGATCATTGTTTTTGTGTAACATTTTTCTTTCATGTACTATTTCCCAAATTTTTGTAAACCATTGGAGTTGCATTGTTAGCGAACTACCATCTTATTAATGAAATTTGAGCATTTATCTTTTTGTGGGCAAAATTTTAGCTTTTATGGCAATATTTGAAACAAAGTTAATTAACGCATTCCTATTTTGAAATGTGTCGTGAATATTGGAAGGAATATTAACAGTTGCTCCAAGGATGGTTAAGCCATGAAATGCAAAGCAATACAGTAATTCATCCTTGTATGATGAACATGTTTTCTTTTAAAATCGTCATGAGGTGTTGGTTGTGTAAACTTGCGTTTCTAGTATAGTACTAAGCTTGGTGACTCCCCAACATTTCCGATTAAGCTTTGTTTCGGTTATCTCTATTTGAGAAAAATTCCGAAGTGTGGTACGCTTTGTATCATGTCAGTGGTCTATTGGTATTAGAAGATTGGATTTGAATACTTTTCTCCCCAGAAGACTTGAGCCTTGTAGTATGATACACTCTGACGTTGCCTTTGTTCCAGTTCCATTTATTTTTCGTCTCTTTGAGATTGACCAAGTATCTAATTATTTCGTGATATCTTATCATCTTCAAGTTATTTCCTCTATCTGTTTTGTCAGCATAATATTCATTTACTCATTTACACTTACATCATGCATACACATTCACATTTGTCGATGATTTTAGGTCATATACCTTGTTTATGTTTATTCAAACAACGTACCTGTTCTTTCCAAGTAGAATGTTAACTTAGGCAGAAAATGTGCTTCCTTTCTAATTCCCCAACTGAGCTAATTCTCGTGGATGAATTTTTGATTTAGCCTTCCTTGTCCATCTCTGATGGGTTGAATCCACATTTGGTTTATTTTCTCATTGGGTGGAGTCTTGTTTGACTGTCTTTCTCTCTGGTTTATTCCTGGATGGAGTTTTTGTCTCTTACATAGGCTATCTCGTGGTTTTCTCCAGGCTAGGCAACCTAGATGAGTAGTGCATTTATTTTGCGCATTTAAGTATCCGATCTCCTTAGGATCTATTCGTGGTTCCCTTTGAAGAAGAATTTTATTCTCTGGCAGTGTTATCACAACTTTCTTCTAAAACATCTTTGGAAAACAACAAGCGGCGGTATCTTCATGAGCAACTTGTGCGTTATTGGCATCTTTGGAAAACGATAAGTGGCGGTCTCTTCATGAGCAACTTATGCGTTATTGACATCTTTGGAAAACGACAAGCGGCGGTCTCTTCATGAGCAACTTGTGCGTTATAAACATCTTTGGAAAATGACAAGCGGCGGTCTCTTCATGAGCAACTTGTGCGTTATAAACATCTTTGGAAAACGACAAGCGGCGGTCTCTTCATGAGCAACTTGTGCGTTATTGACATCTTTGGAAAACGACAAACGGCGGTCTCTTCATGAGCAACTTGTGCGTTATAAACATCTTTGGAAAACGAAAAGCGGCGGTCTCTTCATGAGCAACTTGTGCGTTATAAACATCTTTGGAAAACGACAAGCGGCGGTCTCTTATTTGAGCAACTTGCACGTTATTGACATATTTGGACAACGACAAGCGACGATCTCTTCATGAACAACTTGTGCGTTATTGGCATCTTTGGAAAACGACAAGCGGCGGTCTCTTCATGAGCAACTTGTGCGTTATTGACATCTTTGGACAATGAAAAGCGGTGGTCTCTTTATTTGAGCAACTTGGGCATTATAGTTTTCTTGGAAGACAGCAAGTGGTGGCTTCTTTATTTGAGCAGCTTGTATGTTATAGACATCCTTTGAAGACAGCAAGTGGTGGCTTCTTTATTTGAGCAGCTTGTGTATCTACAACCATATATTATTTTAGCATCAATTGGTATCTCTCCGGAAAAGTCTCATAGAGAAGTTTGTTATGAAACCTCTACCTTCAGAAGACGGTAGTTCACTATCAGCAAAAGTTGATATATCTTTTGTCTGTCTTTGACCTTGAGTTGTGAACTCACCATCATCTTGGGTCAATAATATGTTTTTTTTTCCGTAACCTGTGCAAGGCGTTTTCCTTTGTTAGGGTCAGAAATTGTCTTCTCTCAAATTTTATTCTCCGTTAAGAGTCTATCATTCGAAGTCGATGGCTCATTTCCCCAGTAGTGTATAATCTCTGTTCCTGTGGATTATTTGTGATTGGTTTCTCCAACATTATTTTGTCTCGTACAATATCATTCTCCATAAAGTTAAATACTACATTCATATCATAAACATAATGGCGGTATCTTAGGGAAAAATTGTGCATTATGTATTTAAGTACCTTCAATCTCGTCGAGACGAAGATTTTAATATTCATATCTCCGGATAGAAGAAACTTAAATAGGGGCAGCTGTCATACCCCAATTTTTGACCTAAGATACCTGCTTCATCAGCATTATTTCATATATACATCAAGGTCACATAATATGGTAGGTTCTGAACGTTTCGCTTTCGAGCTTTGACTGTGTAGAGATTATCAAGTGTTGTGAGCATTTTATCTTACGAATGACTAGCCACTAATCAAGCACGAAGTGTATGTTTTGTTGTTTTATTTTCCTGTGTAGGAAATAGGTCTGAAAGAAGAGCATCAGACGTCGTACATCGATTAGGGTTTCGAGTCTCGAGGCAGAAATTCGGTCGATCGTTAATTTCCAAAAGCTGATTCATCAAAAGAATTTCAGAGAATTGTGCATTTATTTCCACACTCTGTCCAATAGATGGTCTCCAGTTTCTCTGAATATTTTTTCAGAAAGAACGATCATAGTTCTATTGTCTTTGGTTCATGTGTGTTTCACATTATTCTAAGATACAAGAAAAACCAGGCTACACCGTCATTTTCGATTTCTTTGACCAAAAGTCATCTGCAAATTTTCTCATAACGCGGGGTGAATTTCGTCAAAATAGGATAATTAAATTCAAAACTGTTCTAGAAGAATTTATTCGGAATATTTGGAATTTTCTTTATTTTAATTCAAGTGATAATTAAAGAGGATCTATCAAGAGATCTCATCCAAGAATAATCATTTATCACATGAAATATTTATTCAAGATTATTTTTGTGATTATTTTGGTGGACTTACATGAAGCATTTATTCAAGAAGCTATTGGGAAAAGGAATTCGATCCAATTAATCGGTCATCACAAGACTAATTACATGAGGAATTCTATTTGATTACAAAATTAATTCATGTGATTTATTTGGATCTCTATTACAAAAATGCAAGATTAAAGTCTAAGACTTGCATTATTATTTATTCATCATTCAACAATTTATTCAAGTATTGTTCAACTCTTTCCCAATTCAAATGGAAGACCTTGAATTTTTATCAAGACATATCAAGATTCATGATCATATGAAGATTCAAGTTTATTTATAATTCCAAAAGGAATTGAGAATATATTGAAGAATACATGTTTATTCATGTTACAATTTATTTGGATTTATTGTTACAAAGTTACAAAATAAAATACAAGTTTGTACATGAAAATCTAACTATTATTCTTGCTACAAAACAGTCCCAATGCTGCCCATTTTTCCAGCACTATATTAATCCATAACAGTCCAATTTCTGAGTGTGGTGCTGTCCATTTTCTCCAACCTTGTTTCAACAAAGACCATGCCAAGCTGCTGTCCAAATCTGCCCTGCAAAACAGTCCAGAGTGCAGCCCATAAGACAAAAATCTGCACATTTTGCTGCTACAAAAACAGTCTGCAAAGCTCCAAATATTGCACTAAAAGGGATACTTCAAAAAGCTATCCCATAAAACATCAAAACAGGGCCTAGAATAGTTTAAACTTCTACTGTTTTCCCCCCTAAAACCCCACACATTTCACTATAAAAAGAGGCTTTCATCAACACAAAAAGGAGATACCAAGAGAAGTCAAAAATCCAGCAAGAGAGTGAAAACAGAAAAAGATAGTTTTGTTCTAAAATTCAGCAAGGGTGAAGAAATAGAAAGAGAGTTTTTTTTGGTTCAAAAATCATAGCAAAAGAAGAGCAGAAAACACACATAGAAGATTAAAGTTGGGAGAACTTACTATTTTTTGAAGCTCCATCGGAGAGACTCCGATAGGTATTCTTCTTCCCATTATTTTCTGCAAGCTTTCTCCACATACACATCCATGCCTGCCAAATTCATTTGCATAGCTAATCATTTTTCATGCTTAGATCATTCATATACACATAATCTATTAAAACCAACAAATCATAGTATTAATCCTTAAGGTTAGTTTCCAACCTGTTAGAATAACATAACTTATTAATTAATTAACATTACCCAATCAAAATTTTGGTTTGTAATTTACTTGAGAAAAGTCTCAACAAAATCCAAAAGAAACACACAAAAATACCACTCAAAAGAAATTACCTCAAAAACAATCCTCCCAACTTTCCTCAATCGAACTCACCCAAAGACCTTGCTGTGACTCAACTCCAAACAGCTTTTGTAACCCTTCACACCTTACAGAACCTTAGCCCTCAACATAACAACCTTAAACCGCTCACTGCAAATTCTCCAAAATCTTTACAACATTCATCTTTCATCGCATCACCATAAAATTTTCATTACTGAAACAATATTCATCAATCTATATCACACAACAACTCAATATTTCAAACGAACATAAACCAAAACAGATTCAAACAAAATTCAAAAAAATCCAGAACCTGATCAGAAAAACAACCAAGAATAATCACCAGAAACATTGAGAAAAAATAGAGAAATAGAGAAGAGAGAAAAGGCATAAACATAAAAATACCAACAAGCTTCTGTTCAATACACCAAAAAGTACATCCACCCTGTTCAACAGACACAAAAAATTATCCTTGAAACCTAACCAAAAAAATTCCAGTTCTTTTCTAACCCACTGCATCATATTCCCTCAGCCATCCTTGCATAAACACACCACTGTTTCATCAAAACTTCAATAACCATACACCTCGCATCCCTCAAATCTTGCACTCAATTCAACAAAACAAAAATAGACACAACATTTACACATAGAGCAGAAGAATCTAGAAGGAAGTAAAGTAGAAGAAAATGCTAAAAAAAGTGGGAGGTTGTACCTGAGAACTGCGACGTCAAATCAGTAAATTTCTAATAATATGTTTTTCTATTATCGTTTAATGAATCTGTAATTTCTTGAACATTGCTTGCTATGTCTTTTGCGAATATAGTCAGCCCTACTTTATTTGTGAGTATATTTTGCCTACATAATTGATAAGTTTGAATGAGCAGTAGGAAATGAGGAGTACAACCGAGTGAATAGATTTGTATCATTGAAGTTTCATTGGGTTTAATCAGAATAGAAACAAGCAGAGAGAAGAGATTTACATAATTATGAGAATCGATTAAGTTAGTAATTAAAAACAGGGAGATCGATTAAGTTGTTGTTTGTTTACCAATGAGTTAGAAATTTGAGCGAAACCAGTAGCACACAGAAGATTGAAACCGAGTGTATCGTTGTTGTTGTTGTTGTTAAAGCTTAAACTGTTACCGAGTGAGGGCATGACGAGAAATCGAGAATGGCCATAAGACCTGAGTATTTCCAGAAACTGATTTCTTTGTTCGGGTGATACCAAGAAAATAGAGGGAGTCTGCGCGAAGGGCGTAAAAACCTGGTATAAGTTAGTGTTGCATCATGGAACCGAAATTTTATTGTTTGTTTTGAGAATAATGATAAGAAGAGAAATTGAGGGATTGAAGTGTAGTAGAAAACAAGGGAAGAATAAAAAAGGCGTGAGA
Organism: Vicia faba; assembly: GCA_948472305.1. Classification (NCBI taxonomy): domain Eukaryota; kingdom Viridiplantae; phylum Streptophyta; class Magnoliopsida; order Fabales; family Fabaceae; genus Vicia; species Vicia faba. The sequence continues at coordinate 694,339,767 of OX451735.1, forward strand.
GATGGTGGCACGTTGAATGAGAGGAAGAGATAAGGTCGTGAGGCATGAGAGATTTATAATTTTAATTATATTATTTAGAATGAAAAGTAGAATTAATTGAGTAAATACAGGGACCAATTACCTAGATAATACTGAATGGCCAAATTAGTTCTAGGGTTTATTCCTTTAAGTTGTCTCAAATGGGCCTTTTAACCTGAACCGACCCGGCCCATAGTACCATTCTTTTTTGACAACCTGAAAACAAGATGAATAAAAATCAACCTAAGGAATTAAATAACTTGGGCCACAGCGCCCATGGCCTATTATTTCACACCCTGTTTCTAATTCTTGCACCACCCTTTGTTAGTTATTTCTTATTGTTAATTAGTTAATAGTAGCATTTTTATATCATAGTTTTATATAAACCTCAATCAATTAGTTCAGTTTATTTTTTATTTAGTTAAATCTTGACATTTTATTTTAGTTTGGTTAATATCTTGCGCAATTAATTTTTCTTTGTCTCTTTAATTAATCTTTTATTAATAAACTTGTCATTTGTTATTTTGTTATTAGAATTTATTGCCTTGTGATATTCCTCCCGTGATATATGTTGGTTGATTTTGTGATAATTTCGATTTAATTTATGAATTCTCTCTTGGTTTTCTTGTGAAATCTTAGATTATTAATACTTTTGGTTTTAATCATCTTGCCTCTTGCATAATCCAAGGGAAAAGATTAATTATTTGACTTCATGTCATTGAATGTATCTAATACGTTTGTGCGAAACCTCTTCATACATTTTTAGATTTGTTAATCTTAAGTTAAATCCCCTAAAAAACTCAATTTTCAAACTTACACTCTTTTAAGTCAAAACTTTGACGTTAGGTCGTCGTATCTTCAAAATCTCGTCCATACCCATTTTTGGCCAAACAAGCTATTTTTAATCAAATAAACAATTTTAATAAACAGATATTTCAAAAGGTTCCTATAGGATACTATAGATATATTGGGTACTAATACCTTCCCATTGTATAACCAACCCCCGAACTCTAGATCTCTTTTCGAAACGCATTGTATTTTCATTACTTTTAAGTATTATTTTACATTGCATATTTTAGGATTTTATTTCACTCTTTTCCCTTTTCCCTGTGAAATAATAAAGCGCGGTGGCGACTCTTGCTTTTGTGAGACGAGTTAATTAATAGCTCGATCTCCGATTTACCCCGCTACATTTTTTATCGCTACACTGCCCCTGTTCAATCTTCTTAAACCCGAGGATTTAGATTGGCTTGTCTGCCTTTCGTGATCTGAGGGTGGAAGATGATTGAACACTAGAGTGCCCAGAAATTTGCAATCGCATAAAGTGATATTGATGGTTGATGATGTCGGGAATGGGCTTACAAATGTCATTTGGAGAAGATGACGGAATATCGTCGGAGATGGGCTTAAAGATGCCATCTAGAAAAGATATCGGTTGCATAAGAGATTCCTTTGCGAGAATTCCTGTACCTGCCGTTGGGGAGGACTTCGTCGGGGAATGTTGATTTATGTTTTGGGAAATAGAGTCTAGGAGCTTCGGTTGTCCATTACTCTACTGGGGAATCAACTCTTGATTGATGAGACAAAAGTGAGTTGTTATCTGGTCGAGTCCAGGCTTCACAGTGACTGGTTGAGGATGATAAGGCTGACTACTATCTGGTCGTATTCCAGGCTTCACAGCGACTTACTGGGGAAATGTGAAATCAACCGTGTCTGGTCGGGTCCAAGTTTTACAGTGTTGTAAACTGTTGTCCAGAGATAAAAGGGAAAGAGCCTGTATAGGGCTTTCTCGGGACAAGTCCATGTAAAACTGCGTCACGTAATTCATAAAAAGGAGCCTGGATAGTAGGGCTATGAGAAGGAACCTGGGTAGTAGGGTTATTTTGAAATGAAGCCTGGGTAGTAGGGCTATGAGAAGGAACCTGGGTAGTAGGGTTACTTCGGAATAAAAGCCTGGGTAGTAGGGCTATGAGAAGGAACCTGAGTAGTAGGGTTACTTCGAAATGAAGCCTGGGTAGTAGCGGGTATGAGAAGGAACCTGGGTAGTAGGGTTACTTCGGAATAAAAGCCTGGGTAGTAGGGTTATAAGAAGGAACCCAGGTAGTAGTGTTACTTCGAAATGAAGCCTGGGTAATAGGGCTATGATAAGGAACCTGGGTAGTAGGGTTACTTCGGAATAAAGCCTGGGTTGTAGGGCTTGTGAGAAGGAACCTGGGTAGTAAGGTTACTTCGAAATAAAGGCCTGGGTGGTAGGGCTTGTGAGAAGGAACCTGGGTAGTAGGGTTACTTCGAAATAAAAGCCTGGGTGGTAGGGCTTGTGAGAAGGAACCTGGGTAGTAGGGTTACTTCGAAATAAAAGCCTGGGTGGTTGGTCTGCCTCATTTGATCACGTAGGTTAGTTGACCCGTTTGGTTTCGGGAACTGATTTTCCATTAGTTGTCTGCAGATATGACATGTATAGCTTCATGGATTTAATCTTGAACTATGGGAATTGTTTATGATAACCATCTTTCCTGAAAAGGCATAGGATTAACTATATGCGATGCATGAAATGCATTGCGTGATGATGTTCTCAAAATAAATGAGATTATGCTGTATGCAATATGTATGCGCACGTCATGATGTATGAACATGAAATGCTATTGTGACATATCCGCGTCTGGGAGAATAAATCCCTGACTGCTGCTGGAGATTACTGGAAATTGAATTCCTGACTATTGTAGAAAAAATGGTTCTTCTACTTCCGCTAGGGATGGTGAACGAATATGACTATGCCGTGGATTTACTCCTTTCTATTTGTGAATATTCTGCCGGGGAGAGACTCTGCTTGAGGATAACTCTGCGGGGGGAATAACTCTGTTTGAGAGAGGAGATGCTTTACTGGAAGATCTTGCCGAATCAGACTAGATTGATTAGTGCCGTTTGAACTTGATAGATGATACTGAAGTCTGGTTGAAAGGTGATCCAATGGGACATAGTGATACGCTTTAAATCCCTAACTTTTGCCTGGATTTCCCTTTCGGGTTTTTAGTCCACCGGGATACCCTTTTTTGCCCAAGCCGCCTTTTCAGGTTTTCGACTTGCCGGGTGTACATATTTTTTTGTTTTCATCCCTAATTTTTGCCTGAACCCTTTTGGTTCGCCGGGAAGCCCTTATTTTTGCCTAGGCCAGTCAACCTAGCGGATCTTTAATCATGCGTAGTATATTTTCACTATGTCCGCATTGACAGGGTGAGGAAGGTCATCACCGTCCATGGTGGTCAGAATCATGGCTCCACCCAAAAAAAATGTTTTTGATCACAAATGGCCCTTCGTATGTGGGGGTCCATTTTCCCATGGGATCACCTTGCGGAAGCATGATGCGCTTGATTACTAGATCCCCGACTTGATATACTTGGCGTATGACTTTTTTGTTGAAAGCCTTGATCATTCGTTTTTGATACATTTGACCATGACAGACAGCAGTAAGTCTCTTCTTATCAATCAAATTCAGTTGATCAAGTCGAGTCTGGATCCAGTCGTCTTCATTCAAACCCGCATCCTTCATAATCCTCAGAGAAGGGATCTGGACCTCAATAGGCAGGACAACCTCCACGCCATATACCAGAGAGTACGGTGTTTCCCTTGTCGATGTTCGTGCGGAGGTGCGGTACCCATGAAGAGAAAATGGTAACATCTCATGCCAGTATTTGTATGTCACCGTCATCTTCTGTACAATTTTCTTGATGTTCTTGTTAGCAGCCTCCACAACGCCATTCATCTTCAGCTGGTAAGGGGAAGAATTATGGTACTGGATCTTGAACTGTTTACAGAGTTCGATGATCATTGTGTTGTTGAGATTCGTACCATTGTCAATGATGATTCTTTCGGGGACACCGTAATGACAAACTAGGTTATGCTTGATAAACCGCGCCATAACGTTCTTGGTAACAGTAGCAAAAGAGGCAGCTTCAACCCACTTCATGAAGTAATCAATGGCCACCAGGATGAAGCGATTCCCATTGGAAGCGGTAGGTCTAATCTCTCCGATCATGTCAATGCCCCATATTGCAAAGGGCCAAGGATCCGTTAAGACATTCAACGGAACTGGAGGTAGATACACCTTATCAGCATAGGTCAGACACTTGTGGCAAGTTCGGGAGTGCTGATAACAAGCTGCTTCTATAGTGGACCAATAGTATCCTTCCCGTAGGATCTTCTTAGCCATGGTATATCCACTTGAATGGGTTCCGAAGCTACCTTCGTGTTGATCTGTCATAATCCTCTCCGCTTCGCTCTTGTCTACACACCATAATAAGGTAGAGTCATGGTTGTGCTTGTAGAGGATTCTATTACTAAGGAAGAATTTTGCGGCAAACCTTCTCAGAAACTTTTTGTCGTTGACAGATGCCCCCTCGGGATACTCTTGAGCTTCGAGATACCTTTTTACTTTGTAGAACCAAGGTTTGTCTGCTACTTCTTCAATATCAATCTCACAGCAGTACACTGGTTCATCCAACCTCTTAATGGTGATTCGGGGAGCTTCATTGTCCCACTTGACCTTAAACATAGAAGACGTGATAGCTAGCGCGTCCACTAACTGATTCTCCTCTTGTGGGAAATGTTCAAATGTTACCTCCTCAAAGTGTGGGAGCAATGTCAGCACATGCTCTTTATACGAGATGAGATTCGGGTGCTTCATATCCCATTCTCCTTTGATCTAACTTATCACCAAGGCTGAATCCCCGAAAACGCTCAAGAATTTTATCCTCAGGTCAATAGCAGCTTTGAGACCCATGATGCATGCTTCATACTCCGCCATGTTGTTGGTATAGTTGAAGCATAGCCGGGCAGTGAAAGGAGTATGACAACCTTCAGGAGATATAATTACAACACCAATGCCATTACCGAGTGCATTCGAGGCTCCATTGAAAACCATAGTCCATCGGGATCCTTCTTCAGGTCCTTCATCCGGTCCAGGCTCTTCATAATCAGTCACTAGCATAATATTCTCGTCCTGGAACTCAAAATTCATGGACTGGTAGTCATCCACGACCTGATGACCCAAATGATCAGCTAATACACTTCCCTTGATTGCTTTATGGGTTGTATATTGGATATCGTATTCAGTTAAGATCATCTGCCATCTTGCTATTCTTCTGGAGAGAGCGGGCTTCTCGAAGGTGTAATTGACCGGATCCATCTTAGATATCAACAAAGTAGTGTGGGTCAACATATATTATCTCAGTCGGCGAGCAGCCCATGCCAAAGCGCAAAAAGTTTTCTCGAGCAATGAGTATCATGTTTAACAGTCGGTAAACTTTTTGCTAAGGTAGTATATTGCGTGCTCTTTTCGACCAGACTCGTCATGCTGCCCCAACACACACCCCATTGAATTGTATAACATTGTTAAGTACATTATCAAAGGTCTTTCTTCAATCAGAGGCATCAGAATTGATGGTTCTTGAAGGTATTCCTTAATTCTTTCGAAAGCAGTCTGACATTCGTCATTCCATTTTACTACTTGATCTTTATTCAGGAGCTTGAAGATCGTCTCACAAGTAGCAGTCAGATGTGAAATGAACCTGTCGATATAATTTAGGCGTCCCAAGAAACCTCTAACTTCCTTCTCAGTACGGGGAGCCGAAATCTCTTGTATGGCCTTCACCTTTGCAGGGTCTACCTGAATACCTTTGTCACTGACGATGAACCCCAGAAGTTTACCAGACCTTACCCCGAAGGTGCACTTATTCGGATTTAACCTCAACTTGTATGTCTTCAACCTATCAAACAACTTTTGTAGATGATCAAGGTGTTCTTCCTCGGTTTGAGACATGGCTATCATGTCATCAATGTAAATCTCTATCTCATGGTGAATCATATCGTGGAACAAAGCTACCATGGCTCGCTAATAAGTTGCCCCAACATTCTTCAACCCAAAAGGAATCACCTTGTAATAAAAAGTGCCCCACCGTGTGACGAAGGTTGTCTTCTCTATGTATTTGGGTGCCATCTTGATCTGGTTGTAGCCAGAGAAACCGTCCATGAAGGAAAAGATTTTGTGCTGTGCGGTGTTGTCAACCAGAACATCAAAGTGGGGAAGTGGGAAGTCATCCTCGGGGCTTTCCCTGTTCAGGTCTCTATAGTCCACACACATCCGTGCCTTGCCATCTTTCTTAGGTACCGGAAAGACGTTAGCAACCCACTGCGGATAGGAGGTGACAACTAAGAACCCAACGTTGAACTGTTTCATAACCTCTGCTTTGATCTTCTCTGACATTTCAGGGCGCATACGGCGGAACTTTTGCTTTACTGGAGGGCAATCTTCTTTATTCGGCAGACGATGAACTACTATATTTTTGTCTAGTCTCAGCATGTCTTCATATGACCAGGCGAAGATCTCAACATAATCGTGCAACATCTGTACCAACCACTGCTTGACACCAAGCTCCAGATTTGCGCCAATCTTGACTTCTTTTCTGTCTACCTCCGTGCCCAAGTTTATTGTCTCAATTGGCTCTTCATGAGGCTGTATAGCCCTCTCTTCCTGCTATAACAGTCTAACAAGTTCTCCAGGTACCTTACAATCTTTCTCACCTTCGTCCTCGGCTTGGTTGATCGGATATTCAAAGTTATAACTGGCAATAGCAGAACTGTTATCAATGGGATCCAGAGTGGATATGGATCTGCAATTTGATATATGAATGTGTGTAAGAGCATAACTGTATTGATAGAGTGAAAAGCACAAAAGAAAAATAGAGAGCGCAAAATTTGTATGCAAGAATGTCCAATGTTTTATTGATGACATGTGTAAATGACATATAATAACCCTCACAAATAAACCATTGTGCCTCGGGTAAGACACAAGGCCATAGAGTTTATATTGTTTATTACAAATTCGAAAAACAAGTAAGGCAATTACTGCTGAACAGAAGTAATCAGCACAAAATCTTTGGCTGTCATGTTACTAGGTCCACCGTTGGTAGTAGCGTAGATCCAGCTGTCAATATCAGAATCCTCATCATTGTCTTCTATAGCTTTGACCCCACGATTGCTGATGCATAGGGGAGGTCCTCCAGCCCGAGCACATCGAACAACCCTTTGAGCTCCTAAAGTAAAGCCCAAACCAAATTTGTCAATTTTGTAAGGAAAATCAGGGAGCTGTCCCCAAATGGTACACCCACCTTCTTCAACTACTGCTCTGGCGTCCTTGAGAGAAGCCATCTTTAAAGAAGGTCTGGTGATCTTTGGCACACTGGTAATAGTCTCGGTTGATGCCATAGTCTGGGGAACCTCTTCAAAATTTTGACAAGGAGTCTCTATGAAGTCACCGTCCATCTCCACATACTTGAAAGAGTTCAGATGGCTTACCATGTAATCCTCTTCACCATGCACAGTGACAATCTTCCCCTTCACTGGATACTTCAGCATTTGGTGCAGTGTAGAAGTAACGGCCCCGACTTCATGGATCCAAGGACGACCCAACAAACAAGAATAAGATGGCCTGATATCCATCACGTAGAATGTGGATTCAAAGGTATGGGAACCCACTTTAACAGGGATGTCCACCTCCTCGTGCACCATTCTTTTTGAACCATCGAAAGCCTTCACCACAATGTTACTGAGCTTTAAGGTCAAACCTTCATAATTTAACCTATCAAGAGCCTTCTTGGGCAGAACATTCAGTGACGATCCAGTGTCCACTAGCACATGGGCCATAGTAGTTCCCCTACATTCGATCGAGACATGCAGAGCATCATTATGTTTTCTCTCCTTGGGTGTCAAATCAGCATCAGAAAAACCCAACCCATTATCGGCAGTCAAACTAGCCACACAGTCCTTGAATTGGTCAGCGGAGGTTTCTTGCGGCACATGCGCAGTCTTAAGAAATGTAATCAAAGCCTTTGCATGGGCCTCAGAACACAATAGCAGAGCCAGCATTGATATCTTCGAAGGGGTCTGCCCCGGCTGTTCTACCACATTGTAGTCGCTCTTCTTGATTATTTTTAAAATCTCATCCATTTCTTGTTTAGAGGATTCCAAAACAACTTTTCTAGGTGCCTCCATCCGGGCAGGCTCACCTACAACTTCTTTTCCCCGAGTCCCAGATGACTCATCGGCAGGGATAACAACTGGAGTAAGGATGGGAGTAGTAGAAGAAGTACTAGCCAGAACAACAGATGGAATAACAACAGGCTTAGCAACATTCTTCGGGCAGATCTCGGGAGAGAAAACCCTTCCACTTCGAATAATTTTGCTGGTCTCGACAATATTATCGATATCGGGATCAGCCTCTTTAGCTTTTTCGTCTTTAGTGGTTAATAAATCCTGCTTGACGCCATGGTAGTAAACGTCAGCACCGTAATTCCAAGGAATAGCTTTGTCCGAGGAGTATGGTAAAGGGCCAGGAAAAGTGATTATTAATGGAGCAATTCTTGGAGCAGGTGTAATCCTAATAGGTCTTTTGGAGGACACCTTGGAAGGATTGGTGGAAATGGTTATGATAGTGACATCTTCATGTAGAACAGTTGGAAACAGAGTCTTTTCGAATAAAATCTCTTTGTTATCCATCAAGCGTTGAACACCTGCTTTCAGCAAATAACAACCAGAAGGCAGAGATAAACACATGTGGCAACCTTCACCATAGCCGGAAAATAAACTGGCTAGCAACAAATTCTTCTTGACGGTCATGAGAGGAGTAGAAACTTCATCCACAGAAGTAACAAATAGAGCAGTATCAACGGCATTAACACCACGGCTGTGCTTGGGCATGGGAGCAGTTATGACATTAGGCATCTCAGGAGCATCAAACTCAATCTCCTTTTCTTCGATTAGACCCTGTATCTTATTCTTCAGAGCCCAACAGTCGTTTATATCGTGGCCTGGACTCTCAGAATAGTAAGCACATCGAGAGTTTGGATTGTAACGAGGAGATGTGGTGTTAGGGGTTCTTGGGAGCCTCCTTTAAGGTTACCAAGTTAGATTTTAACAGATGGGGTAAAAACTCAGACAACATCATATTGATCTGGGTGAACTGCCTTTGAGGTCTTTCTACCCCTGGTTGATTATTTCGTTATTGAGTAGGAACATGCCTAGGTATAATCACAACCCCTACTGTTGGATGGTGCTCAGTTCTATTCTGACTTCGTGGATTGTAAATAACATTGACCTCCTTCTTACCCATGAATGTATTTTTCACTGTACTTGAAGAGGTGTCTTTCTGGATCTTGCCACTTCGGATCCCAGCTTCTACCCTTTCTCCAGTCAATATCATCTCGGTAAGACCAGCTGAGGAGCTACCAATTAAGTGATTAAAGAATGGACCAGACAGCATACCAAGAAACATGTCCACCAACTCCCTATCAGACAAAGGGGGTTGGACTCTCCCTGCCAAATCTCTCCACTTCTGTGCGTAGTCCTGAAAACCTTCGCTTACACCCATAGGCATACTCTGGAGTTGAGTACGGGTAGGAGTAAGGTCAGCGTTATATTGATACTTGTGATACAGTGGCAGAATCGACAGTTTAATACTGGTTTGCGTTTTGCGTTTTTTGCTCTCAAAATGTCGCAGTAAGCAAGAGTCGCCACCGACTTTTATTTTATCCAACTGGAAAGGAAAAAAGCACAGAAAAATTCTTTTTTCGAGATTTTGAGTACAAGGGGTAGATTATAGAAAGGGAAGGTATTAACACCCTTTCTATATGTAGTTTTCTACGGGCTCTTAGGTACTTGCTCATCATTTTAAAAATTGCTTCCGTGTTTGTGTGTTTTTGAAAAGTTTTTGTTTTACTTTATTTTAACCCTTGTATCAGACCTCAAGAGTGTTACGAAATCGTTTTGAAAACTTTGTTTTAAAAAAAAGGTGTAAGTGTGAAAAAGTTTGATTTTGAGCAAGTACCTACTATCATCTACCTACTCGAAAAAAGAATGTTTCTGTTCTTGTGTCCTTTACACAACGCTATCCTATTATTAAAGAGTAGGTAGCACCGTCGTTGGAATTGTAAGGGTCAATTCATAAGGGACGTACGATCACTAAAGCAATGTTAGGACGTGTTGTACCCCAAATTTTGACCTAAGATACCATCTCCCATCTGCATCATTACATTGCAAGTGTTTTGACCTATTTTTATCAATTCTCAAAGCAGATTTTAAATTCATAACTTTTTCAAGTCAAGAGCTGTTTATTTTTGAAACGCTAAATTTATTAATCGATCAATGCTAAAACAATGTTTATTTAATTATTTATTATTCTGAATTTAAATAATTGGAACTTATTTTCAGTTATTATATAAATTAAAGAATTATAAATAATAAAATAAATATTTGAAAAGAAGTTTATCAATTGATCAAACAATGTTTACTTAATTATTTATTATTCTGAATTTAAATAATTGGAACTTATTTTCAGTTATTATATAAATTAAAGAATTATAAATAATAAAATAAATATTTGAAAAGAAGTTTATTAATTGATCAAACAATGTTTATTTAATTATTTATTATTCTAAGTTTAAATAGTTGAAATTTTATTTTCAGTTGTTATAATTTAGAAGAATTATAAATAATGAAGTAAATAATTGAAGAGAAGTTAATTGATCAATGATGTTTATTTAATTATTTATTATTCTGAATTTAAATAATTGGAATTGATTTTCAGTTATTATATAATTTAAAGAATTATAAATGATAAAAATAAATAATTGGAAAGAAGAAAAGAATTAACTGGTAAAATAATAGAATTTTATTCATCTTTATTCTAATTATTACAATTGTTGTTTAAATACTGTATTATTTACAAAATATTTACAATGACAATTATATAAAATGTTTAAAGTAAAATAAAAACTATTTTAATTTTTCTAAGATTCTAAATCTTCATCTTCTATCCAATACTTCTTTGATGCTTATTTGATTTTACCTGCAAAAGAATTAAAAGAAAAAGTCAGAAATAAATAATTAAAAGCAGACGATTAATTTAGCGTTCATCATTAAAAGCAAACGGCTGGAATCAGTTTTTACCCTCTTTGCAAATCACGAGATTTCTCCCGGTTCACAAAAAGGGATGAATTTTATTGATAAATATGAATGCACAAGTTAAAAATATGCACAAATTCATTTTGCCAAAATCCACTGCATAATTCAAAATCCACTGCATAATTCAAAATCCACTGCATATTTCAAAAGCAAAACAGCATATGCAAGTCAAGTTTCAAATTGTCAAAGCAAAGTCCAACGTAAACTACCCAATGTATGGGAAGAGGTCAAAAACACAAGGCTCCATACTATACAATGCAGATGGCAAAGAGAAACATGCAGATTAAAACCACATATGCAAGCAAATATATTTCCTAAAATCATCATTTTCCAGCTTTACTTTTTCAGAACAAGTACATAACATCATTTTTTAATGTCAAACTGTACTAAGGAGAGAGAAGAGAGAAAGAGTGTGGGTTTACAGGTTTTGGCCTTAGGCAGAAAAGGGATGGAAAGCAAAACAGCAGTAACACAGTACATAAAAGGAAGCATAGAAAAAGAATATGGACAAACTGAATAAAACAGTATAGAGTGCAGAAGTATCAAAGAAAATATAGTAAAAATATTCAAAACCTGAGCCCTCAAGAATAGGAAGCCAGCAAACTGTTATAACACAACAAACCCTTCAAAAAAGTAGAGAGTTCATAACCTGTTGGAAGCCTAAAAAAACTCTAAACTGTCAAATAAATACCAAGTCAAATCTCAAGAACCTGCTGTCTCGAGGCCAAAACCAATAACCATGGCCTAAAAGACCAGTATAACCTGCTGTCTCAAGACCAAAACCTCAAGAACCTGCTATCTCAAAACCAATAACCATGGTTTAAAAACCAGAAAAACACCAGACTGTCCAGCCTAACCAGAAAACCAGAAAAGCTTCACCAAAGTAACAACCAGTATGGCCTAAAACCATAAAACCTGTTGAAACCTTGTCAAAGCCTAAAACCAGTCCCCAGGCCTGAAACCTGTACCTGTTTCAAACCTTACCATTCCATGCCAAAACTGAAACCATAACCAGTTCTAAAGCCAAACCCATCAAACCCTCAGAACTCAAGGAGTTCATCATAGGGTTAATCCATAAGCAATTAAACCAAGCATACTCAGGCAACCAAACCTTCAAGGCCCTCAGAATACTCATCATTGGGCAAAGGATAATAAAGCATAGCATACAAAATAGGCAACAGAAGTGAGGAGTAGGCAACAGAAGAAGTAGACAGAAGCAACGTTCAAGGCAACAGAGAAGAAGAAAAGAGTTACACAAAGAGGTTCTTAGCTATTATCATCATTAAACCTAGCAAAGGGCTAAAGAAACGCAAACCAGGAAGCAAAAGCTTCATCACCGTCTTCACCTCGCCGTCAAAGCCCCCCAGACGCCGCCACGTCCGCCTCTCCCTCCAATAAAAGGTAGTTTTTTTTTCCTTTTCATAACCACCACAAAACTAAAATCAGAAGCAATAAGCAGAAACGAAACATGTAAAACATAAAAACGGAAACCCTCACTCGAATAACTCAGAAAATGTTACCTTCAAGTCACGTCGCTGCATGACCCATGGAGGAGAGACAGACAGCGACGTTGTTTGGCTTAGACGAGGAAAGACATGGTTTTGATGGCTATGGCCTTGAGGAAGATGAAGAGAGATCGGAGGACGAAGAGAGAACGAACGGCGCTGTAAACCCTAAGCCAATATCCCAAAATGAAATAACTCGTTTAACCCTAAAACATTCATAAACCCATTTGGGCCTCACCCATTTTCAACACCTAAAGCCCAACGAATTTCCTTAAGCACACCCCACCCCTATTCTGTTTTTTTGATTGGCCCCCCTTGAAACCCCTTTGGCCCATGTAAATTATTTATTATCTACCCCTTTTTTTATATATATATCTCTCCTTCTATTTACTTTCTATTAGTTTTTTTAGAATGTTATTAATTTAGTTGATTAGTAAGTTTAATCAAATAGAGGGGTAATTTAATTAAACAATTTTAAATAATGTGACCAAATTTTATTAGTTTAACTTTAGGATTAATTTAGAAATTTTAGTATTATTTTAATTAGATTTAAGTTAATAACTTTTAAAGTTTTAATTTAGTTTAAAATTATTTAATAACTCTTAAAATAAATACTTTATATTAATACCAAAAAAATACATATAATAAAAACTTTATTAAAAAATTTTATTTTCTTTAATTAATTCTCTTTCTTTATCCATATAAAAATATAAAAATGCGTGTTCATGCCATTTAGTCTATTATTTAATTGTTATGGTTGTATATCACTTATCTATCTAATTTTCTGTTTGATTATTTCATCGTTATTTGGTTATTCTGTTTACGTCTAAATCCAAGAGAAAAAACGATTAAATTTGTTGACTTCATGTCTTCAAGTCCAATCACGCGAATATCTTCATTTCACTAAAACTTAAGATAATTTTTTCCCCAAATATTCAATCTTTTCAAAACTCATACCTTTTAAGTCAAAACTTCGACATTAGGTCGTCGTACCTTCAAAAACCCGTCCGTACCCCTTTTCGGCCAAAACAATTTATTTTTAATCAAACGAACATTTTAATAAACAGATATTTCAAAAGGTTCCTATAGAATACTATAGATACATTGGGTGCTAATACCTTCCCACTGTATAACCAACCCCCGAACCATAGACCTCTTTTCAAAAACGCCTTGTATTTTCATTACTTTTAAAAGTATTATTTTACATTGCATACTTTAGGGTTTTATTTCGCTCTTTTCCCTTTTCCCTTGGAAATAATAAAGCGCGGTGGCGACTCTTGCTTTTGTGAGACGAATTAATTAATAGTTCGATCTCCGATTTACCCCGCTACATTTTTTATCGCTACAGAATTGGCGACTCTGCTGGGGAAACATTGACCTCTTGCTGGTCCATCCCTAAGTGGGTTAAGCCTAGTTTGTTTTATCTGTTTTATTATTATTCGATTTGTTTGATTATGTGTTTAAATTGGGGTTGTTTGGGTTTTTTGCAAAGGACGAATCCTATACCCGGATTAAGTTACACTTAAGAATAGGACGGGCGGTATAGTCATGTTAACTTTGAGGGAGTAATCTCGAAGAAGGAGGCATGAGATCCCCCACTCAATGGAAGGCCCTTTTGAACTTAATATTTGTTTACCGAGTAATCGGGAAGACATTATTATTTTCGACCTGGGAGCCAGAGAAATTGAGGACCGTAGAACCCTAACCCATCTTGGCCTTTTAGGTGTAGCGCGGAGACTATAACGGAGTAATTCGGAAGTAGTTGTTACGCGATGCTACGCTCGGATGAGTTTCTCTTGAGAATATTGCTAATTATTGAGTAATCAAGACGTTGGTAATATCCGAAGGAGGAATGTAGACTCTGGGAACTCCTAGAACCTTGTCTTACAGGTGTGATTAAACCGTTAGTACATACCTTGGGATGGGCTTTACCTTTGACTCCATGCTGAAACGTTGAACCTTTGAACCCCATGTTTGTGAACTTGTGTGTAACTGTTGCATTATCATTCATTCATGCATTCATCAACATTTTTGTAAAAAACTTGTTTTTCAAAGGAACTTAGGAATGATTTTTGCAGACATCTCAGGTACTATTATTATGGAATTTGGAAGGAGAAACACTCGAAGTTTTAGTTTTAAGGAGCCCGAGATTGAAGAACTGAAGAGTTTAATTCCTAAGATCAAGAACCCGACGGATTTTCAGAAAAAGTATGGGTCCATTATACCTCTCATGAAGCGCAAGATGAAGGAAGGCATCCTTAATACGTTGGTCTAATATTACGATCCTTTGTACCGATGTTTTACCTTTCCGGATTACCAGTTAATGCCCACCTTAGAAGAGTACTCCTACATACTTGGTTTGCCGATCACCGACTGTGTTCCTTTTTCTGGATTAGAAGAGGAACCCAAATCTCACGAGATAGCGACCATCGTCCACTTGAAGAAGTCAGAGATAGAGGAGAACATGACTACAAAAGGGGGATTCCGAGGCTTGTCTGCGCAGTTTTTGTTGAGGAAAGCTCGTCACTTCGCTGAGATAAAAGATGCTGTTGCCTTTGAAGACGTCTTTGCTTTACTCGCTTATGGTCTATTCTTGTTCCCTAACGTTGATAAGTTTGTGGATATCAATGCCATCAGAATTTTCTTGATTGGAAATCCGGTCCCTACGCTGCTAGGAGATACCTACTACTCCATCCATCTTCGAAACTCTTACCAAGGAGGAATGATTATTTGTTGTGCACCGTTGTTGTATCAGTGGTACGTTTCTCATCTACCTAGGTCTGATGTTTTCTGGGATCTCGAGAAGGAGCCGCGATGGGCGCCAAAAATTATGGCTCTCACTCATTTCGACATTGATTGGTATAATCGAGCTTACTATGACGTGAAGATCATCGATAGCTGTGGTGCTTTTCCTAACGTGCCTCTTCTTGGTACGAAAGGTGGAATTAACTATAACCCTGTTCTCGCGCGCCGTCAGTTTGGATACCCGATGAGGGACAAGCCAAACAACATCCATGTGAGTGGTTTCTTTTTACAAGAAGGACAAGATCATCAGACAGCTAAGAGGGAGATCGAAGGAGCTTGGCGCCACATCCATAGGAAAGGGAGAGACATGTTGAGACATAGAGGTGTCGTTTCTTTGGAGCCTTACCTACAATGGGTCCGTGCTAGGGCTTGTGCTCTCAATATGCCCTATAAACCTGAGAAACCTTTATTCCCTACTGTTGCATCATCATCTGTTGATATCCCTATCGAGAATATGGGAGAATACCAAGGAAATCTGGCTAGGATGAAGTCCGAGAGAGATGCTTGGAAAGAAAAGTATAATATGTCTGAATATGAGAATCGGGTCCTGGTTCGACAACTAAAGGAAAAGTAGGATTTGTTATTTATTCAAGACGGCTGGTTCATTGATCACGATGAGAAGCTTCGTCAAAAGGATGCTTTACTGAAGAAGTATGCTAGTGAAAGGAAGAGAAAGAAGGAAGGTTCGGTAAGCGTTGCTCTTATTCCTAATCCACAAAAGGAAATCATTGATCGACTGGTAGCTGAGAAGAAAGAGATGGAAGACTTTTATGAAGAGAAGATCAGGAAGCTCTGGTTACAGTTGGCATTTGGTCCTTCATCTGATAATTCTGAGTGATCTTTATCTTTTAGTTTTATTTTACTGATGTCATTTTGTAAAACTCTGTAAAAGGGCTTCATGTTCTGAAGTTGTAGTTTACTGCTTTATTATTGGGTTGTTATCCCAAAAATGTAATTTATTGTTTTGTTGTTCCAAAGTTGTAAGTTGTAATTTACCGCTTTTGATTAATGAAATGAGTTTTTGTTGTTCCAAATTCCTTTACCGTTGATGTGTGCAAAATTATTGAAGTTCCCTGGAAAAATATTAAAATGAATTATCATTTGCATCACGTATCATGCATCATCCAACATTCCACTTCACATGTTTTCTAGAGTCTTATCCTTGTTTCTTTTTCCACTCCGATAGATTGTCAAGCTGTCTCAGCGATACGATACTCGAGCCAATCGTCAGAGGAAGATGGAAGATCTGGAATAGGAAAACCACGAGCTTCGTGAGGAGGTCGCTACCCTTCGTGTCGGGATGGAAAAGTTAACTGCGCTAGTGGAAAGTTTGATGGCTGCTCAGAATCAGCCATCGACTACAGCTGCTGAGATTCAGACTTCAACTACTGTGGATTCCGAGATTGTCACCGTTCCAACATCTGTGACTCAAATCAACGCTCCGCTTCAACATCATATGCCAAAGGTTTTCCGTGGGGAATGCCTTACAACTTTGCGCCAGAGGGGTATCAGCCTGTCGTACAACCTTTGTTTCAACCTACTTTGTCTCTTCCTCAACCAGAGACAACTGCCATGCCACCTGTAATCCCGTCTGTAGCACCTTTCCCGCAACCGGTAATGACAACTGTCGCTCCTGTGGTTCACTCCGTGCCATACTTGAATGAACCTACTTATCCTGCCGAGCCTGCTGAAAGTTTGGGTCTTTTTGATAGAATGGAAGAATTTCAAGACCAGTTCCAAGAAATGCAGAGGGAGCCCAGAGCGTTAAAGGGGAAGGATTTGTTTGGGAAGAACACTCATGATCTTTGTTTAGTTCCGAATGTCAAGATTCCAGCAAAATTCAAAGTGCCAGACTTTGAAAGATATAAAGGTGATTCGTGTCCTCGGAGTCACTTGACTATGTACATGAGAAAGATGTCTACGTATTCTGATGATCATGACTTATTGATTCACTATTTTCAAGACAGTTTGACGGGTGCCGCTCTAAAGTGGTATATGGGTTTAGACAGCATTCGGATCCGCAACTTCAACGATCTTAGCGAAGCTTTTGTTCACCAGTATAAGTACAACGTTGACATGGCGCCGGACAGGGATCAACTCCGGGCGATGTCCCAGAGGGACAGAGAGTCTTTTAAGGAATACGCCCAGAGGTGTCATGAAATTGCTGCTCAAATCTATCCTCCTCTTGAGGAGAAAGAGATGACGAAGATATTCTTGAAGACTTTAGGTTCCTTTTACTATGAAAGAATGATCGCCAGCGCACCCAATGACTTCACCGAAATGGTAAGCATGGGCATGCGGTTGGAGGAAGGGATTCGTGAAGGGCGTTTGGTTAAAGAAGGAAGTCCGTCTAGCAGTATCAAGAAGTTTGGAAGTGTTTTCCCAAAAAGAAAAGAGCAGGATGTCAGCGTGATTTTCCCAGGGAGACCGAGGAGAGGTTACTCACACGTTGCGGCAGTCACTCCGGCTGTCCGCCCAGCATTGATGACCCCAACTCATCAAACCCCACCAACTCAACAACGACCATTTCAGCAGCAGCCTCGACAACAGGCTTATCCATTCAACAACCAAATCCGTTCACCAAGAAAACTGCAATTCGATGCCATTCCTATGACTTATACTAAATTGTTCCCTGCTCTTATCAGAAAGAACCTCATAACGACAAAACCTCCTCCCGTCGCACCAAACAGTACTTCTCCGTGGTACAAGGCAGATCAGTTTTGTGAATATCATCAAGGGTCACCGGGGCACAACACTGAAAATTGTTTTGCTCTAAAGGCGGATGTGCAGAGGTTGATTAAGAATGGTATCTTGTCTTTCAAGGATGTTAACCCAAATGTTAGAGATAATCCTTTGCCTCGACAAGGGGCAGCATCAGTGAATATGGTGGAAGGTTGTCCAGGAAAGTTTCGAGTTTTTCAAGTTGAACACATAAGAGAGTCGTTGATCAGGTTGCATCAGAGCTTAAGAAGACTTGCCTTTGTTAGGCATCAACATGATTATGATGTCTGTGAATTTTTTTCAAGAGAGGTTGATTGCCCTATTGTGAAGGAGGTTATTCAAAAATTGTTAGACCAGAGGGTTATCACTATTACATATGACAGAGATCCGGAGGATGAAGTGAATGTTATATTACCACAATTCAATTTGCCTGAATCAGTAGAGATCGTTTACGACAGTCAGACTGCACCTGTTTCTCCTTTGATCATTTATCCACCTGGTCCTGTGCCTTACAACTCAGACCAAGCTATACCGTATAAGTATAATGCCACAATGATGGAGAATGGGGTAGAAGTCCCTATACCAACAAGGCCGTCTTTTGTTAACATCGCTGATGTGAGTAGAGTTACAAGAAGCGGACGTGTCTTTGCAGCAGTACCTTTGAAGAGACCAGAAGTTCAAGTCAGGAAGCCCATACCGGCAGAAATTCCAGCGAGAAATGTTGAACCAAGGGTTAAGATAGGACGATCCAATGAACCTATCCCTCATCCTGAAGATGATGAGATTCTGAAGCTCATCAAGAGAAGTGAATATAAGATTGTGGACCAACTATTGCAAACTCCTTCCAAGATTTCTTTGCTTGCTTTACTGAGAGATTCTGGTGCCCATAGAGAAGCTTTGATGAAGGTCTTGGACCAGGCATTCGTGGATCATGATGTGACGGTTGACCAATTTGATGGAATTGTGGGAAATATTACTTCGTGTAACAATCTTGGTTTCAGTGATGAAGAGCTTCCGGAGGAGGGAAGGAACCATAATATGGCTTTGCATATTTCAATAAGTTGTGGAAATGATACTTTATCAAGTGTGTTGGTAGATACAGGCTCGTCGTTAAATGTAATGCCCAAGACTACATTATCTCGACTCTCATATCAAGGTGCTCCCATGAGACCTAGTGGGGTAATTGTCAAAGTGTTTGATGGTTCTAGGAAGACTGTCATTGGTGAAGTAGATCTTCCTATAGTAATTGGCCCTCATACTTTTCAGATCACTTTTCAAGTAATGGATATTCGTGCCGCCTACAGTTGCCTATTGGGTCGTCCATGGATCCATGATGCAGGGGCAGTCACTTCCACGCTCCATCAGAGATTGAAGTTTGTAAGGCATGGAAAGCTGGTAATGATTGGTGGAGAGCAGGCTATGGTGGTAAGCCATTTGTCATCTTTCTCTTTTATTGATGCTGATGAGGATGTTGGAACCCAATTCCAAGCTCTGTCTGTTGCTAATAATGAAGTGAAGAAGCAAGGGACATCTATTTCTTCTTTTGAGGATGCGCGACGAGTGGTTGAAAGTGGTTCGGCTGAAGGTTGGGGCCAGGTGTTGACTTTGCCCGAGAACAAGTCTGGAGAAGGTCTTGGTTTTCATCCCGTGTCAACAAGAGTCAAGCAGGAAGTAGTTACTCGTCCGATACAAGAGGTTTTCCGAAGCGCATGTTTTATCCATCCGACTCCTCCTGAAGTTGGTGCTATAATAGGAGACGATTCTGAAGAGGATTTACCCGATTTTGTGACGCATGGAGTGGTTTGCCAGAACTGGATTGCTGTTGATGTTCCTGTTGTGATGCACATTTCTGAGTAATGTTTTGTTTTATTTTTGAAAAAAAACTTTCGCTCTGCCCAAGGAGAAAAGTATTTGTGTCGGGCTATGTTGAAAATAAATCCTTTTGCTCTGCCCAAGGCAAAAGAGAAATGTCTGGGCTCTTTGTTTCAAGTATTTCCCCTCATGAATAAAAATGTTATTTTGTCCACTACTGTTTTATTTTTCACATTTTTCTGGGAAATAGTAATGAAAATTAATTGGTAGTAATAGGAAAATATAATAACTTTTTGTTTTATTTGTACAAATCGATTTCTAAAATAAAGCATAATCATATGTGCAGATTAATCCATGACTTAATCTTTGAAAACAATGATCCTATGCCCTCTCCCAACTTTGAATTCCCTGTGTTCAGAGCCGAAGAAGAGGATATTGAAGAGATTCCTGATGAAATTTCCCGTTTACTTGAGCACGATGAAAAGATTATTCAACCGTTTGAAGAACCTATAGAGTTGATCAATTTGTGTGACGAAGAAGATAAAAAGGAAGTTAAGGTCGGAGCATTGCTTATCCCAGAGGTCAAAGAGAAAATGTTGGAGCTTCTCAAAGAGTATGTTGATGTGTTTGCTTGGTCCTACCAAGATATGCCAGGTTTGGACAACAATATTGTGGAGCATCTGTGATCGGTGGATCTGGAACTGACTGTTTAACGCTGGTTCGCGAAATGTCGCGGAAGCAAGAGTCGCCACCGTCTTTTATTTTCTCCAAATGGAAAGGACAAAAGCACAGAAAAATTCCTTAAAGAGATTGCTCTCGGTTCGGGAGGTAGGTTATAGAAAGGGAAGGTGTTAGCACCCTTTCTATCCATGGTTATCCATGGGCTCTTAGATACTTGCTCACTTGTGTTTTCAAAATTGTTTGTTTGCTTTTCAATGTGGATTTTAAAAAGTTTCTTTGAAAATTTTCAGTTCGACTCATGCGTCAGAGTGTTTGAAAAGTTTGCTTTGAAAGCTTTTTGAAAGTGTCGGTGTGAAAAGAGTTTTGTTTCGTTTTTGAAGTTAGAGCAAGTATCCTTGAGAACCTACCTACCCTAAGGAATTCGTCTGTGTAGATGTCCTTAAAGTAGTGCCGTCCCACCATCGAGAGGTAGGTAGCACCACCGTTGGAGGTGTTCGGGTCAATTCGAGTTTAGGGACATTGTGGTCACCGAGCAAAGGTAAGACACCTTAGAAGCTACCCTTATGCCATTGATCTTTTATTCTGAGGCAACTTGTTTTGAGGCAACCAGATCAATGGGACATAAGGACTCACTAAGACGTCCTATAGTCGACGGCCACATTTCGAGGGACAAGGCAACAGTGTGATCACCGGAGTAATGGGAAGACACCTTAGAAGCTACCCTCATGCCAGGTTCCTGGATCATGAGGACTTACTAAAACGTCCTCTACTCGACGATCACTTTTCGAGGCAAGGCAACAGTGAGGCGTACCCTAGGGGTGGTGTATGGATTGTGTGTCGTTTTCATTTATTTTTGTCTTGTCAGGTTATTGGTGATCTAACGTTTTGTTTTTATTTTTGTCATTCATTCTTGCATGCATTTATTTAACAGTTAAAAAGATGCGGAAATTAAAAGTTCCTAAACTATTACAAAGGCGCGGGTCCACATCGCCAAAATTTAATCCAGGACCCGATTTGACAGAAAGTAAAGAAATAAAGTAAAGTGCGAAAGATAAATGTCCGAGTTTACAAGGCTTTGGGAGAGTTACATTCATATTATAAGAAATAGAATAAAAATGCGCGAATTGGAATTAAAATTGAAAGCGAGGGCGTTGGACCCTTTTTAAAGGAATTAAATTATTATTATTAAATTAAAAGAAAAGAAATGTTTTTTTAGTTTTTGTATTTATGAAATAAAGAAAAATTAAAATTAAAAGAAACTCTAATTCTAAGTTTTTTTTAATTATTAATGAAAATATTAAAGTTTAACCTAATTTACTAAATATTTAATGTACATGTTTATTTACAAAATATTTAATAATTAACAACAATAATAATAAGAAAAAATTATTTATTAAAAAAGATGATGAAAAGTTAAAAATCCTAATTTCTACATGTTTTAATTTGTTAAGAAAAAGACTTAAGTTTTAAAATCTAATTTAACTAAATTAATTATTTAACATTTATTTACAAAAATATTTAATAAGTAAATTAATTAACATATTCTTAGTTTTTGATTTTCTGGTTTTATATTATAAAAATTAATTCATGAATTTAAAGAAAACAATTAAAACAATTAAAAGAATGAAAAAGGAAAATCAAATAAAAAATGAAAATGATGCAAACCATGAGGGGTGTCTGGCCCTTTTTGGAGGTGAATTGGAGTGGTTTGGCCATGTATTTGACTTTTGGCTTTTGGCCTTCTGGCTTTTGGCTTTTGGCCATTTGGCTTTTTGCCTCAATGTTCCTTAATCTTCTCAGGATGTCTGTCTCGCCATGTATTTGACTTTTGGCTTTTGGCCTTTTGGCTTTTGGCCTTTGGCCTTTTGGCTTTTTGCCTCAATGTTCCTTAATGAACCTGCATGGGATCCTGTCTAAATCTGCAGTGTTGAATCTCATGAAAACATTAAATAAAATCATAAAATGCAAATAAAGCCAATATATGAAGAAATTTAATGTTTAGGCACAATATGGCATGTATGAATGATTATACCCTTTTGATCATGGAGATCAAATCAACCTTACCCTTACTGGAAAAGTAGTGACATGAATGATTTTATGCCCTTTGGATCATGGAGATCAAGCCAGCCTTACCCTTACTGAAGAAGTAATAAGATGTTGGTTTGTAACTGAGATGGCTTTGTTTGTAGTGAGAGGGGGATTTGTAATAAGGATTTCAAGGTTTTAGGGTTCTTGAAAGAGTTTGATATTCCAACAGTGTTGTGGCAAGGTTTTTTCTCTCTTTTTCTCTTCTCTTTTTTTTCTTCTTTTTTTTTCTTCTTCTTTTTGGTTTGTGTGAACAGAAGGTGATTATATAATGAAAATTAGGGTAAAGCAAATGGGCTTTGAATGTGCAATTGGGCCTCCAATATTCACTTGAATTCGTCACTTTCCAGGCTAAATCGCAGGGACTTAAGTGCATTTTTTGAAGTTGAAGTGTGAAAACAAAATGTAGCCGACATCGAGAACTAACTCCTGTCCGAAAATCGACTCAATCGGATAAACGGTGAATTAGTTATGAATTTTTGAAGTTTCAGCTCAGACAAACTTATTTTGGGCTTCAGTGTCGACTCTGACACGTTCTTCAATAAAAAACTGGTATTGATCGGTGCATAATTTGGTCTCGACTTTTGAAGCAAAGTTGTAGATCTATAAGTCAGGGACCTTGTGTAAAAATATGAGCCCAATCCGATAAAAATTGACCGAGTTATGAATTTTCGAAGTTTCGGCACAGATGAAATAATATTCAGCATTCAGGATTTTCAGCGTGTCATGCACTCTGAGCAAAAAACGAAGGCCTTTTGAATACCGTTTGAACTTAATACCTTCTGTGAAAATGTAGCCAACTCAATTTGTGAAATTTTGGCACCGGAACCAGCTCGATACGATGAATATCGACCAAGTTATGATTTTCTGAACATGACGCAGATAAACTTCTGTCACAGATTTTCTGTGCGAAAATACTTGATAAATCCACATTTTTGAAGACCTTCTGATCGAAATTGGCTTCCAGCCGTGAGAGATGAAAACGTAGATAATGTCAAGACGGAATTTTGGCCACCGGAACGGGTTCAAAACGAGTCACGATCTTCAAGTTATGAATTTTTTAGCGCGTAAAAACTGCACTTTCAGCACATTTTTTCACCATATTTCTTCGAGAAAACTCACACATTCGGATACCTTCTTTAAAGAATTGACTCTTGAGCCGAACCTGAATTTGAGAATACGTTATCAGAGATATCTTGGCGAAAGAATACCTGAATATGACGCGCCAGGTTGGACTTGTGAATTTTTCTTGAACTGTTTTGAGAAATATGAGAGGGCAAATTTTGGGGTACAACAGTTGCCCCTGTTCAATCTTCTTAAACCTGAGGATGCAGATTGGCTGACGTGCCTTTCGTAATCCGAGGGTAGAAGATGATTGAACACTAGAGTGCCCAGAAATTTGCGCTCACATAGTAGCAATGATGGTGGAATGGGCTTATAGATGCCATTTGGGAGATTGCTGGATAGGATGATGGGCTTATAGATGCCATCTGGATGTTGATCGCGTAGGAGGTTCCTTGGCGAGAACCTGCATACCTGCAAAAGAAAAATGAGTACCTGACACGTTGCAGGAGCTGATTTCAGATGCTTGATATAGATGTGTCCTGACTGGTTACAGGAGCTGAGTCTGGAGCTTCACAAGATGATGAATGAACCAGGAATGGTTACCACCTTAGCGTGAATGGTCAAAGAACCTTGGATGATTTTAACCTCAACAACGCTCGTTGAGAAAATCTTGGTGGGAATTACCATCTTCGTAGTATCGGGAAGAGAACCAGAGGACATTATAATCTCAAAGGGAGTCACCTCACTCGCCGTTGGAGAGGGAACTATAGGAAATTATAATCTGAAAGGGATTATCACCTCACTCGCCGTTGGAGAGGGGACCATCTGAAAAAGGTTTTTGTTGATAATGATGTGATGAATGAATCCGGGACGGTTACTACCTCGACGGGATGATGAGAGAACCTTGGACGATTACTACCTCAGCGGGACGATGAGAGAACCTTTGGGGGATTACTACCTCAGCGGGACGATGAGAGAATCTTTGGTCGATTACTACCTCAGCGGGACGATGAGAGAACCTTTGGGCGATTACTACCTCAGCGGGACGATGAGAGAACCTTTGGGCGATTACTACCTCAGCGGAACGATGAGAGAACCTTTGGACGATTACTACCTCAACTGGACGATGAAGGAACCTTTGGGTGATTACTACCTCAGCGGGACGATGAGAGAACCTTTGGGGGATTACTACCTCAGCGGGACGATGAGAGAATCTTTGGTCGATTACTACCTCAGCGGGACGATGAGAGAACCTTGGACGATTACTACCTCAGCGGGACGATGAGAGAACCTTTGGGCGATTACTACCTCAGCGGGACGATGAGAGAACCTTTGGGCGATTACTACCTCAACTGGACGATGAAGGAACCTTTGGGTGATTACTACCTCAGCGGGACGATGAGAGAACCTTTGGGCGATTACTACCTCAGCGGGACGATGAGAGAATCTTTGGGCGATTACTACCTCAGCGGGACGATGAGAGAACCTTGGACGATTACTACCTCAGCGGGATGATGAGAGAACCTTTGGGCGATTACTACCTCAGCGGGACGATGAGAGAACCTTGGACGATTACTACCTCAGCGGGATCATGAAGGAATCTTGGACGATTACTACCTCAACGGGATCATGAAGGAATCTTGGACGATTACTACCTCAACGGGATCATGAAGGAATCTTGGACGATTACTACCTCAACGGGATCATGAAGGAATCTTGGACGATTACTACCTCAACGGGATCATGAAGGAATCTTGGACGATTACTACCTCAACGGGATCATGAAGGAATCTTGGACGATTACTACCTCCGCAGGATCGGGGAGAGAACCATAGGCGACTACAACCTCAATAGCATCATTGAGAGAATCTTGGATAACTTCTACTGAGTCTTTATCAGGAAAATCTGTTGGGAGTCGATTTAGCTGGACTAGAGAAGGCCTTGGACTGGATAAGAAACAGAAAATCTTAGGGTCGATTAGCTGAACCGGTCTAGGTTTGAGATATTGCTTGAGAACTTAACTGGATCTTTCCTGAAAGGTAAAGGTCAGTCATATGCAATGCATGATATGGATCAAGCAATGAGGTTCTCAACATAAATGAGATTTGTAAGATATGATGCGTCTATGCATGCGATAATGATGTATGTGATGTTGTATGTATGTTTTCGTTTAGGGAAGTAAATCCTTGACAGGTGCCAGGAAGTCGTATCCTGGGCTGATGTTGAAGAATAAGCTTTTGCTTCCGCTGGGGATGATAGTTTGCAAGAATACCGGTAGGAGAGGATGACTCCGTTGAGGGATGTACTTGGCGAATGGAATATTCTGCGGGGAGCAAAGTACTCTAGCGACCATGCTGGGGAGCGATACTCTGTGGGGAGAGGAATGTTTTGCTGAATTGTTAATAATAGCTTGCTGGGGATACCCTTGTTGTTGGAAGTGTTGATAAACTTCGCTGGGGATAAGAAGATTCTGTCGACGACGATCTTTTCCATGGCTTTTAGCTGAGGATAACCCAGTTATATCCTGTTAAGGAATAACTCTTTAAACTAAAGCCGGATGACGCGTTCGTGCTCTGAGGGATAAGTTTCCAGAATTTACTGGGGATAAGCTTACTGCTTGGGGGATATGGATTCCAATTTTCCTGGGGAAGCTGGGTTGGACTATCCTGGGGAAGTATTGAACCGTACTGGTTATGTTCTTCAACGGAACTTACCCTAATACCTTGGAAGATAGAACAATCAGATTGCTTAGACCACCCATTATTGCCCCTGTTTCTGACAAATCTTCTGGTAGGCGAGTGGCGAGATGCCGGGACATAGTCGTACGCTTTTAATCCCTAACTTTTGCCTGGACCGCCCTTTCGGGTTTTCAGTCCACCGGGATACCCATTTTTGCCCAAGCCGCCTTTTCAGGTTTTCGACTTGCCGGGTGTACAGATTTTTCATTTCATCCCTTCATTTTGCCCGAACCCTTTTGGTTCGCCAGGAAGCCCTTATTTTTGCCTAGGTGTGTCAACCTAGCGGGTCTTTGATTTTGCGTAGTATTTTTTCGACTATGTCCGCGTTCTCAGAATGTAGGGAGTTGCCCCTGTTAGAAGTGCTTTGCCATGCCACCAGAAGGTGTTTGATCAGGCAAGATTCGTTGCTGGAATGCCCCAAGCAACTCAGGCGGAGATTTGCCCCAGGTTATTTGGTCTTTGAGAGATTCTCCGAATCTTGATTGGACTGCCCCAGATGATGGACCATGATCATGTCATGCCCCTTGATTGGAAGTGCTTTTGTTCACTAGGTATTCATCGTGCGAATTTCCCTGCTGTCCAAACAAAAAGTCATATGCAAACAAAGTTATGTTAAATATGCAAAGCCTATGTCTGTCTTGAAGTTTTTGAAAATGCATTTTTTTCAGTAAAAGCAAGTGAATTTTTTTGTAAACTGTGACGTCAACTCCGTATTTACCGTAGGCCTTAAGGAGTCAGGATACCTTTCGTAACAGTATGCTTTCGAACTAACCCATGCTTCAGCTAGGACTTTTGAGGGTTATAACGTGGCCTGGTTCACGGTTTAAGAAACAAAGGATAAAGGCTCAAATTATTTGTACCCACCCGCTCTTCGTGATGTTCTCCAAACCTAAGCTCAGTTGATCATACGTTAGACCTTGTTTGAGTCTTTGCTCTGATTTTCCGGTGATGGTTCCGATGTTGACAATTTATTTTGAATAGGCAGTCATTCCTTTTTTGTTGAGGGTTTGTAGAACCTCTTTCTTTTTTGAGTTCGTTATCCCTATTTTTTGCCTGAGCTGTTCTTTTGTGATTACAGTCAGCGGGATGCCCCAGTTTTGTAAGTCTCCTTCATAGGTTTTGACTTAATGGGCTTTTCATTTATGAATTTTTGATAATGACTGCCTGTCTTTACGATTGTTCGGAACCATCACTGTCTTTCTTTTTTCGTAAGGATCTCTTTGGTGCCATTTGTTGTGCACCTGGATCAACTGAGAGAACTACCCTGCCCTAGGTTATGATAAAGGGTTTTAAATTTCGAAAAGAAAAACTCCTACTTCTTTGGCTCAGATGGGTTGACGAGGGATTATCATCCTTATAACTCCAGTGTTTAGGAATTGAAACAATGCCTGTACCTCATCAGCGGGGTCTGTTCAAAAGCATACTGTAAAGATAGCGGTATCGTTTTCGTCATCCTCCCTCAAGAGGCTTAGAATTTTAGATCCAGAGTTGACATCAGAAAAAAATATGAAAATAATTTGCATTTAGTGAATACGAATATATTGCTTCAAAACAGACATATGCGATGCATTAATGAACTAACAACGTTTAATCATGAATAAATGTTTGAACACAAGAAAATTGCAACTTGAACATTCGAATGAACAAAAATTTCCCAATCTTAGCCATGATTGGGCAAGGGAGCAGTGATTATGTTCGGAGTCTCAGGTACTTCAAACTGAATCTCTCCAGCGTCGATCATGTCTTGAATCTTGTTTTTGAGAGGCCAGCAGTTGTCCGTAGTATGCCCCGGGCTATCAGAATGGTATGCGCACCTATCGTTGGGATTATAGTTAGGAGCAGAAGTGTTTGGATTCCGGAGAGGAGCCCTTAAGGTGATCAACCCTGCCTCCAACATTTGTTGTAGTGCTTGATCCAGCGACATATTGATCTTGGTGAACTGCCTTTTAGGCTTGTCTGGTTTGCTCTGATCAGCCCGTTGTTCTGGGCGAGGTCGTTGTTGGACCTGTGAAGTAATAGCAGCTTGGAGAGGCCCAAACCTTTGACTTCTTGGAAGTTGATTAATGACTGGGTCCCTGACTTGGGCTCGTTGCTTCATATCTAGATGAAGCTGGCTGATCATGGCTCTCAGCTCTCCTTGCTCCTGAGCTAAACCTTGAATGAGGGCCCTTTGCCCCAGCATCTGGGTTTTCAGCGTGTCTACCTCAGCTTGTAGACGTTTCAGCTGTTCGTCCTTGTCATCTTCGGGACCTTTCTTGGCCAGATTCCCCATGAGGAGTGTCCTCAACTCTTCCTGCCCCTTGGATAGGCTTAGGAAGATCTCTTTGAACTGAGTCTCTTGAGTGTGAAGGTCCTGGTTATCTTGTTGTGAAGCCATTGCTGAAATAAACAGCGGAGAAGGTAAGTAACCTGCAACAAGGGTACCTGTTATGCAATGAAGTGTATGACATGCATGTAATGTTTTCAAGGACCTCGCGGGATAAATAAGAAATTTGTTAAAATTTGAAACCGGTAGCTTGATTGAAGGCACTGCATATTGTTGAGAGTCCTTCTTCAAGGGTCAAAGGCTCACCATATCAAGTGGGTCATAGCCCCTGACTTTAATCATCATGTCTGGTTTTGGTTTCCAAATAACCTTGGTTAGGGGAACCTTCTTCAAGAGTCAGAGCTCACCATATCAAGTGGGTCATAGCCCCTGACAACCTTAGCTAGAGGAAAATAAATCCTCTTTGCCCCTTGCTGGGATAATTGATTCACCATGACCTGCATCACAAGCCCTTGAGACCCTTGAAATAGGTTAGGATGTATGCAATGGTATGATGTTATGGTATGCATGGGATAATGTAAGTAACCCCGTTATGAGTCCCAATTAAGGACTGCGAACCAAAACCTGCAAGAAACTTAGGGTACCCTGTTAGGAGTCCTAATTAAGGACTATAAACAAGACCTGCAAGAAACAAGTGTCAGGTAACAAGCATGCAAGTATTCAAGTACGAAGGCACACAAGTCACACAAGAGAAGCCCTTAAGGTTTAGGCCAGCATGGGGTCTGGGTATTACCCTCTTGAAGTTGGTGGGTTCAACCTGTCCTAATCAAAGTAACCGGGTTCTAAGGTTCCCAATATCACGGGATTGCTTTCATTGTTCATCGTTTCGATTTAGCCACTGAACTGGCGACCGAAATATTCCAGGAAAGCAACCCTCAATTGGGTGTAGTATCGAGTATCAACCAACCTCGGACTGCACCAAAGTCAGTTATCTCACTACCCTAAAGAGGCCAAGATAGTTCAATTAAGGTTCCTAAGGTCTGTTGATGCTTCACGACACCACGCGGAGGCCCCGTACTCTCCTTGACTGAACTCAAGGGTTACCGGTACACACCAAAGTGCCACATCAACGTAGCAGACTGTTTCAACCATGTCGGTATACCCCGCACAGTTCCCTCACAGCCTTGTTGCTACTTTCTAAGAAGGTATCCCCCAGATCCGGGTTAGGATCTATAGAACTCCCAAGCAACCCACAATTTAAAGCACACAAGGAAAACAATTGAAAACACAGTTATGAACTATCCTAAGGTACACCTCACTTTAAGTTTTAGTTTCCCCAGCAGAGTCGCCAGTTCTGTGATCGGTGGATCTGGAACTGACTGTTTAACGCTGGTTCGCGAAATGTCGCGGAAGCAAGAGTCGCCACCGTCTTTTATTTTCTCCAAATGGAAAGGACAAAAGCACAGAAAAATTCCTTAAAGAGATTGCTCTCGGTTCGGGAGGTAGGTTATAGAAAGGGAAGGTGTTAGCACCCTTTCTATCCATGGTTATCCATGGGCTCTTAGATACTTGCTCACTTGTGTTTTCAAAATTGTTTGTTTGCTTTTCAATGTGGATTTTAAAAAGTTTCTTTGAAAATTTTCAGTTCGACTCATGCGTCAGAGTGTTTGAAAAGTTTGCTTTGAAAGCTTTTTGAAAGTGTCGGTGTGAAAAGAGTTTTGTTTCGTTTTTGAAGTTAGAGCAAGTATCCTTGAGAACCTACCTACCCTAAGGAATTCGTCTGTGTAGATGTCCTTAAAGTAGTGCCGTCCCACCATCGAGAGGTAGGTAGCACCACCGTTGGAGGTGTTCGGGTCAATTCGAGTTTAGGGACATTGTGGTCACCGAGCAAAGGTAAGACACCTTAGAAGCTACCCTTATGCCATTGATCTTTTATTCTGAGGCAACTTGTTTTGAGGCAACCAGATCAATGGGACATAAGGACTCACTAAGACGTCCTATAGTCGACGGCCACATTTCGAGGGACAAGGCAACAGTGTGATCACCGGAGTAATGGGAAGACACCTTAGAAGCTACCCTCATGCCAGGTTCCTGGATCATGAGGACTTACTAAAACGTCCTCTACTCGACGATCACTTTTCGAGGCAAGGCAACAGTGAGGCGTACCCTAGGGGTGGTGTGTGGATTGTGTGTCGTTTTCATTTATTTTTGTCTTGTCAGGTTATTGGTGATCTAACGTTTTGTTTTTATTTTTGTCATTCATTCTTGCATGCATTTATTTAACAGTTAAAAAGATGCGGAAATTAAAAGTTCCTAAACTATTACAAAGGCGCGGGTCCACATCGCCAAAATTTAATCCAGGACCCGATTTGACAGAAAGTAAAGAAATAAAGTAAAGTGCGAAAGATAAATGTCCGAGTTTACAAGGCTTTGGGAGAGTTACATTCATATTATAAGAAATAGAATAAAAATGCGCGAATTGGAATTAAAATTGAAAGCGAGGGCGTTGGACCCTTTTTAAAGGAATTAAATTATTATTATTAAATTAAAAGAAAAGAAATGTTTTTTTAGTTTTTGTATTTATGAAATAAAGAAAAATTAAAATTAAAAGAAACTCTAATTCTAAGTTTTTTTTAATTATTAATGAAAATGTTAAAGTTTAACCTAATTTACTAAATATTTAATGTACATGTTTATTTACAAAATATTTAATAATTAACAACAATAATAATAAGAAAAAATTATTTATTAAAAAAGATGATGAAAAGTTAAAAATCCTAATTTCTACATGTTTTAATTTGTTAAGAAAAAGACTTAAGTTTTAAAATCTAATTTAACTAAATTAATTATTTAACATTTATTTACAAAAATATTTAATAAGTAAATTAATTAACATATTCTTAGTTTTTGATTTTCTGGTTTTATATTATAAAAATTAATTCATGAATTTAAAGAAAACAATTAAAACAATTAAAAGAATGAAAAAGGAAAATCAAATAAAAAATGAAAATGATGCAAACCATGAGGGGTGTCTGGCCCTTTTTGGAGGTGAATTGGAGTGGTTTGGCCATGTATTTGACTTTTGGCTTTTGGCCTTTTGGCTTTTGGCTTTTGGCCATTTGGCTTTTTGCCTCAATGTTCCTTAATCTTCTCAGGATGTCTGTCTCGCCATGTATTTGACTTTTGGCTTTTGGCCTTTTGGCTTTTGGCCTTTGGCCTTTTGGCTTTTTGCCTCAATGTTCCTTAATGAACCTGCATGGGATCCTGTCTAAATCTGCAGTGTTGAATCTCATGAAAACATTAAATAAAATCATAAAATGCAAATAAAGCCAATATATGAAGAAATTTAATGTTTAGGCACAATATGGCATGTATGAATGATTATACCCTTTTGATCATGGAGATCAAATCAACCTTACCCTTACTGGAAAAGTAGTGACATGAATGATTTTATGCCCTTTGGATCATGGAGATCAAGCCAGCCTTACCCTTACTGAAGAAGTAATAAGATGTTGGTTTGTAACTGAGATGGCTTTGTTTGTAGTGAGAGGGGGATTTGTAATAAGGATTTCAAGGTTTTAGGGTTCTTGAAAGAGTTTGATATTCCAACAGTGTTGTGGCAAGGTTTTTTCTCTCTTTTTCTCTTCTCTTTTTTTTCTTCTTTTTTTTTCTTCTTCTTTTTGGTTTGTGTGAACAGAAGGTGATTATATAATGAAAATTAGGGTAAAGCAAATGGGCTTTGAATGTGCAATTGGGCCTCCAATATTCACTTGAATTCGTCACTTTCCAGGCTAAATCGCAGGGACTTAAGTGCATTTTTTGAAGTTGAAGTGTGAAAACAAAATGTAGCCGACATCGAGAACTAACTCCTGTCCGAAAATCGACTCAATCGGATAAACGGTGAATTAGTTATGAATTTTTGAAGTTTCAGCTCAGACAAACTTATTTTGGGCTTCAGTGTCGACTCTGACACGTTCTTCAATAAAAAACTGGTATTGATCGGTGCATAATTTGGTCTCGACTTTTGAAGCAAAGTTGTAGATCTACAAGTCAGGGACCTTGTGTAAAAATATGAGCCCAATCCGATAAAAATTGACCGAGTTATGAATTTTCGAAGTTTCGGCACAGATGAAATAATATTCAGCATTCAGGATTTTCAGCGTGTCATGCACTCTGAGCAAAAAACGAAGGCCTTTTGAATACCGTTTGAACTCAATACCTTCTGTGAAAATGTAGCCAACTCAATTTGTGAAATTTTGGCACCGGAACCAGCTCGATACGATGAATATCGACCAAGTTATGATTTTCTGAACATGACGCAGATAAACTTCTGTCACAGATTTTCTGTGCGAAAATACTTGATAAATCCACATTTTTGAAGACCTTCTGATCGAAATTGGCTTCCAGCCGTGAGAGATGAAAACGTAGATAATGTCAAGACGGAATTTTGGCCACCGAAACGGGTTCAAAACGAGTCACGATCTTCAAGTTATGAATTTTTTAGCGCGTAAAAACTGCACTTTCAGCACATTTTTTCACCATATTTCTTCGAGAAAACTCACACATTCGGATACCTTCTTTAAAGAATTGACTCTTGAGCCGAACCTGAATTTGAGAATACGTTATCAGAGATATCTTGGCGAAAGAATACCTGAATATGACGCGCCAGGTTGGACTTGTGAATTTTTCTTGAACTGTTTTGAGAAATATGAGAGGGCAAATTTTGGGGTACAACAGCATCGTTTACCGTTGAGACCTGAATGTCCGCCGATTAAGCAGAAGTTGAGAAGGACTCGTCCCGATATGGCTGACAAGATCAAAGAAGAAGTTCAAAAACAAATTAATGCAGGTTTCCTTGTTACATCGGTCTATCCTCAATGGTTAGCCAATATAGTGCCTGTTGTTAAGAAATATGGCAAAGTTCAAATGTGTGTGGATTATAGAGATCTGAATAGAGCTAGCCCAAAGGATGACTTCCCATTACCACACATTGACGTATTGGTCGACAGTACCGCAAAGTTCAAAGTCTTTTCTTTCATGGATGGTTTCTCTGGTTACAATCAAATCAAGATGGCCCCAGAAGATATGGAGAAGACAACTTTCATTACACCTTGGGGAACATTTTGTTATCGGGTTATGCCGTTTGGTTTGAGGAATGATGGTGCAACATACCAAAGGGCCATGACTGCTTTGTTCCATGATATGATGCATAAATAGATAGAAGTGTATGTAGATGACATGATTGCCAAATCACAAACTGAAGAAGATCATTTGGGACATTTATTGAAGTTATTCCAGCGTTTGAGAAAGTATAAACTCCGTCTGAATCCCAACAAGTGCACTTTTGGTGTTCGTTCTGGAAGACTTCTGGGTTTCATTGTCAGTCAGAAAGGTATTGAGGTAGATCCTGATAAAGTCAAAGCTATTCGGGAAATTCCCGCACCCAAGACGGAAAAACAAGTAAGAGGATTCCTTGGGAGACTGAACTATATTTCTAGATTTATATCTCATATGACTGCTACCTGTGGGCCGATTTTCAAGCTTCTCCGAAAGAACCAAGGATGTGTGTGGACAGAAGATTGTCATAGAGCTTTTGATAGCATCAAAGAATATTTGCTTGAACCTCCCATATTGATTCCTCCAGTGGAAGGAAGACCTTTGATTATGTACCTGACTATATTGGAAGATTCCATGGGATGTGTGCTTGGTCAACAAGATGAGACTGGAAGAAAAGAACATGCCATATATTATCTGAGTAAGAAATTCACAGACTGTGAGTCTCGATACTCATTGCTTGAGAAAACCTGTTGTGCTTTAGCTTGGGCTGCTCGCCGTCTGCGCCAGTATATGATTAACCACACCACTTGGTTGATCTCCAAAATGGATCCGATCAAGTATATCTTTGAGAAACCCGCCTTATCTGGAAGAATAACCCGTTGGCAGATGTTGTTATCCAAATATGACATTGAGTATCACACTCAGAAAGCAATCAAAGGGAGTATTTTAGCCGACCATTTGGCTCACCAACCAATTGACGATTATCAATCCATCAAGTTTGATTTCCCAGATGAAGATGTTATGTATTTGAAAGCTAAAGATTGTGAAGAGCCGTTACCTGAAGAAGGACCTGATCCCGAATCCCATTGGGGTTTAATATTCGACGGAGCTGTGAATTCTTATGGAAATGGAATTGGGGCAATCATCGTCACTCCCCGAGGTACTCATATCCCGTTCATGGCGAGATTGAAGTTTGACTGCACGAACAACATGGCTGAATATGAGGAATGTATTATGGGTCTCGAAGAAGCAGTGGATCTAAGGATTAAGATTCTTGATATTTACGGAGATTCGGCATTAGTAATTAATCAGATCAAAGGAGAATGGGAGACTCGTCATCCTGGTTTGATCCCTTACAGAGACTATGCTAGAAGATTGTTAACTTTCTTCAACAAAGTGGAATTACATCATATCCCTAGAGATGAGAACCAAATGGCTGATGCTTTAGCTACTTTGTCTTCAATGTTTCAAGTGAATGGTTGGAACGATGTGCCTACAATCCGGGTTATGCGCCTCGACAGACCTGCTCATGTGTTCTCAGTAGAAGAGGTTACCGACGACAAACCGTGGTTCTATGACATTAAACGTGTTCTTCAAACTCAAGAGTACCCGCCTGGGGCATCCAATAAAGATCGGAAGACGTTGAGAAGATTAGCAAGCAGTTTCTTCCTCAATGAAGAAGTATTGTATAAGAGGAATTACGACACGGTCTTGCTCAGATGTGTAGACCGACGTGAAGCAGACATGCTGATGCAAGAAGTACATGAAGGATCCTTTGGTACCCATGCCAACGGACATGCAATGGCTAAAAAGATGTTGAGAGCTGGTTACTATTAGATGACAATGGAATCTGATTGCTGCAAATATGTGAAGAAATGTCATAAATGCCAGATTTATGCGGACAAGATACATGTGCCACCGACCCTCCTCAATGTTATCTCTTCACCTTGGCCTTTCTCTATGCGGGGCATTGATATGATTGGAATGATTGAACCCAAAGCTTCAAATGGTCATCGTTTCATCTTGGTAGCGATCGATTATTTTACTAAATGGGTGGAAGCAGCATCTTATGCTAATGTAACCAGACAGGTGGTAGTCAGATTTATCAAGAATCAGATCATTTGTCGATACGGCATCCCGAGCAAGATCATCACTGATAATGGTTCGAATTTGAATAACAAGATGATGAGAGAGCTTTGTGAAGAGTTCAAGATCGAACATCATAATTCTTCTCCTTACAGACCGAAGATGAATGGGGCTGTTGAAGCTGCTAACAAAAACATCAAAAAGATTGTCCAGAAGATGGTGGTAACTTATAAAGATTTACATGAAATGCTTCCATTTGCTCTGCATGGATACCGTACTTCAGTTCGAACTTCGACAGGTGCATCCCCATTTTCCCTAGTTTATGGTATGGAAGCAGTACTCCCCGTGGAGGTTGAGATTCCGTCTATGAGAGTGTTGATGGAAGCTAAACTTTCTGAGGCCGAATGGTGTCAAAGTAGATATGATCAGTTGAATTTAATTGAGGAAAAGAGATTGACAGCTTTGTGTCACGGTCAATTGTATCAGCAGAGAATGAAGAAGGCTTTTGATAAGAAGGTTCGACCATGCGAGTTCAGAGAAGGTGACCTCGTGCTCAAGAAGATATTATCTTTCCAACCTGATTCTAGGGGCAAGTGGGCTCCGAATTATGAAGGACCGTATGTCGTTAAGAAGGTTTTCTCTGGAGGTGCTTTGATTCTCACCAATATGGACGGTGAAGAGCTCCCGCGCTCCATGAACGCCGATGCAGTCAAGAAATATTTCGCTTAGGTCTGAGTTGACAGTTTGCTAGGTTGAAAACCCGAAGGGGCGGCTTAGGCAAGCTTTTGGTCAGACCAGTCTTGGCATTTGAACACATTTCGGAATTCGAAGTTGTTAGGGAGAATAGTGATCATTGTTTTTGTGTAACCCTTTTCTTTCATGTACTATTTCCCAAACTTTTGTAAACCGTTGGAGTCGCGTTGTTAGCGAACTACCATCTTATTAATGAAATTTGAGCATTTGCCATTTGTGGCC
This sequence comes from Vicia faba, assembly GCA_948472305.1. NCBI lineage: Eukaryota > Viridiplantae > Streptophyta > Magnoliopsida > Fabales > Fabaceae > Vicia > Vicia faba. The sequence continues at coordinate 694,376,594 of OX451735.1, forward strand.
AAAATTTTAATTTTACGGAAATATTTGAAACAAAGTTATTTAAAGTATTCATATTGTAAAAATGTGTCGTGAATAATGAAAGGAATATTAACAGTTGTTCCGAGGATGGTCAATCCATGAAATGCAAAACAATACAGTAATTTATCCTTGCATGATGAGCACGTTTCGTTTCAAAATCGTCATGAGGTGTTGGTTGTGTTAAACTTGCGTTTCTCGTGGTACTAAGTTTGGTGACTCCCCAGCACTTCCAGTTAAGCTTTGTTTCAGTTATCTTTATTTGAGCAGATTTCTGAAGTGTGGTACGCTTTGTCTCATGCCAGTGGTCTATTGGTATTAGAAGATTGGATTTGAATACTTTTCTCCTCAGAAGACTTGAACCTTGTGGCGTGTTTCGCTCCGACGTTGCTTTGGGGTTCCAGTTCCAGTTATTTTCCGTCTTTTTAAGATTGGCCGAGTATCTGTTACGTCGTGACTTCTTATTATTTTCAAGTTATTCCATCTGTTCGTTTTGTCAGCATAACATTCATTTATCCATTTACACTTATATCACGCATGCATATTCACATTTGCCGTTGATTTTGGGTTGTTTTACTTTGTTTTAATACAATGTACACGTTCTTTCCAAGTAGAAGGTTAGCTTAGGCAGAAAATGTGCTTCCTTTCTAAATTCCCCAACTGAGCTAATCCTCGTGGATGATTTTTGATTTAGCTTACCTTGTCCATTTCTGGATCGGATGAATTCCCCGATCGAGTTACTTTCTCATTGGTTGGAGTCTTGTTTGACTGTTTTCTCTCTGGTTTATTCCTGGAGGGAGTTGTTGCCTCTTGCATAGGCTATCTCATGATTTTTCCCAGTGAAGTCGCGACCTAGATGAATGGTGCATTTATTTTTCACCTTTAAGTATGTGATCTCCTCGGGAAGGATTGATTCATGATTCTCTTTGACGAAGATTTTATTCTCTGCCAGTGTCATCGCAATTTCCTTCTGAGTTATTTTTTGGAAAACGACAAGCGGCGGTCTCTTCATGAGCAACTTGTACGTTATTATTTTTGGAAAACGACAAGCGGTGGTCTCTTCATGAGCAACTTGTACGTTATTATTTTTTGGAAAACGATAAGCGGCGGTCTCTTCATGAGCAACTTGTACGTTATAGACATCGTTGGAAAACGACAAGCGGCGGTCTCTTCATGAGCAACTTGTACGTTATAGACATCGTTGGAAAACGGCAAGCGGCGGTCTCTTCATGAGCAACTTGTGCGTTATTATTATTTTTGGAAAGCGACAAGTGGCGGTCTCTTCATGAGCAACTTGTACGTTATAGACATCGTTGGAAAACGGCAAGCGGTGGTCTCTTCATGAGCAACTTGTACGTTATAGACATCGTTGGAAAACGGCAAGCGGCGGTCTCTTCATGAGCAACTTGTACGTTATAGACATCGTTGGAAAACGGCAAGCGGCGGTCTCTTCATGAGCAACTTGTGCGTTATTATTATTTTTGGAAAGCGACAAGCGGCGGTCTCTTCATGAGCAACTTGTACGTTATAGACATCGTTGGAAAACGGCAAGCGGCGGTCTCTTCATGAGCAACTTGTGCGTTATTGTTATTTTTGGAAAGCGACAAGCGGTGGTCTCTTCATGAGCAACTTGTACGTCATAGACATCGTTGGAAAACGGCAAGCGGCGGTCTCTTCATGAGCAACTTGTGCGTTATTATTATTTTTGGAAAGCGACAAGCGGCGGTCTCTTCATGAGCAACTTGTACGTTATAGACATCGTTGGAAAACGGCAAGCGGCAGTCTCTTTATTTGAGCAACTTGTACGTTATTATTTTTCTGGAATACAGCAAGTGGCAGCTTCTTTATTTGAGCAGCTTGTATGTTATAGTATTTTTGGAAGACAACAAGTGGCAACTTCTTTATTTGAGCAGCTTGTATGTTATTGACATCCCTGGATGACAGCAAGTGGCAGCTTCTTTATTTGAGCATCTTGTATGTCATAGTATTTTTTGGAAGACAGCAAGTGGCGACTTCTTTATTTGAGCAGCTTGTATGTTATGGACATCTTTGATACAACAAGTGGCAACTTCTTTATTTGAGCAGCTTGTGTACCTACAACCATATTATTATCTCAGCATTAATTAGTACATCTCCGGAAATCTCGCAGAGAAGTTTGTTATGAATCTTTACCTTCAGAAGTCGGTAATCCGTCGCCGGCAAAATTGATACTTTTTGCCTATCTTTGACCTTGAGTTGTGAACTCACTGTTATTTTGGGTTAATAATCTGTTTTATGGCCTATGCAAGATGCCTTCTTTGTTAGGATCAGAGGTCGTATTCCCTCAATTTTATTCGCCGTCAAGAGTCTGTCATTTGAAGTCGATGGCTCGCTTCCCCAGTATTGTATAATCCTTGTCCCTGTGTTTTGTTGGTGTTTGATTTCTCCAGCATTGTCTTGTTTCATACAATATCTTTCACTGTGAATTCAATCACTACATTCATATCAAACATAATGGCGGTATCTTAGGGCAAAAATTTGCGTATTATGTATTTAAGTACCTTCAATCTCGTCGAGACGAAGATTTTAATCTTCATATCTCCGGATAGAAGAAACTTAAATAGGGGCAGCTGTTGTACCCCAAATTTTGACCTAAGATACCATCTCCCATCTGCATCATTACATTGCAAGTGTTTTGACCTATTTTTATCAATTCTCAAAGCAGATTTTAAATTCATAACTTTTTCAAGTCAAGAGCTGTTTATTTTTGAAACGCTAAATTTATTAATCGATCAATGCTAAAACAATGTTTATTTAATTATTTATTATTCTGAATTTAAATAATTGGAACTTATTTTCAGTTATTATATAAATTAAAGAATTATAAATAATAAAATAAATATTTGAAAAGAAGTTTATTAATTGATCAAACAATGTTTATTTAATTATTTATTATTCTGAATTTAAATAATTGGAACTTATTTTCAGTTATTATATAAATTAAAGAATTATAAATAATAAAATAAATATTTGAAAAGAAGTTTATTAATTGATCAAACAATGTTTATTTAATTATTTATTATTCTAAGTTTAAATAGTTGAAATTTTATTTTCAGTTGTTATAATTTAGAAGAATTATAAATAATGAAGTAAATAATTGAAGAGAAGTTAATTGATCAATGATGTTTATTTAATTAATTATTATTCTGAATTTAAATAATTAGAATTGATTTTCAGTTATTATATAATTTAAATAATTATAAATGATAAAAATAAATAATTGGAAAGAAGAAAAGAATTAACTGGTAAAATAATAGAATTTTATTCATCTTTATTCTAATTATTACAATTGTTGTTTAAATACTGTATTATTTACAAAATATTTACAATGACAATTATATAAAATGTTTAAAGTAAAATAAAAACTATTTTAATTTTTCTAAGATTCTAAATCTTCATCTTCTATCCAATACTTCTTTGATGCTCATTAGATTTTACCTGCAAAAGAATTAAAAGAAAAAGTCAGAAATAAATAATTAAAAGCAGACGATTAATTTAGCGTTCATCATTAAAAGCAAACGGCTGGAATCAGTTTTTACCCTCTTTGCAAATCACGGGATTTCTCCCGGTTCATAAAAAGGGATGAATTTTATTGATAAATATGAATGCACAAGTTAAAAATATGCACAAATTCATTTTGCCAAAATCCACTGCATAATTCAAAATCCACTGCATAATTCAAAATCCACTGCATATTTCAAAAGCAAAACAGCATATGCAAGTCAAGTTTCAAATTTTCAAAGCAAAGTCCAACGTAAACTACCCAATGTATGGGAAGAGGTCAAAAACACAAGGCTCCATACTGTACAATGCAGATGGCAAAGAGAAACATGCAGATTAAAACCACATATGCAAGCAAATATATTTCCTAAAATCATCATTTTCCAGCTTTACTTTTTCAGAACAAGTACATAACATCATTTTTTAATGTCAAAATGTACTAAGGAGAGAGAAGAGAGAAAGAGTGTGGGTTTACAGGTTTTGGCCTTAGGCAGAAAAGGGATGGAAAGCAAAACAGCAGTAACACAGTACAGAAAAGGAAGCATAGAAAAAGAATATGGACAAACCGAATAAAACAGTATAGAGTGCAGAAGTATCAAAGAAAATATAGTAAAAATATTCAAAACCTGAGCCCTCAAGAATAGGAAGCCAGCAAACTGTTATAACACAACAAACCCTTCAAAAAAGTAGAGAGTTCATAACCTGTTGGAAGCCTAAAAAAACTCAAAACTGTCAAACAAATACCAAGTCAAATCTCAAGAACCTGCTGTCTCGAGGCCAAAACCAATAACCATGGCCTAAAAAACCAGTATAACCTGCTGTCTCAAGACCAAAACCTCAAGAACCTGCTATCTCAAAACCAATAACCATGGTTTAAAAACCAGAAAAACACCAGACTGTCCAGCCTAACGAGAAAACCAGAAAAGCTTCACCAAAGCAACAACCAGTATGGCCTAAAACCATAAAACCTGTTGAAACCTTGTCAAAGCCTAAAACCAGTCCCCAGGCCTGAAACCTGTACCTGTTTCAAACCTTACCATTCCATGCCAAAACTGAAACCATAACCAGTTCTAAAGCCAAACCCATCAAACCCTCAGAACTCAAGGAGTTTATCATAGGGTTAATCCATAAGCAATTAAACCAAGCATACTCAGGCAACCAAACCTTCAAGGCCCTCAGAATACTCATCATTGGGAAAAGGATAATAAAGCATAGCATACAAAATAGGCAACAGAAGTGAGGAGTAGGCAACAGAAGAAGTAGACAGAAGCAACGTTCAAGGCAAACATTCAAGGCAACAGAGAAGAAGAAAAGAGTCACACAAAGAGGTTCTCAGCTATTATCATCATTAAACCTAGCAAAGGGCTAAAGAAACGCAAACCAGGAAGCAGAAGCTTCATCACCGTCGTCACCTCGCCGTCAAAGCCCCCCCAGACGCCGCCACGTCCGCCTCTCCCTCCAATAAAAGGTAGTTTTTTTTTTCCTTTTCATAACCACCACAAAACTAAAATCAGAAGCAATAAGCAGAAACGAAACATGTAAAACATAAAAATGGAAACCCTCACTCGAATAACTCATAAAATGTTACCTTCAAGTCACGTCGCTGCATGACCCATGGAGGAGAGACAGACGGCGACGTTGTTTGGCTTCGATGAGGAAAGACATGGTTCTGATGGCTATGGCCTTGAGGAAGATGAAGAGAGATCGGAGAAGACGAAGAGAGAACGAACGGAGCTGTAAACCCTAAGCCAATGTCCCAAAATGAAATAACTCGTTTAACCCTAAAACATTCATAAACCCATTTGGGCCTCGCCCATTTTCAACACCTAAAGCCCAACGAATTTCCTTAAGCACACCCCACCCCTATTCTGTTTTTTTGATTGGCCCCCCTTGAAACCCCTTTGGCCCATGTAAATTATTTATTATCTACCCCTTTTTATATATATATATATATATATATATATATATATATATATATATATATATATATATATATATATATATATATATATATATATATATATATCTCCTTCTATTTACTTTCTATTAGTTTTTTTAGAATGTTATTAATTTAGTTGATTAGTAAGTTTAATCAAATAGAGGGGTAATTTAATTAAACAATTTTAAATAATGTGACCAAATTTTATTAGTTTAACTTTAGGATTAATTTAGAAATTTTAGTATTATTTTAATTAGATTTAAGTTAATAACTTTTAAAGTTTTAATTTAGTTTAAAATTATTTAATAACTCTTAAAATAAATACTTTATATTAATACCAAAAAAGTACATATAATAAAAACTTTATTAAAACATTTTATTTTCTTTAATTAATTCTCTTGCTTTATCCATATAAAAATATAAAAATGCGTGTTCATGCCATTTATCTATTATTTAATTGTTATGGTTGTATATCACTTATCTATCTAATTTTCTGTTTGATTATTTCATCGTTATTTGGTTATTCTGTTTACGTCTAAATCCAAGAGAAAAAACGATTAAATTTGTTGACTTCATGTCTTCAAGTCCAATCACGCGAATATCTTCATTTCACTAAAACTTAAGATAATTTTTTCCCCAAATATTCAATCTTTTCAAAACTCATACCTTTTAAGTCAAAACTTCGACATTAGGTCGTCGTACCTTCAAAAACCCGTCCGTACCCCTTTTCGGCCAAAACAATTTATTTTTAATCAAACGAACATTTTAATAAACAGATATTTCAAAAGGTTCCTATAGAATACTATAGATACATTGGGTGCTAATACCTTCCCACTGTATAACCAACCCCCGAACCATAGACCTCTTTTCAAAAACGCCTTGTATTTTCATTACTTTTAAAAGTATTATTTTACATTGCATACTTTAGGGTTTTATTTCGCTCTTTTCCCTTTTCCCTTGGAAATAATAAAGCGCGGTGGCGACTCTTGATTTTGTGAGATGAATTAATTAATAGTTCGATCTCCGATTTACCCCGCTACATTTTTTATCGCTACAGGACGTCTTAGTAATAACCCTAATGTCTTAAGATCATATTCGAGGCAACATTTCCGAGGCAACATTTCTGAGCGGGACTTTTGATCTTTGTTTAGACAGGATGGCGAACACCAAAATACCCTATACTTAATGATCATTTACTAAAGGCAACTAAAGTGAGAGTATACCCTAGGAGTGCGCATGTGCGAGTGATTTTGATTTCAGTTATTATCTTTGCACATTAGGGTTTGCTAGCCATTTTAAATTATCATACAGTCTTGTCATGCAATCCTATTATCATACATCTAACAGTTAGTATTTGCGAAAATTAAAATGCGAGAAATAAAACTACGCTATTACAAGGCTTCCGGGAGGGGGTTAATATCATAGCCAAAAACACGTAAAATGATAAATAAAAGAAAATCCTAATTAAATTATTACATACTGTAAGCAGTTACATTAATATCGTAAAAATAATAAATGCGCGCGATGAATCGAGAACGAGAAAAAATTAGGGTTTTGACCCCGTCTAAACCTAATTGAAAGAAAAAATCATTTTTGTTATTTTGATTATTTTGAGAAAATAAGGTTTTAATTGAATAAATACAAACCTAATTACTAATTAATTTAAATTAAGAAAAATAATTAATTTGACCTATTTTTGCATTTTGTTTTATTGAGAAAAAGAACTAAAAATTAAATCAAGAACAAAACCTAATTTTCTAATTGATTTTAAATTATTTACAAAAGGTTAGAATTACCCTAAAATTAAAATTAACTAATATTAAATTAAGTTTGATAAAAAATAAAACCTAATTCTAAATTTGTGAAAAATTGATTTTATGGCTTTTTGTAAAAAAGGGAATTAATTTTGTGTTGGAAAATAATTTAAACAAAATAAATAAAAGAAAATAAAGAAAATGGGCCTGGTAGCTTTCAGTAAGAGGGGGAGTGTCATTGGAAATTCTTGGCCCAATAACTTCTGGCCTCTTTGACTTTCATTGATCTTATACGCTTGCTTGACTAAGGTGTATTGTGGACCTTCATGTGATAGGCGTTGGATCTGGCATGCTGGAGATCTGGTGGTTGAAGGCTGATGGCGTATGGTGGTCATTTAGGACGCCTGGACACCTGATTATATAAAGGAAAAATATAGAAAGCAAAGTTGGGGACCTGGGGATCGAACCCAGGCCCTTTGGTATTTTCATACTGCAAGCTGACCAGCTGAGCTACATTGGTTATTTGTATGGATAATGGTAAAGAAATATTATATAATAAAACAAAATACTAGTTATGAAAACACGCGAATTTTTGAATGGACCAGTCAGCGCCTGCCACGCAACCCTTCTTCTTCCTTCCTCCGTTGCTAAAAGTTCAGCAACTTTTACCTACGGACAATGGGTGTAGGTATAACCCTGGGCTTATGCAAAATCCTGTACAAGCATGATAAATACACAACAATGGTACCAATCGACTCGTTACAACCTCACGAGCATCATGGTACCCTTATCCATCGCCAATTGTACATGTAAAGAAAAACCCCAAAAACGAGCCAAGAACCCTAACTATGGCATCTGGCTCTATAATTAATGAAAATGCAATTGAACATAACCGTTAGCTTGCAAATGATTCAAGGATCAAGAATATGCAAAGAAATCATGCTACAAATGCCAGAATCGTGATATTCAATTTCAAAAAAGTATGAACGTCGTGAGATGCTTACAACGTGTTTTTGGATGTTATGAGGCTTGCTAGCGATTGGGATATGGTCCTTGGATGTCTAGTAAACGAATGGTGTGCCTGGAATGGCTTGAGGAAGCCTGGAACTAAGAAATCAGATTGCCACTTTCCTTTGAAATTTTGAGTTTTGTTCTTTTCTTTTCACGCCTCCAATCCCCCTTCTTTTGATCTGCACTTGTTCTATATGTACCCTAGAATGGATTAGGGTTACAAATTTGGTTCAACTCTTTTTCAATTAAGATGATTGAATCATGATTTGATCCTTATATCAATCTTTCCAAATCAAGCCAAATCCAATCTTTTTGTGTCCAAATGAAGGTTGCACGATTTGATTCTTCTTCCAGCTTTATAAGAGACCTAAACATGCACAAAATCTCAAGCTTTGATTAGTTTTGATATTTTCATGATTTTATTTTGATTTTATTTGATTTAATTGAAATAAAAATCAAAATAAATGACAAAAATAAAATAAAGACAAGTGGGAAGGATCATGGGTCGTGGGTCATGTTACAAACTCAATGCAAGTATAAAAAGTTGGGCACATTTGACAAAAATTGCAATTTTGGCCACTTTTGACTTTTGTCAATTTTGCAAAAAAGGTCAACTTTACCAATGCATAACTCCTTCAATTTTGACCCTAGAGACGCATTCTTGGACTTTTTAGAAAGATCACGATGTCCTCTAAGCAACCTTTTTCGTATCATCTCAATTGAGTGTTCCATGTTCATGTATGAAGCTTTGACAAAAAAAGTGTTTTTGTTGACTTTTCAAAATGACTTATAATGTCCAAATTTATATCTTCTTGTGAGTGCATATTTTGAACTTGGGAGATGAATATGAATTGTAGGGGATTTCATCCTCTTCAAAATGAGCTTTGGATGGGTCATTTTTAATAAAGTATGAGAAAGTTATGCTTGGTCAAAGTTGAGTTGACTTTTCCTACAAAACCCTAATTTAGCAACTTTTGTGTTTTGATGAATCGTGAGCAATCCTTGAGGAATAATGATCAAACCTTTATCAAATGATGAATGATACTTCAAAATTAGGATGTTGACCAAAAATCTTGAAGTTTGACTGTATGTAGGACACAATTAACTTTTGCCCTAGCACAGTCGATTTTCAGGCCTTTGAGCAATTGACTGAGCAAATTTCCTCTGTAAGGCTTGAAACTTGACATGGATGATCTTGAGAACATATTAGGACAATGGTGAGAATTTGGGATCCTTTGGACTCAAACATCTTGATGCAAACTGAAACCCTAATTTGAGGTAGACTGCCTTAGGAGAGAGTTTGTCTAGTCAACCCTTGGACTTCCTTGAGCAATTTGAGGACCTCACTTGAAATGTATTGAAAAATATGGGAGGGAAAATTTTGGGGTACAACAGCTGCCCCTGTTCAATCTTCTTAAACCTGAGGATGTAGATTTGCTTGCTTGCCTTTCGTGATCCGAAGGTAGAAGATGATTGAACACTAGAGTGCCCAGAAATTTGCACTCGCATGAAGTGGTATTGGCCTTGTGATTTCGGGAATGGGCTTATAGATGCCATTTGGTAGTTAATGACGGAAAATGGGCTTAAAGATGCCATCAGAAGAAGTGTTGATCGCATAAGAGATTCCTTTGCGAGAGCCCGTATACCTGTTGTTGAGGAGGATTACGCTGGGGAATATTGATATCTGTCTTGAGAGAAATAGAAGTTTAAGAGCTTCAGTCGTCCGTTATTCTACTGGGGAATCATCTCTTAGTCGGGGAGGTGAAAATGAACTGCTATCTGGTCGTGTTCCAGGCTTTACAGTGATTTGCTGAGGAAAATAAGACCGACTGCTATCTGGTCGTGCTCCAGGCTTTACAGTGGCTTAATGGGGGATGAGATTAAACTTGCTATCTGGTCGTAATCCAGGCTTTGCAATTTCTCAATTCTTATCTGGTCGTGCTCCAGGCTTCAGAAGGTATCAAGTTGTTATCCAGTCGCATCTGGGCTTCAACTTGAATTTAAGGTATACTAATATCCGGTCGATTTCCGGGCTTCATAGTAATTGGAAAGGTAAACTGCTATTTGGTTGATTTCCAAGCTTTGCAGTACCTTATACTGTTATCTTTTCGTGATATAGGCTTCGCAATTTCTCACTTCTTATCTGGTCGTGCTCCAGGCTTCAGAAGAACTTAAGTTGTTATCCGGTTGCATCCGGGCTTCAACTTGAATTTAAGGCAATACTAATATCCGGTCGATTTCTGGGATTCTTAGTAATTGGCCAGGTAAACTACTATTCAGTCGAATTCCGAGCTTCGCAGTATCCCATACTGTTATCTGGTCGTAGTCCCAAGCTTCAGTATCCTTTGCTGCTATCTAGTTGTAATCCAGGCTTCACGATGTCTTATACCATTATCTGGTCGAGTCCAGGCTTTATGGTGTCTTGTATTGCTATCTGGTCGATTTCCAGGCTTCACAATACCTCGTTAAGCTGTTTTCCGGTCGATCTCTTGGCTTCACAGTTTGTGTTTATGATATACCACTATCTGGTCGATTCCAGGCTTCATGGTGTTTTTGAGAAATCAAGATATTATCCGGTCGAATCCGGGCTTCATAGCTTGAATTTTAAGGTATACCACTATCTGGTCGATTCTAGGCTTCATGGTGTTTTGTACTGCTATCTGGTCGATTTCCAGGCTTCACAGTAACTTGCTAGGGATTCAACTATTTTCCGGTTGCTTTCCGGGCTTTATAGCTTTGAATTCGGGATATACCACTATCTGGCCGATTCTAGGCTTCGTAGTATTTTGGGTACTGTTATCCAGTCGTTCTTCGGACTTCACAGTATTATGGATAAATCAAGATATTATCCGGTCGGATCCGGGCTTCATAGCTTCAACTGGAATAGAAATCTTAGCGTCGATTTGATTGAACCAGAGAAAACTTGTGAGAATTTGATTGTATCTTTCCATGAAAGGTAAAGAGTTAGTCGTATGTAATGTCATGATGTATGACGTGTATCGAGTAATGATGCTCTTAAAATAAATGAGACTATGCTGTATGATGCGTATGCGCATGCCATGATGTATGGATATGCAATGTTCTTGTGATGTTCTCTAGCTGGGGAAAATAAATCCCGGACTGCTGCTGGAGAATGCAAGGAGTTGAGTTCCTTGTTCCCGCCGGGGGTAACGACCGAAGATGATTTGAGAATAAAATGGCGAGAGAATGACTTTGTGGGGAAGAGAGATACTCTGCTAGAAGATCTATTGATTTGGAGAAATAACCTCAGCTGGGGATGAATTACCGTTGCTGGTGATGATGAAATCTTTCGGGGATTGAATTTTTGTCTGTGGGAGAAATAAACTCCACTGGGGATAATCTTCTATTGCTGGTGATAGATAAATTCTGCTTGGGGAGAATTAACACCTCTGTCTTTGGGTACTTCCTACTCTGCGGGGAGTGTATGCACCTTTAGTCATATTCTCCAGCTGGGTCCATCCCTGTACCTGGTGGATAGAGCAACTGTAAGGTTTAGATATTTCTTGTTTTCCCCTGTTCCCGGAATTACGAGTAATTGTCTTTCGTTTCGTATGTAAATATTTATGAGCAACAATCATTTCCAAATGCATATATCAAAAATGAATCATTGGACGTTCTTGCAAAACAAAACAGAAAAAGAAAAATAATTTTGAAATTTATTGTAAAATGAATTGTATTGATTTTGAAGTTGGCCTGTAATAGGTGTTTTGTACAATAGGCTGACGTCCTAGTAAGAGAATTCCGCAGAAAGAACAGAATTTATACAATGTATGTAAAAGAAAGAAAAACAGCTATGTGAACAATCCCATTGGGTTCCAACTCTGCTATTGCCTTTATATCTTCGAGCGTCTCATCACTTTGCTACTTGGTCGAAGGTAGATCAGATTGATTGGCGCAGTCCGAGCTTGATAGCCAATACCGAAATCTGGTTACAAGATGATCCAATGAGACATAGTGTTATGTTTTGATCCCTAATTTTTGCTTGGACCGCCCTTTCGGGTTTTCAGTCCACCGGGATACCCTTTTTTGCCCAAGCCGCCTTTTCAGGTTTTCGACTTGCCGGGTGTACAGTTTTTTCATTTTCATCCCTTACTTTTTCCTGAACCCTTTTGGTTCGCCAGGAAGCCCTTATTTTTGCCTAGGCCAGTCGACCTAGCAGGTCTTTGATTATGCATAGTATTTTTTCACTATGTCTGCATTGACGGTGTGAGGAAGGTCGTCACCATCCATGGTAGTTAGAATCATAGCTCCTCCCGAGAAAATGTTCTTAACCACAAATGGCCCTTCATACGTAGGGGTCCATTGCCCCTGGGATCACCTTGCGGCAGTATGATGCATTTGATCACCAAATCCCCTACTTTATATTCTTGACGTTTGACTTTCTTGTTAAAAGCCTTGATCATCCGCTTTTGATACGTCTGACCATGACAAATAGCAGTAAGTCTCTTCTCGTCGATTAGGTTCAGCTGATCAAGCCGAGTCTGGATCCAATCGTCTTTGCTCAAACCTGCATCCTTCATAATCCGGAGAGAGGGTATCTGGACCTCAATGGGTAGGACTGCCTCCATGCCATACACCAAAGAGTAGGGCGTTTCCCCTGTCGATGTCCTTGCCGAGGTAAGGTACCCATGAAGAGAAAATGGTAACATCTCATGCCAGTCTTTGTATGTCACCGTCATCTTCTGCACAATATTCTTGATGTTCTTATTATCCGCTTCAACAACCCCATTCATCTTCGGCCGGTAGGGAGAAGAGTTATGATGCTGTATCTTGACCTGTTTGCAGAGCTCGGTGATCATCGTATTGTTGAGATTTGTACCATTATCCGTAATGATCCTCTCTGGTATACCGTATCGACAGATCAAGTTGTGTCAGATAAACCGCGCCACGACGCTCTTGGTTACTGTAGCAAAGGAAGCTGCCTCAACCCACTTCGTGAAATAATCAATAGCTACCAGAATGAAGCGATGTCTGTTAGACGCAGTAGGTCTGATCTCGCCAATCATGTCGATGCCCCACATTGCAAAAGGCCAAGGAGCTGTCAAGACGTTCAGAGGAACTGGAGGTACATGCACCTTATCAGCATAGACTTGGCACTTATGACAGGTCCGAGAATGCTGATAACAATCGGCTTCCATAGTAGACCAATAATATCCAGCCCGTAGGATTTTCTTTGCCATGGTGTGTCCACTGGAATGAGTTCCGAAGGTACCTTCATGTAACTCTGCCATGATCCTTTCTGCCTCGCTTTTGTCCACACATCGCAATAAGGTTGAATCATGGTTACACTTATAAAGGACACCATTACTGATGAAGAACTTTGCAGCGAACCTTCTCAAGAACTTCTTATCATTAATAGATGCACCCTCAAGGTATTCTTGAGCCTTAAGATACCTCTTTACCTCGTGAAACCAGGGTTTATCTGCTGCCTCTTCCGTCTTAATGTCATAGCAATGTGCAGGTTCGTCCAAACTCTCGATGGTAATTTGGGGAGCTTGATTGTCCCACCTGACCTTGAACATAGAAGACATAGTAGCTAGCGCGTCCGCTAACTGGTTCTCCTCTCTCGGGAAGTGTTCAAAGGTTATCTCCTCGAAGTGTGGGAGCAATGTCAGCACATACTCTTTGTAAGGAATAAGATTTGGGTGCTTCGTATCCCACTTGCCTTTGATCTGACTGATCACCAGGGCAGAATCTCCGAATACACTCAAGAACTTAATCCTTAGGTCAATAGCAGCTCGAAGACCCATGATGCACGCTTCATACTCCGCCATATTGTTGGTGCAGTTAAAACATAATCGAGCGGTGAACGGAGTATGACAGCCCTCAGGAGATATGATCACGGCGCCAATGCCATTACCCAACGCGTTTGAGGCTCCGTCAAAATACATAGACCATCTGGATCCTTTCTCAGGTCCTTCATCCGGTCCAGGTTCTACACAGTCAGTCACCAACATGATGTTCTCATCCGGGAACTCGAAATTCATGGATTGGTAATCATCCACGGCCTGATGCGCCAAATGATCCGCCAATACACTCCCCTTGATTTCTTTTTGGGTTGTGTATTGGATGTCATACTCAGTTAAGATCATCTGCCATCTTGCTATTCTTCTGGACAAGGCAGGCTTTTCAAAGATATACTTGGATCCATATTTGATATCAATAAGGTAGTGTGAGTTAGCATATACTGTCTCAGCCGGTGAGCAGCCCATGCCAAAGCGCAACAAGTTTTCTCGAGCAACGAGTATCGGGTCTCGCAGTCGGTAAACTTTTTTCTAAGGTAGTAAATAGCGTGCTCTTTTCGGCCAGACTCGTCATGCTGCCCTAGCACACACCCCATTGAATTATCCAACACTATCAAGTATAAGATCAAAGGTCTTCCTTCAACTGGAGGCATAAAAAATAGCGGTTCTTGAAGATATTCTTTGATCCTTTCGAAAGCGGTCTGGAACTCGTCATTCCACTTTACCACTTGACCTTTCTTCAGCAGCTTGAAGATTGGCTCACAAGTAGCGGTTAGGTGTGAAATGAATCGGGCAATGTAGTTCAGTTGTCCCAAAAAGCCTCTAACTTCCTTTTCTATGCGGGGAGCCGGTATCTCCTCTATGGATTTTACCTTGGCGGGGTCCACCTGAATACCTTTATCACTGACAAAGAAACCCAGTAGCTTACCAGACCCTACCCCGAAGGTGCACTTGTTCGGGTTCAACCTCAGCTTGTACATCTTCAACCTGTCAAATAGTTTCTGGATATGATCTAGGTTCTCTTCCTCAGTCTAGGACCTTGCAATCATGTCATCAACGTAAACCTCAATCTCATGGTGAATCATGTCGTGGAACAAAGCGACCATGGCGCGCTGATAAGTTTCCCCAGCATTCTTCAACTCGAAAGGCATTACCTTGTAACATAAGGTGCCCCAATGTGTAACGAAGGTTGTCTTCTCCATATCCTCGAGAGCCATCTTGATCTGATTGTACCCAGAAAAACCATCCATAAAGGAAAAGATCTTACGCTGCACGGTGTTGTCGACCAGAACATCGATGTGAGGAAGTGGAAAATCATCCTTGGGGCTCGCCCTATTCAGATCTCTATAGTCCACACACATCTGAACCTTACCATCCTTCTTAGGTACTTGGAGCAACATTGGCAACCCACTGTGGGTAAGAAGTGACAGCTAGAAATCCGGCGTCAAACTGTTTCATGTCTTCATCTTTGATTTTCTCAGACATCTCAGGGCACATATGGCGAACCTTCTGCTTTACCGGAGGACAGTCTTCTTTAGTTGGCAGGCGGTGTACCATAATATCAGTGTCTAAACTAGGCATATCTTCATAAGACCAAGCGAAGATCTCAACATAGTCGTGTAGCATCTGTATCAACCGTTGCTTGACACTAGGTTCTAGATTTGCACCTATCTTGACCTCTTTCCTGTCTTCCTCTGTACCCAAATTCACTGATTCCACTGTCTCTTCATGGGGCTGTATGGCCCTCTCTTCCTATAATAACAGTCTAGCAAGTTCCCCAGGCACTTCACAATCATCCTCACCTTCGTCCTCGGCTTGGTTGATCAGATTTTCGAAGTCATAACTGGAAATAGCAGATTTATTATCAATGGAATCCAGAGTGGATGTGGATCTGCATTATGATATGTGAGTGTGTGTAAGACAATAGCTGTTTTGATAAAGTGCAAGATAGAAAAGAAAAACAAGGAGCGTAAAATTTGTAATGCAAAAAAAAAAAGACCAATGCTTTATTGATGATATATGAAACTGACAAATAATAAGCCCTCACAAGCAAATCCAAGGTGCCTTGGGAAAGACACCAGGCCATAAAGTTTCAAACTATCTGTTACAACTCTTAAAACAAAAGTCAATTACTGTGTAATAAAAGAAACGGGTATGAAGTCTTTCGTCGTCCAGTTGTTCAATCCACCATTGGTAGTCGGGTAGGTCCATCTGTCAATATCTGAATCTTCTTCACTGTCCTCAATTGCATTCACTCCCTGATTGCTGATGTGCAAAGGAGGTCTTCCAATGCATGTGCGCCGAACAACCATTTGAGCCCCTGTAGTAAAGTCCAAACCAAACTTGTCAGTCTTGTGTATGAAATCAGGGAGCTGACCCCAATTTGCACACCCACCTTTTTCAATTACAGCCCTGGCATCCTTGAGGGAAGCCATCATTATCAGAGGTTTGTTAGTAGCAACTTCAGTCGACGCCAAAGTCTGGGGGACCTCTTCAAAGTTATGACACGGGGTTTTGATGAACTCCCCATCCATCTCCACATAGCGGAAGGAATTTAGATGACTCACCATGTACCGTGACGATCTTCCCCTTTACTGGATATTTCAAAATCTGATGGAGCGTAGAAGTTACTACCCCAGCCTTATGAATCCAAGGGCGACCCAACAAGCAAGAATATGATGGTCTGATATCCGTCACATAGAACGTAGATGCAAAAGTCTTAGAGCCAACTTTAACAGGGACGTCCACTTCCCCGCGCACCATCCTTTTTGACCCATCGAGAGCCCTAACCATAATATTGCCCGGCTTCAGAATCAAACCTTCACAGTCTAGATGGTCTAATGCTTTCTTTGGTAAAACATTCAATGAGGACCCGGTATCCACCAGTACATGGGCCATAGTAGTGCCCCTGCACTGGATCGAGGCGTGCAGAGCATCATTGTGATTTCTTCCTTTAGCAGTCAGATTTGCGTCTGAGAAACCCAACCCGTTGTCAGCAGTCAAACTAGCTACACAATCTTTGAATTGATTGGCAGAAGTTTCCTGTGGCACATGCGCAGTTTTGAGGAAACCAATTAAAGCCTTTGCATGGGCTTCAGAACACAATAACAAGGACAACATGGAGATTTTCGATGGGGTCTGCCCCAGCTGCTCGACTACGTTGTAGTCGCTCTTCTTGATAATCTTCAGAATTTCTTCAATCTCCTGCTTAGAGGTTTCTACAATGATCTTTTTAGGTGCCTCCGTCCGGGCAGGCTCACCTGTGATTTCTTTTCCCCGAGTCCCAGATGGTTTGGTGACAGGGGTGACAACCGAAATAAGAACTAGGACAATAGCTGATGTATTGGCAGATGGAATGACAACAGGTTTGTGGACAGTCGGAGGGGAAATCTCAGGAGAAAAGAGTCTTCCACTTCTGGTGACCTTGCTAGCCCCGACAATATTGCTGATATCAGCATCAACTTCTACAACCTTTAAGTCTTTCTTAACTCCATGGTAATACACATCGGCCCCATAGTGCCAAGGGACAACCTTATCCGAAGTGTATCGGATAGGGCCAGGGATAGTAATGATTAACAAAGCGATTCTTGGAATGGGTGTAATCCTAACAGGCTTTCTCGAGGAAGCCTTGGATGGATTGGCGGAAATGGTTATGATGGCAACATCTTCAATTGGAACTAACAAAATCATAGTCTTATAGAACAAGATCTCTCTATTATCCATCAGGTGTTGAACACCTAATTTCAATAGGTGGAAACCAGTAGGCAAAATTGAACATACGTGGCAACCTTCTCCACAACCCGGAAATAAACCGGCCAACAATAGAGTCTTCTTAACTGTCATCAAAGGAGTAGAAATTTCTTCCACGGAGGTCACAAATAAATCATCGTCCACAACATTTACTCCATGACCGTGTTTGGGCATATGAGCAGTTATGACGTTGAGCTTCTATGGAGCGTCAAACTCGATCTCTTTGGCTTCGATCAAATCTTGCACCTTATTCTTCAAGGCCCAACAGTTGTTTGTATCATGACCCGGGCCATCAACGTGATAGGCACATCGGGCATTCGGGTTATATAACGGAGATGTGGTGTTGGGATTCTTCGGGGCCTCCCTCTGAGTTACCAGGTTGGTCTTCAATAATTGTGGTAGAATTTGAGACAAGGTCATATTGAGCCGAGTGAACTATCTTGGTGGTCTCTCCACCCTTTGTTGATTGTTGCATTGTAGAGCAACTGTGGGTCTTGATATCACTACCGTATTTACTGCTTGACGGTGTTCAGGTCTGCTTTGGCCCCTCGGGCCGTAGACTGCACTAGTCTTTTTCTTACCGGTGGAAGGCTTCTTTACCGCACTTGATGAAGTATCCCTCTGTATCTTACCACTTCGGATACCAACTTCTACTCTCTCCCCAGTCAAAATTAATTCAGTAAACCCAGATGACGAACTGCCGATTAGATGATTGAAAAATGGACCAGATAGCGTCCCTAGAAACATGTCAACCATCTCCCTATCGGACAAAGTGGGTTAGACTCTTCCACCAAGTCTCCACTTCTGATCATAGTCCTTAAAGCCTTCGCTTGCACCCATAGACATACCCTGAAGCTGAGTACGAGTGGGAGCAAGGTCGGTGTTATATTGGTACTGCCTGTAGAAAGCAACAACAAGGTCCTCCCAGTTTCGGACATTAGCTCCTTCCAATTGATAAAACCATTCAAGCTGAGTCCCTGACAAACTATCTTGAAAGAAATGCACCCACAAGTTTCTATCAGCAGTGTGGGGTTGAATTTTTCTGACATACGAGAAAAGATGGAGTTTTGGACATGATACTCCATCGTACTTGGCAAAAACAGGTGCTTTGAACTTATGAGGGATCACCACTCCAGATACCAGTCCCAACTCTCTGAAATCCAAACCAGGGACTTCTGAATCTCTATAGCACTCAGACAGTCTTCTAGTGGTTTGTACCTATCCTCAGCAGGAGAATATTGCTCTTCATCATAATCCGTATCATTGTCAGAAACTGCTGGACTGGGGCCCTTTTCTTCTTCTTGGTCCTCCTCTCCCTTGGATGAAAAGGACATATCAACTTGTTGTTTCAACCTATCCCCAAACCTTCTGCCCATACTCAGAAGAACGACCTTCTTCTTCTTCTTCTTCTTCTTCTTCTTCTTCTTCTCTTTCTCTTTCAGAATGAGAGCTTTCAAGTCCTCTTACCCTTTAGTCAAGCTCAAGAACATCTCTTGGAATTGGGCATTTTGTGTCTGAAGATCTTTGATAGCTTGATCAGAAGACAAAACTGCTGAAATAAACAGCGAAGAAGATGAGAAGCCTATAATGGTACCTGTAATAGTGTGCATGATAATGGTATGCGTATGTAATGATTTCAAAGACTTTGGGAGATTTAAATTTGCAAACCAAAAAAAAAACTTTATTAGATTAAACTTGTAAAAGGGTTCAACAATGCCTTTAAGGCGTTACAAAGAAATAAATGGAAAACAAATCTAAACTAGAAAAGGCAAAATCAGAAATCCCATGGACGCTTCCCCTTTGTGCTGATGTAATCATTGATCGTTCTTTCTTCCTAGAGCTGCCTGGTGAGCTTCAAAATCTTCCTTTCATGCTCATGGTACTTCTCCCGGTAAGTATCCCTTTCCTCTTTCAGCTGAATCCAGGATCTCTTCAATGCCCCAAGATCAGTGGGCATGTAGGGATAAAGGACTGTATAAGGAATGCCCTCTTCATTGGGGGGCTCCACAATCACTGGCAACACGACTTCATAGGGCATCCCAAGCTTCTGAGCACGAGCTCGGACCCACTAGAGATAAGGCTGCATAGGGATAGAAGTCCTTGGTCCTATCTCTTGAGGGTCAGATCTGTTCACCATGCCCCAAGCTCGTATAAACCTTCGGCGATGCTCGTCAACGTCTTCCTTGTAGTCAAATGCAATATCCGTAAGAAGTAGCTCATGAGGGCCGTCTCTCCAAGCACGACTGAATTGTCAAAAAGCTAAACAAGGAATGTAGGTTATTCCCCCTCTGATTCCAAGCAACGGGACATTAGGGTATCCCCCACATCGATCAATGACAGCAGTGCTTTCATAGCCTTGGAACTCCAAAGAATGTCTGTATGGGCAAGGGACATTATCCTGTAAGACCATCCTACACCTTCCTCATTCTTCAATGCGGACTTGGGGAGGTGCAAAATAAACCACCTCGCCAGCAGCGACATGCAACACATGAGAGTCCCTCTTCTTCGCACAGTACGAGTATAGAGGGCATGCAAGATATCACCCAGAAGAGTAGGTACAGGATTGCGAGACAGGAAGATCTTAACCGCATTCATATCTATGAAGGAATCTGGATTCAGGAAAAGAACCAAACCGTAGATAAGGAGAGCCAAGATGTCTTCAAAAGCCTGAAAATCCAAGTTATCCCAGAATAGTTGAACTTGATCTATCAGAAACTTGGCTAAGAAACCTTCAACCCCGCTTCGTGTTTCCCAATTAGATACTACATCAACCCGTTTCAAATGTAGAGCTGAAGCAATGTCTTCTGGTCTATGAGTCTCTTCCAAACCTGTGAAGGGCGTATGCTCAAGGATGGATATGCCCAATAAGTGAGAAAACTCTTCCAAAGTGGGAACTAGCTGGTAATCTGGGAACATGAAGCTATGATGTACAGGATGACGAACTGGAAAAGCACACTCATCATCTGCTCATCAAACTTTGAGGTAACCAAGCTAAGAAGCTGACCATGTCTCCTAATGAATGAAGAAGTATCAGAAACTCTCGAGGCTAAATCTTTGAGTTGAGCAGGTATTTGAACAAAGTTAACTCGGATGGTGTTTCTGCATATGGAAGCCATAATCTGCAAAACAGAACAAAGATAAATCCCCTCGGTCTTTGAAATGGTTAGTATAATGGAGTATACATGCTATGTTATGATGCATGATGTCATGGTAAAACAAACAACAGGTATAGCAGATAACAGACATGGTAAAGGCAAACAAGTCACAAAAAATCCCTTAAGTTTAAGGCTTGCATGGGGTCTAGGTATTACCCTCTTGAAGTTTAGTTGGTTTCAACCTGTCCTAATAATAGTAACCGGGTTCTAGAGGTTCTCAATATCACTGACCATCCTCCATCGGTCATGGTTTCAGCTCACACAATCTTTTCTTGCGGCCGAAACTATCTCGAGAGTATGGTCTCAATGAGTGTAGTATCGAGTATCAACCAGTTCTCAGCTTTACACTGAGGCCGACTATCTCACTACTTCCTAATGGCCAAGTTGGTCAATTATGGGTTCTAAGGTCAGTTGATGCTTAATGACACACATAGCATCCCCGTATTCTCCCCGTTTCTCCACAAGGGGTACCGGTACCAACCAACGTGCCACATCAATGTAGCTACTGCTTCAACCGTATCAGTCTACACCGTACAATTCCCTCATAGTTTATTGCTACTTACCTAAAATGTGTCCCCCAGATCCGGGTTAGGTTCTATAGTAACTCCCCAACAAAACCCTTAAAAGTAAAGCAACCAAAACAAACAAAAGAAGCAATTTATGATGAACTAAATCCTAAGGTATACCCCACTTATTATTCCCCAGCAGAGTCGTCAGTTCTGTAGTACGGTGGCAGAACCGACTGTTTAATACTGGTTTGCATTTTACGTTTTTTGTTCGCAAAATGTCGCGGTAAGCAAGAGTCGCCACCGACTTTTATTTTATCCAACTTGAAAGGAAAAAAGCACAGAAAAATTCCTTTTTCGAGATTTTGAGTACGGGGGGTAGATTATAGAAAAGGAAGGTATTAGCACCCTTTCTATCCGTAGTTTTCTACGGGATCTTAGGTACTTGCTCATCATTTTAAAAATTTCTTCTGTGTTTGTGTGTTTTTGAAATTTTTTTGTTTTACTTCGTTTTAACCCTTGTATCAGTCCTCAAGAGTGTTACGAAATAGTTTTGAAAACTTTGTTTAAAAAAAAGGTGTAAGCGTGAAAAAGTTTGATTTTGAGCAAGTACCTACTAACATCTACCTACTCGAAAAAAGAATGTTTATGTTATTGTTTCCTTTAGACATCGCTATCCTATTATTAAAGAGTAGGTAGCACCGTCGTTGGAATTGTAAGGGTCAATTCGTAAGGGACGTACGATCACTAAAGCAATGTTAGGACGTCTTAGTAATAACCCTAATGTCTTAAGATCATATTTGAGGCAACATTTCCGAGGCAACCTTTCCGAGGCAACATTTCTGAGCGGAACTTTTGATCTTTGTTTAGACATGAGGGCGACCACTAAAATACCCTATACTTAATGATCGTTTATTGAAGGCAACCAAAGTGAGAGTATACCCTAGGAGAGCGCATGTGCGAGTGATTTTGATTTCAGTTATTATCTTTGCACATCAGGGTTTGCTAGCCATTTTAAATTATCATACAGTCTTGTCATGCAATCCTATTATCATACATCTAACAGTTAATATTTGCGAAAATTAAAATGCAAGAAATAAAACTACGCTATTACAAGGCTTCGGGGAGGGGGATTAATTACATAGACAAAAACCCGTAAAACGATAAATAAAAGAAAATCCTAATTAAACTATTACATACTGTAAGCAATTACATTAATATCGTAAAAATAATAAATACACGCGATGAATCGAGAACGATAAAAAATTAGGGTTTTGACCCCGTCTAAACCTAATTGAAGGAAAAAAATCATTTTTGTTGTTTTGATTATTTTGAGAAAATAAGGTTTTAATTGAATAAATACAAACCTAATTACTAATTAATTTAAATTAAGAAAAATAATTAATTTGACCTATTTTTGCATTTTGTTTTATTGAGAAAAAGAACTAAAAATTAAATCAAGAACAAAACCTAATTTTCTAATTGATTTTAAATTATTTACAAAAGGTTAGAATTACCCTAAAATTAAATTTAACTAATATTAAATTAAGTTTGATAAAAAATAAAACCTAATTCTAAATTTGTGAAAAATTGATTTTATGACTTTTTGTAAAAAAGGGAATTAATTTTGTGTTGGAAAATAATTTAAACAAAATAAATAAATAAAATAAATATAAGAAAATAAAGAAAATGAGCCTGGTAGCTTTCAGCAAGAGGGGGGTGTCATTGGAAATTCTTGGCCCAATAACTTCTGGCCTCTTTGACTTTCCATGATCTCATACGCTTGCTTGACTAAGGTGTATTGTGGACCTTCATGTGATAGGCGTTGGATCTGGCATGCTGGAGATCTGGTGGTTGAAGGATGATGGCGTATGGTGGTCATATAGGATTCTTGGAGACCTGATTATACAAAGGAAAAATATAGAAAGCAAAGTTGGGGACCTGGGGATCAAACCCAGGCCCTTTGGTATTTTCATACTACAAGCTGACCAGCTGAGCTACGTTAGTTATTTGTATAGATAATGGTAAAGAAATATTATATAATAAAACAAAATACTAGTTATCAAAACAAGCGAATTTTTGAATGGACCAGTCAGCGCTTGTCACGCAACCCTTCTTCTTCCTCCCTCCGTTGCTAAAAGTTCAACAACTTTTACCTACGAACAAAGGGTGTAGGTATAACCCTGGGCTTCTGCAAAATCCTGTACAAGCATGATAAATACACAACAGTGGTACCAATCAACTCGTGATAACCTCACGAGCATCATGGTACCCTTATCCATGGCCAATTATACCTGTAAAGAAAAACCCCAAAAACGAGCCAAGAACCCTAACTATGGCATCTTGCTCTACAGTTAATGAAAATGCAATTGAACATAACTGTTAGCTTGCAAATGATTCAAGGATCAAGAATATGCAAAGAAATCATGCTACAAATGCCAGAATCGTAATATTCAATTTCAAAAAAGTATGAACGTCGTGAGATGCTTACAACGCGTTTTTGGATGTTATGAGGCTTGCTAGCGATTGGAATAGGGTCCTTGGATGTCCAGTAAACGAATGGTGTGCCTGGAATGGCTTGAGGAAGCCTGGAACTAAGAAATCAGATTGCCACTTTCCTTTGAAATTTTGAGATTTGTTCTTCTCTTTTCACGCCTCCAATCCCCCTTCTTTTGATCTGCACTTGTTCTATATGTACCCTAGAATGGATTAGGGTTACAAATTTGGTTCAAATCTCTTTCAATTAAGATGATTGAATCATGATTTGATCCTTATGTCAATCTTTCCAAATCAAGCCAAATCCAATATTTTTGTGTCCAAATGAAGCTTGCACGATTTGATTCTTCTTCCAGCTGTATAAGAGACCTAAACATGCATAAAATCTCAAGCTTTGATTAGTTTTGATATTTTCATGATTTGATTTTGATTTTATTTGATTTAATTGAAATCAAAATCAAAATAAATGACAAAAATAAAATAAAGACAAGTGGGAAGGATCATGGGTCGTGGGTCATGTTACAAACTCAATGCAAGTATAAAAAGTTGGGCCCATTTGAAAAAAATTGCAATTTTGGCCACTTTTGACTTTTGGCAATTTTGCAAAAAAGGTCAACTTTACCAATGCATAACTCCTTCAATTTTGACCCTAGAGATGCGTTCTTGGACTTTTTAGAAATATCAAGATGTCCTCTAAGCAACCCTTTTGGTCTCATCTCAATTGAGTCTTCCATGTTCATGTATGAAGCTTTTACAAAAAAAGTGTTTTTGTTGACTTTTCAAAATGACCTATAATGTCCAAATTTATATCTTCTTGTGAGTGAATATTTTGAACTTGCGAGCTCAAGATGAATTGTAGGGTATTGCATCCTATTCAAAATGAGCTTTGGATGGGTCATTTTTGATAAAGTATGAGAAAATTATGCTTGGTCAAAGTTGAGTTGACTTTTCCTACAAAACCCTAATTTAATAACTTTTGGATTTTTATGAATCATGAGCAATCCTTGAGGAATCATGATCAACCCTTGATAAATGATGAATAATACTTAAAAATGAGGATGTTGACCAAAAATCTTGAAGTTTGACTGTATGTAGGACACAATTGACTTTTGCCCTAGCATAATCGATTTTCAGGCCTTTGAGCAATTGACTGAGCAAATTTCCTCTGTAAGGCTTGAAACTTGACATGGATGATCTTGATAACATATTAGGACAATGGTGAGCATTTGGGATCCTTTGGACTCAAACATCTTGATGCAAACTGAAACCCTAATTTGAGGTAGACTGCCTTAGGAGAGAGTTTGTCTGGTCAACCCTTGGACTTCCTTGAGCAATTTGAGGACCTCACTTGAAATGTATTGCAAAATATGGGAGGGAAAATTTTGGGGTACAACAATAATGCTTATAAAAAGCAGAAGCCAGATCTTCCCAATTGCGGACATTGATTCCCTCCAGCTGATAGAACCACTCAAGCTGAGTCCCGGACAAACTGTCTTGAAAGAAATGGACCTACATGTTCCTATCAGCAGTGTGAGGCTGAATCTTCCTCACATAAGAACGGAGATGAAGCTTGGGACAAGAAACCCCATCATACTTTGAAAATACCGGAGCCTTGAACTTCTGTGGGATGACAACCCCATATACCAAACCCAGCTCTTCAAAATCCAGCCCTGGTACTCTTTGGATCTCCATTGCGCTCAGACGATCCTCTAACTGTTTGTATCTATCCTCAGTGGGAGGATACTGTTCATCATTGTAATCAGATTCAACCTCAGAAACCCTTGGACTAGGGTCTTCCTCCCTTGTCTCACTCTCTTGGTTCTCCCCTTCTTTGGATGAAGAGGTCAGATCAACCGTTTGCTTCAAAGGTCCCCTGAATCTCCTGCCCAAATTCAGGACACCAGCGGTCTTCTTCGCCTTCTTCTTTCTATCTTTTAGAATAAGGGCCTTCAAATCTTCCCTCCCTTTAGCCAAAGCTACGAACATTTGCTGAAATTGGGCATTTTATGCCTGGAGATCCTTGATACTTTGTTCAGAAGTCATTATTGCTGAAATAAACAGCGAAGAAGATGAGAAACCTGTTATGAAACCTGTTTATGCATTGATATGTATGGCATGTGTATGCAATGATTTCAAGGATTTTGGGAAATTTAAATTTGCGAACCAAAATGAAACAAAGATTTTATTAGTAGAATTCAAAATACAATTGCCTTTTAGGCGTTTCAATTGAAAATTCTAAAAACTAAAAAAAAATCAAGTTTCCCATGGATGCTTCCTCTTCGTGCCGAGATAGACATTAAGGCTTCTTTCCTCATGAAGTTGCTTTGTGAGCTCTAAAACTTTCTTCTCCTAGGCATAGAACTGGTCCCTATAAGTATCCCGCTCCTTCTTCAACTAAATATAGGACCTCTGTAATTCTTTAAGATCAGTGGGCATATCAGGATAAAGAACCGTGTAGGGAATATCCCCTTCAGTAATGGGCTCCATAATCACTGGTAAGACAACCGTGTATGGCATCATAAGTTTCTGAGCACGACCTCGTACCCATTGGAGATAAGGTTCCATAGGAACGAAAGTATTTGGCCCCAAAGTCTTGACGTTAGATATTTTTACCATGGCCCAAGCTCGTATGAACCGCTGGCAATACCCTTGAACATCATCCTCATAGTTAAACATAATTCCCTGGATAAGCATCTCATGAGGGACATCCCTTCGAGTGTAACCAAATTGTCGCAGAGCCAAAGAAGGATTATAAGTTATGTCTCACCTAATGCCAAGTAGTGGGACATTAGAGAATTCCCCGTAGCGGTCTGTTGTACCCTAAAATTTGCCCTCCCATATTCCTCAAGATTTGTCAAGAATCATTTTCAAATGGTTCAAGATTGCTCAAAAGATTGTACAGTCGAACCACTTCCTAGGACAGCTGATATTAGGGTTTTGGTTCTTTCAAATAAGTTGAGGTTTTCAATGGTTCAATCAAGTCTCATAGCCCGATATACATTCTCCAGCACCTACATGCCAAGTTTCAAGGCTCACAATGCCAAGTTGCACAGTCAAAAGCCTCATTTGACCTACAGTCAACTGCAGCGGCAAAATGGTCATTTTGCAGTCAAAAGTCATAATTTTTGGTCAACATCTTATTTTGAGTCCACAATCATCATTTGATCAAGTATTGATCATGATTCCACAAGAATGGCTCAAAAATCATCAAGATGCAAAAGTTACTATTTTTGGACAGTAGAAAAGTCAACTGTATCTTGACCAAGGCATAACTTTTTCATGGTTCATCAGAAAAATCCCATCCAATGCTCATTTGGAATAGGATGCCATTTCCTACAATCCATCTTCACATTCCAAGTCCAAGAAATGCTCTCACAAAAAGTTATCAATTTCTACATTATAGGTCAAATTCAAAAGTCAACAAAAGTGCACATCAAGTCAAAGACCATAACTTGAGATTTGTAAATCCAAATGACATGGGACCAAAGGCATTGGTTATAGGACTTCAAGGGCTTTCCAAAATGTCCAAGAACATGTTCATATGATCAAAATTGAGCAAGATATGCATTGGAGAAGTTGGGAAATTTTTAGGAATTTGCAAAACTCAACTTTGCTCAAAATACCTTATTTTTGCTAATGGGCCTCAAATCTCTTCTTGAAACTTCATCCATGGCCTATGCACGACCCATCAAGCTTAATTGAATTTATTTTCTTATTTTTTATTAATTAATTGGATTTTTAATTAATATTAATTCATTTAATTAATTTAAATTGTAGGAAAATGCAAGATTTGATTTTTCAATCAATTTGTGAAGCAAATATGGTCAAGATATGCTGGAAATTTCGTGCTCAAAGTCAAAGATGCAAAATCTCCAAAATTGGCAACATTTTCCAATCATGAAGATTCAAAAATATTTGATTTCCAATCAAAGATTCAATCATCAATTCAATGGATTTTTGTTCAAGCTTTTGACCTAATTCCATTCCTCTATATATATGCAAGCAAACCCTGATGCAAAAAACGTGAGAAAGCTGCAGAAAAAAAGCCATAGCATATTGAGAAAATTCAAGAAGATTGCAAACTGACTTTGGCATTCCAGGGCGATTCAAAAGGTTTTATTGATTCTAATACATTGCAGGAGGTCCCAAGGACAATTTGCAATTGAATTCACGTGCTAAAACTCAAGGAATCGATACCTAAAGAACCACACTTTGCACTTTATTTTCAGAATCGTACAGCTTAATTCATGCATATTTAACATGCTTTTGTGTTTGATTTGTATTGCTAGGGACCATACGAAGCTAATGGTATAACTGAATTGGATTATAATGCCCTAAATCACAAGATGCCATAGTTGAATTTTTAGGGTTCATAAGCTTTTAATTGGGGCTTGCAATCCAAGCAAAAATTATGATTCATAAGGCATATGGTTGGAATCGTTGAACCAAGACGAACACAAATCACCCATCACGAAATATTTATATATGCTGTAGCTCTAATCGCTATTTTTCGCCGCCATAGTTTGTGGGGGTTAAAAACCCCCGCTATCTAATGTTTATTCTTGCAGGAACAATGAAGAAGATGACTAGGTGTTGACACTCCATTGGACTGTTTGAAAAAAACGCGCGTATTTTGTGTTTTACAACATAATATTATTTCTTTGTATATAATATTCATTGTCCATATACTTAACAGAAGCGCGTTCCAGTTCAGTTGGTAAAGGAATTGAGGCATTATCCCTTGGGACCTGGGTTCGAATCCCAGGTCCCCCAAAACATTTGTTTCTATTTTTTCTTCACATAATCACATGCAAATTTCCAAGAGTGGTCCACTATGCACCTCACATCCCAGGCGCCAGATGTCTACAGGCACAAATCTAATGGCCATGAGATGATGATCACCATACTCCCAGTCAACACGCGCCATGGACAATCCAGAAAAGTCAAACGTGGGCTTTCAGATTTCCAAATCCTCCTCCTCTTTGGGCCAACACCCCCCTGGGTTCATTCTTTCTTTTCTTTTATATTTTTATTTTTTTCATTTAATTGTTTTATTATTATTAATTATAATTATTATTTTTACTAACCAAATTAATTTTTTCATAATAAAACCAGAAAACATAAAAAATAATAATATTTTTATTTATTAAATTTAATTAGTTATTTTTTGTAAATAAATACTAACATAAATTAATTTAGTTAATTAGGTTAATTTTAACTTTTTTTCAATAATTTAAAATCAATGTAGAAATTAGGTTTTTTTGACAATTTTAATCCTTTTATTTTTATTTCCTTAAAACATAAAAACTCAAAAATATCTTTTTTTTATTTTATTAATTAATTAGTTCTAGGTTTAATTAAATGCAAAAAAGGACAAAAACTTCTTTCTTTCTCAAAAAGGGTCAAAACCCTAAGGACTTCTCCGATTCAATTTTCTCTCGCGCGCATATTAATTTTTGATCCATATTTATGTAATTGTTCCGAGGATGTAATAGCTTTAATTAGGACCTTTTATTGCTTTCCTTTAATTTTCCGCAATTTACTTTTCAAGGGTTTGCTTTTGGCGATGTAAATACCCGACGCCTTGTAATAGCTTAGTTTACTTTCCGCAACTATTAAACTGCTAGATGTATGTTAATTAGGCTATGCATGACAAGATTTATCTTTTAAATTAAAATCAACCCGTAGCTCACCATAACATGTGCAAAGATAACTTAACATGAAACCTGACACACGTGCACATGCCACTCCTAGGGTACGCCTCACTTGGTTGCCTCGACGTGGTCATTGAGTATAGGGTGTTTTAGAGGTTGCCCTCCTGTCTAAAGATCAAAGTTGCCTCGAAACGGTTGCCTCGATAAAAAATGATCTAGGACATTAGGGTTACCGCTAAGGCGTCCTACTATTGCTTTAGTGACCACATGTCCCTATAATCTAATTGACCCGAAACTCCAACGGTGGTGCTACCTACTTCTCAATAGTGGGATAGTACTGTCTAAAGGACATTTACACAGCTTAATTTCTTTTGAGTAGGTAGAGGTTCTCAGGTACTTGCTCTTTCAAAATAAAAATACTTTTCGCACTTACACTTTTTCAAACAAAAGTTTTCAAACAAACACTTCATACACTCTTGAGGACAGATACAAGAGTTAAATCGAAGTTTTCAAACAAACTTTTTCAAAACCCACAAACACAAGAAAAGCAAAACATTTTGAAAACATAGTGAGCAAGTACCTAAGAGCCCGTGGATAACCACGGATATAAAGGGTGCTAACATCTTCCCTTTCTATAATCTACCTCCCGAACCCGAGAAACATCTCGAAAAGGAATTTTGCTGTGCTTTTGTCCTTTCCTTGTTGGATTAAATAAAAGACGGTGGCGACTCTTGCTTACCGCGACATTTTGCAAAAACGAACGCAAACGCGAACCAGCATTCCAAAAACAGTCAGTTCTATTTCCACCAATCACAGAACTGGCGACTCTGCTGGGGACTTTTTATAAGTGAGGTGTACCTTAGGATTAGATCACCCATGTTTTCAATTGTATGCCTTGAATGCTTTAATATTGTGGGCTTGTATCGGGGTTTTATAGATCCTAACCCGGATCTGGGGATACCCTTTAGAAGTAGCAACAAACTGTGAGGGAACTGTGCAGGGTATACCGACATGGTTGAAGCAGTTGCTACGTTGATGTGGAACTTTGGTGAGTACCGGTAACCCTTGAGTCAAGTCAAGAAGAGTACGGGGCCGCCGCGTGGTGTCGTGAAGCATCAACTGACCTTAGAACCTTACTTGACCATCCTGGCCTCTTTAGGGGTAGTGAGATGACCGACTTTGGTGCAGTCCGAGGTTCATAGATACTCGATACTACACTCATTGAGGGTTGTTTTCTTGGAATATTTTGGTCGCCAGTTAAGTGGCTAAATCAAAACAATGAACATAGAAAACAATCCAATGATATTGAGCTCCTTAGAACCCGGTTACTATTTATAGGACAGGTTTTGAGCCAACTAACTTCAAGAGGGTAATACCTAAACTCCATGCTAGCCTAAAATCTAAGGGCTCTTTGTGTGACTTGTGTGCTTTCAAACTTGAACTACTTGCACATTCTTGTTATCTGTCAACATGAGTTCCTTGCAGGTTTTGTTTACAGTCCTTATCCAATAATTTGGACTTATTGCAGGGCTTAGTTACATCACCTCACACTTTTGCTTAAACGCATGGCATACACATCATAACATCATACCATAGCATTTTCCTTAACCATTTCAAGGATCTCAAGGGTTTGTGATACAGGTCAAGATGAACCAAATGTCTAGCAAGGGGAAAAGGGGATTTATTTTCCTCTAGCCAAGGTTGTTTGGAGATCAAAGCACGATAACTCGAGTCAGGGGCTATGACCCACTCGATATGGTGAGCCTAACTCTTGAAGAAGGACTCTCAGCAACATGAAGTTCCTTTTATCAAGCTACCAGATTCAAATTCTAACAAGTTTCTTTGTTTACCCCACGAGATCCTTGAAAACATTGCATACATATATCATACATATCATTGCATTACAGGTACCC
Source organism: Vicia faba (assembly GCA_948472305.1). NCBI lineage: Eukaryota > Viridiplantae > Streptophyta > Magnoliopsida > Fabales > Fabaceae > Vicia > Vicia faba. Next base: position 694,408,092 of record OX451735.1, read on the forward strand.
CTTTTACAGGTCACTTATCTTCTTCGCTGTTTATTTCAGCAATCATCATGTCTACTGAACCTTCCGCTGAACAAGCTATCAAGGCCCTCCAGGCCCAGAATGCCCAGTTCCAAGAGTTGGTTTTGAGCCTAGCCTAGGGTCAACAGGATTTGAAGACTCTGATTCTGAAGGAAAGGAAGAAGAAGAAGAAGAGGATCGTCTTGTTCAACACCGGACGCAGATTTGGCAATGGACTGCAGAATGAGGCTGAGCTGACTACCTCATATGTAGGGAAAGACAACCCACAAGAGAGAAGGGTTCCTAGTCCCGTGGTCTCCGACAACGAGACGGATTATGATGAAGAACAGTATCCTCCCGCTGAGGATAAGTACAAACAGCTGGAGGACCGTTTGAGCGCCATGGAAATACAGAAGGTTCCCGGTCTGGACTTCGGAGACCTAGGTTTATCCTCTGGGGTGGTGATTCCCCATAAGTTTAAGGCACCTGCTTTTGCCAAATATGACGGAGCCTCCTGCCCAAAGCTGCACCTCCGTTCGTATGTAAGGAAGATCCAACCTTACACTGCTGACAAGAATTTGTGGATTCATTTCTTCCAGGACAGCCTTTCAGGGACTCAACTCGAATGGTTCTATCAGCTGGATGGGGCCAGTATCCGTAATTGGGAAGATTTGGCTACTGCGTTCTACAAGCAGTATCAGTATAATTCCGACCTTGCTCCTACGCGTACCCAACTCCAGGGTATGTCACTAGGGACGGGTGAAAGATTTAAGGAGTATGCTCAAAAGTGGAGAGACCTTGCTGGACGGGTGCAGCCACCCTTAACTGATCGTGAGCTTGTGGATATGTTCTTGGGGACCCTGTCTGGTCCGTTCTTCAACCATTTGATTAGAAATTCTTCATCTGGGTTTATAGACCTTATCTTGACTGGTGAAAGAATTGAAGCTGGCATCAAAAGCAGGAAGATTCAAGAAGCTACACCTTCTGATACTCAGAAAAATCCCTACAATGGAAAAAAAGAGTCCAATGCTGTGTCTGGTAAAAAGAGTCGTCATGATCAACATGTAGGGGCAACCCAGATCTCCGATCCCACGCCTGTTCAACAAAGACAGCAATAGGCGTAGGGTAAGACATCAAGAAAGGAAGTATGCTGACATCAACATGCCTTTGTCTCAAGCGTTACAACAATTGCTGAAGGTGAGACTGATCACACTAAAGGATCCTCCTCAAAATCCTGATACTTCCTCTTCCAAGTATAACCCGAGTGTGAGATATTCCTACCATTCTGACAGTCCTGGGCATGACACCGACGACTGTTGGAGTTTGAAGAACAAGATCCAAGACTTGATTGATGCCAAGGAGATTAAGTTTGATCACTGATCCTACACCAAATCATTGAGAATGTCTTTTGTTCATTAGAATTTTCAAGTTGTATTTTTCTTTGCTTATTCAAATAATCATTGTCATGGCAAACTTTTTTATTTCATTAATGCATCGCATATGTCTGTTTTGAATCAATCCATTCGTATTCACTATATTCAAATTGCTTTCATTTTTTGATGTTCAACTCTCGATTAAAAAATTCTAAACCTTTTGAGGGAGGATGACGAAAACGATACCACGATCTTTACAGTATGCTTTTGAACAGACCCCACTGATGAGGTACATGCATTGTTTCAAATCCTAAACAGTGGAGTTATAAGGAAGATAATCCCTAGTCAACCCCTTTGAGCCAAAGAAGTTGGAGTTTTTTCTTTTCACAAAAATTAAAACCCTTAATTATAACCTGGGGCAAGGTAGTTTTCTCAGTTGATCCAGGTGCACAATGGATGGCATCAAATAAGTCCTTCCAAAACAAAAGACAGTGATGGTTCCCTATAATCGTAAGGACATGCAGTCATTATCTCTCAAAATAAAAGCCCAATAAGTCAAAACCTATGAAGGAGACTTACAAAAAATTGGGGCATCCCGCTGACTGTAATCACAAAAGAAACAGTTCAGGCAAAAAGACAGGGATAATAAAATCGAAAAGAAAGAGGTCCTACTAACCCTCGACAAAAAAGAAAGGACTGCCTGGTCAAAATAAAACTTTCAGTATCCGAACCATCACCAGAATATCAGAGCAAAGACTCAAACAAAATCTAACGCATGATTAGCTGAGTTTAGGTTTGAAGAACTTCACGAAGAGTGGGTGGGTGCAAATAAAATTTGAGCCTTTATCCTTTGTTTCTTAAGCCGTGAACCAGGCCACGTTATAACCCTTAAAGGTCCTAGCTGAAGCATGGGTTAGTTCGAAAGCATACTGTTACAAAAGGTATCCTGACTCCTGTAGGGATTGTTGTAAAATCCTGAGTTGACATCACATTTTACAAAAATTCACTTGTTTTATTGATAACTGCATTTCCAAAAAACTTCAAGACAGACATAAGCTTTGCATTCTTAAAATAACATTGTTTGCATATGGCTATTTGTTCGAACAACAGAGAAATTCGCACGACGAATATCTAGTGAACAAAAAACTTCTCAAGGATCACCTCAAGTGAAAAACACTTCCAACCAAGGGGCAAACATGATCATTGTCCATCATCTGGGGCAGTCAAGTCAAGATTCAAGGAATCTCTCAAAATGCCAAATAGCCAGGGGCTGATCTCCGCCTGAGTCACTTGGGGCATTGGACATGAATTCCAACAACGAATCTTGCATGATCAAACATCTTCTGGTAGTATGGCAACACAACACTACTGACAGTGACAACTCCCGACATCCTGAGAGCATGGACATAGTCGAAAAAATACTACGCACAATCAAAGACCCGCTAGGTCGACTGGCCTAGGAAAAAATAAGGGCTTCCCGGCGAACCAAAAGGGTTCGGGCAAAAATAAGGGACGAAAATGAAAAAATTTGTACACCCGGCAAGTCGAAAACCTGAAAAGGCGGCTTGGGAAAAAGGGGTATCCCGATGGATTGAAAACCCAAAAGGGCGGTCCAGGCAAAAGTTAGGGATCAAAAGCGTACGACTATGTCCCGTCATCTCGTCACTTGCCTACCAAAAGAAGATTTGTCAATCGGCAGTTATCAAGCTCCTCATAGGCCTTTTTCTCCCGCAGAAACTGGGGCAATAAGAATTGTCCGAACTGTACAAGCTGCTTTGTCCACCAAGGTACCAAGGTAAGTTCAACTGAGGAATTTGACCAAGATACCGTTACTCCCCACAGAATAAAACAATAATGGTAGCTCTCCCCACTGAGCCTTGCCACAATGAGCAAGTCAGCAATACTCTCCCCAAGCAGAGTTAGTCTACCGTCAGCCCTAAAAAGAAGTTGGATATCCCCAGTAGATCTCAATATTCCCCAGCGGAGTATACAAATATTCCTCAGCAAGCATCCCCGGCAGTCTTAATATTCCTCGACAGAAATATAAGATTGTTCCCCGGCGGAATACAAGATACCCCCAGTGGAGCCATTTCCCAACGCAGTCTGAAAAAGCTTCCCCTCCAGAGTTGAATCATCTTCTTCAGTAGATTCTGGAAGCTTGTCCCCTGCAGAGTGCAAATGCATCTCCCCAACCTTATTCAGAAGGTTATCCCCACCAGAGTCTAACTGGGTTATCCTCAACAAGTTGCAATGGAAAGATCATCCCCAACAAAGTTCTTTCTATCCCCAGCGGAGTTCATCATCGAAATCCCCAACGGAGCTTATCAACGGAGTCCCCAGTGGAGTTATCGTTAAAATCTCAACGAAGCATCTCTTCCCACAGAGTAATTCCCCCAGATTAATCTCTTCACCAGGTTTATTCCCCAACGGAGTCATCTTCTCCTACCGGTTTATTCTTGCAATCATCTTCGTTCATCATCCCCCAACGGAAACGAAGAACTCTACTCTTCAACATCAGCCCAGGATTTAACAAACTCCCCGACATTTGTCAAGGATTTATTTTCCCGGACGAAAATACATTCATAAACATCATATTTTCATACATCATGATACATGCATATACGCATCATATCATATGATCTCATTTTGAGAACATCATGCATTTCATACTTCATGACATTGCATACAACTAATGTTTTACCTTTTCAGGAAAAGGTCAATCAAAAGATGATTACCATCAACTTTTGCAGTTCCAGATCAACACCTGTAACTAGCCAGGAAATATCTGTGGACGACTGATTGTAGATCTATACCTGTAACTAGACAGGAAAGTTATCTACATGAAGAGATTGAAGATTAACACCTGTAACAGGCCAGGAAACCATCTTTCTTTCTCAGGTCAGAGATTAATACCTGAAACCAGCCAGGACAACTATCTCCTCGACCACCCTTTCTTAAGTTCCAGATCAACACCTGTAGCAATCCAGGAGATATCTGTGGACGACTGATTGTAGATCTATACCTGAAACCAGACAGGAAAGTTATCTACATGGAGAGATTGAAGATCAATACCTGTAACAGGCCAGGAAACCATCTTTCTTTCTCAGGTCAGAGATTAATACCTGAAACCAGACAGGAAAACTATCTCCCCGACCACCCTTTCTTAAGTTCCGGATTAATACCTATAGCAAGCCAGGAGATATCTGTGGATGACTGATTGTAGATCTATACCTGAAACCAGATAGGAAAGTTATCTACATGTAGAGATTGAAGATCAATACCTGTAACAGGCCAGGAAACCATCTTTCTTTCTCGAGTCAGAGATTAATACCTGAAACCAGACAGGAAAACTATCTCCCCGACCACCCTTTCTTAAGTTCCGGATTAATACCTGTAACTAGCCAGGAAATATATGTGGACGACTGATTGTAGATCTATACCTGTAACTAGCCAGGAAAGTTATCTACATGAAGAGATTGAAGATCAACACCTGTAACAGGCCAGGAAACCATCATTCTTTCTCAGGTCAGATATTAATACCTGAAACCAGACAGGACAACTATGTCCCCGACCAGCCTTCTTAAGTTCCAGATCAACACCTGTTACTAGCCAGGAAATATCTGTGAACGACTGATTATAGGTTAACACCTGAAACCAGACAGGAAAACCACCTATATGAACTGATTGTAGATCTATACCTGAAACCAGACAGGAAAGTTATCTACATTGAAGAGATTGAAGATTAATACTTGTAGCAAGCCAGGAAAACTATCTTTCTTTCTCAAGACAGAGATTAATACCTTTAACCAGCCAGGACAACTATCTCATCTGCCAACCTTTTTCAAGTTCCAGATCAACCCCTGTAACTAGCCAGGAAATATCTGTGGACGACGGATTGTAGATTAATACCTGAAACCAGACAGGACAACTATATACTTAACCATCATGAAGAAACCCTACACCGGTTCCTTCTCTTCCAAGATGCAGTTTTACACGGACTCATCATCAGGCAACCCTACACAGGTTCCTTCTCTCAACCTACCAAGTTACAATTCTACCAACAATCTCCAGATGGCATCTATAAGCCCATCCCCGACAAGATTCTGTCACATCTCCAGATGGAATCTATAAGCCCATCCTCCTATCCATCATCTCTCCAAATGGCATCTGTAAGCCCATTCCTGACATCACATTGCTGATACTACGCTATGCAAGTGCAAATTTCTGGGCACTTTAGTGTTCAATCATCTTCCACCTTCGGATCACAAAAGGCACGCAAGCCAATCTATATCCTCAGGTTTAAGAAGATTGAACAGGGGCAACTGTTGTACCCCAAAATTTGCCCTCCCATATTCCTCAATATTTGTCAAGAATCATTTTCAAATGGTTCAAGATTGCTCAAAAGATTGTACAGTCAAACCACTTCCTAGGACAACTGAAATTAAGGTTTTGGTTCTTTCAAAGAATTTGAGGTTTTCAATGGTTCAATCAAGTCTCATAGGCCCATATACATTCTCCAGCACCTACATGCCAAGTTTCAAGGCTCACAATGCCAAGTTGTACAGTCAAAAGCCTCATTTGACCTACAATCAACTATAGGGGCAAAATGGTCATTTTGCAGTCAAAAGTCAGAATTTTTGGTCAACATCTTATTTTGAGTCCACAATCATCATTTGATCAAGTATTGATCATGATTCCACAAGAATGGCTCAAAAATCATCAAGATGCAAAAGTTACTATTTTTGGACAGCAGAAAAGTCAACTGTATCTTGACCAAGGCATAACTTTTTCATGGTTCATCAGAAAAATCCCATCCAATGCTCATTTGGAATAGGACTCCATTTCCTAAAATCCATCTTCACATTCCAAGTCCAAGAAATGCTCTCACAGAAAGTTATCAATTTCTACATTATAGGTCAAATTCAAAAGTCAACAAAAGTGCACTTTAAGTCAAAGACCATAACTTGAGATTTGTAAATCCAAATGACATGGGACTAAAGGCATTGGTTATAGGACTTCAAGGGATTTCCAAAATGTCTAAGAACATGTTCATATGATCAAAATTGAGCAAGATATACATTGGAGAAGTTGGGAAATTTTTAGGAATTTGCAAAACTCAACTTTGCTCAAAATACCTTATTTTTGCTAATGGGACTCAAATCTCTTCTTGAAACTTCATCCATGGCCTATGCACGACCCATCAAGCTTAATTGAATTTATTTTCTTATTTTTTGTTAATTAATTGGATTTTTAGATAATATTAATTCATTTAATTAATTTAAATTGTAGGAAAATGCAAGATTTGATTTTTCAATCAATTTGTGAAGCAAATATGGTCAAGATATGCTGGAAATTTCGTGCTCAAAGTCAAAGATGCAAAATCTCCAAAATTGGCAACATTTTCCAATCATGAAGATTCAAAAATATTTGATTTCCAATCAAAGATTCAATCATCAATTCAATGGATTTTTGTTCAAGCTTTTGACCTAATTCCATTCCTCTATATATATGCAAGCAAACCCTGATGCAAAAAACGTGAGAAAGCTGCAGAAAAAAAGCCATAGCATATTGAGAAAATTCAAGAAGATTGCAAACTGACTTTGGCATTCCAGGGAGATTCAAAAGGTTTTATTGATTCTAATACATTGCAGGAGGTCCCAGGGACAATTTGCAATTGAATTCACGTGCTAAAACTCAAGGAATCGATACCTACAGAACCACGTTTTGCACTTTATTTTCAGAATCATACAACTTAATTCATGCATATTTAACATGCTTTTGTGTTTGATTTGTATTGCTAGGGACCATACGAAGCTAATGGTATAACTGAATTGGATTATAATGCCCTAAATCACAAGATGCCATAGTTGAATTTTTAGGGTTCATAAGCTTTGAATTGGGGCTTTGCAATCCAAGCAAAAATTATGATTCATAAGGCATATGGTTGGAATCGTTGAACCAAGACGAACACAAATCACCCATCGCGAAATATTTATATATGCTGTAGCTCTAATCGCTTTTTTTCGCTGCCATAGTTTGTGGGGGTTAAAAACCCCCGCTATCTAATGTTTATTCTTGCAGGAACAATGAAGAAGATGACTAGGTGTTGACACTCCATTGGACTGTTTGAAAAAAATGCGCGTATTTTGTGTTTTACAACATAATATTATTTCTTTGTATATAATATTCATTGTCCATATACTTAACAGAAGCGCGTTCCAGTTCAGTTGGTAAAGGCATTGAGGCATTATCCCTTGGGACCTGAGTTCGAATCCCAGGTCCCCCAAAACATTTGTTTCTATTTTTTCTTCACATAATCACATGCAAATTTCCAAGAGTGGTCCACTATGCACCTCACATCCCAGGCGCCAGATGTCTACAGGCACAAATCTAATGGCCATGAGATGATGATCACCATACTCCCAGTCAACACGCGCCATGGACAATCCAGAAAAGTCAAACGTGGGCTTTCAGATTTCCAAATCCTCCTCCTCTTTGGGCCAACACCCCCTGGGTTCATTCTTTCTTTTCTTTTATATTTTTATTTTTTTCATTTAATTGTTTTATTATTATTAATTATAATTATTATTTTTACTAACCAAATTAATTTTTTCATAATAAAACCAGAAAACATAAAAAATAATAATATTTTTATTTATTAAATTTAATTAGTTATTTTTTGTAAATAAATACTAACATAAATTAATTTAGTTAATTAGGTTAATTTTAACTTTTTTTCAATAATTTAAAATCAATGTAGAAATTAGGTTTTTTTGACAATTTTAATCCTTTTATTTTTATTTCCTTAAAACATAAAAACTCAAAAATATCTTTTTTTTATTTTATTAATTAATTAGTTCTAGGTTTAATTAAATGCAAAAAAGGACAAAAACTTCTTTCTTTCTCAAAAAGGGTCAAAACCCTAAGGACTTCTCCGATTCAATTTTCTCTCGCGCGCATATTAATTTTTGATCCATATTTATGTAATTGTTCCGAGGATGTAATAGCTTTAATTAGGACCTTTTATTGCTTTCCTTTAATTTTCCGCAATTTAATTTTCAAGGGTTTGCTTTTGGCGATGTAAATACCCGACGCCTTGTAATAGCTTAGTTTACTTTCCGCAACTATTAAACTGCTAGATGTATGTTAATTAGGCTATGCATGACAAGACTTCTCTTTTAAATTAAAATCAACCCGTACCTCACCATAACATGTGCAAAGATAACTTAACATGAAACCTGATACACGTGCACATGCCACTCCTAGGGTACGCCTCACTTGGTTGCCTCGACGTGGTCATTGAGTATAGGGTGTTTTAGAGGTCGCCCTCCTGTCTAAAGATCAAAGTTGCCTCGAAACGGTTGCCTCGATAAAAAATGATCTAGGACATTAGGGTTACCGCTAAGGCGTCCTACTATTGCTTTAGTGACCACATGTCCCTATAATCGAATTGACCCGAAACTCCAACGACGGTGCTACCTACTTCTCAATAGTGGGATAGTACTGTCTAAAGGACATTTACACAACTTAATTTCTTTTGAGTAGGTAGAGGTTCTCAGGTACTTGCTCTTTCAAAACAAAAATACTTTTCACACTTACACTTTTTCAAACAAAAGTTTTCAAACAAACACTTCATACACTCTTGAGGACAAATACAAGAGTTAAATCGAAGTTTTCAAACAAACTTTTTCAAAACCCACAAACACAAGAAAAGCAAAACATTTTGAAAACATAGTGAGCAAGTACTTAAGAGCCCGTGGATAACCACGGATAGAAAGGGTGCTAACACCTTGCCTTTCTATAATCTACCTCCCGAACCCGAGAAACATCTCGAAAAGGAATTTTGCTGTGCTTTTGTCCTTTCCTTGTTGGATTAAATAAAAGACGGTGGCGACTCTTGCTTACCGCGACATTTTGCAAAAACAAACGCAAACGCGAACCAGCATTCCAAAAACAGTCAGTTCTATTTCCACCGATCACACGGTCAATAATAGAAATATCTCCCATAGATCGGGAATATCAGAGAATATCTGCATGAGAAAGTGAAATTATCCTTTGTGACCAACCCAAACCTTCTTCATTCTTCAGCACTGGCCTAGGGAGGTGAGAAATGAACCACCTCGACAGTAATGGCATGCAACACATAAGAACCCCTCTTCTCTTCATGCTACAAGTGTGAAGAGCATGCAAGATATCTCCGAGCAAAGTAGGCACAGGGTTGCGAGAAAGGAAGATCTTGATAGCATTCACATCTATGAGTAAGTATGGATTAGGGAACAATACTAACCCATAAAATAGAAGAGCCAAGACCTCCTCAAAAGCCTGAAAGTCCAAATCATCCCAAAACAGCTAGGCCTTATCTATTAGGAACTTGGCTAGAAAACCCTTGACCCCACTTCTTACTTCCCAATTGAATACCACGTCGGCTCGTTTCAGATGTAAAGCTGGGGCAGTGACCTCTGGCTTGGGAACTTCTTCTAAACATGTGAAAGGCATCTGATCAAGAATAGGTATATCCAATAACTGAGAGAACTCTTCCATGGTAGGCACCAACTGATAGTCAGGAAAGGTGAAGCAGTGGTGCTTAGGATCAAAGAACTGAAAGAGTACACCCATCATCTTTTCATCAAAGCTCGAAGTAACCAGGTTGAGAAGTCAACTGTATCTCTTAGTGAATGAAGAAGTTTCAAGAAGCCTTGATATTAGCTCCTTGAGTTGGAGAGATATTCTCACAAAGCTGATCCGGATAGTGTTTCTACAAGCGGAAGCCATAATCTACAAAACAGAATAAAGATAAATTCCCTCGGTCCTTGAAATGGTTAGTGTAATAAGAATGGATGCTATGTTATGATGCATGATGTTATGTTCAAACAGAGTAAATCACACACAAGCAAAGCACACAATAGACCTTAGGTTCAAAGGCTTGCATAAGGTTAAAGGTAAGTACCCTCTTGAAATTTAGTTGGTTTTAAACCTGTTTTAGAAAAGTAACTGGGTTCTAAGGATTCTCAATATCACTGATCATCCTTTATCGGACATTGTTTTAGCCTAGGAAATCTTTTCTTGCGGCCAAAATATCCCGAAAGTCTGATCTCAATGAGTGTAGCATCAAGTATCAACCAATCCTCAGCTTTATACCGAGGCCGACTATCTCACTACTTTCTAATGGCTAAGTTTGTTCAACTAAGGTTCTAAGGTCCGTTAGTGCTTCACGACACCACACGACGGCCCCGTATTCTCCTCTTTTCAACATGAAGGATACTGGTACAAACCAAAGTGTCACACCAGCACAACCATCGCTTAAACCATATCAGTCTATGTTGTACAGTCTCCACGATCTACTGTTGTTTACCTAAAAAGTATCCCCATATCCGGGTATAGGATCTTCAACAATACCCAAGCAAAAGCCCTTAAAGATAAATCAGGCAAAACAAACAAGAAAGCAATTTAAAAATGACCTAGATCCTAAGGTAAACCCCACTTTATTCATACTCCCCAGTAGAGTCTCTAGTTCTGTGATACGGTGGCAGAACCGACTGTTTTTTTTACTACTGGTTTTGCATTTTTTGTTCGCAAATGTATGATAAGAAAGAGTCGCCACCGTCTTTTATTTTATCCAACAAAGGAAAAGGGAAGAAGAACAGAGAAAACCTTTTTGGAGATGTTTCTGAGTACGGGGGGTAGATTATAGAAAGGGAAAGTGTTAGCACCCTTTCTATCTGTGGTTTTCCACGGGCTCTTAGGTACTTGCTCATTTTTAAATTGCTTTTATGTGTTTGCGTGCTTTTAAAAGTTTTGAAATTGCCTTAGTGCGGCGATTCACTTTATGGTAACTCTTGTGTCAGTCCTCAAGAGTGTGATAAAGTGTTTTTGAAAACTTTTGTTTGAAAATTTTGTTTGAAAGTGTAAGGTGTAAAAGATTATTTTGAGCAAGTACTTAAGAGTTTTTACCTACTCAAAAAAGACTGTTCGTTTTCTTATTTCCTTTAGATAGTTCTATCCTACTATTAAGGAGTAGGTAGCTCCATCGTTGGAGTTTAAGGGATAATCAAAAGGGATGTTTATGGTCAATTAAGGCAACAAAGCAAGATCTCTTAGTAATTGTCCTAAAGTTCTAAGATCACTTTTTTACCGAGGCAACATCGAAAGGGTCATCGAGGGACTAGTGATCTTTCGAATTAGAGGAGAACCACTAAAGATTCCCACGTTTTGAGAATAGTGACCGTTTTCCGAAGGCAACCGAAGTGGGGAAAACCCTAGGAGTGAGCATGTGCAAGTGTTTGTTTTTTTTGTCAATTATCTTTGCACAATTATGGTTTTCTATTTCTTTAAACATTGATTTATCTTTCACATACAATCCTATTATCAATCATCTAACAATTTAATTAATAGTAGAAAATAAAGTGCAAGAAATTTAAACCTAGCTATTACAAGGCTTCGGGGAGGGGGATTACATAACCAAAAAAACTTTGGGGAAAAGCGGCAAATAAAAGAAGTAATAAACCTGAGTTCAAAGCTATTACAAACTCGAAAAATATACAATAATTGGAATAAATAAATAAATAAATGCGTGCGAGAATAAATTAAACGAAGAATTAAAGTTTAACGAATCTAATTAATTTAGAAGAAAAATATTTTTGGATTTTTGAGGAAGTAATTAAATTTGCAAATTAACCTAATTTCTAATGAATTTTAATTATGAAAAAGGAATTTAAATTATCCTAATTAACCTAACTAATTAATGAAATTAAATATTTTATGAAAAAAAACCTATTTCCAATGTTTTTTTGTGTTTTTATGATTTTAAGATTTAATTAAAAAAAGATTTTTAAAACAATTAAAAATAAATAAAACAAAAAAAGTTAAAGAAATTAAAACAAAAATTAAAATGAGCCTGACGCTGAAAGTGATTTTGGGGGTGCAGAATAGAATTTGTGTTAGGCCCAAGATTGCTGGCCCAATGACTGCGTCTGATCCAATGGGGATCACCTTTGGAGGGTCTACCATGCTCCTAGCTTGCTGTATGTTGGATCTGATCAGTGGATGATCCAAGGCATGAGATATTGAGGTGTATGGTGAGCACGTTTGGAATGGTACTGCTGAATCTGCAGATAAACGTTAAGAAAAATATTATGTAGGAGGCAGGGATCGAACCCCTGACCTCCTACACGCGCGAGCCCTGAAACCATTCGCTTGTACCACTGAGCCAGCTTGCTATTCATTGATATAAAAAAACAACAAATAATATATTTAATAATGAGTCAGCGTTATAAGAAAAAATGGGCACCATTCAAACTGTCCACTCAGGTTTGGACACGCCATCGTCTTCCTCGCATAACCGTTGTTTTAGACCCAGATCTGTACCTACAACATGTCCATTGCTATAAACCTGTATATCTCCAAAACGTAACATAAGCATGATAAATCCCAACCAAGGGCATGGGTCGATTGGAAATCAACCACTGAGCCTGAATATACCCTTAGTTTGGCCTAATTTAACCTATATAAAAAAGCCCTAAAACATGCTTTAAAACCCTAAGAATGGCGTTTCATGATTCATGCGCGTAATCTCAAATCAAATCATCCAAACATATTGCAAACATGATAATAAGCATGAATAAATGATTAAAACATGTTGATAATGCCAGAGTTAAGGAAAACGATTTTCAAAAAAGGAGCAAACCTATTATTATGCTTGATTCTTGATGCTTGGGAATGAGTGGGATAGCTTCAGTGAATGTCTAGAAGTGTTGTTGTGTCCTTGGAATTGCTTGAAACAGCCTATGGAGGGATATGTGATCAACACTTTTTGACAAAAAGTTTGACCTTTGTTCTTGCTTTGTGGGAGGCAGGCTGTGCATAAAAATCTATCCTTAGGGTTGCAAATACTTTGTTATATGTAGTAGAATCAATCTAGGGTAATAGAATTGGAAAGAATCAAAAGATGTTATGGTCATGAATTTTGATTCCAATCTTTCCACATTTGAAGATTTCCTCTTGTTTTGAGCTTGCACGATTTTGTTCTTTATTTGACAGCTCATGAGATATTCAATCAATGCCAAAACAAATCTTATCCCATTTATTTGATTTATTTTTGATTTAATTTGAATTTTAAATAAATAAAATCAATATAAATTAAATAAATAGGTTAATAATGCATGGAGGGTCCCATATGTCGTGGACCATGCTAGAACTGAGATTCAATCTTGAAAAGATGGGCCCATGTGGAAAAAAAAAATACAATTTTGGGCATTGTTGACTTTGTGCAAATTTCCAAAAATGGCCAACTTTGACAATGCATCTCTCTCTCAATTTTGACCCTAAGAGGGTGTTCTTGGACTTTTTAGAAAGTTTATGATGTCCCCTAAAAAACCCTTTTGGTTTCATCTCCATTGGGTCTTCCATGTTTATGTAAGAAGCTTTGACCCAAAAGGTGTTTTTGTTGACTTTTGAAAGGACCTATAATGTCTGAATTTATATCTTTTCATGAGTGCATTTCTTGAACTTGAGGGCTGAAGATGAATTATAGGGAATTAGATTATCTTCAAAATGAGCCTAGGATGAGGAATTTCTGATAAAGTATGAGAAAGTTATTCCTGGTCAAAGTTTGGTTGACTTTTCCTATAGAAACCCTAATTTAGCAACTTTTGAGTTTTGATGAATTAGGAGCATTCCTTGAGGAATCATGATCAAAACTTGATCAAATGATGGATACAACTTAAAAATGTTGATGTTGACCAAAAATCTTGAAGTTTGACTGTATGTGGGTCACAATTGACTTTTGACCTACTATAGTTGATTTTTAAGCATTTGAGCAGTTAACTGAGCAAACTTCTTATGCAAGGCATGAAACTTGGCATGGATGATCTTTAGGACATATTAGGGAAATGGAAACCATTTAGGACCCTTGGAACTCAAACATATTAATGAGGAGTGAAACCCTAGTTTGAGGCTCGTTGTCTTAGGAGGAGGATTTGTCTGGTCAATCCTTAGTCAACTTGAGCAATTGAGGACTTCTAGGAGTATGTATTGTGTGAAAATAGGAGGGAAAATTTTGGGGTGCAACAAAAACAAATAAGCTTTTTCGAATAGTTTTGGTATGCTGTCTCATTCCCTTTTATATGCAACTATCATATGCAAATTTGGTGCAAACATAGGACTGAGATAATGCAAGCTTGAATTGGGTTGGTAGTAGCATTGCAGGGGTAGCTTGGTGCAGGGTAGTTTCATATTAGTACATCAGACTATTTTTGACATGGTCTTGGGCTGTTATGTGGACAGTACAGCAGGCTTGGACTTGGCAGCATATAGAGCTTTGTTCAGTAGTAGTTTGGACAATATTGCTTGTAGCCTGACACTAGTTTAGTTTTGTGGACAACATAGTGGCAAGGTTTGAGTCAAAGGGAAAAGTTCTACCAAGACAAAGTTTAGAGTTTGTAGTCTTGCAAAAAATGCCACTTTGTAATAACTTGAATTATTTGTAACATCTTGAATTATTTGTAACATCTTGAATTATTTTGAACATCTTGAATTATTTTGCACTGTAGTGAAAAGATGTCATGAAGCAATGATATTAACAAGTATAGAAAATACTTAGAAAAATTTCCAAGTCTTGCAAAGTTGGATTTTTGACTCTCTTGATTTTTGATGATCAAATTTCATATTTTGGATGTCTTGATGAAATGTGATTTTTGGGACTCAATTTTGATCAAAAAGTCAAAGTTTGACTTTTTAGTGTACAATTGGCTTTTTCCACTAGTTGACCGAATTTCGTCTACCAATCCACTGATCTTAGGAGATGAATCGAAATATGCGATTTGGTCAAAACGAAGCGCTCGGATCCTTGATATCATGCTTCTAACCAATAAGTCAGGTACTAGGTCAAAAATCAAAGTTCGGTCATTTCCAGTCAAAACCCTAATTTTGCCTATTTTGCCTTTTTGATAATTTGAATGACTTTCTTAGAAAATTGTGATCCAAGACTTGAAACTTGACAACAGTAATCCTGAGGGTCCATAGTGATCCATGAAAGTCATTTGAAATGTTAGGAGTCCCACTGTATTTGTGCAAACTCAAACCCTAGTTTGAGGCATCAGTGTTGAGGAGACGTCTGAACCTAGTTAGTACTTGTGCAAGCTTGAGTCATTGAAGATCTTTGTAGAAAATACCTTGAGAAAAAGAGAGGGTAAATTTTGGGGTACAACAGCAGCCCCTGTTCAATCTTCTTAAACCTGAAGAGTTAGATTGGTGGATCCTCCATTCTTGACTTGAAGGTTGAAGATGATTGAACACTAGAGTGCCCAGAAATTTGCACTCGACTATGTGTTAGTTGATTGTGTCGAGAATGGGCTTAAGGATGCCATTTGGAGAAGTGATGAAGAGTTTGTCGGATATGGGCTTACAGATGCCATCTAGAGTGACTGAAGAGGTATGTTGTTTGGTGACTTCACTGGGGAAATAATCCTAACCAGAAGAGGTCCTTTGCTTTGACTAACTTTTCCAGCAAGGAAAAGGGTTAATTGCACGCAGAAGTATGCATGGTGTGATGATGTTCTCAAAATAAATGAGATTATGCTGTATGCATTTGTCATGTATGTGATATGATGTATGAATGCTTATTGAAGTATCTTTGTCTAGGAAAATAAATTCTTGACAAAATGCTAGGGAGATTTGGGAAGTTAAATCCCGGAATACTGCTGTAGATGAAGAGTACGTGTATCTTCGAACTTTGTTTAGGATGTTTCTATTGGGGATTCCTGCTTTTCTTGTTTGAGGAGAACTCCGCTGGGGAACATTGACTTTGCTTGAGATGACTTTATGGAGAGTGTTGATTTCTGCTTGGGAAATAGAATTCAAGAGTTTTAGTTGTCCATTGCTCTGGTGGGGAATTGTCTCTTGAAAGTTAGCTGTTATCTGGTCAGAAACCAGGCTTCACAATAACTTGCTGGGAATAAAGAAGTTAACTGTTATCTGGTCCTATTCCAGGCTTTGCAGCAACTTGCTGGGATGATGGTAAGCTCTACTAGGGAAGAGGAGTTTTATTAGTGATTTGTAAAAATTAAATTGTTATCTGTTCGGGTCAAGGTTTCAGCAACTCAAATTGTTAAGTGGTTGGGTCTAGGATTTGCAGTAGATGGAGAAGTTAAGCTATTATCCGGTCGGGTCCAGGCTTTAGTAACTTAAAAATGAGATTTACTGTTATCTGGTCGGGTCCAGGTTTCAGCAACTCAAACTGTTTTCTGGTCGGGTCCAGGTTTCAGCAACTCAAACTGTTTTCTGGTCGGGTCCAGGCTTTGCAGTAACTGAAGAAGTTAAACTATTATCCGGTTGAGTCCAGGGTTTGGTAACTTAAAATTGAGATTTACTGTTATCTGGTCGGGTCCAAGTTTTAGTAACTCAAACTTTTTTCTGGTCGGGTCCATGCTTTTAATTAATTGAAGAAGTTAAACTATTATCTGGTCGAGTCCAGGCTTTAGTAACTTAAAATTGAGATTTACCATTATCTAGTCGGGTCCAGGTTTTAACAACTCAAACTATTTTCTGGTCGGGTCCAGGCTTTGCAGTAACTGAAGAAGTTAAACTATTATCCAGTCGGGTCCAGGCTTTATAGTAACTAAAGAAGTTAAACTATTATCTGGTCGGGTCCAAGCATTAGTAACTTAAAATTGAGATTTACTGTAATCTGGTAGGGTCCAGGTTTCAGCAACTCAAACTGTTTTCTGGTCGGGTCCAGGCTTTGCAGTAACTGAAGAAGTTAAACTATTATCTGGTCGGGTCCAAGCTTTAGTAACTTAAAATTGAGATTTACTGTTATCTGGTCGGATCCAGGTTTCAGCAACTCAAACTGATTTTTGGTCGGGTCCAGGCTTTGTCGTAACTTAAGAAGTTAAACTATTATCTGGTTGGGTCCAGGCTTTAGTAACTTAAAATTGAGATTTACTATTATCTGGTCGGGTCCAGGTTTCAGCAACTCAAACTATTTTCTGGTCGGGTCCAAGATTTACAGTAATTGAAGAAGTTAAACTATTATCCAATCGGGTCCAGACTTTAGAAACTTAAAATTGAGATTTACTGTTATCTGGTCGGGTCCAAGTTTCAGCAACTCAAACTGTTTTCTGGTCGTGTCCAGGATTTGCAGTAACTGAAGAAGTTAAACTATTATCCAATCGGGTCTAGGCTTTAGTAACTTAAAATTGAGATTTACTATTATCTGGTCTGGTCCAGGTTTGAGCATCTCAAACTATTTTCTGGTCGGGTCCAGGATTTGCAATAACCGAAGAAGTTAAACTATTATCTGGTCGGGTTCAGGCTTTAGTAACTTAAAATTGAGATTTACTGTTATCTGGTCGGGTCCAGGTTTCAGCAACTCAAACTATTTTTTGGTCGGGTCCAAGCTTTACAGTAATTGAAGAAGTTAAAATATTATCCAATTGGGTCCAGGCTTTAGTAACTTAAAATTGAGATTTACTGTTATCTAGTTGGGTCCAGGTTTTCTCAACTCAAATTTTTTTCTGGTCGGGTCCAGGCTTTACAGTAATTGATGAAGTTAAACTATTATCCGGTCGGGTCAAGGATTTAGTAACTTAAAATTGAGATTTACTGTTATCTGGTCGGGTCCAGGTTTTAGCAACTCAAACTATTTTTTGGTCGGGTCCAGGCTTTGTAGTAACTAAAGAAGTTAAACTATTATACGGCCGGGTCCAAGATTTAGTAACTTAAAATTGAGATTTACTGTTATCTGGTCGGGTCCAGGTTTTAGCAACTCAAACTATTTTCTGGTCGGGTCCAGGCTTTGCAGTAACTGAAGAAGTTAAACTATTATTTGGTCAGGTCCATGCTTTAGTATCTTAAAATTGAGATTTACTGTTATATGATCTGGTCCAGGTTTCAGCATCTCAAACTGTTTTCTGGTCGGGTCCAGGCTTTGTAGTAACTAAAGAAGTTAAACTATTATCCAGTCGGATCCAAGCTTTAGTAACTTAAAATTGAGATTTACTGTTATCTGGCTGGGTCCAAGTTTCAACAACTCAAACTATTTTCTGGCCGGGTCCAGGCTTTACACTAATTGAAGAAGTTAAACTATTATCTGACCAGGTCCAGGCTTTAGTAACTTAAAATTGAGATTTACTGTTATCTGGTCGGATCCAGGTTTCATCAACTCAAACTGTTTTCTGGTTGGGTCCAGGCTTTGCAGTAACTGAAGAAGTTAAACTATTATCCGGTCGGGTCCAGGCTTTAGTAACTTAAAATTGAGATTTACTGGTATCTGGCCGGGTCCATGTTTCAACAACTCAAACTGTTTTCTGGTCGGGTCCAGGATTAGTAGTAACTGAAGAAGTTAAACTATTATCCGATCGGGTCCAGGCTTTAGTTACT
This sequence comes from Vicia faba, assembly GCA_948472305.1. Taxonomy (NCBI): domain Eukaryota; kingdom Viridiplantae; phylum Streptophyta; class Magnoliopsida; order Fabales; family Fabaceae; genus Vicia; species Vicia faba. The sequence continues at coordinate 694,426,838 of OX451735.1, forward strand.
TAAAATTGAGATTTACTATTATCTGGTCGGGTCTAGGTTTCAGCAACTCAAACTATTTTCTGGTCGGGTCCAGGCTTTACAGTAATTGAAGAAGTTAAACTATTATTCGGTCGGGTCCAGGCTTTAGTAACTTAAAATTTAGATTTACTGTTATCCGGTTTGGTCCAGGTTTTAGCAACTCAAACTTTTTTCTGGTCGGGTCTAGGCTTTGCAGTAACTGAAGAAGTTAAACTATTATCCGGTTGGGTCCAGGCTTTAGTAACTTAAAATTGAGATTTACTATTATCTGGTCAGGTCCAGGTTTCAGCAACTCAAACTGTTTTCTGGTTGGGTCTAGGCTTTAAAGTAATTGAAGAAGTTAAATTATTATCCGGTCGGGTCCGGGATTTAGTTCCCTAACATTGAGATTTAGTGTCATCTGGTCGGGTCCAGGTTTCAGCAACTCAAACTGTTTTTTGGTCGGGTCTAGGCTTTACAGTAACCTCTGGTGATATTGACGACTCTGTTGGGGGTTGTAATGGATTTACCGGAGGTTAAGGGGTTTCGTCCATCGATTTGTAATAGTCTGAGAGGTCAACTCAAGCTGAGGAATTTGTAGTTTATTATGGAAATGAACCCTGTTGAAGAAAGTATTTTGACGACCTGCTGGGGAGGTGACTTCTTTAGGTAGAATTCCGCAAGGCTTTTTCTTTTAAGACTAACTCGACTTGGGATTGTGTTTTTCAAAGATTGAAACTCTGGATAGGGAGAGGGTTTTAGAGAGATTGAGACTCTAGCTGGGGATTGCATGAACCCAACTTTGTGGGGATAATTCTGTGGAGATATCCATGAATTTGGCCTTGTGGGGCTTGGACCCTTATTTGTGAAGATTATTCTATGTGGATAACCTTATAGAGGTGGCTCTGGAGACTTCACTGGGATCACCTTATAAAAAGGACTTTGTGAGGATTTGTCACTGTCCATAGTAGTAAATGTTGTAGAAATAACAGAAAATGTTTTCTTGGTCGTAAGTGACCCTTTGCTGGAATTCATGTTCAATGCCCTAAGTGATTCAGATGGAGACCTGCCCCTGGCTATTCAGGACTTTATGAGAGATTTCTTGGAATCTTGATTTGACTGCCCCCAGACGATTTAGACAGTAACATATCATTCCCCTTGATTATGGGAAATTTGTCATTGGGAGCGTCTTTCCCTTTGAAGTGATTTTGTTTATTGAGAGAATTTTCGTTCATTGGATATTCGCCATGAGGTTTTCTCTGTTGTCAAACAATTTGCCATATGCAAACAGCGACATTCAAATAATGCAAAGTTTATGTTTGTCTTGAAGTTTTTTTTTTTGAAAATGCATTTTTAGCAAAAGAATTTTGCAAGAATATGAATTCAACTCAGGATTTATAGTAAGCCTTACAGGAGTCAGGATACCTTTTGTAACAATATGCTTTCGAACTAACCCATGCTTCAATTAGGACTTTTAAAAGGTTGTGATATGGCCTGATTCACGGTTTAAGAAACAAAGGATAAAGCTCAAAGTTTATTTGCACCCACCCGTTCTTCATGATATTCTCTAGCCTTAAACTCAGTTTATTGTGCATTTGAACTCCTATTGAATCTGGAATGATATTTTGGTGATGGTTAAGTTAAGTTTATTTGTGAAGGTAGTCATTTTTGTAACATTTTTCATGTTGTAGAGGATTTGTGGTGACCTCTTTTATTTATTTATTGTCCCTGATTTTTCCTGACTGTTTTTGTTTTGAGACAACAGTCAGCAGGATGCCCCAGTTTTTCTTAAGCCTCCTTTGTAGGTTTTGACTTAGTGGGCTTTTTGTTTTGAGAGATGATGACTACCTATTTTACGGGGAACTATCATCGTCTTTTGATTCAAAAGGATGTTTTTTGATGTCATTCGTTATGTATGAAGTGAAAGCTTGCGACTGAACGCACATTTGAATTAACTGAGAAACTACCCTTCCCCAAGTTCTGATTAAAGGTTTTAATTTGTGTGAAAAAGAAAACTCCTACTTCTTTGGCTCAAAGGGGTTGACTAGAAATTATCTTCCTTATAACTCCACTATTTAGGAATTGAAAGAACGCCTGCACATCATCAGCAAGGTCTGTACAAAAGCATACTGTATGAGATTATGGTATTGTTCTCGTCATCCTCCCTCTAAAGGCTTAAGTCTTGTAGTTGAGAGTTGAATATCATACAAAAGAGGTAAAAGCATAATTTCAGTATAGTGAAAACGAATGGATTAACTCAAGACAAACATATGCAATGCATTAATGAGAATAACCAAAGTCTGACATAAGGACAAATGTTTAAGAAAACAAAGAAATTACAACTGGAAATTCAAATAAACAAAAGTTTCTCTGCCTAAACTTATCACTTTAGATGATGTGTCTTTGAGGGTGACAGAAGAACTCCGGTTGACCATCTTGTGTAAATTCAAACACTCCTTCGTCAATCAGGTCTTGAATCTTGTTCTTACATGCCCAGCAGTGGTTAGTGTGGTGTCCCCCACTGTTGGAGTGGAATGCGCACTTTTCATTGTGTTTGTAACGGGGAGAAGAAGTATTAGGTTTTTGAGGAGGCTCCCTTAATGTAACCAGACCGGCTACCAACATATGATGTAATGATTGAGTCAAGGACACGTTGATCTCGGTAAATTGTCTTTTGGGAACATCTTGCTTATGCTGACCATCCTGTCGTGGTTGACAAGGTCGTCGTTGGACCCTTGGCGTAGTAGCCATTTTGAAAGGTGTTTTCTCGACCAAGCCAATTTCTTGTCTCATCGGAGGCTAGTTAATGAATTGATCCCCAATATTAACTGTTTGTTTCATATGGTTGCACCCGTCTTGATGAAGCTTGTTTACGAGGGCTCTCAGCTCTTCTTATCCCTGAGCTAACTTTTGGATAAGAGCCATCTGACCTACCATCTGACCCATCAACTGGATTTTCACTATTTCCATTTTAGTTTGTAACCGTTCCAACTGGTCATCCCTGTTGTCTTCAGGATTCTTATCGGTCATGCTCTTAGTGAGGAGTGCTTTCACTTCTTCTTGCACCTTGGATAAGTTCAGGAACAATTCTTGAAGTTGAGCATTTTGGGTCTGAAGATCTATGACAGTCTGTTCTAGAGCCATATCTACTGAAATAAACTGTAAGTAGATGAGAAACTTGTATGGGGAAGACATGTTATGATGACATGCATGATATGTGGATTCGATGTTTTCAAGGATCTTGCGGGGTATACACTAGAAAATGTTAGAGGTTGAACTTTGATCACAACTTTGAATGAAGAACTTCGTATTGCTGAATGTCCTTCCCTAAGAATCAAGCTCACCATGTCAAGTGGGTCATAGCCCTTGATTCAAGTTATTGTGCTTTGGTCTTTGAGAGCGTTTGGTTAGAGGAGAATAAATCCTCTTGTCCCTTGATAGACGTCTAGTTCATCATGACCCTGCATCACATTCCCTTTGAGATCCTTGAAATGGTTAGTGGAAATGATATTGTATGATGTTATGACGTTATGTATAAGTAATCATATACAAGCAAAGTAAACAAGTCCTTAGGTTCAGGCTTGCATGTGGTTTGTAGGTAAGTACCCTCTTGAAGTTTAGTTGGTTCAACCTATCCTAGAAAATAATCGGGTTCTAGGGGATCTCAATATCACTGATCTTTCTTCATCGGGCATTGTTTCAGCGCAAGCCTCTTTATTGGCGACCGAAATATCCCGAAAATCTGATCTCAATGAGCGTAGTATCGAGTATCAACCAACTTCAGAGTGCACCAAAGCCGACTATCTCACTACTTCATAATGGCCAAGTTGTTCAATTAAAGGTTCTAAGATTAGTTAGTGCTTCATGACATCACACAACGGCCCCGTATTCTCCTTGACTAGACTCAAGGGCTACCAGTACCAACAAATATGTCACACTAACGTAGCCATCTCTTCAACCATGTAGGTATACCCCGCATAGTCACCATGATCTATTGCTACTTACCTAATAATGTTCCCCGATCCGGGTAGAGGATCAATACAAACCCAAACAAGGACCCATAATGTAAAGCAAGTAAGTTAAACAATGAAATCATTTAAAGGAGATCTAACTCTAAGGTAACCCCACTTTTAGGTAATAGATTCCCCAGCAGAGTCGCTACTTTTATCATACGGTGGGAGAACTGACTTGTGTATTTTGTGTTTTATCGTAATTGTTGCAGAAAGCAAGAGTCGCCACCGACTTTTCTTTTATCCAATAAAGGAAAGGGTGAAAAGAACAAGAAAGACCTTTTGATATATTTTCTTGGTTCGGGGGGGGGGGGTAGGTTATGAAAAGGGAAGGTTTTAGCACCCTTTTCATCCGTAGTCATCTACGGGCTCTTAGTTGCTTGCTAGATCACTTTGAAAAATGCTTTGTTTGAAATGTGTTTGTGGTGGGTTTTGAGAGTATTTTGAAAACGCCTTTGTTTCGGCAAACTTTGTAATGATTCTCGTCTCTATAAGAATGTATACAAAGTGTTGGTTTTGAAAATAGTTCAAAGAGATGTTTGTTTTTAAAGGTGTTTTGAAAGTGTGAGTGCAGAAATGGTTTTAGTTTGTAAGCAAGCAACTACGAGCGTCCTACCTACTCAAAAGGTCTTTATTCTTTTCCTCCTCCTTTAAATATTTCTACCTTACCATTTATTGGTAAGAAGCCCCATCATTGGATGCGAAGGGATGTGCATAGGTTAATTGTATAGTCATAAAAGGAAACTTATGAGATGTTTTAGCAATTTCCGTAAGGGACTAGATCGTTTACCAAAGGCAACATCGATGAACATCGAGGGACTACGATCTTTTTTATCGAGGGTCTTTGCTAAAATCCCATATTCAAGGGAAATAACTATTTTCCGAGGCAACAAGCGAGGTTACCCTAGAGGTGTACGTGTGCGAAGTGTGTTTGAATGCATGCATTTTTGTCTTTGAGATTAGGGTTTTATAGAGGTTGATTTTATCTTGCCACACACACCCTAATTACTAACAATTTATATTAAAATAGTAAATTGCGAAAATTAAAATCCTAAGCTATTACATCAATAGGGAAGTGGGGGTACAATTTACAAATAGGGATGAGGTGGAAACTTAAATATTACAACCATATTGAATAACAATGAAGGAAATGTAAAAACCGTGTAAAAAGAAGGAAAAATTACATTTTGAACTATTATGTGTCGACACATGCTGCTATGCATCGACACATAACTTTCCTTTCCCCTGTAAAACCAAATCAACTCAGTATGAGTCGATGCATAATGGGATGTGTCAACTCATACGCCTGTTTGTGTCGATACATACGCGTTTTGTGTTGACTCTTGCACCTTTCATCCTTCTATTTTAGGGTCTGCACAACAATATGAGTCGATGCATAAGGCCATGTGTCGACTCATACCCTATTTTTTCACTAAAATAAGCTGACCCATGTGGGTATGTGTCGACTCATGCTGCAATTTTTTGCCTTAAACATTGTTTTATTGTCTGTACAGGTCAGTTTACAGCATATGATTGATAAACATAAACAACAAGCAAATGATTAGCTCAAAGGGGCAATGAGTACTACATTTTATCTTCAAAAATAAATCATTAATGATATATAAAAAAATGCCAAGTCAAGAAGACTTACCTTGAGACTGCACTTGGTGTTTTAAATCTGAATAATTTTCAAGATGATGTGATGGCTCCAATGAATCTCCAGGAAGCTGTTCCAAACTATTGAATCACACTAAACCCAACCAAGTTGTACATTACTATTTTTGTGTTTGGAGGGTGAAGATAATGGCACTACATAAACTGTTCTTGTGTTTGAACAATATCTATGTGATAAGGTGTTTGGTTTATGGGAGAATTTGTAAGATGGAATAATGGATTGAGGTTCTGTTTTTGTGACTGAGAATAAAGATGAGTATGAGCAAAGGGTCTTTTGTGAAATGAGCAGAGTTTACAAAGAATGCTATTTTTTTCTGTTCTCTTTATTTATCTCTAAAAAAACCCGCCTCTTGTGTGTTGTGAAAATAATCTATTTATAGAGGAAGTTTGGCTGAGATTTGGGGGGGGGGGGGGGGGGGGACAAATATGTTTTTTTGAATAGTTTGGGTATGCCGTCTCATTGCCTTTTAGATGCAGCTCTCATATGTAAATTTGGTGTAAACATGGGACTGAGATAATGAAGGTTTGGACTGGGTTGGTAGTAGCATAGTATGGCTGTTTTTGTAGCAATTTTGAAGTGTTGTGGCAGCTTGGTGCAGGGCTTTTTCATAGCAGTACAACAGACTATTTTTGACATGGTTTTGGGTTGTTATGTGGACAGTACATCAGGCTTGGACTTGGCAGCATATATGGCTTTATTCAGCAGTAGTTTGGACACCATTGCTTGTAGCATGACACTAGTTTAGTTTTGTGGACATCATAGTGGCAAGGTTTGAGTCAAAGGGAAAAGTTCAACCAAGACAAAGTTTAGAGTTTGTAGTCTTGCAAAAAATGCCACTTTGTAATAACTTGAATTATTTGTAACATCTTGAATTATTTGTAACATCTTGAATTATTTTGAACATCTTGAATTATTTTGCACTGTAGTGAAAAGATGTCATGAAGCAATGATATTAACAAGTATAAAAAATACTTAGAAAAATTTCCAAGTCTTGCAAAGTTGGATTTTTGACTCTCTTGATTTTTGATGATCAAATTTCATATTTTGGATGTCTTGATGAAATGTGATTTTTGGGACTCAATTTTGATCAAAAAGTCAAAGTTTTACTTTTTAGTGTACAATTGACTTTTTCCACCAGTTGACTGAATTTCGTCTACCAATCCACTGATCTTAGGAGATGAATCAAAATATGCGATTAGGTCAAAACGACTCGCTCAGATCCTTGATATCATGCTTCTAACCAATAAGTCAGGTACTAGGTCAAAAATCAAAGTTCGGTCATTTCCAGTCAAAACCCTAATTTTGCCCATTTTGCCTTTTTGATAATTTGAATGACTTTCTTGGAAAATTGTGATCCAAGACTTGAAACTTGACAACAGTAATCCTGAGGGTCCATAATGATCCATGAAAGTCATTTGAAATGTTAGGAGTCCCACTGTCTTTGCGCAAACTCAAACACTAGTTTGAGGCATCATTGTTGAGGAGACGTTTGGACCTAGTTAGCACTTGTGCAAGCTTGAGTCATTGAAGATCTTTGTAGAAAATACCTTGAGAAAAAGAGAGGGCAAATTTCAGGGTATAACACCTGAGATTTCACATAGACCTAGTTATCTCGTTTATGAGTGTTGTACCCCAAAATTTTCCCTCCCATTTTACTCAACATATGTTCATTGAGATCCTCAACTTGCTCAAGGATGCCCAAGAATTGATCAGACAAACTCTCTCATAAAGCAATGAACCTCCAACTAGGGTTTCCCTTACAATCAAGATGGGGGAGCTCCAAAGGCCTCATATTCTCTCCATAGTCCTAATATGTTCTCAAGACCATCCATGCCAAGTTTCATGCCTTGCACAAGAAGTTTGCCCACTCAACTGCTCAGATGCTCGAAAATCAACTGTATTAGGTCAAAAGTCAACTGTGGCCCACATACAGTCAAAATTCAATAATTTTGGTCAACATTAACATTTTGAAATGATATCCATCATTTGATCAAGGGTTGATCATAATTCCCCAAGGAATGCTCCTAATTCATCAAAACTCAAAAGTTGCTAAATTAGGATTTCTTAGGAAAAGTCAATCAAACTTTGACCAAGCATAACTTTCTCATAGTTTATCATAAATTTTGCATCCATGACTCATTTTTAAGATAATACAATTCCCTACAACTCATCTTCATCCCTCAAGCTTAAGAAATGCACTCATGAAAAGATATGAATTCAGACATTATAGGTTATTCCAAAAATTCAACAAAAACACCTTTTGGGTCAAAGCTTCTTACATGAACATGGAAAATCCAATTCAGATGAAACAAAAATGGTTGTTTAGGGTACATCCTAAGCTTTCTAAAAAGTCAAAGAACACCCTCTTAGGGTCAAAATTGAAGGAGATATGCATTGTCAAAGTTGGCCATTTTTGGAGAATTGTCAAAACTCAACAATGCCCAAAATTGCATTTTTTGGCAAATGGGCCTAACTTTTTATGCTTGCATCTTGCTTTTAGCAATGTCCACGAACCAAACACTCTCTCATATATTATTTACTTTATTTATTTTATTTATTTTGATTTTAATCATTTTAAAATCAAATTAAATAAAATAAATGATATAAAATATGGAAGATTTGTTTTTGATCTGATTTTGAATGAAAATGCAACCCATTTATGCTGTCAAAACAGAATCAAATCGTGCCAAGGTTGATTGGGATGAGAATGGAATGATTTAGCTTGATTTGGAAAGAAATAATGCAAGGATGGAATGAAATCAAATCCTGATAATTGGCAAATATTTGAAGCATTTTTTTAACCTAATTCAATCAGATACATATACAGAACAAATCCCAAACACAAGGGCAAAGGTCAATCGCGTGAAACGGCCAAGAAAAAATTGCATTTTTGTCAAAAAAATCTCAAATCGAATTCCATATTACAACCATCCTCAAGGAGATTCAAGGCTTGCAATACGTTCCTGGACACATTCAGAAGCTGTTCCAATCATTTGCAACATCAAGACTCCCAGAACCAGCCTCCATATCCCTCACGATTTTCCATATTTCTTGATTTTGGTTTTGATTATTTGCGCATGGTTAACATTTTTTAAGTATACATTCATGTTTGTGTTGTCCTTTGGAACGTGTTAGCATGATTAATTGTAAGTTTTGATGCACACAGGGACGATTGCCATTGTGATGGTTTAAGGTTGAATTTTAGGGTTTTATTATACAGGTAAAATTAGGGCCAAATATGGGCACCATTATACTCACGAGACCAAGCCTGGTTGATTGGCATACTTGGATTTTATTTATCTTATTTGGTTAAGTTTTTGAGATGAACAGGTTCTAGCTACAGGCGTAGAACTGTAGGGGAAAGTCCAGCCTCTAAGACAACAGTATTGAGGAAAAAGAAGGCTAGGTGGCAAACTCCTGTTGGGCAATTTAAATCTTGGCGCATTTTCTGGATATCACGTGCTTGTTTTGCTTATATTATTTTTGTTTGATTATATATATGAATTGACATCCAGCGCAGTTGGCAAGGGAAGTTGACGCGTGAAAGGGAGGACCTGGGTTCGATCCCAGGTCCAGACCTTTTATATTTTCTGAGTTTCCAATTCCAGATCCAGCGTGCCTCACCATCCAGAGTCCATCATACGCCTCATATGCAAAATCATCAGATCCATCTCCAGCCAGATCTAACGCCCAGCATACGCAGGTTCATGATAGGCCATCAGAAGCAAGGTGCACTGGATCAGACGCAGGGTCCTTGGGCCACCAGCTCTGGGCCTAACACAAATTTGGCAGCACACCCCCTGTTCACTAACAGCATCTCCAGGCCCAAGTTTCTTTCTTTTTTCTTTATTTTTCTTTTTTTTATTTGATTAATTATTTTCTCATAAAAAATAAAACATTAAAAATCATTTTTTTATTATTAAATCATAAAATCAGAAAATCACTAAAAAATTAGATTTAGTTTTTTTATAAAATATTTAATTGCAATTAATTAATTAGTTTAATTAGGTTAATCTAAATTCCTTTTTTTTGTAATTAAAATTCAATAGAAATTAGGGTTAACTTAAAAACTTTTTTTTTATATTTAAAAGTAAATGGAAATTAGGTTAATTCGCAAGATTAATTATTTTTTACAAAAATCCAAAAATATCTTTTCTTCATTCCCGTCTTAATTCTTCGCGCGCGTTTTTAGTTATTTTTGAATTATTGTAACTGTTTCAAGTTTGTAATAGATTAATTAGGATGTTAATTTCCGCATCTTTATTTTCAGTCAAATATTGGTGTATCTACCCAAAAGCCTTGTAATAGCGTAGATTTTATTTTCGCACTCTTTAAATTCTGCAATTGTTAACTTCCTAGATGTATGAATAATAGGATTGAATGGAAAGACAAATAAATTTAAAACGGTAGATAACCCTAATTGTGCAAAGATAATTAACTGAAAAAAGGCACACTTGCACATGCTCACTCCTAGGGTTTCCCTCACTTGGTTGCCTCGGAAATAATGGTCGTGTCCCTCGAATATAGGGATATCCTAGCAAAGACCCGCGATTCAAAGTTGTCATAAAGATCATGGTCCCTCCTTGTCCCTCGAGTTTCCTACGAAAAATGATCTTATGACGATAGTCCCTTCGAAATGCTAAGGTATCCTTACTTGTTGCCTTCAGAGACCATTTCGTCCCTTTCGATTGTCCCTTAAAATTCCAACGACGGAGCTACCTACTCCTTAATAGTAGGATAGCTCTGTCTAAAGGAAACAAAAACGAACAGACTTTTTTCTAGTAGGTGGATAGTTCCTAGGCACTTGCTCAAACACACAAATTTCACACAAACATTTTTCAAAAACAATTTTTAAAACAACTTCGTCACACTCTTGAGGACCGATACAAGGGTTATCACGAAGTAAACAAAACCTTTTTCAAAACACACACAAGCAATTTAAAAAAAAGATCAAGTACCTAAGAGCCCGTGGAAAACCACATATAGAAAGGGTGTTAACACCTTCCCTTTCTATAATCTATCCCCCGTACTTAGAAACATCTCGAAACAAAGGTTTTTTCTGTTCTTTTTCCTTTCCTTAGTTGGATGAAATAAAAGTCAGTGGCGCCTCTTGCTTACCACGACATTTGCGAATAAAAATGCAAAACCAGTATAACAATCGGTTCTGCCACCGTATCACAGAACTGACGACTCTTTTGGGGAGTGTAATAAACTGGAGTATACCTTAGGATCTTGGTCATTTTAATTGCTTCTCTTGCTTGTCTTGATTTATTTATTTTAAGGGCATCTGTTGGGGTTATGTAGATCCTACACCCAGATCTGGGAACACCTTTTAGGTAAGTAGCAATAAACTGTGAGGGAACTGTGCGGGGTATACTGACATGGTTGAAGCAGTAGCTACGTTGATGCGACACTTTGGTTGGTACCAGTAACCCTTAAGTCAATCAAGGAGAGTACGGGGCTGCTGCGTGGTGTCATAAAGCATCAACTGACCTTAGAACTTTCAATTGCACAACTTGGCCAGTAGGATGTAGCGAGATGGCCGGATTTAGTGTATTCCCAAGGTCGACAGATACTCGATGCTACACTCATTGAGGTTTGACTATTGAGTTTTGTTTGGTTGCGAGTCAATCACCTATTGAACGAATCTAGGGGGAAAGATCAGTGATATTGAGATCCCTTAGAACCCGGTTACTTTTCTAAGACAGGTTTGAAACCAACTAAACTTCAAGAGGGTACTTACCTATGGAATCCATGCAAGCCTAAACCTAAGGCTACTTGTGTGACTTGTTTGCTTTCTGTTCCTAACAATTTGAACTCATTGTAGGGCTTTGTTTGTATTCCTTGCAGGACCTTGTTTGTATAAATCCAATAAATTGGTTTCTTACCCTGCATTTTTGCTGGATGCATAACATACACATCATAGCATCATACCATATCATTTCCTTAACCATTTCAAGGATCTCGAGGGCCTGTGATGCAGGTTATGATGAACCAGATGTCTAGCTAGGGGCAAGGGGATTTATTTTCCTCTAGACAATGCCGTCAAAAGACCAAAACACGATAACTTGAGTCAGGGGCTATGACCCACTTGATATGGTGAGCTTGAATCTTGTAGAAGGACCTTCAACGATACAAAGTTCTTTAATCAAAGATGCAAAATTCAACTTCTTACATTTCTTGTTTACCCCGCGAGATCCTTGAAAACATTGCATACACATATTATCCATGACATTGCATAAACATGTTTCATAACAAGTTTCTCATGTTCTTGCTGTTTATTTCAGCAATGGCTTTCCAACAAGACAACAGAGATCTTCAAACTCAAGAAGCTCAGTTCATGGAAATGTTCACAAACCTATCCAAGGGGCAGGAAGAGTTAAAAACACTCCTCGCTGGGAACTTGGTCAAGAAAAGTCCTGAAGACAATAAGGACGAACGTCTGGAACAACTGCAACCTGAGGTAGAAGTAATGAGAACCCATATGCTGGGGCAGATGGCTCTTATCCAAGGCCTATCCTGGGGACAAGAAGAGTTCAGAGCCATCATCAACCAACTACATCAAGACGGACACAACCGTATGAAGCAAGCAGTCGAGGCTGGTGACCTAGTCATTGATTAACCTCTAAGAAGACAAAAGGTTGGTTTGGTGAAGAGTGGACCTTTCCAAATTGCTACCACGCCACGGTTCCAACAACAACCTCGCCAAAAACAAAAGGTTAATCAGAGTAAGCCGGATATACCCAAAAAGCAGTTTACCAAACTCAATGTTTCGCTGTCTCAAGCTTTGTAACACCTGTTGAGAATGAATCTGATTACGTTGATAGGACCTCATCCGAATCCCAAGACTTCCTCTCCTAACTACAATCCATATGCAAGGTGTTCTTATCATTCTGACAGCCTGGGGCATGATACTAACGATTGTTGGGCGCCGAAATACAAGATTCAGAATATGATTGATGCCAAAGAGATTGAATTCGACCCTCTTGAGACTCCTAACGTGATTGCTGCTCCCCTGCCAAAACATGGCTAGGATCGAAAGCATTTTTGTTCATTTGAATTCTCAAGTTGTATTTTCTTTGTTTATTCGAACAATTATTGCCATGTCAAAACTTTGTTATTTCATTAATGCATTACACATGTTTGTCTTGAATCAATTCATTCGTATTCACTATTTCAAAACTGCATTATTACTTCCTTTTTGTGATATTCAACTCTTGATTAAAAGTTATAAGCCTTTAGAGGGGGGATGACGAAAACGATACCACAATCCCTACAATATGCTTTTGAACAGACCCCGCTGACGATGTACAGGCGTTGTTTCAAATCCTAAACAATGGAGTAATAAGGAAGATAATCCATAGTCAACCCCTTTGAGCCTAAGAAGTAGGAGTTTTTCTTTTCACACAAATTAAAACCCTTAATCATAACCTGGGGAAGGGTAGTTTTATCAGTTAATTCAGAGGCGCATTCAAGTCGCAATCTTCTGCTTCGCACACAATGCATGGCCTCGAAGACGTCCTTCCAAATCAAAAGGCGGTGATGGTTCCGTATGATCGTCAAGACAGGCATTCATTATCTCTCGAAATAAAAGCCCGCTAAGTCAAAACCTATGAAGGAGACTTAAGGAAAAAAACTGGGGAATCCCGCTGACTGTAAACACAAAAGAAACAATTCAGGAAAAAATAGGGATAATAAAATCAAAAAGAAAGAGGTCCTACAAATCCTCGACAAAAAAGATTACAAAAATGACTGCCTATGCAAAACAAACTTTCAGTATCCGAACCATTACCAGAACATCAAGGATAGTACTTCGGGACCCAACTGGGATTCTAAACGCGCAATTAGATAAGCATATGACTGAAGGAAATCACGAAGAACAGGTGGGTACAAATAAATTTTGAGCCTTTATCCTTTGTTTCTTAAACCGTGAACCAGACCACGTTATAACCCTTAAAATTCCTAGATGAAGCATGGGTTAGTTTGAGAGCATACTATTACAAAGGTATCCTGACTCCTGTAGGACTTGTTACGAATCCAGAGTTGATATCACATTCTTGCAAATTTTGTTTTACTTTGCAAAACACATATTCTAAAATTTTTCAAGACAAACATGAGTTTGCATTCTTTAAATGACATTGTTTGCATATGACTAGTTCTTTGACAGCAGAGAAATCCGCACAATGGATATTCAATGAACATACATCCTCTCAATGGACAAAATCACATCAGCAGGAAAGACACTTCCAATAACATGTCTTCCATAAGCAAGGGGCATTATACTACAAGGTCACCGCCATATTCTCAGCTTACAACCTATTGATGTCAGGTGTTCTCATACCCTCGGTAGAGCAAAATCTCCAAATTATTGCTCCAACGAAAATTCCCTAATGAAGTCGCCAAGTTTCTCGGGATTCCCCAAGCGGATTACAGAGTTTCCCTTCCCCAAACGGAAACATTCTGAATAAAGCCTCCGCAGGTACTTCCTCCAGCAGGTACAGGGGCAGAAAAGTCCTGATGCAAAGTCATTACCGTATCCTCAGCATACGGCCCTGTGACATCTACACTCCCCACAGAGTAGAGGCAACCAAAGCTTTGACATCGACTTCCCCAAACCGGAGTTACTTTCCCCAACAAAGTTCCTTCAGAGAGACGACATCTATATCCCCCAGCCAAATTTCATAATCACAAATGGGTCATAAAAATTTGTCTCCCAACAAGAGTTTACTTCCCTGAATGCGGAAACTCAATCCCCAACAGAGTTTATCCCTCCAGCTATGGAGGTTCATCCTCCAACAGAGTCATTCCCCCGCAGAGCTATTCTCAAATAGATTCTCTCCATGGCAGAATATTCACAAACAACAAGGAATAAATCTCCATCATAGTCATCCCCGTTTACCATCCCCAGCGAAAGTAAAAGAGCCACAGTCCTCTACAACCATCAGGAAGGCTATACTCTCCAGCAGCAGTCGGGATTTATTTTCCCAGACTCAGACATGTCATAATAGCATTTCATGTTCATGCATCATGACATAGGCGTACATATCAGATACATCATAGTCTCATTTATTTTGAGAACATCATCTCACAATGCATGTCATGCATCGCATATAATTAACCCTGTTATCTTTTCAGGAAAGACAATTATCACCAACAATTCCAGCAGTTATACATGTCATATCTGCAGACAACTAATGAAAAATCAGTTCCCGAAACCAAACGGGTCAACTAAGCTACGTGACCAAATGAAGTAACCCTACGATCCAGGTTCGTTCCCATAAGCCCAACTATCCAGGCTTTCATCTTGAAGTAACCCTACTATCCAGATTCCTTCCCATAAGCCTTACTATCCATGCTTTCATTTTGAGGTAGCCCTATTATCCAGACTTTCATTTCGAAGAAACCCTACGACCCAGGTTCCTTCTCATAGCCCTACTATCCAGGCTTTCATTTCTAAGTAACCCTACTATCCAGGTTCCTTCTAATAGCCCTACTATCCAAGCTTTCATTTCGAAGTAACCCTACTATCCAGGTTCCTTCTCATAGCCCTACTATCCAGGATTTCATCTCGAAGTAACCCTACTATCCAGGTTCCTTCTCATAGCCCTACTATCCAGGCTCTCATTTCGAAGTAACCCTACTATCCAGGTTCCTTCTCATAGCCCTACTATCCAGGCTTTCATCTCGAAGTAACCCTACTATCCAGGTTCCTTCTCATAGCCCTACTATCTAGGCTTTCATCTCGAAGTAACCCTACTATCCAGGTTCCTTCTCATAGCCCTACTATCCAGGCTTTAATTTGAGGTAACCCTACTATCCAGGTTCCTTCTCGTAGCCCTACTATCCAGGCTTTCATCTCGAAGTAACCCTACTATCCAGGTCCCTTCTCATAGCCCAACTATCCAGGCTTTCATCTCGAAGTAACCCTACTATCCAGGTTCCTTCTTATAGCCCTACTATCCAGACTTTCATCTCGAAGTAAACCTACTATCCAGGTTCATTCTCATAGCCCTACTATCTATGCTCTCATTTTGAAGTAACCCTACGACCCAAGTTCCTTCTCATAGCCCTACTATCCAGCTCTCATTTCGAAGTAACCCTACT
Source organism: Vicia faba (assembly GCA_948472305.1). Classification (NCBI taxonomy): domain Eukaryota; kingdom Viridiplantae; phylum Streptophyta; class Magnoliopsida; order Fabales; family Fabaceae; genus Vicia; species Vicia faba. The sequence continues at coordinate 694,442,624 of OX451735.1, forward strand.
ATCCAGGTTCCTTCTCATAGCCCTATTATCCAGACTTTCATCTCGAAGTAATCCTACTATCCAGGTTCCTTCTCATAGCCCTACTATCTAGGCTCTCATTTCAAAGTAACCCTACTATCCAAGTTCATTCTCCCTTATCTCCAGACAACAGTTTACAACACTGTAAGACCTGGACCCGACCAGATACAGTCGATTTCACATTTCCCCAGTAAGTCGCTATGCAACCTAGATCCTAACCATGATATGTAGTGTACTCCCACCTCCTCAACCAGGAGTTAGTTCCCCAGTAGAGTAATGGAAAACCGAAGCTCCTATACTCTATTTTCCTAGATGTAAATCAATATTCTCCAGCGAAGTCCTCCTCAGTGACAGGTACAGAAATTCTCGCAAAGGAATCTCTTATACAACCAATAGATTTTTTTAGATGGCATCTTTAAGCCCATCACCAACGACTCTCTGTTGACTTCCAAATGGCATCTGTAAGCCCATTCCCGATGTCACCGATCAGTATTACTTCATGCGAGTGAAAATTTCTGGGCACTCTAGTGTTCAATCATCTTCCACCTTCAAATCATGAAAGGCAGACCAGCCAATCTACATCCTCAGGTTTAAGAAGATTGAACAGGGGCAACTATTGTACCCCAAAATTTTCCCTCCCATTTTACTCAACATATGTTCATTGAGATCCTTAACTTGCTCAAGGATGCCCAAGAGTTAACCAGACAAACTCTCTCCTAAAGCAATGAACCTCTAACTAGGGTTTCCATTTTCATCAAGATATGGGAGCTCCAAAGGCCTCATATGTTCTCCATAGTCCTAATATGTTCTCAAGACCATCCATGCCAAGTTTCATGCCTTGCACAAGAAGTTTGCCCAGTCAACTACTCAGATGCTTGAAAACCAACTGTATTAGGTCAAAAGTCAATTGTGGCCCACATAAAGCCAAACTTTAAGATTTTTGGTCAACATCAACATTTTGAAATAATATCCATCATTTGATCAAGAGTTGATCATGATTCCCCAAGGAATGCTCCTAATTCATCAAAACTCAAAAGTTGCTAAATTAGGGTTTCTTAGGAAAAGTCAACCAAACTTTGACAAAGCATAACTTTCTCATACTTTATCATAAATTTTCCATACAAGACTCATTTTGAATAGAATACAATTCCCTACAACTCATCTTCATCCCTCAAGCTTAAGAAATGCACTCATGAAAAGATATGAATTCATACATTATAGGTCATTCCAAAAAGTCAACAAAAACACCTTTTGGGTCAAAGCTTCTTACATGAACATGGAAGATCCAATTGAGATGAAACCAAAAGGGTTGTTTAGGGGACATCCTAAGCTTTCTAAAAGTCAAAGAACACCCTCTTAGGGTCAAAACTGAAGGAGATATGCATTGTCAAAGTTGGCCATTTTTGGAGAATTGTCAAAACTCAACAATGCCCAAAATTGCATTTTTTGGCAAATGGGCCTAACTTTTTATGCTTGCATCTTGCTTCTAGCAATGTCCACGACCCAAACACTCTCTCATATATTATTAACTTTATTTATTTGATTTATTTTGATTTTAATCATTTAAAAATCAAATTAAATTAAATCAATGATATAAAATATGGAAATTTTGTTTTTGATCTGATTTTGATTTGATTTTGAATGAAAATGCAATCCATTTATGCTGTCAAAACAGAATCAAATCGTGCCAAGGTTGATTGGGATGAGAATGGAATGATTTAGCTTGATTTGGAAAGAAATAATGCAAGGATGAAATGAAATCAAATCTTGATAATTGGCAAAAATTTGAAGCCTTTTTGTTAACCTAATTCAATTAGGTACATATACAAAGCAAATACCAAGCACAAGGACAGAGGTTAATCGCGTGAAACGGCCAAGAAAAAATTGCATTTTTGTCAAAAATAATCTCAAATTGAATTCCATATTACAACCATCCTCAAGGAGATTCAAGGCCTGCAATACTTTCTTAGACACATTCAGAAGCTGTTCCAATCATTTGCACGCATCAAGACGCCCAAAACCATCCTCCATATCCCTCACGGTTTGCCATATTTCTTGATTTTGGTTTTGATTATTTGCGCACGGTTAATGTTCTTTAAGCATACATTCATGTTTGTGTTTTCCTTTGGAACATGTTAGCATGATTAATTGTAAGTTTTGATACACATAGGGACGATTGCCATTGTTAGGGCTTAAGGTTTAATTTTAGGGTTTTATTATACAGGTAAAATTAGGGCCAAATATGGGCACCATCATGCTCACGAGACCAATCCTAGTTGATTTGCATACTTGGATTTCATTTATCTTGTTTGGTTAAGTTTTTTGAGATGAACAGGTTCTAGCTACAGGCGTGGAACCGTAGGGAAAAGTGCAGCCTCTAAGACGACAGTACTGAGGAAGAAGAAGGCTAGGTGGCAAACTCCTGTTGGGCAATTTGAATCTTGGCGCATTTTCTGGATATCACGTGCTTGTTTTGCTTATATTATTTTTGTTTGATTATATATATATGAATTGACATCCAGCGCAGTTGGCAAGGGAAGTTGACGCATGAAAGGGAGGACCTGGGTTCGATCCCAGGTCCAGACCTTTTATATTTTCTGAGTTTCCAATTTCAGATCCAGCGTGCTTCACCATCCAGAGTCCATCATACGCCTCATATGCAAAATCATCAGATCCATCTCCAGCCAGATCTAACGCCCAGCATATGCAGGTTCATGATAGGCCATCAAAAGCAAGGTGCACTGGATCAGACGCAGGGTCCTTGGGCCACCAGCTTTGGGCCTAACACAAATTTGGCAGCACACCCCCTGTTCACTAACAGCATCTCCAGGCCCAAGTTTCTTTCTTTTTTCTTTATTTTTCTTTTGTTTATTTGATTAATTATTTTCTCATAAAAAATAAAACATTAAAAATCATTTTTTTATTCTTAAATCTTAAAATCAGAAAATCACTAAAAAATAAGATTTAGTTTTTTAATAAAATATTTAATTGCAATTAATTAATTAGTTTAATCAAGTTAATCTAAATTCCTTTTTTTTGTAATTAAAATTCAATAGAAATTAGGGTTAACTTAAAAACTTTTTTTCATATTTAAAAGTAAATGGAAATTAGGTTAATTCGCAAGATTAATTTTTTTTTACAAAAATCCAAAAATATCTTTTCTTCATTCCCGTCTTAATTCTTCGCACGCGTTTTTAGTTATTTTCGAATTATTGTAACTGTTTCAAGTTTGTAATAGATTAATTAGGATGTTAATTTCCGCATCTTTATTTTCTGTCAAATATTGGTGTATCTGCCCAAAAGCCTTGTAATAGCGTAGATTTTATTTTTGCACTCTTTAAATTCTGCAACTATTAACTTCCTAGATGTATGAATAATAGGATTGAATGGCAAGACAAATAACTTTAAAACGGTAGATAATCCTAATTGTGCAAAGATAATTAACTGAAAAAAGGCACACTTGCACATGCTCACTCCTAGGGTTTCCCTCACTTGGTTGCCTCAGAAATAATGGCCGTGTCCCTCGAATATAGGATATCTTAGCAAAGACCCGCGGTTCAAATTCTTCATAAAGATCATGGTCCCTCCTTGTACCTTGAGCTGCCTACGAAAAATGATCTTATGACGATAGCCCCTTCGAAATGCTAAGGTATCCTTACTTGTTGCCTTCAGAGACCATTTCATCCCTTTTGATTGTCCCTTAAAATTCCAACGACGAAGCTACCTACTCCTTAATAGTAGGATAGTGCTGTCTAAAGGAAATGAAAACGAACAAACTTTTTTTGAGTAGGTAGATAGTTCCTAGGCACTTGTTCAAACACACAAATTTCACACAAACATTTTTCAAAAACAATTTTTAAAACAACTTCATCACATTCTTGAGGACCGATACAAGGGTTATCACGAAGTAAACAAAATGTTTTGCAAAACACACACAAGAAATTTCAAAAAAAAAAGAGCAAGTACCTAAGATCCCGTGGAAAACCACAGATAGAAAGGGTGCTAACACCTTCCCTTTCTATAATCTACCCCCCGTACTTAGAAACAACTCGGAAAAAAGGTTTTTTCTGTTCTTTTTCCTTTCCTTAGTTGGATGAAATAAAAGTCAGTGGCGACTCTTGCTTACCGCGACATTTGCGAATAAAAATGCAAAACCAGTATAACAATCGATTCCGCCACCGTATCACAATGAGGTTTCATCTTAGAACCCTGAGGTTTCCCATAGGCCTAGTTCTCCCTATATACCTTGCTTTAGAATTCTGAGGTCTCCCTTAGGCCTAGTTCTTCAGCAGATCACCCATAGGTAGCTTCGTAGAATCCTGAGGTCGCCCATAGGCCCAGTTCTCCGACATATCGCCTTGATGTCTCATCTTAGAACCCTGAGGTCGCCCATAGGCCTAGTTATTCAGTAGATGAGGTTTTATCTTAGAACCTTGAGGTCGCCTATAGGCCTAGTTCTCCCTATAGATCTTGTTTTAGAATTCTGAGGTTACCCTTAGGCCTAGTTCTTCAGCAGATCTCCCGTAGGTATCTTCGTAGAATCTTGGGGTCGCCCATAGGCCTAGTTCTGTGACAGATCACCCTAATGTCTCATCTTAGAACCCTAAGGTCGTCCATAGAACTAGTTATCCAGTATATGAGGTTTCATCTTAGAACCCCGAGGTCTCCCATAGGCCTAGTTCTCCCTATAGATCCTATTTTAGAACTCTGAGGTCGCCCTTAGGCCTAGTTCTTCAGCAAATCACCCTGATGTCTGATCTTAGAACCCTGAGGTCGCCCATAGACCTAGCTCTCCAGTAGATGAGGTTTCCTCTTAGAACCCTGAGGTCACGCATAGGCCTAGTTCTCCCTATAGGTCTTGTTTTAGAATTCTGAGGTCGCTCTTAGGCCTAGTTCTTTAGCAGATCACCCATAGGTATCTTTGTAGAATCTCGAGGTTTCCCATAGGCCTAGTTCTATGAAAGACCGCCTTTAGGTATTGTTGTACCCCAAAATTTGCCCTCCCATTTCCTCAACATGTTCTCATCACAAAACCCTTGGAACTCAAGGTCCAGTTAGGGTTTCCTCTGCTCAAGACTTCTCCTTGCACTGTTGGCTCAAATTAGGGTTTGTATTTACACAAAGATGTTTTGACCTAAAATGCCTAAGATGACTTTCATGCTTCATATTGGATTCCCAATTTCATCCATACCAAGTTTCAAGCCTTAACTCCAAATTTTGCCCAGTCAATTGGACAGTTGACCTAGAAATCAACTGTATTGGGAAAAAAGTCAACTATGGCCAATTGACAGTCAAATCTCATGAAAATTGACCCACATCAACATTATGAACTCATATGGACCATTTGATCAAGTTTGGATCACAATTCCACAAGAAATTTGATCAGATCATCAAAAGGGCAAAATGGTCATTTTTAGGGTTTTGACTGCACAAGGGTAATTTTTGGCTGTTTGACCCAACCAATGGAAAACCAAGCTCACATATGTACTAAAGGACTCAATGGAATTGTATTGACATGTTCAACAAACTCAAAAGATCCCAAGTACACAAGATTGACAGTTGAATTTCCCAGTCAATTGATCAATTTTGACTGTATACTGAAAAGTCAAACTTTGACTTTTTGGTCAAAATCAAGTGTCAAGATTCATTTTTCATCAAAACATGCCAAATCATGAAACTTGTTCACCAAGAAACCAAGAAATGCAAATTAGGGTTTGAAATGAGAATTTTTCATAACTTAGAATTTTTCTAAGTTATGGAAAACCCTAATTTTTTCCCAACTTTGCTCCACTTTTTCACCATGATCCATTTGGATTCAAACAAAAGTCAAAACATGAAAGTTGTAGCTTGTTGCATAATCTACAACTTTGTTTCACAAAGTTTTCCCAAAAGAGGCTTGTATCTCAAGTTACAAATTTTTGAATAAGGGCACTAAACCATTCATAACTTAGTGAAAATTTGACCTTTTTTGACAAGGTTTTCTACCTAACTTCAAGGCCATTTTCCATACACTTCCACTTGGAATTTCAACTTGCACTTCAAATATGGATTGTAGTACACATTCCAAGCTTTCCAAAATGTCCAAGAACTAATCAAACAACCTCATAACTTGAGAGAATCGAATTTTGCAAAATGGGCAAAAGTCACTTTGATTCATGGCCATGTACATGTTCATACACTTTGCAAATTTTCAAATCAGCATGGGCAAGCTAGTTACAGGCCTCTAATCCCTTTCTTACTCAATAATTAAATGCCAATCCATTGTGTTTTAGCTTTGTTTGGTTCATATAGTCATTACACAAGGAATTAAGCCTTAATTAGAAAAAGTGATTTATCCATTTTTGCAAAGTAGAACTTTATGTCAAGTTTGAAATCAAGAGGTACAATGCATATCTTTGGACACAAGATTCATGGACATAACACACTGATCAAGACTAAAAGATGCAGCATAGTGTGAGGGCCTGGACAGGCTAGAATGATCAAGTGGCCATTGCTTGCTTCAAGTTCAAGTAAGATAGCATAACTTGTACCAACACACAAACCAGTTGACAAACACTTAGACAAAGTTATCAAACACATTCCAAACATCATAACCAAGCTATTGCACGACCCTAACACCTCCAATCCCTCCCAAAACTCAGAATCACCTTGAAACTGCTCAAACAGAGCAACCTCTGCAGATTGAGTTCCAACTCTCAATCCTTTCAAGCTTTCTTGCCCAAACCAGTTCACACACCTTCTATACTATCTATGCAAGCTAACCAAAAGCAAAAGCACGACCTGTAATCACTCTAACTGGTTCCACCATTTTCAGTTTCTTGTTTTGCAGGTGAAGTGCTCTAGCACGATTCAGAAGCTCTCAAGACAAAGTAAACATTGGAATAGCATCCCTGGACCTCAAGGAAGCTTTTCCAATCATCACCTTGCACTGAAAGCTCCCCCATTGCAAGATAGAACTTCAGCTGAACAGGTATCTTGGTGAACTCGTATCTCTCTTATTATGCATCATTAGCCTTAAGTTTGTGAATAAACAATGTCCTACTCATGCCACTGAACATGTACATTCTTTTACTTTTCATTTCTTTTGCTTGAGCTGTGAGAATTTGAGGTTTGAAAATGGCAGAAAAACTAGGTTAGGATTTGGGGGAGGAGAAATTCTCCCTCATCTTAGAGAGTTAGATCAAGTTATGCATATGGTTAGAATCGTCTCTTCATGCTGAACATTTTTTATGTTATGAGTTTTTGTTAAAAAGCCAGGAATCAGGAGTTAGGAGATGGAGTACAGGGCGCGCGTTTTTTTGAATTCTGTTGTACAGAGGTTGAAGAAAGGTCTTCATGGGCTGGGCCTATGTTGACTTTCCTTTTCACACCACCCTTTTTGGTTTTACACCCCTGAGCCCATTTGCTTCATTTTTAATATTTTTGACTTTTGCCTTTTTTTGATTGGTTCATTTATTTTTCCTCAGCATATTAAAAACATAAAAATATTTTTCTCATCATTTTTTGAATTTATTGAGTATTTATTTGATTGTTTCTTTTGTTTATACATAAATAAATAAACATATATATATATATATATATATATATATATATATATATATATATATATATATATATATATATATATATATATATATATATATATATATATATATATATATATATATATATATATATATATATATATATATATATATATATATATATATATATATATATATATATATATATATATATATATATATATATATACTTTTTTGTTTAAAATATTAAGATAATACAAAATATATTTTTATACATATTTTTATCTTATTTTTACTTCCTGAAAATATTTTATAAAAATAATACTTTTTATTTAAATATTGAATATTATTAATTAATATGTATAAAACATAATTTTTGTAAATAACATAAATAAATAGATATATTAATATACTTGGGAGAAAAATTTCAAAAAAATATACATATTTTATTTTTTAATATTTAATACTAAAAAATGCCTTTTTTACAAATATACCATATTTTATTTTATTTTTGTATGTAAATATTAATTATTGTATGAATTAATTGATCAATATCCCTTTTTGATTAAAAATTAGGGTTTTGCCCTAAATTTGAAAATACTCCAAAAATAATACCTAAATATTTTTCTCTTTTATTTTACATAAATAATACTTTTTCATACATATAAAAATTCCTTTTCTACATTCTTGCATATTTGTTTTATTTACCATTTAAATTATACATTTATTTATATTGTAAATATTCAAAGCAAATGATGTAATAGTTTAGATTCAATTTCTTGTCAAAATATCTCCCCATTTGAACATTTGTACCCCCCTTCCCATATTTGGTTTTGTAATAGCTTAGTAAATTTATTTTCGCACTTTATTGCTTTCTAATGATAACATGTTAGAATTAGGGTTTGTATGCGAAAAAACGACAAAAATAGTTATGACCTAATCTCAAGACAAACAAGCATGAAAATGAACACACAAATCACACTGGCACCCCCTAGGGTATTCCACTTGTTGCCTTTCAAAATTGGGCCATATTGCATGTTAGGTCTCTTTGGGCAAAACAAACACAAATCAAATGATCATAGTCCCTCGACGACGCTTTCAAAATGTTGCCTATACAAATGATCAAGTCCCTTAAGAAATTGCCTAAAGATACTTAGCACCATTGCAATTATGGTCTAAACGATGACCCGCGCCCGTCCCTTTCACATCCTAACATGAGATTGTCCACCAAATGCAATGGTGGAACTAACTTATTAAAAGGGTTAAAACATGGCAATAAATCTTTGAGAAATTTAGGAGTAGACAACCTCTTAGTTACTTGAATCAAAAACAAAACACTTGCCCATTTTCTAAAAACACACTTCACAAACACTTTCAAAACAAACTTTCAAAAACAAATGAAAACCTTTTCAAAAGACATACACCTTTGTATACATCCCAACATGGATCATTACAAAGGTTGCCACCACATTGGCCTCTTTTCAAAACATTTTTCAAACCCACACACAAAGCACCATTTCAAACAATTGAAAACAAAAGGCAAGTGATCTAAGCGAGTAACTAAGAGCCCATGGATAACCATGGATAGAAAGGGTGCTAATACCTTCCCTTTCTATAATCTACTCCCCGAACCCAAGAAAACATCTCAAAGGTTTTTGCTGTGCTTCTTAACCTTTCCTTAGGATAAAATAAAAAGTCGGTGGCGACTCTTGCTCAACCGAAACATTTGCGAAAACAAACGCAAAACCTCAAGTCAGTTCTCCCACCGTATCACAGAACTGGCGACTCTGATGGGGATATTTAAAGTGGAGTAACCTTAGGGCTTAGATCACCTTTGTTTTCAATTGTTTGCTTTGTTTGCTTTTATATTTGTGGGCATTGCATCGGAGTTTCATAGATCCTAACCCGGATCTGGGAAATACCCTTTTTAGGTAGCAAAATCTGTGAGGGACCTGTCCTGCGTAGACCGACATGGGTGAAGCAGTGGCTACGTTGGTGTGGCACCTTGGTCTGTACCTATATCCCTTGTGTTGCAACGGGGAGAATATAGGTCTTCTAAGGAGTCATTAAACACCAATTGACCTTAGAACCTTAAATTGACCAACTTGGCTATTAGGACAGTAGAAGTATGCTACACTCATTGAGGCTAAACTCTCGAGATGGTTCTGGCCGCGAGAAAAGATTGCGATGCTGGAGTTATGACCGATTGAGGGTAGCCAATGATATGAGATCCTTTAGAACCCGGTTACTTTTTGATAGGACATGTTTTAACCAACCAAACTAAAAGAGGGTAATACCTAAACTTCATGCTGGCCTGAAACCTAAGGGTTGTCTTGTGTGACTTATGTGCCTTATCATGCTTGCCTATTTGAATACTTGTGGTGTGCTTCATCATAGCATCATTCCATCATACCATTGCATGCATCCTGTACAAAGGACTAACCCATTTCAAAGACAAAAAAGTTTCATCTTTGCTCTGTTTTGTAGGACATCATGATGCCCGTGCGTAGGAATACTGTCCGGCTCAACTTTGTTCAACCACCTGTTTTGCTCAAGGATTTGGTTGGTAGGATTCCAAACACTTCCTCCTTCATCAGCAGACATGGTTCTCTCCTTGGCTTGATCACTGCAAAATGGGACCAACAACTGATAAGTGTTCTGACCCAGTTTTATGACCCTCTGCATCATTGTTTCACCTTTCAAGACTTCCAGCTGGTTCCTACCCTGGAAGAATTCTCCTATTTGCTTGGGATCCCTGTCTTGGAACAAACTCCATTCACTGGTTTGGAAAAGACTCCTAGGCCCGAAGAGGTTACTGCAATTCTCCCCTTGACCAAAGAAGAGGTATTAGCTAACTGGGAAACTAGAAATGGGGTCAAGGGCTTTTTGGTCAAATTTCTGGTTGGCAAGGCTAATGATTTCTGGAATGATTTGGACTTCAAGGCGTACGAGGATATTCTGGCTCTTTTGATCTATGGTCTGGTATTGTTTCCCAATCCTGACACCTTTATCAGTATCCATGTCATAAGGATCTTCATGTCTCGGAATCCTGTACCCACTCTTTTGGGTGATATTCTACAACAACTCTATGCTCGTACCGCTCGAAAACGGGGAACTCCGTGGTGTTGTGCTCCTTTGCTAGTGAGGTGGTTTATTTCGCACCTTCCTAAGTTCGTGCTGAAGAATGAAGAAGGAAAAGGTTGGGCTCGAAGGTTAATGTCTCTCACTGATAATGACATCACCTGGACTCTCAGAGGTTTGGATGAGGTAGCTGTTATTGACTGTTGCGGAGAATACCCTAATGTTCCGTTGATTGGCATCCAAGGGGGAATCTCTTACAATCCATGCTTAGCCCTCCGTCAGTTTGGAAGAGCCAGAGGAGATGGGCCTCATGAAATGCTGGTTCCTCACTTCCATTTTGAGTTTCAGGCAGACAGTGACAAACTACGCCATGGATTCATTAGAGCTTGGGGTAGAATTCACAAAGCTGACCCACATGATTTGGGACCAAAGAATTCTCTACCATTGGAACCCTATTGCAAATGGGTCCGCATCTATGCTCAGAGGTTAGGTATGCCGTACGAAGCTGTCAGACCTATCATTCTTGAATCTCCTGATGAAGATGGGGTTCCTCCAACTGTCCTCCCTCCTCAGATACCTACTGATTTTGACACAATGAAGAGATCTTGGGCGCAGTTAAAGGAAGAACTGGATTTCTATCGGGAGAAGTTCAACGAGCAGGAACGGAAGATCCAGAGGCTGACTAAACAATTGGAGGAAGAACGGGTCCTGAACAACTACATCAGCACTGAGAAGAGGAGGCCATGGGAGCATTGATGAGCTTTGGATATTTCCTTTTATAGCTTTTATTTCCTTTTCAGTATTTTTCATTCCTGTAATGCCTAAGGGCAAGTTGTTAAACCATTGAAAATTTTAATCTAATGAAGTGTGTTTCCCTTTTTGTCTACAAAGTTGAATCTTGTTTGTCTTTGAAAACATAAAACATACGCATTCCGTTGCACCATATGCATAGCAGGTACCCTATTTCACAGGTTGCTTAATCTCCTTCGCTGTTTATTTTGAACAGTCATCATGAATCCAGACTCATCCAATGAGCAAGCAATCAAGGCCCTTCAGGCCCAAAGTGCCCAGTTTCAAGAGATGGTTCTGAGCCTGGCCCAAGGACAGCAAGAGTTGAAGACTCTACTCCTGAAAAAGAAGAAGAAAAAGAGGACGACATTATTCAACACCGGACGCAGATTTGAGAACACACTCCATAATGAAGCTGATCCAACTACTTCTTCTGCTGAGAAAGACAGTCCCCAAGGGGGAGGGGCTCCTAGTCCTGCAGTCTCCGACAACGAGACGGACTACAACGATGAACAATACCCACCTGCTGCTGACAGATACAAGCAATTGGAGGACCGCTTGAGCACCATGGAAATTCAGAATGTGCCGGGGCTGGATTTCGGAGATTTGGGGTTATCTTCTGGGGTAGTAATTCCACACAAGTTTAAGGCGCCTGCCTTTGCCAAATATGACGAGGCTTCCTGTCCCAAGCTGCATCTAAGGTCGTACGTAAGGAAGATCCAACCTTACACGGCGGATAAGAACCTTTGGATTCACTTCTTCCAAGATAGCCTTTCGGGGTCACAGCTTGAGTGGTTCTACCAACTAGATGGAACTAGCATCCGACACTGGGAAGATTTGGCAACTGCGTTCTACAGACAATATCAATACAATTCTGATCTCGCTCCTACGCGTACCCAACTTCAGGGTATGTCTCTAGGAACGGGCGAAGGGTTCAAGGAATACGCACAAAAATGGAGGGATTTGGCTGGCAGGGTGCAGCCTCCATTGACTGATCGTGAGCTGGTTGATATGTTTCTAGGGACTTTGTCTGGTCCATTTTTCAATCATTTGGTTGGTAACTCTTCCGTTGGGTTTACGGATTTGATTCTGACAGGAGAAAGAATTGAAGTTGGCATCAGGTCAGGAAAGATACAAAAAGCTGCCTCCCCAAGTATTGAGAAGAGACCTTTCAAGAAAGAAGCAAGTGCCGTCTATGGTCCTAGAAGACAAGTCAAGCCCGAAAGTCGCCAAGCCGTCAATGCTTTGGTCATTTCAAAACCTGTTGCTGCTCCTCAGCAGTACAATCAACAAAGAGGTGAAAGGCCCAAGAGACAGTATACTCGGCTGAGTATGACCTTGTCTCAAATTTTACCCCAACTGTTGTCAACCAACTTGGTGACCCTCAAAGAAGCTCCTAAGGTCGTCAACACTGCGTCTCCTAAGTATAACCCGAATGCCCGGTGTGCTTATCATTCTGATAGTCCCGGGCACACTACTGATGATTGCTGGGCCTTGAGAAACAAAGTGCAAGATCTAATCGACGCGAAGGAAATTCAATTTGAAGCGCCTGAGAGACCGAATGTTGTAACTGCTCCTATGCCCCAGCATAGAGTAAATGCCATTGAGGAAGAGTTGTATGCTGTTTCGGTGAATGATGTTGCCACCCCTCTTTTGACTGTTAAGAGGAACTTACTACTAGCCGGTTTATTTCCGGGTTGTAGCAAGGGTTGCCTCTTGTGTGCTATTATCCCTACCGGTTGTCCACTGCTGAAATTAGGCATCCAAAGCCTGATGGATAGCAAAGAAATTCTGTTCAAGAAAACTGCTGTTCCATCTGTTTCCATTGAAGAAATATCTGTTGTCACAATTTACAATCCTGCCAAAGCTCCCATGAAGAAGCCAGTCCAAATTATGTCTATTGCACCCATCACTATTACTGTCCCGGGGCCTCTCCCATATGAGTCTGATAAAGCTGTTCCATGGCATTACGGGGCCGATGTGTATGTGCTTGGAGTGAAACAGGAATTCAATACCAATACCAGTATCAGTAACATCACTGGTCCCGCCAAGATTACCCGCAGTGGCAGGCTCTTCTCGCCTGACATTGCACCGCCAGTTATCCGAAAACCTCTCACCATCACACCCGCAAGTGTGCATGTTCCAATTCAAGTTCCCGTGTCTACTACTGCCGCCGAGTCCTTTGATACTCGGGGCAAAGAAGTTGCTACCGATTTGCCTGCCAGGACGGAGGCACCGAAGAAGACTGCTGTGGAAGCCTCCCAACAAGAAATGGAGGAAATCCTTAAAATTATCAAAAAGAGTGACTTTAATGTTGTTGAACAGTTGGGGCATACTCCCTCCAAAATCTCTATGTTATCATTGCTGCTATGCTCAGAGGCCCATGCAAAAGCCCTGATTTCATTTCTAAAAACGGCCCATGTGCCGCAAGAGACCTCCGCGGATCAATTCACTGACTGTGTGGCTAATTTGACAGCTGACAATGGCTTAGGGTTCTCGGATGCTGACCTTACCGCCAAGGGGAAAAATCACAATGACGCCCTGCATGTTTCCATAGAGTGCAGGGGCACTACTCTCGCACACGTGTTGGTGGATACCGGCTCTTCCCTGAATGTTTTGCCCAAGAAGGCATTGGATCGTCTGGATTGTGAGGGCCTGGAATTGAAACCTAGCAACATCATTGTTAGAGCCTTCGACGGTTCTAAAAGGATGGTGCACGGTAAAGTAGACATTCCTATTCGTGTGGGTTCCCAAGTTTTCAACTCAACGTTCTATGTAATGGATATTTGTCCATCTTACTTCTGCTTGTTGGGTCGACCCTGGATTCACAAAGCTGGGGCAGTAACATCCACTTTACACCAAAAGCTCAAATACCCTGTCAAAGGGAAGATTGTTACTGTGCAGGGTGAGGAGGAATACATGGTTAGTCATTTGAATTCATTCCGGTACATCGAGATGGACGGGGAGTTTATTGAAACCCCCTTTCAGCATTTTGAGGAGGTATCTCCAATATTGGCATCAGCTGAAGCAATGGTTGAAGAACACTTTCTGTTGAAGATGGCGTCCTTGAAGGATGCCCGGGCTGTAATCGAGAAAGGCAATTGCGCAAACTGGGGTCAGCTTCCTGACTTCACTCAAAAGAATGACAAGTTTGGGCTGGGCTTTACTGCAGAGGCTCAGAGGGCTGTGCGCAAGGAAAAGATCAGAAAGGCTCCGGTGTTTATCTCCAACCCAAGGGTGAATGCTATCGAGGAGGATGTAGAGGAAGCAGAGTTTGACAGTTGGATCTACCCGACTACCAGTAACGGATCGAGCAACTGGACGGCAAAGGATTTTACTCCTATCACATTTGTCACGCAGTAATTGACTCTTTTGATTTTCAATTTGTAACAAACAAAATGTTAAAACTTTGTTGGCTCGGTGTCCTACCCGGGGCATCGCAGCTCCATTTGTGAGGGCTTTTTGTATGACATTTCCATATATCATCAATCAAAACATTGGACGTTTGTTGCATTTCAAATCTTGTGCTCTTTTTCTTTCTGTGTTATATATATTGCAAAACAGCTATATTTACACACACCCACTTATACAGGTTTCAATCCACTCTGGATCTCACTGGTAACGACTCTGCTACCGCCAGTTATGACTTCGAGAATCCGATCAACTTGGCCGAAGACGAAGGTGAAGATGATTGCGAAGTGCCTGGTGAACTCGCAAGACTGCTACTTCAAGAAGAGAGGGCTATTCAACCACATGAAGAGCCGGTAGAAACAGTTAACCTAGGTACCGAGACAGATAGGAAAGAGGTCAAGATTGGGGCTAATCTAGAGCTCAGCGTGAAGCAACGATTGATCCAGATGCTACATGATTACATGGAGATATTTGCTTGGTCCTATGAGGACATGCCAGGTCTGGATGCCGACATTGTAGTTCATCACCTACCGACAAAGGAAGACTGCCCTCCGGTAAAGCAAAAGGTCCGCCGTATGCGCCCAGAGATGTCCGAAAAGATCAAGGCTGAGGTTATGAAGCAATTCGATGCTGGATTTCTAGCAGTAACTTCTTATCCTCAATGGGTTGCCAACGTGGTGCCAGTGCCAAAGAAGGACGGAAAAGTCAGGATGTGCGTCGACTATAGGGATTTGAACAGGGCAAGCCAAAAAGATGATTTCCCCTTACCTCACATCGACGTTCTTGTTGACAATACCGCTCAACACAAGGTTTTCTCCTTCATGGATGGTTTTTCAGGGTATAATCAGATCAAGATGGCTCCGGAAGATATGGAGAAGACTACCTTTGTGACTCAGTGGGGCACCTTCTGTTACAAGGTCATGCCATTCGGGTTGAAAAATGCTGGGGCAACCTACCAGCGTGCCATGGTTGCTTTATTTCATGATATGATCCATCATGAAATTGAGGTATACGTTGATGACATTATAGCAAGGTCTCAAACTGAGGAGGAGCATCTTGATCATCTGAGAAAGCTGTTTGATCGTCTAAAGTTGTACAAGCTGAGATTGAATCCCAACAAATGCACCTTTGGGGTAAGGTCCGGAAAATTGCTAGGTTTCATTGTAAGTGATAAAGGTATTCAGGTGGAACCTGCCAAGGTAAAAGCCATACAAGAGATGCCGACTCCAAAGACAGAGAAAGAGGTCAGAGGCTTCCTGGGACGACTGAATTACATTGCCCGTTTCATCTCACATCTGACTGCTACTTGTGAGCCAATCTTCAAATTACTGAAGAAAGATCAAGTGGTACGTTGGAACGATGAATGTCAGGCTGCTTTTGAAAAGATAAAGGAATACCTCCAAGAGCCACCCATTCTTATGCCACCAGTGGAAGGAAGACCTCTGATACTATACTTGACAGTACTTGATAATTCAATGGGGTGTGTGCTGGGGCAGCATGACGAGTCTGGCCGAAAAGAGCACGCTATTTATTACTTGAGCAAAAAGTTTACCGACTGTGAGTCTCGTTACTCATTGCTTGAGAAAACTTGCTGCGCTCTAGTATGGGCTGCTCGCCGGCTGAGACAGTATATGCTGACTCACACCACTTTGTTGATTTCAAAGATGGATCCCATCAAGTACATCTTCGAAAAGCCTGCTCTGTCGGGGAGAATAGCGAGATGGCAAATGATCTTAACAGAATATGATATCCAGTATACAACTCAGAAAGCAATCAAAGGAAGTGTGCTGGCAGATCATTTGGCACACCAACCTGTGGACGATTATCAATCATTGAACTTTGATTTTCCGGACGAAGACATCATGGTGGTAACAGATTGTGAAGTACCTGGACCGGATGAAGGACCTGAGGAGGGATCCCGATGGTCTATGCATTTTGACGGAGCCTCCAATGCTTTGGGTAACGGCGTCGGCGCTGTAATCATATCTCCCAAAGGAACTCATACTCCACTCACCGCCCGATTATGCTTCAACTGCACCAACAATATGGCAGAGTATGAGGCATGTATCATGGGTCTTCAAGCCGCGATCGACTTAAGGATCAAGTCTCTGAGTGTCTTAGGAGATTCCACTCTCGTGATCAATCAGATCAAAGGCGAGTGGGATACGAAACACCCGAATCTTATTCCTTACAAGGAGTATGTGTCAACCTTGCTTCCCCACTTTGAAGAGATAACTTTTGAGCACTTCCCAAGAGAGGAGAATCAGCTAGCGGACACACTGGCTACGATGTCTTCAATGTTCAAAGTTAAATGGGACAATGAGGCACCCCAGATCATCATCTGGAAGTTGGACGAACCGGCATACTGCTGCGACCTTGAGGCCGAAAAGGTGACTGAAAAACCCTGGTATCATGAGGTGAAAAGGTACTTGGAAGCTCAGGAATACCCTGAAGGTGCATCTGTCAATGAAAAGAAGTTCATGAGGAGGTTTGCTGCAAAATTCTTCCTCAGCAACGGCATTCTCTACAAACGGAATCATGATTCAACTCTACTGCGTTGTGTGGATAAGGCTGAAGCAGAGAAGATCATGATAGAATTGCATGAAGGAACATTCGAAACACATTCCAGTGGGCACACCATGGCAAAGAAAATCCTTAGGGCAGGATATTTCTGGTCCACAATGGAAGCCGATTGTTACCAACACTCTCGAACTTGTCACAAGTGCCAGATCTATGCTGACAAGGTGCACATCCCTCCGGTTCCTTTGAACATCCTGACGGCACCTTGGCCTTTCGCAATGTGGGGCATCGATATGATCGGTGAGATCCGACCAACGGCAACCAACGGGCATCGCTTCATCTTGGTGGCGATCGATTACTTCACGAAGTGGGTTGAGGCAGCTTCCTACGCTACGGTAACCAAGAGCGTCGTGGCACGTTTCATCCGGCATAATCTGATCTGTCGATACGGTGTCCCAGAGAGAATCATTACGGACAACGGTACCAATCTCAATAACAAAATGATCAATGAACTCTGCGAACAATTCAAAATACAGCATCATAACTCTTCTCCTTACCGGCCGAAGATGAATGGAGCTGTAGAAGCAGCTAATAAGAATATCAAGAAAATTGTGCAGAAGATGACAGTGACCTATAAAGATTGGCACGAGATGTTACCGTTCGCTCTTCATGGGTACCGTACCTCAGCAAGGACGTCGACCGAGGCAACTCCTTTCTCCTTGGTCTATGGCATGGAGGCAGTCTTGCCAATTGAAGTCCAGATACCCTCCCTCCGAATAATGAAGGATGCAGACTTGAATGAAGATGACTGGATCCAGACTCGACTTGATCAATTAAACTTGATTGACGAAAAGAGACTCACTGCTATCTGTCATGGTCAAACGTATCAAAAACGAATGATCAGGGCATTTAACAAGAAAGTCAGACCACAAGAGTATCAGGTTGGAGACCTGGTCATCAAACGCATCATCCTTCCTCAAAGTGATCCCCGGGGCAAATGGACCCCTACTTACGAAGGGCCATTTGTGGTTAAACATGTGTTCTCAGGAGGAGCCATGATCCTAACCACCATGGATGGTGACGACCTTCCTCACCCCGCCAATGCAGACATTGTAAAAAGATACTACGCATGAATAAAAAGACCCGCTAGGTTGACATACCTAGGCAAAAATAAGGGCTTCCCGGCGAACCAAAAGGGTTCGGGCAAAAATAAGGGATGAAATGAAAAAAATCTGTACACCCGGCAAGTCGAAAACCCGAAAGGGCGGCTTGGGAAAAAATGGGTATCCCGGTGGACTGAAAACCCGAAAGGGCGGTCCAGGCAAAAGTTAGGGATAAAGCGTAACACTATGTTTCATTGGATCACTTCGCATCCGGAATTCGGCGTCTACTATCTGGCTCAGATTTCGGCATTGACCAATCAGCTTCATCTTCAATTAGGCAGCAAACCGATGAGACGCTTGGAGACATAAAGGCGATAGCAGAGTTGGAATCCAGTGGGATTATTCACATAGCTGTTTTGTTCTTTTTCAAAATTGTAAATTATTCGGCGGCATCCCCTTACTAGGATGTCAGCCTCTTGTACAAAAAAAAAAGAGAGCCTATTTACAGGCAAATCTCAAGATCAATACAAACACACTTTTCAGACAAATTGCCAATTGTTTTTTCTTTTTGTTTTGTCTTGCGAAGAACGTCCAATGTTCATTTTTGATATATGCATTTGTCATTAAATTGCTAATTCATAAATACTTGCATGTGAAACAAAAGACTAATTACAGGTGACATTAGAAACAGGGGCAATGTGAAGTTGTCTAATGCAGTCTGTTTGCCTTGTCCGCCAAGGTATCAAGATAGATTCAACTGAAGAATGTGACCAGGTTATCTCAACTCCCCACAGAGTGAGATAAGTTTCAGCAAGGCATCAGTCCTACAATGAGTATCCTATTTCTCCAGCGAGTCAGCGTTACTTTCCCCAAGCAGAGTTGGTTCCCCGTCGACCCTGAAAAGGCAACATTCCCCGATGGAGTACAGGCATTCATCAGCAAACTTCCCCGGAAGTCTTGATCTAAGATTGTTCCCCGGTGGTATACAGATGTTCCAAATTTCCCCAGGAAAGTGGAATTCGTTTCCCCGGCAGGAGACTTCTTCCCAGTAGATTCTGGAAGCTTATCCCCTGCAGAATACGGACGTCTCTCCCGAGCTTTATTCAAAGTTATTCCTCACAAGGGCTTATAACTGGGTTATCCTCAGCTAATTGCCACAGAAGACCGTCCTCGGCCAAGTTCTTTCAATCCCCAGCGGAGTTTATCTTCGGTATCCCCAGCGGAGTTTATCTTTGGTATCCCCAGCGGAGTTTATCTTTGGTATCCCCAACGGAGTTCATCATTGAAACCCTCAGTGAAGCTTTTGTCGAACTTCAGCAAAGTATCTCTTCCACAGAGCAATTCCCCGGCCGGTCGTCAAGGATTTATTTTCCTAAAGAAAAAATTACATTCATAAACATTTCACACTTTCATACATCTTGCTTACATACATGATAAAGTGCATATAACACTATCTCATGTTGAACATCATGACATCATGCATATCATACATCATGACATTGCATACAACTTATGTTTTTGCCTTTTCAGGAAAAAGACAATCCCAAAGACGAATACCTTCAACTGCCACAATTCCAGATTCAATACCTGTATCTAGCCAGGGCACATCTGAGAGTGGTCAGTTTCCAGACTCGATTCCTGTATCTAGCCAGGGCACGTCTGAAGAGTTCGAAGATTCGATTCCTGTATCCAGCCAGGGCACATCTATCAACTACAACATTTCCAGATTCGATTCCTGTATCCATCCAGGGCATATCTATTGACCACATTTCCAGACTCGATTCCTGTATCTAGCCAGGGCACGTCTGAAAAGTTCGAAGATTCGATTCCTGTATCCAGCCAGGGCATATCTGTTGACAACTATTTCCGGATCCGATTCCTGTATCCAGCCAGGGCACATCTGTGAACAACCGATTGTAGATTCGATACCTGTATCTAGCCAGGGCATATCTACATCAGGAGATTGAAGATCAAACACCTGTAACAAGTCAGGAAAACATCTGTCTTTCTCAAATACACGAGTTCTCGCTAAGGAATCTCTTATGCGATCAACACTTCCAAATGGCATCTATAAGCCCATTCCTAACAAGTTGTTGTCACCTCTCCAAATGGCATCTATAAGCCCATTCCCGACATCACATTGCTGATACTTCAACATGCGAGTGCAAATTTCCGGGCACTCTAGTGTCCAATCTCCTTTTACCCTCGAGTCGCGAAAGGCAATCCTGCCAATCTAACTCTTCAGGTTCAAGAAGATTGAAGAGGGGCAACTGTTGTACCCCAAAATTTACCCTCCCATTTCCTTAACATGTTCTCATCACAAAACCCTTGGAACTCAAGGTCCAGTTAGGGTTTCCTCTGCTCAAGACTTCTCCTTGCACTGTTGGCTCAAATTAGGGTTTGTATTTACACAAAGATGTTTTGACCTAAAATTCCTAAGATGACTTTCATGCTTCATATTGGATTCCCAATTTCATCCATACCAAGTTTCAAGCCTTAACTCCAAATTTTGCCCAGTCAATTGGACAGTTGACCTAGAAATCAACTGTATTGGGGAAAAAGTCAACAGTGGCCAATTGACAGTCAAATCTCATGAAAATTGACCCACATCAACATTATGAACTCATATGGACCATTTGATCAAGTTTGTATCACAATTCCACAAGAAATTTGATCAGATCATCAAAAGGGCAAAATGGTCATTTTTAGGGTTTTGACTGCACAAGGGTAATTTTTGACTGTTTGACCCAACCAATGGCAAACCAAGCTCACATATGGAATCAAGGACTCAATGGAATTGTCTTGACATGTTCAACAAACTCAAAAGATCCCAAGTACACAAGATTGACAATTGAATTTCCCAGTCAATTGATCAATTTTGACTGTATACTGAAAAGTCAAACTTTGACTTTTTGGTCAAAATCAAGTGTCAAGATTCATTTTTCATCAAAACATGCCAAATCATGAAACTTGTTCACCAAGAAACCAAGAAATGCAAATTAGGGTTTGAAATGAGAATTTTTCATAACTTAGAATTTTTCTAAGTTATGGAAAACCCTAATTTTTCCCAACTTTGCTCCACTTTTTCACCATGATCCATTTGGATTCAAACAAAAGACAAAACATGAAAGTTGTAGCTTGTTGCATAATCTACAACTTTGATTCACAAAGTTTTCCCAAAAGAGGCTTGTATCTCAAGTTACAAATTTTTGAATAAGGGCACTAAACCATTCATAACTTAGTGAAAATTTGACCTTTTCTGACAAGGTTTTCTACCTAACTTCAAGGCCATTTTCCATACACTTCCACTTGGAATTTCAACTTGAACTTCAAAGATGGATTGTAGTACACATTCCAAGCTTTCCAAAATGTCCAAGAACTCATCAAACAACCTCATAACTTGAGAGAATCAAATTTTGCAAAATGGACAAAAGTCACTTTGATTCATGGCCATGTACATGTTCATACACTTTGCAAATTTTCAAATCAGCATGGGCAAGCTAGTTACAGGCCTCTAATCCCTTTCTTACTCAATAATTAAATGCCAATCCATTGTGTTTTAGCTTTGTTTGGTTCATATAGTCATTACACAAGGAATTAAACCTTAATTGGAAAAAGTGATTTATCCATTTTTGCAAAGTAGAACTTTATGTCAAGTTTGAAATCAAGAGGTACAATGCATATCTTTGGACACAGGATTCATGGACATAACACACTGATCAAGACTAAAAGATGCAGCATAGTGTGAGGGCCTGGACATGCTAGAATGATCAAGTGGCCATTGCTTGCTTCAAGTTCAAGTAAGATAGCATAACTTGTACCAACACACAAACCAGTTGACAAACACTTAGACAAAGTTATCAAACACATTCCAAACATCATAACCAAGCTATTGCACGACCCTAATACCTCCAATCCCTCCCAAAACTCAGAATCACCTTGAAACTGCTCAAACAGAGCAACCTCTGCAGATTGAGTTCCAACTCTCAATCCTTTCAAGCTTTCTTGCCTAAACCAGTTCACACACCTTCTATACCATCTATGCAAGCTAACCAAAAGCAAAAGCACGACCTGTAATCACTCTAACTGGTTCCACCATTTTCAGTTTCTTGTTTTGCAGGTGAAGTGCTCTAGCACGATTCAGAAGCTCTCAAGACAAAGTAAACATTGGAATAGCATCCCTGGACCTCAAGGAAGCTTTTCCAATCAGCACCTTGCACTGAAAGCTCCCCCATTGCAAGATAGAACTTCAGTTGAACAAGTATCTTGGTGAACTCGTATCTCTCTTATTATGCATCATTAGCCTTAAGTTTGTGAATAAACAATGTCCTACTCATGCCACTGAACATGTACATTCTTTTACTTTTCATTTCTTTTGCTTGAGCTGTGAGAATTTGAGGTTTGAAAATGGCAGAAAAACTAGGTTAGGATTTGGGGGAGGAGAAATTCTCCCTCATCTTAGAGAGTTAGATCAAGTTATGCATATGGTTAGAATCGTCTCTTCATGCTGAACATTTTTTATGTTATGAGTTTTTGTTAAAAAGCCAAGAATCAGGAGTTAGGAGATGGAGTACAGGGCGCGCGTTTTTTTGAATTCTGTTGTACAGAGGTTGAAGAAAGGTCTTCATGGGCTGGGCCTATGTTGACTTTCCTTTTCACACCACCCTTTTTGGTTTTACACCCCTGAGCCCATTTGCTTCATTTTTAATATTTTTGACTTTTGCCTTTTTTTGATTGGTTCATTTATTTTTCCTCAGCATATTAAAAACATAAAAATATTTTTCTCATCATTTTTTGAATTTATTGAGTATTTATTTGATTGTTTCTTTTGTTTATACATAAATAAATAAACATATATATATATATATATATATATATATATATATACTTTTTTGTTTAAAATATTAAGATAATACAAAATATATTTTTATACATATTTTTATCTTATTTTTACTTCCTGAAAATATTTTATAAAAATAATACTTTTTATTTAAATATTGAATATTATTAATTAATATGTATAAAACATAATTTTTGTAAATAACATAAATAAATAGATATATTAATATACTTGGGAGAAAAATATCAAAAAAATATACATATTTTATTTTTTAATATTTAATACTAAAAAATGCCTTTTTTACAAATATACCATATTTTATTTTATTTTTGTATGTAAATATTAATTATTGTATGAATTAATTGATCAATATCCCTTTTTGATTAAAAATTAGGGTTTTGCCCTAAATTTGAAAATACTCCAAAAATAATACCTAAATATTTTTCTCTTTTATTTTACATAAATAATACTTTTTCATACATATAAAAATTCCTTTTCTACATTCTTGCATATTTGTTTTATTTACCATTTAAATTATACATTTATTTATATTGTAAATATTCAAAGCAAATGATGTAATAGTTTAGATTCAATTTCTTGTCAAAATATCTCCCCATTTGAACATTTGTACCCCCCTTCCCATATTTGGTTGTGTAATAGCTTAGTAAATTTATTTTCGCACTTTATTGCTTTCTAATGATAACATGTTAGAATTAGGGTTTGTATGCGAAAAAACGACAAAAATAGTTATGACCTAATCTCAAGACAAACAAGCATGAAAATGAACACACAAATCACACTGGCACCCCCTAGGGTATTCCACTTGTTGCCTTTCAAAATTGGGCCATATTGCATGTTAGGTCTCTTTGGGCAAAACAAACACAAATCAAATGATCATAGTCCCTCGATGACGCTTTCAAAATGTTGCCTATACAAATGATCAAGTCCCTTAAGAAATTGCCTAAAGATACTTAGCACCATTGCAATTATGGTCTAAACGATGACCCGCGCCCGTCCCTTTCACATCCTAACATGAGATTGTCCACCAAATGCAATGGTGGAACAAACTTACTAAAAGGGTTAAAACATGGCAATAAATCTTTGAGAAATTTAGGAGTAGACAACCTCTTAGTTACTTGAATCAAAAACAAAACACTTGCCAATTTTCTAAAAACACACTTCACAAACACTTTCAAAACAAACTTTCAAAAACAAATGAAAACCTTTTCAAAAGACATACACCTTTGTATACATCCCAACATGGATCATTACAAAGGTTGCCACCATATTGGCCTCTTTTTAAAACATTTTTCAAACCCACACACAAAGCACCATTTCAAACAATTGAAAACAAAAGGCAAGTGATCTAAGCGAGTAACTAAGAGCCCATGGATAACCATGGATAGAAAGGGTGCTAATACCTTCCCTTTCTATAATCTACTCCCCGAACCCAAGAAAACATCTCAAAGGTTTTTGCTGTGCTTTTTAACCTTTCCTTAGGATAAAATAAAAAGTCGGTGGCGACTCTTGCTCAACCGAAACATTTGCGAAAACAAACGCAAAACCTCAAGTCAGTTCTCCCACCGTATCACAGGTATCATCGTAGAATCCCAAGATCTCCCATAGGCCTAGTTCTCCACCTGTAGGTTTCCCCTAGTAGATCGGCCATAGGTCTCGCTGTAGGATCGAAGGTCGTCCCTAGATCTTATCCACTGTCTTTTCGTACCAATATTTTCCTTGTATCTAAATCACCACCACATTACAGGTCATTACCTTTCCCTCTATTGGCATCACCGCCATGTAATAAGTCCAATATCTGTCTTGTATTAGCATCGTCACAATGTTATAAGTTACCCTTTAAACCCTTCTCACTAGGAAAAACAGAAAAAATTATTTCCCCAGCAGATATCACAAAAATAATAGCACTCGCATTTTATCTCAGAGAAAATTCTTGACATTGATATTTAATCATCTTCCACCTTGAATGTTCGAAAGACTAGCATCAATCTAACCTTCAGGTTTAAGACAATTAAATAAGGCCAGTTGTAATACCCCAAATTTATCCTTCCCCTTTTCAAAGACCATCTGGCTTATGCATCTTTCATTTTGCATATACATATACTCCAATTGGTCATTTGGCATTGCATGTATCAATGACTATGGGATCAAAGTACTCATTTCCAAAGAATTATTGCAAAGAAATCAGATGTTTTGACGGATGTGTGATATTGTGAACCAGAAATGGCGCGTCATGGGGTTAGGCTCAGAAATTTGCAACTTGCAACCATAGTACTATTTTGCACTAGTTCTTCAAGCATCATAATCGTCTTGGTATTTTCTTCATTTCACGTGTTCAAGCCAGAAGTCAATTGTACGCAAAAGATCTCTGAACAATCTGGTTTCCCTTGAAGTGGTATTGGAATTCTGACTAGTTATTTGTTTCCGCGGCGTTTGGAAATTCATAACCTACATATGATTCAATATATTCATTTAATTCTCCGAGCATTAAGAATGTATCAATTTTCTTATCATTTATCATGTTCAGCTCAAGGGATAATTCTATAAAGAAAAACTCTAAGAACATTAATCTTTTGAAGACGGTATACTGATTCAAGTCGTCTTGCGGATATTCAAAAATGTGTAACTCCGAACTGGTTCATCTTCTTTGGTTGGTTCTTACATAAAAATAGTCGTCTTTATGTGTACTTAATTTTGTATGTTCGGGCCGAGAGAGAATTTCCCAAGGAAAGCCTCCAAACGTGCGGATCTTCTGAAGGCGTTCAGTGAAAAAACAATGGAAAAGTGTGCTGAAGGTGCAGTTTTTGGACACTAGAAAAAACATAACCCACTCCTCGTTCGTTGTTTCGGACCCGTTATTTTTGCAAAAATTCCATCTCAATGTCATCTATATTCCATCTCTTATGACCAAAGACTGATTCTGTAAGGAAAGGGCCGGGAATTTTGAGTTATTGAAGAAATTTTGGTGCTGAACCAAATCTCCATTATACCGTTCTCCGATATTACAAAAATTGTAACTCGATGGATTTTTATCATATCACGCTGGGTTTGGAAGAGTTGGTTCACAAATTTTGTCTATTACATTTTGTTTTCAGGTTCCAAACGTAAATGGTACTCTTAAGGCTTCCTTTTTTGGTCTATTTCGCACGTGACACACTGAAAATACTGAACCATAAAATATTTTCATCTGAGGCGAAACTTCAAAAAATCATGACTAAATCATCGTTCATCCGATTGAGTCTATTCTTTCGGAAAAGTATCACAAATTTTATTATCTTTGTTTTCTGTTTTAGAATGGAATCGAGATTCCATATGGATGATGATGTGGCGCTTTGTGGGCATGTTGAGATTATTTTTGTCAAGTCAAGGCCCAACCCAATTGCACATCCAAGGCCCAAGTTGCTCACACTATATAAACTCAAATCTGATTTTTGTTTCAAAAAATGGGGAACATAACTTCACAATCTCAAGATTACTCAAAAACACCAAAAAAAACTCTCTCTCTATTTGCTCCAAGATCAAATCAAGGTTTTCTCTACTTTTTTCATCAAGAACATTGAACAACTTTTTCAACAACTTTTTAAAGAAAAAATCAAAGGCAATTATCCTCCAATCTTTGATCTGATCGTTGCAATCTCTATACCTAAGCTTCCTCTTCGTTTCTATCGGTGAGCATTTTTTATTTAAGCACTTTTTCAAATAAGTAATTCTTGAATAAGCACTTTTGGAAACTCTTGAATCAAGCTTTGATTAAGGAATTGAATTGTGAAACTGATTTCGATTATGAAAATGTGAATTGATTTGGAATCATATTGCACAAATCCAGAATTGGATAGTTGAAATAAGTGCTTATTGAATTAAGTGATTTTCATGAAAATTCTTATTCAAGAAAATAAAGCTTAGTGTTGTGTAGAGATTATTTTGTTGATTCTTGATCATTTATGATTGACATAATTTGGATTTTGGATCATACAAAAATCATGTTTTGAATTGTGCAAAATTATGTGTTGAATGTGTGAAGATCTTGTGTTTGATCAATTGTCTAAGCCATGAAAATCCTAAAATTTTAAAAAAATTTGCCTTTGACTCGAAGGTAACTGGTTAACCAGTTATGGTAACCGATTACCCATAAAAAATAGTTTCTGGAATTTCTGGTCAGCTTTAGGGTAACTGTTTACCCAGTTATGGTATCCGGTTACCCCAAAACAGAAACTTCAGCACTTTTGTTACCTCAATAAGGTAATCGGTTACCCAGCTATTATAACCGGTTACCCCAAAGCAGAAACTTTATCACTTTGGTTACCTTAATAAGGCAACCAGTTACCCAGTTACAGTAACTGGTTACCCCAAAACAGAAACTTCAACACTTTTGTTACCTCAATAAGGTAACCGATTACTCAGTTATGGTAACCGGTTACCCCAAAACAGAAACTTCTGTACTTTTGTTACCTTAATAAGGTAACCTATTACCCAGTTATGGTAACCAGTTACCCTAAAATAGAAACTTCTAATTTTTTGTCACCTCAATAAGGTAACCGATTACCAAGGTATGGTAACCGGTTACCCTAAAATAGAAACTTCAGCACTTTTGTTACCTCAATATGTTAACCGTTACTCAATTATCGCAACCGGTTACCCCAAAACAGAAACTTAAGTACTTTTGTTACCTCAATAAGGTAACCAGTTACCCAGTTATGGTAACCGGTTACCCCAAAACAAAAACTTCTAATTTTTTGTCACCTCAGCAAGGTAACCGGTTACCCAGTTATGGTAACCAGTTACCCAAGCAGAAACAATAATTTTTGCCTTTTTCTTATTGCATTTTCTCTTCCGGTTTGCTTTCCTTGTTACTTTTTAACTCGTTTGTTGACTTGTGCAAGGTACATGGTATTGTTTTTCGATCATGTAACATAGTCGTGGTTATGTGATTTAAAACACTCAGCTTATGCTCGCTTCTGATGCGACATGACTTCTTTCTCATTTCATGAGAGATATTCTTTACTTGCTCGCGGTTGTCTGAATATTGCTTTGCTTGTATTGTTTCCTTGTGCAGGAATTCTGATTATGCGACGCATTTGTAGATTGCAATTTATTTTCGCACTTGACCATTGTTGGATTTTACTTCTAACTCTTGTGCTTTTCTTGGTGAATTTTGCTCGACGCATTCCTTGCTTCCCCTTGCTTTTGTCAGCTAGTTGACGAACTTGTGCTCGATTGGTAGCTTACCTTCTGCATATTTATTGCATTCCTTTACTGCTTTCCTTGCCATGAGAAGTAGGATATATATGTATGACATGGGTCTTTGTTGCTGATCATGTTATGAACCCCTCTGATTTATTTAAAGACCCGTTTAGGGAAATTCTGCAATATTTGCCATTACGTTTTACTTGTGTGTGGTTTGTTTAAAACCCTACTGTGATATGGTGGAAGAACTGATTTTTAATACCCGTTTGCGTTTTTTGTTCGCAAAATGTCGCAGTAAGCAAGAGTCGCCACCGACTTTTATTTCATCCAATCAGAAAGGAAAAAAGTACAGAAAAAAAAATCCTTTTTTGAGATTTTGAGCACGAGGGTAGATTATAGAAAGGGAAGGTGTTAGCACCCTTTCTATCCATGGTTTTCCATGGTCTCTTAGGTACTTGCTCACTTTTAAATTTCTTGTGTTTGTGTGCTTGTTTTTGAAAAATGTTTTACTTCGTGATAATCCTTGTATCAGTCCTCAAGGGTGTGATGAAGTTGTTTTGAACATTTGTTTGAAAAGTGTAAGTGTGAAAAGTTTTGATTTGAGAAAGTACCTACTAGCATCTACCCACTCGAAAAAATATCATTTCTATTCTTGTTTCCTTTAGACAACACTATCCTACTATTGAGAAATAGGTAGCACCATAACTGGAATCTGTAAGGGTCAATTCGAAAGGGACGTACGGTCACTAAAGCAATATTAGGACACCTTAGTAGTAACCCTAGAGTATTAAGATCTTTTCGAGGCAACATTTCTGAGGCAACATTTGAACGAGACAATTTGATCTCTTTAGACAGGAGGGCAACCACTAAGACACCATATGCCTCATGATCGTTTACCGAAGGCAACCGAAGTGAGAGTATACCCTAAGAGTGAATATGTGGGAGTGATTTATTTTCAATTTATTATCTTTGCACATTAGGGTTTTCTAACCATTTTAATTTTGTCACGCATTCTTGCCATACAATCCTAAACATACATCTAACAATTAAGAGTTTTGCGGAAAGTAAATGCGAAAAAAAAAATAACCTACGCTTATTACATGGCTTTGACAGTTACATAATTGTCGTTGACAGTAAATAAAGTTACGGAAATTTAAAAACCCTAATTAAAACTATTACATCCTCAAAACAGTTACAAAAATAATAAAAGAATTAATTGCGCACGGTAAGTTAAATGCGAGGCAATTAGGTTTTTGACCCTTTGACTAACCCTACTTGCGATTGATTAAAGAAAAAATGTTTTTTTGTCATGTTTTGTTATTTGAGAAAATAATGAATAATTAAATTGCAAAGAAAATCCTAAGTTCTAATTAATGTTAATTTAGGAAAATAAATAAATCAATGAAAAGCAATTAATTCTAAATAACCTATTTTTTGTATTTTTATTTTATTTGCAAAAAGAAAACAATTAAATCAAGAATTAAACCTAATTTTTCTAGTTGATTTTAATTGTAAAAATAAGTTAAAGTTACCCTAAATTAAATTAAGATAATTAATTAAAAATTAAATTTGATAATAATAAAAAAAAACTAATTCTAAATTTATGAATTCTCTATTTTGTGAATTTATGAAAAAAATTGATTTTTAAAAATAAAATAAATAAATAAATTGAAAAGAATAAAGAAAATGAAAAGAGAAAGAGTGAAAATTGTCCCGTTCAAATGTTGCCTCGAAAAGATCTTAAGACTCTAGGTTTACTACTAAGGTGTCCTAATATTGCTTTAGTGACCGTACGTCTCTTTCGAATTGACCATTACAAACTCCAACGATGGTTCTACCTATTTCTCAATAGTAGGATAGCGCTGTCTAAAGGAAACAAGAATAGAAACAATCTTTTTTCGAGTGGGTAGATGCTAGTAGGTACTTACTCAAATCAAAACTTTTCACACTTACACTTTTCAAACAAATGTTCAAAACAACTTCATCACACCCTTGAGGACTGATACAAGGGTTATCACGAAGTAAAACATTTTTCAAAAACAAGCACCAAACACAAGAAATTTAAAAGTGAGCAAGTACCTAAGAGCCCATGGAAAACCATGGATAGAAAGGGTGCTAACACCTTCCCTTTCTATAATCTACCCCCCGTACTCAAAATCTCGAAAAAGGATTTTTTTCTGTACTTTTTTCATTTCCGATTGGATGAAATAAAAGTCGGTGGAGACTCTTGCTTACCGCGACATTTTGCGAACAAAAAATGCAAACCAGTATTAACAGTCGGTTCTGCCACCGTATCACAGAACTGGCGACTCTGCTGGGGAAATTATAAGTGGGGTATACCTTAGGATCTAGGTCATTAAAATTTCTTCTCTTGATTGCTTTGTTTGCTTTATTTTTGAGGGTTTTGTTTGGGGTTACTATATATCCTATACCCGGATCTGGGGGCACTCATTAGGTAAGTAGCAATAGAATGTGAGGGAACTGTACGGCGTAGACCGATACGGTTGAAGTAGTAGCTAAGTTAGTGTGACACTTTGGTTGGTACCGGTATCCCTTGTGGTGAAACGAGGAGAATACGGGGCCGCTACGTGGTGTCATGAAGCACTAACGAACCTTAGAACCTTAGTTGAACAACTTGGCCATTAGAAAGTAGCGAGATAGCCGACCTCGGTGTAGAGCTGAGAACTGGTTGATACTCGATGCTACACTCATTGAGATCATACTTTCGGAATATTTTGGCCGTAAGAAAAGATTGCGTGAGCTGATACCATGACCGATAAAGGATGGTCAGTGATATTGAGATCCTCTAGAACCTGGTTACTTTTCTAGGACAGGTTTGAAACCAACTTAACTTCAAGAAGGTATTACCTTTGACCTCATGCAAGCTTTAAACCTAAGGGTTTTGTGTGCTTTGACTGTGTTTGCAATACCTGTGTTTGCTATACCCGTGGTTTATCATGACATCATGCATCATAATATGGCATTCATGCTTCATTACACTAACCATTTCAAAGACCAAGGGAATTTATCTATGTTCTGTTTTGCAGATCATGGCTTCCGTGCGTAGAAATACTATCTGAATCAGCTTTGTGAAGATACCTTCCCAACTCAAAGAGCTAGTATCAAGAGTTTCTGAAACTTCTACTTTCATTAAGAGACACGGTCAACTTCTCAGCCTAGTTACTTCAAACTTTGATGAACAAATGATGAGCATACTTTTTCAGTTATTCGATCCCAAGCATCACTGCTTCACCTTTCCAGATTATTAGTTGGTACCCACCTTGGAAGAATTCTCTCAGCTATTGGGCATACCCATTCTTGAACAGGTACCCTTCACAGGTATAGAAGAAGTTCCTAAGCCAGAATTCATTGCCTCAGCTTTGCATTTGAAATGGGCCGACGTGGTATCCAATTGGGAAACTCGAAGTGGAGTCGAGGGTTTTCTAACCAAATTTCTGATAGACAAGGCTCAACTATTTTGGGATGATATGGATTTTCAGGCTTTTGAGGAGGTCTTGGCTCTTCTTATCTATGGTTTTGTTCTCTTCCCTAATCCGGACTCCTTCGTAGATGTGAATGCTATCAATATTTTCCTTTCTCGCAACCCTATGCCTACCTTGCTTGGAGATATTTTGCACACTCTCCATACTCGTACCATGAAGAGAAGAGGGACT
Source organism: Vicia faba (assembly GCA_948472305.1). Taxonomy (NCBI): domain Eukaryota; kingdom Viridiplantae; phylum Streptophyta; class Magnoliopsida; order Fabales; family Fabaceae; genus Vicia; species Vicia faba. The sequence continues at coordinate 694,474,785 of OX451735.1, forward strand.
CTTATGTGCTGCATGCCGTTGCTGTCGAGGTGGTTTATTTCTCACCTCCCTAAGTTTTTATCGAAGAATGAAGAAGGTTTGGGTTGGTCGCAAAGGATAATGTCCCTCGCTCATACGGATATTCTTTGGTGTTCCCGAGCTATGGAATACATTGCTATTATTGACCGCTGTGGGGAGTACCCTAATGTCCCATTACTTGGTATCAGAGGGGGTATAACTTACAATCCTTGTCTAGATTTGCGATAATTTGGTCATGCTCGAAGGGATGGTTCCCATGAGTTACTTATTGAGGGCATTGTATTCAACTATGAGGATGATGTTAATGAGTATCGCCGGAGGTTCATACGAGCTTGGGGCATGGTAAACAGATCTGACGCCAGAGATTTGGGACCAAAGACTTCCATTCCTATGGAGCCTTACCTCCAATGGGTACGAGCTCGTGCCTACAATCTTATGATGCCTTATGTGGCCGTATTACCAGTGATTGTGGAGCCCACTACTGACGAAGGCATTCCTTACACGGTTCTCTATCCTTACATGCCCACTGATCTCGGGGAGTTATAGAGGTCTTGGATTCAGCTGAAGAATGAGCGGGATACATACAGGGAACAATTCCATGATCAAGAGAGGAAGGTTTTAAAGCTCACCAGGCAGCTCCAGGAAGAAAGAGTGCTCAATGATTATATCAGCACAAAGAGAAAGCGTCCATGGGACTTTTGATTTTTCTTTTCTAGTTTTAGATTTGTTTTATTTACTTATTTGTAACACCTTAAAGGCATTTTGAACCTTCAAATTTAAGCTAATAAAGTTTTTGTTTATTTTGGTTTGCAAATTTAAATTTCCCGAAGTCTTTGAAATCATTACATGCGCATCCCATTATCATACACATCATTACATGTACCATTACAGGTTTCTCATCTTCTTCGCTGTTTATTTCAGTAGAAATGTATTCCGATCAAGCCATTAAGGATCTTCAGGCACAAAATGCCCAGTTCCAACAAATGTTCATCAGTCTGGAAAAAGGGCAAGAGGATCTGAAAGCCCTTATTCTGAAAGAGAAGAAGAAAAAGAAGAAGGTTGTTGGTATTCTGAATATGGGCAGAAGGTTTGGAGAGCGGTTGAAGCGACAAACTGATCTGACCTCTTCATCCAAGGAAGGGGAGAATCAGGAAGAAGAGAAGGACCATAGTCCTGCAATCTCTGACAATGATACTGATTATAACGATGAGCAATATCCTCCTACTGAGGATAGATATAAACAGTTGGAAGATCATTTGAGTGCCATGGAAGTTCAAAGGATACCTGGATTGGATTTTGAAGAATTGGGTTTGGTGTCGATACTGGTCATCCTGCAAAAGTTAAAAGCTCCGGTTTTTGCCAAGTATGATGGGGTGTCCTGCCCAAAACTCCATCTCCGCTCGTATGTCAGGAAGATTCAACCCCACACCACTGATAAAAATCTGTGGGTGCACTTATTTCAAGATAGTCTGTCAGGTACTCAGCTTGAATGGTTCTACCAGTTGGAGGGAGCCAGTGTCCGAAACTGGGAAGATCTTGTTGTTGCTTTCTACAAGCAGTATCAGTATGATGCCGACCTTGCTCCCACTCGTACTCAACTCCAGAGTATGTCCATGGGTGCAGGTGAAGGTTTTAAAGATTATGCTAAAAAATGGAGAGACTTGGCTGGGAGAGTTCAACCCCCTTTGTCTGATAGGGAGTTGGTTGATATGTTTCTAGGAACTCTATCAGGTCCATTCTTCAATCACTTAATCAGCAGCTCGTCATCTGGTTTCACCAAGCTGATTTTAATTGGAGAAAGAGTAGAAGCTGGAATTCGGAGTGGTAAAATGCAGAAGGATGCCTCCTCGAGTTCAGCAAAGAAGCCCTTCGCTGGTAAGAAGGAAACCAGTGCGGTCTATAGCCCGAGGGGCCAAAGCAGATCTGAACACCGTCAAACGGTAAATGCTGTAGTGATACCGAGACCCGCAGTTGCTCCACAATGCAACAATCAACAAAGGGTGGAAAGACCACAACAGAAGTTTACCCGCATCAATATGACTTTGGCTGAAGTTCTACCTCATTTATTAAAATCCAACTTGGCAACCTTGAAAGAGGGTCCCAAGAATCCAAACACTACCTCTCCCAGATATAATCCCAACACACGGTGCGCCTACCATTCTGAGAGTCCTGGCCACGATACAACTGATTGCTGGGCTCTGAGAAACAAAGTACAAGACTTGCTTGAAGCCAAGGAGATAGAGTTCGATACTCTAGAAAAGCCGAATGTTATAACTGCTCCCATGCCCAAACATGGTCGTGGAGTTAATGCTGTTGACACTGATTTGTTTGTGACCTCTGTTGAAGAAATTTCTACTCCTCTTATTACTGTTAAGAAGAATTTGCTGTTGGCCGGTTTATTTCCGGGTTGTGGTGAAGGTTGCCACATATGTTTGATTCTACCTTCTGGTTGCCGTTTGTTGAAGTCAGGTGTTCAGCGCCTGATGGATAATAAAGAGATTTTGTTCGAGAACAGTGTGATACCTGTTGTTCCCATTGAATACGTCGCTATTATAACCATTTCCTCCAATCCTTCCAAGGTTTCCTCGAGAAGACCTGTTAGGATTAAACCTGTTCAAAGAATTGCTCCGCTGATAATCACTGTTCCTGGTCCCATCCCGTACACCTCAGACAAGGCTGTCCCATGGCATTATGGTGCTGATGTGTACTATCATGGCATTAAACAAGATCTGAAGAATGAAGAAGCTGATACTGATGTCAGTAATATTGTCGGGACTAGTAAGGTTACCCGAAGTGGAAGGGTTTTCTCACCTGAGATTGCTCTGAAGATCATCAAGCCTACTGTTATTCCAACTGCTGCTCCAACCAGCACTCTTGACATTTCTCCTGTTCCTACTCCAGTTATTACCCCTGCTGTTGAGCCATCTGGGACTCGGGGCAAGGAAATTATAGGCGAGCCTGCCCGGACGGAGGCACCTAAGAAAATCATTGTGGAAGCCTCTAAACAAGAAATAGAGGAAATACTGAAAATCATTAAGAAGAGCGACTACAATGTGGTCGAGAAGCTGGGGAAGACCCCTTCAAAGATATCCATGTTGTCTCTGCTGTTGTATTCTGAAGCCTATGCGAAGGCTTTGATTGCATTTCTCAAGACTATGCATGTGCCGCAGGAAACTTCAGCAGATCAGTTCAAAGATTGTGTGGCCAGCCTGTCTGCTGACAATGGGATGGGTTTTTCAGATGTGGATCTGACACTGAAAGGAAGGAAACATAATGATGCTCTGCATGTCTCGATTGAGTTCAGGGGCACCACTATGGCTCATGTGCTGGTAGATATCGGGTCTTCACTGAATGTTCTACCGAAGAAAGCATTAGACCGTTTGGATTGTGAGGGTTTGACTCTAAAGCCTAGTAACATTGTGGTAAGGGCTTTTGACGGATCAAAGAGAATGGTGCACGTGGAGGTGGACATCCCTGTCAAAGTGGGTTCTCATACTTTTGGGTCCACCTTCTACGTAATGGATATCAGGCCGTCGCATTCTTGCTTGCTGGGTCGTCCTTGGATCCATGAGGCTGGGGCAGTTACTTCCACACTCCATCAAATGCTGAAGTATCCGGTGAAGGGAAAGATTGTCACGGTGCGAGGTGAAGAAGAATAAATGGTGAGTCACCTCAATTCCTTTCGCTACATAGAGATGGACGAGGAATTCATAGAAACTCCTTGTCATAATTTCGAAGAGATCCCACAGATCTTGGCATCGACTGAAGTTACTACCAACAAACCTCCGTTGAAGATGGCTTCTCTTAAGGACGCCAGGGCTGTGGTTGAAGAAGGTGGGTGTACAAATTGGGGTCAACTCCCCGATTTCACTTACAAAACTGAAAAAATTTGGTTTGGGCTTTACTACAGGGGCTCAAAGGGCTATTAGGCGTGCTTGGGCTGGAAGATCTCCTCTACACATCAGCAATCGGGGAATTAATGCAATTGAAGACAGTGAAGAGGATTCAGACATCGTCAACTAGATCTACCCAACAACCAATAGTGGACCGAATAACTGGACGGCTAGGGACTTCATACCTGTTTCTTTTATTCCGCAGTAATTGACTCATTTGTTTTAAGATTTGTAACAAACAATTTGAAACTTTACGGCCCAGTGCCTTGCCCGATGCACCTTGGCTTTGCTTGTGAGGGCTATTATTTGTCATTTCATATATCATTAATAAAGCATTGGATGTTTCTTGCATACAAATTTTGTGCTCCTTGTTTTTATTTTCTGTCTCTTACTTTATCAAAACATCTATTCTCTTACACACACTCACGTATCATACTGCAGATCCATATCCACTCTGGATCCCATTGATAACAACTCTGCTACAGCCAATTATAACTTCAAAAATCTGATCAACCAAGCCGAGGACGAAGGTGAGGATGATTATGAGGTGCCTGGAGAACTTGCTAGACTATTACAGCGGGAAGAAAGGGTCATACAACCTCATGAAGAGCCAGTAGAGTCAGTGAATTTGGGTATAGAGGAAGACAGGAAAAAGGTTAAAATAGGTGCGAATCTGGAGCCTAGTGTTAAACAACGGTTAATACAGATGCTACACGACTATGTTAAGATCTTCGCCTGGTCCTATGAAGACATGCCTGATTTGGACACTGATATTGTGGTACATCGACTGCCGACTAAAGAAGACTGTCCTCTGGTAAAGCAGAAGGTCCTCCGTATGTGCCCTGAAATGTCAGAGAAAATCAAGGCAGAGGTCATGAAACAGTTCGATGCAGGATTCTTAGCTGTCACTTCTTATCCACAGTGGGTTGCCAACGTCGTTTCGGTACCTAAGAAGGACGGTAAGGTACGGATGTGTGTGGACTACAGAGATCTGAACAGGGAAAGCCCCAAGGATGACTTATCACTTCCTCACATTGATGTTCTAGTCAACAACACCGTGCAACATAATATCTTCTCATTCATGGATGGTTTTTCTGGCTACAACCAGATCAAGATGGCTCCTGAGGACATGGAGAAGACAACCTTCATTACACAGTGGGATACCTTATCAGCGCGCCATGGTCACTTTGTTCCACGATATGATTCACCATGAGGTCGAGGTTTATGTTGATGACATGATAGCCAAGTCCCAATGTTGTACCCAAAAATTTTCCCTCCCATATTTCTCAAAAACTTGCAAGAAAAATCTCCAAGTTGCTCAAGGTTGCTCAAAGATTGACCAGACAAGCTATCTCCTAAGGAAGTCTATCCCAAATTAGGGTTTCACATTGCATCAAGATCCTTGAGCCCAAATGACCTCAAGTGTTAACCAATGTCCTAATATGTTGTCAAGATCATCCATGTCAAGTTTCAAGCCTTGCAGAGGAAGTTTGCTCAGTCAATTGCTCAAAGGTCAAAAAATCGACTGTGCCAAGGAAAAAGTCAACTGTGACCCAAATACAGTCAAACTTCAAGATTTTTTTTGTAAACATTCTAATTTTGAAGTATATTTCATCATTTTATCAAGGGTTGATCATGATTCATCAAGGATTTCTCACAATTAATCAAGATTCAAAAGTTGCCAAATTAGGGTTTTGTAGAAAAAGTCAACTCAACTTTGACCCAGCATAACTTTCTCATACTTTATGAGAAATGACCCATCCAAAGCTCATTTTGAAGAGGATGCAATTACCTACAATCCATATTCATATCCCAAGATAAAAATGTGTACTCACAAGAAGTTATGAATTTGGACATTATAGGTCATTTTGAAAAGTCAACAAAAACACCTATTTTGTAAAAGCTTCATACATGAGCATGGAATATCAAAATGATATGAGACCAAAAGGGTTGCTTAGAGGACATCTCAAGATTTCTAAAAAGTCCAATAACACCTCCAAAGAGTCAAAATTGAGAGAGATATGCATTATCAAAGTTGGACAATTTTTGAAAAAATGCATGAAGCAAATATTGACCAAACATGGATTTTTTCCAAATGGGCCTATCTTTTCAAGTTTGAAACTCATTCCTAACATGGTACACGACCTCTAAGCCCACCCATACATTTTTCTACTATTTATGCTATTTATTTTGATATTTTATTCATTAAAATTCAGAATTATATAAATAAATAATAGAAATAATGTAAATTTTGATATGAATCCATTCTGGGAAATTTTTATGCTGGTTTATGTCAATTGATTTCGTGAAATAACTTGAAAATATGTCCAGGTTCATCCACATGTGAAAATGGCATAAAATCATCAAATATGGCATTTTTTTCAAATCTTGATCATGGTCTTAAAACACAATATTATGAGAGGAGATTCTTTCCATGCTTTCTTGTCTCCTCATTATCCTATGTAAATATAGATCCATACAAGTTTGAAAGGGACGAAAATCCTATCTAAAAAGCTCTCAAAAAGCTCTTCAAAAAGCTCTCAAAAAGCTCTTCAAAAAGCTCTCTAAAAGCTCTTCAAAAAGCTCTTCAGAAATCAAAGAATTGGTGCAAGTCATATCTCGAGGTTCCGATCTCTCTCAATTGACATAAAGCCTCAAAACATCCTCTTGAAGTCCTCAAGAGTATTACAAGGCCCAAGAGCGATCCATCACACGCCTAACACGCCCCTATTTGACAACACCAATTTGGTAAAATTTTAAATTTCGAATCTCTAATTTTAACCACATTTTATGGTATGCTAACGTTTGCTTGAGTTTATATAGAACAATTATGGATGTTTGAATCATAGGTTCCACGCAAGAATCATAAAAACACCATAGTTAGAGCATGAAGCTTTCGAAGATTCGGGCCTAGAGATTTATGATGATTGCACCCCCACATTGCAGGCCCAGTTTGTTTTTCTCTAATTCTTTTATATTTATATTATTTCATTTATTTATTTTACTAACCCATCAAATTATTTTCTTTTTTATCAAAAAATCATAAAACATTTTTCTATCCAATTAAATTCAAGATATTTATTTTTATTAAAAAAAAGTAATTAATTTAATTAGGTTATTAATTATTAGACAACTTTAATTTCTTTTTACATAATTAAAATTAATTAGAATAAATAGGTTTTATTACTAACTTAATTATTTTATTTCTTTCCTAAAATAAAAAAAACCCAAAAATATGTCATTTAATTATTTTCATTAATTAATTTAATAACCAATCAATTTTGCATTTAATTTAAAAATCTAATTTATTTTCTTAAAAAAATATTAAAAACAACAAAAAAACATTTTCTTTTTTTAATTAGGATAGAAGGGTCAAAACCCTAATTTCTCGTCGATCTAATTTTTAATCGCACGCTTTATTATTATTTTGCCCAATTATTGTATCTGCTCACAGTTTGTAATAATTTAATTAGGACGTTTATTTACCTTTACCGCTTTTATTTATTTTTTATGATATTTAATGTAACTGCTCATGGGATGTAATAGTTTAATTAGGACGTTTATTCTACATTTATCGCTTCAATTTCGAAGGGTTTGTTTTTGGATATGTAAATACTCGAAGCCTTATAATAGCTTAGTTTAATTTCCGCGTTTTAAATTCCGCAAAATATTAACTGTTAGATGTATGATTTAGGATGCATGACAAGAATGGATGCTTAATCTTAAAATGGTTAGATCACCCTTAACATGCGCCAAGATAAAAATAACTGAAAACGACACACTCGCACATGCGCACTCTTAGGGTACACTCCACTTGGTTGCCTTCGTACACGGTCATTGAGTATAGGTCATTTTAGAGGTCGTCCTCTTATCTAAAAGATCATAGTCGCCTCGAAATGGTTGCCTCGGATATTGTTGCCTCAAACAAATGATCTAAGACATTAGGGTTACCGCTAAGGCGTCCTAACATTGCTTTGGTGACCGTATGTCCCTCATTCGAATTGACCCTCAAACTCCAACGACGGTGCTACCCACTCACTAATAGTGGGATAACATTGTCTAAAGGAAATTAGAATAGAACGATTCCTTATTCGAGTAGGTAGATTAGTTCTTAGATACTTTCTCATTCAAAACAAAACTCTTTCACACTTACACTTTTACGAACAAGTTTTCAAAAACGCTTCATTACACTCTTGAGGACAGAAGCAAGAGTTAAATCGAAGTTAAAACAAAAACTTTTCAAAACCCACAAACACAAAGAAAGCAATTTTGAAAACAATGAGCAAGTACCTAAGATCCCGTAGATAACTACGGATAGAAAGGGTACTAATACCTTCCCTTTCTATAATCTACCCCCCGTACTTAGAAATATCTCAAAAAAGGATTTTTTCTGTACTTTTTTACTTTCCTTGTTGGATAAAATAAAAGTCGGTGGAGACTCTTGCTTAACGCGACATTTTTCAAAAACGAACCCAAAACGCAAACCAGCATTCCGAAAAACAGTCAGTTCTTCCCATCGTATCACAGAACTGGCGACTCTGCTGGGGAAAAATATAAGTGGGGTGTACCTTAGGAATAGTTCATAATGTTTTCAATTGCTTGACTTGTATGCTTTATCTTTGTGGGTTTGAATCGAAGTTACTATAGATCCTAACCCGGATCTGGTGGATACCCTTTAGGTAAGTAGCAATAGACTGTGAGGGAACTGTACGGCATAGACCGATACGGGTAAAGCAGTAGCTACGTTGGTGTGGCACTTTAGTTTGTACCGATATCCATTGTGGCGCAACGAGGAGAATATGGGTCTTCTAAGGGGTCATTAAGCACCAACTGACCTTAGAACCTCTAATTGACCAACTTGGCCATAGAACAGTAGCAGTATGCTACACTCATTGAGACCAAACTCTCGCGATGATTCCAGCCGCAAGAAAAGGTTGCTAAACTGGAATTATGACCGATCGAGGATGGTCAGTGATATTGAGATCCTCTAGAACCCGGTTACTATTTCTAGGACAGGTTGAACCAACTAAACTGAAAGAGGGTAATACCTAAACTCCATGCCAACCTGAAATTTAAGGGCTATTGTGTGACTTGTGTGCTTTCAAACTTGAACTACTTGCACATTCTTGTTATCTGACAACATGAGTTCCTTGCATGTTTTGTTTACAGTCCTTATCCAATAATTTGGATTTATTGCAGGGTTTACTTACAGCACCTCACACTTTTGCTTAAACGCATAGCATACACATCATAACATCATGCCTTAACATTTCCTTAACCATTTCAAGGATCTCAAGGGTTTGTGATGCAGGTTATGGTAAATCAAATGTCTAGAAAGGGGCAAAGGGGATTTATTTTCCTCTAGACAATGTCGTCTATAAATCAAAACACGATGGCTTGAGTCGGTGGCTATGACCCACTCGATATGGTGAGCTTGACTCTTGAAGAAGGACTCTTGATGAAACGAAGTTTCTTCAATCAAAGCTACAAAATTCAAATTCTAATAGTTTCTTGTTTACCCCGCGAGATCCTTGAAAACATTGCATACATATATCATACATATCATTGTATAACAGGTCTCCCAGTACAGGTCTCTCATGTTCTCGCTGTTTATTTCAGCAATGGCTCTCCAACAAGACAACCAAGATCTTCAAACTCAAGAAGCTCAGTTCAAGGGCGTATTCCTAAACCTATCCAAGGGGCAGGAAGAGTTGAAAACACTCCTCGTCGGGAACTTGGTAAAGAAAAGTCTTGAAGACAATAAGGACGAACGGCTGGAACAACTGCAAGCTGAGGTAGATGCAATAAGAACCCAAATGATGGGGCAGATGGCCCTTATCCAAGACCGACACAACAGTATGAAGCAAACGGTCGAGGCCGGGGATCAAATCATTAATCAGCCTCCAAGAAGACAAGAGTTTGGTATGGTGAAGAATGGACCTCTCTAAGTTGCTACTACCTCACGGGTCCAACAATAACCTTTACATAAACAACGGGTTAACCAGAGGCCGTTTACCAAGCTCAACATGCCACTGTCCCAAGCTTTGCAACACCTGTTGAGATTAAATTTGGTGACGTTGGTAGGACCTCATCCGAATCCTAAGACTTCTTCACCCAACTACAATCCTGATGCAAGGTGTGCATACCATTCTAATAGCCCAGGGCATGATACTGACGACGGTTGGAAGTTGAAGTACAAAATTCAAAACTTGATTGATGAAGGAGCATTGGAATTCACACAAGATGGTCAGGCTGAGTTCTTCTACCATCCCTCCAAGGCTCACCATTTGAAGTGACAAGTCCCGAGACGAGAAGACCTTTTGTTCATTAGAATTTTCAATTTGTAATTTTCTTTTGATTGTTCAGACATTTATTCATGTCAAACTTTGTTACTTTATCAATGCATTGCATATGTCTGTTTTGAATCAATACATTCATATTCACTATATTCAAATTGCTTTCATTTTTGTGATGTTCAACTCTCGATTAAAAAACTCTAAGCCTTTAGATGGAGGATGACGAAAATGATATCAAATCTCTACAATATGCTTTTGAATAGACCCTGCTGATGATGTACATGCATTGTTTCAAATCCTAAACAGTGGAGTTATAAGGAAGATAATCCCTCGTCAACCCCTTTAGGCCAAAGAAGTAGGAGCTTTTCTTTTCACACAAATTAAATCCCTTAATCACAACCTGGGGCAGGGTAGTTTTCTCAGTTAATCCAGGTGCACATTGAATGACATCAAAGACGTCCTTCCAAAACAAGAGACAGTGATGGTTCCGTATAATCATAAGGATAGGCAGTCATTATCTCTCAAAAATAAAAGACCATTAAGTCAAAACCTGTGAAGGAGACTTAAGAAAAAACTGGGGCATCCCGCTAACTGTAGTCACAAAAACAAACAGTTCAGGCAAAAGACAGGGATAATAAAATCAAAAAAGAAAGAGGTCTTGCAAACTCTCAACAAAAATGACTGTCTGTTTAAAATAAATTGTCAGTATCCGAACCATCACTGGAATATCAGAGCAAAGACTCATACGAGATCTAAATGCACGATTAGCTGAGTTTAGGATTGAAGAACATCATGGAGAACGGGTGGGTACAAATACATTTTGAGCCTTTATCCTTTGTTTCTTGAACCATGAACCAGACCACGTTATAACCCTTAAAAGTCCTAGCTGAAGCATGGGTTAGTTCGAAAGCATACTGTTACAAAAGGTATCCTGACTCCTGTAAGGCTTGCTGTAAATCCTGAGTTGACATCACATTTTACAAAATTTGCCTGTTTTACTGAAAAATGCATTTTCAAAAATTCAAGACAGAGATAAGCTTTGCATTCTTAAAATAACATTGTTTGCATATGACTATTTGCTCAACAACATAGAAATTCGCACGACGAGTATCTAGTGAACAAAAACCTTCTCAATAAAAAGGATCACCTCAAGTGGAAAAACACTTCCAACCAAGGGGTACGGCATGATCATTGTCCATCATCTGGGGCAGTCAAGTCAAGATTCAAGGAATCCCTCAAAAATTCCAAAATATCCATGGGCAAATCTCCATCTGAGTCGCTTAGGGCATTGGCCATGAATTCCAGCAACGAATCTTGCATGATCAGACAAACATCTTCTGGTATCATGGCAACACAACACTACTGACAGTGACAAGTCCCTACACCTTGAGAGCGTGGACATAGTCAGAAAATACTGCGCATGAACAAAGACCCGCTAGGTTGACAGGCCTAGGCAAAAATAAGGGCATCCCGATGAACCAAAAAGGTTCTGGAAAAAATTAGGGATAAAAACAAAAAGATTTGTACACCCGGCAAGTCGAAAACTTGAAAAGGCGGCTTGGGCAAAAAAGGGGTATCCCGGTGGACTGAAAATCTGAAAAGACAGTCCAGGAAAAAGTTAGGGATCAAAGCGTACGACTATGTCCCGTCATCTTGTCACTTTCCTACCAGAAGAAGACTTGTCATTTCGATCGAAAGATACCAAGCACCTCATAGGTTGGAATAATACTCGATCCACAAGGCCTCCGCAGGCACCTTCTCCCGCAGATACAGGGGAAGAAAGGTCTCGATGCAAAGCCATCGTCATATCCTCAACGCATATCCCAGTAACACTCACTCCCCGCAGAGTAAGAAAAAGACAGTAATGTTAGGTCTCCCCAGATGAGACTCGCAAATGTGAATGAATCAGTAATATTCTCCCCAAGCAGAGTTTATCTACCATCAGCACTGAAAAAGTCTTATTATCCCCGATGGAGTACAAAATATCCCCAGTGGAGTTTGAAATTTTTCCCAGCGCAGTCTGAAAAAGCTTCCCCAGTGGAGTTTGGAGAATCATCCCCGGTAGACTTTGGAAGATTGTCCCCAGCAGAGCTCAAAGGATTATCCCCATTAGAGTCTAAAAGGTCATCCCCAGTGAAGTCGCAACTGAAAGATCATCCCTAGCGGAGTTCTTTCCTTTCACAAACAAGAAGTCAATCCCCAACAGGATTCAGTATCACCAGCAACGGTAATTCATCCCCAGCGGAATTTATCGATGGAATCCTCAGCAGAACATATCTTCCCCACAGAGCAATCTCCTCATCAGTTTATCCCCCAGCGAAGTTATCTTCTCCTGCAGGTTTATTCTCACAAACGTCTTCATTCACCATCCCCAACAGAAACGAAGAATTCAACTCTTTTTCTCTCCAGCAGCTATCCGGGATTTATTTTCCCCAGCTAAAAACATTACATTTCCATACATCATGACACATGCATATGCGCATCATATAACACAATCTCATTTATTTTGAGAACATCATTGCCTGATACATATCATGCATTACATACAACTAACCTTTATCTTTCAGGAAGGATGCAGTTAAAATTCTAACAAAATTCAAAGCTATGAATCTTTTACCTAAGTCGAATTACTGACAAGTTCTTAAATCTCAATAGAGTTATCCTCAGTTGAATTACAGACAAGGTCCTAAATCTCGACAAAGTTCCTCCGTCGAATTACAGACGAGTTCCTAAATCTCAGCAAAGTTTTCTCAGTTGAATTATGGACAAGTTCTTAAATCTCGATGAAGATGTTTCCCTCAGTCGAATTACTGACAAGTTCTTAAATCTCAACAGAGTTATCCTCAGTTGAATTACAGACAAGGTCCTAAATCTCAACAAAGTTCCTCCATCGAATTACAGACGAGTTCCTAAATCTCAACAAAGTTTTCTCAGTTGAATTACGGGCAAGTTCTTAAATCTCGATGAAGATGTTTCCATCAGTCAAATTACTGACAAGTTCTTAAATCTCAACAGAGTTATCCTCAGTTGAATTACAGACAAGGTCCTAAATCTAGACAAAGTTCCTCCGTCGAATTACAGACAAGTTCCTAAATCTCAACAAAGTTTTCTCAGTTGAATTACGTGCAAGTTCTTCAATCTCGATGAAGATGTTTCCCTCAGTCGAATTACTGACAAGTTCTTAAATCTCAACAGAGTTATCCTCAGTTGAATTACAGACAAGGTCCTAAATCTCGACAAAGTTCCTCCGTCGAATTACAGATGAGTTCCTAAATCTCAGCAGAGTTTTCTCAGTTGAATTACGGGCGAGTTCATAAATCTCGATGAAGATGTTTCCCCAAGTCGAATTACTGACCAGTTCTTAAATCTCAACATAATTATCCTCAGTTGAATTACAGACAAGGTCCTAAATCTCGACAAAGTTCCTCCGTCGAATTACAGACAAGTTCCTAAATCTCAACAAAGTTTTCTCAGTTGAATTATGGGCAAGTTCTTAAATCTCGATGAAGATGTTTCCATCAGTCGAATTACTGACAAGTTCTTAAATCTCAACAGAGTTAACCTCAGTTGAATTACAGACAATGTCCTAAATCTCGACAAAGTTCCTCCGTCGAATTACAGATGAGTTCCTAAATCTCAGCAGAGTTTTCTCAGTTGAATTACGGGCGAGTTCTTAAATCTCGATGAAGATGTTTCCCCAAGTCGAATTACTGACCAGTTCTTAAATCTCAACATAATTATCCTCAGTTGAATTACAGACAAGGTCCTAAATCTCGACAAAGTTCCTCCGTCGAATTACAGACGAGTTCCTAAATCTCAGCAGAGTTTTCTCGGTTGAATTACGGGCAAAGTTCTTAAATCTTGATGAAGATGTTTCCCTCAGTCGAATTACTGACCAGTTCTTAAATCTCAACAAAATTATCCTCAGTTGAATTACAGACAAGGTCCTAAATCTCGACAAAGTTCCTCCGTCGAATTACAGACGAGTTCCTAAATCTCAGCAGAGTTTTCTCAGTTGAATTACGGGCGAGTTCTTAAATCTCGATGAAAATGTTTCCCCCCAGTTGAATTACGGGAAAGTTCTTAAAACTCAGCAGAGAGGTTCTCTCGGTTGAAGTACAAGCAAGGTCCTAAATCTCGACAAAGTTCCTCCGTCGAATGACAGACGAGTTCTTAAATATCAGCAGAGTTTTCTCAGTTGAATTACGGGCAAGTTCTTAAATCTCGATGAAGATGTTTCCCCCGAGTTGAATTACGGGCAAGTTCTTAAAACTCAGCAGAGAGGTTCTCTCAGTTGAAGTACAGGCAAGTTCCTAAATCTCAACAAAGATCAGACTTCCCCAACGGAATCTTCTACAACAACCGGTATACAAGCTCTCACTAAGGAATCTCTTATGCGATCGACACTCCTCCAACGGGCATCATTAAGCCCCTCCCCTCGTCAGCAATCTCCAAATGGCATCTGTGAGCCCATTCCCGACATCACAAGGCTGATACCACTTCATGCGAGTGCAAATTTCTGGGCACTCTAGTGTTCAATCATCTTCCACCTTTGGATCACGAAAGGCATGAAAGCCAATCTACATCCTCAGGTTTAAGAAGATTGAATAGGGGAAGCTGTTGTACCCCAAAATTTTCCCTCCCATATTTCTCAAAACATTACAAGAAAAATCCCCAAGTTGCTCAAGGTTGCTCAAAGATTGACCAGACAAGCTATCTCCTAAGGCAGTCTATCCCAAATTAGGGTTTCACATTGCATCAAGATCCTTGAGTCCAAATGACCTCAAGTGTTCACCAATGTCCTAATATATTGTCAAGATCATCCATGTCAAGTTTCAAGCCTTGCAGAGGAAGTTTGCTCAGTCAATTGCTCAAAGGTCAAAAAATCGACTGTGCTAAGGCAAAAGTCAACTGTGACCCAAATATAGTCAAACTTCAAGATGTTTTTGTAAACATTCTCATTTTGAAGTATATTTCATCATTTTATCAAGGGTTGATCATGATTTATCAAGGATTGCTCACAATTAATCAAGATTCAAAAGTTGCCAAATTAGGCTTTTGTAGGAAAAGTCAACTCAATTTTGACCAAGCATAACTTTCTCATAATTTATGAGGAATGACCCATCCAAAGCTCATTTTTAAGAGGATGCAATTACATACAATACATATTCATATCCCAATATCAAAATGTGTACTCACAAGAA
Organism: Vicia faba; assembly: GCA_948472305.1. Lineage (NCBI taxonomy): Eukaryota > Viridiplantae > Streptophyta > Magnoliopsida > Fabales > Fabaceae > Vicia > Vicia faba. Next base: position 694,490,196 of record OX451735.1, read on the forward strand.
GTTATGAATTTGGACATTATAGGTCATTTTGAAAAGTCAACAAAAACACCTTTTTTGTCAAAGCTTCATACATGAGAATGGAATATCAAAATGAGATGAGACTAAAAGGGTTGCTTATAGGACATCTCAATATTTCTAAAAAGTCCAAGAACACCTCAAAAGAGTTAAAATTGAGAGAGATATGCATTGTCAAAGTTGGACAATTTTTGAAAAAATGCATGAAGCAAATATTGACCAAACTTTGATTTTTTCCAAATGGGCCTATCTTTTCAAGTTTGAAACTCATTACTAACATGGTCCACGACCTCTAAGCCCACCCATACATTTTTCTACTATTTATGCTATTTATTTTGATATTTTATTCATTAAAATTCAGAATTAAATAAATAAATAATAGAAATAATGTAAATTTTGATGTGAATCCATTTTAGGAAAGTTTTATGCTGGTTTATGTCAATTGATTTCGTGCAATAACTTTTAAAATATGTCCAGGTTCATCCACATGTGAAAATGGCATAAAATCATCAAATATGGCATTTTTTGAAATCTTGATCATGGTCTTAAAACACAACATTATGAGGGAGATTCTTTCCATGCTTTCTTGTCTCCTCGTTCTCCTCTATAAATATAGATACATACAAGCTTGAAAGGGATGAAAATACTCTCTAAAAAGCTCTCAAAAAGCTCTTCAAAAAGCTCTCTAAAAGCTCTTCAAAAAGCTCTCCAGAAATCAAAGAATTGGTGCAAGTCATATCTCTAGGTTCCGATCTCTCTCAATTGATATCAAGCCTCAAACCATCCTCTTGAAGTCCTCAAGAGTCTTACAAGGCCCAAGAGCGATCCATCACACGCCTAGCACACCCCCATTTGACAACACCGGATTGGTAAAATTTTAAATTTCGAATCTCTAATTTTAATCACATTTTATGGTATGCTAACGTTTGCTTGAGTTTATATAGAACAGTTATGGATGTTTGAATCATAGGTTCCACGCAAGAATAAAAAAACACCATAGTTAGAGCATGAACCTTTCGAAGATTCGGGCCTAGAGATTTCTGATGATTGCACCCCCACATTGCAGGCCCAATTTTCTTTTCTCTAATTCTTTTATATTTATATTATTTCGTTTATTTATTTTACTAACCCATCAAATTATTGTCTTTTTTATCAAAAAATCACAAAACATTTTTCTATCCAATTAAATTCAAGATATTTATTTTTATTTAAAAAAAGTAATTAATTTAATTAGGTTATTAATTATTAGACAACTTTAATTTCTTTTTACATAATTAAAATTAATTAGAATAAATAGGTTTTATTACTAACTTAATTATTTTATTTATTTCCTAAAATAACAAAAACCCAAAAATATGTCATTTAATTATTTTCATTAATTAATTTAATAACCAATCAATTTTGCATTTAATTTAAAAATCTAATTTCTTTTCTTAAAAAAATATTAAAAACAACAAAAAAACATTTTCTTTTTTTAATTAGGATAGAAGGGTCAAAACCCTAATTTCTCGTCGATCTAATTTTTAATCGCGCACTTTATTATTATTTTTCCCAATTATTGTATCTGCTCACAGTTTGTAATAATTTAATTAGGACGTTTATTTACCTTTACCGATTTTATTTGTTTTTTACGATATTTAATGTAACTGCTCATAAGATGTAATAGTTTAATTAGGACGTTTATTCTACATTTATCGCTTTAATTTCGAAGGGTTTGTTTTTGGCTATGTAAATACCCGAAGCCTTGTAATAGCTTAGTTTAATTTCCGCATTTTAAATTCCGCAAAATATTAACTGTTAGATGTATGATTTAGGATGCATGACAAGAATGAATGCTTAATCTTAAAATGGTTAGGTCACCCTTAACATGCGCCAAGATAAAAATAACTGAAAACGACACACTCGCACATGCGCACTCTTAGGGTACACCCGACTTGGTTGCCTTCGTACACGGTCATTGAGTATAGTTCGTTTTAGAGGTCGTCCTCTTGTCTAAAAGATCATAGTCGCCTCGAAATGGTTACCTCGGATATTGTTGCCTCAAACAAATAATCTAAGACATTAGGGTTACCGCTAAGGCGTCCTAAGGTTGCTTTAGTGACCTTCTGTCCCTTATTCGAATTGACCCTCAAACTCCAACGACGGTGCTACCTACTCACTAATAGTGGGATAGCATTGTCTAAAGGAAAATAACATAGAATGATTCCTTTTTCGAGTAGGTAGATTAGTTCTTAGATACTTGCTCATTCAAAACAAAACTCTTTCACACTTACACTTTTACGAACAAGTTTTCAAAAACGCTTCATTACACTCTTGAGGACAGAAGCAAGAGTTAAATCGAAGTTAAAACAAAAACTTTTCAAAACCCACAAACACAAAGAAAACAATTTTGAAAATAATGAGCAAGTACCTAAGAGCCGGTATATAACTACGGATAGAAAGGGTGCTAATACCTTCCCTTTCTATAATCTACCCCCCGTACTCAAAATTATCTCAAAAAAGGAATTTTCTGTGCTTTTTTCCTTTCCTTGTTGGATAAAATTAAAGTCGGTGGCGACTCTTGCTTACCGCGACATTTTGCAAAAACAAACGCAAAACACAAACCAACATTCTAAAAAACAGTCAGTTCTTTCCACCATATCACACCCAGACTGAGGAAGAGCACCTTGATCATCTCAAGAAACTGTTTGACTGGTTGAAGACGTACAAGCTGAGGTTGAATCTGAACAAGTGCACCTTCGAGGCCAGGTCTTGTAAGCTTCTGGGTTTTGTTGTCAGTGACAAAGGCATTCAGGTAGACCCTGCAAAGGTAAAGGCCATACAAGAGATGCCGGTCCCCCGCACAGAGAAGGAAGTAAGGGGTTTCTTCGGACGTCTGAATTACATCACCAGGTTCATTTCACATCTGACTGCTACTTGTGAGCTAATCTTCAAGCTACTGAAGAAAGATCAAGTGGTAAAGTGGAATGATGAATGCCAGACTGCTTTTTAAAGAATCAAAGAATACCTTCAAGAACCACCAATTCTGACGCCTCCAGTTGAAGGAAGACCTTTGATATTATACCTGACAGTGCTAGACAGTTCAATGGGGTGTGTGCTGGGGCAGCATGACGAGTCTGGTCAAAAAAAGCATGCAATTTACTACTTTAGCAAAAAGTTTACTGACTGTGAGACCCGATACTCATTGCTCGATAAAACTTGATGCACTTTGGCATGGGCTGCTCGCTGACTGAGACAGTATATGCTGACTGACACTACCTTGTTGATATCAAAGATGGATTCGATCAAATATATTTTCGAGAAGCCCGCCTTATCCGGAAGAATAGCAAGATGGCAGATGATCTTAACTGAGTACGACATACAATATACAACCCAAAAAGCAAACAAGGAGAGTGTATTGGCGGATCATTTGGCACACCAGGCCGTGGATGACTACCAGTCCATGAATTTCGAGTTCTCGGATGAGAATATCATGTTGGTAACCGACTGCGAAGAACCTGGATCGGATGAAGGACCCGAGGAGGTATCTCGATGGTCTATGTATTTTGATGGAGCCTCGAATGCATTGGCGCTGTAATTATATCTCCTGAGGGCTGTCATACTCCTTTCACCGCCCGATTATGTTTCAACTACACCAACCACATGGTGGAGTATGAAGCATGTATCATGGGTCTTCGATCTGCTATTGACTTGAGGATTAAGTTCTTGAGTGTATTCGAAGATTCCGCTCTGGTAATAAGTCAAATCAAAGGCGAGTGGGATACAAAGCACCCGAATTTCATTCCTTACCGAGAATATGTACTGACATTTCTCCCACACTTTGAGGAGATAACCTTTGAACATTTCCCACGAGAAGAGAACAAGTTGGCGAACGTGCTAGCTACCATGTCTTCTATGTTCAAAGTTAGGTGGGACAATGAAGCTCCCCAGATTACCATTGAGAGGTTAGATGAACCCGCACACTGCTGTGAGATCGACACCGAAGAAGTGGCAGACAAACCCTGGTTTCACGAAGTCAAAAGGTATCTTGAGGCTCAAGAATACCCCGAGGGGGCATCTGTTAATGATAAGAAGTTTTTGAGAAGGTTCACTGTGAAGTTCTTCATTAGCAATGGAATCCTCTATAAGCGTAACCATGATTCAACCTTACTGCGGTGTGTAGACAAGAGCGAGGCAGAAAGGATCATGGCGGAGTTACATGAAGGTACCTTCGGAACTCATTCCATTGGACATACCATGGCGAGGAAAATCCTACGGGCAGGATATTACTGGTCCACTATGGAAGCCGATTGTTATCAGCACTCTCGAACCTGTCATAAATGCCAAATCTATGCTGATAAGGTGCATGTGCCTCCAGTCCCTCTGAATGTCTTGATAGCTCCTTGACCCTTTGCAATGTGGGACATCGACATGATCGGAGAGATCAGACCTACTACGTCTAACGGGCATCGCTTCATTATGGTATCAATTGATAACTTCACAAAGTGGGTTGAGGCATCTTCCTTTGCTACAGTAAACAAGAACGTAGTGGCGCGGTTTATCTGACACAATCTGATCTGTCGATATGGTGTACCAGAGAGGATTATTACTGACAATGGTACAAATCTCAATAACACAATGATCACCGAGCTCTGTAAATAGTTCAAGATACAACATCATAACTCTTATCCCTACCGGCCGAAGATGAATGGCACTGTTGAAGCGACTAACAAGAACATCAAAAAGATTGTACAGAAGATGATAGTGACATACAAGGACTGGAACGAGATGTTACCATTCGCTCTTCATGGGTACCGTACCTCAGTACGAGCGTCGACAGGGGTAACACCCTACTCTTTGGTGTATGGCATGGAGGCAGTCCTACCCATCGAAGTCCAAATACCCTCTCTCAGGATTATGAAGGATGCGGGTTTGAACGAAGATGACTGGATCCAAACCCGACTTGATCAGCTGAATCTAATCGATGAAAAGAGACCTACTGCTATCTGTCATGGTCAGACGTATCAAAAGCGAATGATCAAGGCTTTTAACAAGAAAGTCATACGTCAAGAATATCATGTCGGGGATTTAGTGATCAAACACATCATACTACCGCTAGGTGATCCCAGGGGCAAATGGACCCCCACATACGAAGGGCCATTTGTGGTTAAGAAAATTTTCTCGGGAGGAGCTATGATTCTAACCACCATGGACGGTGATGACCTTCCTCACCCCGTTAATGCAGACATAGTGAAAAGATACTACGCATAATCAAAGACCTGCTAGGTTGACTGGCCTAGGCAAAAATAAGGTCTTCCCAGCGAACCAAAAGGGTTCGAGCAAAAGTAAGGGATGAAAATGAAAAACTGTACACTCGGCAAGTCGAAAACCTGAAAAGGTGACTTGGGCAAAAAAGGGTATTCAGGTGGACTGAAAACCCGAAAGGGCGGTCCAGGCAAAAATTAGTGGTCGAAGCGTAACACTGTGTCTCATTGGATCATCTCGCAACCAGAATTCAATATCAACTATCAAGCTCGGACAACGCCAATCAATCTGATCAACCTCCGGCAAAGTAGCAAGGTGATGAGACGCTTGAAGATATAAAGGCAATAGCAGAGTTGGAACCCGATGGGATTGTTTCACATAACTGTTTTCTCTTTTTTACAATTGTAATTTCTTTCAGCGGCATTCTCTTACTACGACATCAGCCTCTTTGTACAAAAATGCCTATTACAGGCCAATTGCGAAAATCAATACAATTCATTTTCACAAGAAATTTCAATTTGTTTTTCTTTTTCTATTTTGTTTTGAAAGAACGTCCAATGATTCATTTTTGATATATGCATTTGAAAATAATGGCTACTCATAAATATTTACACAAGAAACTAAAGACGATTACTCGTAATGCCAAAAACAGGGAAAACAAGAAGTGCCCAAACCTTACAGTTACTCTGCCCATCAGGTACCGGGATAAAGCCAGCTTGAGAACATGAGTAGTGGTACATACACTCCCCACAGAGTAAAAAGTATCCAAAGATAATGATGTTAGCATTCCCGAACAGGACATAACTCTCCCCAGCTGAGGTTCACAATCGCGAGTGAGTCAGTAAATTTTTCTCCAAGCAAGGTTTATTTCTCTCACAAGCAGAAATTCAATCTCCAAGAGAATTCATTATCACCAGAAACAGAAATTCATCCCCAGCTGAGTTTATTTCTCCAAATCAGCATATCTATCAACAGAGTATTTCCTCTCTAATAGAGTTATTCCCCACAGAGTTATCCTCAGACAGGGTGTCTTCCGGCAGAATATTCACCAGCCGAATGGAGGTGAATCCCCAGCTAGTCACCTTTGTTCACCATCCCCAACAGAAGTAGAGGAACTATGGTTTTTTACAGCAGTCAAGAATACCATTTTTGATACTCTCCAAACAGCAGTCAGGGATTTATTTTCTCGGACTCAGATTATTACGTCAGCATTTCATGTTCATACATCATGACATGTGCATACATTACATATAACATAATCTCAGTTATTTTGAGAACCTCAGCACAATGCATTTCATGCATCGCACATAACTAACCCTGTATTTCTTTCAGGAAAGAGAGTTATTATCAACAATTTCAAGCAGGTCCATGATCAACACTCGAAGCTAAACAGAGTAATCATCGGTGCGACAAAAATAACCTCACCCTGGTTCATCCTGAAGTTTTACACAAACTTGTAACCTTACCCCGGTTCCTTCTGAATTTTTACACAAACTTATCACAAAGTAACCTTACCCAGGTTCCTCCTGAAGTTTTACACAAACTTATAACCTTACCCCGGTTCCTTCTCAAGCCCTACTATCCAGGCTTTCATGTCGAATTAAACCTACTATCCAGGTTCCTTCTCAAGCCTTACTATCCAGGCTTTCATGTCGAAGTAACCCTACTATCCAGGTTCCTTCTCACAGCCCTACTATCCAGGATTTCATGTCGAAGTAACCCTACTATCCAGGTTCCTTCTCACAGCCCTACTATCCAGGATTTCATGTCTAAGTAACCCTACTATCCAAGTTCCTTCTCACAGCCCTACTATCCAGGCTTTCATGTCGAATTAAACCTACTATCCAGGTTCCTTCTCAAGCCCTACTATCCAGGCTTTCATGTCGAAGTAACCCTACTATCCAGGTTCCTTCTCACAGCCCTACTATCCAGGATTTCATGTCGAAGTAACCCTACTATCCAGGTTCCTTCTCACAGCCCTACTATCCAGACTTTCATGTCAAAGTAACCCTACTATCCAGGTTCCTTCTCACAGCCCTACTATCCAGGCTTTCATGTCGAAGTAACCCTACTATCCAGGCTTTCATGTCGAAGTAACCCTACTATTTAGGTACCTTCTCACAGCCCTACTATCCAGGCTTTCATGTCGAAGTAACCCTACTATCCAGGTTCCTTCTCACAGCCCTACTATCCAGGCTTTCATGTCGAAGTAACCCTACTATCCAGGTTCCTTCTCACAGCCCTACTATCCAGGCTTTCATGTCGAAGTAACCCTACTATTCCGGTTCCTTCTCAAGCCCTACTATCCAGGATTTCATCTCGAAGTAACCCTACTATCCAGGTCCCTTCTCATAACCTTACTATTCGGGTTCTTCCTCTCTTATCCCCCGACAGCAGTCCACAACACTGTAAGACCGGGACCCGATCAAACACGATTGGTTTCACATCTCTCCAGTAAGTCGCAGTGCAGCATATACCCCGACAAGATACGCAGTTCACTTCCGCTTCCTCAAACTGGAGTTATTCCCCAGTAGAGTAACGAACAACTGAAGCTCTTAAAACTCTATTTCTCCCAAGATAGAGACCAGCATTCCCCAGCGAAGTCCTCCTCAATAACAGTTATACAGGTGCTCACATAGGAATCTCTTATGCGATCGACACTTCTTCGGATGGCATCTTTAAGCCCATCCCCGACAATCTTCAATCCTCAACTTCCAAATGGCATCTATAAGCCCATTCCCGATATCGCAAATCAAGTGTCACTTCATGTGAGTGCAAATTTCTGGGCACTCTAGTGTTCAATCATCTTCCACCTTCAGATCACGAAAGGCAGACGAGCTAATCTACATCCTCAGGTTTAAGAAGATTGAACAGGGGCAGCTGTTGTACCCCAAAATTTCCCCTCTTATTTTACTCAACAAATGTCAAGTGAGGTCCCCAATTTTCTCAAGGAAGTTCAAGAATTGACCAGACAAACTCTCTCCTAAGGCAGTATACCTCAAATTAGGGTTTCCATCTTCATCAAGATGTGTGAACCACAAAGGACTCAAATACTCACCATTGTCCTAATATGTTCTCAAGATCATCCATGTCAAGTTTCAAGCCTTACAGAAGAAGTTTGCTCAGTCAATTGCTCAAATGCCTGAAAATCAACTGTACTAGGTCAAAAGTCAATTGTGGCTCACATGCAGTCAAACTTCAAGATTTTTGGTCAACATCCTCATTTTGAAGTATTATCCATAATTTGATCAAGGGTTGATCATGATTCCTCAAGGATTGCTCACAATTCATCAAAATCCAAAAGTTGCAAAATTAGGGTTTTACAGGAAAAGTTAACTCAACTTTGACCAAGCATAACTTTCTCATACTTTATCAGAAATGACCCATCCAAAGATCATTTTGAAGAGGATGCAATTAATGACAATTCATCTTCATCTCCCAAGTCTAGAACATGCACTCACAAAAAGATATGAATTTGGACATTATAGGTCCTTTTGAAAAGTCAACAAAAACACCTTTTGGGTCAAAGCTTCATACATGAACATGGAAGACTCAATTGAGATGATACCAAAGGGTTGTTTAGAGTACATCCTAAGATTTCTAAAAAGTCCAAGAACACCTCTCTAGGGTCAAAATTGAGAGAGTTATGCATTGGCCAAGTTGACCATTTTTGCAAAATTGCCAAAAGTCAAATGTGCTCAAATTTGCATTTTTTTCTAAATGGGCCCAACTTTTTATGCTTGCACCTCAATTATAATGTGGTCCAAGACTCAAATATTCACTCACTCATTATGTGATTCATTTTTCAATTTATTTTGATTTTTCATCAATTAAAAAGTGAATTAAATCAAATAAATGAGGAAAATTAACAAAAATATGATTTGACTGGTAGTGAATTAACAAAGAGGAGCGGATCACCCAGAGAAAACAAGCGGGTAGTGAAGTGTCTGCATTGGTTGTTGCGAACTCCAAACAAAGTGTGGGGGTTGAGACAAAACCCTTTTCCACATGATCGACTCGATACACAAGATCTGCACAAATTCGAAGCATCGACGTACAGGGTGAGCTGAGGATGACACAGACTAGAATATGCGAGGGTTGGCTACTAACTCTTTTTGCTCGCCTCTTTTGAGGACTTTGTCCACAAGGGAATAGTAAGGCTCCTCCTTTAGAGGTCTTTATCACAAATGTAAACACGCCTGTAGAATACCTACACAAAGGTAGGTGTTGTACCCTAAAATTTGCCCTCTCATTTTACTTAACAAATGTCAAGTGAGGTCCCCAATTTGCTCAAGGAAGTTCAAGAATTGACCAGACAAACTCTCTCCTAAGGCAGTATACCTCAAATTAGGGTTTCCATCTTCATCAATATGTGTGAACCACAAAGGACTAAAATACTCACCATTGTCCTAATATGTTCTCAAGATCATCCATGTCAAGTTTCAAGCCTTGCAGAAGAAGTTTGCTCAGTCAATTGCTCAAATGCCTGAAAATCAACTATACTAGGTCAAAAGTCAACTGTGGCCCACATACAGTCAAACTTCAATATTTTTGGTCAACATACTCATTTTGAAGTATTATCCATCATTTGATCAAGGGTTGATCATTATTCCTCAAGGATTGCTCACAATTCATCAAAACCCAAAAGTTGCTAAATTAGGGTTTTACAGGAAAAGTCAACTTAACTTTGACCAAGCATAACTTTCTCATACTTTATCAGAAATGACCCATCCAAAGCTCATTTTGAAGAGGATGCAATTTCTTACAATTCATATTCATCTCCCAAGTCCAGAACATGCACTCACAAAAAGATATGAATTTTGACATTATAGGTCCTTTTGAAAAGTCAACAAAAACACCTTTTGGGTCAAAGCTTCACACAAGAACATGGAAGACTCAATTGAGATGATACCAAAAGAGTTGTTTAAAGGACATCCTAAGATTTCTAAAAAGTCCAAGAACACCTCTCTAGGGTCAAAATTGAGAGAGTTATGCATTGGCCAAGTTGACCATTTTTGCAAAATTGCCAAAAGTCAAATGTGCTCAAATTTGCATTTTTTGCTAAATGGGCCCAACATTTTATGCTTGCACCTCAATTATAATGTGGTCCAAGACTCAAATGTTCACTCACTCATTATGTGCTTGATTTTTCAATTTATTTTGATTTTTCATCAATTAAAAAGTGAATTAAATCAAATAAATGAGGAAAATTAACAAAGATATGATTTGATTTGTTTTCTGACAGATTGGCAATCAAGATATGCTGAGTTAACAAGATCAAGTCGAATCAAAGTCAATTGTTACAAGAAAGGCATGGTTTGGCTCAAAATAGCAACATATCATATAGCTTTCAAATCAAATCAAATCTTGGATAAATGCAAAGATTTAGTCCAAGTTTGTTAACCTAATTCACTCTAGGTTATATAATGAACAATTCCAGATCAAAATACAGGGGTTAGAGTCGTGAAAAAAGGCAGAGCTGCCTCACTAAAACCTAAGAGTGTTCAAATTTTCTCAAAAAAAGTGCAAGTGGATACCACACGATCCAAGCGATTTTCGCCCAACCTAAGCATTATATCATACTCCTGAAGGTGTCTGGAATCCATCCTTGTTAATCTCCAGGCGGGTAACCCCTTCAAATGCTCGAGCCAAACATCTCTGATTTGTGGCCTATACTATGCGCTCACAAGATCCATCCAGTAAATCATCCCTGATTCAAATCCAACGTCCCATACGCGCAAATGTACCATGGACCATCAGAAGATCCGTGCATGGGATTCAGCGCAGGGTTTGGGCCCTCAGCTTTGGGCCAGAAATTCATATGTGGACCCCCATATTTACTAACAACATACAGGCCCAATTTTATTTCTTTCTTATTTTTATTTCCTTATTTAATTATTTTGCTTAATTATTTTTTCACAAAAATTAATCACTTTTTTTATTTAATCATAAAATCAATAAATCACAAACTACAAAAAAAGCATTTTTTTAAAATTATTTAATTTAATTAGAAATCTAGGTTAATTTAATTTCTTTTCTATAATTAAAATCAAATAGAAATTAGGTTTAATTTTACAATTAAATTTCTTTCTTCTCAAATAAAAAACCCAAAATACACAAAATCTTGTTTTCTTTGTAAAATATTTTATTTTCCTGAAATTATTTAATTTAGCTAGATTAGGTTAATTTCAATTTCTTTTTTTCATAATTACAATAATTAGAATTAGGGTTTTAGTAATACATAACTCAATTAATTCTTTTCTAAAAAAAATAATCCTTTTTTCTTTCAATTAGGGTTTAGGTTATTTTTCAACATCCCTCGCATTTAATTTACCGCGCGCGCTTTTATTTGTTTTTATTATTATTGTAACTGTTTCGAGGTTGTAATAGTTTTAATTAGGGTTTTACATTTCGCATGTTTTATTTCCCGTCAAAATAATTACGTAATTGTCATAGCCTTGTAATAGTTAGGTTTATCTTCTCGCATTTTTAATTCCTACAAATATTTAACTGTTTAGACGTATGGCTAATAGGATTGTATGGCAAGAAGGCATGACAAAAGTAAAATGGTTAGAAACCCCTAATGTGAAATGATAATAAACTGAAAACAAATCACTCGCACATATTCACTCTTAGGATATACTCTCACTTCGGTTTCCTTCGGTAAATGATCATTAAGCATAGGGTGTCTTAGTGGTTGCCCTCCCGTCTAAAAAGATCAAATGTCCCATTCGAATGTTGCCTCGGAAATGTTGCCTCGATAAGATCCTAAGACTCTAGGGTTACTACTAAGGTGTCCTAATATTGCTTTAGTGATCGTACGTCCCTTTGGAATTGACCCTTACAAATCCCAACGACGGTGCTACCTATTTCTTAATAGTAGGATAGTGCTGTCTAAAGGAAACAAGAATATAAACGATCTTTTTTCGAGTGCGTAGATGCTAGTAGGTACTTGCTCAAATCAAAACTTTTCACACTTACACTTTTCAAACAAATGTTCAGAACAAATTCATCACACCCTTGAGGACTGATACAAGGGTCATCACGAAGTAAATTTTTTTTCAAAAACAAGCACACAAACACAAGCAATTTAAAAATGAGCAAGTACCTAAGAGCCCATGAAAAACCATGGATAGAAATGGTGCTAACACCTTCCCTTTCTATAATCTACCCCCCGTACTCAAAATCTCGAAAAAGGATTTTTTCTGTACTTTTTTCCTTTCCGGTTGGATGAAATAAAAGTCGGTGGCGACTCTTGCTTACCGCGACATTTGTTCTGTGATACGGTGGCAGAACCGACTGTTTTTACTGGTTTGCGTTTTGCATTTTTTATTCGCAAAATATCGTAGAGTACTACGGGCGTGTGGGGTGCTAATACCTTCCCCTCGCGTAACAGACTCCCTTACCTGATCTCTCGATCGCAATACCATGACTTCTACCTTCTCAAGTTTTATCGATGTTCTCCTTTCCCTTCATGTGGGATAAAATACGTTTGATGTCGACTTCATTGTTCGATGATTTTCAGCCAGTTTCTTCAAAGGGGTTTCAAGTCATTTTGACACTCTCTGAGCTAGGGTTTGCTGACTTCTAAGGACCATATCCTGCTCATTTTTTAAGATTTTTAATTGATTCCAAATCCATAATCCTCTTTAAATGGTCCTTAACAATTTCTCTTCAAGGATCTATGGCTAATTTTGATTGGAAGATCACTAATGGTTGAGAAAGATTACAAGTCCTTTGGGAAAGCTATCAAATTATCTTGTGTGACTTCAAAGGATCATAACTTGGTCAATTTTTATCTCCTAGATCCCATTCTTTTTCCAAAATAATCTTTGGGATATCTTCTACAACTTTGTTTTAATATGTAAGACTTGAAAATACTTGGAAAGTTGTTTAAAAATTGAAAAGATTATAGGTCTTTTGTGAATTTCCCCAAATTCGTTCATCATCTTCCAAATACCATAACTCTTTCATTTTTTTTAATTTTTGAGTGATATCAATTCCACAACTCAATTTAAGAAGTATGTTCTTAACTGGCCCAAAAGCTAGAATGAGCCCAGTCTAACCCTTTCTTTCGGTACGGTCTACACGTCCATGGCCCGAACTGCCCCCGCTTCACATCGGGCAATATCGACCCTTTACCCTCCCAGACTGGCACTGACACAGGATGATCGACGAGCACCTCTCAGTCTGCCCAACCTCAAGTCACACTGACAACCAGGAACCGACCAGACCACTTCTCGTAACTTACCTCCTCCTTGGAACCAACAGCTAGTTACAGGCACATCTGCCGGGTTTGACCAAGTCCTGGAAGTTACCTATTTTTGTGGATCCACATATCCATTCCCAAAAACAGGAACCAATGGCCATGCACAAGGGGAATTATATAAACCCTCACACTTGGGAGGGCCAGGTATCAAATATTCACTATTCACCACCAATACTTTAACACTTTGCTTGTATCTCACTGTTCCCACTCTTACTTGATCGTCGGAGTGCCTTGCAGGTACAACCCACTTTTCTCCTCCTCGACATCATAGCCCGACTGTAGATCATCACCCAGACACCTTGTAGGTTCTGATCAACCAGTAAGATTAGTGTCACCGTCTGTGGGAAACTGCTCTCCCCATCTTTCTTTCCTCGAAACTCAAAGATCAAAGCAAATTTTCAAGATTCCTTTTACAAATCATGGTCGACCATGATGATCTCCACCTGCTTGGAAAGGCTATTCTTTCCCCTGCTCATAAAATCGGCGGAAGCCAGAAACATCCTCACCTCGAGGACAACCTAGGTTTTTGAGACGGCCAAACAGCGTCTCCAGATTCAACTGACGCCCGAAGCGACGACAACCAATTCTTGGACAAGGGAAATCCCAAGAATCCCACCGAGGAACTGCCAGAAATCTTGCAACCAGTTCCCATCTCTCTCAGTGCCGACCCGACCATTGCAGTGTTGCTCGCTACTATCAACCAGACTAACGCCCTCATCCTCCATCAGAACCAAAGGATAAATGCTTGGGATAACAAGCGATCAAGGTCTCCTCCTAGGAGAGCCTGACGACGAGACTCCTCTAGTATATCACCACCTAGGCGTGGCCTTCCACCAAGAAAGGAGAAGCGCGACATTTCTTTCTTCAAGAAACGCAACACACCTCCCATGAAAGATCAAGACTCTCCTTCATCCAAGAAGAGGAGAGACGATCATCAAATTGGCCGCGCTCGATTACCTTCTCCCGGACCAAGACAAAAATAGAGGAGTCCCTCCCCACGATGAGACCGCGATGATCGACGGGGTAGAAATTATCACTCCCCTTCTCTGTCCCCTACGGATAGTGAAGATGACGAGCCCCGTGGCCCGCTATCAAGGGAAATTACAGAGGCTTAACTCCCTGTCGTCCTGGAGAAGCCACCTCCGTTGGAAACCTACGATGGAATGACATACCTTGATGAGCATATTGAGAACATTGAAGCTCTCCTTGACTACTGAGGAGTCAGAGGGGCCATCAAGTGCAGATTATTCTCGACCACCCTCAGGAAGGGAGCAATGTCTTGGTACAAGAGTCTCATGGACAAGTCCATCACCTCCTGAAGAAGCTCAGGAGGATATTTTCTAAGAATTTCACCGCCTCTCATCGACACCCAATGTCGGAGGCTTCACTCGAAGCAATCATCCAGGGCAGAGACGAATCTCTGTGGGCATACATTGAACGCTTCAATAAGGAAGTAGTGCAGGTCTCTAGGACTGATAACATGAAGAAATATCTCTTCGAGCACGGGCTCCGTCCCCGCAACGACTTTGCCAAAGCTGTGGGCATTTAGACACCGGCCACGCTCGACCCCCTTCCCTCAAGGTCCATGTGTACATCCTGTACGAGGAGAAGGAAGCCTCCAACAGCGCTAGGGAATCGAGGCATAGAGAGAGTGCCAAGACCTCGAGGAATGACGAGCCCTAGATATCCCATCGGGGATAGAAGAAACGGGAAGAAAAGTCCCGAGACTCCAAGGACTACAAGGGGCCAGCTGGTCGTTTCCACGACTACACCCCTCTGACTACCTCAAGGGAGTGTATTTTACCTGAATGCGCCAATTCCGAATTTAAGCAGGCTGGGGTACGCTTCCCCTGACAAACACCTTCTAAACCGGGAACCGACAAGAGAAAATATTGCAGATTCCACAAAAGCCACGAACATAACACCGAGGATTGCAATCATCTCAAAGATGCAATCGAAATACTAATTCGATATGGGCACCTCAAAAAATACAAAAAGAAGGAGGGCTCTCGCGAAGAAGCACCAGAAACTAAAAACATCGAAGAAGGGAAGAAGTCCCCTAACATCGATGCCATACCGGTCGCTATGAGCATCTCGCGACCCGAAGATTTCTACTACCTGGACATGGAGAACGTCCCGCTGTACTTATCCTCCTATAGTCCTTGGGAGTCATTCCCCGCAACCATGGTCATCTCAATCGGGGGATTCAACAGACACACAATTGGGTCGGTAAAAAGAAGATTCAACCAGCTCATCGAAGCTAACTCGGACATGGACGCCATACTGGATAAATTCCGAGGAGGCTCCCATCCTCTTGATTTCTACAGGGAGGAACTGTCGGGCGGAGCCTCGAATTCGACCATCCCACTACTCATGAGAGCTCTCATGGCGAATTTCGACTTGCGACACATACTTGTCGATCAAGGAAGCTAGGTGGACATCATGTACGCCCAGTTGTTCACCACCTTGCAGCTGAATGAAAGCCACCTGACCCCGTATGTAGGATAAAACCTCCAGGGCTTCAATAGAGCCAGCACGAAACCTTGGGGATATGTCGAGTTGATCGTCACCTTCAGGAGAGGGGTAACGGCCAAAGACATCAAGTCCTGGTTCCTGGTGGTGGATTTCTCGTCTCTCTACCAGTACATCTTCGAGAAACCCAATCTCGACGAACTCATCGCAGTTCCCTCTATCGTGCATCTCAAAATGAAGTACTACACCGCCGAAGGCTTCATCGCCACCCTCCACGGGGATATCTAAGAAGCAAGAAGGTGTTTTAAAGCTTCAGCCAGGGCCGCAGTTCCATCAATGTTCAATCTCGAACGACCTCCGGAGCCGCACTGCCCTCCAGCTCTAAGGAAATCAAGTCACTGTCGAGGTTCGACACCATCGACCTCGACACCCGCTTCTCCAAGGAAGATCGTATCGAGAAAAGAAAGAAGGGAAGGAGCCCATGGTCGAAGGCGAAGTTTCGACCCCATCTGCAGATCACGATGAACTCTCGAGTCATGCACGACCAATCCCGGACGGTGACTTGGAGCTCGTTCCCCTCGGAGAAGATCCCACTAGAGGAGTAAAGATTGGAGCAGACCTCCCCGACTTGGTAAAAAAGCAACTTAAAGCTTGCCTAAGGGAGAATGCTGACCTATTCGCCTGAAGTGCGGCCGAGAAGCCCGAATTAGACCCAAAAATTGCATGCCACCACTTGACTATAGATCCTTCCCTCAAGGAGGTCACCTAGCATAAAAGAAAATAGTCCTCCGAAAAAGCAGAGGCTGCAGAACTAGCTGTAAAAGACCTCTTAGAGTCACATTTTATTTCTGAAGCCCAGTACACAACCTGGATCTTAAATGTAGTTCTTGTGAAAAAATCTAATGGAAAGTGGCGCATGTGTATTGATTATAATGATCTCAACCGGGCTTTCCCGAAAGATGCTTATCCCCTTGCTAATATTGACAAACTGGTCGACAACTCGACTGGTTTCAAATTGATATCATTTATGGACGCATACTATGGTTATAATCAGATCCCAATGGAAAAAACAGACAAAAAATACACCGCTTTCATGACCAAATCAGGCAACTATTACTACAATGTAATGCCCTTCGGCCTAAAAAACACGGGCGCTACATATCAGTGCATGATGAACAAAGTTTTTCACAACGAGATAGGCGACATGCTCGAAGTCTATATGGATGACATGATCTTCAAGTCAACGGAAGAGCTCGACCATGCCCTCCACTTAAATAAAGTGTTCGAGCAGGCTCGAAAGTGCCAGATGTGATTCAACCCGGAGAAATGTACCTTTGGCATACAGGCAGGAAAGTTCCTCGGATTCTACCTAACAGAACAAGGCATTGAAGCAAACCCCGACAAATGTCGAGAATTTTCCGAATTTCCAATGCGCACCTCGAAAAATTCCATCCAAATCCTAAACGGCATGCTCACTTCTCTCTCTCGATTCATGGAGAAGTACGCTCCACACGCGCTTCCCATGTTCAAACTCCTCCACAAGGAAGTTGCGTTCGAATGGACTCCCTAATGCGAGCGAGCCCTCATTCACTTAAAACGAGTGCTATCACAGTCGCCCATTCTTTCTCGACCCGGGAAAGACGAGGTCCTCTACCTCTATTTGGTTGTCGCCTCCGAGGCGATAAGCGTGACATTGATTAGAGAAACTCTAGAGGGACAAAGACCAATTTATTTCGCGAGAAAGGACCTACAAGGACCGAAGGTGAGATATCAACAAATATAAAAAGTATCTCTAGCCCTTGTTAACACGGCGAGGAGGCTCAGACATTACTTCCTGGCCCACACCATAGTCGTCTGAATGGATCAGCTAATAAAGAAGCTGCTCGGAAGACCAGACATAGCTAGTAGAATGTTAAAATGGTCCTTAGAACTCTCTGAATTTGATATCCAATATGAAAGCAGGAAAGCCCTTAAGGCTTAGGCCTTGGCCGACTTCGTGGCTGAAATAACTTCGCCCGCAGACCCCGACGGGTCACGCTGCTGCACGATCTTCGTCGACAGCGCCTCTAGTTCAACAGGAAGCGGCGCTGGCATCATATTGGAAAACGAAGATGGGACACTAATCGAGGTCTCCCTCACATTATATTTCCCAACTTCTAACAATCAGGCGGAATACGAGGCATTCTTAGCAGGTTTATGATTGGCCGAAGATCTGGGAGCCGAGGAAGTAAAGATCTTCACCGACTCTCAGCTAGTCGCCTCTCAAGTCCGAGGGGAATATCAGGTCAAAAATGACCAACTCGCTAATTATTAGGCCCTGGTCCAGGAGAGGAAAAAGAAACTTAAATCTATGGATGTGCAGCATGTTCCCCACGAACATAACACCCGCGCAAATATCTTATCTAAGCTCGAAAACACGAAGAAGAAAGGAGGGAATAAGTCGGTAATACAGGAAATCCTTCCTTGACCGAGCACCCAGAAGCCACCCTCTATATTAGAAGTGGTCGCCATCGGGGACATCGATTTCTGGATGACCCCCGTACACGATTACCTCACTAAAGGAAGACTCCCCAACGACCCGAAAGAAGCGGCCGTTGTCAGACAAAGAGTTTGTTCGTACGTCTTGGTCGAGAGTAAACTTTACAGGAGAGGATTTTCCATTCCCCTTCTCAAGTGCGTCGATCAAAGCGGCGCAGATCATTTCTTGCTCGAAATCTACGAGGGTATTAATGGCCAGCACCTGGGCGGAAGATCCCTCGCAAGAAAAGCTTTGCGAGTGGGATATTATTGGCCCACCATGCAGCACGATGCGAAAGAGCACGTAAAAAAATGAGACAAATGCCAACGACACAGAGACATGCATTTAGCTCCTCCCAATGAGCTCAAGTCCCTCTCCTCTCCTTGGCCCTTCGCCTAGTGGGGATTGGATCTCCTCGGTCCATTCGTGGTCGAGACCAATCAAAACAAATATTTAATCGTAGCGGTTGACTACTTCACCAAATGGATAGAAGTCGAAGCTTTGGCCAAAATCACCACCCAAAACGTACTTTTCTTCTACAAAAGAAACATCCTCTCTCAGTTCGGCATCCCACAAGCGATAGTCACCGACAATGGAAGTCAGTTCACAGACCACACTTTTCAAGAATTCGTCGCCAAACTAGGCACCTCCCAGCACTTCGCCATTGTCGAGCATCCCCAGACGAACAACCAAGCTGAATCTGCAAACAAAATAATACTCAGGGGCCTCAAGCGAAGATTAGACGAAACCAAGAAAAGATGGGTCGAGGAGTTACACAGTGTAATCTGGGGATACCGAAAAACTTCACATTTGTTGACCGGTGAGACCCCTCTCCGACTAGCTTACGGGACGAAGGCCGTCATCCCCGTGGAGATTGAAGAACCCTCTAAACGAACCGAGGCTCCCCCAGACGAGGACATGAACGAGATCGCCCTTCGGGAGGAATTGGATCTAGAAGAAGAAATCAGAACAGGAGCGGACCAACGAGAGGCCTTGCTCAAACAAAAAATGGCCATGTGCTACGATGCCAGGTCATATGAAGAGAGTTCGAGGTTGGCAACCTTGTCTTAAAGAGAAATCACAAAGAATCTCGCAAGGGCAAGTGTGATACGGTGGCAGAACCAGACTGTTTTTTTTTTGGAAAATGCTGGTTTGCGTTTTACGTTTGTGTTCGCAAAATGTCGCGGTAAGCAAGAGTCGCCACCGACTTTTATTTTATCCAACTGGAAAGGAAAAAAGCACATAAAAATTCCTTTTTCGAGAGTTTGAGTACGGGGGGTAGATTATAGAAAGGGAAGGTATTAGCACCCTTTCTATCTGCAGTTTTCTACGGGCTCTTAGGTACTTGCTCATCATTTTAAAAATTGCTTCCGTGTTTTTGTGATTTGAAAAGTTTTTGTTTTACTTCGTTTTAACCCTTGTATCAGTCCTCAAGAGTGTTACGAAGTGTTTTTGAAAACTTTGTTTGAAAAGAGTGTAAGTATGGAAAAGTTTGATTTTGAGCAAGTACCTACTAGCATCTACCTACTCGAAAAAAGAATGTTTATGTTCTTGTTTCCTTTAGACATCGCTATCCTACTATTAATGAGTAGGTAGCACCGTTGTTGGAGTTGTAAGGGTCAATTCGAAAGGGACGTACGATCACTAAAGCAATGTTAGGACGTCTTAGTAATAACCATAGTGTCTTAAGATCATATTCGAGGCAACATTTCCGAGGCAACATTTCCGAGGCAACCTTTCCAAGGCAACATTTTCGAACGGGACATTTGATCTTTATTTAGACAAGAGAGTGACCACTAAAACACCCTATACTTAATGATCGTTTACCAAAGGCAACCGAAGTCAGAGTATACCCTAGGAGTGCGCATGTGCGAGTGGTTTGATTTCAAGTTATTATCTTTGCACATTTAGGGTTTGCTAACTGTTTTAAAATTAACATACATTCTTGTCATGCAATCCTATTATCATACATCTAGCAGTTAATATTTGAGAAAATTAAAATGCGGAAAATAAAGCTACGCTATTACAAGGCTTCAGGGAGGGGATTAATTACATAGCCAAAAACCCATAAAAACGATAAATGAACGAAAAAGTCCTAATTAAACTATTACATCCCATGAGCAGTTACATTAATATTGTAACAATAAATAAACGCGCGCAATGAATTAAGAACAAGAAAAATTAGGGTTTTGACCCCGTCTAAACCTAATTAAAAGAAAAATCATCTTTTGGTTGTTTTTGATTATTTTAAGAAAATAAGGTTTTAATGAATAAATACAAACCTAATTACTAATTAATTTAAATTAAGAAAAATAAATAATTTTGACCTATTTTTATATTTTGGTTATTTTAAGAAATAGAAAAAAAAAATTAAATTAAACAAAAACCTAATTTTCTAATTTATTTTAATTTATTTACAAAAGGTTAAATTGCCCTAAAATTAAATAAACTAATTAAATTAAATTTTGATAAAAAATAAAACCTAAATCTAATTTGATGGAAATTGATTTTATGAGTTTTTTTGTTAAAAAAGAATTAATTTTTGTGTTAGAAAATAATCAAAATAATTAAATAAAAGAAAATATAAAAAGAAAAGAAAGAGAGTAATGGGCCTGGTGTCAAAGTAGAAAGGGAGGTGCCAATCTGATTTCTGGCCCAATAAGCCTTGGTCCAAGGTTGACCTTCATGATCCAATGTTGCACGTTTTGACCAAGCCTATGGTAGACTGCCATCATGAATCCTTGGATCTAGCATATGGACATCTGGTTGGCTGTCCCTTGAGGGCGTATGGTGAACCCCTTTGTCTGTACACATGCCTGATTATACAAGAAAAAATAATATGAAATAATATGGGGGACCTGGGATTCGAACCCAGGCCCTTTGGCTTTTTCCTTTGCCTCATAACCAACTGAGCCAGCGCGCTTGTTTGTACATAGAATATCAAATAAGCATTATATGGAAAAAAACACAAATGCCAATTGTCCAGCGCGCGAGATTTTAAATGGGCCAGTCAGGGTACGCCATGCCATCATCTCCTACCTCCCTCCGTTGCTAAAAGTCTGATGACTTTTACCCACAGACAAAAAGCGTAAGTACAGCCCCTGCATATTTCTAGAATTTCATACAAGCTCAATAAATGAGAACTAATGGTGTAGATCGATTCGTCTGGACCTTGTGAACACCATAGTACTCCTCTTTTGGGCCAATTTAAATTGTATGAGAAATCCCTAAAACGAACAAGAAAACCCTAGCAATGGTGGATCTCAGTATAGCTAACAAAAATGCAATTAATTGTTACCATTAGCTTGCAAACATGATAAGGATTACAAATATGTCATTGAAACATGATAGAGATGCAAGGATAAATAGATACGATTTTGAAAAGAATGACAAACCGTGGGGGTTGTGGAGGTGGATTCTGGGCACGAAAACTCTTGCTGGTGATTGATATAGACCCCTTGCACACTCAGGAAGCGAATGAGATATCTTGGAAGGCTTTAAAATGCCTGGAACTATGAAATCAGATTACCACTTTTTCTTGATTTTTTTGAAAGTTTTTCTTCACTCTACACGCCTCTAACCCTTGTTCTTTTGGTCTGCATTTGTTCAATATATATCATTGAGTGAATTAGGTTTACAAGTTTGCATCCAATCTTCTCCAATAATGATTATTGATCAAGATTTGATTCTCATATAAATATTTCCAAAACAAGCCAAAAACCAATCTTTTTGTGTACAAACAAGCGTTGCACGATTTGATCTCATTGCCAGCTATCCATGGACCTGAAATATGCACAAAATCTCAAGGTTTAAATGATTTTGATATTTTCATGATTTTATTTTGATTTAATTTGATTTAATTGAAATAAAAATCAAAATAAATGACAAAAATAAAATAAAGGCAAGTGGGAAGGATCGTGGGTCGTGGGCCATGTTATAAACTCAATACAAGCACAAAACGTTGGGCCCATTTGACAAAAATTGCAATTTTAGGCATATTTGACTTTTGGCAATTTTGCAAAAAAGGTCAACTTCACCAATGTATAACTCCTTCAATTTTGACTCTATGAGGGTGTTCTCTGACTTTTTAGAAATCTTGAGATGCCCTCTAAGCAACCCTTTTGGTCTCATCTCAATTGAGTCTTCCATGTTCATGTATGAAGCTTTGACAAAAAATGTGTTTTTGTTGACTTTTCAAAGTGACCTATAATGTCCAAATTCATAACTTCTTGTGAGTGCATACTTTGAACTTTGGATATGAAGATGAATTGTAGGTAATTTCATCCTCTTAAAAATGAGCTTTGGATGAGTCATTCTTGATAAAGAATGAGAAAGTTATGCTTGGTCAAAGTTGAGTTGACTTTTCCTACAAAATCCTAATTTAGCAACTTTTGGGTTTTGATGAATTGTGAGCAATCCTTGATGAATCATGATCAACCCTTGATCAAATGATGAATAATACTTCAAAATGAGGATGTTGACCAAAAGACTTGAATTTTGACTATATGTGGGCCACAGTTGACTTTTGCCCTAGCACAGTCGATTTTTAGGCCTTTGAGCAATTAAATGAACAAACTTCCTCTGTAAGGCTTGAAACTTGACATGGATGATCTTGAGAACATATTAGGATAATGGTGAGCATTTGGGGTCCTTTTGATTCAAATATCTTGATGCAAACTGAAACCCTAATTTGAGGTAGACTGCCTTAGGAGAGAGCTTGTCTGGTCAACCCTTGGACTTCCTTGAGCAATTTGAGGACCTCACTTGAAATGTACTTAGAAATATGGGAGGGGAAATTTTGGGGTACAACAGCTTCCCCTGTTCAATCTTCTTAAACCTGAGGATGTAGATTGTCTTGTCTGCCTTTCATGATCTGAAGGTTGAAGATGATTGAACACTAGAGTGCCCAAGAAATTTGCACTCGCATGAAGTGGTACTTGTCTTGTGACTTCGGGAATGGGCTTATAGATTCCATTTGGAGATTGATTTCGGAAGATGGGCTTAAAGATGCCATCAGAAGAAGTGTCGATCGCATAAGAGATTCCTTAGCGAGAGCTTGTATACCTGTTGTTAAGGAAGATTTCGCTGGGGAAT
This sequence comes from Vicia faba, assembly GCA_948472305.1. Classification (NCBI taxonomy): domain Eukaryota; kingdom Viridiplantae; phylum Streptophyta; class Magnoliopsida; order Fabales; family Fabaceae; genus Vicia; species Vicia faba. The sequence goes on from OX451735.1 coordinate 694,513,808, forward strand.
GTTGTTCTCTGTCTTGAGAAAAGTTGAATTTTAGGAGCTTCAGTCGTCCGTTATTCTACTGGGGAATCATCTCTTAGTCAGAGAGGTGAAAATGAACTACCATCCGGTCATGATCCAAGCTTCATAGAGATAAGATCGACTGCTATCTGGTCGTGCTCCAGGCTTTACAGTGACTTACTGGGGAGATGAGATTAAACTTTCTACCCAGTCGTAATCCAGGCTTCGCAATTTCTCGATTCTTATCTGGTCGTACTCCAGGCATCAGAAGGAATTAAGTTGTTATCCAGTCGCATCCGGGCTTCAACTTGAATTTAGGGCACACTAATATCCGGTCGACTCCGGGCTTCTTAGTAATTGTCCAGGTAAACGGCTATTTGGTCGAAATCCAAGCTTTGTAGTGTCCTTTACCGTTATTTGGTCGTAACACAGGCTTCACGATGTTTCATACCATTATCTGGTCGAATCCAGACTTCATGGTGTCCTGTACTGCTATCTGGTCGATTCCAGGCTTCACAATACCTTGCTTCTTATCTGGTCAAAATCCAGGCTTCAGAAGAAATCAAGTGGTTATCCAGTCGTATTCGGGCTTCCATTTGACTTTTAGGCCTACTAATATCCGGTCGATTTCTGGGCTTCATAGTAATTGGCCGGGTAAACTGCTATTTGTTCAAAATCCAAGCTTCGTAGTGTCCCTTACTGTTATCTGGTCGTAATCCCAAGCTTCAGTGTCTCTACCGCTATATGGTCGTAATCCAGGCTTCACGATGTATTGTACCATTATCTGGTCGAATCCAGCCTTCATGGCGTTCAGAGAAATCAAGATATTATCCGGTCGAATCCGGGCTTCATAACTTGCATTAAAGATATACCACTATCTGGTCGACTCCAGGCTTCGTAGTATTCTTGGCTGCTATCTGGTTGTAATCCAGGCTTCACAACGTTTTATACCATTATCTGGTCGAGTCCAGGCTTCATGGTGTCTTGTATTGCTATCTGGTCGTTCTCCAGACTTCACAATAACTTGTTAAGCTGTTATCCGGTTGATCTCCGGGCTTCACCGCTTATGCTTATGACATACCATTATCTGGTCGATTCCAGGCTTCATGGTGTCTTTGTATTGCTATCTGGTCATTCTCTAGGCTTCACAATAACTTGCTGGGGGATTAAACTATTATCGGGTCGAACCCGGGCTTCATAGCTTGTTTAAAAGATACCACTATCTGGTCGAGTCCAGGCTTTGCGGTATTCTGATACTGTTATCTGGTCGTTCTTCGGGCTTCACAATATGATGGAGGAATCAAGATATTATCCGGTCGGACCCAGGCTTCATAGCTTGAATTTTGTGAGAATTTGATTGTATCTTTTCCTGAAAGGTAAAGAGTTAGTCGTATGTAATGCCATGATGCATGACGTGTATCGAGCAATGATGTTCTTAAAATAAATGAGATTGTGTTGTATGATGCGTATATGCATGTCATGATGTATGGATGTGCAATGTTCTCGTGATGTTTTCTAGTTGGGGAAAATAAATCCCGGACTGCTGCTGGAGAATAAAAAGAGTTTCGCTCGCTGGGGATAACGACCGAAGATGATTTAAGAATAACTTGGCAGGAGAATAATTCTGCTAGAGAATAAACTGGCGAGAGAATGACTATGTGGGGAAGAGATACTCTATCAGAAGATCCGCTGATTTGGAGAAATAACCTCAGTTGGGGATAAATTACCGTTGCTGGCGATGATGAACTCTGTCGGGGATAAAGTTTCTGTCTGTGGAAGAAATAAACTCCACTGGGGATGGTCTTCCATCGTTGGTGAGAGATGAACTCTGCTTGGGGAGAATTAACACCACTGTATTCTGGTACCCTTTTACTCTGCGGGGAGTGTATGCACTTTTAGTCATTTTCTCAAACTGACTCTATCCCTGTACCTGGTGAATAGAGCAACTGTAAGGTTTGGACATTTCTTGTTTGCCCCTGTTCCTAGAATTATGGGTAATTGTCTTTTGTTTCGCGTGTAAATATCTATGAGCAACAAATATTTTCAAATGCATATATCAAAAATGAATCATTGGATGTTCTTGCAAAACAAAACAGAAAAAAGAAAAACAAATTTGAAATTTATTGTAAAATGAATTGTATTGATTTTGAAGTTAGCCTGTAATAGGCGTTTTGTACAAGAGGCTGACGTCTTAGTAAGAGAACGCCGCCGAATGATAGAATTTATACAATTTGTGAAAAACAAAGCAAAACAGCTATGTGAATAATCCCACTGGGTTCCAACTCTGCTATTGCCTTTATATCTTCGAGCATCTCCTCACTTTGCTACTTGGTTGTATGTAGATCAGATTGATTGGCACCGTCCGAGCTTGATAGTCGATACCGAAGTCTGGTTGCAAGATGATCCAACGAGACATAGTGTTACGCTTTGATCCCTAATTTTTGCCTGGACCGCCCTTTCAGGTTTTTAGTCCACCGAGATACCCTTTTTTTCCCAAGCCGCCTTTTCAGGTTTTCGACTTGCCGGGTGTACAGTTTTTTTTCATTTTCATCCCTTATTTTTGCCCGAACCCTTTTGGTTCGCCGGGAAGCCCTTATTTTTGCCTAGGCCAGTCGACCTAGCGGGTCTTTGATTATGCGTAGTATTTTTTCACTATGTCTCCATTGACGGGGTGAGGAAGGTCGTCACCATCCATGGTGGTTAGAATCATAGCTCCTCCCGAGAAAATGTTCTTAACCACAAATGACCCTTCGTACGTAGGGGTCCATTTGCCCCTGGGATCACCTTGCGGCAATATGATGCGTTTGATTACCAGATCCCCGACTTGATATTCTTATCATCTAACTTTCTTGTTAAATTCCTTGATCATTCTCTTTTAATACGTCTGACCATGACAAATAGCAGTAAGTCTCTTTTCATCGATTAAGTTTAGCTGATCAAGCCGGGTCTGGATCCAATCGTCTTCGCTCAAACCTGCATCCTTCATAATCCGGAGAGAGGGTATCTGGACCTCAATGGGTAAGATTGCCTCCATGCCATACACCAAAGAGTAGGGTGTTTCCCCTGTTGACGTCCGCGCTGAGGTACGGTACCTATGAAGAGCGAATGGTAACATCTTATGCTAGTCTTTGTATGTCACCGTCATCTTCTGCACAATCTTCTTGATATTCTTGTTAGCCACTTCAACAGCCCCATTCATCTTCGGCCGGTAGGGAGAAGAGTTATGATGATGTATCTTAAATTGTTTGCAGAGCTTGATGATCATTGTATTGTTGAGTATTGTACCATTTTCCGTAATGATCCTCTCTGGTACACCATATCGACATATCAAGTTGTGTCGGATGAACCGCGCCACGATGTTCTTGGTTACTGTAGAAAAGGAAGCTGCTTCAACCCACTTTGTAAAATAATCAATAGCCACCAGGATGAAACGATGCCCGTTGGACGCAGTAGGTATGATCTCGCCGATCATGTTGATGCCCCACATTGCAAAGGGCCAAGGAGCTGTCAAGACGTTCAGAGAAACTAGAGGTACATGCACCTTATCAGCATAGACTTGGCACTTATGACAGGTCCGAGAATGCTGATAACAATCATCTTCCATAGTAGACCAATAATATCATGCCCATAAGATTTTATTTTCCATGGTATGCCCACTGGAATGAGTTCCGAAAGTACCTTCATGTAACTCTGCCATGATTCTTTCTGCCTCGTTCTTGTCCACACATCGCAGTAAGGTTGAATCATGGTTACGCTTGTAAAGGATACCATTACTGATGAAGAACTTCGCCGCGAACCTCCTCAGAAACTTCTTATCATTAACAGATGCACCCTCGGGGTACTCTTGAGCCTCAAGATACCTTTTTACTTCGTGAAACCAGGGTTTATCTGCTACCTCTTCAGTCTCAATATCACAGCAATGTGTGGGCTCGTCCAACCTCTCGATGGTAATCTGAGGAGCTTCATTGTCCCACCTGACCTTGAACATAGAAGACATGATAGCTAGCGCGTCCGCTAACTGATTCTCCTGTATTGGGAAATGATCAAAGGTTATCTCCTCGAAGTGTGGGAGCAACGTCAGTACATATTCTTTATAAGGAATAAGATTTGGGTGCTTCGTATCCCACTCGCCTTTGATCTGACTGATCACTAGAGCGGAATCTCCAAATACACTCAAGAACTTAATCCTCAGGTCAATAGCTGCTCGAAGGCCCATAATACACGCTTCATACTCCGCCATGTTGTTGGTGCAGTTAAAACATAGTCGGGCGGTGAACAGAGTATGACAGCCTTCAGGAGATATGATCACAACGCCAATGCCATTACCCAACACGTTTGAAGCTCCATCAAAGTACATAGACCATCGGGATCCCTCCTCAGGTCCTTCATCCGGTCCAGGTTCTGCACAGTCGGTCACCAACATGATGTTCTCATCCGGGAACTCGAAATTCATGGATTAGTAATCATCCACGGCCTGATGCGCCAAATGATCTGCCAACACACTCCCTTTGATTGACTTTTGGGTTGTGTATTGGATGTCATACTCAGTTAAGATCATCTGCCATCTTGCTATTCTTCCAGACAAGGCAAGATTTTCGAAGATATACTTGATTGGATCCATCTTTGATATCAATAGGATAGTGTGAGTCAGCATATACTATCTCAGCCGGTGAGAAGCCCATGCCAAAGTGCATCAAGTTTTATCGAGCAACGAGTATCGAGTCACGCAGTCGGTAAACTTTTTGCTAAAGTAGTAAATAGAGTGCTCTTTTCGGCCAGACTCGTCATGCTGCCCCAACACGCACCCCATTGACTTATCCAGTATTGTCAAGAATAAAATCAAAGGTCTTCCTTCAACTGGAGGCATCAGAATAGGTGGCTCTTGGAGGTATTCCTTGATCCTTTCGAAAGCGGTCTGACATTCATCATTCCATTTTACTACTTGATCTTTCTTCAGCAGCTTGAAGATTGGCTCACAAGTAGCAGTCAGATGTGAAATGAATCGGGCAATGTAATTCAGACGTCCCAAAAATCCTCTGACTTCCTTTTCTGTTCGGGGAGCTGGCATTTCCTGTATAGCCTTCAACTTTACAGGATCCACTTGAATACCTTTATCACTAACGACGGAACCCAGTAGCTGGCCAGACCTTACCCCGAAGGTGCACTTGTTCGGGTTTAACCTCAGCTTGTACATCTTCAACCTGTCGAACAGTTTTTGGAGATGGTCAAGGTGTTCCTCTTCAATCTGGGACCTTGCAATCATGTCATCAACATAAACCTCAATCTCATGGTGAATCATGTCGTGGAATAAAGCGACCATGGCGCGCTGATAGGTTGCCCCAACATTCTTCAACCCTAAAGGCATTACCTTGTAACAAAAGGTGCCCCACTGTGTAACGAAAGTTGTCTTCTCCATGTCTTAGGGAGCCATCTTAATCTGATTGTAACCAGAAAAACCATCCATAAAGGAGAAGACCTTATGCTGCACGGTGTTGTCGACCAGAACATCGATGTGAGGCAGTGGGAAATCATCTTTTGGGCTCGCCCTGTTCAGATCTCTATAGTCTACACACATTCGTACCTTACCATCCTTTTTAGGAACCGGAACCACGTTGGCAACCCACTGCGGATAAGAAGTAACAACTAGAAATCCAGCGTCAAACTGTTTCATGACCTCAACTTTGATTTTCTCAGACATCTCAGGGCGCATACGGCGGGCCTTATGCTTTATCGGAGGATAGTCTTCTTTGGTCGGCAGGCGGTGTACCATAATATCGGTGTCCAAACCAGGCATATCTTCATAAGACCAAGCGAAGATCTCAACATAGTCACGTAGCATCTGTATCAACCGTTGCTTGACATTAGGTCCCAGATTTGCACCTATCTTGACCTCTTTCTTATCTTCCTCTATACCCAAATTCACTGATTCCACTAGCTCTTCATGAGGCTGTATGGCCCTCTCTTCCTGCAGTAACAGTCTAGCAAGCTCTCCAGGTACCTCACAATCATCCTCACCTTCGTCCTCGGCTTGGTTGATCGGACTTTCAAAGTCATAACTGGCAGTAGCAAAGTTGTTATCAATGGGATCCAGAATGGATGTGGATCTGCATTACGATACGTGAGTGTGTGTAAGATAATAGTTGTTTTGATAAAGTGCGAGATAGAAAGGAAAAACAAGGAGCGCAAAATTTGTAATGCAAGAAAACGTCCAATGCTTTATTGATGATATATGGAAATGACAAATAATAAGCCCTCACAAACAAAGCCAAAGTGCCTCGGGCAAGGTACCGGGCTGTATAGTTTCAAACTGTCTATTACAAATCTCAAAACAAAAGTCAATTACTGTGTAATAAAAGAAACAGGCACGAAGTCCTTCGCCGTCCAGTTTTTCAAGCCACCATTGGTTGTAGGGTAGATCCAGTTGTCGAAATATGAATCTTCTTCACCATCTTCAATTGCATTCACTCCCTGATTACTGATATGCAGAGAAGGTCTTCCAATCCGCGTGCGCCAAACAGTCCTTTGGGCCTCTGCAGTAAAGTCCAAACCAAACTTATTAGTCTTGTGTGCAAAGTCATGGAGTTGGCCCCAATTTGCACACCCACCTTTTTCAATTACAGCCATGGCATCCTTGAGGGAATCCATCTTCATCGGAGGTTTGTCAGCAGCAACTTCAGTCGACGCCAAAGTCTGGGGGACCTCTTCAAAGTTTTGACACGGGGTTTCGATGAACTCTCCATCCATCTCCACATAGCGAAAGGAATTAAGATGACTTACCATGTACTCCTCCTCACCTTGTACCGTAACAATCTTCCCCTTTACTGGATATTTCAACATCTGATGGAGCGTAGAAGTCACTGCCCCAGCCTTATGAATCTAGGGGCGACCTAACAAGAAAGAATAAGATGGTCGTATATCCATCACATAGAAAGTAGATGCAAAAGTCTGAGAGCCAACTTTAACAGGGACGTCCAACTCCCCGTGCACCATCCTTTTTGACTCATCGAAATCTCTAACCACAATATTACTTGGCTTCAGAACCAAACCTTCACAGTCCAGACGATCTAATTCTTTCTTGGGTAAAACATTCAATGAGGACCCATTATCCACCAGTACGTGAGCCAGAGTAGTGCCCCTACACTCGATCGAGACGTGCAGAGCATCATTTTGATTTCTTTCTTTAGCAGTCAAATCTGCGTCTGAGAAACCCAACCCGTTGTCGGTGGTCAAACTAGCTACACAGTCTTTGAATTGATCAGTAGAAGTTTCCTGCGGCACATGCGCAGTTTTGAGGAAAGCAATTAAAGCCTTTGCATGGGCTTCCGAACATAATAACAAGGACAACATGGAGATTTTTGACGGGGTCTTCCCCAGCTGCTCGACTACGTTGTAGGCGCTCTTCTTGATAATCTTCAGAATTTCCTCTATATCCTGCTTAGAGGTTTCTACAATGATCTTCTTAGGTGCCTCCGTCCGGGCAGGCTCACCTGTGATTTCTTTGCCCCGAGTGCCAGATGGCTCGGCGACAGGGGTGATAACTGGAGTAATAATTGGAACAGTAGCTGATGTACTAGCAGATGGAATGACAACAGGTTTGTGAACAGTCAGAGGGGAAATCTCGGGAGAGAAGAGTCTTCCACTTCTGGTGACCTTGCTAGCCCCGACAATATTGCTGATATCAGCATCAGCTTCTTCAATCTTTAAGTCTTGCTTAACTCCATGGTAACACACATCGGCCCCATAGTGCCAAGGGACAGCTTTATCCGAAGTGTATGAGATAGGACCAGGGATAATAATGATTAACGGCGCGATTCTCGGGACGGGTGTAATCCTAACAGGCTTTCTCGAGGAAGCCTCGGAAGGATTGGCGGAAATGGTTATGATGGCAACATCTTGAATTGGAACCAATGGAATCATAGTCTTCTCGAACAGGATCTCTTTGTTATCCATAAGACGCTGAACACCTGATTTCAATAAGTGGCAACCAGCAGGCAGAATTGAACACATGTGGCAACCTTCGCCATAACCCGGAAATAAATCGGCTAACAATAGATTCTTCTTAACTGTCATTAAAGGAGTAGAAATTTCTTCCACGAAGGTCACAAATAAATCATCGTCCACAGCATTTACTCCATGACCATGCTTGGGCATAGGAGCAGTTATGACATTGGGTTTCTCTGGAGCGTCAAACTCAATCTCTTTAGCTTCAATCAAATCTTGCACTTTATTCTTCAAGGCCCAACAATTGTTCGTATCATGACCTGGGCTATCGGAGTGATAGGCACAGCGGGCGTTCGGATTATATAGCGGAGATGTGGTGCTGGGATTCTTCGGGGCTTCCCTCAGAGTTACCAGGTTGGTCTTCCACAATTATGGTAAAATTTGAGACAAAGTCATATTAAGCCGAGTGTACTGTATCTATGGTCTCTCCATTCTTTGCTGATTGTTGCGTTGTGGGGAAACAATGGGTCTTGATATTATTACCGCATTTACTACTTGACGGCGTTCAGGTCGGTTTTGGATCCTCGAGTTGTAAACTGCACTAGCTTCTTTCTTACTGGTGAAAGACTTCTTTTCTGCACTTGATGAAGCACCTTTTTGTATCTTACCACTTTGGATACCAGCTTCTACTCTTTCCCCAGTCAAAATCAATTCAGTAAACCCAGATGACAAACTTTCGATCAGATGATTGAAAAATGGACCAGACAACGTCCCTAGAAACATGTCCACCAACTCCCGGTCAGACAAAGGGGGTTGGACTCTTCCAGCCAAATCTCTCCACTTATGAGCATAGTCTTTAAAACCTTCACTTACACTCATAGACATACCCTGAAGTTGAGTACGAGTGGGAGTAAGGTCGGAATTATACTGGTACTACCTATAGAAAGCAGCAAGAAGGTCCTCCCAGTTTCGGACATTAGCTCCTTCCAATTGATAAAACCATTCAAGCTGAGTCCCTGACAGACTATCTTGAAAGAAATGTACCCATAAATTTCTATCAGCAGTATAGGGTTGGATTTTTCGAACATACGAGCGAAGATGGAGTTTTGGACAGGATACTCCATCGTATTTAGCAAAAACTGGAGCTTTAAACTTATGAGGGATCACCACCCCAGATGCTAGTCCCAGATCTATGAAATCCAAACTAGGGATCTTCTGAATCTCCATAGCACTCAGACGGTCTTCAAGTTTATTGTACCTATCCTCATCATGAGGATATTGTTCATCATCAAAATCAGTATCATTATCAGAGACTACAGGACTAGGACCCTTTTCTTCCTCTTGGTTCTCCTCTCCTTTGGATGAAAGAGACAGATCAGCTTCCTGTCGCAACCTATTCCCAAATCTGTGACCCATATTCAGAAGAACCACCTTCTTCTTCTTCTTCTTCTTCTTCTTCTTCTTCTCCTTCAGGATGAGAGTCTTCAAATCCTCTTGCCCTTTAGCCAAGTTCAAGAACATCTCTTGGAATCGGGCATTTTGTGCTTGAAGAGCTTTGATGGCCTGATCGGTAGGTATTTCAGAAGACATTTCGTGCTGAAATAAACAGCGAAGGAGATGAGAAACCTATAATGATACCTGTAATGATGTGCATGATAATGGAATGCGTATGTAATGATTTCAAATACTTTGGGAGATTTAAATTTGCAAACCAATAAATAAACAAACTTTATTAGAAATAAATAAATAAATGGAAAACAACTCTAAACTAGAAAAAAAAATCAGAAATCCCATGGACGCTTCCCCTTCGTGATGACGTAGTCATTGATCGTCCTTTCATTCTCAAGTTGCCTGGTGAGCTTCAGGATCTTCCTTTCTTGCTCATGATACTTCTTCCCGTAGGTATCCATCTCCTCTTTCAGCTGAATCCAGGACCTCTTCAATGCCCTAAGATCAGTGGGCATGTAGGGATAAAGGACTGTATAAGGAATGTCCTCTTCGTTGGTAGGCTCCACAATTACTGGCAACACAGCTTCAAAAGGCATCCCAAGCTTCTAGGATCGAGCTCGGACGCACTGGAGATAAGGTTGCATAGGGAGAGAAGTCCTTGGTCCTAGCTCTTGAGGGTCAGACCTGTTCACCATGCCCCAAGCTCGTATAAACCTTCGGCGATGCTCGTCAACGTCTTCCTTGTAATCAAAGGAAATATATGTAAGAAGTAGCTCATGAGGATCGACTCTCTGGGCCTGACCAAACTATTGCAAAGCTAAACAAGGACTGTAGGTTATTCCCCCTCTAATTCCAAGCAACGGGACATTAGGGTATCCCCCACATTGATCAATGACAACAATGCTTTCCATAGCCTTAGAACTCCACAGAATGTCTGTATGAGCAAGGGACATTATTCTGTAAGACCACCCTAAACCTTCCTCATTCTTCAATACGGACTTGGGGAGGTGCAAAATAAACCACCTCGCCAGCAAAGGCATACAACACATAAGAGTCCCTCTTCTTCGCACAGTACGAGTATAGAGGGCATGCAAGATATCACCCAATAGAGTAGGCACAGGATTACGAGACAGGAAGATCTTAACCGCATTCACATCTATGAAGGAATCTGGATTCGGGAAGAGAACCAAACCGTAGATAAGGAGAGCCAAGATGTATTCAAAAGCCTGAAAGTCCAAGTTATCCCAGAACAGTTGAGCTTGATCAATCAGAAACTTGGCTAAGAAACCTTTAACCCTGCTTCGTGTCTCTCAGTTGGATACTACATCAGCCCTTTTCAAATGTAAAGTTAAAGCAATGTCCTCTGGTCTAGGAGCCTCCTCCAAACCTGTGAAGGGTGTTTGCTCAAGGATGGATATGCCCAATAAGTGAGAAAACTCTTCCATAGTAGAAACTAGCTGATAATCTGGGAAAGTGAAGTAATGATGCACCAGATTGAAGAACTGGAAAAGCACACTCATCATCTGCTCATCAAACCTTGAGGTAACCAAGCTAAGAAGCTGACCATGTCTCCTAATGAATGAAGAAGTATCAGAAACTCTCAAGGCTAAATCTTTGAGTTGAGCAGGTATTTGCACAAAGTTAACTCGAATGGTGTTTCTACGAATGGAAGCCATAATCGGCAAAGCAAAACAAAGATAAATCCCCTCAGTCTTTGAAATGGTTAGTATAATGAAATATTCATGCTATGTTATGATGCATGATGTCATGATAAAACACACAACATGTATAGCAGATAACAGACATGGTAAAGGCAAACAAGTCACACAAAAGCCCTTAAGTTTAAGGCTTGCATGGGGTCTAGGTATTACCTTCTTGAAGTTCAGTTGGTTTCAACCTGTCCTAATAATAGTAACTGGGTCCTAGAGGTTCTTAATATCACTGACCATCCTCCATTGGTCATGGTTTCAGCTCACGCAATCTTTTCTTGCGGCCGGAACTATCTCGAGAGTATGGTCTCAATGAGTATAGTATCGAGTATCAACCAGTTCTCAGCTTTACTCCGAGGCCGGCTATCTCACTACTTCCAATGGCCAAGTTGGTCAATTATAGGTTCTAAGGTCAGTTTATGCTTAACGACACACATAGAAGCCCCATATTCTCCTTGTTTTTCCACAAGGGATACCGGTACCAACCAATGTGACACATCAACGTAGCAACTGCTTCAACTGTATCGGCCTACGTCGTACAGTTCCCTCACAGTTTATTGCTACTTACCTAAAAGGTGTTCCCTAGATTCGGGTTAGGATCTATAGTAACTCCCAATACAAAACCCTCAAAAGTAAAGCAATCAAATCAAACAAGAGAAGCAATTTATGATGAACTAGATCCTAAGGTATACTCCACTTATTATCTTCCCCAGCAGAGTCGCCAGTTCTGTGATATGGTGGCAGAACCGGACTGTTTTTTTGGAAAATGCTGGTTTGCGTTTTACGTTTGTGTTTGCAAAATGTTGCGGTAAGCAAGAGTCGCCACCGACTTTTATTTTATCCAACTAGAATGGAAAAAAGCACAAAAAAAATTACTTTTTTGAGATTTTGAGTATGAGGGGTAGATAATAGAAAGGGAAGGTATTAGCACCCATTCAATCTGTAGTTTTCTACAGGCTCTTAGGTACTTGCTCATCATTTTAAAAATTGCTTCCGTGTTTGTCTGATTTGAAAAGTTTTTGTTTTACTTCGTTTTAACCCTTGTATCAGTTCTCAAGAGTGTTACGAAGTTTTTTTGAAAACTTTGTTTGAAATGAGTGTAAGTATGGAAACGTTTGATTTTGAGCAAGTACCTACTAGCATCTACCTACTCGAAAAAAGAATGTTTATGTTCTTGTTTCCTTTAGACAGTGTTATCCTACTATTAATTAGTGAGTAGGTAGCACCGTCGTTGGAGTTGTAATGGTCAATTCGAAAGGGACGTACGATCACTAAAGCAATGTTAGGACGTCTTAGTAATAACCCTACTGTCTTAAGATCATATTCGAGGCAACATTTCCGAGGCAAAATTTCCGAACGGGACATTTGATCTTTATTTAGACAAGAGAGCGACCCCTAAAACACCCTATACTTAATGATCGTTTACCGAAGGCAACCGAAGTGAGAGTATACCCTAGGAGTGCGCATGTGCGAGTGGTTTGATTTCAAGTTATTATCTTTGCACATTTAGGGTTTGCTAACCGTTTTAAAATTAACATACATTCTTGTCATGCAATCCTATTATCATACATCTAACATTTAATATTTGCGAAAATTAAAATACGGAAAATAAAGCTACGCTATTACAAGGCTTCGGGGAGGGGATTAAATACATAGCCAAAAACCCATAAAAATGATAAATGAACGAAAAAGTCCTAATTAAACTATTACATCCCATGAGCAGTTACATTAATATTGTAAAAATAAATAAACGCGCGCGATGAATTAAGAACAAGAAAAATTAGGGTTTTGACCCCGTCTAAACCTAATTAAAAGAAAAATCATCTTTTGGTTGTTTTTGATTATTTTAAGAAAATAAGGTTTTAATGAATAAATACAAACCTAATTACTAATTAATATTAAATTAAGAAAAATAAATAATTTTGACCTATTTTTATATTTTGGTTATTTTAAGAAAAAGAAAATAAAAAATTAAATTAAACAAAAACCTAATTTTCAAATTTATTTTAATTTATTTACAAAAGGTTAAAATTTCCCTAAAATTAAATAAACTAATTAAATTAAATTTTGATAAAAAATAAAACCTAAATCTAATTTGATGAAAATTGCTTTTATGAGGTTTTTTGTTAAAAAAGAATTAATTTTTGTGTTAGAAAATAATCAAAATAATTAAATAAAAGAAAATATAAAAAGAAAAGAAAGAGAGTAATGGGCCTGGTGTCAAAGTAGAAAGGGAGGTACCAATCTGATTTCTGGCCCAATAAGCCTTGGTCCAAGGTTGACCTTCATGATCCAATGTTGCACGTTTTGACCAAGCCTATGGTAGACTACCATCATGAATCCTTGGATCTAGCGTATGGACATCTGGTTGGTTGTCCCTTGAGGGCGTATGGTGAACCCCTTTGGCTGTACACATGCCTGATTATACAAGAAAAAACAATATGAAATAATATGGGGGACCTGGAATTCGAACCCAGGCCCTTTGGCTTTTTCCTTCACCTCATCACCAACTGAGCCAACGCGCTTGTTTGTACATAGAATATCAAATAAGCATTATATGGAAAAAACACATATGCCAATTGTCCAACGCGCGAGATTTTAAATGGGTCAGTAAGGGTACGCCACGCCATCATCTCCTACCTCCCTCCGTTGCTAAAAGTATGATGACTTTTACCTACGGACAAAAAGCGTAAGTACAGCCCCTGCATATATCTAGAATTTCATACAAGCTCAATAAATGAGAACTAATGGTGTAGATAGATTCGTCTGGACCTTGTGAACACCATAGTACTCCTCTTTTAGGCCAATTTTACTTGTATGAGAAATCCCTAAAACGAACAAGAAAACCCTATCAATGGTGGATCTTAGTATAGCTAACAAAAATGCAATTAATTGTTACCATTAGCTTGCGAACATGATAAGGATTACAAATATGTCATTGAAACATGATAGAGATGCAAGGATAAAGAGATAGGATTTTGAAAAGAATGACATATCGTGGGGGTTGTGGAGGTGGATTCTGGGCACGAAAACTCTTGTTGGTGATTGGTATAGACCCCTTGCACACTCAGGAAGCGAATGAGATAGCTTGGAAGGCTTGAAAATGCCTGGAACCATGAAATCAGATTACCACTTTTTCTTGATTTTTTTGAAAGTTGTTCTTCACTCTACACGCCTCTAACCCTTGTTCTTTTGGTCTGCATTTGTTCAATATATATCATTGAGTGAATTAGGTTTACAAGTTTGCATCCAATCTTCTCCAATAATGATTATTGATCAAGATTTGATTCTCATATAAATCTTTCCAAAACAAGCCAAAAACCAATCTTTTTGTGTACAAACAAGCGTTGCACGATTTGATCTCATTGCCAGCTATCCATGGACCTGAAATATGCACAAAATCTCAAGGTTTAAATGATTTTGATATTTTCATGATTTTATTTTGATTTAATTTGATTTAATTGAAATAAAAATCAAAATAAATGACAAAAATAAAATAAAGGCAAGTGGGAAGGATCATGGATCGTGGACCATGTTATAAACTCAATACAAGCACAAAACGTTGGGGCCATTTGACAAAAAATGCAATTTTAGGCATATTTGACTTTTGACAATTTTGCAAAAAAGGTCAAATTCACCAATGCATTACTCCTTCAATTTTGACTCTATGAGGGTGTTCTCTGACTTTTTAGAAAGCTTGAGATGTCATCTAAGCAACCCTTTTTGTCTCATCTCAATTGAGTCTTCCAAGTTCATGTATGAAGCTTTGACAAAAAAGGTGTTTTTGTTGACTTTTCAAAGTGACCTATAATGTCCAAATTCATAACTTCTTGTGAGTGCATATTTTGAACTTGGGAGCTGAAGATGAATTGTAGGGCATTGAATCCTATTCAAAATTATATTTGGATGGGTCATTCTTGATAAAGTATGAGAAAGTTATTCTTGGTCAAAGTTGAGTTGACTTTTCCTATAAAACCCTAATTTAGCAACTTTTGGGTTTTGATGAATTGTGTGAAATCATTGATGAATCTTGATCAACCCTTGCTCAAATGATGAATAATACTTCAAAATTAGGATGTTGACCAAAAATCTTGAAGTTTGATTGTATGTGGGCCACAGTTGACTTTTGCCCAAGCACAGTCGATTTTCAGGCCTTTGAGCAATTGACTGAGCAAACTTCCTCTGCAAGGCTTGAAACTTGACATGGATGATCTTGAGAACATATTAGGACAATGGTGAGCATTTTGGTTCCTTTTGATTCAAACATTTTGATGCAAACTGAAACCCTAATTTGAGGTAGATTGCCTTAGGAGAGAGCTTGTCTGGTCAACCCTTGGACTTCCTTGAGAAATTTGAGGAACTCACTTGAAATGTATTGAGAAATATGGGAGGGAAAATTTTGGGGTACAAAAGCAAGCTTGCAGCAAGCTGGGAAGGTCCTTATCGCGTCTACGCGAAAACGGGGACTAGAGCGTATTACTTGGAAAACTTACAAGGGGAACAACTCGTTCGATCATGGAACACTGAAAACCTAAAACAATATTACAGTTAAAAACACTAAGAATTCGGCGAGTTTGGTCGACAAGACAAACTCACCTAGGACCGACCATGCATGCATGCCTACGCACAAGCATAACACCCAAAATATTCAGAAGGGGCAAAGCTCCGCTCTTATAACAAGCACACCATCAGCCCGACATGGATAACTCGATCGAGCTCCATAGACCTCATGCCACGACGATAGAATGCCCAACTCACAACAGGAAGTTCACGCCACCGAACCCAAGTCCCTCAAAACGAGACCTGAGTTCTGGCCTATGCCCGATATTCACCTTGGCCATTTGATCAGTTTCCCCACACTAGAAAACACACGAACTAAATGAGAAAATCCCCTATACAAACTCTTAGAAAAATAAAAAATGTCCCAAACAGACAAGTTTATCAGTAAACATGCAAACACAAGTTAAATATTCAAAACAAACAACAACCATGGCCGGAAAACTAAAATAAACGACCACCTAGGCCGCTATTATGCGAATATTACAACAAAAGAGGCCTTTGACGCCCCATCCAAAAGAATAAATTAGTGGCCAGAGAACATACTTGTTCAAAATTACATGAAAAGGGCAAGAGCCTGGAGAAGCATAATTACAACAATATGGCATGTAGGACAGAACAAAACAAAACTAACAATCATGCTTCAGCTTCTTCTTCGGAGACATGCGATAATTGGGTAGAACCCCGGGCAGGCTGAGCAACAAACTCTTTGAGGTAATCGGGGACCAGAATCTTACCAGCAGCCATATAATAGTTAACCCCCATACCTAAAGTGTTAAGTTAACTTCGGGGTTAAGCACATGCATCTGCTTCACCGCATTTTCAAAACCCACCTTGGAGGCAGCTTGGGCATCATCCACCGCCAGTTGGAAACGAGCAACAAGCTCAGCCTGAGTCTTTAAATCTTTCATATCCTTCGGCTCGTCTTCAGCAGGTGTCACCTTGGAGGTCAGGACAACTACCTTCTCCCTGAGATATTTTTTCTCGAGCAACAAGACACTACGCTCCTCGGAGAGTCTCCCTAATTCTTCCTCAGACAGCTTTCAGGCCCTTTCCTCCTTGATCAGGGCCTTCTCGCTCGTAGCCAGCTTAGCCAGAAGATTCTTCAATTTGGCCTCCCGGGAGGAACTCCCCTCGGTATAGGCAACAACTATCTCCAGAATCCGCATTAAAACACCAACATCCTGCGCCAGCATCATCCTCTTCTCCGGGAGGCCCAAACCCTCGAGATGAAGGGATTCAGCCCAAGGAAGGCGAAGAGCTACTCCCTCAAACAAATCTTTCTCCATCCAGCAAGGGGTAAGTCATACGTCCCTTTCCCCTTCTCCCAGGCCAGATCGACACTTCCCTCGGCACGCGGCCTATTCACTTTCTAAGATACAAAGGCTGGAGAGAGAGAGAGAGAGCAACCATAGCTTGGGCCGAAGACGAGTCACCCGACTCCGAAGTAGGAGCGACCCCCGAGCCAGTCTGAGCATCCTTCTGATTCTTCCTCGCGCTAGCAGCAAGAGTCTTGGCTATGCACCCTTGGGCGAGATTCATGTTATCTGCAAAACAAATAAAAATAAACGTAGTTAGCGAACGGGGATTCGAAAAAAGCGATGAGCACATATTAGTGTTTAAAATATAAATACCTAATTATTTGACGGGGTCCTCTCTCCCAAGGAGCTCTTTAACGATTATAAGACTCGGCTCGTATACTAGCTCCCCGTTCTTGTCGATCAATGGCCTGCCTCCCCGGCCGACTCGCTGGACACGAGGGATCCGGGCCGAGAAGACAGTCAAGACAACAAAGCTCTCTTGATCATCGACTCCGAGCCCCCTCCCTCCAAACGTAGGAGCCCAATTCATTATCAAAGTGCTTCCTCGTCCACTGGAATGGGAACTTATAAACCAATTTTACCACAGGGTCTCCTAGCTCGTTCAAACGGGGAGTACCATCCTCATTATGCGCCGGTACAGTCCTAAAAACATTAAGCATCGCCTTGCTCAAAGAAGGCTTCACCACTATATATTTGTCAATAAAGTGACGAACAAACTCGAGATAAGCTTTAAACAGCTTCCCGTTGCCTTACTTTAGGGCAACCCATCCCCATTTTCCGTCGATCTTGTTCCTCTGGAGGTGAAATCAATATAAAAACAAGGTAATGGTAGTGTTGTACCCCAAAATTTTCCCTCCCATTTGCTTCAATACATTCTTCCAAAGCTTCTCAAAATACCCAAGACACTCAAGGGTCGACCAGTCAATGCTCCTCCTAAGCCAAAAGCCTACAACTAGGGTTTTGAGTTTCTCAAGGAAATTTGGCTTGCAAAGGTCTCAAGGGGTTTCTATGGTTCATCATAGGTCCCTAACAACGTGCATGTCAAGTTTCAAGTCCTGCATCACAAGTTTGCTCAATCAGTGACTCAGATGATTGAAAATCAACTGTATTTGTCAAAAAGTGAACTATGGTCAACATACATTCAAACTTCAATATTTTTGGTCAACATCAACATTTTGAAGTGATGTTCATCATTTGATCAAGGGTTGATCATGATTCCCCAAGGAAAGCTCTCAAATTATCAAAAGTCAAGAATTGTCAAATTAGGGTTTATTTAGGAGAAGTCCATAGAACTTTGAAAAGGCATAACTTTCACATACTTCATCAACTTTCCCCCAACTGAATCTCATTTTGAAGAAAATTAAATTCCATACAACTTTGTATTGATTCTCAAGTCCAAAAAATGCTTCATTTGAAAGATATGAGTCAAAACATTATAGGTCATTTTCAAAAGTCAACAAAAGACACTTTTTGTCAAGGCAACTTACATCAAGATAAACTCTTCAAAAGAAAATATGATCAACATAGAGATTGTAGAGGAAATCTTGAGCTTTCCCAAAAGTCAAAGATCATCTTCAAAATATGAAAATTGAGCAAGTTATGAGTTGCACAAATTGGGATATTTTAAAGAAATTCATGAAATGCAAATTGAGCAAAATTGCAATTTTGAACTAGTGGGCCTAGTTTTTTAGGTTCAAATATATTCACAACACCTTAGAGGACCTATAAGTCCATCCATATATTTCTTTGACTTTAATTCATAATTACTTTGATTTTATTAATTTAAAAACAAAGTAAGTTAAATAAAATCACAAAAATCACGAGCTAATGCACATGGGCTTGGTTTGGACATCTTTGAAGCCTAATAATTCGTGCAACCCAGCCATAATGTGTCCCGATTCATGAAAATGTGAAAATGGCAAAGTTATGGCAAGTTTGGAAACAATTTAAGGTGTTTGATATTGGTTTGAAAAGACCCTTCATGGCTTGATTTATTACCATGTATATCAGCTCACCTCATCCCTCTATAAATACTTTAAGCTTAGCATGCCAAAAGGACACGGGAGCCTGCCTCAAAAAGAACACCAAAGTTTCTAAAATTTTAAAAACCGAGACAAACTCAAAACCCTGTCTCTAGGCATTTTCAATCCAGTTCGTTGATTCAAACGTATTTCTGAGGAGATAAGGAAGCTTCCCCAACCCAGAAGTGCATCCAACCAGTCTCAGAATTCCCACATTTGATCGTACCGGTTTTTGGTTTGATATTTTGCATGGTCGGAGAAGACGACCGGAAGTTGACTCTGGCGTCCCTGAGATGAGTTGACTCCGGCCAGGGCTTGCATGGAATAAAGTAGTGTTTTAATTGGTTCATTCAATTTTCAGGGGACGCGTGTGTTTGACTATCTGAGATTAGATGGCATTTGATTTTATATTGTTATGGTTTGATTAGGCTAACAGATGAATCACGCCACCCCAATGGCAACACACGTGCACATAAGACCTTCATGCTCCTTGTCGTGGGTTTGATTCAGGCGCAAGGAATTTTTATTTTTCTTGTGTTATTCTGGAAGATCCGGTGCATACAAGTCTAGTGCGTACATAATGCAACTCAAATATGGGCCATCAGATATCAAAGTATCAAATCCAATACCCCTGGATTTGTAGGCATACCATGGGACGCATGGGTTCAGACGTGCTGGATCACACGTAGCTCCTGGGCTTAGTTTTTATTGGGCCTAGCAAACTCTGGATTGCACCGCTAACCTTTTTTGCAGCGCATCCCATTTATATATTTTTTTATTTCATTTTTTGATTTAATTATTTTTATTTTCTTTCAATAACTAATTTTCATTAAAAAATCATAAAATAAATAAAAATTAGATTTAGGACTTAATTAATTAACTTTATTTTTACAATAAAAAAATAATTAATTAAAATCATTTTGAGTATATTTTGTAAATTAAATTAGTTAGAATTAGGATTATTATCATAAAGCTTTTTTTAGTTAAAAAAACAACGAATATATTTTCTTACTTAGAAATTTTTAGGGTTCTAGATATTTTCCCTTTTTCTCTTCTTCGCGTGTTCATTTACTTTTTGTTCTCATTTTTCAATATTCTAACTGTTGAAGGTTGTAATAGTTTAAACTAGGTCCTTTCTTTCCCTAACTTTTTGGGTTTGTATTCCCCCATCCCGAAGCATGTTTAATTCCTGCATGTTTACTTTTCTGCCCTTATATTTAAACTGCTAGATGTATGCTAATAGGTTTGCATGACAAGATTTAAAAGCAAGCGGTAGAAAACCTAAATATCCAAGATAAATAACTGAATCATGAATCACGTTGCGCACACACACACCTCTAAGGTACCTCCACTTGTTGCCTTCGGAAAATAAGCAGACACGTCTCTCGAACGTGAGAAATTTTAGCAAAGACCCATTGGTTACAAGATCATAGTCCCTCGATGACCCTTCGATGCTGCCTCGATAAATGGTCTTGGTACCTTAGGGTAATTTCTAAAGTGTCTTACGATTTGCCTTCGTGACTATACGATGACACTCTCCTTTCCCTCAAACATCCAATGATAGGGCTTCCTACCAACTAATGGTAGGATAACACTATCTAAAGGAAATGAGGAAAAGAACAAAGATCTTTCGAGTAGGTAGACAACTTGTATTTGCTTTCTCACAAAACAAATTTCTCACACATACACTCTCCTTTCTAAATATTTTCAAAGACAAAAAACACTTTGTATGCATTCTCAACAATACGAGAATCATTACAAAGTTCTCCGCACTAAGGTATCTTTTCAAAAATATTTTCAAATACACTTACACAAAAAAGCATTTTTAAAGTGAGCTAGCAACTAAGAGCCTGTAGATAACTATGAATGGAAAGGGTGCTAACATCTTCCCTTTCCATAACCTACACCCTTACTCAAAAAATTATCGAAAGGTCTTTCATGTTCTTTTTACCCTTTCTTTATTGGATATAAGAAATTCGGTGGTGACTCTTGCTAACCACAACATTTTGTGATAAAATGCAAAACCAGTAAAAGTCAGTTCTTCCACCATACTACAGAACTTGCGACTCTCCTGGGTATGAACTAAAAGTGGGGTTACCTTAGAGATAGTTCATATTTTAAATGCTTCCCTTTTTTGACTTGCTTGATTTATTCTTGAAGGCTTGTTTAGGTATTCTTGTAAAGATCCTATAACCAGATCTGGGACATTTTAGGTAAGCAATAATAGATCGTGGAAACTGTACGACGTAGACCGTTATGGTTGAAGTGATATCTACATTAGTGTGACACATTTGTGGGTACCAGTGTCCCTTAAGTTAAATCAAGGAGAATACGGGGCCACTGAGTAGTGTCATGAAGCACTAACTGACCGTAGAACCTTAGTTTAACAACTTGGCCATTAGAAAGTAATGAGATAGCCGGCTTTGGTGCAGAATGAAGTTGGCTGATACTCAATACTACACTCATTAAGATCGTACTTTCAGGATATTTCGATCGCGAAAATAGATTGCTTGTGCTGAAATAATGCCCGATGAAGAAAGATCAATGATATTGAGATTCCTTAGAACCCGATTACTTCTTTTAGGACATGTTGAACCAACTAAATTTTAAGAGGGTACTTACCTATAAACCCCATGCAAGCCTAAACCTAAGGTCTTTGTGTATTTTATTTGTGATTAATTATTCATAACATCATTAACATCGTAACATCATGCCATAGCATTTCTACTAACCATTTCAAGGATCTAGGGATTTATCTTTGTTCTGTTTTGTAGGATATGGTTTCCATTCACAAAAATACCATCCAAATCAGCTTCATAAAAGTGCCTCCTTAACTCAAAGAGTTAGCATCAAGGGTTCCTGAATATTCTCCCTTCACCAAAAGATATGGTTGACTTCTCAATCTGGCTACCTCAAGCTTTCAAGAAGACATTATGTGTGTGCTCTTTCAGTTCTTTGATCCTATGTATCATTGTTTCACCTTTCTCGACTATCAATTGGTGCCTACATTGGAAGAGTTCTCTCAATTATTAGGAGTGTCTGTGTTTGATCAAATTATTATATATTTTAAATAAGCAAAAATAAATTATTGTTAAACCAAATGTGAGTAATACCCAAAAACTTTATGAAACCAAGTTTAAAAATAATTTGAATATATTAAAAATGGGGCGGGTAAATTTGGGGTATGACAGTTGTCCTTATTTAAATACTCTTCTATTGAAGAGTGCGAGAATATGAAGGTCCTGCACATTCAGATTGAAAGGTTATTAAATAATGGAGAACCCCAAAATTTGACCAAAAGATTATAAGGATACACTATAAAGCATATCCAAGAGAAAATATAAGGATAAATTGTAAAGTATGCCCAAAAGTACAGAAAAGTAGGTAGGGATGACGTCGCCA
Organism: Vicia faba; assembly: GCA_948472305.1. NCBI lineage: Eukaryota > Viridiplantae > Streptophyta > Magnoliopsida > Fabales > Fabaceae > Vicia > Vicia faba. Next base: position 694,536,206 of record OX451735.1, read on the forward strand.
TCCCACCAAGACTAGAGTAAAGAGTATGATTGACCTAGATACAATAACGCGGATAACTCGCCAATATCTAGAAAAGTAGTCATAGATTTTTGTGTATTTACCATAACCTAGGAGGTAATCACAAGTTTGAAAATTGACTTACTAATTCTTCGAGACTAACATAGTAAGCTATAACACATATTTCGTATACTCATCGCAACCTAGGGGATGAATCAAACAAAGTTTGATAATCCATTGCCGCATGGAGACTAACACAATGAATTATATTTCAGAGGGACAAATAAGTTATTGCTGCTTTGAGACTAACGTAATGAGTTATATCGTAGATTTCGTACATCTACTACAACCTAGGGAGTAAACAATACAGATTAAAAATATCTTACTAACACATTGAGACTAACATAATGGATTACAATGCAGTTATTGCACATTCACCATAACCTAGGGGGAAAATAACACAACTGATATTTCACTGACACTTCGAGACTAACACAATGAACTATATCGCAGATTCACATACCTATCGCAACCTAGGGGATAGATAATAAAACTATAGGTTTGTGTATTTGTCACGACCTAGAGGACAAATAACACAAACTTGATAACTCATTGCCGCTTAGAGACTGAAATAATGATCTATATTGCAGATTTTTCGCATTCCTACCACAACCTAGGGTGTAGATAACATGATTATAGGCTTGTGTATTTATCACGATCTAGAGGATAAATAACACAAACGTGATAATTCATTATCACTTAGTGATTGACACAATGAACTATAGATTTTAGTATACCAACCATAAACTAGGAGGTAGATAACATGAGTATATGCTTGTGTATTTATCACAACCTAGAGGATAAATAACACAAACTTGATAATTCATTATTGCTTAGAGACTGACACAATGAACTATAGATTTTCACATACCTACCACAACCTAGGGGGTAGATAACACGAGTATAGGCTTGTGTATTTATCACGACCTATAGGATAAATAACATAAATCTGATAATTCATTATCACTTAGAGTCTGACATAAGGAACTATATATTTTCGCATACCTACCACAACCTAGGGGGTAGATAACACAAGTATAGGCTTGTGTATTTATCACAACCTAGAGGATAAATAACACAAACCTGATAATTCATTATCGCTTAGAGACTGACACAATAAACTATAGATTTTCTCATAACTACCACAACCTATGAAGTAGATAACACGAGTATAGGCTTGTGTATTTATCATGACCTAGAGGATACATAACACAAACATGATAATTCATTATCTCTTAGATACTGACACAATGAAATATAAATTTTCGCATACCTACCACAACCTATGGGGTAGATAACACGAGTATAGGCTTGTGTATTTATCATAACCTATAGGATAAATAACACAAACCTGATAATTCATTATCGCTTAAAGACTAACATAATGAATTATATCGTAGATTCGCATACCTATCACAACCTAGGGGATAAATAATACGAGTTAGATAACTTATCGCTGCTTCGAGACTAACACAATAAGTTATATCATAAATTTTGCATATTTATCACAACCTAGAGGATAAACGATCCGAGCTTGAAATTTGAAATTTTTTTGATTACTGAATCTTAGATAACTAAACGAAAGATAAGATCAAAGTTTACCGGTTGTGTCTGTTCTCAACCAAGGTATTTGTTTGTTTTGCATAGATAAGCTAATTCAATAGTAGGCCCCAAGAAAATTCGTAGTATTCTTACCCAAAATAGATTTGAAAATTCCATGCATGATATATATCCACGGTGCCCAAAATCAATATGAAACCCAATTGTATATGTATATGAACTAAATGTTTCGTATGTTCATGCACTAAATGTATTGTAAATACTTTTGATCTTTTTCTCCTTTTAAGCCATTGGCTCTTTTTTCTTTTGTCACCGACTCCCCAACGTTGCATGTTATTTTGTCGTGGTATCTCCAAGTTTATTTTACATAACAAGGTGAATAGTGTCAGCAAGATTTGAAGATTATATCATAGGCATAGTCATAGCCGTGGACCTGTTATGTCATTTTCTAACCAAAATACTCTCTGATGTTTTATCAAATGCTTTTTTTATGTTCCGTAAGTCAGATGCACCAAACGTTATGAATGATCTTGATACTTTGATATGGTTATATGGTTATTATGCCTGATGTGAGGCTCTTAATGAGAAATCTACTGTCAAGATTTCCAAGGAATCTACTGCCGAGATTCAATTAAGGACTACCTACTACCGAGATCTTTTGAAAAATCATCTGCCGAGATCAACCAGGGGAATCTACTATCAAGATTCTATTAAGAAATACCTTATGTCGAGGTCTTTTGGAAAATCATCTGTCAAGATTAACTAGGGGGATCTACTGTTGAGATTCTGCAGAAACTACCTTTTGCCGAGGTCTTTTGGAAAATCATTTATCGAGATTAACCAGAGGGATCTACTGCCGAGATTTTGCATAGAATAGATAACCTAATTGACAATGATGACTGCCTTCACATGAAATGTAATGATTGATTGATGCATGTAATGAGTGACTTGTATATGTGTAAATGGATGTTAGATTTTGAAATGCCAATGAGTAATTGAGATTTTTGAAATATGCTCGATCCATGCTGTTGGAATTCGTCAGATGAATGAGATGATAAGTTTAGCTTGATTCTGGATCGAATAGCCCTAATAAATAATTTATGCAGACTCATATGCTTTTGACGGATGCCCTTGTGAGGGATCACATATGGTTAAGATGTAGAGAGGTTGCCTATGTAACAAGGCTGCTTGTCACATGGTGGTAGAGTGTTGTGCTTGCATAATTTCCTAATACTCGTTTCAAACTCGAAGATTGCTGATGTAGGAGGAGAGTTTGCCCCTTCGTGGTATGTCTTTCCCCAATTTGTTGGTAGGGTCTTGGAGAGATTCTTCTTGACGTGATTTCAGAAGTATTTTGATCATGAAAGACCCTACTATCTTGAACTATGCCCTTAATTAACAGACTCTTAAAGATAAACGTCTATGATCAACTTCTCTTGATCGAGCCTCGTAGTGGTTTGCCCCTATATTTGAGTTCCTTGAAAGGTATGCCCCTCAATCTCCAGAATTTGGAGGTGGTACTCTTGGATATCTATGATATAGGTTCGATATGGATTACCCCAAGTATTCCAATATTACGAAGTTGGTATCTAAAGTCGCTTGAAGGGGGACTTGAACCCTACATCCCGTAAGATAAAGTTTATTTGCACTGCTCCAACATTTGAGTCTTGTAGGGCCTTGAGAAGTTTGTTGAAAATATGAAACTGAGTCATACCATGTTATGATATGACTTGATTAAGGAACGTTACTTCGAAAGGTGTGCTCCTGATTGGTGCTTTGAAATGTGATCCAAGTTGATTGAATCTCAGAATGATCACCCTAGTCAATAGGATCTTCATGTGATATGCCTATACAATCAATAGACTTGCTTATGATTATAAGGTTCTTTTTTGGATGCTTTTCCCCTAGTTAGGAGCTTCATGGAAAAGATCGCTTTTGATTAAACCAATTTTGAAATCTCCTTTGATGCTAAGTGTCTATTCATAGATAAAATTGTACATTTTGAAAAGTAATTCTGTTTGATGTACATGCAATTTTTAAAATCGATGTTTGTTATGGAATAGAAATGGGTGATTAGAGATGGAGATTCAAAGAAGCGAAGTGGCCATCAATTATTTTCACAAACATAGGAGTCAATTTAACACAATTTTTTCCGAGAACGCTTTCATAGTTAACATTGCTTCAATTAGGACTTTTGAAGGTTGTAACGTGGCCTTGGTTCGTGGTTTAAGAAACAAAGGATATAAGGCGCAAGATTTATTTTAACCAACCCCACTCTCCTTGACGTTCTCCAATCATAAGTTTGATTAATCTAATGGATGTATTCAAATTGCAAGAGAATTTTCGTAGTTGCGATGATGAGCAGAAGAATTAGTAAAGATCCAAGAACCGATGAAAAATATTGATAAGATCCAAGCATTTATGAGAAGTTTTTTACCCTAAAATTTGACCTCCCCTTTTCTTCTCAAGACATTCTTTCAATGCTTCTTAGATATTCAAGACACCCAAGGGTTGACTAGTCAAGATGCTCCTCCTAAGTCAAAGGCCTACAACTAGGGTTTGGTGTTTCCTAAGGAAATTTGGTTTTAAAAGGTATCAAGTGGCTTCCATGGTTCCCCTTAGGTCCTAAACAAGGTTCATGTCAAGTTTCAAGTCATGCATCACAAGTTTGCTCAGTCAATGGCTCAAATGATTGAAAATCAACTATATTGGTCAAAAAGTCAACTATGGTCAACATACAGTCAAACTTCAAGATTTTTGGTCAACATCGACATTTTTAAGTGATATTCATCATTTTATCCAGGTTTGAGCCCGATTCCCCAAGGAAAGCACTCAAATCATCAAAATTTAAGAATTGTCAAAATAGGGTTTCCTTAGGAGAAGTCAACTAAACTTTGACCAGACATAACTTTCACATGCTTCATCAAATTTTCCCTAACAAAAGCCCATTTTGAAGAAACTTAAATTCTATACAACTTTGTTTTTATTCTCAAGTCCAAAAAATGCTTCATTTGGTAGCTATGAGCTAATATATTATAGGTCATTTTCAAAAGTCAACAAAAGGCACTATTTATCAAGACAACTTACATGAAGATAATGTCTTCAAAAGCAAATATGATCAACATAGAGGTTGTATAGGACATCTTGAGATTTTCAAAAAGTCCAAGATCACCTTCAAAAGATGAAAATTGAGCAAGTTATGAGTTTCAAAAGTTGGGGAATTTTGAAATATTCATGAAATGCACATTGAGCAAACTTGCAATTTTGAACTAATGGGCTTAGTTTTTGATGTTCAAACATATTCATAACACCTTAGAGGACCTCTAAGTCCATTTATACATTTATTTTACTTTTATTTATAATTACTTTGATTTTATTTAATTTAAAAACAAAGTAAATGAAATAAAATCACAAAAAATCATGGCTAATGCATATGGGCTTGGTTTGGCCAGCTTTGAAGCCCAATAATTCGTGCAACCCAACCATAACCTGTCGAGGTTCATGCAAGTTCAAAAAGGGCAAGAACATCATAAGTTTGGAAAATTTTCAAATATTGATTCTTGTTTTAAAACCTTGGTTAATGGGTTGATTTATTTCCATATTGATCAAGCCTCATACTCCCTCTATATAATGCTAGTAGACTGAACAAGAAAGGATACAAGTGGCTGCCTCAAGAAAACCCTAAAAGCTTCCAAAATTTCTCAAACTAGTGCAAAGCTGTATTATCACTTCCAGGCCGTTTCAGTCCAAACAAGTGACCAAATCACATTCCTAAGGCTTCTAGGGGTTGAACCAAACTCATAACCAAGCCCTTCCACGTCCAGAATGACCATTACAGTCACCACCAGTTTGGTATAATTTCTTGAATTCAATATGTTAAAATAGGCATTGTTAACCTATCTAACACATGCATACATGTTTATGGAAATGTTTAGAACATGTTGGACGTAACACATGTGAGCTCTAGTGCTTAAGTCACAGGATGCCATTATTATCCCCAATCATACGTTTTTCTTCAGAGCGTATGATTCAGGGCATTTTAGCCCAAGATAAGCCTTGATTCGGACTCAGGGGTATTTTTTAAGGGGGGTAGGGTTGATTTGAATCCTTGATCTTTGTTATTTTTGCAGGATTAAATTTCAATCCACCAGAGAAGAAAACCGAAAAGTTGACTCCCGTGGGCTAACTTCGGTGGCATGCGTGTCATCTTGTTAGTGGCACATTCAAATATCTTAGTGCACGCGTGTTTTTTGAAATAGAAATGATTGAGTTTTATAATATATATATTTGTTTATATCTGAAGTAACGAATGAACAGTTGGCCCAGTGGTAGCATGCATACTCTTAAGGTGTACCCTTGCCAGGTCTTGGGTTCGACCCAGGCTACAAGCAATTTTATTTTTTTATTTCTAACATTTCATTTCAGATCCAGTGCGTGTAAGGGCTAACAAGCGCATGATATGGCTCAAATCTGCACCATCAGATCATCAAATCACAAATCCAGCATACCAAAATGATGATGGCTATGGTTCACTCCAAGGCATGCTTCCCCAGTGGATCAAACATAACTCTTGGGCTCAGTTGCAATTGGGCCTAGCAAACTCTGATTTACACCCCCCATAACTTGTTTGCAGCGCAACCCATCTAATAGTTTTTTTTCTTTTCATTTTTTGATTTAATTCTTTCTTTTTTTAATTAATTTTTAATAAAAAAATCATAAAATCAAATAAAAATTAGATTTTAGGATTTAATTTAATTAACTTTTTTACAGTAAAAAGCTAATTAATTTAAATCATTTTTGAGATTATTTTATCAATTAAAATTGGTTAGAATTAGGTTCAAAGTCTTTTTTCTAATTAAAAACAACAAATATTATTTTATATTTAGAATTTTTAGGGTTTTAGATATTTCCTCTTTCCTACTCTCCGCGCGTTATTTACATTTTCGCATTTTTTTTATAATTTATGTAATTGCCCACTGTCTCTAATAATTAAAATTAGGATTCATTTAAATTTTTCCCCCATTTTGGTTTGTACTCCCCCATCCCGAAGCGATGTAATAGCATAGTTTAACTCCCGCATCTTTATTGTTTTGTATATATTTAACTGCTAGATGTATGCTACTAGGTTTGCATGACAAGATTTAAAAGCAAACGGAAGAAAACCTAAATATCCAAGATAAATAATTGAAACACAACACACTTTGCACACGCGCACCTCTGAGGTACCTCCACTTGTTGCCTTCAGAAAATAAACAGCCACGTCTCTCGAACGTGAGAAGTTTTAGCAAAGACCCTTTAGTTACAAGATCACAGTCCCTCGATGTCCCTTCAATGCTGCCTCAGTAAATGATCCTAGTACCTTAGGGTAATTGCTAAAGTGTATTACGAGTTACCTTCGTGACTATGCGATGACCCATACCTTTCCCTCAAAACATCTAATGATAGGGCTACCTACCAACCGATGGTGGGATAGCACTATATAAAAGAAAAGAGGAAAATAACAAAGACCATTCGAGTAGGTAGAAAACTCGTAGTTTCTTGCTCACTAAAGAAAACAAAATTTATCACACATACACTCTCTTTTTCTAAATATTTTCGAAGACAAAAACACTTTGTATGCGTTCTCAACGATACGAGAGTCATTATAAAGTTCTCCGCACTAAGGTGTGTTTTCAAAAATATTTTCAAAAATACACTTACACAAAAAAGCATTTTCAAAGTTAACTAGCAACTAAGAGCCCATAGATAACTACATATGGAAAGGGTGCTAACACCTTCCCTTTCCATAACCTACCCCCCTTACTCAGAAAATATTCTCGAAAGGTATTTCTTGTTCTTTTCACCCTTTCCTTTATTGGATAAAATAAAAGTCGGTGACGACTCTTGCTAACCGCAACATTTGCGATAAAATGCAAAACCAATAAAGTCAATTCTCCCACCGTATTACAAGAAGCCTTGATGATTCTTGAGGTGGCTGTTACAAGATTGTTCTCCAATTTACTTATTTTCAATTCCTTATTTTTCACGGACCAATTCTTTTGAATTTTGGTCCATCGGGATACCCTATCTTTTTTCTAAGTCAATTTTTTTTATATTTTCTTTGACTTAGCTGGCTTTCTCCTTTTGAATTTATTTTTCCTTTTTTTTATTTTAAAAACTTGTGACTATCATGATTGTTGTAAGCTTCGTCTTCATTTTTTCCTTGATCTTGAATGTTGTACAGAGGAAGAAGATATTGAGAGCTTCATGGATTCCACAACCTTGAATGATGAATGCAAGGAAGAGGATGTGCTTGAACCTTTCTCTTATATTTACTTGATTATCTTGAGATTAGAATGCATAATTGAATTAATTGAAAGACTACCCTTCTCCCTGGTTAAGATTAAGGGTTTTTTAGTGTTAGTTCTCTTGTTTTAGGATTGAGTTAATTTTTGTAAATCAAATAATAGCAGCAATCATGTAATGTAGCATAGGATGTATAAACCTGCTAAGAAGAACAAGTACAACAAGAAGTCCTATTATAATGTCAGAACATGTTGTGTTGACCTTTTCCAACAGTTGGAACAACATGTCGAAGAAGATGTTTTTGACATCGCGCCTGCTGAGATGGATTAATGAGATTCAGTTTATTCTTAACAGAGGCAGAATATTCAGGAGAATATTATGCATCATATGTGGTGCATATTTAAATGTCTAGAAAATTCAATTAGAAATCAAGGAGAATAAAGACTTTCTAAATAAGGAGATTATTTAGGAAACTAAAGATTGAAGACCTTTCTTAGGGCAGAAGTTTATGCAGTTTGTTACAGATGACTTGCTGTAATTGAAGGCCCAAAACCAGTTGGGTAACAAGTTATAAATAGAAGGGTTTGTAACTTAGAAAACACACGGCTCAAGATGTAGAAGTATAGGGTTTTGTCAAGGTAAACCTCCCAAGTTGTGGGAAGGTTACCATTTTCACCTCGAAGCCTGTAGGTAAGAGGTGTGTTGTTCTTGGAGGAAGCTTTACTGCAACTCCATGGTGTGTTAGGAGCAAAGCTAACAAATAGTGGAGTTTGGCTTGGAGAATTAGCTAGGTTGTCCTGGAAGTGTGTCTTCCAAATTATCTATTTGTGTAATCAGAATCTTGGTGAAGGGTCGTCGATTTAGTGACTGAGGTGTTGACTGCTATACATCATTGTGATGATTGGAAGTGGGATGGGGATATTCCATATCTTGGGAGGACCTAGGTAGAAGGGTCATTGGGTAGTGATTAAGTGCGTAGATCGTCAACAGGTATGTTGGCTGTAGCGTTTGCAAATTGATACTGCTGATAGTGGACTTCATTCCTGGCTTGGTAGCCCCAAGATTAGGTGTTGTTGTACACCGAACTGGGTAAAAAAATATGGTGTGCTCTTTATCTTTTCAGTACGGTTTTATCTTCCCTGTGTGTTTATGTCAGATCAGATGTCTCGACATCCTTATAGGACATCCGAGTCTGCTGTACAAGAATTTCATTTAGAAAATAGAACAAAACTCCAACTCCTGGCTCGAGGGGGTTGACTATGGATTAACTCCTTATTTCTCCACTGTATAGGAATTGAAACAATGTCTTACATCGTCAGATCGGTCTTACATTGAAAGCATACATCAGCCAAATTCAGTTATTTAGTTTTCATTATTCTCCCTCAAAGTTTGTTAAAGTTGAAAAATTAAAATGGAAAAGAAGAGTGAAAATGGAAATTCGTTGATTATTTATGGAAAGTGTTAGAATAGTGAATACGAATGGATTTATTTAAAAAACATGCATGATTATTTATTTGAATCACTAGTCAAAAGATACAAATTTACACTAAATACAACTTAGCAACATTAAAATTACAATTTGAAATTGATAGAGTCTAATGATCCTATGTGTAGCGGCAGAAATGTTTAAGACTAAGCCATTGGATTGACTAGACTTATACATATAAAAATAAAAATCGCCACCGCGCTTTATTGTTTCCAAAGGAATGGGAAAAGAGCGAGTAAACCAAAAAGTGGGGGAAAGATTCAAGGTAAGGGGGGGTTGATTATGCAAAGGGAAGGTATTAGCACCCTAAACATCCACGATACTCCACAGGAACCTATTTGTAAAATCTATATAATTTGGCTATAAGATGTTGTACATAAAATAGATGGTGGAGGTGAGAAAAGAAACTTTTTTTTAATGATTTTTGCATCCGCAGCAGTTGTGAACCTTTAGTGCCTACGTACCACCTTCCGTGCAATAGGGGATCAGGGTACACGTATTTCCTCTTTAAAAAATTTTAAAACACAAGTGTGTTGGTTGATTTTATGAGATAAGACATCATCGTCATTGTCCGTGTGGAAAACATACTTACTACTCACAATCATGAGAAAGGAGGATTTGCATCATCTCAAAGTGGAGGATATGGCTTTGATTTTAAAATCAACAATGCCTCACTCAAAACCCAAGTGGAAAATATCTCTCTTCACTACATATTGTAGAAGTATAGTTATTTTCATCACTACAAGGATTGACAAGAGTCTAATATTTTGAGAAAAGTTTTAAAGTAAAAAGCCAAAGTGGCAAAATGGTTTGAAATGAGATTAGTTGACTTTTAGTCTTTTCACAAAAAATGTCAAGTTATTATTAAGTTGATTGGAATTTATTTATGAAAAAGTTTTGAAAATGCATGGACCTAAGTCCAATTTTATTATGAAAATGGTTCAAGTTTAAAAAACAAGAAGAGTTTTCAAAAGGAGGAAGAAGATTTTTGAAATTAAAGAATATGGGAGGAGAAGAAGAGACTATCCTAAAGCATAAGGTAAAAGCTAGGGATAAGAGCCGTCTAACCAACAAGAAGCCAATACTTAACATTATAAGTCAAGATAGAATTCTCATTCTTTGGATTGAAACCAAACAAGCAAAGATACTAGACCTCTTGATAAAACCAAACTTAAAGTGTATTAAGTCTTCACAAAAATTGGGCAGAGTAACAACTGTATACGGGTGAATTTCAGATTACAAACAAAGTATGCAATCACAATAACCTGCACACAAAACAAACAAACAACCCAATGTCTTGAGATAAACCTCAAGAACTCCAGACAAAATATCAATTAAGGTCACAGGGTCTCTATCATAGGCCAAGGTTTTTATTCCTAAGTCCAAGAAGTCCAATACTCCATCATGCCAATGATAGTAACCAAATAGTCAAAGTATCATTAAAGCTTTTTAGGGTTCATGTTGGTTATTAGGTGTCTTGAATAAAGAAAATAAAAGCTCAAGTGTGCAAAATAAAAATAACAAGAATATAAATGCTCAAGTGAGCAAAATAAAAATGGCATGAAATGTAATGCTTAAGGTATATGGTACATAAAGCATAAAAATAAAGCATAAAGTAAAAACAACCTAATAATTAGTGGTTAGTTGGATGACCATCTTGAAACTTACATTTGGAACTCATTAAAGGATTGGTAGAACCAAAGCCTCCATACAACAAGTTGCATTTGCTTTTTGTCAAGTATATCATCCATTTGGAATTCTCAAAAGTACCATTTAAAGATCAACAATGGTTAAGTGATCCACGTTTACTAAAATTGATGAAATCCATTAGAGGATTAGTAGAACCAAAGCCTCCACACCATGAATCTCAAGGTTATTGGATCAAAAAGATCAAATTAACATACTTGGGCTTGCAAACATAGGTTTGGACCATGAATGATCATTTATTCGAATCAGGACAAAATTTAGCGCTATGTTAAGCAATCGTAAGTGGACTTATATAGAAGTCGCACCTATTTTGAGGCTGGTCAATAACAATCTATGCACCATTTGTTTTGAGACATGATATAGAGATCATGCTCCAATAACACTTAGTGCATTAAGAAAGGGATGAGATGAAGAGGGGTGAGGAAGAATATACAAACTACATTTGAATTAAATTTTAATCAAACGATTATTAAAATTATTCATCCATTTTTATGGAGTTAGACTCAACACCATGGATCCAATGATGTTAACAAAGTTTATGATCAAAAATTCAACCCAAGATCAGCCAAAAAATAATCACAAAATAATATTGCATTTGATATATATATATATATATATATATATATATATATATATATATATATATATATATATATATATATATATATATATATATATATATATATATATATATATATATATATATATATATATATATTAAAAAGGGTTTCAAAATGTTTTAAAATAGAAATAAAAGAGAAAAAATATCAACCATGTTCAAATTAATCAAGAAATATTAAGTAGGACCATAGAAAAATCAGAAATGAACTCAAATATTTTTATAGAATTTTTGGTAATTTTTTAAAGTCAGGAACTATTTTTAAAATTAAAAGAAATGAGTAAAATAAACCAAAAATTATAAAAAATAACAAAGTCAGAAATAAAAAATAAATGAGGTCACCAATATTTGTCACGATATCATTGGATCATTCCATAATTTTTCACAATTTAAAAAATGCATAAAAGTATTTTTAAGCATTTAAAACAATTCAAATAAGGTGAAAATTTATAAAAAAAAAATATCAAAACACAAAATAAAATTGTGAAAAAATAAAAATCAGATAGAGAAAAAGCAAAAAAAAAATTGATAATTTTTTCAGATTTTTTGGACTTAAAATGAATTTTCTATGGTTTTTTGAAATTTAAAACAATTAAATACAAAAATCAGAAAAGAAAATAAAAACCAAAAAGATGTGGACCAATGGATGAGAGTCAAAACGCGTTAGTAATCAAATCTAAGGGATCTGGCGCGTTGTGCATATCATGGTCATTACTAAATATCACACCGGATCCAACATTTTTAAAATAAAACAACTTAAAATGTGGCGCGTTGGATGGAGTCTGACTCACAAAAGTAATCAGATCCAAGGGCTCCTGAGGCATGCACATGGTAAGGCAAGCATATCGTATCCATTTCAAAAAATAACATGGCCTAATGTCATTGGTTGAAGACAGATATGTCATCATCTTCTACCTCCAGCCATTCCCAAATTGAATCCTTCAAACTGTAAAATTAGCAAACCAGACTGGTACCATTAGATTCGTCTCTTCAAGACAATTCTAATGGTACCATCACGCCAAATTTATATAAATTGTGCAAGGCTGTGTTTGAAGAAAACCAGAAAAAATAGCGAGCATGAAAATCTAGGATATCTCACTCAATTCTTAATGAAATTGCAAACTATAAAGAGCACGAGGATCAGAAGAATACATGGAATGGATTAGACTTTTATTTGAATCAATTTGGCCAAGAAATCTACCTGAACGAAGTAGTGAGAAGTTGTTCTGAAACTGGACTTCTACAGATCAATATAGGTCACAATTCTTGAAAGTAATCGTATGGTTAGCTTCAGAGAAGTTCAATGAAGCTAACTGAATGGAGCTTTTGGTGTTTGAAGGTGAGAATGTAAGAAATCAAAATTTCAAAATCAGAGTTCATGTGGGATCTGAAAAGGGGTCAATTGGCTATCAAAATCTTACCCAAATGAGTGTGGGATAATCCTTATTTATATATGATCATGATGCAAGGTTCAAGCGTGTGAATTTGAGGCAAAATCAATGAAATCGTGTGAACCTGCTAAGTGTGAAAAGTGTGACTTCACATGGCTCAAAACACAGCAAAATGAATGGTTTAAGGGTCATTTCTTGTTATGGCAAGTCCCTAAACATGATTAGACACGAAATTAATCTTTAAACAGGCTTATAATTGGATTTAAACCAATTTTCAAATCTGACTGAACTTGGAATTTCCATTTTATGATGCAACTTTCATCATCATGGTGTCAACAATGTAGAGCACCATATGATGTGATTTTTGAAGCAATTGAAAGATGAAGTCACAAGCTTTACAATGTGAAAGGAGTGGGATCAATTGGATGTTTGAGCAAGAAGTTGTGTTGAGTCAAAGTTGGAAGAAAAGGGTTGACTTTCCATACTTAGAAATATTTCAACTTTTTTCTTCAAAAGTGACCTATAATGTTTTGCATCCAAACATGGTCTTCCTCTTGGAATTTTCTCTTGACAAAAAAAGATGGAATGAAATATACATCTTGAATGACCTTTTGAAACTTGAACAATTCAAAATATCCAAAAATTGAGAGAGTTATGAATTGTTGAAGTTGGCAAAAAATCATGAAATGACCTATAATCTTTTGTATCCTTAGGGCATCTTCCATTCATTTTCTCACTTTGCACATAAAAGAAGGAATAAATTTCACATCCTCAATATCATTGTGGAAAAAGAGTGGGCTCAAGGTGATAAAAATTGACCAAGTTATGATCATTTGAAGTCACTCATGAGAAATTGGGGGTTTATCTAGAGGACTTGTAATCTTTCTTCATCATCAAGATTCTTCCACGTGAAAACTCCTTGAAACTTTTGAATTTATTTATTAATAACCCTTTGAATAGAAGTATGTCTTTGGAATCACTCAAAAATACCAAAAGATGGGCAAGATATACTTCTTTGAAGTTCAAAACCCTAGCTCCTAGATCAAGAAAATGCTTTGAGGAACTTTGACAATTTTGAACAACCTTCTTATACCAACACTTTTTCTTTATAAATAGAAGTTGTTGAGGATAATAATGAGAAATCATAGCCATAAAAACCACTTCCATATCTTGAGAATTGAGAGAAATCTGCACTTGTGACCAATGGAAATAAAGCCTTGTCCAAACATGACAACTTCTTCAATCAACCCCTTGTACCTTTGAATCAATCTTGATAAATTTGAAATGTGGTGAACCAAGATAAACCTTGCCATGCCATTTCTGCCAACATAACTTCAATGACGAGGTTTGAACTTCTCAAGATTTATTGACTAGGGCATGGAAATAAACTCATGAACCCATGGATCAACTTGCTAAACCACATTGCCATTACATACATTATTAACAAGTAAGACAAACCAACATTGCATTTTATTAATTAAAATGAAAGTCAAAACAAAACATGCATGATCACAAAATAAAAACAAGTCAAGGTGCTTGGTTATTCCTCAAAGATCAAAGCTAGAGATAGGGAGGAGAACCAAAAGCCCTAATGTGATCTTGTTGTGATTGAATCAATATGGTATGATGAAGGGATCTTAGGGGCAAAAATTAGGATACAACAGCTGCCCTTATTTAAGTTTCTTCTATCCGGAGATACGAAGGTTAAAAATCTTCGTGTCGACGCGATCGAAGATACTTAAATATAAAACAAACACTATTTTTGGCCCTAAGATGCCATGCAATGTTTATGGGTATGAATGCATATGAACAACTTCAAAAGGACGCAAAACACCACTGGGGATGTAACAAAGGAAATAAGGATCAAAAGAGAAGCCCGACCAGGAAAATAAATCACTGGTGAACAAAAGACTCGACTCATAGAGGATGGTAAAAGGCCAAAAGACACACCAATTTTTACTGAAGGCGGGACTACCAACGTTCACCGAAGGTAGAAAGAGAAAAGAAATAACAACACCGACGTTTACTGACGGTGAGCTACCAACGTTCCCTGAAGGTAAAGAGAAAGAACCATCGCATTCACTAACGATGAACTACCAACTTTCACCAAAGGTAGAAGGAAAAGAAATATCATAGCATCACCGTCCACTGACGATGATCTACCAATATTCACCGAGGGTAGCAAAAAGATAACAATCACCAACTTTCACTGATGATGAACTACCAACTTTCACCGAAGGTAAAAAGAGAAAATACCATAGCATCACCGTTCACTGACGATGAACTACCAACAGTCACTGAGTGTAGCAAAAAGATAACAATCACCAACTTTCACTGATGGTGATCCACCAACTTTCACTGAAGGTAGAAGGAAAAGAAATATCATAGCATCACCGTTCACTAATGATGAACTACCAACGTTCACTGAGGGTAGCAAAAAGATAACAATCACCAACTTTCACTGAAGTAGAAGGAAAAGAAATATCATAGCACCGCCGTTCACTGACGATGAACTACCAACGTTCACTGAGGGTAGCAAAAAGATAACAATCACCAACTTTCACTGATGGTGAACTACCAACTTTCACATAAGGTAGAAGGAAAAGAAATATCATAGCATCACCGTTCACTGATGGTGAACTACCAACGTTCATTGAGGGTAGCAAAAAGATAACAATCACCAACTTTCACTGATGGTGATCTACCAACTTTAACTGAAGTTAGAAGGAAAAGAAATATCATAGCATCACCGTTCACTAACAATGAGCTACCAACGTTCACTGAGGGTAGCAAGAAGATAACAATCACCAACTTTCACTAAAGGTAAAAGGAAAAGAAATATCATAGCACCTCCGTTCACTGATGATACCAACATTCACTGAGGGTAGCAAAAAGATAACAATCACCAACTTTCACTGATGGTGAACTACCAACTTTCACTGAAGGTAGAAGGAAAAATAATATCATAACACCGCCATTCACTAACGATGAACTACCAACGTTCACTGGGGGTAGCAAAAAGATGACAATCACCAACTTTCACTGATGGTGAACTACCAACTTTCACTGAAGGTAGAGGAAAAAGATAACAAGTTTTCCCAAAATTCTGGCGTTTCACCTAGAGGGGTCTTAACTTCTTCTTTAACCAAGGCATTCCACCTGGAAAAGGGTAATATATAAGCTGTCTCAAATAAAGAGACTATCACTTGCAAAGATTTCA
Source organism: Vicia faba (assembly GCA_948472305.1). Classification (NCBI taxonomy): domain Eukaryota; kingdom Viridiplantae; phylum Streptophyta; class Magnoliopsida; order Fabales; family Fabaceae; genus Vicia; species Vicia faba. Next base: position 694,552,531 of record OX451735.1, read on the forward strand.
CAATGAAATGTCTTTGCGATATTGAAAGACTTGCCATCCACTGGAATAATTTGACAACAAACTGCAAACTATACATTCATAGAGAAGATAGCAAAAAAGTAACGTCGACTTTTATGAGGAAGTACAAGTTGCTCAAATAAAGAGACCTGTTATTTGTTGTTATAAGAAGGATTGTAAAAATGATTTTCTGGGGAGAACAATATGGCTTCTTGGGGAAAGAAATATGACTTCCTGGGGAAAGAAAAATATTCCGGCTAAGGAGATAAAGTCTTCTCGTGCAAAATAAATGCACATTCTCAAACGAAAGTTCGAAGCTTGCAGAAATCCAAAGTAATAATATTGCTGAGGATCAAAGATTCACACCAGAAATAAACTGGAGTAAAATAGTCTACCAAAATATATTCTTTGAGAAATAAACTCAAGAGGGAAACCCAAATCATCAGACAAAGAGCTGTACAAGAAGGCTAGAGAAAAAATCTTCCACGAGGGATAACTCAGTGGGGAAATTGAAAAAATATATACTTTTTGCTTAAGGCCGACATTCTATTAGAGAGAGGACAACACAACTCTACAACACAGGGTAATATGTCAACAAAATATTAACGAATACGAATGTGTAATGATTAGATAAATTCAACTATGCATGATGTATGTATGAATGTATGAGTGTTATCATGTATATTCTGACAAAACAGACTTATAACACTGGGAATAACCAGGAAAAACCAAACTCGGGTACAAACAACACTCGGCTAAATCAAATCCAAGATAAACATTCCATAAGAAAAAAAAGCACCATAAGAGGAAACAAAATCCTTTTTCGCGGCTTAACTTCACTGGGGTGGAACATAATCCAGAAGTAAACAAATCATAGCGACAAAACAGTACAGATACAGGGATACAACATCCTTCTCCAGGCTTCATCGGGGAATAGCATTCAGACTTCGATGGGAAAACAAATGCTTTCACGCTCCTCACTTCTACTGGGGATTGCAATACTGATTTTAAATAAGGAAAACAGACACCATATCGACATAACATCAATTGAGGATTTCGAGTTGACTTCAACAGAGAAATATCATACAGACTTCACTAGGGGAGATAGTGCCTCATCATCGAGATATCATCGGGGGATCTCGTGCTGACTTTATTGGGGAGATACCAACACCACATCGAAGAAAGGAAACCAAGATATGTTCCTCACTGGGGAAACCGAAGATACGTTCTTCAATATTGAGAGTAAGTATTGCACCAACTTCTCTGGGGAAAAAGTATGAAATCTCATGGGGACAACAACTTGGAGAGTCAAGAAGTCAAACATTATAGCAAGGAATCAATCTTATGGGGATTTTAAATCAAACCCAACACTTGGCGGCTGAAAACCCAAAAATTTGATAACCAATTCAACACTTCTTAAATAAAACACTGCCCTTGCTTGATTATCGGGCATTTAAACAAACTACAAGTACTGCCAAGAGGGAGATGCTTCGTAAATGAGTCAAAACTCAGCACACACAGGAAGAAAAGACTTCTATCAAATAGAGAGGCCTTCACTGGGGAACCTTGGTTTGAACCTTCATATCATGCAAACTTACTCCAACAAAAAAATGCCCTGGGATAGCCTTCCATGGGAATCAAGAAGTCAACATTACAGAAAGAGGTCAAACCCCTAGGGATTTTAAATCAAACCCAACAATTGGCGGGTGAAAGCCCAAAGGGTTGACAATTGACTCAACAATTCTTAGAAAATATACCGCCCTGGTTTAGCTTCCTGGGAAATAAATACCAACAATAATGCCAATACTGCAGGAAGAGCGACATTTTGCAAATAGTTCCATCTCAGCACATCAAGGGAAAAGGACCTTTCATCATATGAGGGAAGACCTTACCGGGGAATCTAGGATAGAGGCTTCATATCATGCACACCCAAAAATCAGACAATTAACCAACACTTGACTGGGGACACTGAGATCACAAACCTGATATCACACCTTACATCAATTGATACCTTCTTTAATATACAAAAACCACACGTATACCAGTGAAAACAACCTAAAAAAAAACTTACTGGGGAAACAACACTTCCCAAAATATACTGGAGTTCGTCCATTGCTGGGATCACCACTTTTGTTTTCCTCTTGAATCAAAAAATCTAAAGCAAAAGTAAGTTGTAAATTCTTTTTGAAAAACAATTTTGTTATTTAATCTTTTTGCTTTGAAAATTATTATCAATAACAAATGGAGTCTTTGTAAGCTGAATAAAAAATAAGAACTACAAAGAATTGGGTAAAAGCTCAAATTTTATTGATATAATGGTAGTCTGCGAATGACGAGACTCCATGGATAATTACAAAGTTTGGAAATGGTAATATATAATAAAAAAAGATACATTGAGATACAATTACCAATATTCCCTCTAACAACTTTGAAATCCTGAGCAGCAGCTTTTGTTGAAATATGGTGAGGATCCAAGAAAATTGTTGCTTCAATGATCAAGTCTTGTCTAATGCAGTTACTTACCAATAAAGTCCCTAACTTTTGCCTAAGCTGCCCTTGTGGGTTTTCAACTTAGCGGGAAATTTTATTCTGTTTATGTCTCTAATTTTTACCTAGATCGTCCTTTCGAGTTTTCGGTCTACCGAGAAGCTCCTTTTTGCCTAAGCCTCCCTTTCGGGTTTTCAGCTTAGGGAGCTGTTCTTTTATTTCTTTAGGCGAAATATTTCTTGACCACATCAGCATTCATGGGACGTGGGAACTCCTCTCAATCCATAGTTTCAAGAATTAATGCATCGCCAAAGAAGGCTTTCTTGACAACATACGGGCCTTCAAAATTGGGAGTCCACTTGCCCCTAAAATCAGCGTTAAAAGACATGATATTCCTGAGCACGAGGTCTCTTTCTCTGAACTCACGAGGTTTGACCCTCTTATCAAAAGCTTTCTTCATTATATTCTGATATAACTGCCCATGACACAAAGCCGTCATTCTCTTCTCTTCGATCAAATTCAATTGGTGAAACCTGTTCTGGACCCATTCAGCCTCTGACAACTTGGTTTCCATTAACACACACAAAGACGGAATCTCAACCTCGATTGGGAGCACAACTTCAATTCCATACACAAGGGAGAACGGGGTTGCTCCTGTTGAAGTGCGGACAGATGTTCGATATCCATGTAAAGAAAAAGGGAGCATTTCATGCCAATCTTTATAAGTAACAACCATCTTCTGGATGATCTTCTTGATGTTCTTATTAGCAACTTCAACAACCCCATTCATCTTCGGCCTGTACAGAGATGAATTGTGATGGACAATCTTGAATTCTTCACAAAGTTCTGTCATCATCTTATTATTCATATTCAAGCCATTGTCGGTGATAATTCTGCTCGGCACACCATACCGACATATGAGATTATTCTTAATAAAGCGCACAACCACCTGCTTAGTAAAATTAGCATATGAAGCAGCTTCCACCCATTTGGTGAAGTAATCAATTGTTACCAAGATAAAACAGTGTCCATTCGAAGCTTTGGGTTCTATCATCCCAATCATGTCAATACCCCACATATAGAAAGGCCACGGGGAAGAAATAACATTGAGAAGTGTCAGAGGCACATGAATTTTATCCGCATAAATATGGCATTTATGGCACTTCTTTGAAAATTTGTAACAATTAGATTCCATTGTCATCCAATAGTAACCTGCCCTTAGCATCTTTTAGCCATCAAATGTCTATTGGCATGAGTGCCAAATGAGCCTTCATGAATCTCATGCATCAACATGTCTGCTTCGTGTCTATCCACGCATCTGAGCAAGACCATGTCATAATTTCTCTTGTACAACACATTTTCACTGAGGAAGAAGCTGCCAACCAATCTTCTCAATGTCTTTCTATCTTTATTCGAAGCACCAATCGGGTATTGCTGAGTCTGAAGAAAATACTTGATATCGTAATACCAAGGTTTCTCATCTGCTACCTCTTCTGTTGTAAACACATGAGTTGGCCTATCCAGTCGCTGAATTATAATTCGAGGTATATCATTTTGTAGCGGTAGAAATGTTCAAGACTAAGCCATTGGATTGACTAGACTTTACAAATCAAAAATAAAAATCGCCACAGCGCTTTATAGTTTCCTAAGGAATGGGAAAAGAGCGAATAACCCAAAAAAAGAGGGGGAAAGATTTAAGGTAAGGGGGTTGGTTATGCAAAGGGAAGGTATTAGCACCCTAAACATCTACGGTACTCCGCAGGAACCTCTTTGAAAAATATGTACATTTTGGCTATAAAAAAAAGTGTTGTATATAAAATGGATGGTGGAGGTGAGAAAAGAAATATTTTTTATGATTTTTGCACCCTTCGCAGTTGCGAACCTTTAGTGCCTACGTACCACCTTTAGTGCAATAGGGGATCAGGGTACACGTAGTTCCTCTTTTAAAAATTTGAAACACAAGTGTGTTGGTTAATTTTAAGAGATAAGACATCATCGTCATTGTCCGTGTGGAAAACATACTTACTACCCACAATCATGAGAAAGGAGAATTTGCATCATCTCAAAGTGGAGGATATGGCTTGGATCTTAAAATCAACAATGCCTCACTCGACACCCAAGTGGAAAATATCTCTCTTCACTACATATTGTAGAAGTATAGTTGTTTGCATCACTACAAGGATTGACAAGAGTCTAATCTTATGAGAAAAGTTTAAAGATAAAAACTAAAGTGGCAAAATGGTTTGAAATTGGATTGATTGACTTTTAGTCTTCTCACAAAAAATGTCAAGGTATTATTAAATTGATTGAAGTTTATTTATGAAAATATTTTAAAAAAAGGCATGGACATAAGTACAAGTTTATTATGAAAGTAGTTTAAGTTTCAAAACAAGAAGAGTTTTCAAAAGGAGGGAGAAGATTTTTTAAATTGAAGAAGATGGGAGGAGTAGAAGAGGCTATCCTAAAGCATAAGGTAAAAGATAAGGATAAGGACTATCTAACCAACAAGAAGCCAAAACTTGACATTATTAGCCAAGATAGAATTCCCATTCTTTGTATTGAAAACCAAGCAAGCAAAGATATTTGACCTCTTGAGAGAACCAAACTTCAAGTGTATTAAGTCTTCACAAAAATTGGGCAGAGTAATGGCTGTATACGGGTGAATTCCATATTACATCCAACCAACAAGTTGCATTTGCTTTTTGTCAAGTATATCATCCATTTGAAATTCTCACAACTACCATTTAATGATCAACAAAGTTTAAGTGATCTGCCTTGACCAAAAATGTTGTAGATCCATTAGAGGATTGGTAGAACCAAAGCCTCCACACAATTAATCTCAAGGTTATTGGATCAAAGAGATCAAATTAACATACTTGGGCTTGCAATCATAAGTTTGGGCCACGAATGATCATTTATTCGAATCGGGACAAAATTTAGCGCTATGTTAAGCAATCGTAAGTGGACTTATATATAAGTCGCACCTATTTTGAGGTCGGTCAATAGCAATCTATGCACCATTTATTTTGAGACCTGATATAGAGATCATGCTCCAACAACATTTAGTGCAATAAGAAGGGGATGAGATGAAGAGGATTAAGGTAAAAAAAAATATACAAACCACATTTGAATTCAATTTTAATCAAACTATTATTAAAATCATTCATACATTTTTTGTGGAGTTAAATTCAACACCATGATCCAATGATGTTAATAAAGTCATAATCAAAAAATCAACTCAAGACAGCCAGAAAATAATCACAAAATAATATTATATTTAATATATACATTAAAAGGTAAAACAAATGTTTAAAAATAGAAAATGATGGGGAAAATATCAATTATGTTCAAATTAATCAAGAAATGAAAAATAAGGCCATAGAAAAATCAGAAATGGATCCAAATATTTTTATATAAAAATTTGGCAATTTTTAAAAGTCAGAAACTATTTTTAAACCATTTAAAACTACTAAAACAAACATAAAATAGATCAAAAATAGTAAACCTCAACATAAAATTCCATAAAATTTTCAGAAAGTCAAAAATATGCAAAATAATATTTATGAATTTTTTTCAGAATTAAAAAATGTCAAAAAGTATTTTTTAAGTATTTAAAAGAAAGCAAATAATATAAAAAATATATAAAATACCAAATATCAAAATAAAAATGTGAAAAAATATTCATGAGATCAGAAATAATTCAAAGTATTTTTGTGAATTTTTTCATAATTTTTGGATAAAAAATAAAAGAGTTATGAATTTTTGAAAATTTAATCAATAAAAATATAAAATCAAAAAATAAAATAAAACCAAAAAGATGTGGACCATCAGATCATAGTCAAAACGCGTTAGTAAGCTAATCCAATGGACCAGACGCGCTGTGCTTGATATGGACCTTAGTGAAACACACATGTGATTAGAAAAAGGGCAACCAATGAAATTAAAACGTTTGGCACACTATCATTGGCTGAGACGAGACATGTCATCGTCTTCAACCTCCAGACACCCTGCAATGGGGATTTTGTGAGATCCTTCAAATGGAAAAATTAGGATCCTCGGCTAGCATCATTGAACTCGTCTCTTCAAGACGATTCTAACTCAACAATCGCGCCAAATTTATATAAGGTATGGAGAGAGATATGAATCAAAAACCCAGAAAATAGCGAGCACCTTCAATTTGTGATTTCTCTCTCAATTCTTAATGGATTTAAAAATTGTAAGCAACATTAGAATCAAACAAAGGAGTGGAATAGATTAGTGCTTGATTTGGATCCAAATGGTGGAGAATTCTACCTTTTCGAAGTTCAAGTAAGAAGCTCTAAAACTGGACTTTTGTAGCTTGATTTATGGGTCGTATTGATTGGTTTAAGTGCTGGAGAGTTTGTATGATGCTCAAGGATGATGAATGCGCAAAGAATTTTGGAAAAGGAATCTTAAATTTTAGAAACTGAATTCAATAAAAGTGGGTTTGTGTGAGGTTTTGGAAGGGTATTCTTGGCTCTCTAAGCTTGGGAAAATGGATGGGGGATGACCCTCTATTTATAGGGAAGCAAATGGGATCAAAAGAAAGAGTGAATGATGTGTTTTGGAGGGAATTCATGTGGGTCTGCATCATGAAGAAAGTGTGACTCAATCTTGATCAAAACTCAGCTAAATCGTGTGTTTCATGATGCTAATCACTTGTGTCAAGTTTATAATCATGTTTAGAAACAAAAACGCGTGGAAAACTTGTGATTAGAAGCCAAAACAAAGATTTCAAAATCTGACTTGTGATGAAACTTTAGTTTCAAGTTACCAAATTCAAATCCATGGCATTTCCAACTCAGGGGGTCTTAGGGAATTTTCTTGATACTTTGGAAATATGAGGTTACAAGCTTTGCAATGGAAAAAGAATGTAATCAAATGAATGCTTGAGCGGAAAGTTACATGGAGTCAAAGTTGAAGAAAAGAGTTGACTTTCCATACTTAGAAATATTTCAAATTCTTCTTCCAAAATGTCCTATAATCTTTTGTATCCAAACATGGCCTTCCACTTGGAATTTTCTCTTGACCAAAAAATATGGAATGAAGTAGACCTATTGAATGACATTTTTAAATTTGAACCACTCAAAATCTCCAAAAATTGAGAAAGTTATGACTTGTTGATGTTGGCCAAAAATCATGAAATAACCTATAATATTTTCCATTCTTAAGGAAACTTCCATCCATTTTCTCACTTTGCACATAAAAGAAGGAATAAATTACACATCTTTAAGATCATCATGGAAAAATAATGGACTCAAGGTGATAAAAATTGACCAAGTTATGACCATTTGAAGCTACATATGGAAAATTGTGGATTCATCTGGATGACTTGTAATCTTTCTTTTTCACCAAGTTCCTTCCACATGAAAACTCTTTGGAAATTTTGAAGTGATTTGTTGGTAACTCTTTGAAGAGAAAGATTTCATTGGAATCACTCAAAAATACCAAAAGGTGAGCAAGATATGCTGCTTTGAAGTTCAAAACCCTAGCCTCTAGATCAAGAGAATGCTTTGAGGAACTTTGATAAGTTTGAACAAACTTCTTGTGCCAATATTCTTTCTTTGTGAATAGAAGTTGTTGAGGATGATGATGAGGACTCATACCCACCAAAACCACTTCCATATCTTGAAATTTAAGAGATATGTGCCCTTGTGACCAATAAGAACAAAACCTTGTCCAATCATGACAACTTCTTCCCTCAACCTCTTGTACTTTTGAATCAATTTTGATAACTTTGAAGTATGTTGAACCAAAATAAGTCTTATCATGCCATTTCTTCCAAAACAACTTCAATGGAGAGGTTTGAATTCCTCAAGATTTATTGACTGGGGAATGGAAATAAACTCATGAACCCATGGAGCAACTTGCTAAACCTCATTGCCTTTACCTACATTATTAACAAGTAAGACAAACCAACATTGCATTTTATTAATTAGAAAGAAAATCAAAGAAAAATATTCATGATCACAAAAGGAAACAAGTCAAGGTGCTTAGTAACTCCTCATAAGTGCAAAGCTAAAGATAGGGAGAAGAACCAAAAGCCCTAATGTGATCTTATTGTGATTGAATCAACATGGTATAATGAAGGGATCTTAAGGGCAAAAATTAGGGTACAAAAGCTGCCCTTATTTAAGTTTCTTCTATCCGGAGTTACGAAGGTTGAAAATCTTCGCGTCGACGTGATCGAAGATGCTTAAATATAAAACAAACCCTATTTTTAGCCTTAAGATGCCATGTAAATGCTTATGCATATGAATGCATATGAACAGTACCAAAGAGACACAAAGTAACACTGGGGATGCAACAAAAATAAAGAAACAAAGGAGCAACTCCACCAGGAAAATAAATCAGTAGTGGACCAAAAGAACTGAATCAGATAGGAAGATAACAAACATCGAAGTTCACTGCCGGTGTCCTACCAACATTCACTGAAGGTAGAGAGAGAAAATATATCATATCACCGCTGTTCACTGACGATGATCTATCAATATTCACTGAAGATAGCAAAAAGATAATAAACACCGACGTTCACTACCGATGTCCTACCAACATTCACTAAAGGTAGAAAGAGAAAATATATCATATCACCGCCATTCACTGACGATGAACTATCAACATTCACTGAAGATAGCAAAAAGATAATAAACACTGACGTTCACTGCCGATGTCCTACCAACGTTCACTGAAGGTAGAAAGAGAAAATATATCATATCACCGCCGTTCACTGACGATGAACTATCAACGTTCACTGAAGATAACAAAAAGATAATAAACACCGACGTTCACTGCCGATGGTCTACCAACACTCACTGAAGGTAGAAAGAGAAAATATATCATATCATCACCGTTCACTGATGATGAACTATCAACGTTCACTGAAGATAGCAAAAAGATAATAAACACGGGCGTTCACTATCGATGTCATACCAACATTCACTGAAGGCAGAAAGAGAAAATCATATCATATCACCGCCGTTCACTGACGATGAACTATCAACGTTCACTGAGGATAGCAAAAAGATAATAAAAACCGAAGTTCACTGTCGATGGTCTACCAACATTCACTGAAGGTAGAAAGAGAAAATATATCATATCATTGTTGTTCACTGACGATGAACTATCAACATTCACTGAAGATAGAAAAAAGATAATAAATACCGACGTTCACTGCCGATGGTCTACCAACGTTCAATGAAGGTAGAAAGAGAAAATATATCATATCACCGCCGTTCACCAACGATGAACTATCAACGTTCACTGAAGATAGAAAAAAGATAATAAACACTGAAATTCACCGCCGATGTCCTACCAACGTTCACTGAAGGTAGAGAGAGAAAATATATCATATCACCGCCGTTCACTGACGATGAACTATCAACGTTCACTGAAGATAGAAAAAAGATAATAAATACCGACGTTCACTGCCTATGTCCTACCAACGTTCACCGAAGGTAGAAAGAGAAAATATATCATATCACCGCCATTCACTGACGATGAACTATCAACATTGATTGAAGATAGCAAAAAGATAATAAACACCGACGTTCACTGCCGATGTCCTACCAACGTTCACTGAATGTAGAAAGAGAAAATATATCATCTCACCGCTGTTCAATGACGATGAACTATCAACATTCACTGAAGATAGCAAAAAGATAATAAACACCGACGTTCACTGTCGATGGTCTACCAACGTTCACTGAAGGTAGAAAGAGAAAATATATTATATCACCGCCGTTCACTAACGATGAACTATCAATGTTCACTGAAGATATCAAAAAGATAATAAACACCGACGTTCAATGCCGATGTCCTACCAACGTTCACTGAAGGCAGAAAGAGAAAATCATATCATATCACTGCCGTTCACTGACGATGAACTATCAACGTTCGCTGAAGATAGAAAAAAGATAATAAACATCAAAGTTCACTGCCGATGGTTTACCAACATTCACTGAAGGTAGAAATAGAAAATATATCATATCACTGCCGTTCACTAAAGATGAACTATCAACATTCACTGAAGATAGAAAAAATATAATAAACACCGACGTTCACTGCCGATGGTCTACCAACATTCACTGAAGGTAGAAAGAGAAAATATATCATATCACCGCCATTCACCAACGATGAACTATCAATGTTCAATGAAGATAGCAAAAAGATAATAAACACCAACATTCACTGCTGATGTCCTACCAACGTTCACTGAAGGTAGAAAGAGAAAATATATCATATAACTGCCGTTCACTAACGATGAACTATCAACGTTCAATAAAGATAGAAAAAAGATAATAAACACCGAAGTTCACTGCCGATGTCCTACCAACGTTCACTGAAGGTAGAAAGATAAAATATATCATATCACCGCCGTTCACTAACGATGAACTATCAACGTTCACTGAAGATAGCAAAAAGATAATAAACACTGACGTTCGTTGCCGATGTCCTACCAACGTTCACTGAAGGTAGAAAGAGAAAATATATCATAGTTTTCCCCAAAATTATGGTGTTTCACATATGTTGTACCCCAAAATTTTCCCTCTCATATTCCTCAAGACATTGCAAGAAAAATCTCCAAGTTGCTCAAAGTAGTGCAAGAGTTGGTCAGACAAAGCTCTCTCCTAAGGCAGTCTACCCCAGATTAGGGTTTCACATTGCATCAAGATCCTTGAATCCAAATGACCTCAAGTTCTCACCATTGTCATAATATGTTCTAAAGATCATCCATGTCAAATTTCAAGCCTTGCAGAGGAAGTTTGCTCAGTCAATTGCTCAAAGGTCAAAAAATCGACTGTGCTGGGGCAAAAGTCAACTGTGACCTACAAATAGTCAAACTTCAAGATTTTTTATCAACATTATAATTTTGAAGTTTCTTTCATCATTTGATCAAGGGTTGATCATGATTCATCTAGGATTGCTCAAAATTCATCAAGACTCAAAGGTTGCTAAATTAGGGTTTTGTAGGAAAAGTGAACTCAAATTTGACCAAGCATAACTTTATCATACTTTATGAGAAATGACCTATCCAAAGCTCATTCTGAAGAGGATGCAATTTCCTACAATCCATCTTCATACCCCAAGATCAAAAAATACACTCACAAGAAGTTATGAATTTGGACATTATAGGTCATTTTTGAAAGTCAACAAAAACACCTTTTTTTCAAAGCTTATAACTTGAGCATGGAACATTAAAATGAGATGATACCAAAATGGTTGATTAGAGGACATCTAAAGCTTTCTAAAAAGTACAAGAACACTTCCAAAAGTTCAAAATTGAAGAAGTTATGCATTGTTGAAGTTGGCTTTTTTGCAAAATTGCCAAAAGTCAATTATCCCCAAAACTTCAAATTTTGTCAAATGGGCCCATTCTTTTCCACTTGATTTGAGTTTGCATCATTGCCCACATGCCCTAGCTCCAGCCATGTGCCCATATCTCATTTTTATTATTTAATTTGATTTTTATTTGGATTTATTCATTTTAAATCAAATAAAATCATATAAAATCCAAGGAATTAATAACTTATGATTTTATGATTGTTTTAGGCCTTGTTCACAGCTAGCATCACAATCAAATTCGAATCAAGGCTTGTATGCACAAAAAGATCCAAATCAAATCAAATTTGGAAGGTTTTAATGGTGAAATCAAATCCAATTCATGAGCATTGATATGGAGAGATTTGTACCAAGTTTCTTACCCTAATGTAGTACACATTATATAAGGAAGCTAAAGCACACGAAATAAGGGTTGGAAATTATGGGAAGAGGCATAACTGACTTTGCAAAATTCACAAAAAAGTGAGAGACCAAAATCAGGGTTAGAGGCGTTTTCAAGGATCAAGATTTGTCCCAATCGATTCCTGGACATTCACACAAGCTAACTCGATCAAAACCACGCATCCTAGGGCCTCCAAATGCACTGTAAGTCCCACGCAATCTGCTCTTGTTCTTGATTTCGTAATTCTGAAATTAGACATCTTTTTCACAAACTAATAGCATATTTGTAACCCTCATATCATTTGCAAGCTATTGGCAATAACCAATTTGATTTATATGCACTGTAACCATGAAATGCCATGGCTAGGGTTTTGTTTCTGTTTTTAGGAACTTTTGTTTCAGGTAAAATTGAGGAACATGATGGACATGTTTGTGTCCAAGAGGTTGAGGCGAGCACGACCATGCCCTTGAAAATCATTTTTATGGCCTGAGGGAGATTTTAGGAGTAAGCTGCGCCTTTAGCTGCGGATAAAAATCTGCAGGTAAAGTTACGGGGGCTTGAGGACAGGGATGAACTCGTGTCATCCATCTGTTGGCCAATTCAAATAATTTTGCGCGCTTTTTTGTTTTGCTGGCAATTGTTTTGGTTTGATATATTATTATTCCTTTGCATTATTATAACAAACCAAGCAGTGTGGCTCAGTGGTAACCTTGGCAATGCACTCTCCTTCAGGACCTGGGTTCGAATCCCAGGTCCCCCACTTTCTCAATAATTTTGGTTTTCAGGTATTCCAGTGTATGCGCCCATCTGCAGTCCACCATACTCCCTCATGATCCAAGCGCCAGATGGCCAAGGAGCTAGATCTGGTGGTCCACATTGAAAGTCCACCATAGGCCAGGTCAATGCATGCATATTGGATCAGAGAAAGTCAAACGAGCCAGCATTTTTGGGCCTATAGAATTGCTCCTCACACCCTTAAATCAGGCCCATTACCTCCTTTCTCTTTTATCTTGATATATTTTTATTTAATTGTTTTATTTTATTTTTACTAATTTCTAACCAATAACTTTTTTTCCCTTTTATTAAAAAAGATCACAAAAATATTTTTTATTCAATCAAATTTTAAACTTTTATTTTTCTTAATAAACTTATCAATTGATTAGGTCTTTTAATTAGAAAACTTTAATTCATTTTTGAAAATAATTAAAATTAATTAGATTTAATTAGGTCTTTAACTACTAATTTAATTTTTTTTATTTTCTTTCCTAAAATAACAAAAAAAAAACCAAAAATATGTCATAATTTATTTTTTCATTAATTAATTTATTTTATAATTAATTTAGTAATTAATTTAGGAATTAATTTCTTTTCTCAAATAAAAAATAAAAAAAAAAGATGGCATTTTCTTTCAAAAGGGTCAAAACCCTAAAACTCGCACTCGATTTAATTTCTCGCGCGCTTTATCCAATAACGTATCTGCTTCCGGTTTGTAATAGTTAAATAGGACATTTAATTATTTTTACTTCTTTACTTTATTTTTCAAAGGGTTTGTTTTTGGCGATGTAATTACCCGACGCCTTGTAATTTAAATTCTGCATTTTATTTCCGCAAATTATAACTGCTAGATGTTTGATAATAGGGTTTGCATGACAAGACTGAATGTTAATCTTAAAATCAAATTAGATCACCCTTAACATGTGCAAAGATAAAAATAAACTGAAAACGATACACTCGCACATGCGCACTCTTAGGGTACATCCCACTTGGTTGCCTTCGTACACGGTCATTGAGTATAGGTCGTTTTAGAGGTCGTCCTCTTGTCTAAAAAGATCATAGTTGCCTCGAAATGGTTGCCTCGGATATTGTTGCCTCAAACAAATGATCTAAGACATTAGGGTTACCGCTAAGGCGTCCTAACATTGCTTTAGTGACCGCATGTCCCGTATTCAAATTGACCCTCAAACTCCAACGGCGGTGCTACCTACTCATTAATAGTAGGATAGCATTGTCTAAAGGAAATTACCATAGAACAATTCCTTTTTCGAGTAGGTAGATAGCTCTTAGATACTTGCTCATTCAAAACAAAAATAAAATTTTCACACTTACACTCCTTTTTGAACAAAGTTTTCAAAACACTTCATTACACTCTTGAGGACAGAAGCAAGAGTTAAATCGAAGTTTCAAAACAAAAACTTTTTCAAACCCACAAGCACAAAGAAAACAATTTTGAAAACAATTGAGCAAGTACCTAAGAGCCCGTGGATAACCACGGATAGAAAGGGTGCTAATACCTTCCCTTTCTATAATCTACCCCCCGAAATCGAAAAATATCTCGAAAAAGGAATTTTTCTGTGCTTTTTTCCTTTCCTCGTTGGATAAAATAAAAGTCGGTGGCGAATCTTGCTTACCGCGACATTTTGCAAAAACAAACACAAAATGCAAACCAGCATTCCAAAAAACACTCAGTTCTTCCCACCGTATCACAGAACTGGCGACTCTGCTGGGGAACTTATAAGTGGGGTGTACCTTAGGAATAGTTCATATTGTTTTCAATTGCTTGATTTGTATGTTTTATCTTTGTGGGTTTGAATCAGAGTTACTATAGATCCTAACCCGGATCTGGGGAACACCCTTTAGGTAAGTAGCAATAAACTGTGAGGGAACTGTACAGCATAAACCGATACGGTTGAAGCAGTAGCTACGTTGGTGTGGCACTTTAATATGTACCGATATCCCTTGTGGCACAACGAGGAGAATATGGGTCTACTAAGGGGTCATTAAGCACCAACTGACCTTAGAACCTGTAATTGACCAACTTGGCCATAGAACAGTAGCAGTATGCTACACTCATTGAGACCAAACTCTCACGATGATTCTGGCCGCAAGAAAAGGTTACTAAACTGGAATTATGACCGATCGAGGGTGGTCAGTGATATTGAGATCCTCTAGAACCCCGTTACTATTTCTAGGACAGGTTTGAACCAACTGAACTGAAAGAGGGTAGTACCTAAGCTCCTTGCCAGCCTGAAATCTAAGGGTTATCTGTGTGACTTGTGTGCCCTTACCATGTTTGTTATTTGTGGATACTTATGGTGTGTTTTCTATCATGACATCATGACATCATGACATTGCATGCATCTTGCATTGGACTAACCCATTTCAAAGACAGTGGGGATTCATCTTTGTTCTGTTTTGTAGGTCATGGCACCCATGTGTAGAAACACTATTCGGATCAACTTTGTCCAGGTTCCCACTCAGCTTAAGGAATTGGTTGCAAAGGTTTCAGATACTTCCTCCTTTATCAGAAGACATGGTCACCTCCTGGGTTTGGTCACTTCCAAATTGGACGAACAAATGATGAGTGTCTTAGTCCAGTTCTTTGATCCACTGTACCATTGCTTTACTTTTCCGGACTACAAGTTGGTCCCTACCTTGGAAGAGTTCTCTGATCTGCTTGGCATCTCCATTCTAGAGCAGACCCCATTCACAGGTTGGGAGAAAATCCATAGGCCGGAAGAGATTGCTTCAGCCCTCCATCTGACAAAGGTTGAGGTAATGTCTAATTGGGAAACTCGTAGTGGGACAAAAGGCTTCTTGGATAAATTCTTGGTTGATCGGGCTAATCAGTTCTGGGACAGTCTAGACTTTCAGGCATTTGAAGACATTCTGGCTCTTCTCATATATGGTTTGGTATTGTTTCCTAACTCAGATTCTTTCGTCGACGTGAATGCAGTGAAGATTTTCATGTCCGGTAATCCTGTGCCCACTCTATTGGGTGACATTTTGCACTCTCTTTATGCCTGTACTTCTCGGAAACGGGGAACCCTTATGTGTTGTGCACCATTGCTGGCAAGGTGGTTTATTTCTCACCTCCCCAAATCAGTTTTGAAGAACAAGGAAGGCATGGGCTGGGCCTACAGGATTATGTCCCTCTCTCACATGGACATCATTTAGACTATTAAGGGTATGGAATATATGGCTATTATTGATCGCTGTGGGGAATACCCCAATGTTCCACTGCTAGGAATCAATGGAGGGATAACCTATAACCCTTGTTTGGCCTTACGTCAGTTTGGGCGAGCTAGGAGGGAAGGACCTCATGATTTGCTAATGCCAAGCATTGTCTTTGACTTCCAAGGGGATAGTGACGAGCAACGCCGCAGGTTCATACGAGCCTGGGATAGGGTACACAGGTCTGATCCGCACGAGCTAGGTGCAAAGAATTCTCTTCTGATGGAGCCATATCTCCGATGGCTTCGAAACCGTGCCCAAAAGCTGGGAATGCCGTACGAGGCCGTCTTGCCTATAATTGTTGAGGTTGCTGATGAAGAAGGGGTTCCTCCTACCATCCTCCATCCATACATGCCTACTAACATTGGGGAATTAAAGAGATCTTGGATGCAGCTGAGAGAAGAGCGGGATACTTACAGAGAAAAGTATCACGAGCAAGAGCAGAAGATTCAAAAGCGGACAAGGCAATTGGAGAATGAGAAGATCCTCAATGACTATGTCCGCACTAACAGGAAACGACCATGGGAGCGTTGACTGTCTTTTGATTATTTCTAGTTTTGATTTACTTTTCAGTTTTTCTTTCTTGTAACGCCTTTAAGGCATTTGTTGAACAATTGAATTCAAAGTTTATCTAATAAAAGTGTGTTTCGTTTTGGTTTACAAATTTGAATCCCTAAAGTCTTTGAAATCATATCATGCACATATCATTCCCATGCACCTCATAACAGGTACCCTTACTGGTTTCTCATCTTCTTTGCTGTTTATTTCAGCATCATGTCTTCTGAAACATCAACTGAACAAGCAATCAAGGCTCTGCAAGCTCAAAACGCCCAGTTCCAGGAATTGTTCATGAGTTTGGCTAAGGGTCAGCAAGATCTGAAGACCCTTATCTTGAAAGAGAAGATGAAGAAGAAGAAGAAGAAGGTCCTACTAAATATGGGTTGCAGATTCGGAAACAATTTGCGAGAAAAGGTTGATTTGACTCACTCATCTGGATGGGGAGATAATCAGGAAGAAAGGAGGGCTCCTAGCCCAGTGGTTTTATACAACGAGACTGACTTTGACCAAGACCAGTATCCTCTGACTGAGGATAGATATAAGCAGCTCGAAGACCGGTTGAGCGCGATGGAAGTTCAGAAAGTGCCTGGTCTGGACTTTGGAGACTTGGGTTTGTCATCTGGGGTGGTAATTCCCCACAAGTTTAAAGCACCAATCTTTGCTAAATATGACGAGGTTTCTTGCCCAAAGCTGCACCTCCGCTCGTATGTTAGAAAGATCCAGCCATACACCGCTGACAAGAACCTATGGATCCACTTCTTTCAAGACAGTCTCTCAGGGACTCAGCTTGAATGGTTTTACCAGCTGGAAGGAGCTAGTATCCATAATTGGGAAGATTTAGCTGCTGCTTTCTACAAGTAGTACCAATACAATGCTGACCTCTCTCCCACGCGTACCTAACTTCAGGGTATGTCTATGGGTGCGGGTGAAGGTTTCAAAGACTACGCTCAGAAGTGGAGGGACCTTCCTGGAAGAGTGCAACCTCCCTTGGCTGATAGGGAGCTAGTGGATATGTTTCTGGGGACCTTGTATGGTCCGTATTTCAACCATCTGATTGGAAGTTCTTCGTCCGGGTTTACAGAGCTGATTATGACCGGGGAAAGGATTGAGGCTGGTATCAAATCTGGTAAAATACAGAAGGGTGCTTCATCAAGCACTGAGAAGAAGCCTTTTAAGAAGGAGTCGAGTGCTGTTTACAGCTTAAAAATCTATAACAAACCTAAATGCCGCCAAGCAGTTAATGCAGTGGTTATATCAAGACCTGCTGTTTCTCCTCAGCGCAACAATCAGCCAAGGGCCGAGAGGCCACGAAGAAAATTCACTCAGCTCAACATGACTTTATCTCAAATCCTGCCGCAGTTATTGAAGACTAACTTGGTGATTTTGAGGGAGGCCCCGAAGAATCCCAACACCACATCACCGATGTAAAATCCAAACGTCCACTGTGCTTTT
Organism: Vicia faba; assembly: GCA_948472305.1. Taxonomy (NCBI): domain Eukaryota; kingdom Viridiplantae; phylum Streptophyta; class Magnoliopsida; order Fabales; family Fabaceae; genus Vicia; species Vicia faba. Next base: position 694,570,778 of record OX451735.1, read on the forward strand.
CACTCCGATAGCCCGAGGCACGATACGAATGATTGTTGGGTTTTGAAGAATAAGGTGCAAGACCTGATTGATGCTAAGGAGATTGAGTTCGAAGCACCTGAAAGGCCTAATGTTGTGACTGCTCCTATGCCCAAGCATGGAGTAAATGTTGTAGATGAAGACTCGTTTGTGGTTTCGGTAAAACACATTGCTACTCCATTGATGACTGTGAAGAAGAACCTTCTGTTAGCCGGTTTATTTCCAAGTTGTGGCAAAGGTTGCCGTCTGTGTGCCGTCCTACCTACCAGTTGCCATCTTTTGAAGTCAGGTGTCCAACGCCTGGTGGATAATAAAGAAATTCTGTTTGAGAAGACTTTTGTTCCTTTGGTTCCTACTGAAGAAGTTGCTATAATCACCATTTTCGACAATTATTCCAAGGCTTCCTCAAGAAAGCCTGTTAGAATTACACCCGTTCCAAGAATTGCACCATTAATCATCACCATTCCTGGGCCTATCCCCTATACATCAAATAAAGTTGTCCCTTAGAATTACGGGGCTGACGTATACTATCACGGAGTTAAACAAGATATAAATGAAGAGGCTGATACAGACGTCAGCAACATTGTTGGATCTAGTAAAGTCACCCGCAACGGAAGACTTTTCTCCCCTGAGATCTCTCCACCAACTGTTCGGAAGCCTGTTGTTATTACACCTGCCAGTACACCTGCTACTGTCCCTGTTCAAGTTCCAATTCTTACCCCTGTTGCCGAGTCATCTGACACTCGGGGCAAAGAGATCACCGGTGAGCCTGCCCAGACGGAGGCACCAAAGAAGATTACTATTGAAGCCTCTAGACCAGAGATGGAGGAAATTTTAAAGATCATCAAAAAGAGAGACTACAATGTAGGCGAGTAGCTGGGCCAAACCCCATCCAAAATCTCTATGTTGTCTCTGTTACTATGCTCAGAACCCCATGCCAAGGCTCTGATTGCTTTCCTGAAGACTGCGCACATACCACAAGAGACATCAGTTGGTCAGTTTAAAGATTGTGTGGCTAGTCTGACTGCTGATAATGGATTGGGTTTCTCCGACGCCGACTTGACTGCTAAGGGGAATAATCACAATGATGCCCTGCATGTCTCCATTGAATGCAGGGGCACTACTCTTGCTCATGCATTGGTAGATACTGGGTCTTTGTTGAATGTGTTACCCAAGAAGGCGTTAGACCGGTTAGACTGTGAAGGGTTGGAGCTAAAACCAAGTAACATTGTAGTCAAGGCTTTTGATGGGTCCAAGAGAATGGTACACGGTGAAGTGGATATTCCAGTTAAGGTTGGTTCTCAGGTTTTCGCATCTACATTCTATGTGATGGACATTCGGCCATCTTATTCTTGTTTGCTGGGTCGCCCGTGGATCCACAAAGCTGGGATAGTAACGTCCACACTTCACCAGATGTTGAAGTACCCAGTGAAGGGGAAAATTGTTACGGTACAAGGAGAAGAGGAGTACATGGTGAGTCACCTCAACTCTTTCTGATACGTAGAGATGGATTGGGAGTTCATTGAGACCCCATTTCAACATTTTGAAGAGGTTCCCCAAACGCTTGCATCAACTGAAATTGTTATTGAAGATCCTCCAATGAAGATGGCTTCCCTAAAGGATGCCCGGACTGTTGTTGAGAAAGAAGCTCAAAGGGCTGTTCGGAGTGCACGGATCGGAAGACCTCCCCTGTTCATCAGCAATTCAGGAGTGAACGCCATTGGAGACGATGTTGAAGAATATGAGTTTGACAGCTGGATTTACCCAACGACCGACGGTGGACTAAGCAATTGGACGGCAAAGGACTTCGTCCCAATTTATTTTATTACCCAGTAATGAGATTTTTGTTTTGAGTTTGTAACAAACAATGTTTTAAACTTTACGGCCCGGTGTATTACCCGGGGCACCGTGGCTTTAGTTATGAGGGCTTTATGTGTGTCATCTACATATATCATTAATAAAAGCATTGGACGTTTTTTTGCATTTCAAATTTTGCGCTCCTTGTTTTTCTTTTATTATATATTACAAAACATCTATTTTACACACACTCACATATACAGGTCTACATCCACTCTGGATCTCGCTCGTAACGACTCTGCTACTACCAGTTATGACTTCGAAAGTCCGATCAACTTAGCCGAAGACGAAGGTGAAGATGATTGCAAAGTTCCTGGTGAACTTGCTAGACTGCTACTTCAGGAAGAGAGAGCTATACAGCCGCATGAGGAACTCGTGGAATCAGTAAATCTGGGTACAGAAGAAGATAAGAAAGAGGTCAAGATCGGTGCAAATCTGGAGCCTAGTGTTAAACAGCGGTTGATTCAGATGCTACGTGACTACGTTGAGATCTTCGCCTGGTCTTATGAACATATGCCTGGGTTGGATACCGATATTGTGGTTCACCACTTTCCTACCAAGGAAGATTGTCCTCCAGTAAAATAGAAGGTCTGCCGAATGCGCCCAGAGATGTCTGAGAAAATCATAGCTGAAGTGATGAAACAGTTTGATGCCGGTTTTCTAGCAGTTACCTCTTACCCACAGTGGGTTGCCAACATGGTTCCTATGTCGAAGAAGGATGGTAAGTTTCGAATGTGTGTTTACTATAGGGATCTGAATAGGGAAAGCCCTAAGGATGATTTCCCTCTACCTCACATCGACGTTCTGGGTGACAACACCGCACAACATAAGGTCTTCTCCTTTATGGATGGTTTCTCCGGTTATAATCAGATTAAGATGGCTCCCGAAGACATGGAGAAGACAACCTTTGTTACTCAATGGGGTACCTTTTGCTACAAGGTCATGACTTTCGGATTGAAGAATGTTGGGGCAACGTATCAGCGCGCCATGGTCGCCTTATTCCACGACATGATCCATCATGAGATCGAGGTATATGTCGACGACATGATTGCAAGATCCCAGACTGAAGAAGAACATCTTGACCACCTTTAGAAGTTATTTGACAGGTTGAGGTTGTACAAGCTGAGGTTAAACCCGAACAAGTGCACCTTCAGGGTGAGATCTGGTAAGCTGCTGGGTTTCGTCGTAAGCGACAAAGGTATTCAAGTGGATCCTGCAAAGGTGAAGGCTATACATGAGATGCCAGCTCCCTGAACAGAAAAAGAAGTCAGAGGCTTTCTGGGACGTCTGAACTACATTGCCCGATTCATCTCACACCTGACTGCTACTTGTGAGCCCATCTTCAAGCTACTGAAGAAAGATCAAGTGGTAAAATGGAATGATGAATGTCAGGCCGCTTTCGAAAGGATCAAAGAGTATCTCCAAGAGATACCCATTCTGATGCCTCCAGTTGAAGGGAGACCTTTGATCTTATACTTGACAGTACTCGACAACTCAATGGGGTTTGTGCTGGGTCAGCATGACGAGTCTGGCCGAAAAGAGCATGCTATTTATTACCTTAGCAAAAAGTTTACCGACTGTGAGACCCGATACTCGTTGCTTGAGAAAACTTGTTGCGCTTTGGCATGGGCTGCTCGCCGGCTGAGACAGTATATGCTGACTCACACTACTTTATTGATATCAAAGATGGATCCAATCAAGTATATCTTCGAGAAGCCTGCCTTGTCCGGAAGAATAGCAAGATGGCAGATGATCTTGACTGAGTATGACATCCAATACACGACCCAAAAAGCAATCAAGGGAAATGTGTTGGCAGACCATTTGGCACATCAGGCAGTGGATGATTACCAGTCTATGAACTTTGAATTCCCGGATGAGAATATCATATAGTGACTAACTGCGAAGAACCTAGACCGAATGAAGGACCTGAGGAAGGATCCCGATGGTCTATGTACTTTGATGGAGCTTCGAACGCTTTGGGTAATGGAATTGGCGTCGTGATCATATCTCCTAAAGGCTCTCATACTCTGTTTACCGCCCGACTATGTTTCAACAGCACCAACAACATGGCGGAGTATGAAGCGTGCATCATGGGTCTTCGAGCAGCAATTGACCTAAGGATTAAGTTTATGAGTGTCTTCGGAGATTCCGCTCTCGTGATCAGTCAGATCAAAGGCGAGTGGGATACGAAACACCCAAATCTTATTCCTTACAAGGAGTATGTATTGACGTTGCTTCCACATTTTAAAGAGATAACCTTTGAACACTTCCCTAGAGAGGAGAATCAGTTGGCGGATGCACTAGCTACAATATCTTCTATGTTCAAGGTCAATTGGGACAACGAAGCTCCCCGGATTATCATTGAAAGATTGGACGAACCTGCACATTGCTTTGACATTGAGGCTAAAGAGGTAGCAGATAAGCCCTGGTTTCATGAGGTGAAGAAGTATCTTGAGGCTCAGGAATACCCCGAGGGTGCATCTGTTAATGATAAGAAGTTTCTGAGGAGGTTCGCGGCGAAGTTCTTCATCAGCAATGGTATTCTTTATAAGCGTAACCATGATTCGACCTTACTGTGTTGTGTGGATAAGAATGAAGCATAAAGGATCATGCTGGATTTACATGAAGGTACTTTCGGAACTCATTCCAGTGGACATACCATGGCAAATAAGATCCTTCGGGCAGGATATTATTGGTCCACTATGGAAGCCGACTGTTATCAGCATTCTCGGACCTGTCACAAGTGCCAAGTCTATGCTGATAAAGTGCACATACCTCCAGTACCTCTGAACATCTTGACAGCTTCGTGGCCTTTTGCAATGTGGGGCATTGATATGATCGGCGAAATCAGACCTACGGCATCCAACGGGCATCGTTTCATCCTGGTAGCTATTGATTACTTTACGAAGTGGGTTGAAGCAACTTCCTTTGCTACTGTGACCAAGAACGTCGTGGCACGTTTCATTCGGCACAATCTGATTTGTCGATATGGTGTACCAGAGAGGATCATTACGGACAATGGTACAAATCTCAATAAAAAGATGATCACCGAGCTCTGCAAGCAATTCAAGATACAACATCACAACTCTTCTCCCTATCGGCCGAAGATGAATGGAGCTGTCGAAGCGACTAATAAGAACATTAAGAAGATCGTGCAGAAGATGACGGTGACATACAAAGATTGGCACGAGATGTTACCATTTTCTCTTCATGGGTATCGTACCTCAGCGCGAACGTCAACAGGGGCAACACGTTATTCCTTGGTATATGGCATGGAGGCAGTCTTGCCCATTGAAGTTCAGATACCCTCTCTTCGGATTATGAAGGGTGCAGGTTTGAGTGAAGATGACTGGATTCAGACCCGGCTTGATCAGCTGAATTTAATCTACGAAAAGAGACTTACTTCTATTTATCATGGTCAAACGTATCAAAAACGGATGATCAAGGAATTTAACAAGAAAGTTAGACGACAAGAGTATCAAGTTGGAGATCTGGTAATCAAGCGTATTATCCTACCTTAAGGTGATCCCAAGGGCAAATGGACCCCTACTTACGAAGGGCCATTTGTGGTTAAGAACATTTTCTCAGAAGGAGCTATGATTCTAACCACCATGGATGGTGACAACCTTCCTCACCCCGTCAATGCAGACATAGTGAAAAAATACTATGCATAATCAAAGACCCGCTAGGTTGACTGGCCTAGGCAAAAATAAGGGCTTCCCGATGAACCAAAAGGGTTTGGGCAAAAATAAGGGATGAAAATGAAAAAACTGTACACCCGGCAAGTCGAAAACCTGAAAAGGCGGCTTGGGCAAAAAAGGGTATCCCGGTGGACCGAAAACCCGAAAGGGCGGTCCAGGAAAAAAATTAGGGATAAAAGTGTAACACTATGTCTCATTGGATCACCTTGCAACCAGATTTCGATATCGACTGTCATGCTCGAACGACACTAATCAATTTGATCTACCTTCAACCAGTAGCAAAGTGATGAGATGCTCGAGGACATAAAGGCAATAGCAGAGTTGGAACCCAGTGGGATTATTCACATAGCTGTTTTGTTTTCCTTTTACACAAAATGTATAAATTATTTGTTCGGCGGTGTTCTCTTACTAGGAAGCCAACCTCTTGTACAAAAATGCCTATTTACAGGCCAAACTTCAAATCAATACAATTCATTTACAAAGAAATTTCAAACTGTCTTTTTCCTTTTTCTGTTTTGTTTTGCAAAGAACGTCCAATGTTCATTTTTGATATATGCATTTGACATTAATTGCTGCTCATAAATATTTACATGCGAAACAAAAGACGATTACTCGTAATATCAGAAACAGGGGCAATAAGAATTGTCTAAGCTTTACTGATGCTTTATCCACCAGGTATAAAGGTAGATTTAGTTGAAGAATATGGCTAAGGTATTTTCACTCCCCGCAGAGTAAGGCAGTAATGATAGCTCTCCCCAGCTGAGACTTGCAACTGCAGATGAATCGGTAATATTCTCCCCAAGTAGAGTTTATCTACCATCAGCACTGAAAGGTCTTAATATTCCCCAATGGAGTATAAGAATATTCCCCGACATAATACAAAATATCCCCAGTGGAGTTTGAAATTTTTCCCAACGCAGTCTGAAAAAACTTCCCCAGTGGAGTTTGGAGAATCATCCCCAGTAGACTTTGGAAGATTTCCCCCAGTAGAGCTCAAAGGATTATCCCCATTAGAGTCTAAAAGGTTATCCCCAGTGAAGTCGCAACTGAAGATCATCCCCAGTGGAGTTCCTTCCTTTCACAAACAGGAATTCAACCCCCAACAGGATTCAGTATCACCCGCAATGGTAATTCATCCCCAGCTGAATTTATCAGCGGAATCCTCTACAGAGCATCTCTTCCCCACAGAGTGATCTCCTCATCAGTTTATTCCCCAACGGAGTTATCCTCTCCTGCAGGTTTATTCTCACAATCATCTTCATTCGTTATCCCCGGCGGAAATGAAGAATTCAACTCTTTTCTCCAGCAGCTATCCGGGATTTATTTTCCTCAGCTAAAAACATTACATTTTCATACATCATGACACATGCATATACGCATCATACAACACAATCTCATTTATTTTGAGAACATCATTGCTTGATACACATCATGCATTGCATATAGCTAACCTCTACCTTTCAGGAAAGGATACAGTTAAATTCTCATAAAATTCAAAGCTATGAAGCTTTTTATCCTCAGTCGAAGTACTGACCGGTTCTTAAATCTCAACAGAATTATCCTCAGTTGAATTACAGACAAGGTCCTAAATCTCGACAAAGTTCCTCCATCAAATTACAGACGAGTTCCTAAATCTCAGTAGAGTTTTCTAAGTTGAATTACAGGTGAGTTCTTAAATCTCGATGAAGTTGTTTCCCTCAGTCGAAGTACTGACCGGTTCTTAAATCTCAACAGAATTATCCTCAGTTGAATTACAGATAAGGTACTAAATCTCGACAAAGTTCCTCCGTCGAATTACAGACGAGTTCCTAAATCTCAGCAGAGTTTTCTCAGTTGAATTACAGGCGAGTTCTTAAATCTCGATGAAGATGTTTCCCTCAGTCGAATTACTGACCGGTTCTTAAATCTCAACAGAATTATCCTCAGTTGAATTACAGATAAGGTTCTAAATCTTGACAAAGTTCCTCCGTCGAATTACTGACAGTTCTTAAATCTCAACAGAATTATCCTCGGTTGAATTACAGACAGGTCCTAAATCTCGATGAAGATGTTTCCCTCAGTCGAATTACTGACCAATTCTTAAATCTCAACAGAATTATCCTCAGTTGAATTACAGATAAGGTTCTAAATCTCGACAAAGTTCCTCCGTCGAATTACAGACAGTTCCTAAATCTCAAAAGATTTTTCTCAGTTGAATTACGGGCAAGTTCTTAAATCTCGATGAAGTTGTTTCCCCCCCAGATGAATTACGGACAAGTTCTTAAAACTCAGCAGAGCTGTTCTCTCAACTGAAGTACAGGCAAGTTCCTAAATATCAACAAAGATTAGACTTCTCCATCAGAATCTTCCACAATAACAGGTATACAAGCTCTCGCTAAGGAACATCTTATGCGATCGACACACCTCCAAATGGCATCTGTAAGCCCATTCCCGACATCACAAGGCTGATACCACTTCATGCGAGTGCAAATTTCTGGGAACTCTAGTGTTCAATCATCTTCCACCTTCGGATCACGAAGGGCATGAAAGCCAATCTACATCCTCAGGTTTAAGAAGATTGAACAGGGTCAGCTGTTGTACCCCAAAGTTTTCCCTCTCATATTCCTCAAGACATTGCAAGAAAAATCTCCAAGTTGCTCAAAGTAGTCCGAGAGTTGGTCAGACAAAGCTTTCTCCTAAGGCAGTCTACCCCAGATTAGGGTTTCACATTGCATCAATATCCTTGAATCCAAATGACCTCAAGTGCTCACCATTGTCCTAATATGTTCTCAATATCATCCATGTCAAATTTTAAGCCTTGCAGAGGATGTTTGCTCAGTCAATTGCTCTAAGGTCCAAAAATCGTCTATGCTAGGGCAAAAGTCAATTGTGACCTACAAACAGTAAAAATTCAAGATTTTTTGTCAACATTCTAATTTTGAAGTTTATTTCATCATTTGATCAAGGGTTGATCATGATTCGTCAAGGATTGCTCAAAATTCATCAAGACTCAAAGGTTGCTAAATTAGGGTTTTGCAGGAAAAGTCAACTCAACTTTGACAAAGCATAACTTTCTCATACTTTATGAGAAATGACCCATCCAAAGCTCATTTTGAATAGGATGAAATTTCCTACAATCCATCTTCATACCCCAAGATCACAAAATACACTCACAAGAAGTTATGAATTTGGACATTATAGGTCATTTTTGATAGTCAACAAAAACACCTTTTTTGTTAAAGCTTATAACTTGATCATGGAGCATAAAAATGAGATGAGACCAAAACGGTTGACTAGAGGACATCTCAAGCTTTCTAAAAAGTCCAATAACACTTCCAAAAGTTCAAAATTGAAGAAGTTATGCATTGTTGAAGTTGGACTTTTTTGCAAAATTGCCAAAAGTCAACTATCCCCAAAACGTCAAATTTTGTCAAATGGGACCATTCTTTTCAACTTGATTTGAGTTTGCATCATTGCCCACAAGCCCTAGCTCCAGCCATGTGCCGATATCTCATTTTTATTATTTAATTTGATTTTTATTTGGATTTATTCATTTTAAATCATATAAAATCCAAGGAATTAACAACTCATGATTTTCTGATTGTTTTAGGCCTTGTTCACAGCTAGCATCACAATCAAATTCGAATCAAGGCTTATATGCACAAAAAGATCCAAATCAAATCAAATTTGGAAGGTTTTAATGGTGAAATCAAATCTAATTCATGAGCATTGATATGGAGAGATTTGTACCAAGTTTCTTACCCTAATGCAGTACACATTACATAAGGAAGCTAAAGCACGCGAAATAAGGGTTGGAAATCGTGGGAAGAGGAAGAACTGACTTTGCAAAATTCACAAAAAAGTGAGAGACCAAAATCAGGGTTAGAGGCGTTTTCAAGGATCAAGACTTGTCCCAATCGATTCCTGGACATTCACACAAGCTAACTCGATCAAAACCACACATCCTCAGGCCTCCAAATGCACTGTAAGTCCCACGCAAACTGCTCCTATTCTTGATTTCATAATTCTGAAATTAGGCATCTTTTTCACAAACTAATAGCATATTTGTAACCCTCATATCATTTGCAAGCTATTGGCAATAACCAATTTGATTTATATGCACTGTAACCATGAAACGCCATGGCTAGGGTTTTGTTTCTGTTTTTAGGGACTTTTGTTTCAGGTAAAATTGAGGAACATGATGGACATGTTTGTGTCCAGGAGGTTGAGGTGAGCACGACCATGCCCTTGAAAATCATTTTTATGGCCTGGGGAGATTTTAGGAGTAAGCTGCGCCTTTAGCTGCGGATAAAAATCTGCAGGTAAAGTTACAGGGGCTTGAGGAAAGGGATGAACTCGTGTCATCCATCTGTTGGCCAATTCAAATAATTTTGCGCATTTTTTGTTTTGCTGGCAATTGTTTTGTTTTGATATATTATTATTCCTTTGCATTATTATAACAAACCAAACAGCGTGGCTCAGTGGTAACCTTGGCAATGCACTCTCCTTCAGGACCTGGGTTCGAATCCCAAGTCTCCCACTTTCTCAATAATTTTGGTTTTCAGGTATTCCAGTGTACGCACCCATCTGTAGTCCACCATACCCCCTCATGATCCAAGCGCCAGATGGCCAAGGAGACAGATCTGGTGGTCCACGTTGAAAGTCCACCATAGGCCAGGTCAATGCATGCATATTGGATCAGAGAAAGTCAAACGAGCCAGCATTTTTAGGCCTATAGAATTGCTCCTCACACCCTTAAATCAGGCCCATTACCTCCTTTCTCTTTTATCTTGATATATTTTTATTTAATTGTTTTACTTTATTTTTACTAATTTCTAACCAATAACTTTTTTTCCCTTTTATTAAAAAAGATCACAAAAAATATTTTTTATTCAATCAAATTTTAAACTTTTATTTTTCTTAATAAACTTATTAATTGATTAGGTTTTTTAATTAGAAAACTTTAATTCATTTTTGAAAATAATTAAAATTAATTAGATTTAATTAGGTCTTTAACTACTAATTTAATTAATTTTATTTTCTTTCCTGAAATAACAAAAAAAAAACCAAAAATATGTCATAATTTATTTTTTCATTAATTAATTTATTTTATAATTAATTTAGTAATTAATTTAGGAATTAATTTCTTTTCTCAAATAAAAAACAACAAAATGATGACATTTTCTTTCAAAATGGTCAAAATCCTAAAACTCGCACTCGATTTAATTTCCTGCGCGTTTTATCCAATAATGTACCTACTTCCGGTTTGTAATAGTTAAATAGGACATTTAATTAGTTTTACCGCTTTACTTTATTTTTCAAAGGGTTTGTCTTTGGCGATGTAAATACTCGACGCCTTGTAATTTAAATTCCGCATTTTATTTCCGCAAATTATAACTGCTAGATGTTTGATAATAGGGTTTCCATGACAAGACTGAATGTTAATCTTAAAATCAAATTAGATCACCCTTAACATGTGCAAAGATAAAAGTAAACTGAAAATGATACACTCGCACATGCGCACTCTTAGGGTACATCCCACTGGGTTGCCTTCGTACATGGTCATTGAGTATAGGTCGTTTTAGAGGTCGTCTTCTTGTCTAAAAAGATCATAGTTGCCTCGAAATGGTTGCCTCGGATATTGTTGCCTCAAACAAATGATCTAAGACATTAGGGTTACCGCTAAGGCGTCCTAACATTGCTTTAGTGACCACATGTCCCGCATTCGAATTGACCCTCAAACTCCAACGGCGGTGCTACCTACTCATTAATAGTAGGATAGCATTGTCTAAAGGAAATTACCATAGAACAATTCCTTTTTCGAGTAGGTAAATAGCTCTTAGATACTTGCTCATTCAAAACAAAAATAAAATTTTCACACTTACACTCCTTTTCGAACAAAGTTTTCAAAACACTTCATTACACTCTTGAGGACAGAAGCAAGAGTTAAATCAAAGTTTCAAAACAAAAACTTTTTCAAACCCACAAGCACAAAGAAAACAATTTTGAAAACAATTGAGCAAGTACCTAAGAGCCCGTGGATAACCACGGATAGAAAGGGTGCTAATACCTTCCCTTTCTATAATCTACCCCCCGAACCCGAGAAATATTTCGAAAAAGGAATTTTTCTGTGCTTTTTTCCTTTCCTTGTTGGATAAAATAAAAGTCGGTGGCGACTCTTGCTTACCGTGACATTTTGCAAAAACAAACGCAAAACACAAACCACCTTTCCAAAAAACAGTCAGTTCTTCCCACCGTATCACAGAACTGGCGACTCTGCTGGGGAACTTATAAGTGGGGTGTACCTTAGGAATAGTTCATATTGTTTTCAATTGTTTGATTTGTATGTTTTATCTTTGTGGGTTTTAATCGGAGTTACTATAGATCCTAACCCGGATCTGGGGAACACCCTTTAGGTAAGTAGCAATAATCTGTGAGGGAACTGTACGGCGTAGACCGATACGGTTGAAGCAGTAGCTACGTTGGTGTGGCACTTTAGTATGTACCAATATCCCTTGTGGCACAACGATGAGAATATGGGTCTACTAAGGGGTCATTAAGCACCAACTGACCTTAGAACCTGTAATTGACCAACTTGGCCATAGAACAGTAGCAATATGCTACACTCATTGAGACCAAACTCTCGCGATGATTCCGGCCGCAAGAAAAGGTTACTAAACTGGAATTATGACTGATCAAGGGTGGTAAGTGATATTGAGATCCTCTAGAACCCGATTACTATTTCTAGGACAGGTTTGAACCAACTGAACTAAAAGAGGGTAGTACCTAAGCTCCTTGCCAGCCTGAAATCTAAGGGTTATCTGTGTGACTTGTGAGCCCTTACCATGTTTGTTATTTGTGGATACTTATGGTGTGTTTTCTCTCATGACATCATGACATTGCATGCATCTTGCATTGGACTAACCCATTTCAAAGACAGAGGGGATTCATCTTTGTTCTATTTTGTAGGTCATGGCACCCATGCATAGAAACACTATTCGGATCAACTTTGTCTAGGTTCCCACTCACATTAAGGAATTGGTTGCCAAGGGTTCAGATACTTCCTCCTTTATCAGAAGACATGGTCACCTCCTGGGTTTGGTCACTTCCAAATTGGAAGAACAAATGATGAGTGTCTTAGTCCAGTTCTTTGATCCACTGTACCATTGCTTTACTTTTCCGGACTACTAGTTGGTCCCTACCTTGGAAAAGTTCTCTGATCTTCTTGGCATCTCCATTCTAGAGCAGACCCCGTTCACAGGTTGGGAGAAAATCCTTAGGCCGGAGAGATTGCTTCAGCCCTCCATCTGACAAAGGCTGAGGTAATGTCTAATTGGGAAACTCGTAGTGGGACAAAAGGCTTCTTGGCTAAATTCTTGGTTGATCGGGATAATCAGTTCTGGGACAGTCTAGACTTTCAGGCATTTGAAGACATTCGGGCTCTTCTCATATATGGTTTGGTATTGTTTCCTAACTCAGATTCTTTCATTGACGTGAATGCAGTGAAGATTTTCATGTCCGGTAATTTTGTGCCCACTCTATTGGGTGGCATTTTGCACTCTCTTTATGCCCGTACTGCTCGGAAACGGGGAACCCTTATGTGTTATGCACCATTGCTGGCAAGGTGGTTTATTTCTCACCTCCCTAAATCAGTTTTGAAGAACAAGGAAGGCATGGGCTGGGCCTACAGGATTATGTCCCTCTCTCACATGGACATCATTTGGACTACTAAGGGTATGGAAGATATGGCTATTATTGATCGCTGTGGGGAATACCCCAATGTTCCACTGCTACGAATCAACGGAGGGATAACTTATAACCCTTGTTTGGCCTTACGTCAGTTTGGGAGAGCTAGGAGGGAAGGACCTCATGATTTTCTAATGTCGAGCATTGTCTTTGACTTCTAAGGGGATAGTGACGAGCAACGCCGCAGGTTCAAGAATTGTTCATGAGTTGGGAATGTTGTACGAGGCCGTCTTGCCTATAATTGTTGAGGTTGCTGATGAAGAAGGGGTTCCTCCTACCATCCTCCATCCATACATGCCTACTGACATTGGGGAATTAAAGAGATCTTGGATGCAGCTGAGAGAAGAGCGGGATACTTACAGAGAAAAGTATCACGATCAAGAGCAGAAGATTCAAAAGCTGACAAGGCAATTGGAGAATGAGAAGATCCTCAATGACTATGTCCGCACCGACAGGAAACGACCATGGGAGCGCTGATTGTCTTTTGATTATTTCTAGTTTTGATTTACTTTTCAGTTTTTCTTTCTTGTAACGCCTTAAAGGCATTTGTTGAACAATTGATTTCAAAGTTTATCTAATAAAAGTGTGTTTCGTTTTGGTTTACGAATTTGAATCCCTAAAGTCTTTGAAATCATATCATGTGCATATCATTCCCATGCACCTCATAACAGGTACCCTTACAGGTTTCTCATCTTCTTCGGTGTTTATTTCAGCATCATTTCTTCTGAAACATCAACTGAACAAGCAATCAAGGCTCGGCAAGCTCAAAACGCCCAGTTCCAAGAATTGTTCATGAGTTTGGCTAAGGGTCAGCAAGATCTGAAGACCCTTATCTTGAAAGAGAAGAAAAAGAAGAAGAAGAAGAAGACGGTCCTACTAAATATGGGTCGCATATTCAGAAATAATTTGCGAGAAGAGGTTGATTTGACTCACTCATCTGGAGGGGGAGATAATCAGGAAGATAGGAGGGCTCCTAGCCCCGTGGTTTCAGACAATGAGACTGACTTTGACGAAGACCAGTATCCTCCAGCTGAGGATAGATATAAGAAGCTCGAAGACCGGTTGAGCGCGATGGAAGTTCAGAAAGTGCCTGGTCTGGACTTTGGAGACTTAGGTTTGTCATCTGGGGTGGTAATTCCCCACAAGTTTAAAGCACCAATCTTTGCTAAATACAACGAGGTTTCTTGCCCAAAGCTGCACCTCCGCTCGTATGTTAGAAATATCCAGCCATACACCGTTGACAAGAACCTATGGATCCACTTCTTTCAAGACAGTCTCTCAGGGACTCAGCTTGAATGGTTTTACCAGCTGGAAGGAGCTAGTATCCGTAATTAGGAAGATTTGGTTGTTGCTTTCTACAAGCAGTACCAATACAATGTCGACCTCGCTCCCACGCGTACCCAACTTCAGGGTATGTCTATGGGTGCGGGAGAAGGTTTCAAAGACTACGCTCAGAAGTGGAGGGACCTTGCTGGAAGACTTCAACCTCCCTTGGCTAATAGGGAGCTAGTGGATATGTTTCTGGGGACCTTGTCTGGTCCGTATTTCAACCATCTGATTGGAAGTTCTTCGTCTGGGTTTACAGAGCTGATTATGACCGGGGAAAGGATTGAGGCCGATATCAAATCCGGTAAAATACAGAAGGATGCTTCATCAAGCATCGAGAAGAAGCCTTTTAAGAAGGAGTCGAGTGCTGCTTACAGCTCAAAAAGCCATAACAAACCTGAACGCCGCCAATCAGTTAATGCAGTGGTTATATCAATACATGTTGTTTCTCCTCAGCGCAACAATCAGCCAAGGGCCGAGAGGCCACGAAGACAATTCACTCAGCTCAACATGACTTTATCTCAAATCCTGCCGCAGTTATTGAAGACTAACATGGTGATTCTGAGGGAGGCCCCGAAGAATCCCAACACCACATCACCGATGTAAAATCCAAACGCCCACTGTGCTTTTCACTCCGATAGCCCGGGGCACGATACGAATGATTGTTGGGTTTTGAAGAATTAGGTGCAAGACCTGATTGATGCTAAGGAGATTGAGTTCGAAGCACCTGAAAGGCCTAATGTTGTGACTGCTCCTATGCCCAAGCATGGAGTAAATGATGTAGATGAAGACTCGTTTGTGGTTTCGGTAAAAGACATTGCTACTCCATTGATGACTGTGAAGAAGAACCTTCTGTTATCCGGTTTATTTCTGGGATGTGGCGAAGGTTGCCGTATGTGTGTCGTCCTACCTACCGGTTGCCATCTTTTGAAGTCAGGTGTCCAATGCCTGATGGATAATAAAGAAATTCTGTTTGAGAAGACTTTTGTTCCTTTGGTTCATACTGAAGAAGTTGCTATAGTCACCATTTTCAACAATTCTTCCAAGGCTTCCTCGAGAAAGCCTGTTAGAATTACATTCGTTCCAAGAATTGCACCATTGATCATCACCATTCATGGGCTTATCCCTTATACATCAAATAAAGCTGTCCCTTGGCATTACGGGGCTAACGTATACTATCACGGAGTTAAACAAGATTTAAATGAAGAGGTTGATACTGACGTCAGCAACATTGTTGGATCTAGTAAATTCACCCACAGCGGAAGACTTTTCTCCCTTGAGATCTCTCCACCAACCGTTCGGAAGCCTGTTGTTATTACACCTGCCAGTACACCTGCTACTGTCCCTGCCCAGACGGAGGCACCGAAGAAGATTACTATTGAAGCCTCTAGACAAGAGATGGAGGAAATTTTAAAGATCATCAAAAAGAGCGACTACAATGTAGTCGAGCAGCTGGGGAAAACCCCGTCCAAAATCTCTATGTTGTCTATGTTACTATGCTCAGAAGCCCATGCCAAGGCTCTTATTGCTTTCCTGAAGACTGCGCACGTACCGCAAGAGACATCAGCTGATCAGTTTAAAGATTGTGTGGCTAGTCTAACTGCTGATAACGGATTGGGTTTCTCCGACGCCGACTTGACTGCTAAGGGGAAGAATCACAATGACGCCCTGCATGTCTCCATTGAATGCAGGGGCACTACTCTTGCTCATGAATTGGTAGATATTGGGTCTTCGTTGAATGTGTTACCCAAGAAGGCGTTAGACCGGTTAGACTGTGAAGGGTTGGAGCTAAAACCAAGTAACATTGTAGTCAGGGCTTTTGATGGGTCCAAGAGAATGGTACATGGTGAAGTGGATATTCCAGTTAAGGTTGGTTCTCAGGTTTTCGCATCTACATTCTATGTGATGGACATTTGGCCATCTTATTCTTGTTTGTTGGGTTGCCCGTGGATCCACAAAGCTGGGGCAGTAACGTCCATGCTTCACCAGATGTTGAAGTACCCAGTGAAGGGGAAAATTGTTACGGTACAAGGAGAAGAGGAGTACATGGTGAGTCACCTCAACTCTTTCCGATACATAGAGATGGATGGGGAGTTCATTGAGACACCATTTCAACATTTTGAAGATGTTCCCCAAACGCTGGCATCAACTGAAACTGTTACTGAAGATTCTCCAATGAAGATGGCTTCCCTAAAGGATGCCCGGGCTGTTGTTGAGAAAGAAGCTCAAAGGGCTATTCGGAGTGCACGGATCGGAAGACCTCCCCTGTTCATCAGCAATTCAGGAGTGAACACCATTGAAGACGATGTTGAAGAATCTGAGTTTGACAGCTGGATTTACCCAACGACCGACGGTGGACTAAGCAATTGGACGGCAAAGGACTTCGTCCCAATTTCTTTTATTACTCAGTAATGAGATTTTTGTTTTGAGTTTGTAACAAACAATGTTTTAAACTTTACGGCCCGGTGTATTACCTGGGGCACCGTGGCTTTAGTTATGAGGGCTTTATGTGTGTCATCTACATATATCATTAATAAAAGCATTGGGTGTTTTTTTGCATTTCAAATTTTGCGCTCCTTGTTTTTCTTTTATTACATATTACAAAACAGCTATTTTACACACACTCACATATACAGGTCTACATCCACTCTGGATCTCACTGGTAACGACTCTGCTACTGCTAGTTATGACTTCAAAAGTCCGATCAACTTAGCCGAAGATGAAGGTGAAGATGATTGCGAAGTGCCTGGTGAACTTGCTAGACTGCTACTTCAGGAAGAGAGGGCTATACAGCCGCATGAGGAACTCGTGGAATCAGTAAATCTAGATACATAAGAAGACAAGAAAGAGGTAAAGATCGGTGCAAATATGGAGAAATATGGAGCCTAGTGTTAAACAGCGGTTGATTCAGATGCTACATGACTATGTTGAGATCTTCGTCTGGTCTTATGAAGATATGCCTGGGTTGGATACCGATATTGTGGTTCACCGCTTGCCTACCAAGGAAGATTGTCCTCCAATAAAACAGAAGGTCCGCCGAATGCGCCCAGAGTTGTATGAGAAAATCAAAGCTGAAGTGTGAAACAGTTTGATGTCGGTTTTATAGCAGTTACTTCTTACCCACAGTGGGTTGCCAACGTGGTTCCTGTGTCGAAGAAGGATGGTAAGGTTCGAATGTGTGTTGACTATAGGGATCTGAGCAGGGCAAGCCCTAAGGATGATTTCCCTCTACCTCACATCGACGTTCTGGTTGACAACACCGCACAACATAAGGTCTTCTCCTTTATGGATGGTTTCTCCGGTTATAATCAGATTAAGATGGCTCCCGAAGACATGGAGAAGACAACCTTTGTTACTCAATGGGGTACCTTTTGCTACAAGGTCATGCCTTTCGGATTGAAAAATGCTGGGGCAACGTATCAGCGCGCCATGGTCGCCTTATTCCATGACATGATCCATCATGAAATCGAGGTATACGTCGACGACATGATTGCAAGATCCCAGACTGAAGAAGAACATCTTGACCACCTTCAGAAGTTATTCGACAGGTTGAGGTTGTACAAGATGAGGTAAAACCCAAACAAGTGCACCTTCAGGGTGAGATCTGGTAGGCTGCTGGGTTTCGTCGTAAGAGACAAAGGTATTCAAGTGGATCCTGCAAAGGTGAAGGCTATACAGGAGATGCCAGCTCCCTGAACAGAAAAAGAAGTCAGAGGCTTTCTGGGACGTCTGAACTACATTGCCCGATTCATCTCACACCTGACTGCTACTTGTGAGCCCATCTTCAAGCTACTGAAGAAAGATCAAGTGGTAAAATGGAATGATGAATGTCAGGCCACTTTCGAAAGGATCAAAGAGTATCTCCAAGAGCCACCCATTCTGATGCCTCTAGTTGAAGGGAGACCTTTGATCTTATACTTGACAGTACTCGACAACTCAATGGGGTGTGTGCTGGGTCAGCATGACGAGTCTGGCCGAAAAGAGCATGCTATTTATTACCTTAGCAAAAAGTTTACCTACTGGGAGACCCGATACTCGTTGTTTGAGAAAACTTGCTGCGCTTTGGCATGGGCTGCTCGCCGGCTGAGACAGTATATGCTGACTCACACTACTTTATTGATATCAAAGATGGATCCAATCAAGTATATCTTCGAGAAGCCTGCCTTGTCCGGAAGAATAGTAAGATGACAGATGATCTTGACTGAGTATGACATCCAATACAGGACCCAAAAAGCAATCAAGGGAAGTGTGTTGGCATACCATTTGGCACATCAAGCAGTGGATGATTACCAGTCTATGAACTTTGAATTCCTGGATGAGAATATCATGATAGTAACTAACTGCGAAGAACCTGGATCGGATGAAGGACCTGAGGAAGGATCCCAATGGTCTATGTACTTTGAAGGAGCTTCGAACGCTTTGGGTAATGGCATTGGCGCCGTGATCATATCTCCTAAAGGCTCTCATACTCCATTTACCGCCCGGCTATGTTTCAACAGCACCAACAACATGGCGGAGTATGAAGCGTGCATCATGGGTCTTCGAGCAGCAATTGACCTAAGGATTAAGTTTTTGAGTGTCTTCGGAGATTCCTCTCTCGTGATCAGTCAGATCAAAGGCGAGTGGGATACGAAACACCTAAATCTTATTCCTTACAAGGAGTATGTATTGACGTTGCTTCCATATTTTGAAGAGATAACCTTTGAACACTTCCCTAGAGAGGAGAATCAGTTGGCGGACGCGCTAGCTACGATGTCTTCTATGTTCAAGGTCAATTGGGACAACGAAGCTCCCCGAATTATCATTGAAAGATTGGACGAAACTGCACATTGCTTTGACATTGAGGCTGAAGAGGTAGCAGATAAGCCCTGGTTTCATGAGGTGAAGAAGTATCTTGAGGCTCAGGAATACCCCGAGGGTGCATCTGTTAAAGATAAGAAGTTTCTGAGGAGGTTCGTGGCGAATCTGGGATAGAGGCTTCTGACCATGCAAACCTAGAATCAAGCATGAACCAAGACCTGACTTGAGACAATGGGATCACAAACCCAATATTGAACCTTACACCAATTGGTATTGTCTTTAACTATCTGAGAAACACATAAAGATCACGCACATACCAGCAAAATGACCTGAGAGAACCTTCATGAGGGAAATAAAACTTCTCAAAACAACCAGAGTTTGCTCATTCTTGGGATCACCATTTTTGTTGTCATTGTGTCATCACAAATCTCAAAGTAAAAGTAAATTGTAAAAATCTATTTTTTCTTTTTTTTTTAAAAATCAATTTTGTTTTTTAATCTTTTTTCTTTGAAAGTTATTATCAATAATAAATGGAGTCTTTGCAAGCTAAATAAAATAAGAACACAAAGAATTGGGTAAAAGCTCGAATTTCATTAATAGAATGGTAGTCTGCGAATGGAGAGACTCCATGGATGATTACAAACTTTGGGAAATGGTAATTGTTGTACCCCAAAATTTTCCCTCTCATTTCATCAACATTTCTCATCACAAGACTCTTGGAACTCAAGATCAAGCTAGGGTTTGCTCTGCTCAAGACACCTCCTTGCACTGTTGACCTAAATTAAGGTTTGAGTTTGCACGAGGATATTTTGACCTACAATTCCCAAAGTAACTTTCAAACTTCATGTTGGACTCACAAGTTTTTCCATACCATGTTTCAAGCCTTGATTCAAATTTTTGCCCAATCAATTGGACAGTTGACCTAGAAATCAACTGTATTGGAGAAAAAGTTAACTGTGGCCAATTGATAGTCAAACCTCATGAAATTTGACCCACATCAACATTATGAACTCATATGAACCATTTGATCAAGTTTGGATCACAATTCCACAAGAAATTTGATCAGATCACCAAAAGGGCAAAATGGTCATTTTTAGGGTTTTGACTGCACAAAGGCAATTTTTGACTGTTTGACCTAACCAATGGCAAATCAAGCTCACACATGGACTCAATAACTCAATGACATTTTCTTGACCCATTCAACAAGTTCAAAAGATCTCAAATGCATAGGATTGGCAGATGAATTTTCCAGTCAACTGATCAAAATTTGACTTTACACTAAAAAGTCAAACTTTGACTTTTTGGTCAAAATCAAGTGCCAAGAGTTATTTTTCATCAAGACATGTCAAATTATGAAACTTGTTCATCAAGAAACCCAAAAATGCAAATTAGGGTTTAAAATGGAAAAATTTCATAACTTAGAAATTTTCTAAGTTATGAAATTTTCTTATTTTTTCCTAACTTTGTCCCATTTTTTCACCAAGATTCAAATGGATTCAAACAAAACTTGCAACATCAAAGTTGTATTACATCACAAAGTCTACAACTTTTATTCACAAAGTTTTCTCAAAAGAAGCTTGTATCTCAATTTATGATTTTTGGAACAAGGGTACCTAAAACTTTTAACTTAGAGAAATTTTGCCCTAGTTTAGGCAAGATTTTGACCCATCTTCTTGGCCATTTTCCACATAGTTCCACTTGGAGTTTCAATTTGCATTTCAAATATGGATTATAATACATGTTCCAAGCTTTCCAAATTGTCCAAGAACTCCTCAAACACCCTTGTGGTTAGAGAGAATCGAATGCTTGAAGTTGGCAAAAACTCACTTTTGTCCATGGCCAATACATGTTCATACCAATTTGCAAATCTGATCTAGCTAGCTTGGTTCACTATTACAGGCCTCAAAACCAGTTTGTACTCCATAATTTAATGCATATCCATTGAGTTAAGGTATTGTCTTGGTCATTAGGGCATTATACACTAGTTTAAGCCTTAAAAGGAAAAAGTAACAATGCCATTTTTGCCTAAACTTCACTTTATGTCAAAACAAAATCCTTGAGGCATGGGGCCAGATATTTAGGGCAAGATCAAATCTACCAATTCCAGTAACCAATAGAAAAAGGTGCAGCATGATATAGGACTTGTACAGGCCTGCATTGGAGGGACAGACACTCTTGCTTCAAGTAGAAGAAACTTGCAAAACAGAAGGAATCCCTCACATCTGTAGAAACCAACTTACACAAACATTGTAAACAAGTTTCATAGCTCCCAACAAGCCAGAAACACGACCCTTCTGCCTCTTTAAACTCCTAGTGCACAAATTCCCCATGTTCTTGCAAAACAGAGTCAGTTCTGCAAACTTCAAGCCATAGTCAAATTTCATCGTGCGTTTTGTCCAAAGATACTTCAAACACCTTCCAACCAACCTACCTGAGCTATCCAGATCACCCACAAGTTGCTGTAACACCATTAACACACATTGCCATTTTTGTTTCAAAGCTTTGCAGGTTGAGTTCTGTGGAACGATTCAAGCTGTTTCAAAACAAACCAAGCATTGGGAAAGCTTCCTTGGACCTCAGGCAAGCTTAAAAGAAGCTCAAGCACCCTTGAAAGTTGTTGCATTGTCCAGCTCGAAGTCAACTGAAACAGGTATTTCTTGGACTTCTATCTCTCTATTTAGGAATAGTTAGGCTTAGGTTTGTGAATGAAATATGTTGTACTCATAGCCCTGAAGCCATACATATGCTTAGTTTTCATTTACATTAATCGTGCTAGGATAATTTCACCCATGAACTTTCTGAAAAAACTAGGTTAGAAATTAGGGTCAGAGAAATTCTCTCTGGTCTTTGAGAGTTAGTTCAAGTTTTTTATATGGTTGGATTCGTTGTTTAATTCTCTACAAGTTTCATGTTATGAGTTTTGTCAAAAAATCAAAGAATCGGGAGATAGCATTTTCTGTACAAGGCGCGCGTGTTACAGTTCAAAGGAAGAAGAAGAAGTGGATTCTAGGCTGGGCCTGGTTTCCTTTTGCTTTTGACACCCCATTTTTCAGTTTACACCCCCCTGGCCCATTTATTTGAATATTTGTCATTTTGATATTTTTATTTTTTATTCTGACTTTATTATTTTTTGTCCAAATATAAAAAATGCTAAAAAATTATTTTCTATATTTTTCATATTTTATTTGATATTTATTTTTATTTTACTAGTATAAGCATGTAAATAATCTATATACTTATCTTCATTTATTATTTTTATTTACATTTGAAAATATTTTCTTGAATATACACATTTTTGTAAATAATTAATTTCTATTTTTATATATTTAATATATTTAATATATATATATATATATATATATATATATATATATATATATATATATATATATATATATATATATATATATATATATATATATATATATATATATATATATATATATATATATATATATATATATATATATATATATATATATATATATATATATATATATATATATATATATATATATATATATATATATATATATATATATATATATATATATATATACTTATATACTTTATTTTGTTAGGTAATTAGAATAAAAAGCATAAAATAATACATTTTCATTTTTATTAATATTTTACACTAAAAATATCATTTTCACAAGATACTTTTATTTTTTGTATAAATCAATATATTATTGTATATAATTAATAAATAATACTATTTATTATGAATTAGGGTTTTTGCCCTAAATAACAAAATAATTAAAATTGACTTTTTTTTAATTATTTTTACTTCACATTAAAAAATACTTTTTACATACATAAAAAACTTTTTGCATAATACATTTTATTTAACATTTATTTGTTGTATTTTATTTAATTATTGCACATTTAAATATTGTACATTCAATTTGGTTGTAATAGTAATTTAGGGTTTTAATTTCTTGTCAAATGCCCCCAATTCAAATTTGTACCCCCTCCCTATATCATGTTGTAATAGTGTAGCATTTAAATTCTCGCACATTTAAAAGCTTCCAATTATGCCATGCTTAGACTTAGGGTTTGTATGCAAATAAAACCAACAACTAGCTTGACCTAATCCAAGATAAACATGCATGAAAAACAAACACAATGCACACTTGTACCCCTAGGGTTTCAATCCACTTGTTGCCTTCAAAAATGGGCCATGATTGCATGTCAAGTACTTTGGCAAAACAAAAACAAAAACAAAAGATCATAGTCCCTCGATGACGCTATCTGAGTTGCCTAAACAAAATGATCAAGTCCCTCAAGAAAATTGCCAAAAATACTCGACACA
Source organism: Vicia faba (assembly GCA_948472305.1). Taxonomy (NCBI): domain Eukaryota; kingdom Viridiplantae; phylum Streptophyta; class Magnoliopsida; order Fabales; family Fabaceae; genus Vicia; species Vicia faba. The sequence continues at coordinate 694,594,520 of OX451735.1, forward strand.
ATTGCTATCATGGTCTATACGATGACCCGCGCCTGTCCCGTTTAACATCCTAACACAAGGTTGTTCACCAAATACAATGGTGAAACAACGCTGTTAAAAGGATTAAAAACATAAGAAAGATCTTTGAGTAAAATAGGGTAGATAGCTCTTAGTTACTTTATCAAGCTTGCAAAAACATCCTTGCCATTTTCAAATACACTTCACAACACAATTTCAAAACCCTACTTTCAAACATTGAAAACTTTTCAAAATACAAAAACACCTTTGTATACATTCATACAAGAATCATTACAAAGGTTGCCACAGCGATGGCCTCTTTTCAAAACATCTTTCAAAAACCACACACAAAGCACCATTTCAAACAATTGAAAAGCACCATTTCAAACAATTGAAAAGCAAAGCAAGTGATCTAAGCAAGTAACTAAGAGCCCATGGATAACCATGGATAGAAAGGGTGCTAATACCTTCCCTTTCTATAATCTACTCCCCGAACCCAAGAAAACATCTCAAAGGTCTTTCCTGTGCTTTTTGACCTTTCCTTAGGATAAAATAAAAAGTCGATGGCGACTCTTGCTAAACCGAAACATTTGCAAACACAAACGCAAAACCCCAAGTCAGTTCCCCCACCGTATCACAGAATTGGCGACTCTGTTGGGGAGAATTCTAAAAGTGGAGTAACCTTAGGGCTTAGATCACCCTTTGCATGATTATTGTTTGCTTTGATTGCTTTACATTTTGGTTCTCCTGTTTGGTCTTGAAATCCTCTACCCGTATTTGGGAAACATTCATAGGTAAATAGCAATATGTTTTGGAAACTATGCGGGGTATACTGACACGGTTGAAGCAATAGCTATATTAGTGCGACATATTTGTGAGTACCGGTAGCCTTTGAGTCAATCAAAGAGAATACGGGGCCGCTGAGTGATGTCATGAAGCACTAATGAACTCTTAGAACCTTACTTGACCATCTTGGCCTTTTTAGGGGTAGTGAGATGACCGGCTTTGGTGCAGTCCGAAGTTGGTAGATACTCGATACTACACTCATTGAGGGTTGTTTTCTTAGAATATTTTGGTCGCTAGTTAAGTGGCTAAACCAAAACAATGAACATAGAAAACAATCCAATGATATTGAGCTCCTTAGAACCCGGTTACTATTTATAGGACAGGTTTTGAGCCAACTAAACTCAAGAGGGTATTCACCTATGAAACCTCATGCAAGCCTGAAACTAGGGTTTTGTGTGACTTGTTTGTACATGTGCTTGTGCATACATCATAAACATCATAAAGCATCATATGCATCCACTAACCATTTCAAGGGTTTGGATCTTCATCTTTGTTCTTGTTTTGTAGGTCATGGAATCTCTTCGCAGGAAAACAATTCAAGTCAACCTTGTGAGAATCCCTCCTCAACTCAAGGATCTTACATCCAGGATTCCCTAGAATTCTATCTTCAGTGAAAGACATGGTAGACTCCTCAACTTGGTCAACACCAACATTGAAGAAGACATGGTGAAAGTGCTCTTCGAGTTCTTTGACCCCCTGCACCACTGTTTCACATTCCCTGATTATCAATTGGTGCCTACTTTGGAAGAATTTTCTCAACTCCTGAGAATTCCTATTCTTAATCAACTACCCTACAACGGTACAGAAAAAGAACCAAAGCCTGAAGATGTTGCTCAAGCATTACACTTGCAACCATCTGACATCAAGGGGCATTGGGAAACCAGAAGTGGTGTCAAGGGCTTCTTGGAAAAGTTTCTGTTCGAGAAGGCACAAGACTGCTGGAATTGTCTTGATCTACAAGCCTTTGAAGAGATTGTGGCACTCCTCATCTATGGGTTGGTCTTGTTCCCAAACCCTGATCAGCTTATAGATGTGAATGCTGTCAAGATTTTCATATCCAGGAATCCTATACCTACATTGCTTGGGGACATCCTACACTCATTTTACACACGAACAATGAGGCAAAAGGTGTTCTCATGTGTTGTACTCCTCTCCTAGCAAGGTGGTTTATTTCTCACCTTCCACAATCAGTTCTGAAGAATGAGCAGGGTTTAAGGTGGTCACAACGGTTGATGACCCTCACACATTCTAATGTACATTGGTGTTCTCGGTCCAGAGAAAATGTCATCATCATTGATCATTGTGGGGAATTCCCTAATGTCCCACTACTTGGCATTAGGGGAGGCATCACCTACAACTCATGTCTAGCTTTGAGACAATTTGGATATGCTCGGAGGGATGGCCCTCATGACATGCTAATTCCGGACCTAGTTTTTGACTTCGACAACGATGCACAAGGACTCCGACAAAGGTTCATCAGAGCTTGGAGGATGCCTAACAAGGTGGATAGTAAGACACTGGGGCACAAGAATTCCATCCCCCTTGAGCCTTATCTCAAGTGGGTACGAACCCGCTCCCAGAATCTTATGATGCCATACCCTCACATTCTCCCCTTGATCAAAGAGCCTGTTACGGAAGGAGAGGTTCCATACACTATCCTACATCCTGACATGCCAACATCATGGGAAGAAATGCAAAAGAGTTGGATCCAACTCAAGGAAGAACGGGATACTTTTGAAGCCAGCTTCTATGTCAGTGAGAAGAAGGTTTTAGAGCTTACCCACCGACTTCACGAGGAGGAAACTCTCAACACTTACATCGTGCCAAAGAGGATGCGCAATATCTTTTTACATTAAGAATTTTGTAATATTTCGCCCATGGGGCACTTATGTACTAACAAATTTCTTCTTAATATGACGTGCGTTCTTTTTGTCTGCAACAAATTTGAATTTTTGAACCCTTGAATGCATTACATGAATAACATACCATTCATCATATGCATAAACAGGTCTTCATGCTAGGCTTCCTTATCTTTCTGCTGTTTATTTCAGCAAGATGGATTTGGAGCAAACAGTAAAGGATCTGCAGGCACAAAATTCGCAGTTCCAACAACTCCTCATGACCTTGGCAAAGGGTCAAAAGGACCTCAAAGTTTTGTTGGAGAAGAATAAAGAGAAAAAGAAAAAGAGACCTGGAGTAGCCACTTTGGAAAGAAGATTTGAGCATCAGGCCAGGAGAGTTCTTGAGTTCCCCTCAACGTCTGACGAAGGAGCCGATAAAGGGAAAGGGACTGTTGTACCTTCTGAATCTGAGGTTGAAGAGGAGGAAGAGGAAGAAGACGAAGACTACTCCGAACAACAGTATCCACCAGCGGATGATAAATATAAGAACCTTGAAGATAAACTAGCAGCTATGGAATTGCAGAGGGTGCCTGGATTGGATTTTGAAGAACTAGGGCTGGTAGTTGGGATTGTTATTCCCCCCAAGTTAAAGGTGCCAACATTTGCCAAGTATGACGGTCTGTCATGCCCTAAGATGCACTTGAGATCGTATGTCAGAAAAATCCAACCCCATTCATCCGATAAAGACCTCTGGGTACACTTTTTCCAAAACAGCTTGTCTGGCACTCAGTTAGACTGGTTTTATCAACTCGAGAGATCAGAGATTCACAATTGGGAAGACTTGGCAACTGCTCTTTAACGTCAGTATCAATAAAATGCTGATTTGGCGCCCACTCGCACTCAGTTACAAAGTATGGGGATGGCTTCCAATGAAGGGTTTAAAGAGTACGCCCAGAAGTGGCGTGATCTGGCGGGAAGGGTGCAGCCACCTCTGTCAGATAGGGAGTTAGTTGACATGTTTCTGGGGACCCTGTCTGGCCCTTTCTTCAACCATCTAATCGGGAGTTCTTCCGCGGGATTTACTGAACTGATTTTGACCGGCGAAAGGGTTGAGGCCGGTATTAAGAGTGGAAAGATTCAAAAGGATGCTTTCGCATCCACGGCTGTTAAGAAACCCTTCCCAGCCAAGAAGGAAGCATCTGCTGTGTATTCTCAGAAGGGACGGGGAAGAACTGGGCGCCGGCCGACTGTAGGGGTTGTGATGATTCAAAACTCGTCAAATGATCAACCTCGTAACAATCAGTCGAGACCTAATCAACAATGGGTAGAAAGGCCACAACGGCAGTTCACCCGCATCAACATGACGCCAACTCAGGTGCTCCCCCATTTGTTGAAGCTGAATCTGACCAGTTTGAAGGAAGCACCAAAGAACCCTAACACCTCCTCTCCATACTACCACTCCAATGCCAAGTGTGCTTACCATTCCGACAGTGCTAGGCACGATACCAATAATTGTTGGGCGCTTAAGAACAAAATCCAGGATCTGATTGATGCTAAGGAAGTAGAATTTGATGCTCCTGAGAAGCCCAATGTTATATCTGCTCAGATGCCCAAGAACGGCCACAATATTCATGCTGTTATGGAGGACACTCATGTTACTGATGTTGTTGACCTGTTGACGCCGTTACGTGTGATTAAGGAAAATTTGTTGAGAGCCGAGATCTTTCCTGGTTGTGGGAAAGACTGTTATTTTTGTTTGAACATACGAGGTGATTGCCCAATGTTGAAGTCATGTGTCCAACGCCTGATGGATACCCAAGAGATACTTTTCCAGAAAACCCCTGTTGATACCTTCAATCCTGTTACTTCTGATATTGTTGCTATTTCTACCAACGATATTGCGATTATAACCATTTCCGACAATCCTCCCAAGGCTTGCAAAAGGCCTGTCAAGATTACACCCAACTCTGAATGTGTACCATTAAAGATCACCATGCCAGGACCTGTCCCGTGCCAATCCAGCAAAACGATACCATGGAATTATGGGGGAGAAATATTCTACCATGGTATCAAACAAATCGAAACAGTCCAAGAGATTTCTGAAGAAGAAAGCCCTGATATAGGGAACATCGCGGGTACAAGCAAGATAACCCGCAGTGGCCGGATCTTTTCTCTGGAGATTGCTCCCCCTCGAGCAGTTTTCGGACCCTTGAAAGCTTCTGCACCTGTTGGACCATCTGTGCAAGGCCCAGTGATTGAAGAACTGAATACACATGTAGTAAGACCATCTGCTGAAACTACCAACAAGGGTAAGGGGATACTAGAAGTGCCTGTCAGGACGAAGGCTCATGTTGTGGTTATCCCCGAAACCACTCAGAAAGAAATGAATGAAATCTTGAAAATAATCAGAAAAAGTGACTACGACATCGTGGAACAGTTAGGGCAGACCCCTTCTAAAATTTCAATGTTGGCTCTTTTGCTCTGTTCTGAAGCCCATGCTAAAGCCTTAATCAAGTTCTTGAAGGCGACACATGTACCCCAGGAGACTTCGGCTGACCAATTTCAGGAATGTGTGGCCAGTCTTACTGCGGATAATGGCCTTGGCTTTTCCGATGCTGACTTGAATCCCAAAGGAAGGAAACATAACGACGCGTTACATGTTTCAGTTGAATGCCGGGGAACCACTCTCGCCCATGTCTTAGTTGATACTGGTTCCTCCTTGAACGTGCTGCCAAAGAAAGCCTTAGACCGTTGGGACTGCGAAGGACTGACTCTCAAGCCTAGTAACATCATTGTTAGGGCTTTTGATGGTTCCAAAATAATGGTTCATGGAGAGGTTGATATTCCTATCAAAGTAGGCACGGAATTTTTCAACTCCACCTTCTACGTGATGGACATCCGTCCGTCATATTCATGTTTGCTAGGAAGACCGTGGATCCATTATGTCGGGGCAGTTACCTCCTCTTTGCACCAGATGCTGAAATATCCTATTAAGGGTAAGATTATAATGGTGCACGGAGAGGAAGAATATATGATAAGTCATCTCAATTCCTTTCGCTATGTGGAGTTGGATGGCGAGTTCATCGAAATGCCTTTCCAGCATTTCGAGGAACTTTCTCCCGAGGTAGCAGTTGTGAAGACAGTGGTTGAGGTGCCTATTATTCCCAAGCATGTATCTAGGATGGCATCTCTCAAAGACGCAGAAGCGGTGATCAAAGAAGGGAAGAGTACAGTATGGGGACAGTTGCCTGATTTTCCCCATAAGACAGACAAGTTTGGGTTAGGGTTTACTGCTGCAGGACAAAAGGCTATGCGTCGCTCCAAGGTTGGAGGACCACCCGTCAAGATCTCACACCATGGAATCAATGCTGTAGAAGATGAAGATGAAGAGAGCCACTTTGAAGATTGGATCTTTCCGACCATCGAAGGGGGTTTGAGCAACTGGGAAGCAAAGGATTTTGTTCCCATCACCTTTATCAACCAGTAATTTTATCTTTGAACAATTTCCCATTTTTATGGTCTATAATAACTAAAACAATTCGCACACTATTTTCACCTCATGCCTTTCCCGGGGCATGTAGGTCCATTTATAAGGGTTTGATTTTCTTCATAATCATATGGCATGTTTTAATGAATCATTGGACGTTTTTCATCTATAAACTGTTGTGTTCATTTTCTTTCATTTTGCATTTTTGTTTGTTTAAAGATGGCTATCCCTTACACACACCCACACTCACAAATGCAGGTACCCATCCACTCCGGATTCCCTGGGTGACTATTCTGCTTTAGCCTTTGATAACTCTGAGGATTTGGTCAATCATGCTGAGTACGAAGTTGACGAAGATTGTGATGTGCCGGGAGAGTTAGCCAGACTTCTACAACAAGAAGAGAGGGCCATTCTGCCTCATGAAGAGTTGTTAGAAACCATCAACTTGGGGACAGAGGAAGATAGGAAGGAAGTAAAAGTGGGTGCCAACCTGGAACCAAATGTCAAGTAGCGCTTAGTGCAATTGTTGAATGAATATGTTGAAATCTTCGTCTGGTCTTAAGAAGACATGCCAGGGTTAGACACAGATATCGTGGTTCACCGTCTCCCTACAAGAGAAGACTGTCCACCGATCAAGCAAAAGGTTCGCCGAATGAGGCCTGACATGTCTGAGAAGATTAAGGTCGAAGTAATGAAACAATTCAACGTTGGCTTTCTGGCTGTTACCTCCTATCCACAATGGGTTGCTAACATCGTGCCCGTACCTAAGAAGGACGACAAAGTCAGAATGTGCGTGGACTATCGGGATTTGAACAGGGCTATCCCTAAAGACGATTTTCCACTACCGCATATCGACATCTTGGTTGACAACACAACTCAGCACAAGGTGTTTTCCTTCATGGATGGATTCTCGGGATACAACCAGATCAAAATGGCCCCCGAGGACATGGAGAAAACAACTTTTGTTACGCAATGGGGTACCTTCTGCTACAAAGTGATGTCGTTCGGACTGAAGAACGCAGGGGCAACCTATCAACGCGCCATGGTAGCTTTATTTCATGATATGATACATCATGAGATCAAAGTTTACGTAGACGACATGATAGCTCGATCACAGATAGAAGAAGAACACCTTAATCATTTGATGAAGTTGTTTGCCAGGTTGAAGGAGTATAAGCTCAGGCTGAACCCAAGCAAGTGCACTTTTGGAGTTAGGCCTGGTAAACTTTTGGGATTTATTGTCAGCAACAAAGGCATTGAGGTTGATCCAGCTAAAGTGAAGGCTATACAAGAAAGGCTTTCCCCCTGTACTGAAAAGGAGGTTAGAGGATTCTTGGGACGCTTGAACTATATTGCGAGGTTCATCTCTCACCTGACATCTACCTGTGAGCCAATTTTCAAACTGTTGAAGAAAGATCAGGTAGTTGAATGGAACAATGATTGTCAAGTTGCTTTTGATAAAATCAAGGAGTATTTACTAGAACCTCCTATTTTGATGCCACCCGTCGAAGGAAGGCCATTAATCATGTATCTGACTGTTTTGGATAATTCAATGGGGTGCGTACTGGGTCAACATGACGAGTTTGGCCAAAAAGAGCATGCCATTTATTACCTTAGAAAAAAGTTTACCGACTGTGAGACTCGCTACTCACTGCTCGAGAAAACTTGATGCGCTTTGGTATGGGATGCTCTTCGACTAAGGCAGTATATATTGACTCATACCACTTTGCTGATTTCCAAAATGGATCCGATCAAGTATATCTTCGAGAAGCCTGCTTTATCTGGAAGAATCGCTAGATGGAAAATGATCCTGACAGAGTATGACATCCAGTATACTACCCAAAAAGCTATAAAGGGGAGTGTACTAGCTGACCATCTAGCTCATCAAGCCGTCAAAGATTACCAATCTATGAGATTCGACTTCCTGGACGAGGACATCATGACTTTGGACAACATTGAGGGTAACAGAACGTATGACGGGCCTGAACAAGGATCCCGATGGACTAAGTGGTGCAGCACATTAGGGGGGCCTCTATCAGCCTAGAACTCAAGTGGACATTTTCTTGCTTAAGTGTGAAGAAAGCTAGCATAACATAACACAACTCTCATTTCCTGTAAACCAACCCTAAGCAAACTTGTTACACACATTCTAAACATCAAACACAAGCTGAAGCACGAGCCATCCAAGTCCCAAACACTCTCATTCACAAAATCACCATTGAACTGCACAAAAACAGGGCCTGCTGCAGATTGAATCCCACAACTCATTTCCATCGTGCATTCTTGCCAAAACCAGTTCAAACACCTTCCCTACCATCAATACAAACTATCCAAAGCATTAGAAGTAGACTGTAACTCCTCTAATCAGTTTGGCCATTTTCATTTTTCTGATTTGCAGGTGGAGTTCTATAACTCGATTCAGCTAGTTTCAAAGCAAAGTAAAACTTGGAATAGCATCCCTGGACATCAAGGAAGCTGTACCAATCATCACCTTGCATTGAAAACACCTCCATCACCAGATACAACTTCAACTGAACAGGTAAGTTCATGGATTCGTATCTCTCTATCCAGGCATTGTTAGCTTTAGGTTTGTGAAGAAAATATGTCACATTCATAGCCCTGAACATGCCCATGTAGTTAGTTTTCATTTATGATACGTGTGCTATGAGAATTTAAGGTCTTAACATTGATGAAAAACTAGGTCAGGAATTGGGGGAGAAGAAATTCTCTCTCATCTTAGAGAGTTAAGTCAAGTTCTTTATATGTCTGGATTCGTCTCTTAATGCTCTACATTTTTCATGTTGAGAGTTTTGCTTGAAAGTCCAGGAATTGGGAGATAGCAAACACGTGTTTTTGTTGAACAGAGTTGCTGGAGGTTGAAGAAGATAGGTTCTTGGGCTGGGCCTGAGATTTGTCTTTTCTTTTCACACCACAATATTGCACATACACCCCCTTGGCCCATTTTGCATTTTATTTGTCATTTTCCATTTTTTTTCTTTTTGATTTTGTTTCCATATTTTTATTTCAGCATAAAAAAACATTAAAAACATTTTTCCCATATTTTTTGCATTTATTTTGATATTTGTTTGGTTTTATTAGGTTTTTGTACATAAATAAATACATAAATACATTTTTTACTTAAAATACTAAAAATAATGTAAACACATTTATTTTCTATTTTTTATTTTATTTTATCTTCTGAAAATATTTTATATAAAATATACTTTTTTTATAAATATTAAATATTATTACTTTGTACATATTTAATATATTTGATAAATAATACAAATAAATACATATTTATTAGTATATTTAGGTTAAAAATATAAAATATATACATTTTTATTTTTGTTAATATTTAACATTAAAAATACCTTTTGACAAATATACTTCATTTTTATTTTATTTTTGTACATAATTATTAAACATTGTACATATTAAATAATTAATACCATTTTATTTAATTAGGGTTTTCCCCTATATACACAAAAACTCCAAAAATTATTACTTTTTATTTTGTTTATTTGACACATAAAAAATACTTTTTTTCATACATATAAAAAACATTTTTTTTGCATCTTGCATATTTATTCCATTTTATTTAATTATTGTATATTAAATAACTTGTACAATTCTCAAATTGATGTAATAAGTCTAGGTTTAAATTCCTTGTCAAAATACCCCCATTTGAACATTTGTACCCCCCTTCCCCTATACTGTGTTGTAATAACTTAGGAACTTTACTTTTCGCACTTTATTGCTTTCTAAATATACCATGTTAGAATTAGGGTTTGTATGCGAATAAAAAACAACAAAAATAGTTTGACCTAATTTCAAGATAAACAAGCATGAAAATGGACAACACTAATCACACTTGCACCCCTAGGGTATTCCACTTGTTGCCTTCAAATAATGGGCCATATTGCATGTTAGGTCTCTTTGGGCAAAACAACACAATTCAAATGATCATAGTCCCTCGATGACGCTTTCGAAAGTTGCCTAAAAATGATCAAGTCCCTTAAAGGAAGAATTGCCCAAAGATATTTGGCACCATTGCAATTATGGTCTAAACGATGACCCGCGCCCGTCCCTTTCACATCCTAACACAATATTGTCCACCAAATACAATGGTGGAAAAAAATTGTTAAAAGGGTTACAAACATAGGAGAAATCTTTGAGAAATTTAGGAGTACACAAACTCTTAGTTGCTTGAATCAAACTTGCAAAACAAAACACTTGCCTATTTTCTAAACCACACATCACTACACTTTCAAAACAACTTTCAAAAACAAATGAAAACCTTTTCAAAAGACATACACCTTTGTATACATCCCAACATGGATCATTGCAAAGGTTGCCACCACATTGGCTTCTTTTCAAAACATTTTCAAACCCACACACACAAAGCACCATTTCAAACAATTGAAAATCAAGGCAAGATGATCTAAGCAAGTAACTAAGAGCCCATGGATAACCATGGATAGAAAGGGTGCTAATACCTTCCCTTTCTATAATCTACTCCCCGAACCCAAGAAAACATCTCAAAGATTTTTGCTGTGCTTTTTAACCTTTCCTTGGGATAAAATAAAAAGTCGGTGGCGACTCTTGCTCAACCGAAACATTTGCGAAAAACAAACGCAAAACCATAGTCAGTTCTCCCACCGTATCACAATAAGCATTCACAGCTCCATCAAATATCATACTCCAACGAGATTCAGGGTTAGGGCCTTCCTCAGGCAATGGTTCATCACAATCTTTCACCTTTAGGAACATCACATCCTCATCGGGGAATTCATATTCTGCATACTGATGATCTTCCACCGGTTGGTGAGCAAGGTAATCTGCCAACACACTACTTTTAATAGCCTTTTGGGTGCAGTACTCGATATCATATTCAGATAACAACATCTGCCAGCGGGCAATTCTCCCGGTAAGAGCAGGATTTTCAAAAATATACTTGATTGGATCCATTTTGGAGATCAACCAAGTGGTATAATTCAACATATACTGTCGCAAACGCTTTGTCGCCCAGGCCAAAGCACAACATGTCTTTTCCAGCATGGAATACCGCGACTCACAATCAGTGAATTTTTTGCTAAGATAATAAATGGCAAACTCCTTCTTCCCTCTTTCATCCGGTTGTCCCAGAATATAACCCATGGATTTATCTAACACTGTTAGATACATAATCAACAGTCTTCCTTCTACGGGAGGGAGCAAGATAGGAGGTTCAAGTAGATATTCTTTAATATTATCAAATGCCCTTTGGCAGTCATCTGTCCACACACAACCTTGATCTTTCTTTAACAACTTAAAAATCGATTCACATGTTGCAGTCATGTGGGAAATAAATCTGGAAATATAATTCAAACACCCGAGGAAACCCCTGACTTGCATTTCAGTTCTTGGTGCTGGAATTTCTTGAATTGCTTTAACTTTATCAGGGTCAACTTTGATTCCTTTCTGGATAATAATGAAACCCAACAATTTCCCCGATCGAACACCGAAGGTGCATTTATTTGGATTCAAGCAGAGACGATACTTCCTCAAATGCTGAAATAACTTCAACAAATCTTCTATATGCCCTTCTTCAGTCTGGGATTTGACAATCATATCATCAACATATACTTCGATTTCTTTGTGCATCAGATTATGGAATAGGGTTGTCATAGCTCTCTGGTACGTTGCACCAGCGTTCTTCAAACCGAAGGTCATCACTCTGTAACAGAATGTTCCCCAGGGTGTGATAACCGTTGTTTTTTCCATGTCCTTTAGATCCATTCTTATTTTATTATACTCGGAAAATCCATCCATGAATGATAATACTTTGAATTTTGCTGTGTTGTCCACTAACATGTCGATGTGAGGCAATGGAAAATCATCTTTTGGACTAGCTTTATTTAGATCTCTGTAATCTACGCACATGCGGACTTTTCCATCTTTTTTCGGTACTAGGACAATATTGGAAATCCATTGAGGATACACTGACGTCACAAGAAAACCAGCATTAATCTGTTTTAGGACCTCCTCTTTGATCTTTACTGCCATATCTGGGTGGGTTCTTCTCAACTTTTGTTTAATTGGCAGACACTCTGGCTTCAACAGCAAACGATGCTCGACAATATCTGTATCTAGACCAGACATATCTTGATAGGACCAAGCAAAAATATCCACATACTCTTTCAACAGCTCAATCAACCCGCTCTTCACATCAGGATGTAACGATGCTCCAACCTTGACTTCTTTCGGATCTTCTTCTGAACCCGAATTAATCACTTCCAAAGGCTCTTTATATGGTTGAATGGTATTTTCCTCGTGCTCAAGCAACCGTGAGACCTCTTCTGGAATCTCATCATAATCTTATTATTCATCCCCAAACACAAGACATTTAAAGTTGGGAGAGGGTGCGGGGTCATTGTATTCAACGGGTTTTTTAATTAATCTACACATGTGATTTATGATTTCTTTTTAGAAACTGACACATATAACAAGTGATAATGCAGATTAATTTTCAGTTATTATTTATTTTGAAAGGTTTTTTCTGATTACCATTTTCCAAGAAAAGGCAGAAGACAAAGACATAATTTGGGAAGCAAAGACAACTTTTATTAATGATCTTAAAAGTCACAGCAAACAGATAAGCCCTACAACATTATTACTTCCACCTTGGGCAGAGTGAAAGCTTTTCAAAAGAAAGAAACAGATTAATAAAACAAATTACTTTGAAACATGTATGCAAGAAGGAACATCAATGGTGACCCAGTTCTGAACTCTCACTCCATGCGTCACATAATTCGGTACTTCCTGCTATGCTTCATCCTCTTCAACAACATTAATTCCAGAATCAATTGGATGGAGGTAGCCTCCATTGCGGAAAACATCACGATAACTGTTCACAGAAGACTTTGACTTCAAACTTTCGCCTTTTCCAATCTTCAAAGAGAAACCCAAACCAGCTTTGTTCTTGTTCATGGGTGGATCCACAAGTCGTCCCCAAACTGTATTACGACCATTGCGCACAACCTGCTGTGCGTCCTTCAGCGAAACCACAAAATTCTCATTTCTCCTTATGTTGTCAATGGGTAGGGCTTGGAACTGGGTTCCAACAGCAACCTACCCCGCTTCTACGATACTGAAAGAGGATAGATGGGATATCAACAATGCCTGCTCCCTATTTATGATCACTACCTTCCCTTCACGCACAAACTTTAGCTTCTGATGCAGAGTTGAAGTGACAGCCCCTGCTTCGTGTATCCATGGCCGTCCTAGCAAACAACTATATGAGGGAATAATGTCCATGACCTGGAAGGTTATCAGGAACAAATGTGGTCCTATATGGATTGGTAAGTCCACTTCACCGATGACAGATTTCCTCGACCCGTCAAAAGCCTTCACAATGATGCCACTCGGGCGCATAGGTGCTCCTTGATACTTTAACTTCATGAGAGTACTCCTCGATATAACATTCAACGCAGATCCATTATCAATTAGCACATTGGACAGTGAATCATTCTTGCAGTTCATAGATATATGGAGGGCCAGGTTGTGATTCCTCCCTTCATCTGGTAATTCATCATCGCAGAAACTCAAGTTATTACATGACGTAATGTTTCCAATTACGCTGCTGAATTGATCTAATGGCATGTCGCTCTCCACAAAAGCTTGGTCTAGTACTCTCATCAATTATTCTCTATGCGCAGAGGAGTTCATTAATAAAGCTAGGATAGATATCTTTAAAGGAGTCTGTAGTAGATGATCTACAATTTTGTAGTCGCTCATCTTAATTATCTTCAAGATATCATCCACTTCTTTCTCTAATGTAGCTCCACTAGTCTCTCCTGTAACCTTCTTAGGCTCATCATTCTCAACAATTTTCTTTCCAGCAACAACATCTCTTTGAACAACCGGCGCAAACACACGACCGCTACGGGTCACCCTGCTATTTTCATCTATATTTCCAACATCAGGCATTGGCTGGATGGGAACTTCCACCCCTTCTTCTAAGATTGTAGCGTTGTATTTGTAAGGCACAATCTTATCTGATTTGTAGGGAATAGGACCTGGCAAACTAATTACCAATGGGGTAACAGCTGGTTTTCTATGGTACTCCACTTCAAGATGAGCGGGTGCACCAAAACAAGGCACAATAACGTTTACCCCTTCCTCAACACAATCGGCTATCAAAAAGTCATTTCTAGGAAACAAATCTTCGTCTGAAGAGAAATACTCATCCACAGAGGCATACTCTTCCTCTGACTCTTTTTCCATTAAACAAACTTCAACCATATCAATTTCATGATAATCATCCCTCTGACCCATGATCTTGATAGTTCCATTGTCTAGCAACAACTGAACACCTTCCCTCACAATAGAACATCCTCGGGGGTCTCGACAACAAACTATGCAAGATCCATATTGGTGTTCCACCTAACCAGCAGTACGACAGAAGGTAGCATGCAACTGCACGAGATCCTCATTCAAATACTCCACATAAAAAATTCTGAATTCACCAGGATATCCAGAAACCATATTCACTTCCTCTTCATACTCTGCCCTAGGCCTGGTTATATGGATTAAACCTTCATCCATCATCTCCTGTAAATCAGCCTTTATCTTTTTGCAACCCTGTATATCTGTACTGCAAACAACACAACCGGCATGGTCATGCGTATAGTAACTGAATTCATAGAGGTCTGCGTGTATTTTCACCAAATCTCCTCTAACCAGATTAATGTCAAAAATCCTAAAGTCACCTGGACAACCGGCCACCATATTCACAACATTTACTCCCCCGTGCTTGGGTAGAGGATTATCTTTCACATTAGGTACCATGTCTTTGAAAGATAGAAGTCCAGACTTCACCAACCTTTGCACTTCAGTCCTCAAAGGATAACAATTCTCAACACTATGCCCTGGTGCTCCCTGATGAAAAGCACATGTCTGAACCAACTTCTTCTGAATCAACGCCGATAGTAGCTCTGCATAGCTCATGGGAATAGGGTCATAGTTCTCCCTTCTATGAATATTCCCTTGCTTCCCCTGCTGGGACGATCTTTGATAAGCAACGGTAGTCGGAGCGGCATTCATAACAGGAGTAACCGAGGTGACTTGCTGGTGACGCTGATAATTCCTTCTAGGAGCATTTACCCTCCTCTCTTGTGTAACGGCATTTGCGTCCCCCTCTTTCTTCTTGGTAAACCCATAAGATGGCTTCTTCACACCTCCAGACCCTTCACTATTCGTCAAACAGCCTTCTCTTACAGCCTCTTCTAGGCGGACACCCATTCCTACCATCTCTGTAAAATCACTTGGTGCGCTTGCTACCATCCTTTCATAGTAGAAAGCACCCAGCGTCTTCAGAAAAATCTTAGTCATTTCTTTCTCTTCCATGGGAGGAATTACTTGGGCAGCTACCTCGCGCCATCTCTGTGCATACTCTTTGAATGATTCCCTGCCTTTCTGAACCATGGCCCTAAGTTGGTCACGGTCAGGCGCCATGTCCACATTGTACTTGTATTGTTTGATGAATGCTTCTCCCAAATCATTAAAAGTATGGATGTTGGCGCTGTCTAAACTCATATACCACTTCAACACTGTGCCGGTCAAACTATCTTGAAAAAAGTGAATCAGCGGACGCTGATCATTAGTGTGGGTAGACATTCTCCTCACATACATTACCAAATGGGCATGAGGGCAAGTGTTTCCCTTGTACTTATCAAATTCTGGGACCTTGAACTTAGTAGGTATCTTAACATTCGGGACCAAACATAGCTCATTCACATTCTACCCAAATAGCTTTTTTCCCCTAAGAGCCTTCATCTCTATTTGCATTCTATCAAACTGCTCTTGAAAATCATCCATTCTATCATAAAGACCCAAGCCTTCACTCGGTGGAGGGAAAGGACGACACATATCATCATTAACAAATGAAACCAAATTCACCGAAGGAGGTGCAGCAGGAACAGTATGCAACACAGGAGGTGCCGGAGTAACAACAGTCTAAACCACTGGAGCATCTTGAGGGCCAAGATTGAAACCTTCAGGTGAAAAATTCTCTGGCATTCCCCATGGATAACCTTGAGGCATACGATTTTGAACAACAACTGGAGTAGCAGATACAGGAACAGTCGAAACTTCAGTATTTGCCCTTGTTTGTTGAGGTTGAACACTCAGTGGCTGATTCTGAGCAGCCACCAGAGCTTCCATCAGAGTAGTAAAATTGGCCAAGCCGACCTTCAAAGCAGAAACTTCTTCGCGCAACTCGCGATTCTCCTGTTCTAAGTTGTCCATCTTCTTTTTGAAATTAGCTTGAGTGTTATAGTGATGAGTCAGCTTGATGAATGAAGTAAAAAGTTGGGTAAGGCACCTAGATATGCATAATAAAAGCAAGAAATATGTGCAATATGATGTATGATGTGCAATGAATATGAATATTTTTGCTTCATTATTTAATATTTCAAGGGATTTAAGATTTATAGGCATATTGCAAACATCAAAGTAATAAAGCTTTTGAAATACTGAAATTTTTTATTATAATAACTTCAAAATGGATTACAAGTTTCAATGATCCCAAGTACAAGATGAAAATACAATCTAAAATCCTGAGAAAAAGAACTGATGGAGATCAATCTGTACGCTGGCGCTTTCCTGTGAGCTTGGAAATCTGAGCCCTCAACCTCTGGTTTTCTTCCACATGTCTGATGGCAACCTCCTTCCAATCATCTGAATCAAAAAGTGAGTAATTAGTACCTGTTTGAGGTTTAGGTGAAAATATATCCCCTTTCCTCTCCATAGACTCTACCGCTCGACTCTCAAGGATCTCAATCAAATCGTCTTTCTCCTTCAGGTTTGCTCTGTAAGAACTCTCTAAAGTCTGGAACTTGTTCTTCCAAGCATCCCTTTCCTGTTGCATCCTAACCAAAGCGAGTTTCAGCTCTTCTAGATCATCTAATAAGGGAGGAGTGGTCTTCACAAATAGATCAGGCATGGGTGTCTCCCGAGTATACGACATCTTCAACTGAATGGCTCTCGATCGGACCCACTGAAGATATGGCTCCAAAGAAAAATCACCCCTAGGTCCAAATCCTTCCTACTCTTCTTATGAATGTGATGCTAGGCCTTCACAATCTGCTCCCTAGATTCCCTATGGTCTTCTCCTTCCTTCAGAAAGAAACTACTCAAATGAATACTATTCAGTTTATCCCTCATCGGGTAACCAAGCTGTCGCCGTGCAAGAACAAGGTTATAGTTAATTCCTCCCTTTGTACCAAGAAGAGGTACATTTGGGAAACTACCACAACTTTCAATAATCTCCACATCCTGGTAAGCTCGACGATACCAATCAATATCCGAGTGAGTAAGTGCCATGATTTTAGGAGCCCAACGGGGTTCCTTCTTGACATCCCAAAAAGCATCAGACTGAGGCATATGAGAGATGAACCACCGGTACAACAAAGGCGTGCAACAGATAATCATTCCCCCATGATAAGAACTCCGAAGATGAACAGAGTAATAAGCATCACCCAACTGTGTAGGAACCGGGTTTCCAATCATGAAAATCCTGATAGCGTTAATATCGACAAACTTGTCCACATTAGAAAACAAGAACAATCCATAAGCAAGTAAAGCAAAGATGGCCTCAAAAGCAACCGTACTCTTCATTCTGGCAAAGTAACGAGCTTTCTCCAATAAGAACTGAGCTGGTAATCTTCTAATCCCTCCTTTAGTAGTCATATGGGCTTCCACCTTAGACTTCCCCAGATAAATCAAAGAAGCAATCTCACGTGGTTTTGGCTCACCCTCCAAACCAGTAAAAGGAACATGATCGGTAATAGGTAAACCCAATAGATAAGAATACTCCTCCAGTGTAGGAATCAACTGATAATCAGGAAAAGTAAAGCAGTGATACATTAGATCATAGAACTGGACCAAGGTCGAGAGAATACCCTCCTCTATCTTCAGCTTCATGAGAGGAATAATGGATCCATACTTCTTCCGAAAGTCTGCAGAACACTCGATCTCTGGAATTAGACTGACCAACTCATCTATCTTCGGATCCTTGAAATTGTACTTCCCTGTCTTTCTCTTTCCAGAATCCATGGTTAAAAGTACTTGAGATATTCACAAATAGTCAACCTTTAAATCCCTTGAAATATTGTTTTCTTCAAAAGATGCTTATGAGTGCATGGATGCATGATGCAACAATCACACACAAGATCACACATATAGGGTTCATAGGTTCAACGTCACGAGCATGAGGTTGAAGGTACTACCCATAAGGTGTTGGTCTAAAAAGTTATCACCTGCCAAACAAGGTTCTAGAGGTTCCCAGAGTCTACATCCTTCCTTCGGATATTACCAACTTCCCAATTAACTCGGTAATTAGTAATATTCTCAAGAAAGACTCGTCCGAGCGTAGTATCGCGTGACAATTATTTCTGGATTACTCTGTCATAGCTTCCGCACTACACCTAAAAGGCCAAGATGGGTTTGGTATTCTACGGTCCTCAGTTTCAGCAGGCTCCCAGGTCGAAAGCAGTACGTCTTCCCAATTACTCGGTAAAGGACACTACAATCAAAGGGGCCTCCACTGAGTGGGGGATCTCATACCTCCTTTTTTGGGATTACTCCCTCAAAGTTAACATGACTATACCGCCCGTCCTATCTTAAAGTGTGCCCAAATCCGGGTATAGGACTTATGAGTAATCACCAAGCACCCTGAAAACCAGGAAAATCCAAACAAACATATATACAAAATATAACACATAAAAAACAATAGCACATATACAAATATAAACAAAGATAGGGTCAACCCACTTAGGGATGGACCAGCAAGAGGTCAATCTTTCCCCAGTGAAGTCGCCATTTTTATGTAGCGGTAGAAACGTTCAAGACTAAGCCATTGGATTGACTAGACTTTACAAATCAAAAATAAAAATCGCCACCGCGTTATATTGTTTCCAAAGGAATGGGAAAAGAGCGAATAACCCAAAAAAGAGGGGGAAAGATTCTAGGTAAGGGGGTGGTTATGCAAAGGGAAGGTATTAGCACCCTAAACATCTACGGTACTCCGCAGGAACCTCTTTGAAAAATCTGTACATTTTGGCTATAAAAAAATGTGTTGTATATAAAATGGATGGTGGAGGTGAGAAAAGAAATATTTTTTATGATTTTTGCACCCGTCGCGGTTGCGAACCTTTAGTGCCTACGTAACACCTTTCGTGCAATAGGGGATCAGGGTACACGTAGTTCCTGAAACCACGCGGCCGAAACTTGTCATATGGATGTAATGAAACATCAATGAAGTCGCCACCGAACGTCTTTTATCCCGCCGAAAGGGAAAGGTAAACATCGAGAAAACCTGAAGAGGGAGAAATCACGGTCTTTCGACCAAGAGATCGGGTAAGGGAGTCTGTTACGCGAGGGGAAGGTATTAGCACCCCACACGCCCATAGTACTCTACGGTATCCACTCTTGTTGTCTAATCTAATGGGTGTGGTCAAAACCTATGTCTATGGCTTAAAACTGAAAAGGGAATGCATGCGAAAGAAAAAGAAAACAATGTAGGGAAAACAAAAGTTATGCTCGATTGGGCCCTACCCCAATGCCTATGTATCCCTTTTAAGGAATCAGAGCAGTCGTAGTTCGGCTTATATATTTTGGTTGGTTTGTGTTTTTTAGTTAAGACAACAAAAAATAGTCAAGATGGCAAAACATCAAATGAAACAACAAACAAATGAGATGGTAAAACATCGACCAAATAATTAACAAAATAACATGTCAAAAAGGGCGAAACATCAATAAAGCGGATGACAAAACCTCACACCTAACGATGATATTGAGAATCAAAGTAGGATAACAAACATGTGTGATGGCGAAACATCGGCTTCAAACAAATGTGAGATGGCAAAACATCGGCTATAAGATAACAAAGTATCATGGCAAAGATGGCGAAACATCAACACGGATAGTAAAATATCACACCTAACAATGATATTGAGAATCAAAGTAGGATAACAAACATGTGCGATGGCAAAACATTGACTTCAAACAATTGTGTGATGGAAAAACATCAGCTTCAAACAAATGTGCGATGGCGAAACATCGGCTAAGATAACAAGATATCATGGCAAAGATGACAAAACATCAATAAAACGGATGACAAAACATCACACCTAACAATGATATTGATAATCAGAGTAGGATAACAAACATGTGCGATGGCGAAACATCGGCTTCAAACAAATGTGCGATGGAGAAACATTGGCTAAACCAGATTTAAAAACAGAGCCAAAAGGCGCACAGACAAATAAGATTGATTTATATCTTTTACCTTGAAGAAGGGTTTGAGTTTATTAGAAGTGTTTTATAATTTTCCAAGAAAACAATTTTTGTTTTAAGGTGCAAAATGCAAAGGAAAAGAAAACAACTAGGGTAGACTATCCTAATCTCTAGCCCTAATGTTATCATACAATGGTTGACCCTAAGGTCGAGGATAAAGGAAAACCATACCTTAATTAACATGTTAAAGGAAGATTAACAAAACTATCCTATAGGGAACATGCAATGAGAGCGAAGTCGTGATCTCAATTTCTAAATTGAGTGACTCATCAATTAACAATTAAAGAAGAAAAGCAATAAACATCCTATAGGGAACATGCAATGAGAGCGAAGTCGTGATCTCAATTTCTAAATTGAGTGACGCATCGATCAAAAGTTAAAGAGGAAAGCAATAAACATCCTATAGGGAACATGTAATGAGAGTGAAGTCTTGATCTCAATTTCTAAATTGAGTGACTCATCGATCAAAAGCAAACACAACACATGTATCAGATAAAAACCAGAGGGCCTCCTGACATATATCAGCAACAGAGGTCCCATCATGCAATCATAGAACTATGCATAATAAAAATGGAAGAAAGGAAATAGTGGAATACCAAACGGATAACTATCTGTAGCAACTGAGCAAGAATAAAAGAAACCCAGAGAACTTCAAGCAAGCTGGCATCAGTAGACAAATCAAGTCAGAAATTACACCATCAGGATGTAAGTAAGGAGATTATCAGATATGAACAGATCCCATGGGAAATGTATAGCATTAACAATCACATGTATATATCTTGCATAGACTATCAAATATTCCAAACACAAGAGCAGTGCCAATATAATAAATTGTGTTCCACAAATAAAGTGAAACACAATAGCCCCAAGTCAATGCTGTAAAACTTTTCTCAAAGTACCTCGCACATTCAACAAACAAGTTAATATTCCATAAAGTGAATGATGACTCACATAAGGGATGGATGAAACATGATGAAGTGAGTAAAACATGGTAACAATTATCAAAGCATTAGGTATGGTAGACAGAAAAGAAACAAGCATATGCACAATTAGGTCAAAAGAATCAAGGAATGTTGCTCCTTTCTATCACCATATTGAATTGACAATTGAATATCAATCAAGGATCATGGGAGTTGAGAATAATACAATCAAAGACCATGAAGGTCAGTAGCAAACACATTTCAACCATTCTCAATTAATTTAACACAACTCACAAGCATAATAGAAGAGGAATCCTACACAATGCATCAAAAGGTTCAAACATTCAAACATGAGGCATTAAGTGAAATGGCTTGAGTTTATTTGGACGAACATATTCAACATGATCATTAGGTGCCAAATTATAGGCCTCACTCAAGTTCATTGGCCATCAAACAATATGCAACAAGATATGCAATATCAATTGGGTACCTTCACTTCAAAAATGCATCAAAAATAGAAACAAGGATCAATAATTCAAACCAAAAAATTATTAGCATCTTTGAAGTGTGTAGAAGTCAGAAAGCAAACCTTAAGTTCATGAATGATTGAGGAGGAGATCAAATGAGGCTCAAAGTTCAAAACTAGTTGGCAAAACTACCAAAACTAGACAAGTTTTCAAAATAATTCATGGAAAAATATCAAACCAAGTCAAATAATTCAAGAAAAATGGTTTTCGGATCCTCAATGCATTCATGAACCATAATCAAGACCTAAGTTCCAATGAAAATCCAGGGCATAATGGTTTTAAAAAAAGAAACTTGCACAATAAGCAATAAAACCCTAATTTTTTACTTTTAATCTTAAATATTGATTAAATAAGATCAAAATCCAAACAATTCAAACCAATATCATGAAAATCACAAGGAAACCCTAAATGTCAGAACACATATTTTTCACATTTTTTGAATTAAAGAAAAGTCAAAAATCAAATCAAATTCAAACAATTAATCAATTAAACAAATAGTCACATCTCAAAATGAAATTCTAATCGAAAATCAGAAAAAACATCCAACTAAAATTATATTCAAATATTAGAATTAAAAACACACATCCTTGATTTTTTATGGAATTTTAGAATTAAAGGAAATATTAAAATAAAAATCAAACAAACAATTAACAATTAAACTATTATTTAAGGGCAAAAAATGCAAACCCTAGCCAAAAGTCACAAAAAGGTCAAAATAAAATTATATTCAGATTCTATGATTAAAACCAAAATTATGAAACAAATATTTCAAATAAACCTCTCAAATTAAATTTCTAATCAAAAAAAGAAAAAAAAGCCAAACAAATTTCAGAATCAATTTCCACATTTTTTTATGAGTTCAAAATAATTTTTGTGGAATTTTTCAAATCAAAGAAATATTAAAACAAAAATAAACACTAAACAAATAATTAAATAATAACACAAATTTTTAAACCAATCAAAACATTTTCAAAAATTATCAAAAAAAAAAACACAAGGTCAGGAATATTATATTTAGGTTTCCTGAATTTTTTCATAATTTTTCAACCATTTTTGAGAAAGGAATAAAATCATGAAAATCAATTTATGAAACAAAATTCAAATGAATTAAAAAAACAAGCCAACCAACCAGAGGAGGCCACGCAGTCATCTTCAACCTCTGGCTAGGGCAAAAATGCGCGTGATCAGGTTCATCACCTCATGTTCCAATCAACATAACATGCTCAATTCTACACCATTTTCCATGAAATTTTATGCAAATTAAAGCCAGCATATCATACTTCAACATGCAATTCGAATCACATCAAATAATTAACCATGGATGAAGACAGATCGTGCGAAAATGTCAAAAAATCATTGAACAGAAAAATTTCAGATGCATGATTCATACACATCTCATCAAATTAAAAGCTCTGAAGCTACAAAAACACTTAATGAACTTCAAACAACATGATTATGAACTCAAATCACACAATGCAAGACTAGAAATCAAGATCCAAAGTTAAGAATTCAAACCTTTGAGGCAAAAACGAATCTACTGTCTCCTTCACTCCAGTTGCAAACCAAGCCTCAATCTACAATCCTTATCACTTGGAGAAGAGAATGCAAGAAGAATCAACCAAAATGCGCAAGGGAATTGAGAGAATCGAAGAAAATTGCAGAACAAGTAGTTATGGAGTTTTTTGAATTCAGAGATGAAATGAAGCACGAACCCCATTCAATGAGGCTTGCTTCTAAATATATAGAGCATGAAGAGGAGGGTAGGATAGGTTTTTCACACTGAAAACTGTTAGAACGAATGAAATCCTCTTTTTGCCAAAATCAAGTGTGCACATGCAGCCCTCAAATCCCTCGTGCATTTGCTTGCATTTTACGTGCATTTCAATCCATTTTATCTCAGGAAGAGATTAGCAAAATAATTAAGGCTTAAATCCTTGTATTAAGCAAGTGTTGGTGATTAGGCATTTTCATGCCACTTTTTGCAAAATCACGAGTTGCCCTTGCATTTGCCCATGTGCAGATCAAACTTTGACATTATAGGCCTTGGTACATTGCATGTTAGTCATGGGACAAGTTTGAAGTGAAACAAATGGCCACAAATCAAGTTATCAAGAATTTGCAAATTGCATCGTATGCATGAATTCAATGAAGTGCCTCCAAATTCCAAGGTCCACAACTTGCTCATACTTTTGAATTTTGACACAAATGAGTACAATTTGGAAAGGTATTGAAAAGATCTACAATACCTTAGTTTTTAGTTTTTGCAATTGAATCCATTAAGTTTCTCAAAATTGAGCTTTAAATTCACTAATTTTGGAAAATGACCTAGAATTTTGTGACTTCCAAAGACCATAATTCTTGATTCCTTCCCAATTTGGAAATGATACCAAAAGGAGATGAAAGATCATCCTCTTATATTTCCAAGCATGTTTCATTTGCATTTTTTTGAAATTAAGTCCTTATTTTCCAAAATTAGAAACTTTTAGGGTTTCTTCATGAACAAGTTTCAACCCGAACCTCAATCTCTTTGATCCAATGATCAAAATGGACTTGAAATATGAAAATTACATCCTTGAATTAATGGTTGGTAAAAATTTCACTTAGTCAACCTTGACTTTGACTGATTTTGACAAAAATGACCATTTTGCCCCTCTGAATCAATTGATCCACTTCCCTTCAAAATTGATGATTAAAACTTCAAACATATGATCTTTCAAACATATAGAGGCCATGTAAAAACTTTCACTTCAAAATTCTCAAGAAATCTGGATGAAATCCCAAACCCTAGTTTTGGTCAACACCTTAGGAGACTGATGAATCATCTCCAAAACTTCAAATCCTATGGGCATCTTGAGTAATTTCTTGTACAAGGACTTTTCAAATGCCAATGAGATGTTGTAGTTTCCAAATCAAGACTTGTACATTGATCAGTAGCCTTGATCAAGCAAAACCCTAATTTGACTGGTGAATCAAAGGAGTGATTCCTTCTTATAATCAAACATAAACTTCAATCCTCTGATGATCCAAAGAGATGGATAAAACATCTTGAGATATACAATAACTTTTGAGCTTGAAAGATCCAGAGGTTTAGATGACAAGGTTCTACTTGAGAAACTTGTCAATGCAATCAACCTTCAAAGCTTGAGGAATACTTGATAACCAAAGTATTTTGATCCTATCACAATGTATGAATTCAATGAAATATGATATTCATAATGAAACATAAGCCTAAATCAAGAGGGTAAATTTTGGGGTGCAACAGATCCTCTTTTAAAAATTTGAAACACAGGTGTGTTGGTTAATTTTAAGAGATAAGACATCATCATCATTGTCCGTGTGGAAAACATACTTACTACCCACAATCATGAGAAAGGAGAATTTGCATCAAATCAAAGTGGAGGATATGGCTTGGATCTTAAAATCAACAATGCCTCACTCGACACCCAAGTGGAAAATATATCTCTTCAATATATATTGTAGAAGTATAGTTGTTTGCATCACTACAAGGATTGACAAGAGTCTAATCTTATGAGAAAAGTTTAAAGATAAAAACCAAAGTGGCAAAATGGTTTGAAATGAGATTGATTGACTTTTAGTCTTCTCACAAAAAATGTCAAGGTATTATTAAATTGATTGAAGTTTATTTATGAAAATATTTTTAAAAAAAGGCATGGACATAAGTCTAAGTTTATTATGAAAGTAGTTTAAGTTTCAAAACAAGAAGAGTTTTCAAAAGGAGGGAAATTTGTTTTGAAATTGAAGAAGATGGGAGGAGTAGAAGAGGCTATCCTAAAGCATAAGGTAAAAGCTAAGGATAAGGACTATCTAACAAACAAGAAGCCAAAACTTGACATTATGAGCCAAGATAGAATTCTCATTATTTGGATTGAA
This sequence comes from Vicia faba, assembly GCA_948472305.1. Taxonomy (NCBI): domain Eukaryota; kingdom Viridiplantae; phylum Streptophyta; class Magnoliopsida; order Fabales; family Fabaceae; genus Vicia; species Vicia faba. Next base: position 694,620,369 of record OX451735.1, read on the forward strand.
AACCAAGCAAGCAAAGATACTTGACCTCTTGAGAGAACCAAACTTCAAGTGTATTAAGTCTTCACAAAAATTGGGCAGAGTAACGACTGTATACGGGTGATTTCTAGATTACAACCAGAGAATGTAATCACAAAAAACCTGCACAAAAAAACAAACAAGCAACCCAATGTATTGAGGTAAACCTCAAGAACTCCAAACAAAATAATCAGATAAGATCACAAGGTCTCCAAGATAAGCCAAGGTTTTTAATCCTAAGCCCAAGAAAAAGTCCCATGCTCCATCATGCCAAGGATAGTAACCAAATAGTCCAAGTACCATTAAGAGTTTTTTACGGTTTGTGTTGATTATTAAGTATCTTAAGAAAAAGAAAAGAAAAGCTCAAGTGAGCAAAGTAAAAATGGCAAGGAAATAGATACTCAAATGAGCAAAGATAAAAATGGCATGAAATGAAAATGCTAAAAGTAAATAATACATAAAGCATAAAAAAGAATAAAAGCATAAGATAAAACAAGTCAATAATTAGTGGTTAGTTGGATTACCATCTTGAAACTTGCATTTGGAACTAATTAGAGGATTGGTAGAACCAAAGCCTCCACACAACAAGTTTCATTTTCTTTTTGTCAAGTATATCATCCATTTGGAATTCTCACAAGTACCATTTAATGATCAATGATGTTTGTGTGATCGATGTTGACCAAAAATATTGTAGATCCATTAGAGGATTGGTAGAACCAAAGCCTCCACACAATAAATCTCAAGGTTATTGGATCAAATAAATCAAATTAACATACTTGGGCTTGCAATCATAAGTTTGGGCCACGAATGATCATTTATTCGAATCGGAACAAAATTTAGCGCTATGTTAAGCAATCGTAAGTGGACTTATATAGAAGTCGCACCTATTTTGAGGCCGGTCAATAGCAATCTATGCACCATTTGTTTTGAGACATGATATAGAGATCATGCTCCAACAACATTTAGTGCAATAAGAAGGGGATGAGATGAAGAGGATTAGGATAAAAAAGAATATACAAACCACATTTGAATTCAATTTTAATCAAACTATCATTAAAATCATTCATCCATTTTTTGTGGAGTTAAACTCAACACCATGACCCAATGATGTTAATAAAGTCATAATCATAAAATCAACTCAAGACAGCCAGAAAATAATCACAAAATAATATTATATTTAATATATACATTAAAAGGTAAAACAAATGTTTAAAAATAGAAAATGATGAGGAAATATCAATTATGTTCAAATTAATCAAGAAATGAAAAATAAGGCCATAGAAAAATCAGAAATGGATCCAAATATTTTTATAAAAAAATTTGATAATTTTTAAAAGTCAGAAACTATTTTTAAACCATTTAAAACTACTAAAACAAACATAAAATAGATCAAAAATAGTAAACCTCAATATAAAATTCCATAAAATTTTCAGAAAGTCATAAATATGCAAAATAATATTTATGAATTTTTTTAGAATTAAAAAATGTCAGAAAGTATTTTTTAAGTATTTAAAAGAAAGAAAATAATACAAAAAATATAAAAAATACCAAATATCAAAATAAAAATGTGAAAAAATATTCATGAGATCAGAAATAATTCAAAGTATTTTTGTGAATTTTTTCATAATTTTTCGATAAAAAATAAAAGAGTTATGAATTTTTGAAAATTTAATCAATAAAAATATAAAATCAGAAAATAAAATAAAACCAAAAAGATGTGGACCATCAGATCATAGTCAAAACGCGTTAGTAAGCTAATCCAATGGACCAGACGCGTTGTGCTTGATATAGACTTTAGTGAAACACACATGTGATCAGAAAAAGGGCAACCAATGAAATTAAAATGTTTGGCACGCTATCATTGGCTGAGACGAGACATTTCATCGTCTTCTTCCTCCAGACACGCTCAATGGGGATTTTGTGAGATCCTTCAAATGGAAAAATTAGGATCCCGGGCTAGCATCATTGAACTCGTCTCTTCACGACGATTCTAACTCAACCATAGCGCCAAATTTATATAAGGTATGGAGACAGATATGAATCAAAAACCCAGAAAACAGAGTGCAACTTTAAATTTGAGATTTCTCTCTCAATTCTCAATGGATTTAAAAATTGTAAGCAGCATTAGAATCAGACAAAGGAGTGGAATAGATTAGTGCTTGATTTGGACCCAAATGGTGGAGAATTCTACCTTTTCGAGTTCAAGTAAGAACCTCTGAAACTGGACTCCTGTAGCTTGATTTATGGGTCATTTTGATTGGTTTAAGTGCTTGAGAGTTTGCATGATGCTCAAGGATGAAGAATGCGCAAAGAATTTTGGAAAAGGAAGCTTAAATTTCAGAAACTGAATTCAAAAAAAGTGGGTTTGTGTGAGGTTTTGGTAGGGTATTCTTGGCTCTCTAAGCTTGGGAAAATGGATGGGGGATGACCCTCTATTTATAGGGAAGCAAATGGGATCAAAAGAAAGAGTGAATGATGTGTTTTGGAGGGAATTCGTGTGGGTCTGCATCATGAAGAAAGTGTGACTCAATCTTGATCAAAACTCAGCTAAATTGTGTGTTTCATGATGCTAATCACTTCTGGCAAGTTGCTAATCATGTTTAGAAACAAAAACACGTTGAAAACTTGTGATTAGAAGCTAAAACAAAGATTTCAAAATCTGACTTGTGATGAAACTTTAGTTTCAAGTTACCAAATTCAAATCCATGGCATTTCCAACTCAGAGGGTCTTAGGGCATGATTCTTGATACTTTGGAAAGATGAGGTTACAAGCTTTGCAATGGAAAAAGAATGGAATCAAATGGATGCTTGAGCTGAAAGTTATGTGGAGTCAAAGTTAAAGAAAAACAGTTGACTTTCCATACTTAGAAATATTTCAAATTCTTCTTCCAAAATGTCCTATAATATTTTGTATCCAAACATGGCCTTCCACTTGGAATTTGCTCTTGACCAAAAAATATGGAATCAAGTAGACCTCTTGAATGACATTTTGAACTATAATATTTTGCATTCTTACGGCAACTTCTATCCATTTTCTCACTTTGCACATAAAAGAAGGAATAAAGTACACATCTTTAAGATCATCATGGAAAAATAATAGACTCAAGGTGATAAAAATTGACCAAGTTATAACCATTTGAAGCTACATATGGAAAATTGTGGATTCATCTGGATGACTTGTAATCTTTCTTTTTCACCAAGTTCCTTCCACATTAAAACTCTTTGGAACTTTTGAAGTGATTTGTTGGTAACTCTTTAAAGAGAAAGATATATTTGGAATAACTCAAAAATACCAAAAGTCGAGCAAGATATGCTCCTTTGAAGTTCAAAACCCTAGCCTCTAGATCAAGAGAATGCTTTGAGGAACTTTGACAAGTTTGAACAAACTTCTTGTGCCAATATTCTTTCTTTGTGAATAGAAGTTATTGAGGATGATTATGTGGACTCATAGCCACCAAAACCACGTCCATGTCTTGAAATTTGAGAGATATGTGCCCTTGTGACCAATAAGAACAAGACATTGTCCAATCATGACAACTTCTTCCCTCAACCTCTTGTAATTTTGAATCAATTTTGATAACTTTGAAATATGTTGAACCAAAATAAGCCATGTCATGCCATTTCTTCCAAAACAAATTCAATGGTGAGGTTTGAATTCCTCAAGATTTATTGACTAGGGCATGGAAATAAACTCATGAACCCATGGAGCAATTTGCTAAACCTCATTGCCTTTACCTACATTATTAACAAGTAAGACAAACCAACATTGCATTTTATTAATTAGAAATAAAATCAAAGAAAAATATTCATGATCACAAAAGGAAACAAGTCAAGGTGCTTGGTAACTCCTCAGAAGAGCAAAGCTAAAGATAGGGAGAAGAACCAAAAGCCCTAATGTGATCTTGTTGTGATTGAATCAACATGGTATGATGAAGGGATCTTAGGGGGGGGGGGGGGAAATTAGGGTACAACACATTCCAAGTATTCACTTGATACATAGAAGCCAGAGTTTCCAGAGCATCTTCCATTTGATTTTCGTCTCTAGGGATGTGATGGAATTCGACTTTATTAAAGAAGGGTAACAATCTTCTAGCATAATCTTTGTAAGGGATCAAGTCAGGGTGACGAGTATCCCACTTTCCTTTAATCTGATTTATTACCAAAGCTGAATCACCATACACATCTAGAATTTCAATTCTGAGATCAATAGTTTCCTCGAGACCCATAATGCAAGCCTCATATTCTTCCATATTATTAGTACAATCAAATGCCAACCTTGCAGTAAAAGGAATGTGTGATCCATGTGGAGTGAAATCACAACACCAATTCCTTTACCATAAGCATTCACAGCTCCATCAAATATCATACTCCATCGAGATTCAGGATCAGGACCTTCCTCGGGAAATGGTTCATCACAATCTTTCACTTTCAAAAACATCACATCCTCATCAGGGAAATCATACTTCACAGACTGATAATCATCAACTGGTTGGTGAGCAAGATAATCTGCCAACGCGCTGCTTTTAATAGCTTTTTGAGTGGGGTATTCGATGTCATATTCAGATAACAGCATCTGCCAGCAGGCAATTCTCCCAGTAAGAGCAGGCTTTTCAAAAACGTACTTGATTGGATCCATTTTGGAGATCAACCAAGTAGTGTGATTCAACATATACTACCGCAAACGTTTTGCATCCCAGGCCTGAGCACAACATGTCTTTTCCCGCATGGAATACTGTGACTCACAATCAGTAAAAAATTTACTGTGATAATAGATGGCGTAGTCTTTCTTCCCTGTTTCATCTTGTTGTCCCAGAATACAACCCACGGAATTATCTAACACTGTCCGATACATAATCAATGGTCTTCCTTAAACAAGAGGGATCAAGATAGGAGGTTCAAGAAGATACTCTTTAATACTTTCAAATGCCCTTTGGTAATCATCTATCCACACACAACCTTGATCTTTCTTTAACAACTTAAAGATCGGTTCACACGTTGCAGTCATGTGGGAAATGAATATAGAAATATAATTCAAACGCCCGAGGAACCCTCTGACTTGCTTTTCAGTTCTCGGTGCTGGCATTTCTTGAATTTCTTTGACTTTATCAGGGTCAACTTCAATCCTTCTCTGGCTAACAATGAAACATAACAATTTCCCTGACCGAACACCGAAGGTACATTTATTTAGATTCAAGCGGAGAGGATACTTCCTCAAACACTAAAACAACTTCAACAAATCTTCTACATGCCCTTCTTCAGTCTGGGATTTAGAAATCATATCATCAACATATAAATAAATTTCCTTGTGCATTAGATCATGGAATATGGTTTTCATAACCCTCTGGTATGTTGCACCAACATTCTTCAACTCGAAGGTCATCACTCTGTAACAGAATGTTCCCCAGGGTATGATAAACGTTGTTTTTTCCATGTCCTCAAGATCCATCTTTATTTGATTATACCTGGAAAATCCATCCATGAACGAGAAAACTTTGAATTTTGTTGTGCTATCCACTAACATATCAATGTGTGGCAATGGAAAATCATCTTTTGGACTAGCTTTGTTTAGATCTTTGTAATCTACGTACATGCGAACTTATCCGTCTTTCTTCGGTACTGGGACAATATTGGAAATCCACTAAGGGTACACTAATGTCACAAGAAAACTGGCATTAATATGCTTTATAACTTCTTCTTTGATTTTTACTGCCATATCTGGGTGAGTTCTTCGCAACTTCTGTTTGATTTGCGGGCACTCTGGCTTCAGCGGCAAACGGTGCTCTACAATATCTGTATCTAGACCAGACATATCTTGGTAAGACCAAGCAAAAATATCCACATACTCTTTCAACATCTTAATCAACCTGCTCTTCACATCAGGATGCAACAATGCTCCAATCTTGACTTCCTTCGGATCTTCTTCTGAACCCAAATTAATTACTTCCAATGGCTCTTTATATGGTTGAATGAAATTCTCCTCGCGCTCAAGCAACCATGAGACCTCTTCCAGAATCTCATCATAGTCTTATTCTTCGGCCCCACACACAGGACATTCAAAGTTGGGAGAGGGTGCAAGGTCATTGTATTCAACGAGTTTCTTAATTAATATGCACATATGATTTATGATTGCTTTTAGAAACTGACACATATAACAAGTGATCATGCAGATTGAATTTCAGTTATTATTTATTTGGAATGGTTTTTTCTGATTACCATTTTTCCAAGAAAAAAACAAAAAAAACAAAAACACAATTTGGGAAACAAAGACAACTTTTATTATTGATTTTAAAAATCAAAGAAAACAGATAAGCCCATACAATATCAATACTTTCACCTTGGGAAGAGTGAAAGCTTTTTAAAAATATTAACAAAAAATGAATTACTTTTAAACATGTATGCAAGAGGGAACATCAATGGTGATCCAGTTCTGAACCCTAACTTTGTGCGTCACATAATTTGGCATTTATGGCTCTGCTTCATCTTCCACAATAGCATTAATCCGGAAAACAGTTGGATGAAGATAACCCTCGCTATGAAAGATATCTTGATACTTGTTTGCAGCAGACTTCAGCTTCATGCTCTTACCTTTATCATTATTCACAGAGAACCCCAAGCCAGCTCTATTCTTGCTTACAAGTGGATCAACAATTTGTCCCCATACTTCATTATGGCCATTACGCACAACTTGCTGCGCATCTTTAAAGAAGCCATAGAGTTCTCATTTCCTCTTATATTATCAATGGATAAATCTTGAAAATGGGTTCCAACAGCAGCTTCATCCGCCTCCACAATACTGAAAGAGGACAAATGAGATATCAATAATGTCTGTTCACCATTTATAATCACCACTTTTCCTTCGCGTACAAACTTCAGCTTCTGGTGTAAATTTAAAGTGACAGCCCCTGCCTCATGTATCCACGGCCGTCCTAGAAAGCAACTATAAGCGGGTACAATATCCATGACCTGGAAAGTAATCCGAAACAAATGTGGCCCTATATGAATAGGCAAGTCCACTTCACCAATAACGGATTTCCTTGATCCATCAAACGCTTTCACAATAATGCCACTTGGGCGCATGGGCGTTCCTTGATATTTCAAATTCATAAGTGTGCTCCTCGATATAACATCCAATGCAGATCCATTATCAATCAGCATATTGGATAATGAGTCATTCTTGTAGTTCATAGAGATGTGGAGGGCCAGGTTGTGATTCCTTCCTTCATCGGCCAGTTCATCATCGTAGAAACTCAGATTATTACATGATGTAATGTTCCCCACCACGCTGCTGAATTGGTCTACAAGCATGTCACTCTCCACGAAAGCTTGGCCAAATACCCTCATCAAAGATTCTCTGTGAGCAGAGGAGTTCATCAATAAAGCCAAGATAGATATTTTTGAAAAAGTCTGCAGTAGCTGATCTACAATTCTATAGTTGCTCATCTTGATTATCTTCAAAATATCATCCACCTCTTTTTCTAGCATAGCTCCACTAGATTCACCCACTGCCTTCTTGGGTTCAACATTTTCAACAATTTTCTCTCCAGTACTAACATCTCCACGAACAATTGGTGCAAATACACGACCACTGCGAGTCACTATGCTAGTCTCAGCAATATTTCCAACATTAGGCATTGGCTGGATGGGAACTTTCACACCATCCTCTAAAATTGTAGCATTATATTTGTAGGGTACCACCTTATCTTACTTGTAGGGGACAGGACCCGACAAACTAATCAACAATGGAGTAATAGCTGGCTTGCCATGATATTCAACTTCAAAATGAGAAGGTGCACCAAAACAAGGAACAATAACATTTACTCCCTCTTAAACACATTCAGTCATTACAAAGTCATCTCTGGAAAACAAATCTTCATCTGAGGAGAAGTACTCATCTACAGAGGCATACTCATCATCTGACTCTTCTTCAGCCAACCAAACCTCAATCATATCAACTTCACGGTAATCATCCATCTGACCTGTAACCTTGATAGTTCCATTATCCGATAATAGATGAACACCTTTCCTAACAATTGAACATCCTCGGGAGTCCCGACAGCAAATTAGGCAAGATCCATACTGATGTTCTACATGACCAGTCATGTCACAGATAGTAGCATGCAATTATACAAGATCCTTATTCATATATTCCACATCAAAGATTCTGAACTCTCTAGGACATCCATAGACCATATTTACTTCCTCTTCATACTCTTCCCTAGGCCTGATTATGTGGATAAGGCCTTCATCCATCATCTCCTGCAAATCAGCCTTTATCTTGTCACAACCCTGTATATCTGTACTACAAATAGCACAACCGGCACGGTCATGCATATAGTAGCTAAATTCATAGAGGTATGCATGCATTTTCATCAAATATCCTCAAACCAAATTAATATCAAAAATTCGGAATTCACCTGGATAACCGGCCACCATGTTCACAGCATTTGCTCCTCCGTGCTTTGGCATAGGATTATCCTTCATATTAGGGCCACCATCTTTGAAAGACAAGATACCAGACTTCACCAATTTCGGTACTTCAGTTTTTAAAGGATAGTAGTTCTCAACATTGTGCCCTGGTGCTCCTTGATAAAAATCACATGTTTGGTCTGCCTTGTAATACCAAGGCAATGGTGATGGTACAGCGGGAGGTGGTCTGGTCTGAACCAACTTCTTATGAATTAACGTTGGGAGTAATTCTGTATAGCTCATGGGAATAGGGTCATAACTCTCCCTTCTCTGATTGTACCCTTGATTCCCCTGATGGGATGGTCTCTGATAAGCAACAGTGGTTGGAGCTACACCAACAATTGGAGTAACTGAGGCGACTTACTGATGATGCTGATAATTTCTTCTAGGAGGATTAACCCTCCTTTCTTGTATAACAACGTTTGTATCTCCTTCCTTCTTCTTGGCAAACCCATAAGACGGCTTCTTTCCACTTCCAGAACTTTCAACCTTCGCTAAACGACCCTCTCTTACAGCCTCTTCTAAGCGGATACCCATGCCTACCATTTTAGTAAAGTCACTTGGCGCACTCGCTACCATCCTTTCATAGTAGAAAGCACCCAGAGTCTTCAAGAAAATCTTAATCATCTCCTTCTCTTCCATGGGAGGAATCACTTGGGCAGCTACCTCACGCCATCTATGTGCATATTCTTTGAACGATTCCCTATCTCTCTGGACCATGGCCCTGAGTTGATCACGGTCAGGCTCCATGTCCACGTTGTATTTGTATTGTCTGATAAATACTTCTCCCAAGTCATTGAAAGTATGGATGTTGACGCTGTCCAAACTCATATACCACTTCAGTGCAACACCAGTCAAACTATCCTGAAAAAGTGAATCAGCAGACGCTGATCATCAGTATGGGTAGACATTCTTCCTACATACATCACAAGATGATCACGAGGACAAGTGTTGCCCTTGTATTTCTCGAACTCTGGGAATTTAAACTTCGCAGGTATCTTGACATTCGGGACCAAGCATAAATCATTCACATTCTGCCCAAATAATCCTTTCCCCTGAGGGAATTCATCTATCTCTACATCTTGTCAAACTTCTCTTGAAAATCATCCATTCTATCATAGAGACCCAAGTCATCAATTTGTGGAGGAAAATGACGACACATATCATCATTAACAACTGGAACCATATTCATCGAAGGAGGTGCAATAGGAGCAACATGCACCACAGGAGGTACATGAGTAACAGTAGTGAACATATGAAGTATCTTGAGGACCAAGATTGAAACCTTCAGGCACACAGTTCTCTGGCATTCCCCATGGATAACCTTGAGGCATGCGATTCTGAATAACAGTTGGAGTAGCAGACACAGGAACAGTCAGAGCTTCACTAGTAACCCTTGTTTGTTGAGGTTGAACACTCGATGGCTGATTCTGAGCAGCCACCAGATATTCCATTAGAGCAGTAAGATTGGCCATGCCGGCCTTCAGAGCAGAAACTTCCTCGCGCAGCTCGCGATTCTCTTATTCTAAGTAGTCCATCTTCCTTCTGAAATTAGCACGAGTATTTTAGTGATGAGACAGCTTGCTGAACAAAGTAAAGAAGCTTGGTAAGACACCTAGATATGAATAATAAATGCAAGAAATATGTCCAATATGATGCATGATATACAATGCACATGCTTTATTTTATTAATATTTCAAGGGACTTAAAGATTTATAGACACATTGCAAATATCAAAGTAATAAAACATTTGAAATACTGAAATTTTTTATTATAATAACTTCAAAATGGATTACAAGTTTCAATAATCCCAAGTGAAATATGAAAATAAAGTCTAAAACCCTAAGAAGTAAAGCTGATGGAGATTACTCTATACGCTGGCGCTTCCCTGTAAGCCTGGCAATCTGAGTCTTTAACCTCTGGTTTTCATTTGCATATCTGGTGGCAACCTCCTTCCAATCTCCTGAATCATGGAGTGAGCAACCAGCACCTGACTGAGGCTTAGGAGAAAATAAATCCCCTTTCCTCTCCATGGTCTCTACCGCTCGACTCTCAAGAATCTCAATCAAGTTGTCTTTCTCCTTCAAGTCTGCTCTATAGGAAATCTCTAAAGTTTGGCACTTATTCTTCCAAGCATCATTTTCTTTCTGCATCCTGACCAAAGCAAGTTTTAGCTCTTCCACATCATCCAATAAGGGAGGAGTGGTCTTCACAAACAAATCAGGCATAGGTGCTTCCCAGGAATACAACATCTTCAACTAAATAGGTCTCGTTTTGACCCACAGAAGATAAGGCTCCAAAGAAACAGCCCCCATAGGTCCCAAGTCTTTCCTACTCTTCCAATGAATGTGACGCCAAGCCTTCGCAATCTTCTCCCTAGCTTCCTTATGGTCTTCTCCCTCCTTCAAAAAGAAACTACTCAAATGAATATTGTTTTGTTTATCCCTCATCGGATAACCAAGCTATCGTCGTGCAAGTACATGGTTGTAGTTAATTCCTCCCTTTGTACCAAGAAGAGGTACATTGGGGAAACTACCACAACTTTCGACAATCTCTATATCATGGTAAGCCCGATGATACCAATCAATATCCGAGTGAGTAAGTGCCATGATCTTAGGAGCCCAACGGGGTTCCTTCCTGACATCCCAGAAAGCATCAGACTGAGGCATATGGGAAATAAACCACCGGTACAACAGAGACGTGCAACAGATAATCATCCCCCCATGATAATAATTCCGAAGATGAATAGAGTAATAAGAATCACCCAACAATGTAGGAACTGAGTTTCCAATCATGAATATTCTGATGGCATTAACGTCAACAAACTTGTCCACATTAGGAAATAAGAAGAACCCGTAATTAAGTAGAGCAAAGATAGCCTCAAAAGCCACTGTACTCTTAATCCTGGAAAAGTAATGAGCTTTCTCAAATAATAACTGAGCTGATAATCCTCTAATCCCTCCTTCAGTAGTCATATGGGCTTCAACCTTAGGCTTCCCCAGATGGATCAAAGCAGCATTCTCGTGTGGTTTTGGCTCATCCTCCAAACCAGTAAAAGGAACACCATCGGTAACAGGTAAATCCAACAGATAAGAGTACTCCTCTAGTGTAGGAATCAACTGATAGTTAGGGAAAGTAAAGCAATGATACATCAGATTATAGAACTGGACCAAGGTCGAGAGAATACCCTCCTTCATCCTAAGCTTTATGAGAGGAATGATAGATCCATACTTCTTCTGAAAATCTGCATAACACTCAATCTCGGGAATTAGACTGATCAACTCATCTATCTTGGGATCTTTGAAACTGTATTTTCCAGTCTTTCTTTTTCCAGAATCCATGGTCAAAAGGTACCTGAGATATTCACAAATGGTCGACTTTCAAGTCCCTTGAAATAAAATTTCTTCAAAAGATGCTTATGAGTGCATGGATACATGATCCAACAATCACACACAAGATCACAAACATAGGGTTCATAGGTTCAACGTCACGAGTATGAGGTCAAAGGTACTACCCATGAGGTATGGTCTAAAAGTTATCACCTGCCGAACAAGGTTCTAGAGGTTCCCAGATTCTACATCCTTCCTTCGGATATTACCAACTTCCTGATTAACTCGATAATTAGTAATATTCTCAAGAAAAACTTGTTCGAGTTTAGTATCGTGTGACAACTATTTCTGGATTACTCCATCATAGCTTCCGCACTACACCTAAAAGGCCAAGATGGGTTAGGTATTCTACGGTCCTCAGCTTCAGTAGGCTCCCAGGTCGAAAGCAGCACGTCTTCCCAATTACCCGGTAAACGACACTACAATTAAAGGGGCCTCCACTAAGTGGGGAATCTCATGCCTCCTATTTTGGGATTACTCCCTCAAAGTTAACATGACTACACCGCCCGTCCTATCTTAAATTTTTCCCAAGTCTGGGTATAGGACTTATAAGTAATTACCAAGCACCCTGAAAACCAGGAAAATCCAAGCAAACATATATACAACATATAATATAACACATAAACAATAATAGCACATATACAGATATAGACCAAGATAGGTTTAACCCACTTAGGAATGGACCAGCAAGAGGTCAATCTTTCCCCAGTGAAGTCTCCATTTTTTTCTGTAGCGGTAGAAATGTTTAATACTAATCCATTAGATTGACTAGACTTATACAGATCAAAATAAAAATTTCCACTGCGCTTTATTGTTTCCAAAGGAATGGGAAAAGAGCGAGTAACCCAAAAAGAGGGGGAAATATTCAAGGTAAGGGGGTTGGTTATGAAAAGGGAAGATATTAGCACCCTAAACATCTACGGTACTCAGCAGGAACCTCTTTGTAAAATCTCTATATTTTGGCTATAAGATGTTGTACGTAAAATAGATGGTGGAGGTGAGAAAAGAAACATTTTTTAATGATTTTTGCACCCTCCGCGGTTACGAACCTTTAGTACCTATGTACCATCTTCTGTGCAATAGGGGATCATGGTACACATAGTTCCTCTTTAAACAAATTTAAAACACAAGTGTGTTGGTTGATTTTATGAGATAAGACATCATCGTCATTGTCCGTGTGGAAAACATACTTACTACTCACAATCATGAGAAAGGAAGATTTGCATCATCTCAAAGTGGAGGATATAGCTCGGATTTTAAAATCAACAATGCCTCACTTAACACCCAAGTGGAAAATATCTCTCTTCACTACATATTTTAGAAGTATAGTTGTTTGCATCACTACAAGGATTGACAAGAGTCCAATCTTTTGAGAAAAGTTTTAAAGTAAAAATCCAAAGTGGCAAAATGGTTTGAAATGAGATTAGTTGACTTTTAGTCTTCTCACAAAAAATGTCAAGGTATTATTAAGTTGATTGGAATTTATTTATGAAAAAGTTTTGAAAATGCATGGACCTAAGTCCAAGTTTATTATGAAAATGGTTCAAGTTTAAAAATCAAGAAGAGTTTTCAAAAGGAGGAAGAAGATTTTTGAAATTAAAGAAGATGGGAGGAGAAGAAGAGACTATCCTAAAGCATAAGGTAAAAGCTAGGGATAAGAACCGTCTAACCAACAAGAAGCCAATACTTGACATTATGAGTCAAGATAGAATTCACATTCTTTGGATTGAAACCAAACAAGCAAAGATACTAGACCTCTTGAGAGAACCAAACTTCAAGTGTATTAAGTCTTCACAAAAATTGGGCAGAGTAACAGCTGTATACGGGTGAATTCCAGATTATAAACAAAGTATGCAATCACAATAACCTGCACAAAAAATAAACAAACAACCCAATGTCTTGAGGTAAACCTCAAGAACTCCAGACAAAATATCAATTAAGGTCACAAGGTCTCCATCATAGGCCAAGGTTTCTATTCCTAAGTCCAAGAAGTCCAATACTCCATCATGCCAAGGATAGTAACCAAATAGTTCAAGTATCATTAAAGCTTTTTGGGGTTCATGTTGATTATTAGGTGTCTTGAAAAAAGAAAAGAAAAGCTCAACTGAGAAAAATAAAAATAACAAGAATATAAATTCTCAAGTGAGTAAAATAAAAATGGCATGAAATGTAATGCTTAAGGTAAATGGTACATAAAGCATAAAAATAAAGCATAAAGTAAAAACAACTTAATAATTAGTGGTTAGTTGGATGACCATCTTGAAACTTACATTTGGAACTCATTAGAGGATTGGTAGAACCAAAGCCTCCATACAACAAGTTGCATTTGCTTTCTGTCAAGTATATCATCCATTTGGAATTCTCAAAAGTACCATTTAATGATCAACAATGTTTAAGTGATCCGCGTTGACCAAAATTGATGAAGATCCATTAGAGTATTGGTAGAACCAAAGCCTCCACACAATGAATCTCAAGGTTATTGGATCAAAGAGATCAAATTAATATACTTGGGTGTGATACGATGGGAGAACTGACTTGATTATTTTGCGTTTTATCGCAAATATTGCGGTTAGCAAGTGTCGCCACCAAATTTTATTTTATCCAAAAGGAAAGGTGAAAAAGCACAGGAAAGACCTTTGAGATTGTTTCTTGAGTTCGGGGGGTAGATTATGAAAAGGGAAGGTATTAGCACCCTTTTCATCCATGGTTTTCCATGGGCTCTTAGTTACTTGCTAGATCACTTGCTTTTGTTTGAAATTGTGCTTTGTATGGTTTTTGAAAGTATTTTGTAAAGAGGCCATCGTTTAGGCGATCTTTGTAATGATTCTCGTTCGTAAGAATGTATACAAAGATGTTGATCTTTTTAAAAATGTTTTCAATGTTTGTAAGATGTTTTGAAATGTGTAGGTGTTTGTTTTGAAAATAGCAAGGATATTTGTTTTGAAATGGAGCAAGTAACTAAAAGTAATCTACCTACTCAAATGTCTTTCTTATTCATTTTCTTTTCCTTTGATATTGTTGTCTTACCATTGATTTGGTAAGCAACCCTATTTTTGGATGTAAACGGGACGAGTGTGGGTCATCTTATAGCCATGATTAGAAATGTTGCAAAGTATCTTAGCATTTTTTGAGGGACTAAGATCATTTTGTAAGGCAACTTTGAATAGCGTCATCGAGGGACTATGATCTTGTATTTGTTTGTTTTTCCTAAGATACCTTACATGCGTAACATGGTCATTTTTGTATAAGGCAACCAAGTGGGATAACTCTAAGGGTGTTTGTGTGCAAGTGTGTCATTTTCATGCTTGTTTTTGTCTCGAAATAGGGTTTTCTATTTGATTGATTTTTATCTTCCCATACAAACCCTAATTACTAGCATATTATGTAAAAGCGATAAATTACGAAATTAAAAAATTACTACGCTATTACAACACTTGTGGGAGAGGGTATACAATTTATGAATGGGGATTGCAATAATATAAACCTAATTAATCTATTACAACCAAATTGAATATGTACAAATATTGGAATAAATAATATACAATATGAATTAAATATTCAAAGATATGTAAATGCAAATAAGATTTTTGTTTGTTTTTTTTTATGTGAAAAAGTTTTAACCTAAACCTAATAAATAAATCAAGATTAACTCAAGTCAATTAAGAAAAGAAATTGTTTTAGAAAAGATTTTTGTATAAACCTTAATTATATTTGATTAAAATAAAATAAGCTTATTTATGAAAAAAGTAAGTATTTTTGTATTTTTATATCTTGAAAATAATATATGGCATTATGAGACATTTTGGTCTTTTTATACTAAAATAATATGTTTAATGGATGTGAAGAAAAAATAAATATTTAAACTAGTTCTAATTTAATTTACAAATTTAATTAATAATAATGGATAATATATAACTAAATAAAAATATTTTTTGTGAGAAAAATAAAATAAAATAAGCTAAAATGTAAATTTATCATTTTTATATTTTTTATGATTTTTTTAAATTAAGAAAATATTTTTAAGAAAATAAAATGAAAACAAAATAAATAAATAAATGATAATGGGCCAGGGGCGTATATAAGTAGACAGGAGGTAGCAAGTTAGCAAAAAAAAAACGAAAGGCCCAAGAATGAGAGGCCTAGCACTGCAAAGGGACAAAAAAAGGAAAAAATGTGAGAAAAGTGCAAAAGGCAGCGCGCTGAGACTCGAACCCATTACCTCTAGCATTTTTGCGTGCTGCCTTACCATTGGGGTGGCTGTACATCCGTTAATATAAACAAAAGCACAAATATATATTAGAAAACGCCTCCTGAAGGCAACTTCATCTTCAATCTTGAGCCATGGCCGGACCACCTGTATCTCTCTCATTTCTCCATAAAAATGGAAAGTCCAAACATGGAAGTTATAGTGTTTCTTCCCACGAGTTCAACCATGTAATTTATGCAAACTAAAAGTCAACGATCAAAGCTAATTTTACTTTCCATAATTTGAAACATAATTTTTACAGAAATTTCAAATCCAAAATTCTCTATGCACAGTTAATATAAATGAAAACTATGAACATGGTTAGCTTTAGTGCAAGGATAGCTACATTTTGCTTTCACAAATAGAGACCAAAGGATGCTTGCATAAAGAGATAGAAGTTTGAGTTTTGACCTCTTGCAGCTGGGATCGTGAATGGAGTTTGAGCAAGTTTTGAGAAGGCCTGAAGATCTGTTTAGCTTGCCTGGACCTCCCTGAGTTATTCCAATCCTTACTTTGTCTTGAAAGTCCCTGAATCTCCCTACTCAAGTCAACCTGCAAGCTTGATATTTAAAAATGGTGGATGGAGGAGGAGGAGTTACAGTGAGGGAACAAAGGTCTGGATCACTTAGGTGTGATGTATATTAAGTGCTTGGATGGTTAAAACTCAATTCGCACGAGTGGATTTGGAGAAGGCTGAGTAAGGTTCAAAACTGTCAAGCTATGGCAGATTTTCAATGGTAAAGTGTTTGGGAGTGTTTCTTAGTCTTAGAATTCATGTGTTAGGTTGTAATACACTTGTGTATAAGTATGGAAAAAGTTAGACATCAACTCCACTCCAGGTTTCTGAGTTATAGCCTTTTGGCTCTATTACTTGCTTTTGAAGAAAAGTGAGGACACAAGTCCCTAAGTGTTGTACAAGCATGGTATGGTTTTGGAGATGCCTTAGACAAGTTGATTTTTGTTTTGACTTTGCTTGTGTGCAGAGAAAATAATTGAGAGGCTCAAGAAGTTGACAAAGGAAAAAGTTGTGCTTTATCAAAATTGAAATGGCACCTTTGTGCCATAAATGGAATTATAGCTTGGATAAAGGCTCTAATGCTTGGATTAAAGCTCTATCAGTTGTGAAAACATTTAATTATGGAGTGAAAAACAAGTTTTAGGCATGCAAAGCAAATATTATGCAGCCTAGGCTTGGATTTGAATTTTTGTTCATCATGAAATGGCATGAAATCAATGTAATAAATTGCTAACTTCATCTCTTCGATTCTCCCTACTCAAGAATAATATCAAGGAGTACTTGGACATTTTGTAAAGCTTGTGATGTTCTCTACAACTCATCTTTGAAATTCTTTTGAAAATTCCATTTGGAACCATGTGAAAAATTGGCATGAAGTTAGGTCAAAATCCTGCCTAACTAGGGCAAAATTTCACTAAGTTATTTTAGTTCATGAGCATGTATTCACAAAATTATATCTTGAGATCCAAGCATTTTTAGGAGAAATTGTTTGAATCAAAGTTATAGATTTCATGGATATCTACAACTTTAATTTTGGAAATTTCCTTTGAATCATCTTGCATCATGGTGAAAATTTGTCTTAAAGTTGAGAAAAAATAAGATATTTTCTTTACTTAGAAAAATTTCTAAGTTAAGAAATTTCAACCTTTTCAAAACAAAATCTTAAAACCTTTATTTCTTGATGAACAAGTTTCACATTTTGACATGTTTTGATGAATTATGATCTTTGGCACTTGATTTTGACCAAAAAGTCAAAGTTTGACTTTTCAGTATACATTTGACTTTTGATCAGTTGACTGAAAAATTCATCTGTCAATCCAATGGACGTGTAATGTTTTGGATCATGTTATTAGGTCAAAATGATTCCATTGAACACTTGAAATAATGGTTCAAATCAATTAATCATTTTCTAGGTCAAAAATCAGAAATTACCCCTTCCTAGTCAAAACCCTAATTTTGACCATTTTGCCCTTTTGATGATTTGATAAAATTTCTTGAGGAATTGTGATCCAAACTTGATCAAATGATACATATGAGTCCAAGATATTTATGTGGATAAAAAATTATGAAGTTTGACTGTAAATTGGCCATGGTTGACTTTTTCCCCAATACAACTGATTTTTAGGTCAACTGTCCAATTGATTGATCAAAAGTGTGATTCAAGGCTTGAAACTTGACATGAGTAATCTTGGGGGTCCATGATGATCCTTGAAAGTCATATGAAGCATTTATAGTCCAAAAATCCTTGTGCAAAATCAAACCCTAATTTTGGTCATCAGTGCATGAGGAGATGTCTTGAGCTGGTCAAGCCCTAATGCAGTCTTGAGTCAAAGAGATCTTGTGAGAAAATTCTTGATAAGTGAGAGGGAAAATTTTAGGGTACAACATTGGGCTTGCAAACATAGGTTTGGGCCACAAATGATCATTTATTCGAATCGGGACAAAATTTAGCGCTATGTTAAGTAATCGTAAGTGGACTTATATAGAAGTCACACCTATTTTGAGATCGGTCAATAGAAATATATGCACCATTTATTTTGAGACATGATATAGAGATCATGCTCCAATAACAATTACTGCAATAAGAAAGGGATGAGATGAATAGGGGTGGGGAAGAATATACGAACCACATTTGAATTAAATTTTAATCAAACTATTATTAAAATCATCCATCCATTTTTATGGAGTTTGACTCAACACCATGGATCCAATGATGTTAACAAAGTTTATTATAAAAAACTCAACCCAAGATCAGCCAGAAAATAATCACAAAATAATATTGCATTTAATATATATATATATATATATATATATATATATATATATATATATATATATATATATATATATATATATATATATATATATATATATATATATATATATATATATATATATATATATATATATATATATATATATATATATATATATATATTAAAAAGGGTTTTAAAATGTTTTAAAATAGAAATAAAAGAGAAAAAATATCAACCATGTTCAAATTAATCAAGAAATATTAAGTAGGACCATAGAAAAATCAATGAACTCAAATATTTTTAAAGAATTTTTGGTAATTTTTTAAAGTCAGAAACTATTTTTAAAATTAAAATAAATAAATAAAATAAACCAAAAATGATAAAAAATAACAAAGTCAGAAATAAAAAATAAATGAGGTCACTAATATTTGTCACAATATCATTGGATCATTCCATAATTTTTTTTCAGAATTTAAAAATGCATAAAAGTATTTTTAAACATTTAAAACAATTCAAATAAAGTGAAAATTTATAAAAAATATCAAAACACAAAATAAAATTGTGAAAAAATAAAAATCAGAAAGAGAAAAATCAAAAATATTTTTCATGATTTTCTCAGATTTTTTGAACTTAAAATGAATTTTCTATGTTTTTTTGAAATTTAAAACAATTAAATACAAAAATTAGAAAATAAAATAAAAACCAAAAAGATGTGGACCAATGGATGAGAGTCAAAATGCATTAGTAATCAAATCCAAGGGATCTGGCGCACTGTGCATATCATGGTTATTACTAAATATCACACTGGATCCAACATTTTTAAAATAAAACAACTTAAAATGTGGCGCGTTGGATGGAGTCTGACTCACAAAAGTAATCAGATACAAGGGCTTCTGAGGCACGCACATGGTAAGACAAGCATATCGTATCATTTCAAAAAAAATAACGTGGCCTCATGTCATTGGTTGAAGACGAACATGTCATCATCTTCAACCTCCAGCCATCCCCAAATTGAATCCTTCAAACTGTAAAATTAGAAAACCAGACCGGTACCATTAGATTCGTCTCTTCAAGACAATTCTAATGGTACCGTAGCACCAAATTTATATAAATTGTTCAAGGCTTTGTTTAAAGAAAACCAGAAAAAATAGCGAGCACGAAAATCTAGGATATCTCACTCAATTCTAAATGAAATTGCAAACTATAAAGATCATGAGGATCAGAAGAATACAAGGAGTGGATTAGTCTTTTATTTGAATCAATTTGGCCAAGAAATCTACCTGAATGAAGTAGTGAGAAGTTGTTTTGAAACTGGACTTCTACATATCAATATATGTAACAATTCTTGAAAGTAATCGTATGGTTAGCTTCAGAGAAGTTCAATGAAGCTAACTAAATGGAGCTTTTGGTGTTTGAAGGTGAGAATGTAAGAAATCAGAATTTCAAATTCAGAGTTCGTGTGGGATCTAAACAGGGGTCAATTGGCTACCAAAAGCTTGCTCAAATGAGTGTGGGGTGATCCTTATTTATAGTTGATCATGATGCAAAGTTCAAGCGTGTGAATTGGAGGAAAAATCAATGAAATCATGTGGACCTGCTAAGTGTGAAAAATGTGACTTCAAATGGCTCAAAACGCAGAAAAATGAATGGTTTAAGGGTTGTTTCTTGTCATGGCAAGTTCCTAAACATGATTAGACACAAAATTGATCTTTAAACAGGCTTGTAATTGGATTTAAACCAATTTTCAAATCTGACTGAACTTGCAATTACCATTTTATGATGCTACTTTCATAACCATGGTGTCAACAATGTAGAGCACCATATGATGTGATTTTTGAAGCATTTGAAAGATGAAGTCACAAGCTTTACAATATGCAAGGAGTGAGGTCAATTGGATGCTTGAGCAAGAAGTTGTGTTGAGTCAAAGTTGGAAGAAAAGGGTTGACTTTCCATACTTAGAAATATTTCAACTTTTTTCTTCAAAAGTGACCTATAATGTTTTGCATCCAAACATGGTCTTCCTCTTGGAATTTGCTCTTGACCAAAAAATATGGAATGAAATAGACCTCTTAAATGACATTTTTAAACTTGAACAATTCAAAATCTACAAAAATTGAGGGAGTTATGAATTGTTGAAGTTGGAAAAATATCATGAAATGACCTATAATATTTTGTATCCTTAGGGCATCTTACATTAATTTTCTCACTTTGCACATAAAATAAGGAATAAAGCTCATATCCTCAAGATCATTGTGGAAAAAGAGTGGGCTCAAGGTGATAAAAATTGACCAAGTTATGATCATTTGAAATCACACATGAGAAATTGGGGGTTTATCTGGAGGACTTGTAATCTTTCTTCATCATCAAGCTTCTTCCACATGAAAACTAATTGAAACTTTTGAAGTGATTTGTTAATAAACCTTTGAATAGAAGTATGTATTTAGAATCACTCAAAAATACGAAAAGATGAGCAAGGTATACTTCTTTGAAGTTCAAAACCCTAGCTCCTAGATCAAGAAAATGCTTTGAGGAACTTTGACAATTTTGAACAACCTTCTTGTACCAAAACTTTTTCTTTGTAAATAGACGTTGTTGAGGATGATAATGAGAACTCATAGCCACCAAAACCACCTACATATATTGAGAATTTAGAGAAATATGCACTTATGACCAATGGGAACAAAGCCTTGTCCAAACACGACAACTTCTTCAATCAACCCCTTGTACCTTTGAATCAATCTTGATAACTTTGAAATGTGGTGAACCAAGATAAACCTTGACATGCCATTTCTTACAACATAACTTCAATGATGAGGTTTGAACTTCTCAAGCTTTATTGACTAGGGCATGGAAATAAACTCATGAACCCATGGATCAACTTGCTAAGCCACATTTCCTTTACCTACATTATTAACAAGTAAGACAAACTAACATTGCATTTTATTAATTAAAAGGAAAGTCAAAACAAAACATGAATGATCACAAAATAAAAACAAGTCAAGGTGCTTGGTGATAATTCAAATAGAAAAGCTAGAGATAGGGAGGAGAACCAAAAGCCCTAATGTGATCTTGTTGTGATTGACTCAATATGGTATGATGAAGGGATATTATGGGGAAAAATTGGGGTACAACACTATGGAAGAGCTCATTGGTTGATCCTCTTGACTTTAGGATAACTTATGGATGTTCTTGGACTTGTCAGAGCATGGGGTGACCCTTGACATTTCTTGGGCATATCTATTCTTCCGATATGGCAGTTGCTCTTGATGTAGAGGAGTCACCAATGATAGTTTCATTTGAGGCGTTATAGGCCTTTGACTTGTATGACAAAAGGTTTGCTTCTCTCCTTAACAAGATTTGTAAGACCAAACTTACTGGTTGACTTTCTCCTTCAACAACTTATGAATTTCTTGAGTTGTGTCAAGCTTTCTTGAAGCATGCTTAGAATTTGTTCTTTGAGTATCGAGAAATCTGTTAGCTGGATGATAGTTGGACAAGGAAAAGATGGAAATGCTATGTATGAATGTATGGTATGTAAAAATATTGTTGGCTTTAAGGGTATGCAAAAAAGTTTCATGGATATGCAATGACATACAGGCGTATGATAAGGATAGAGCTAAGCACACCCTATACGAGTTTAAGGATAGAAAATCCTTACAAGCTATGGACTATGACATGAACAGAAGCCCTAGGGATGACAGTTGAAATAAAACCCTCACTGGCTAGGGACTATGATTTACAGAGAGACACCCTACTGGCTAGATATTACGATATACAGAAGAAAAACCATACACGCTAAGGATTGTAATAGATAGAAGGTAACCCTTGCGGGTTTAGGGAAAGTGACAAGATATTCTTAGTATGTAGGTTCCTAGTTTCTTCCTATAGATATTCTACCCTCCCCATAAGTTGGCTACCTTAAGGGTATCATAGGTAATGCTAGAGGGAAAGGCTCAAGGGCCTCCCTTAAGCGGAGCCTCTTTGTACACTGAAACTTCCGTCTCTTAGGTCGTACAAGGTCTCACCGTGAGATTTTGTTTTAAGGTTATACAAAGAGTCATAAGTTTCATTCCAAAGTCCTATCACCCAACATGATAGCTCTTGAGACATATTCCTTTTTTAGAATTCCACCAACTCTAGGCAAAGTCATCACAAAAGCTCATAGGGATGATATATCCCCCTGGCCAATAGACGAACCTTCTTTCTAAGGTTTTGAATTTATTTTGAAATAATAAAATCCTACCACAACAAAATAATATGATATTGACAATAATATAAAATAAATAAATAAAACCAAATAATTAAATAAAATAAATAAATATAGAAACTAAAAAATATAGAAAACCCCGAACGAAACCCTAAACCTAAAAAGAGAGAAGTTTCTAAAACCTAGGGTTGTTTCCCCAACAGAGTCGTCAGCTATCATAACCAGTAAAAAATAACGAGTCGCCACCACTAATTTTTGTAATATCAAGCCTCTCAATGTACTTTGTTTTGATGAAGATAAACCATAATGGAAAGAAGGCAAAGATATTGATCAAGATAAAGCATCAATGGATAAAAGTCTTTGGTTCAAACTCTTGGCAAATTTCATAAGGTATAATAACAATTCTTGCTATGAACTTAAGTCTTAGATGCTCAATGATCAAAAGAAGTTTTTAAACTTGTCCAAACTTTTTCTCATGTTTTCTAAGCAAAAAATCCATTTTTACATCTGTGCAATTGATTTACATATTGATGCAATCGATTGCATGACTTACATTTTTAGCTATTTTGCTTATGTTTCTTAGTGCAATCGATTTACACAAGAGTGCAATCGATTTCTCTCTGGTTAAAAATGCTATTGTTTTAAAGTGCAATCGACTTGCATGTTTTTGCAATCGCTTTCTCACTGAAAATATTTGAAATTTCTGGCTGTTAGAATCCGTGCAATCTATTTACATCAAGGGTGCAATCAATTACTCGCTGAATGTTTTTGAAAATCAACATCTTTGAACATACCTTTTCATAGCACCATTTCATGGAATATTTTCACTTAATCTTGGCAATTGTTCATGATTAATTTACATAAACTTATGCTGTTTCAAAGAGGTGCTATGAACATATAAATACTGATATTTCAAAATTAAAAAAAAAAAACAACCTCCTTCAATCAATATTTTTCTGAATTTTCAAATATTAAACTCAAGTCTTTTTCACTTTCATTCAAAACGTTTTCTGCATATTTTCATATCTTGTATAATAGAAAAATTTGAGCAATCTAAGTCTTGAGTCATTGTATATCATTGTTATTGGAAGAGAAGATCAAGTTATTGATAAAATCACTCAAAGTGATTATTTCTCTACAAACTCACTCAATCAAAATATTGTTGTACACTTTCTTATTTTTCAGGATTGTTGGAAATAAGATTAGTGGTTTTTGTTTTTCAGGATTGTTGGAAACAAGTAAGGTCACCTTGAGAGGATTGTTCTCATTGTTGACATAGTGAAAATCCAAGAGGATTGTTCTTGGTCCAAGAGGATTGTTCTTGGCTTTGGTAGTTCTTGTTTAAGTTTGCGAACTATAAGGAAATCTCTTTCATGTTGAAAGGGGACTGGAGTACTCTCGGACTGTGAGGGGAACCAAGATATATCGCTTGTGTCTATTTATTTTTCTACACTTTACTCTTTCATAAACTCACCATAAACCAGAAAAATAATATCCATCATCACTAAAACCAGAAAAAATTTAAAGTACCTAATTCACCACCCCTCTTACACATAATTCGTACTTACAATTGGCATCAGAGCAGGCTATAGGTAACCTGTTCCTAGAGATCCAGTATGGCTTCCGCAAATCAAAATCCTATTTTTAGAGATGGTGGTAGTAACAACAAGCCTCCTCTATTCTGTGGTGAACATTTTGACTTCTGGAAAATACGCATGAAGGCACATCTATAAGCACAAGGAGAAGAAATATGGGATGTCGTCGAAAATGATTCATTTATTCCTATAACAGTGATCAACGGTGCTGGTTCATCAAAGCCTAAAACTGCATGGGATGGAGATGATAAGAAAAAGTTCCTCTATGATAAAAAGGCAATCAACCTTCTCCAAGGTGCACTTAGCAAGGATGAATTCTTTCGTGTATCTGCATGCAAAACGACAAAAGAAATATGGGATACCTTGGTACAAACTCATGAAGGAACCTTTGAAGTTAAACGATCAAGATTAAATACTTTAAGTCAAGAATACGAGTTATTTAGAATACAGCCCGAAGAATCCATCCTTGACTTGCATAAAATATTCGTGCACTTGACAAATCATCTAAGTACTCTTGGTAAGACTTTAACTAATGATGAACTAAATCTGAAGGTGCTTAGATCTTTAACTAGGGAATGAAAACTAAAAGTAACGACAATTTCTGAAAAGAAAAGTCTTTCTACAATGACGTCCACAACGTTGTTTGGAAAACTTCAAGAATATGAAACATAACTCGGAAGACTTGAAAAGCATGAAAACCAAGATAAGAAATCCAAGAATATTGCTTTAAAGATTGATTCCAAGGAAGTTGAAAAGGAAGACAATCCGGAAGAAGATGAAAATTTCATGCTTCTTGTTAAAAGGCTTGGTAAGTTCTTTGGTAGAAATGACAAATCCTTTTTTCATGTAAAAAGAAAGAAACAATTCAAGTAAAAGGAAGCTTCCACATTAACACAAGAAGTCACATGTTATGAATGTGGTAAGCAAGGTCATATAAAGCCGGATTGTCCGAAACTCTCCAAGAAAGGTGGCTACAAAGGCAAAAAGGAATTTAAGAACAAAAAGGCCTATGTTGCATGGGAGGATAATGATATAAGTTCTTCGTCCAATTTCGATAGTGATGAAAGTGCAAATCTAGCATTGATAGCCTCACACCATTCCGATAGTGAAGATGACGAGGTTAGTAATGAATTTTCTCTTTTTGATAATGATGCACAAGGTGCTATAGATGAACTATTAAATGAATGCAAAATTCTGTACAAAACTATTTCATCTCAAAAGAAACAAATTTCATCTTTAGAAGAAAAATGTGAGTCTATGGAAAAAGATCTCAAAGATGAAAAACAAAAATTTAGTGAGCAAAAGAAGAATTTTGTATGCAAAAATTGTGAATCACTCTCTTTCCAAATTGTCCAAGTAAAAAGAGTTATTGAGAGATATGAAAAAGGTCAAATTGGATTGGAAGGTGTTATTAGCCAACAAAGATATTCCAATGATAAAAGTGGACTTGGATATTCAAAGCTTTCAAAACCAAGTTCTAATAAAACTATCTTTGTTAAGGCTAGTGATCAATCATACAAAGAGAAAGTTAACAAACCTAAAGTGGTTCATCATTATCCTAAAAAGAAAAAATTTCATAAGAAGAAATCTTATCCTTCTAGATATAGAAGTAACTTTGAATCTACTTGTTTTTATTGTGGTTTTAAAGGCCACACACCTAATGCTTGCTATGTTAGAAACTTTAGTGTGGAAAGTGGGCATTATGTGTGGCTAAAGAAAGGTACTAATTATGAAGGACCCAAAGCAACTTGGATACCTAATAAAACCTAATTTGTTTTGTAGGTATGCTTGAAGACCACGTGCAATCTATGGTATCTTGATAGTGGTTGTTCAAAGCATATGACGGGAGACATAAACCAATTTTCAAATCTAGTGCTAAAGGCCAAGGGTTTTGTCACTTATGGAGACAACAATAAGGGAAGAATTCATGGCAAAGGCAAAGTTGGTGCTCCACCTTTCACATCCATTGAAGATGTTCTTTATGTTGAAGGACTAAAGCACAACCTTCTTAGTATTAGCCAACTTTGTGACAAAGGCTTCAAGATCAAGTTCACCAAAGATGAATGCTTGATAGAAGACGAAGTCACACATGAGGTTATACTTAAAGGTAAAATAATTGATAATATATTTATGATTTCCCTTGATGATCCATCTTTGAAGGTAAAATGTCTCATGGTGAACAACGATGATTCGTGGCTTTGGCGCAAAAGAATTGCTCATATTCACATGGAACACTTGAATAAACTAATCAAGCATGATCTTGTCATTGGGTTGCCTAAGAGAAATTTTGTCAAAGATAGACTTTGTGATACATGTCAAAAAGGGAAACAAACAAAATCAACTTTCAAATCTAAGAATGCGGTGTCTACTACAAGGCCACTACAATTGTTGCATATGGACTTATTTGGTCCATCAAGAACAAGAAGTTTCGGAGGGAATGTATATTCTTTGGTTATTGTTGATGATTTCTCTAGATATACTTGGACATTCTTTTTAGTGCAGAAAAGTGATGCAATTAAAGGCTTTCAAGAAGTATGCTAAGCAAATTCAAAATGAGAAGTGTTTAACAATTGCCTCCATAAGAAGTGATCATGGCGGAGAATTTCAAAATGCTCTCTTTGAAGAATTTTATGGAGAACATGGAATATATCACAACTTCAAGGCACCAAGGACTCCTTAATAAAATAGAGTGGTGGAAAGAAAGAATAGATCTCTTGTAGAACTTGCAAGAATAATGCTTAGAGATTCAAATATTCCAAAATATTTTTGGGCAGATGCAGTAAGAACGGCATGTTTTGTTAACAATAGAGTTAACATAAGACCAATCTTAAAGAAAACTCCATATGAACTTTTCAAAGGGAGGAAACCAAACATTTCTTTCTTTCATATCTTCGGTTGCAAATGCTTTGTGCTAAAAAACGACAAAGATAACCTTGGTTGTAAAACTAATTGAAAAAACTCAAGTGGTACTTGTCACATCCTTGGAAATGCATTAGTATCATGGGCTTGCAAGAAACAAGCATGCATTGCTCTTAGCACGGCCGAAGCAGAATATATTGCAGCGGGTAGTAGTTGTGTATAAATATTATGGCTCAAGCAACAACTTCGTGACTACGGACTCGATCAAGGATGCATTCCTCTACGGTGCGATAATACAAGTGCGATAAATATTAGAAAGAATTCGGTCATGCACTCAAGAACCAAACACATCGACATACGACATCATTTTCTTTGTGATCATGTAATTTAAGGTGATGTCAAAGTCACATTTGTAGATACTCATAATTAACTTGTCGATATCTTCACAAAACCTTTGGCAAGAGAACCGTTTTACAAAATTCGACGAGAACTTGTTATTTTGGATGAACATGACATCTAAGGTGCATTTTATCCTTTCTTAATGCTTTCAAAATGATATTCATGTTTATATGTGAAAAATTCATGTTTAAGAATTGTTTAAATTCAAGAAAAATGTGTTTTTGGTCATTTTTGGTTGATGTAATCGATTGCACCATTGTGTAAATTGATTGCTCATTGTATGTTTTTATTTTCTGACCTTTTTGTTTCAGTGAAAATCGATTGCACCATAGTGCAAATCTATTGCACGCTGTTCGTTTCAGTTTTCTATTGTTTCTGTTTAGTGTGAAAATCGATTGCATCTGTGTGCAAATCGATTGCACCTGCTGTAATTTAACTTTATGACATGTTTTAATGTTGGTCAGAATTCCTACCCTTTCCTATTCCCAATATCACCTCCATTATTGACCAATTAAATAACTTTGAATATATTAAACCCCACTCATAACTCTCTACTCACAAATCATATCCTATAACACAACCTTCTTTCCAAATTCATCTTATCACATATCCTCTTCTCAAAACCTCCAAAGTATTGTGACATATTCAAACCTACCAAACCCTAATTTCAAAAATCACCTTCCTCGTGGAATCCAGACAAAAGAGAAAATTGACAGCTCAAGAGAAAGGGAAGAAAGCTGGATCCTCATCTATGGAAAATCCACTCATTCAAAATCTCACACAACAACAAGAAGAAAGGTTCACAAAGTATTTCCAATGGAAAATTGTCTCAACACCAAAATATGGTATGTTATCATCCTTTCCTCAAGAATGCTTTACATTTCAAAATGATTTAGCTTCCTATGATTTGGAACCAATCATTTCGTCATATGGATAATATTACCCGAATTTGGTGCAGACATTCTTCAGCAACTTGGCATCTTATAAAGGAAAGTTTGTCACATATGTTTTGTGTACAAGAATTTCCCTAACCCCTGAAATTCTTGGAGGTGTCTTAATCATTCCTTATACCGGGAGCACTCTTTATGACCCAGAAGGTGAAGATTGGAACGACTACAACAAGAAGAATTTTTACTATAGTATCTGGAAGGTTAAATGAAGCAAAATTCTCTGCAAAAAGGATTCGAGGTCAGGCGGTGTAGTTCCCTCAAGAGACTCTTGGAGTGCAGGTAATTTTTATATCGATGATAGGCTGTTTCACTATTTTATGGTATACATCATGTTTCCACGGGCTGGAAATCATTGCACTGTGACAGATCTTGATATACAACTTTTGTACGCTACAAAAAGAGGAATAAGTGTCAATTAGGCTCGTCTTATCATGACTCATATGCTAAGGTTTGATGTAAAATCAAAATTCTTGCCATATGCTTATTTTATTACTCTTATTATTGAGCATTATGGAATTGATGTTGATGGTTTTGAAAAAGCTGAAATGGATGCAAATCTACATAAAATTTCAATCAAAAATGTTGATTCAAGAATGGGTGTTCATTACAATCCAGAATCAAAAACTATAATGTACATTGGTGAAGATGTGGTTGGTGATGAAGGAAACGATCAAGAAGATGAAGGTGGTGAGATATACCTCCTCCACCTGCTCCTGTTGGTCCAAGTAATCAAGATTTAATTAACTTCATGACTCAACAGTTTTCTACACTCAACACCAACATCAACAACCAATGGAATGCTATCAACGACTCCACAATGACCCGGATCAATGATTTTCGCACAAATGTGAATCAACAGTTTTCTTACCTTTACTCTCATCTCCACATACCTCCATATGATCCCAACAACCCATCTGTCCCTCCTCTATAATTTACCGGTAGTCCACTTCAACAATAATTTCCCAATCAAGGACCATTTTTCTATAACAACCCAAACATGAACCAACCATGAATTCTGTCTATTTACTGTTATTTTTTATTGTGTTTATTATTATGTCTTTGTTTTCTCTTGTGACTATGTTTTGTTTATTGAACATTATTGTTTAAATTTTCAATATTATTACATATATATTGTCCATCTTTTATGCATTTTCCCTTCTTTTTGATAATATCAAAGGGGGAGAAGGATGTTATACTTTATGCTTGTGTATTTCCTTGTCTTCAACTTTTAAGGTACAAAGAATCCTTCAAGATGACCAAATCCAAATGATTACAAAGCTTCTCATACAAAGGGGGAGTTATACATCTTAGAGGTAGAAGTCTCTTTCTGGAAATAACAAAGCTTCAAGAAAGATTGTTTGTCATCATCAAAAAGGGGGAGAATGTAATATCAAGCCTCTCAATGAACTTTGTTTTGATGAAGACAAACCATAATGGCAAGAAGTAAAAGATGTTGATCAAGCTAAAGCATCAATTGATAAATGTATTTGGTTCAAGCTCTTGGAAAATTTCATAACGTATAATAACAATTATTGCTATGAACTTAAGTCTTAGATGCTCAATTATTAAAAGAAGTTTTTAAACTTGTCCAAACTTTTTCTCAAGTTTTCTAAGCAAAAAATCCATTTTTACATCTGTGCAATTGATTGACATATTGATGCAATTGATTGCATGACTTACATTTTCAGCTATTTTGCTTTTGTTCCTTAGTGCAATCAATTTGCACAAGAGTGCAATCGATTGCTCTCTGGTTAAAAATGCTATTGTTTTAAAGTGCAATCGATTTGCATGTCTGTGCAATCGATTGCTCACTGAAAATATTTGAAATTTCTGGCTGTTAGAACCCGTGCAATCGATTTGCATCAAGGATGCAATCGATTGCTCGCTGAACGTTTTTGAAAATCGGCAGCTTTGAACATACCTTTTCATAACACCATTTCATGGAATCTTTTCACTTAATCTTGGAAAATTTTCATGATTAATTTAAATAAACTTATGTTGTTTCAAAGAGGTGCTACGAACATATAAATACTGATATTTCAAAATATAAAAAAAAAACCTCTTCCAATCAATATTTTTCTGAATTTTCAAATATTAAACTCAAGTCTTTTTCACTTTCATTCAAAAAGTTTTCTGCATATTTTCATAACTTGTATAACTACAAACTTTGAGCAACCTAAGTCTTGAGTCATTTTATATCATTGTTATTGGAAGAGAATATCAAGTTATTGATAAAATCACTCAAAGTGGTTATTGCTCTACAAACTCACTCAATCAAAATATTGTTGTACACCTTCTTATTTTTCAGGATTGTTGGAAATAAGATTAGTGGTTTTTGTTTTCCAGGATTGTTGGAAACAAGTAAGGTCACCTTGAGAGGATTGTTCTCATTGTTGACATAGTGAAAATCCAAGAGGATTGTTCTTGGTTCAAGAGGATTGTTCTTGGTTTTGGTAGTTCTTGTTTAAGTTTGCCAACTATAAGGAAATATCTTTCATGTTGAAAAGGGACTGTAGTACTCTCAGATTGTGAGGGGAACTAGGATATATCGCTCGTGTCTCTTTATTTTTATGCACTTTACTCTTTCATAAACTCACCATAAACCTGAAAAATAATATCCATCATCACTAAAACCAGAAAAAATTTAAAGTACCTAATTCACCCCCCTCTTAGGCGCACTTCGTACTTACACTTTTTGTCGTAATGACGGGTGAATAATAGAATAACCCTAATTGTACAGAGATTTTAAGTTCTTGATTCACTCTAGACAAAGAGAAGGTGTTAGGCACTCCTCATTTACCTTGTTCTCAAGGAAGTCATATGTTTTAGGTTAAAAGGGTTGGACAAGGTTTTAATTTTTTTTATTAGGGGAATTCGCCTTGTTATTTAAGCCGCATGCCTATATATCCTCTTATGAGGAATCAGAGTCCCAATTCGTAGTTCGAAGTATTTGGTTATTTTTTTATGGATTATGGAAATATTTTGAATCAATCCTTGAACCAAGTATGGGTTTGAAAATAGCGGAATCGTAGATGCAATTTGCATTTAATATAAAAGATCTTCATAATCTTTTTTGAAAATATCTTGAATTTAAAATTATGTTAGTAGAAAAATGTTAGTAATTGATTGATTAGCTATTTTAGAATATGTTATGCAATATGTAAAAAAATAAATTTGAATGAAAAAAATATTTAATGCAATTAAGAAATAGGGTTAGTGTTTTAGAAAATATTTAATTAATAAAAAACTATTTTTTTCCTAATTATAAAAAATATATTAAGTATTTTTTATAAAATATCCAATAATTATTTATTAATATGCAAAATCATAATTTAATGCAAATTGCTATGATATATGTTAATTAAATGAAGAAAATAGAATAAGTTAATTAAAGAATTAAATTAATAA
Source organism: Vicia faba (assembly GCA_948472305.1). NCBI lineage: Eukaryota > Viridiplantae > Streptophyta > Magnoliopsida > Fabales > Fabaceae > Vicia > Vicia faba. The sequence continues at coordinate 694,652,675 of OX451735.1, forward strand.
ATTAATAAATTAATAAATTAATAAATTAATAAATTAATAAATTAATAAATTAATAAATTAATAAATTAATAAATTAATAAATTAATAAATTAATAAATTAATAAATTAATAAATTAATAAATTAAAGCAGGGGTGTAAAAGTTAAATCTGAAATATGTTTTTTTATTCAAAAGAAACTAAAGTTATTTTTTAGATTTTTTCTATTTTTCTATTTTTTTTTGTATTTTTAATAATGAATAAAAGTTAAGATAAAAAATGTTCTTTTTTTTAATACTAATAATAAGAAGAAAAATTAAAGTTAGAAAAAAGAATTTTTAGGTTTAGAAATAAAATATTTGTTAATAATAATAATAGTAAAAAAGCTTAAGGTTAAAAAATGTCTTTTTAGAGTTACAGAAAATATTTTTCTATAAAAAAAGGTGAAAATAATAATAATAAAAAACATGTATATCATAAACCATAAATAAAAAACAAATAGCAATCAAACAATCAAATCAAAACTCAAACAAAAATAAAAATTCTAATCTACATCAAATACAATATTCACACATATGCTTAAAGATATAAAAAAATATCAACCTGGAATGCTGTGACCAAATTAAGTTGCTTCTTCCATCCTTCTTTTCTTTTTCTTTGTGCTTTTTTCCTTTCTCCTTCGGTGCAAGATTCCCCCTTTTTTTCTTCGATACAAGATCCCTCTTTTTTTCAGATTGATGATGGAATGGAGGCTTTAGGGTTTAGTTGTTGTTGTTCTTCGATGTGAAGAGAAACAACTTTTAGGAGAACTTTATTGAGTTGTTGATCTGCAAAGGATTATTGATTCTCCAAATGGTTGTTGATTTTACAAATGATTGTTGATTCTCCAAATGGTTGTTGATTCTCCAAATGATTGTTGATGGAAAAACTTTAGGTGTTCTGTTCAAAATCCTAAAATTAACTAAGAGATTTGCATAGAAATAATATTTGTGTGAGAGATAGAAAATTGTTGATGTGATTGTTGACGACAAATTATGGTAAAGATAGCCCTACTTATTGAATTAGAAATTAGGTTAAAAACACAAAAAATGAAATTATCCAACATAAAAAGCCAAAATTTTGTAGATTATATCTTGGTCAGCAAGTCTACAAACTCTGACCAATGATAAATCAGTTTTATTAACATGTGACCAATCACAAAGTGACGAATAATGTGATTTTCTTGTATTTATATTTTATATGATTTTCCAGTTATTTTTTAATTAAAAATTGAAAAAAGTGAGAAAAACTATTTTTGAAAATTTATTAATTAAAAAATACGAAAATAATAAATTAATAATAAAAAATGATTTTTTGAGAAGATTTATACCAATTGAGACTTGATTGAAACTTGGAGGACAAGATTATTAACCTAGACGCTTTGTGATTTTTTCTCAATATTATGATTGATTTGGTGATTAATAAAAATTGATTTTAAAAGATATCAATTATTTTTAATATCTTGACTATTAAGTGTATAAAATCAAAGATAAAAAATAATTTTAAAATACCCTTAAAATATAAAATAAAAATAATAATAAAATAATTGAAAAATGATATTTTTATCCTTTTTTTTAAACACACAAAAGAATATAAATACCAAAAAGTAGTGTAATGGGACTTAAACTCAAGACCTTTCACTTGCAAGCATTACTCTCTTACCAACCATGCTATGTCATTCTATTCGAGACAAAAAGGCACATAGAAGCATATGAAGGTGGAAAAATATTTTTCTATTTTAAAAATACAAATAATTTAAAGTAAATTATTATATATTTTAAATAAGAAAATATAAATTATTGTTAAACCAAATGTGAGTAGTACACAAAAATTTATGATAACAAGTTTAAAAATAATTTGAATATTTTAAAAATGGGGCAGACAAATTTGGGGTATGACACGCTCTAAAAAACAATGTTCAGAATGCAGAATTTTATGACTCCTCAGACGAATACTTAGTCTCCCGTCAAAGTATTTACCATCAGTCTCATGCACAACTTCCTTAGAGGATAAACAAATAATCAACTTCCGTCAAAGTATTTATCATAGGTCGGATAAGATCACCTTCTCACACAAGGTAGAATATTTGGTCTGACATCCTTCTCTTGTATACGTCCGGCACCAGCTAATGACATTCAATCACACCATAAAATATTCCAGATTAGGTCAGTGGCTTGACCTTAAACTTCACTCTGGACAGCAACAACTTCCTTGGCTGAAGGAATAAAATACACTTTGAGACGATGTTCCAACATCAAATCCGATATTACTCTCAAACACACGGATTTCACCATTAGTCCATGCTCTGATAGACTTGATAAGAGTACCAAGTTTGAGTAAACAACCTCCATCCTATTTATGAAAATTACCACCAAACATATTGAGAAAAATAAATTCTCAATACAAAGATGTGAAGACATTATGTCTTACACTTCTTCAAGTTCTTCTAGATTAAGATTGAGGACCCCCCCCCCTTACTAACTGCTAAAAATATCTTGAGAATCATACAGTAGTTGCACATCCCGTGGTTAATCCATTACCTCCCTCAAACAAAATCTATTTTATGGCCATAAACAAGATTCCATAAATTTGTCACCTTTGATCAGAAGGATCTTCCAGATGTCTAGAGAGAATGCTCTTGACATTTGAGCTTGACTTCCACAGGAAAATAAATCACAGCCTCTGCACTCTAAGTCACTTAGATTAGAAATAAAAATTTAATGAGTGCCCAATATGTTGATTGTGTCCTGACCAACATACTTATCTAAGACATGTTTCTAGGAAAGAAACTTCTTAGACACAAAACAATGATACCTCATCTTCCAGATCAGGAGTAGGTTCCAAACATAAGTGATCAAAACACATTTGTTCAGCACCTAAGCATCTGCTATGTCCTGCCTTTATCCAATAAGATTTTGCACAATCTGCTAGTTTGATGTTCCAACATCTGGTAGGACATCAGTTTCCTTCACAAGGAACACACTAAGAGATTCTCTACCAAAGCCTGGATAATGGCCTTTTATGGTTGGAAGAAAAAATAAATTGCCTCTACCAGATCTCTCTTCAACAAACTCATAAAAGAGTGCTTTTATGAGTGGACTTGAGATGAACCTAAATAATCTTTGGCAACTCAAATAAGCTAGTTGAACCTATCCACAAGTATCACCACACCATGGGATACACCTACATAGGATAATAAAGTGTTGCGGACACAACACACAAAAGCACCAGGAGTTTTCCATCAGATATACATGCAACGGAACACAAACCAGAAAACTCTTCAACAACCTTCAGGAACAACATGAATCTTTGCACAAACAAACCATACTTCCAGTGCAACAGGTAAAACTAGGTTTGAAAATAAATTAAACCCTTAACACAATAGCTTTCCACCAAAGCTACACGCCAGAAAACAACACAGACAAGTCCAATACACACCCTGTCATGCCCAGCCCATCCTTCACTTCTAGGGATTGTTCAAACAACAATATGAACTCTCCAAGTTCAAACATCTTTTCAGTAGATACCTCCTTCCTTGCTCACAACAAGAAAGTATCCCCCTAGGATCTCATCCAGAAACAGACAAGATGCCTGCTCTGATACTAATTGAAATTCTGGTTTAACAGAACTCATATGTCTTATAGGATGCCGAGACATCTAATATGAACATAACAACATAGGCAAGGTATAAACATTTAAAGTAATACTAAAAAACAATAAACAACATAAAAAAGTTGTTAACCCAGTTCGACCAAATGTCAAGAACATTTGTACTAATTTTAGCATGTCTGTGATGCTAAAAGAAATAGGATTGAACTAGAGTACATATCAATCAATGTCAAAACATTCTCATGAGTGTGATGACCTTGGATCTTTGTAGATAAGAATGCCCTACTTATCTCAAGAGAAATTGTATAGGTTTTCTATATCTGGTTTGACTAGAAGATGGATTTCTAATGAAGATTTATGTATTGAAGAATTATCTCATGATATGCTAAATGTTTTATTCAAAGATCTGTATATCTAGAATAAAAGTGTTATCAACCATGAAGAAATAGGAGGTGAGTTATTTCTGATCTTATTTCTTAAGAGATTTAAGGATTGTCAACCATATATTATTTGCAAGGTGAAGTGACTATATTAATTCTAAAAACTTGATATCAAAGATCAAGTCTGTAAGGATAGTTCAGTTTTGTTGAAGGAGGTTTCTTCTAAAGGAAAGATTATTGGAAGTATGGGGTTTTCTAGCTAGGATTAGAAAAGAAAAACTCAAGTGACAATAGGTTGTTTTATCAAAACCCAACTATATTCTTTCACATAGTGGAGTGTGCAATCTCAGAAGAATCATTTTCAATGGCGTTGTAAATGTCTTTTCAAATGTTGTAACATTTTTCAAGCAGTCAAAGCCTGGAAAGAGACAAAGCTGAACAAGAACGTGTATGTCTCCTTTGGTGAGTGGTTCACTATTTCTAAGAGTGATCTTATCTTATTAAAAAAATGCTTTAATTTATTGAATGGTAGTTACAAGAAAGGTTTCATTATATCTGAAGTAACCCTCCTTGTGTAGAAAGACCTTACAACCTCACAATCCTCACAAGCTGCATTCCAACATTGTTGATGCAAAAGAAAACTCTTATGTTGGAAATCAAGAAGGAAGTGGGTTCTGGTTCAAAGAAAGTAGTGTTCAACATTGTAACAAGTGTTATAACATTTACTGAAACATCCAAGACAAGAAAAACACCTATAATAAAGGTGAAGTCCCTCAAGAAGAACCATGTGCATATACATGATTCAAACTGAGATGTTGATCAGGATTTGATCAATTTCATTGACTCGGTAGGGTGTGTTTGTTTTCTTTTTTGTTTTGTTTTTATTGAGTCTATTTTGTTTAGAGTCTTGTTTCTTTCTTTAGTTTCCTTAGTTTTGGTCTCTTAGAAGAGATAGAATTTTGTTTGGGGGAGTCATTTTTTTTCTTTTTACCCTTAGGTTGTGTCTCTTTGGGTAAGTTTATTTTTTTTCTTTCTTCCTTCCTTTTGAATCAGTTTGGTGCAATTGGTCTTATATCAAGCATAGGTTCTATCTATTTTCTGTATTTAGTCTATTTGTTTTGAGTCTATTTTGGGTCCTTCATTGTTTGTCTTGAATCAATTCTTGCTTCTATTGATTCTTAGTGTGTCAGTTTATTTTTTACTCTATTTTTGTCAATTTTTGGCTAAAAAGGGGAGAAAATGTGTCATTAGATCTAGTCAAGTGTTGTTTTCTTTATGCAACACTTTAGGATTGTCTGAGGTTGTCTGTCTTATTTATGCTTCTACTGCTACTTCTGTTGTATTTGTTGCATGATATCTTATAGGATGTTACAACATCCTATCTGGTCTGTTGTGTCTTGTATTCTGAGTTATGAGTATTGTTGTGTCTTGTACTCTAAGTTATATATGATGTTTCTACTGCATATCCTTCTAATGTGTTGTGTTCTTGAGGGGGAGATTTATCTCTCTATGGCAAGAACTAGTTTTGTGTTTGAGGGGGGAGGGGGTAATATCCCTCTTCTTCCTAATGTACAAAATTTACATGTTTAACATGTAGATAGGGTTGTGTAACTTCTGTATCTTTGATATATGTTTTGTGCAGTTTTCTTTGTAGTGTTATTCCTCTATGGTCTTATTCCTTGTGGTTTTATTCCTTTCTCCAACTATAATTGGCTTTTGGTTGTTTTAGCCAAAATTTGCCAAAGGGGGAGATTGTTAGTTCCATGGTTTTGAGGTTGGCATGATTTTGCTAAAAACATGGTTCTACTGATGTTGAGCAAGATGTTACAACACTCTTGTCAACTGTCATAGCGGTTTTGCTGTTATGAGTTTTTCAGCCAGATATCGAAGCAAATGTCATGAAATCTTGGTCTAGTACAACAGGCGCTGCTGTTTTTAAATCTTGACAGATTTAATTTTATTATATGATATTTTTTTTGGATATATCTTAGTTTATTTTGTAGGTCAATAAGATTTAATTAGGAACATGTTTTATATCTCCAGTTGTACATTAGTTACTAAGTTGGGCCTTGAGACAATTTAGCAAACATTGTATTGGTTGTTCCAAGATTTAAGGAGATTTTGTTACACAATTAGTGCATCACTTAGCTTATGGATCAGGAAACTTCTGGATGCAAAATTCGAAGCCCATGGACTGCAAAGGTGTATTTAAAAAGAAAACCTAACCTAATGGAATTAATTCTTTCAATAATTGTAAAATTAGTGGAAGAAAAAATAGTCTTATATTTGAGAGTCTCTTGTGTATTGTGTGGTGTAAGTCACCCTTGTATCTTTTGATACTTGTGGTCGACATTATGTTCTCACTCAGAAGCCTTTAGACAATGAGTTGAGTATTATTTTTGGATGAAGCTTTTAATAAAATCAAAGTATTATTCTTAATCAAGAGTCTTGGCTAGGTATTGTAATAGAAGTATGATCTTCTTGTTGAGTTATACTCGATACAGTCACTGGGATTGGGACTATTATATATCACTGAGGTGATTTAGGAAGTGAGATGGTAATTTATCATATTTAGGAGGTTCCTAGGTAAAATTTGTATTGGGTAGTGATTAGGAGAGAAATTGTAAACTGGGATTGTTTAGCATTAAGCTGATACTGCTGATAGTGGACTTCCTTCCTGGCTTGGTAGCCTCCAGATGTAGGTAATGTTGCACCGAACTGGGTTAACAACTCTATGTGTTATTTATCATTCTGCAATTTATGTTTTTTATCTGTTATAACCTGATAAATTTGTTTAGGGTGTCTGTTGTACCCCAAAATTTTCCCTTCCATTTCAAAATACCTTCTCATACACTTAGGGTTCTCAATTGCTCAAAACTACTCAAGAATTGATCAGATGAATCCTCCTCCTAAGTAGTGGTCTATAACTAGGGTTTTGGTTTCCTCAAGGAAAATGGGACTTCTAATGCCTCAAGTGAGTTTCATGGTTCCTCATATGCTTCAAATAATCCTCATGTCAAGTTTCAAGTCTCACATCACAAATTTGCCCAGTCAATTGCTCAAATGATTGAAAATCAACTATATGGAAAAAAAGTCAATTGTGGTCAACATACAATCAAACTTCAAGATTTTTGATCAGCATCAACATTTTGAAGTCACATTCATCACTTAACCAAGGTTTTAGCATAAATTATCAAGAAAACTCAAGATTCATCAAAAGTCAAAAGTTGCTAAATTAGGGTTTTCTTTAGGAGAAGTCAATTGAACTTTGACCAGGCATAACTTTCACATGCTTCATTAAAAAATTCTCAACCAAAGCCCATTGTGATGGAAATTCAATTATCTACAAAAACTTTCCCTAAGGTCAAGGATAAAAATGCTTAATTTGAGAGATATGAGTCAAAACATTACAGGTCATTTTAAAAGTCAACAAAAAGACACTTTTTTTCAAAGGAATTTACATCAAGTTAAAATATTAAAATGGAAAATTGACTAACATGAAAGTTGTAGGTGACATCTTGAGCTTTCAAAAAAGTCCAAGATCACCTTCATATGATAATAATTGACCAAGTCATGAGTTGCACAAGTTGGGTAGTTTTGTGAAATTGCATGAAACCTCAATTGAACAGTTTTGGGCTCTTGGACTAATGGGCCAAATTTTTGAAGTTCAAACGTCTTTATGACATGTTAGGGGACCCCCAAAACCATTCACATACTTTTATGATTTTTATTTCTTTTAGTTGAAATTTTATTCATTTAAATGCAAATAAAATCAAATAAATATTAAGTGGAGGTATAAGGCTTAGAAGGCTTTTGTTTCAAATGTTTTGGAGCCCCAAGATTGCATTAGAAACCGTGTGAAGCTTATTTGCAAAACAAATCTTCATGTATTGTCTTATTTCAAGTTATTTTCAAACAAAATAAAAGATATAATTTTATGAAGATGTCCAAGCCCATCTTTGACCTAATTTCTTCTCCTATATATACTCTTCAAACTCAAACAACACGGACACAAAAAAACTTTCCTCAAAGAACACTCTAAAAACCTCAAATTTTGTCAAAATGAGGGTAAACTCGAAATCATTGTTCCAGCCCTTCTCAAAGAAAACCAACCGTTTGAATCCATCCCTGAGGTGTTATAGGGTAAGACTTGATCGTTCTTGATGATCAAAGAGGCTTGAAACATGCACATGAAGCATCACCGATTTCCCTATTTTCATGCATTTAAATTTTCAATTTTTACCATACTTTAATTCATACTAACCATGCTAACGTGTTACTGAGACAAAATAATGCATGTTTGATCCCTTGCATGAGTCCCATAATTCCAGAATACCTCATCACCATGTTTGCACTGATTTGAATTATTTTCCTTGTATCTCATTATGCAGGACATTTTAGCCAAATACCTCACCGGAGAAGACGACCAGAGCTAGGGCTCTGGAGCCTCTCCAGTCAATTGATTTTGTTTTATAATATATCTATTTAGTTTCATCGGATTACCGGATGTAACAACCACCCCAGTGGCAAGAATGCGCGTGCTAAGGCTTTGGTCTCTAAGGGCGTGGGTTTGATCCTTGCCTTTTGCAATTTTTTGTTATTGTTATTTTCCAATTTGTGCAGGTTTCATATATAATATGCAACGCCTATGCTTATAACACAACCATCGTATTGGCTGGGTGGTAAGTTGTGCAGTGGTAAGGCTAGAGGGCATGGGTTCAACACCCACCCCATACAAATCCTTTTTTTCTTGTTTTTACTAACCTATTTTCTTTTCTTTTAATTACTAACCCTAATTTTTTCCTTAACCCTAATTATTTTTCTTAATTAATCATTAATCAATTTTAACCCTTTTAAAAAAAACCTTAACAAATTAAGTTTAGGTTTTTAATCAATAATTAATTTTGAATTATTTATTTATTAATTAATTATGTTAATTAGTATTTTCTTAAATAATAAAATTAATTAGACTTAGGGTTTTGACTATTTAATTAACTTCAAATTATTTTCTTAAAAAAAATACAAACAAACATTCAAACACTTTTCTTAACGTTTTTTTCTTATTTCCTTTTACCTTTAAATTTTTTAGACGAATGTATAGGTCATACGATTCTTGTAATAGTTTAGATTTATCGTTTCTCATTTTTTGTAATATGTAACTGCTTACGGGATGTAATAGTTTAGGTTTTAATTTCGCACTTTATTTTCCGCATCTTTTTTATGTAATTGCCCCAAAGCCTTGTAATAGCTTAGGATTTACTTTTCGCTCCTTTAATTTTTTTGTATACATAGTATACTGCTATTAATTAGGCATGTATGGCAAGATTAAAACTAATTGATAGATAACTCTAATACAAGATATATAATTCAGCCGAACACACCATTCACACTTAGCACCTCTAGGGTAACCTTTCTTTGTTGCCATCGGAAATAATGGTCATGTCCCTCGAAATAGGGATGCTTTAGCAACGACCCTTGAATAAAGATCATAGTCCCTCTATGACCCTTTGATGTTGCCTATGAAAAATGATCTAGTCCCTACGAGAAAAATGATGATAGTCCCATTGATACAATTGCTAAAGTATCCTTACATGTTTCCTTCAATGACCATAGATGACCCTTCGCATGTCCCTTCACATCCAATGGATAGGGCTGCCTACCAACTAATGGTATGGATAGTACTATCTCTAAATAAGAAGGAAAAGAATAAGAACTACTTTGGTGGGTAAGAACTGTTAATCGTTTGTTCACAATCTTTTTCTAAAAAACATTTTTTACATGTCACACTTTCAAAATGTTTTCAAATAAACACTTTGTACAAGTTCTCCAGGACTGATACAAAAATCATTACAAAGTTAGCCGTACTTTGGCTTTTCAAAATATTTTCAAAAAAAATCACACACAAAGCAAATTTTTAAAAGTGAGCTAGCGATTAAGAGCCCGTAGATAACTACTGATGAAAAGGGTGCTAACACCTTCCATTTTCATAACTTACCCCCCGAACTCAAAATCTACCAAGGTATTTCCTGTTCTTTTCACCCTTTCCTTATTGGATAAAAGAAAATTTGATGGTGAATCTTGCTATCCGCATATTTTGGATTAAACCAAAAAAGTCAGTTCTCCCACCGTATTACAGAACTAGCGACTCTGCTGGGTAATTCTTAAAAAAAAGAGGAGCTACCTTAGAGTTTATATCACTTTTACTTGCTTTAATTGCTTGAATTGTTTGCTTTAATTTAAGGTCTGCTTGGGTTTATTTACATGTAAGATCCTACACCCGGGTCTAGGGATGCCTTAGGTAAGTAACAATAGATCATGAAAATTGTACGACATAGACCGATATGATTGAAGTGATGGCTACGGTTAATGTGAAACTTTTGATTCTACTAATGTACCTTGAGTCAGTCGAGGATAACGTTAGGCTTCCGCGTGGTGTCATTAACACTAACTAACTTTTAGAACCTCAATTGACCTATCTTGGCCATTAGAAGGTGGTGAGATGGCCGGATTTGGTGCAGTCCAGGGTTGGTTGATACTCGATGCTACACTCATTGATATTCGACTCGCATGATGTTTTGGTGGCAAATCAGTTAGTGTACTAAAATAAAATCTCCGAGAAAGATCCATGATATGAGATTCCTAGAACCCGGTTACTATTTTAGGACAAGTTGAGCCAACTTAACTTCAATAGAGAAGGGTACTTACTTGTGGACCTCATGCAAGCCTTTAAACCTAAGGCTCTTATGTGATTTGTTTGTGCTTGCTACATGTTTAAACATGAACATAACATCACGACATCATAACATCATGACATGGCATTTGTACTAACCATTTCAAGGATCTTAGGGACCTTTGATGCAGGATTATTATAAGCCAGATTTCTAGCAAGGGGTAAGAGGATTTATTTTCCTCTAACTAGATGAAGTCAAATATCAAAATACACTCTCTTAAGTCAGAGGGTTGGACCCACTTGATATGGTGAGCTTGATTCTGATAGAAGGACGTTCAAAGATGAAAACCCAAAGTTCTTCAAGACAAAAGCTATAACTAGATTCTTTTTACAATATTTTTATCCCATAAGATCCTTGGAAGCCTTGCATATACATATACATGCCATGCATATCATAACAGGTATTCTCAAGACAGGTTTTCTCATTTTCTTATTGTTTATTTCAACAGAAAATGGATCTTGAACAAATAGTCAAAGATCTTTAAGCTCATAATTCCCAATTTCAACATATGTTCCTAAACTTAACCAAGGGGAAGGAAGAATTGAAAGTACTTGTCACCAGTGATAAAAAGAAGAAGACAAAGAAACCAATTAGCGTCCTTAATATGGGAAGAGAGAATCCAATGTTGTGTACGACTAGTGTTGATCTCAAATCTTTGGGGGCAGTACTGATCTCTAATCCGACGCCAGTGCAATAACAACAACAGATTAACCAGCGTAAGCAGAAGGTCCAGGAGACAGTTTACAAAGATCAAAATTCCATTGGCGCAAGCATTAAAACACATGTTGAAGTCAGGGATGGTTACATTGAGAGAGCCTTCGCAAAATCCCAACAATCCCTATCCCCGCTACAATCCCAATGAAATACAAGGTGTGCATATCACTCTGACAGCCTCGGGCATGACACTACCAAATGTTGGGCCCTGAAGAATAAGATCCAAGATATGATAATGCTAAAGAAATTGAATTTGATCCTCCTAAGACTCCTAATATGATTACTGCACCTATTCCCAATCATGACAAGGGAGTTAATGCTATTGAAGATGTTTCGTATGTTTCTACTGTGAAGGATTTGAATAATCCCCTAATGGTTGTTAAGGAAAAGCTGCTGTAAGCCGGTTTATTTTCGGGTTGTGCTGAAGACTGCTACTATTGTGCATCCAAATCCAATGGTTGTGCACTGCTGAAGAAAGGTATCCAGTGTCTGATGGATGACCGTGAGATCCTATTATAGAAGATTCCTTTTAAGAAGACTCCTTCTGTGGAGAGTACATCCCAAGACTTGAATCTCGAAGACGTGTCTACAATTTCTGGTACTCCTGTATGGATCACTTCTAAGGGTCCTGTGAAGATTATTACCAAACCTAGAGTCGATCCTCTGATTATTACTGCACCTGGGCCAATTCCATATTCTTCCAATAAGGCTATCCCTTGGAATTATGGAGCTGATGTCTATTACCATGGCGTCAAGCAAGAGCCATTGACTGTTGAAGATGAAAATGTTGAAGTTACTGATCCCGATGTTGGCAATATTTCTGGGACTAGTTAGGTTACCAGAAGTGGAAGGGTTTTCTCTCCAGAGATCTCTCTGAAAGTTGTTATTGCACCAGTTTGTATCACTGATACTGAATACACTACTGAGACTTGAGACGAAGAACATATGGTTGAGCCTGCCCAAACTGAGGCACCGAAGAAAGTCACTGTTGAAGACACCTCCAAGAAAGAGATGGATGAAATATTAAAGATTATTCGAAAGAGCGACTACAAAATTGTTGAACAGTTAGGGCATACTCCCTCCAAAATATCTATGATATCCCTGTTATTATGCTTTGAAGCCCATTATCAGGCTTTGGTGAAATTTCTGAAATCTTCTAATGTACCAACGGAAATCTCTGTTGACCAGTTCGAATATTGTGTCGCTAATCTAACAATTGATAATGGGTTAGGCTTTTCTGATGCTGATTTGTCTTCCGTAGGAAGAGACCATAATAAGGCCCTGCATGTCTCTATTGAGTGCAGGGGCACTACCTTATCTCATGTGTTGGTAGACACAGTTTCCTCATTAAATGTACTGCCAAAAGCTGCTTTAGACAAACTTGACTGCGAGGGGATTATGCTAAAACCCAATGACATTGTGGTAAGAGATTTTGATGGTTCATAGAGAATGGCGCATGGGGAGGTTGATCTCCCAATCAAAGTGGGTTCCCAGGTATTTGACTCTACTTTGTATGTGATGGATATTCATCCATCCTATTCTTGTTTACTCATACGCCCTTGAATTCATGGGGCAGGCGTTGTTACTTCTACCTTACACCAGAAGTTGAAGTATCCCGTAAAGGGAAAGATCGTTACAGTTTATGGAGAAGAAGAATATATGGTGAGCCATTTGAACTCTTTCAAGTATGTTGAGATGGATGGTGAATTCTTCGAGACCCCTTGCAAGACCTTTTAAGTTGTTGATAAAGCTACTCCTGATGTTCCTAAGACCCCATCAAAAATGGTTTCTCTGAAAGACGCTAGGGCCGAAGAAGGTGGTTGCACCGTTTAGGGTCAGCTTCCCGATATTCCTCATAAGTCATACAAATTTGGTTTGGGTTTTACTTCTCAGGATCAGAGGGCTATCCTTCGTGCTCGTGCTAATTCTCGGAGACCACCATTCTGCATCAACAACAATAGAGTTCACAACAATCATGTCAACATTGTGGAAGACACTGATAGTGACTGCGACATAGACAGTTGGATCTTCCCTACCACCGACAATAGGCTCAATAATTTGAAGATTGAAGACTTTATACCAATATCCTTTAGTTAGGAGTAAATTCTATTTTCTGTTTTCTTACTTTTATGTTTTTTGGTTATGTAATTTAAACAATAAACTTTAAGCCTTGTGGCTTACCAGAGGCACAACGACCCATTTTTTAGGGTTGTCATTATTCATCATCATATCTTCATTTAATAAATCATTGGACATTTGTATTCAAATTTTGTGCTCTGTATTTTTCTTTTACTTTACTGTTTTCAAAATAACTATGTATTCTTACACACACCCACAAAACAAATTGCAGATCCATATCCACTCTGGATCCCATTGATAAAAATTCTTCTATTTCCAATTATGACTTTGAAAATATGATTTACCAAGCTGAGGATGAAGGTGAGGAAGATTGTGAAATACCTGGAGAGCTAGCTAGGCTCTTAATGCAAGAAGAAAGAACCATACGACCACCTGAAGAGCCAGTCGAGGTTGTGAACTTGGGTACTTCAGAGGCCAAGAAAGAAATCAAGATAGGTGCTAACCTAGAAGACGGTTTCAAAAAGAGGTTAATTCAAATGTTGAGTGACTATGTTGGGATCTTTGCTTGGTCGTACAAAGACATGCCAGGGCTTGATACTGATATTGTGGTTCACCGTATAATGTTGAAGGAAGGTTGTCCTCCTATAAAGCATAAGGTTCGTCGTATGCGTCTCGAGATGTCTGAAAAGATCAAGGATGAGGTTATGAAACAATTCAACGCAGGTTTCCTAGCTATGACGTCCTATCCTCAGTGGAAACTTTTTGTTACAAAGTTATGCCTTTTGGGTTGAAGAACGTCGGTGCAACAGATCAACGTGCTATGGTAGCTTTGTTTCATGATATGATCCATCATGAGATAGAGGTTTATGTTGATGACATGATAGCCAGGTCTCAGACTGAAGAAGAACATCTCGACCACCTGTACAAGCTGTTTGAGAGATTGAAGAAGTACAAGTTGAGGTTAAGTCCAAACATGTGCACCTTTGGGGTAAGATCCGGTAAGCTCCTAAGTTTCTTCGTCAGTGGTAGATGTATTGAAGTTGATCCCTCCAAGGTCAAATCCATTCAAGAAATTCCAGCTCCCGTATGGAGAAAGAAGTCACAGGTTTCCTGGGACGATTGAACTACGTTTCCAAATTTATTTCCCATTTGACTACTACTTGTGAGCCAATCTTTAAGTTACTACAGAAAGATCAAGTAGTGAAATGGAATGACAATTGTCAAACAACCTTTGATAAAATAAAAAAATATCTTCAGGAACCTCCAATTCGGATGCCACTAGTTGAAGGAAGACCTCTAATCATGTACCTAACAGTGCTAGAGAACTCAATGGGGTGTGTATTGGGGAAACATGACGAGTCTGGTCGAAAAGAGCATGCAATATACTACCTTAGCAAAAAGTTTACCTACTGTGAAAAAAGATACTCACTTCTCGAGAAAACTTGTTGTGCTTTGGCTTGGGCTGCTCGCCGACTAAGACAATATATTTGGACTCATACTACTTTATTGATCTCTAAAATGGACCCAATAAAATACATATTCGAGAAACCCACTATGTACAGAAGAATAAAAAGATGGAAAATGGTCTTGACCGAAGACGACATTTAGTATACTACTTAGAAGGCAATCAAAGGAAGTGTATTGGCATATCATTTGGTGCATCAGGCTTTAGATGATTATCAGGCTATGAATTTTGAGTTCCCATATGAGAATATTATGCTAGTTACTGATTGTGAAGAGCCTGGGCCGTATGAAGGACCTGAGCCAGGATCCTAATGGACTATGGCATTTGATGGAGATTCCAACACGCTCGGTAATGGGATTGGTGATGTGATTGTCTCTCCCAAGGGGTTCCATATGCCTTTCACCACCAGATTATGTTTTGACTGTACCAACAACATGGCAGAATACGAAGCGTGCATCATGGGTATCAAGGCTGCTATCGATATGAGAATTAAAATTTTGAAGGTATATGGGGATTCAGCCCTAGTAATCAGTCAAATTAAGGGAGAGTGGGATACAAAGCACCCGAATCCCATCCCTTATCGAGAGCATGTGTTGACATTAATTCCATACTTTGAAGAAATCACTTTTGAACACATTCCACGAGAAGAGAATCAATTGGCAGACGCATTAGCTACCATGTCATCTATGTTCAAAGTCAAATGGGATAATGAAGCTCCTCGAATTACTATTGAGAGACTAGACAAATCGACGCATTACTACGAAGTTGATACTGATAGAGTGGAGGAAAATCCTTTGTAACACAGATTGAGAAGATACCTCGAGACTCAAGAGTATCCTGAAGGGGCATCTATTAATGATAAGAAATTCCTATGGAGATTCTCGGCCAAGTTCTTTCTGAGTAACAAAATTCTGTACAAGTGCAATCACGATTCAACTTTGCTTCGTTGTGTAGTCAAGAAGGAAGCTGAAAAGATTATGGAAGATATGCACGAAGGAGTCTTTGGTACTCATTCCAATGGGCATACGATGGCTAAGAAAATTCTAAGAGCGGGTTATTATTGGTCGACTATGGAAACTGTTTTCCATCGTCATTCCAGAACTTGTCATAAATGCCAGATTTATGCTGACAAAGTACATGTACCTCCGGTTCCCTTGAATGTCTTGACAACTTCTTGGTCGTTTGCAATGTGGGGCATTGATATGATTGGAGAGGTTAAGCCTACTATGTCTAATGTGCATCATTTCATCCTGGTTGCTATTGATTACTTCACGAAGTGGGTTGAAGCAGCCTCGTTTGCCTCTGTAACAAAGAATGTTGTGACCCAGTTCATCAAGCATAACCTCACCTGTCGGTATGGCATACCTGAAAGAATCATCATAGATAATGGTACCAATATTAACAATATTATGATTACGGAACTCTGCACACAGTTCAAGATTAAACACCATAACTCTTCTCTGTATCGATCAAATATGAATGGCACAATGGAAGCCGCCAACAAGAATATTAAGAAGATTGTGTAGAAAATGATAGTGACATACAAAGATTGGCACGAGATGTTACCATTTTCTATTCATCATTATCGCACTTCAATACATATATCAACTGAGGCAACCCCGTTCTCTCTCGTCTACGGTATAAAGGTGTCTTACCTGTCGAAGTCCAGATTCCTTCCTTAAGGATTATGAAAGACACAAGTTTAGATGAAGACGAATGGATTCAAACTAGGTTGGACCAAATAAATTTGATTGATAAGAAGAGGCTTACGGCTCTTTGCCATAGTCAGATGTACCAAAAGTGCATGATCAAGGCTTTTAACAAGAAAGTCAGACATCAGGTGTACCAGGCTGGTGATCTGCTTATAAAGCGCATCATCCTACCACAAGGTGATCCCAGGGGAAAATGGACTCCCACATATGAAGGGCTATTTGTGATCAAGAAGATATTTTTTGGCGGTGCTATGATGCTTACCACCATGGACGATGAAGATTTTCTACACCCTGTAAACACGAACATAGTAAAAACATACTACGCATAAAAGAGACCTGCTAGGTTGACTGGCCTAGGAAAAAATAAAGGCATCCCGACAAACCTATTTTTCTTGTTTTTACTAACCTATTTTATTTTTTTTAATTACTAACCCTAATTTTTTTTCTTAACCCTAATTATTTTTCTTAATTAATCATTAATCAATTTTAACCCTTTTAAAAAAACTTAATAAATTGGGTTTAGGTTTTTAATCAATAATTAATTTTGACTTATTTATTATTTAACTAATTAGGTTAATTAGTATTTTCTTAAATAACAAAATTAATTAGGCTTAGGGTTTTGACTATTTAATTAACTTCAAATTATTTTCTAAAAAAAAACAAACAAACATTCAAACACTTTTCTTAACGTTATTTTCTTATTTCCTTTTATCTTTAAATTTTTTAGACGAATGTATAGGTCATACGATTCTTGTAATAGTTTAGATTTATCGTTTCTCATTTTTTATAATATGTAACTGCTTACGGGATGTAATAGTTTAGGTTTTAATTTCGCACTTTATTTTCCGCATCTTTTTTATGTAACTGCCCCAAAGCCTTGTAATAGCTTAGGATTTACTTTTCGCTCCTTTAATTTTTTTGTATACATAGTATACTGCTAGTAATTAGGCATGTATGGCAAGATTAAAACTAATTGATAGATAACTCTAATACAAGATATATAATTCAACCGAACACACCATTCACACTTAGCACCTCTAGGGTAACCTTTCTTTGTTGCCTTCGGAAATAATGGTCATGTCCCTCGAAATAGGGATACTTTAGCAACGACCCTTGAATAAAGATCATAGTCCCTCGATGACCCTTTGATGTTGCCTATGAAAAATGATCTAGTCCCTACGAGAAAAATGATGATAGTCCCTTTGATACAATTGCTAAAGTATCCTTACATGTTGCCCTCAATGACCATACGATGACCCTTCACCTGTCCCTTCACATCCAATAGATAGGGATACCTACCAACTAATGGTATGGATAGTACTATCTCTAAAGGAGAAGCAAAAGAATAAGAACGACCTTGAGTGGGTGTAAGAAATGTTAGTCGCTTGCTCACAATCTTTTTCTAAAAAACATTTTTTACACGTCACACTTTCAAAATATTTTCAGAAAAACACTTTGTATGAGTTCTTAAGGACTGATACAAGAATTATTACAAAGTTAGCCATACTTTGGCTTTTCAAAATATTTTCAAACAAATCACACATAAAGCAAATTTCAAAGGCGAGCTAGCGATTAAGAGCCCGTAGATAACTACGGATGAAAAGGGTGGTAACACCTTCCCTTTTCTTAACTTATCCCCAAAACTCAAAATCTATCAAGGTCTTTCCTGTTCTTTTCAACCTTTCGTTATTGGATAAAAGAAAAGTCGGTGGCGACTCTTACTATCTGCGCATTTTTGATAAAACCAAAAGGTCAGTTCTCCTACCGTACTACAGTGTCAAATCAGATGTTGTAACATCTGCCTTGACATTATTCTGATGTTGGAATATCAGTATTACCATGTGCTACATGTACTAGATAAATTTCAATCTTCTTCTCTACATAACCATAAACCTCTATAGTTCACAAATTGTGTGATTGTTGTTCCAACATTTGGCATCAAAATCCTTGGTTCTGATCCATAATTCAATATAAAAACATGAATACCATTTCCAATGATATAGTCCCTACAAACCTACCAAATCTTGATGCAAAGAATTACAATAGATGGTGCAAGCAAATGAAGGTGTTGTTTGGCTACCAAGATGTTCTTGGAGTGGTCAAGAATGGGGTGAATCCCCTTGTCAAAGGTGCAACAGATTCACAAAAGGCTACGACATAAGGAAGAAATGAAGAAATATTACAAGGAGATATTTTCAATCCATTCATGTATCGATGGTGACAACTTTGAGAAAGTTGGCGATTGCTAATTAGAAAAGGAAGTGTGGGAGATCTTGGAAAAGGCATATGCAGGGGCTAATAAGGCGACGGTGGTAAGGTTACAAACTCACAAAAGAAAATTAGTATTTATTTAAATGGTGTGTAAGGAGACAATCAATGATTACGTGATGTAAATTATGCAATTGGTGAACCAAATTAAGTCTTGTGGAGAGACTGTTTCATAGTATAATATTGTGTTGAAGATCTTGTGTTCTTTAACATCAAGGTTTGGTCCTTAAAGCTTTTATGGTTTCCAATAGAAGTTTAAAGATTAAGTTAAAGGTGATGGAGCATACGTGTCTCGCTATAGCGATAAGTCAAGATGAGTAGTTATGGCACTACCGTCTTGGGCATCTAAATTTATGATATCTCAATGCACTGCAAAGGAACAGAGTGGTAACCGGGTTGCCATCCATCAACATTCCAGCTGATATTTATGAAGAGTGTGTGCAAGCGAATAAACACAGGTGTAAATTTAGCAAGGATGCAAGTTATAGAACCAAACATCACCTTGAGGTGGTATAATTTAATGTGTGTACGCTGATGCAAGTTGATTCGCGTGATAGCAATAGGTATTTTGTCACTTTTATCGAGGATTTTAGTAGAAAGCTATAAACATACCTAATCAAGAGAAAGGATTCGGTATTTGAAGTGTTTAAGTAGTTTAAGTCCATGGTTGAGCGGCAAAGCGGTCACAAGCTCAAAGTTCTCAGAACGGATAATGGAGGTGAGTATGTCTCAAATGACTCCGTGAAGTTTTGTGATGAAAAAAGCATAGTGTATTATGTAGTACCCCCCTCTACACCCCAATAAAATAGTATTTCCGAGAGGAAGAATCAATCGATTGTGAACATGGTGAGAAACATGTTAAAGGCGAAGAACTTCTCGAAAGAGTTTTAGGTTGAAGTGGTATTCACAGTTGCCTATTTGTTGAATAGATGTCCTACAAATAATCTTGAGAAGATAACATGAGAAGAAGCATGGTCTAGATTCAAATTGAATCTAAATCATTTGAGAGTTTTTGGTTTCATAGCGTATCGACATGTTTTGGATTAACTTAGAAGTAAGTTGGACGACAAAGGGAAGATGATGATACTTGTGGGGTATCACCCTTCTGGAGGTTACAAGTTGTTTGATGTTAAAAACAGGAGGATCGAGATCAGTTGGGATGTTGTAATTAACAAATTGAAGCAAGTAGAATAGCTTGTACTTGGTTACACTCAGAAGTTAGCTGGTTAGATGCAGGCGTTAACTGGTTACAAGAAAGTGTTAACCGGTTAAACGAATGATTTTTTGGATTTTGAGAATATGAAATTGTAGAACAATCGCGCATAGAAGCCTGAACTGAGGAAAATTTTAGAAGACCAACTAGGAAAAGAGGTTTGCCTTAAAGACTTGTGATATGTTCCATGAAAACAAAATCAATGATGATGGAGATTTCGTTCACTTTGCACTTATGGCCGAATCTGAGTCCATTAACACGAAATAGGCATTGAGTGATCCAAAGTGGCTTTATACAATGAAGGAGGAGCTGGAATTGATTAATGAAAATAGTACTTGGGAGTTGGTTGATCTATCTAAAGGAAAAAAGTCAATTGGTGTAAGATGGCTATATAAGGTGAAGGCAAAACCCAAAGGTAAAATAATCAAGCATAAGGCTCGATTAGTTGCGAAAAGATTCTTGCAAAGAAAAGTTATATATTTTGATGAGGTATTTTCACCAGTTTCTAGGATCGAAACCATAAGGATATTTGTTGGAATTGCAAATAGAAACAATTAGTTTATCTATCAAATGAACGTGAAGTCCATGTTTTTAAACGGTCTACTTGAAGAAGAAGTGTATGTAGAACAACCCCCTGGTTTTGTTGTGGAGAATCAAGAGGGTAGGTTCTAAAAGTTGAGAAAAGTATTATATGGTTTGAAGCAAGCTCCGAGAGCTTAGAATAAAAGGATATATGGTTTCCCAGTTGATGTTGGCTTCAGGAAATGTGTGTCTGAGCATAGAGTATATGTGAAGAAGGATGCTAGTGAAGGTGTGATCATACTTAGTCAGTATGTATATGATTTGTTCATCACAAGAAGCAATTATATGAGTATTTATATGTTCAAGAGTGAGCTTATAAAGGAACTCGAGATGAGCGAACTTGGTATTATAACATACTTCCTTGGCATAGAGTTCCTCAAGTTTAAAAGAGGACTGCTTGTGCATCAAAGAAGATATGCCCTTGAGATATTGAAGAAGTGTGATATGAATTATTGTAATGTTGTCATTACACCAACTGAAGCAAGGTTATATCTATCCAAGAGTGAAGAGGAGAAGAATGTAGATCCTACTCAATATAAAAGGTTGATTGTATCATTACGTTACTTGTGCAATACATGGCCAAATTTGGCATTTAGTGTCGGTATTGCGAGTAGCTTCATGGAGACAACGAAGGTGTCTAACTTGGAAGAAGTCAAAATAATATTGAGATATGTAAAAGTATCTATTGGTTGCGAAATTCTCTTTCCTACAGCGGATACATGCAAGAAATGCAAATTTCTCGATTTTATCGATTCCAATTGATGCAAAGATAAAGATGATTATAAGTCTACAGCTAGATACATCTTTATGTTTGGTGGAGCACCAATATCATGGTGTTTAAAGAAGTAATCAGTAGTTTCACTTTCGTCTTATGAGATCGAGTATATTGTCGCTTCATTAAGTGTGTGACAAGTCGTATGGCTAATGAATCTATTGGACGAGTTGGGCAGCAAAGAGGGCGAGGTTTCACACTCTTGGTTGATAATGTTTAATCAATTAATCTTGCTAAGAATCCAATTTCGTAATATTGATTCTCACCCTCAATTATCTCTCTCTATAATTTTATCTTCTCCCTCACAATCTTCTTCTCCACATAACCCTAAACCTCCATTATTCATCAATTGTGTGATTGTATGTTCCAACAATATTTAGGTATAATTTAGGAATATTGTTGGGAGCTTTCTCAATTAAAATTGGAGTTTTCACCTCCTTTCATGATGAATTGAATGTAATGATGTTTGCTATAAAATATTCTAACAGGGAGATTTTGAGAAATCTTTGGCTTGAAACTCATTCAATTTTGATCATTGGTATATTTAATCAAATGGATGAATAATTTACGTACTATATGTTCCTTTAGATTCAAGACATCTCACATTTTCTTTGAGAAATGCATCTACAAAAAAAATTAAGCAATATTTTTGTTTTGTTTATTATGACACCTAGTGAGATTCAATTCATATTCCAAGTCTGATCTAGTAAGATCAGTGGCGCCGTCTATGGGAATCTAGCTTCCCCGTCTTGCAAACTCTCAAAGACCAAAGCTAAAAATCACCTTCTACCGTCATGGGAGTAGTTCCTGTTAGATTCATGAATGTGCATGGGATACTCATAGTTTAGGTACATAATTCGTGATACTTCCCGTGATATTCATAGTTTTAGGCATATGACTCATGATACTACCCGTGATATTCATAGTTTTAGGCATATGACTCATGATAGCGCCCGTGATATTCGTGCGTTTGGTCGGCATACCCATTAACTGGCCGGGACGTTCATCCTTTTAGGAAGTATGTAGGGTAGCCTCCTTGCGGTATCCTAGTGCCGGGCAGGCGAAGTCAGGAACTTGCTTGAGTGATTCATGTTTCTCCCAGGGCGTTCATGCTACTCCCGTGATGTCCCCGATGCGTGGTCAGAACTGGGGTGTCCGTGTTCGGCTTGTTGTGCACTTCTTCCCGCCTCTGTGGCGAGCACGCGGATTTGCTCTCAAATTCACCGGTTTCTTGTGCTTTGTAGGTAAATGGCCGACGATCCGGAATCTTCGAGGCAAAATGAAGTCGAGGACACAAGTACCGAAGAGAACGTTACATTAGTTAACACCATTGATGACCCCTCGTTGGACTGGGTGGGCGCCGAGCCCTGAGGGATTGCCTCGGCGTACTATCGGCATAGCCGGCATACTTATACTGTCGTCGAGCATGGCGGCAGTCAGCCAGGTTTTCAAAAGAATTTTATAGTAATGAGGCCATCAATTGATGCGCGTATCTGCTCGAGTTTACTGAGTACGGGTTCCCTATGTACGAGATCATGTTCAGGGATCTCGATCTTAAGGTACCCTTCAGCGACATTCAAGTCGGGGTGTTCAGCCATCTGAACCTGGCTCCTTTGCAGCTTCACCCTAACTCGATCGCCTTCCTTCGGGCGTTCGAGCTGACGTGCCGTTTTTTGAGAATCGAGGCGACGATTCCCCTTTTCTTCAGGGTCTTTCACCTGCAACGTCAGTCTCGAGGAGGCAGGCATAGCTGGGTATCCCTAAAACAGTCGAAGAGGCTGTTCAGGATGTATATGGATTCGGTAAAGGACTTTAAAGATAAACGGTATGTGCTGCAGTCGGTCACCCAAACCGCCTTGGACTCCTTGTTCGACTCAGAAACCGTGGTGGTCGACGCGAACGGGAAGCCCCTCGTGGATGCTGAGGGTCGTCCCACAGTCGGGCGTATTTCCAAGTTCCCGATTCATTGGTGCTCGGAACATTACGACTATGGCACCGGGTACTATCATACATCTGCGGGGAGCATGAGTGCTGAAGACGAGGAGGCCTATGTTGTCCTTTGCAAGTTCGTTGATAGCTTCTTCCCTGCCCGTTGGGTCACGCGGGAGGGAGATGATATTCTTGACGAGGATGGGTACCCGACATTCGAGGCTCATCCCATCAACACCAAGGAACTCGTCGAGTGCCAATCTTACGGGCAAGCTGTAGATCTTCTAGGTTTCTCGCTTCTGCTCTTATTGTTTTATTCCACTTTTGTTTTTTTTGCTCGCTTACAGCTAACCCGGGTTTTGCTCCTTTTTGCAGGCAACACGGTTGAACGACGAGAGAGGTTATTGAAGCTAACCCAAGACAAGAAGATAAACAAGAGGCTGGTGAGGGCACCGCAAGCCACGAGGATGGGACCACCGGCCAGTTCGGGTGGAGATGCCTCTAGTGGGTCCTCGGGCTCTCCCGACACCGAGCAACCCACCGAGCTGATTACCAGGAAGAGAAGTCGGGCTGAAAACAGGTCGGAGGTTGGCGACGAGTCCGTAGCTGCGAGGGCCTTCGGCTTACCCCCCTGTTTTGTAGAGAAGGATTTCTTCGAGGGGTTTCCTCTGACGGTGAGTAATACCGAGGCTAAGACTATTAGACGGCTTGACAAAGAAAGCCGGAGGAAACAACTCACCGCCAGCATGGTCGGGATGGTGAAGATGGCCAAGATGGCCGTGGTCCTTGCCGAGGAAGGGTCGGACTCCTCTGACCGTGTTAGGGAGTTGGAATCAGAGAAAGCCGCCTTTGCTGCCAACTCTCGTAAGTTAAAGGCGACCCTCGAGCGGTCCAAGGAAATGTTTTGCGAGCAAGCCGACCTGTTGGCAGGGGAGAGGGAAAAGTCTGTGAAGGCTGCTGAGGAGAGGGATTGCCTCCAACTGGACAAGGAACGCTTGGAGAGTGACAACGAACGTTTGTATAAGGAAGTCGAGGAACTAAAAGCTTCTATGCTTCCTGTTGACGAGGAGTCGGAGGAGACAGCCTCTTTGCGGACCCGTTCAGATTTGGTTACACGTATCCGCCTTCTTGAGACAGACTGCATCGGTGCCCTAGCCGATGGGTTCAAGGCCGCGGTCAGCCAGCTCGCCATCCTGAACCCGAGCATGAACACCGAGGTAGTCGGGTTCATGTCTCAGATTATTGACGGTTAGGTCGTGCCTCCTCATGAGTCTCCTGGGGTAGATGCCGGTAGTCCTGGGGATGTTTAGTGTGAAGTTTTTGTTTGGGCCTGCGTGCCCGTTTAATTGTTTTGGGGCCTGCGTGCCCGTGCTCATTTTTGGGGCCTGCGTGCCCGTGCTAATTTCTTGATTTCCTTTGGCCATTGTGCCATGTCTTGTAACCTCGAACATCGCCGGCCTTCTTGGTCGGTTCACTATTAACTTGTCTTGTTCATAAACTTTTTTTAATGGATGTTTATTTTGCCTTAACTTTCTCGTGTCTAGGCTAGCGTTCGACTGTTATTTTTGTGATGAATATTGTTTAAGTTATGTCCTCGAGCAGAGATATCCTTTCGACCCCTTTGATGGTTCGACGTACATCGAAATGCGTCGGTTATGCGGAGTGGAGCCCACGTGTCGAGCGTATGACCCAAATCAAGGTCGTACGCCCGCGGCGTGAACTGCCCATCGCGAGTTGGGTGTTCTGCCATGTGGGTACTTCAACAGTGGAGCTCGATCGAGGTGTCCCTGTCGGGCATTGTCGTTCGACCTCGTTGGCTGAACGACGTTATGTCGTTTTGGTGTAGATCGGGCCCGTACCTCGGCCTGTCTACGTGGTCGAGACATTTCTCTCTGTTGACTAAAGGTGGATGTTCGACGGTGAAAGTCCTCAATGTTTAAGGGCTTTAGCTATAGTACTGTTTTAGCTTAGCAGCGTTCCAGGGTCGTGCTAATGGTTCTCCGTTTAGCTGCTCGAGGTAATATGCCTTGGAGCCTGTGGTGCCATGGACGCGATAGGGTCCTTCCCAGTTCGCGGCCAATTTCCCTTCGCGGGAGTCTTTCTGGTTTCTTTGCAAAACCAGGCTACCGATTTGGAATTCGCGTCTGACGACCTTATCGTTATAACGTAGAGCTATTCGTTGTTTTAGAACGGCCTCACGCAGGGCTGCCCCTGATCGAATTTCCTCGACCAGATCGAGTTCGTCTCTAAGTGCTTCGTCGTTCATTTCCTCGTCGAGAGGCATTTATGTCCGCCTGGAGGGTTCTCTGATTTCTACGGGGATGACGGCCTCGGTGCTGTATGTTAGTCGAAAAGGGGTTTCACCCGTCGTTGAGTGGGGTGTGGTACGATAGGCCCATAAGACGCTGTGCAGCTCCTCGACCCACCCTCTTTTTGCTTCACCGAGCCGGCGTTTGAGTCCTCGCAGGATGACCCTGTTGGCGGCCTCGGCTTGCCCGTTGGTTTGGGGGTGCTCGACCGAGGTAAAATGTTTTTTGGTTCCTAGTTTGGTGACGAAGTTTCAGAACTCGTGGTCGGTGAATTAGGTGTCGTTGTCTGTGATCAATGCCTTTGGGATTCCAAATCTGGCGAGGATGTTTCATTTGTAGAAACGGAGGATGTTGTGCGAGGTGATCTTCGCGAGGGCCTCGTCCTCTATCCATTTCGTGAAGTAATCCACGGCCACAATGAGGAACTTGTTTTGATAAGTCCCTTGTACAATTGGTCCAAGGATATCCATCCCCCACCATGCAAATGGCCACGGGGACGACAGTATGCTCAGCTCGTGAGGGGGGGAGAGATGCATGTCGGCGTGCTTCTGGCACTTGTCGCACTTCTTAACGTGATCTTTGGCATCCCGCTGCATTGTCGGCCAATAGTACCCCGCTCGTAGAGCTTTCCTTGCCATGGACTTACCACCCATGTGTTGGGCGTTAATCCCTTCGTGTATTTCTCATAATACCTCTGGGACTGTGGATTCGTCGATGCACTTCAGGAGGGGGATGGAAAATCCCCTGCGGTACAGCTTATGCTCGAGCACCACGTAGGAGCACGCTCGTCGTTTCGTTGTGGTCGCTTTTGTCTGGTCCAAAGGGAGCTCGCCCTTTGTCAGAAAATTGTACACCGGGGTCATCCAGCATGAAGCGTCTCTGATGGCGTGTACCTCGACTGGGGTCGAGGTCCTTTTAATGCTCGGGCGCGACAGGGATTCTTGTATGATGGATTTGTTCCCGCCCTTCTTTCTTGTGCTTGCGAGCTTCGAAAGTATGTCGGCCCTTGTGTTTTACTCGTGCGGGACGTGTGATATTTCTGCTCGGTCGAACTTTCTCATGCGTTCTTTGACTAAGTTTAGGTATTCAATGAGGCTATCGTTTTTAGCCTGGTAACTCCCTTGGACTTGGGAAGCAACGAGTTGAGAGTCCGTGAAAATTTGTACTTCACGTGCTCCTAGGTCCTCGGCTAGCCTCAGTCCTGCGAGCAGGGCCTCGTACTCTGCTTGGTTATTCTAAGTTGGGAAGGAGAGGGTTAACGAGTGCTCGATCACTATGACCTCCTCATTTTCTAGGAGGATCCCCGCGCCGCTTCCGGATAAGCTGGAAGCTCCAACGACGAAGATGGTCCGCTTGTGCTCTTTCCCTGCGGGCGGGTTGTGAGGGGTCATTTCTGCGACAAAGTCGGTCAGGGCTTGTGCCTTTAGAGCTTTCCTTCTCTCGTATTGAATGTCAAACTCGGAGAGTTCCAAGGACAACTTCAACATTCGGCCCGCCATGTCAGGTCGACCTAAGAGCTGTTTTACCGGTTGGTCGGTTCGTACTATGACTGTGTGAGCCAGGAAATAGTGTCTGAGTCTCCTTGACGCGTTGACGAGGGCTAGAGCTAAATTCTCTATCTGTTGGTATCTGCTCTCGGGCCCTTGTAGGGCTTTGCTCGTGAAATTAACGGGTTTCTTCCCGTCGGTGGTCTCGCGGATGAGAGTTGCGCTGATGGCTTCGTTCGAGACGGCCAAGTATAAGAACAAAGGTTCCCCGTTGACTGGTCGAGATAGAACAGGCGGTTGGGATAGGATTTGTTTTAGGTGGCACAGTGCCCGTTCACATTCCTTGGTCCATTCGAAGGCTGCCTCTTTGCGAAGGAGTCTGAAGAAGGGGAGGGCGTGCTGAGCGGATCTCGCGACGAAGTGGGACAGCGAGGTGAGCATGCCGTTCATGACTTGTATTGATTTTTTTGACGTGGGTGTCGGGAGGTCGGAGAAGGCTCGACACTTGTCGGGATTGGCTTCAATTCCTCGTTCTGTCAGGTAAAAACCGAGGAATTTCCCTGCCTTGACCCCGAACGTGCACTTCTCGGGGTTGAACCTCATCTTACATTGTCTTGCTTGGGCAAAGACTGCTTTGAGGTGGGCTAAATGGTCGGTTTCTGCTCGGGACTTGACGATCATGTCGTCCATGTAAACCTCGAGCATGTCCCCGATTTGTTTGTGGAACATTCTGTTCATCATACGTTGGTATGTTGCCCCTGCGTTTTTTATACCAAAGGGCATTACGTTGTAGTAATAGTTACCCGAGCTGGTCATGAAGGCAGTGCAATGCTTTTCGCCCATGGACATTGGGATTTGGTTATAGCCTGAATAGGTATCCATGAACGACAGTATTTTGTAACCGGCCGAGTTGTCGACCAGCATGTCTATGTTCGGTAAAGGAAAAGCATCCTTCGGGCATGCCCGGTTGAGATCGGTATAATCAACACACATTCGCCATTTTCCATTATTCTTTTTGACTAATACAACGTTTGACAGCCTGGTTGAATACTGGGCTTCAGAAATTAAATTTGCCTCTAAGAGGTCTTTAACAACTTTTTCAGTAGCCTCCGTTTTTTCCGGAGACTGCCTACGTCTATGTTGTACTACTGCCTTAGCGGCTGGATCTATGGTAAGACGGTGACAGGCGACCTCGAGGTCGAGTCCGGGCATCTCTACGGTGCTCCACGCAAATAAGTCAGCATTCTCGCGCAAGCAGGCTTTGATCTGCTTCCTTGCCAAGTCGGGGAGGTCGGTACCAATCTTCACTCCTTTGCTTGCGTCCTCGTCGAGGGGGACGAGCTCGAAGTCCCCGTCCGGAATTGCTCGGAGGGGGACTTGCTGGCTGCTGGGAGGCTCGTCCTGGTCGAAACGGGTGTCCAGAGCTATGGAGTCGACCTTTAGGGGAGCTCTCTGCTCTTCTGCTTTGACGGGCTCTGGCTTGTCGGGCTCTTGTCGTGTTGTCGCTGGTCTCTTAGCAGGCCTTGTCCCAGTGTCGACCGTGTCGCGTCCCTTGGATGCAGCGTTAAAACACCTTGGAGCAGCGGCCAGGTCCCCCTGGATGGTTGCAACCCGTGCCTTCTTGGTGTAGAATTTGATCTTCAAGTGGACGGTGGAGGGTACCGCGGTCAGCTCTACTAGTGTTGGTCTTCCCAGGATGTAGTTGTAGAGGGACGGGAAGTCGATGACGAGGAAGCGCACCTTGACCTGCCTCGTCGTTGTGCCCTCACCGAAGGTAACCATGAGCTCGACGTATCCCACAGGTTTGGAGGTCGAGCCGTTGAAGCCCTGTAGGTCTGACCCCACATAAGGTGAGAGGTGCGAGTCGTCGAGCTGCAGGGTCTGGAAAAATTGACTGTACATCACGTCGACGGAACTTCCTTCGTCGACGAGAATGCGGTGTACGTCAAAGTTAGCCATTCTTGCTCTTATCAGTAGAGGAATGACCGCGTTGGGGGGCCCTCCGGGGAGTTCTTCGAGGTAAAAGGTGATAGGCTCCGACCTACCTTTCACCCTTTCAAAAGTCACCGTCTGAGGAGGGGCAGAGTCGACCAATTCTTCCAACTTCCTCTTGGCTGAATTTATGGTTAGGTCGTTGAATCCTCCACCATTGATGACCATGGTGGAGGGAAAGTACTCCCACCTGCTGTGCATCATAAGCGGCTCTTGCAGGTGTTCGGGGACGTAGAAGTCCTCAAGTGTTGTGACGGAGAAGGCGGTCTGGATGGGAAACGATTCGTCAGATGGTCGGGCATCCTCCTCCGGCTCTCTTGTCTCCCGGGCGTCGCGACGAGGAGTGTCGTTTTGCCGGTATTGGGCGAGCCTCCCTCCATTGATGAGGGTTTCGATGGCGTCCTTTAGGTGGACGCAGTCTTCATTCAGATGACCATGGCTCCTATGGTACTAACAGTAATTGCTCTTGTCCCCCCCGGGCTTGGAAGCAACTGGTCGAGGGCGCTTAACACCGCCATCTTTGAAATCTGTGCTGGAACACTCCGCCAGGATGCGCTCGCAGGAAGCCATGAGCGGAGTGTATTCTGTGAAACGCCCCGAGGGTCCTCTGTGTTCTCGGGCTTCTCGGGGTCTGTCCTCCTTTCTTTTCTCCCCGACTCATCAAGGAGGAGCGACTTCTTGGCGCGGGTTGCTGTTGGATCCGCGAGTTCTGGGGTCACGGGCTCTGTTGGCCGCTTCCCTTTCCTCGTAATCCATATAGGCCCTGGCCTTCTCGAGGAGAGCATCGAATGTTCGGGGCGGTTCGATGCCCACTTCTTTTTTGAACTCCACGCTAGGGAGGAGTCCCCTCTCCAGCAAGTATCTTTTCATGTGGTCCGTGCAGGGGACCTGGATTGATTCACGATTGAAGCGGTTGATGAATTCTCTTAAGGTTTTATCATGTCTCTGGATGATAGCCTCGAGCGCCACTTTGGTCTTTGGATGTCGCCGTGACGCAGTGAACGAGCTTATGAATTGGTTTTTCAAGTTTCTCCACGAGGTAATTGACCCCGGGGCAAGACCCTTATACCAATCCATTGCTGCTTTCCTGAGGGTTGTGGGGAACAACCGGCATTTGATGGGTCCCCCAACGTTATGGTAGTGCAGCATAGCTTCGAACCCATCTATATGGTCGACTGGGTCGGTAACTCCATCGTATTCCTTCAGGTGAGGGGGCTTCTCCATGCTCGGGGGTATTGGAGCCTCCATGATGGCTTGTGATAAGGGACCGCGGGGGTCATCCTCGTCACTTCGCTCTGGGGAAAGGGACGGGGACCTGAGGTATTCTTGGGCACGACGGTCCTGGTCGTGCTGGATGTCCCTCGAGCGGGATGCTCGTTGGTCCGCCCTCCCGTGCCTGTCTCCAGGGTGTCTTCTTTCTTGTCGTAAGGGGTCATGGTTGCGCCCTCCGACTTCAATGATGGGTTGCCTTTCCAAGGGGGGTTGTCTCTCCGATTGTCGGGGGGACGGGCTTCGGGAGGTGTCTCTGTACTGCCTCCGCGGGAGAGACAGGAGACGTACCTATGTTACTCGATGAGGTGGGGTATGAGGCCTCCTGTGTCTCTTCGGGGGTCTTCTGTCGTCCTCTAGAGCCCTCAATCTTTCCCCCTGGGCAAATACGAGGTAGTTGGTTTGATTGATTACCGCGAATAGTGCTCTGGTCGTGGCATCTGCCCCGGCGGGGACAAGGACCTCCTGAAATTGGGCAGCTAGATAGTTTGGGGGAGCCGTATTATCTTCTTCGAGTGGGGGAGGGACTGAAGAAGACGAGGCAGTGGCTCCGTCGCGGTGGCCTGAGGGCCCGGGGATGACGCCCTCGGGGAGTGTGCTATGGCCGGGGTTGCCGGTGTTGTCGGGGATTCCGTTCTTATCCGCGAGGTTGTTGTTGACGTCGACGACGCGGACGTTCTGGTCGTCCCGAATTTGGTCAGCCATGACGGTAGGAGGTGATTTTTAGCTTTGGTCTTGGAGAGTTTGCAAGACGGGGAAGCTAGATTCCCACAGACGGCGCCACTGATCTTACCAGACTAGACTTGGACCGTCACAGCTGGCTTGAATTGAATTTGAGTGAGATGGGGGGGGGTACCTGCAAGACACTCCGATGCTAAAATGAGAGACGGAATGAGCAGGCAAAAAGTGTATAGGCGTGTAATAGATGAATACCTGACCTTCTTGATACATAGGGTATTTATAGCCCCCAGCGCTGGGCCAAGGTCCCCTCATTGGGCTGACCAGATATGGCCCAATAAAGGAACTGCCGGGTTCTACGTGTGTAGTGAGGACTCGCACGTGGTCCCCTTCCTGGTGGTGCTCTGCGAAGAATAAGGAGGGACGAAGACGCGGTCTTTCCGGAGCTTAGAGGATTCTATAACAGTCAGAGTGGACAGAATCTGCCATACGGGGAGGGTGCTCGAGCTGGAGTTCCCTTGGTCGGGGACACTGCGTGTCGCGGGCAATGACGGGCATAGCGACTGCAGTCTGTGGTCGGGCACGTTCGGTGATGGTCCATTTGTGAGCATTCCCCGAGGAGTTGCTTGGATTGGGCCTTTATCTGCGCTATGGGTCAAGGCGGGCCCAGTCCAGAACAATATACATATATAAATAATTAAATGTTTTATTTAATCATATTTTAAAATTCACAAATATTTAATAAGGTTATATTTAAATAGGGTTTAATAGTGATAAATTTAAGACCTGGTACAATTGTCCATCTTATATGTCAGAATTCTGTGTACAAATAAGAATATTAATTTTATTATGTGCACAAATATAAATAAATATAGAATTTAATGAAACAAGATAGAAAAATATAATAATAAATATTATTATTATTATTATTATTATTATTATTATTATTTATAATAATAATAAAGACAAAGTCAAGCACGAAATTGAAATCATGATACACATATATAATATTTTTAATTGAAATAACTACATACATATTTTTAAAGGGGAGTATAGTAGATGGACTAAATCTTGAGGAAAAATTATTGAGATACAAGTATGAATTAGAAGTCTCACGTTGCTTTAAAAAGTGGAGGTTAAGCACTTTATAAGTGAGAAGACCCATATATTTATTATCTTATAGTTTTGGATGAATATGTGGTATCCCTCTCACATGTGTGTTACTCTTGACCCTGGTAAAATTCTCATCCTCATGACTCAATAGAAGGATAGATCTAAGCCCGTGTTTTTCCCATAAATATGTCACTATCAAAACATCAATAGTAGATATTATAATTTTTTTTTTAGAAATATATGATCCATGTCTCTAATCATAATTTAAAAATTTGATGTATTTTGGTCGGTTCGACAATTTAATCATAAACATTAGACCCATCAGTGGCCCAGTTATTTAATCGATAAAAAATTGCCGATTCAAAAATATTATGCAATGTGTATGTGTTGATAAAAAAAATTCATACAAAACTCAAGCAAAAATCAGTTTTGCATCCTTAGTACCTTCTGCTAAGTCATTATTGACTTGGAAGCTAATGCATGATATTACTGCAATAGAAGACAACCCGATTCAAATAGAAAAGCATATAGTTTCAGGTGCTCTCTCTGCAATCATGATATAGAAACTACAAACCACTTACTTCTTAGGTGGAGGTACACCTTGCTTTTTTGGCATTGGCTGTAGTAATTTTTGGGCATGAACATTCATAAAACTAGTTATGAAAGCTTATTCAAACTTGCTAGTAAAGTTGGAGCTCTCAAATTGAGAATATAATCATTGCTCTCATCATAATAATTCTTTTAAAAAAATTTCACACAAGAATGATATCAAGTTTTAAAATAGTAAAATTGACTTTGATAGCAGAGACATTTTTCATGTTAAACAATTAGTCTATATGGCATCTACTTCTTTTAAGGAGAAAATGTACTCTTTAACTCACAAGTTTACACTTATTAAATGCTTTAACTACAAATTAGGACCTTGTCTTGCACCTTGAATCATACAAGTTAATTGGTATTTTTCTAGTCATAATTGGATTAAGTGCAACACATATTGAGATTTAAGATGAATCCCTAGAATATCAACTTGTGGTCACATATGTAGGTTTAATTTAGGAACATCATTAGGAGCTTTCTCAGCTAAGATTGGAATTTTCACCTCCTTTCATGTTATATTGCATGTAATGATGCTTGCTATCAAATATTCTAACAGGAGGAATTTGGGAAATCTTTGGCTTAAAACTTACTCAGTGTTGCACATTTGTATATTCTCTAATGTGAATATTGTCCCTTAGAATATTTAATTGAGTGGAAGATAATTTACATGATATATGTTTCTTTAGATTCAAAATATCTCACATTTTCATATTGGAAAATGCATGTGCAGAAAGATTACCCAATGCAGTTTTTTTTGTTGATTATGACACTTAGTGAGATTCACTTTCTATTTATTTTGTTGTAGAATGAGCGTGTCAAAATTTTGATATCTAGAGTATACGAAGGATGTTTTGAAGTTATCATATGGTGTAAGATCACTAAATGGAGTGTATTTAACAACACCCTTATAACTTAATATAGAATTAGAAATCATGATGAATAGCTTCTTAGTTAATAATTCTTATACTTTTTCAAATGAATAATATGTAGATAGTTATATCCAAATCACAATTATTTATATTACTATAGTAGATAGTCAATAATATAGAATCTAAATTAGTTTATTCGCTTAGATATAATATCTACACTTAAAGCATTCTATAAATGAATAATTATTTCTTATTTTGTTATAATCAAAACCAAGGATGGATCTAGAATTTTATGAGACATGGGCGAAAAATACCAAAGTCGATATATATATATATATATATATATATATATATATATATATATATAGGGTTGTTCCCAATAAGAATGTTGATTCGGAACCAACGATTGAAGATAATGGGGCTCAATGATCGTCACAGTTCACACAGTTTATGCAACATATGATGTATCAAACCAATAGAGGTTCCTAACCCCAAGCGTTTCCGCAAGTTGTTGCGGGTGGTAATTTCTGATATTTCTTCAGGATGAATCCTCATGAGTTCCAAGGTAGTCTTGACCCGTTTATGGCTCATGATTGGTTATCCAACATGGAAATAATGTTTCAGATTGTACCTTGTAGCGAGGAGAACAAAGTGTTTTTTTCTTCCCAGATGATGAAGGGTTTTGTAGCTAGATGGTGGGATAGTGCTTTGAACCTCATGACCAACCAAGGAATTCCAAGAGTCTGGGAACACTTTAAGACCACTTTATTGGATACATATTTCCCAAGTATTGAGGATGCAAAATGAATATGAATTACAGAAGCTCAAACAGGGTAACATGTCAATGACGGAGTATGCTAAGAAGTTTTAGAACATGGTTTTCTACTCCAGGAAAGTCGTGTACGCACCAGATGTAAAATGGAAAGTGGATCAGTTTATGTATGGGTTAACAGGTGAAATTTCTCACAATGTCTCTCATAGAGAGTTTTCTACTTATAGTGAATTATTAAGACAATGTTATGGTACTGAGAACAGTTTGAAAAAGATTTAGACTGAAAGAGAGGAAGTCAGTCAACTTCAGAGGAATTCTAGTGAAGTTCTATTGCACTTGATACCAAGGGGATCACCATCCAAAAGGAAAGCAAGTGTAAAGTAAAATACCAATGTCACCCCAACTGTGCGCTAGTTGTTACAAGCTACATTCTGGGTGATGTAAAATGGCATCCTGGAGATGTTATCATTTTCAGGAGAAAGGGCACACAACAAATGATTTCCCTAATCCGAAGACACTATGAATATCAGATGGATCTTCCCACCTGAGAACCTGAATACAAATATGTTTGGTTGGATAATCTTGTATTGCTTATAATACGGAGTACCATACTCTTTTATTCAATCTATAATTCCTTGTTTGGAAGTTCTTTTGATTGGTTACCTCTAGAAGTAGTTTTGGGTTGTATAAACTCTGAGCATGATGTCTGCACATTGTTGGAACTAAGTGCATCCCGAGTCCTTTGCGTGCCATCGTAGATACGCAGGGTCAGAAAGGAATTGCAAGGTTAATGCAAGTCAGATTGATATATTTGGATTTGAAATTCATGTAGGTGTATTACATAGTTGATCATTGATAAGGATACTAAGGAATTTAGGCATTTGGGGAGCCAAGCTAGTAAACCATACTCAATGTGAGTGAGTCTTGTGTGTATCACTATTATGACTAATGAGGACCATAAGGAGTGGAGCTGAAAGAGACATACCGAGCGGTGATCTCAAGGAGATCAGATCAGTATCCTACTAAGTGTCGATAAGGTATAAGTAGATAGTCATGGTATGACTTTTGGATAGTTCACTCGGATACATGGCCTTGGAAGTAGACCCCCTCATGAGAGTGGTACCTGATGTATACAACACTACCCCACCTTATCAGCATGGTTCATGAGTTATCCTGCCAAGCGAGAGTGGGAATGAGATATTCCCGAAGTTGAGCATGTAAATCAGATTTTATATTTGTAAGAACACGAGCTAGAACTTCCAAGAGATGGAGTAGGACGATTGAGATTAATGATTTTAGATAGGAAGTGCAATGTTATCTTCAGATGTGTGGTCGAGTTGTGTGACTATGTGCATAGTATTAGGAAATCACATTTGTAACCTTGGTGGGCTAAAGTTACATGAAAGTGTTGGCTTGTTGATGACTCGAAGTTCCTTGATGGTATTATTTCATCAATTGGCTAAATCTCGTGTCAACAGAACCCGTGAGTGGGTCAGAATCCTATAGAGGACTTGAAATGGAATATAGCAATAAGGATCGGGTATTGTCCAACAAATCTGGATTAATCTCACCCAACACAGAATAATTCAAAATGTTTTACACTCTTATGGTTGCAATTGTGTGACTCTCACATATCTATCTTTTAGCGAGTGTTGGTCCTAATATCGATCCTTTTGTGTCGGTAAGGTTCTAGTACTATTTTGGGTGGTAGGAACTCTTGAGAATATAGGTGATTTTTCTAAGGAGACTGTAAGATAACTAGTAGTGCCTAGGAATTTTAGGTGTTCCACGTTGTTTGAGTCAAAATAGCATAGTGGAAAGTGATGGAAGAAAGAGCACAATACAATTTCATGGAGGATCAGAGAGGCGATTGTTCCTAGGAAAGGGAGTAAGATCCTTCCACGTCAAGTGTGTGATATCTTATTGGAGTAGTGAAAAGGAAGTAAGACATGTGGTGTGGTATCATTAATTGTAAGGAGTACTTGAAGGATTTTGATCTTGAAACTGAAGTGTCATCCGAGAGAAGCGAATAACGTGGAGGATGCATTAAGTCGTAAAGAAATGCATAAGGCCAAACTAACAATGCTAGATCTTGATCTATTATAAACGTTTTGGAATCTTAATCTCAATTTGCATGGACTTAGAGTGGTGTTATGATGATAAATTTGAATGTTAATTCAAATCTGAGAGTATTGACTATCGAATCAAAATAAGATGTAGTGATTATGGAATTTGGTTAACTCAGCGTAAGGAAGAGTAAGTAACGGAATCTGGGTAGATTTGTGACCAAACAAATCATAATGGTGTAGAAAAGTAGGTAAGATGCAAAAAGGTTAGAAGTTGATCAAGGATTGGAAATAATGGTATGGTCAGATCAAGAAGGCCTTGAGAAGTTACGAAGGAATGAAGATTCTAGTGAGTATAAGTTGAAAGATTGAGTATGTCAGAGAATTGAACCCAAGCAAAGTCAAATTTTAACCAAAGTCGGTGACAAAAGAAGTGTTTCCTTTCTTTAATTGGAAGAAATTTAGGGACGAATTTAAATTTAAGGAGGGGGGACTATAATATCCCATATCCTCTTAAGTGTTATTTTTGTTGTCAATTGATGTCAGTTGGGATAGATTGAGCTCATATATGCTCCATTTGTTATAAATTGGGACAAATAGAGTAATTAGTGAACTCAGTTGAGCTTAATTCTTACTCAATTCAATTGAACTTATTAATAAGTAAAAGAAAGGAATATTTTGGAAACGTTAATGAATGGAGAATTATCCTTTAGAAGAAATATCTCTTTTAAGACATTTTCCTATCCCTCTTATAAAATTTCAACATATAATTTTGTAGTAAGAAAAAAAAAAGAGAAGAAATAAGAGAAATGCAAAGTGAAGAGAAAGAAGAGGAAACAAGGAAACTTGGAAGAAGAATAAGAGAGAGATCTTGAATTAAGAATAAAATCATCTCAATTTCATCATCAATATTCATCTATCAAAGGTGGGTTGTAGTTATTTTCCTAACTTAGAGAAGAAGTTGCAAGAAATAGAACAGTTAGGGTTTATGTTTTTTACCATGATCTTGATCACATGGAAGTTTTAGATGTATGATCTTGATCACATGAAAGTTTTGCTTGTTGCTTGTATAATTTTCATGTTATGACATATTATTTGGTGTGTTTTTGGTGTGTCAAGATATTTTGTGATGAGTTATTGTGCTTTTATTCTACCTGTTCACGTTTTCCACTGGTTCTAGTATTTTTGTAAGTGAGAGACCAGCTCTCTAATCGAGCATTGTTGCATTCTAGAAAATTTGTATTTTTGCTATGTCTCGTTACACCCTTGTTAAGCGAGGAAGTGAATTTTTCCAACTTTGGGGCTACTGCCTCGTCTCACTAGGAGCTCTCTATGGCTCGCTAAGCGAGCATGACAACACAAATAAAATAGTTTGGTTCTTTTTTCCACCATAAAATGGGAACCGTAACTCCGATTATTACAAGACTCGAAGTGTTGGATAGCTAGTCTAATGGGATTTTATATGGAATATAGAAACCATGATTATGTTTCAATTTTTGATTGTATATTGGTAATTAATCATGATGTGTACCTTATTAAAAATATTGTGAAGTGTATCTGTTACATGAATAAAAATGAAATAAATTCCATAATAATAAGTGAGTTTAACGTAGGATCATGATTAAGTTAAATGATTAGAAATATAACTTAGGCTATGGTAAATAACTTAGGTTGTGATACTCTAATGTAAGAGGTGCCTCGGTGTGCATCCATATTCACTAAAGATGAGTCGTCTCATCTACGAGAAATTCGAAGGCATAGATGAGAAACGATGTCATAGTTGTGATTCAACTAGCTTGTATGGAAACACATTGTTATAGTGTGACTGTGATGGAATCACATGGTAGTTGTGATGTGAACCCATGGTGATTGGAATATAATTACATTTTTTTTAATGAGAATAATCACGTATTCGAGAAAAACCGTCATTCGCACTTGTCCCGAGTTCGAGACTTATATAGAGTTGTAATCAGGAAAGACGAATCATTTATACATATGATTTTAATTCTATTAAGTGTATTCCATGCAATAGAGTTATATACTTTATTGAAAATATCAACTAGATGATAAAATCCATATAGTGTATGTCCGATATCCAATAAGCATATATGGTGGAAAGGGCTTGGTGGTTTCCTTTTAGTGGAGGTCTGGTATCTATTGACCATATCTGATGGCGAGTGTAACCCATGCACTAGTGGTTTGGTATCTATTGATCATATATGATGAGGAGTGTGTTCTATCCAGTGGATGTATAGATCTTATTGATAGAGGTTGAATCCATGCAGTAGATGTCTGGTATGTATTGACCATTTCTGGTAGATAGTATAGTTTGTGCAGTAGAGTTCTAGTTTCTCCATCAACCATATTTGATGGATGAGTTAGTAGATCTTTGTGACAGGTTTTGGGATAATCACCCTTGTGTTACAATTTACATTTTCTTATAGTGTTTCATTGAGTTATGTGTGTAACACTCCAGATTTAGAATTAATTATTTAACTGATTATTTATGAATTATCAGTGATTACATGTGTGATATATGATGATATGTTATGGGTAGTGAATGACTAAGGTGTTCATTAGAATAATTTGGATTTAGATCATTTTAGTTTAATTATTTAGATGTTATAATATAGTTTATATTATATTTAGAACTATTTAATAATAATTAAATAGAATAATTGGTGTGTAGAGGTATTAAGGGCATGGTGGTGATATGTGAAAATAAGTGAGGGTAAAAGGGGAATAACACAGAAAGGGGTCCAAGGGGTAAAAAGAGAAAAGGGAAGAATTAAGATCATTTTTGGTACGATCGGGGAATAGAAACAACGCGAAGAAAAGCTAGGGCTTA
Source organism: Vicia faba (assembly GCA_948472305.1). NCBI lineage: Eukaryota > Viridiplantae > Streptophyta > Magnoliopsida > Fabales > Fabaceae > Vicia > Vicia faba. The sequence continues at coordinate 694,692,144 of OX451735.1, forward strand.
GAGGGGGATTCAGTAGAACTCGAAGAGAAAGAACCAATTCGCTGAGATATTAAGGTAAGGGGTTTAATCGTAGTTCGTTATGATTAATAGAGGGTTAGGGTAATGTAGGGTTTTATTGTGTGATTAATTTGATGAACACATGATGAAATCGATGAAATATGATGACATTGTTGATGTTGATAATATATGATGTAAATGTTGATTTAATGATGTCTGTATGTTATTGTTTATGTTCGATATGATATGACAATGTATTTTGATGATGATATGTGATATATGATGTTTGTACTGTATTTTGGACTGTGATGATGTGGATGTGAAATCAAAATTGGAATGGGGATGGACTATTATAGAAATCACAACTGAGAAGTTATTGTTTTGAAAGCATAGTCGGGCGATCCAGCGGCGAGCCAGTCGCCCAACGTCGTCGGGCGAGCCAGTTCGCGAGCTAAAAGGTGAAAAGGGTGAGCTCCTATAAAATGTATAGAGTGAGACGCGTCGCTAGAATGACACCGGGCGAGGAGGTGGTTAGTAGAGGGTGAGTAGAGGCATAGATAAAGGAGGTGGAGAGTAGAGTGCGAGCAGAGGCGTCAAACAAGGAGGTGGCGAGCAGACCTGGCAGTGACTTCAAATTGTTGTAACTTAGGCTTCAAAAATATGTTTGATGCGCAGTTCGAAGCATTAGGGAGGTAATGCACTGAACCATAATATGATAATATTACATAATTTATTTGATGCATGATTCCAATACCTATGTGTTTATGAGAATGATCTATTACATGTTTTCTATGTTATGATGTTTTATTTTTTTAATGATGAATGTGATGTTTCTATGAAGTTTATATGATGTTGTTGTGATGTAATTGGTGTGATTTATGATGATGTTTCAGTGATGTGCATGGTTAATGTGTTTACATTCTATGTGAATGTGATTATTTGATTGATGATGCACTTGGCTATCCGTGGTTGAATTTTATATGACGTTTTTGTGCATCATGTATTCATACCATTTTTGGATGGTGGTCCGCTTATGATGAGCCTCGGTGCTATTATGCAGATTGTGTGGATTTATGATGTGCTCTGGTTCCAAGAGGGAATCAATCCTATGGTGGGAATATTTGGAGGGTTATGAATATATGTTAATAAAATATTCGTACCACATGTGTTGTACCCCAAAATTTTCCCTCTCACTTATCAAGAATTCTCTCACAAGATCTCTTTGACTCAAGACTGGATTAGGGTTTGACCAGCTCAAGACACCTCCTCAAGCACTGATGGCCAGAATTAGGGTTTGAGTTTTCACAAGGATTTTTGGACTATCAATGCTTCATATGACTTTAAAGGATCATTAGGGACCCCCAAGATTACTCATGTCAAGTTTCAAGCCTTGAATCACACTTTTGATCAGTCAATTGGACAGTTGACCTAAAAATCAACTGTATTGGGGAAAAAGTCAAACATGGCCAATTTACAGTCAAAATTCATAATTTTTTATCCACATCAACATCATAGACTCATATGTATCATTTGATCAATTTTGGACCATAATTCCTCAAGAAATTTGATCAAATCATCAAAAGGGCAAAATGCTCAAAATTAGGGTTTTGACTGGGAAGGGGCAATTTCTGATTTTTGACCTAGCAAATGATCAATTGGTTTGAAGCATGATTTCAAGAGTTCAATTTCATCATTTTGACCTAATAACATGATTCAAAACATTTCAAGTCCATTGGATTGACAGATGAATTTTTCAGTCAATTGATCAAAAGTCAACTGTATACTGAAAAGTCAAACTTTGACTTTTGGTCAAAATCAAATGCCAAAGATCATAATTCATCAAAACATGTCAAAATGGGAAAGTTGTTCATCAAGAAATCAATGGTTGAAGATTTTGTTTTGAAATTTGAAATTTCTTAACTTAGAAATTTTTCTAAGTATAGAAAATTTCTTATTTTTTCTCAACTTTAAGCCAAATTTTCACCATGATACAAGATGATTCAAAGGAAACTCCCAGCATGAAATTTGTAGATCTCCATGAAAACTAAAACTTTGCTTCACACAATTTCTCCTAAAAATGCTTGGATCTCAAGATATAATTTTGTGAATACATGCTCATGAACTAAAATAACTTAGTGAAATTTTGCCCTAGTTAGGCAGGTTTTTGACCTAACTTCATCTTCATGCTATTTTTTCACATAGTTCCAAGGGGAATCTTTGAAAGAAATTCAAAGATGAGTTGTAAATCACATTTCAAGCTTTCCAAATGTCAAAGAACTCCGTGAGATCATTTTTGAGTAGGGAGAATCGAAAAGATGAAGTTGGCAATTTCTCACTTTGATTTCAAGCCATTTCATGATGAACCAAAATTCAAATTCAAGCCTAGGCTTCATAATCTTTACTTTTCAGGACTCAAACTTGTTTCTCACTCCATAATTAAATGTTTACACAGCTGATAAAGCTTTAATCCAAGCATTAGATCCTTTGTCCAAGCTACAATTCCATTTATGGCACAAAGTTGCCATTTCCATTTTGATAAACACAACTTTTGCAATTGTCAACTCCTTGAGCTTTGCACTTGTTCTTTCTGCACACACAAACCCTATAAACCAAAGTCAATGTGTCTAAATCATCTACCAACTCAGATCACGCTTGTACAAACACATAGAGACTTGTCTCCTCACTTTTCTTCAAAAGCAAGTTATAGAGCCAAAAGGCTATAACTTAGAAACCTGGTTTGGAATTGATTTAAAACCTTCTCTATACTTATACACAAGGGTATTACAACCTAACACACGAATGCTAAAGCTCAGAAACTCTCCCAAACACTCTATCACTGAAAATCTGCCATAACTTGCAGTTTTGCACCTTACATAGCAATCTCAAAAACCACTCGTGCGTTTTGAGTTTTAACCACCTAAACGCTTAATATAAATCATATCTAAGTGTTCCAGACCCCTTTTCCCTCACTGTAACTCCTCCTTCTCCATCTGCCATTTTTACATTTCAAGCTTGCAGGTTGACTTGAGTAGGGAGATTCAGAGACTTTCAGGATAAAGTAAACAGATCCAGACAAGCTAAACAGATCCTCAGGCCTTCTCAAAACTTGCTCAAACTCCATTCACGATCTCAACTGAAAGAGGTAAAACTCAAACTTCTATCTCTTCATACAAGCATCCTTTGGTCTTGATTTGTGAAAACAAAATTTAGATATCCTTGAACTAAAGCCAACCATGTTCATAGATTTCATTTATATTCATTGTGTATAGAGAATTTTGGATTTGAAATTTCTGTAAAAATTAGGTTTTAAATTAGGGCCAGTAAAATTAGCTTTGATCTTTGATTTTTAGTTTACATGAATTATATGGTTGAAATCGTGGGAAGAAATACTATCACTTTCATGTTTGGAGTTTCGATTTTCATGGAGAAATGAGAGAGATACAGGTGGTCCGGCCATGGCTCAAGGTTGAAGATGAAGTTGCCTTCAGGAGACGTTTTCTAATATATATTTATCTTTGTGTTTCAATAAACGGATGTACAGCCACCCCAATGGTAAGGCAGCGCGTGTAAATTCCATAGGTCATGGGTTCGAGCCTTGGCGCCTGCCTTTTGCAATTTTCCATACTTTTTCCATTTTTTTGTTGTCTTTTTGCAGCGTGGGCTTCAGTACATTGGGCCTTGTGTTTTTTTGCTAACCTCCTGCCTCCTATTTGCTTGCAGCACCCCTGGCCCATATCATTTATTTATTTGTTTTTGTTTTCATTTTATTTTCTTAAAAAAATATTTTCTTAATATTCAAAATCATAAAAAAATATAAAAATGCTAGATTTATATTTTGGTTCATTTTATTTTATTTTTTCTCATAGAAAATATTTTTATTTAGTTACATATCATATATTTTTTATAATAAACTTGTAAATTAAATTAACTAGATAAAATATTTATTTTTTCTTCATACTCATTAAATATTTTATTTTAACATAAAAAAAGGGACCAAACATATCTCATAATTGCCATATATTATTTTTCAAGACAAAAAATACAAAAATACTTACTTTTTCTCAAAGAAATTTATTCCCTTTTAATAAAATAGAATTAGGGTTTAATCAAAATCTTTTCTAAAAATAATTTCCTTTCCTTATTAATTTGAGTTTAATCTTGATTTATTTATTAGGTTTAGGTTAAAACTTTTTCATATAAAAACCAAACAAAATCTTCTTTTGCATTTACATATCTTTGCATATTTAATTTATCTTGTACATTATTTATTCCAATATTTGTTCAAATTCAATTTGGTTGTAATAGATTAATTAGGTTTATATTATTGCAATCCCCATTCATAAATTTGTATACCCCCTCCCACAAAGTGTTGTAATAGCGTAGTAATCTTTAAATTTCGCAATTTATCGCTTTTATATGACATGCTAGTAATTAGGGCTTGTATGGCAAGATAAAACCAACCAAATAGAAAACCCTAATCCAAGACAAAATCAAGCATGAAAATGACACACTTTCACACAAGCACCCTTAGGGTTACTCCACTTGGTTGCCTTATACAAAAATGGCCATATTACGCATGTAAGGTATCTTAGCAAAACAAACAAATACAAGATCATAGTCCCTCGATGACGCTATTCAAAGTTGCCTTACAAAGTTGATCTTAGTCCCTCAAAAAATGCTAAGATACTTTGCAACATTGCTAATCATGGCTATACGATGACCCACACCCGTCCCGTTTACATCCAAAGATACGGTTGCTTACCAAATCAATGGTAAGACAACAATATCAAAGGAAAATAAAATGAACAAGAAAGACATTTGAGTAGGTAGATTACTTTTAGTTACTTGCTCCATCTCAAACAAATATCCTTGCTATTTTAAAAACAAACACACACATTTCCAAACATCTTGCAAACATTGAAAACATTTTTTTTCAAAAAGACAAACATCTTTGTATACATTCTTACGAACAAGAATCATTACAAAGAATGCCTAAACAATGGCCTCTTTTACAAAATACTTTCAAAAAACCACACCAAGCATAATTTCAAACAAAAGCAAGTGATCTAGCAAGTAACTAAGAGCCCATGGAAAACCATGGATGAAAAGGGTGCTAATACCTTCCCTTTTCATAATATACCCCCCGAACTCAAGAAATAATCTCAAAGGTCTTTCATGTGCTTTTTCACCTTTCCTTTTGGATAAAAGAAAAGTCGGTGGCGACTCTTGCTAACCGCAACATTTGCGATCAAACGCAAAATCTTCAAGTCAGTTCTCCCACTGTATCACAACATGCATTGAGTTCAATTGTGTTGCATTAACATCTTATGTGACATTACATAAATTTTGTTGATGAGTGTGATGCGGTGGGAGAACTGACTGGATGTTTTACGTTTTGTTCGCACTTGTGCGGTTAGCAAGAGTCGCCACTGACTTTTCTTTTATCCAAAAGGAAAGGTAAAAAAGCACAGGAAAGACCTTTCGAGATTTTCTCGGGTTCGGGGGTAGATTATGAAAAGGGAAGGTATTAGCACCCTTTTCATCCATGGTTTTCCATGGGCTCTTAGTTACTCGTTTAGATCACTTGATTTTGTTTGATTGTGTGCTTGTGGTGTGGGCTTTTGAAAGTATTTTGAAAAATCTCTTTGTAATGGTTCTCGTCTCTATAAGAACATATACAAAGTTTTGTTTCAAAAAGTGGTTCAAAGATGTGCTTGTGAATCGTGTTTCGAAAAGTGTTTTGAAAAGAAGTTTTGCAATGGTTCTCGTCTCTATAAGAACGTATACAAAATGTTGTCTTTTTGAAAATGTTTTGAAATGAGAGTGTAGGTGTGAAAAAGTTTTTGTTGTGAGCAAGCGAGTAACTAAGAGCGAATCTATCTACTCGAAAGGTCTTAAATTATTCTTTTTTTCATCCTTTTAATGGTGCTATCTTACCATTGATTTGGTAAAATCCCCATCGTTGGATGTGAAGGGACAAGCGCGGGTCAATTTCACAATCATTGAAGGCAACTTGTGAGACGCTTTAGCAATTTTCGTAATGGACAAGATATTTTTAATCGAAGGTAACATCGAGGGTCATCGAGGGACTATGATCCTTTTTTATCGAAGGGTCATTGCTAAAGTGTCTCATATTCGAGGGACATGATCGTATTTCCGAGGCAACGAGCGAGGTTACCCTAGAGGTGTGCGTGTGAAAAAGTGTGTTGCTTTCAAGTTATTTTATTCTTTGATTAGGTCATCTAGCGATTGATTTTTGAGTCTTGCCATACATGCCTAGTTACTATACAGTATATAGAAAACAGTAAATTGTGGGAATTGAAATTCTACGCTATTACAAAGTATTCGGGAATGGGGGTACAATTGTTACAAATGGGGATGAATCAAATGAGATAGCAAAATCCAAATATCAAACAATACAACCAAATCGAACTTTTGTGCGATTTATATAAAGCTATGACAATTCATGAAAATAATATTAACAAAATATGAAATGCTAAATATTTACTTGAAAAGAGAAAAATAAAACCTATTCTAAAAAATAATTAATTGACTAAAGAAAATTAAAATCTTTATTAATTTTTTGTATTTTATTAATTATGTAAATTTAAAGAAAGAAATGAACTAAATTATTGTTTTTGGTGTTTTATCATGTCAATTAAAATTAAAGCAAAAAAATTAATAATAATAATAAAAAAAGATAAAAATTAATTAATAAAACCTAAGTCAAATTAATAGAAAAATATTTTAAGTTTTATTTAGTATTTTGCAAAACAAATAAAATATAAGAAGAAAAACAAATTAAAAGAAGAAATAATGGGCTTAAGGATGTTTAGGGGTGAGGCCCAAAGAAAAAGGTGTTTTGCTGTGACCAAACAAAGTCAGATGGGGGTGTATCCAGTAGAGGAGAATGGGCTTAAGGGATTGACTTGGGGTGAGGCCCAAAGGAAATGTTGTACTTGCTGTTATAGAAAACGAACCAAGGGGGGGGGGGTGGATTAGTAATGGCGCATGGGCTTAAGGATTTGTAAACAAAAACAGGCCCAAGTTCTCTTAAGCTGCATAATTGTTGATTAGGGGTTCAAAGCAAAATTAGGGTTCTGAGACCCTTTGTTACAGCTGCGCCGTTCATCTCCTTCGTTCACTCATCCTTTCCATTTTTCGTTCATCTCTGTTCATCTCACTATTCGTCCCTTCCTAATTTGGTGAACATAATCGCTCCTTATTTCTTTATCTCACCATGGTTCGCGATTTTGAAAATCTAAGTTTGGATTTGAACCCTAGAAACAAAGAAATTGGTTCGTCTGATCTTTCTCTCCAACTCTCAGTCGCCGGAATGCCGCCTCTCTAATCTAGCTTCTAGTGACTTTCTTAGCAAAAGGGTGAGATTTTTTACCTTTCGAAACTTAACGATTTCAATGGTTTTCTTTTCATCTAGTTCATGTTTCTGCTAATTAACTTTCTCTTTTTTAAATGCATGACAATACATGATTATGGAAGATTTGGAAAGAAAGGGAAACCCTACCTGTTGAAGTATTTTCTATGAATGGGACGGCGAGGTGGCGACCGTGTTCCGTGGTGGCGGGATTTGCGCGAGGGGGAAGAGATGATGATGGAGGCCTTGCTTCTGACTCTTTGGTAACTCTTTCCTTATCTCTGTGTTTTGAATGATGATGGTGCTATTCGATGGATTTTGGGATTTTTGTGATTGTTGGATGTTGTTTTATCAGTTGAATGGTTTACTGGTTTTTGATTTTTGATGATGTTTTTAGTTTGATGATGTTTGCTGATGGTTATGATTTGATAATGGTTACTGAGACTTTCGTGAGGGTTACTGTGTTTTTGATTGTTGGAGTTTGTTGCAAGTCTTTGGTTATGTTTTTGGTTATGGTTCTTGACAGGTTTTGTTGATGGTACTGGTTTATGTTCACAGGTTTTTGGTTGGCATGTTTCAGGTTTGATGTTTGGGACTTGCTGAGCTTTTTTTGTTTTGTTTTGGATTGATATTTGGCTTAGTATATTTGTTAACAGGTTGCAGGTTTTGTGAGTTTTGAAAATGGTTTGAGGTTTTGTTGTGGTCTGCTACTGTGTGCTGATGAACATGTTGCAGGTTTGATGAGTTTTGGTTTATAGTATTTGAGATTTTGATGGCAGTGATGGTTTGAAACTTTGAGGTTTTGGATTTGTGGATTGACAGTTTGAAGGTTGGTTTGGTTCAGTGAGTTTGAAAAAAGGTTAACAGGTTTTTGTTGCTGGTTTTGATGATAGTTCTGGTTTGAGACTTTGAGATTTTGGTTTGACAGTTTTTGTGTTATTTGGCTTTGAAGTGTTTAACAGGTTTTGTGACTTTTGGTTTTGAAGTTTTGGACAGGTTTTTGAAAAATGGAGACTTGTTTTGGTTTTGTTACCGTTTTGAGAGGTTTATCAGTTTGGGATTTTTGACAGTTTTGGAGGTTGGAGACTTTTTTCATGTTTTCCGAGTTTGATAAAAAATGTTTCTATCTCCCTTGCTTGAGAGTTTTATTTACTGTTATATTGGTGTTGCATTGGTTGAATTCCTATTCAAAATGGTGGGAAAACCATCAAATTTTGAATATTTTGGCATATTGTTCTTATGCCCTTTTTGTTGCAGTTTTGTTTTCTAGCAACTTCTATGCAATTTGTGACAGTCAAGGCAGCATGGTTGTGCATCCCAATAACCTAGGTGACTTCTTTCCTCTCTTCTCTCTCAATGACACTAGGAAAGAAAATTGCTTTTTGCCCCTTTTTCTAATTCTGAAAAGTTTGCAAAAAATGGAAAATGATGAATTAGCTTCTTGAACAAGCTTTTGCTTATTTTGACTTAGCTTATTATATTGCCATACTTCTGCTTTGCTGCCTGCTCTAGCTTATGCTGTTTGCTATTTGCTTTTTGTCCAATTTTGCGCTGCTGTTTGGGCATTATGTTTGGTTTGCGCTGCTATTTGCAATATTTGTTTGGCTGCTGTTTGGGCATTCTGTTTGTTTGGCTGCTGTTTGGGCTTTTTGTTTGTTTGGAAAGTTGTTTGGGCATTTTGTTTGTTTGGACAACTTGCTTGCATTTCTTGTTTCTTCTTTTTGTGAACCAAGAAGAATAATCTTCTTGTGATTTGCAAATAGAGAAAATAAATTGTGATGAATTAAAATGGCCTTCTGATTCAAATTTGCAAACTTTAATGATGAATAGCACTTTTTCTTTTGAAAATTCTTGCTCATGCCCAAATAATTTTGTACTAATCACATTTCCTTTCTTTTGTTTTCATGTGAGCACAATTGGATGTGACAAAGCAAGGGAGGCAAGAAACTCTGTGCAAGCATGGAAGCAAAGGAACTTCAGTCAAATTTAGGCATAGATTAATTCTCCTAGACCAAACATTTGTTTGGATTTTCTTTGTAATTCAGAAAAAACATTCTTGTATTGTATCCAACAATTGTACTAATTTATCTTTTAAATACAACAAGTTGTAAAACATAGAGTATTTAAAAGAACAAATTATTTTGTAACAATGTCTGAAAAATTGGAGAAAGTCTTATGAAATATTCTGGTGTCAATTGAAATCCTTTACTGATAATAACTTGTAATTTTATCTTTGCATCCTAACTGATTCTTAAAGATTCCCAATCAAGATAATTGAAACAAAATGCTCCAATCTGATAACTTAAATTCTAATTCTGTAATCTTGCAACTGCGTTCCAAACAAACAGGCACTGTATATTCCATTTCCTAACCAAGCAAATGTTTTAAAAGACGCAAGTCATCTGGTTAACCTGGATCAAAATCATGGTCGTCCCAAATGACAATCTCAATCTCTTGTCCCAAATAAACCATGTTCTGAGAACAAACACTATCTTTTCAGTAAACTTGAGAAAGCATGAAGAATTGTGAAAACCAATTGAATTTATGAGAACTCAATTTCTTCTGAGGAATGCAAGAAAAACCCTAATTGCTGGTTTACTGCCACAGAAGAGAATCTGTCTGATCGATTCCTGAGCCAACTTGAATATCTCAGAAATCCTAGGGTTGTGTTTTCTATGAAAAATGGGAGGGCAAATTTTGGGGTACAACAAATGCCCCTGTTCAATCTTCTTGAACCTGAAGAGTTAGATTGGCGAGTTTTATCGTTCGTGACTCGAAGGTAAAAGATGATTGGACACTAGAGTGCCCATAAATTTGCACTCGATAAAAGTGTAGCTGAGGGAATGGGCTTAAAGATGCCATTTAGAGAGGTGTTAGAATTTTGTTGGAGATGGGCTTGTAGATGCCATCCAAGAATGTTTGGTTGTAAATCGAAAGAATAAGCATCAGAATGGTGTCTGTTGTACCCCAAAATTTTCCCTCCCATATTTCTCAAAAACATTGCAAGAAAGATCTCAAGTTGCTCAAGGTAGTCCAAGGTTTGGCCAGACAAACTCTCTCCTAAGGCAGTCTACCTCAAATTAGGGTTTCATGTTGCATCAAGATGCTTGAGTCCAAGGGACCCCAAATGCTCAACATTGTCCTAATATGTTCTCAAGATCATCTATGTCAACTTTCAAGCCCTACAAAGGAAATTTGCTCAGTCAATTGCTCAAAGGCCTGAAAATCGACTGTGCTAGGGCAAAAGTCAATTATGGCCCACATATAGTCAAACTTCAAGATTTTTGGTCAACATCCTCATTTTGAAATATATTTCATCATTTTATCAAGGGTTGATCATGATTCATCAAGGATTGCTCATAATTCATCAAGAACCAAAAGTTGTTAAATTAAGGTTTTGCAGGAAAAGTCAACTCAACTTTGACCAAGCATAACTTTCTCATACTTTATGAGAAATGACCCATCCAAAGCTCATTTTGAATAGGATTCAATTCCCTACAATCCATCTTCATCTCCCAAGTTCAAAATATGCATTCACAAGAAGTTATGAATTTGTATATTATAGGTCATTTTGAGAAGTCAACAAAAACACCATTTTTGTCAAAGCTTAATACATGAGCATGGAATATAAAATTGAGATGATACTAAAAGGGTTGATTATAGGACATCTCAAGCTTTCTAAAAAGTCCAAGAACACCCTCATAAGGTTAAAATTGAGAGATATATGTATTGTCAAAGTTGGACAATTTTTGAAAAAATGCATGAAGCAAATATTGACCAAACTTGGATTTTTTTTCTCCAAATAGACCTATTTTTTCAAGTTTGAAACTCATTCCTAACATGGTCCACGACCTCTAAGCCCACCCATACATTTTTCTACTATTTATGCTATTTATTTTGATATTTTATTCATTAAAATTCTGAATTAAATAAATAAATAATGGAAATAATGTAAATTTTGATGTGAATCCATTTTGGGAAAGTTTTATGCTGGTTTATGTCAATTGATTTCGTGCAATAACTTTTCAAATATGTCCAGGTTCATCCACATGTGAAAATGACATAAAATCATCAAATATAGCATTTTTTTCAAATCTTGATCATGGTCTTAAAACACAACCTTATGAGGGAGATTCTTTCCATGCTTTCTTGTCTCCTCATTCTCCTCTATAAATATAGAGCCATACAAGCTTGAAAGGGAAAAAAATCCTCTCTAAAAAGGTCTCAAAAAGCTCTCTAAAAGCTCTTCAAAATGCTCTCAAGAAATCCTAGAATTGGTGCAAGTCATATCTCGAGGTTCCGGTCTCTCGCAATTGACATCAAGCCTCAAACCATCCTCTTGAAGTCCTCAGGAGTCTTACAAGGCCCAAGAGCAATCCATCACACGCCTAGCACGCCCCCGTTTGACAACACCGGTTTGGTAAAATTTTAAATTTCGATTCTCTAATTTTAATCACATTTTATGGTATGCTAACGTTTGTTTGAGTTTATATAGAACAATTATGGATGGTTGAATCATAGGTTCCACGTAAGAATAAAAAAAACACCATAGTTAGAGCATGAAGCTTTCGAAGATTCGGGCTCGGGAATACTCTTTACACCTCCCAAAAATGTTGTTTCAGGCTCATTTCTCACTCTTTATTTCTTTTTTATATTTTCAATTTATTTATTTATTATCTATTTTACTAACCAAATAATTATTTTCTTTTTATCAAAAAATCACAAAAATATTATTTTTCACAATTAAGGTCTAGATTTTATTTTTATTAAAAAAAATCAATTAATTTAATTAGGTTATTAATTTTAGACAATTTTAATTTCCTTTTGTAAATAATTAAAATTAATTAGAATCAATAGGCTTTTATTGTTAACTTAATTATTTTATTTCTTTCCTAAAATAACAAAACTCCAAAAATATGTCATTTAATTATTGTTCATTAATTTAATTAATAACCAATTAATTTTGCACTTTTATTCAAGGATTTAATTTCTTTTCTTAAAAAATATTAAAAACAACAAAAAGATTTTCTTTTAATTAAGAGGGTCAAAACCCTAGTTCTCGCATTCAATCTAATTTTCTCGCGCGCTTTATTTTTATCCAATTATTGTATCTGCTCCCGATTTGTAATAATTAAATTAGGACATTTTTTTATTTTTACCGCATTTAAATTTCAAAGGGTTTGTTTTTGGCTATGTAAATACCCGAAGCCTTGTAATAGTTAGTTTAAATTCCGCACTTTAATTTCTACAAATATTCAACTGTTAGATGTTTGATAATAGGGTTTGCATGATAAGAATGTATGGCTAAATTTAAAACAGTTAGATCACCCTAAATGTGCAAAGATAAATAATCTGAAATTGAATCATTCGCACATGCGCACCCCTAGGGCACACTCCCACTTGGTTGCCTTCGTACACGGTCATTGAGTATAGGTTGTTCTAGAGGTCACCCTCTTGTCTAAAAGATCATAGTCGCCTCGAAATGGTTGCCTCGGATATTGTTGCCTCAAACAAATGATCTAAGACATTATGGTTACCGCTAAGGCGTCCTAACATTGCTTTGGTGACCGTATGTCCCTCATTCGAGTTGACCCTTAAACTCCAACAACGGAACTACCTACTAATTAATAGTAGGATAGCATTGTCTAAAGGAAATTAACATAGAATGATTCCTTTTTCGAGTAGGTAGATGGTTCTCAAATACTTGCTCTTTCAAAAACAAAACTTTTCACACTTACACTCCTTTTCAAACAAAGTTTTCAAAAAACACTTCATTACACTCTTGAGGACAGAAGGAAGAGTTAAATCGAAGTTTCAAACAAAAACTTTTTCAAACCCACAAGCACCAAGAAAACAATTTTGAAAACAATTGAGCAAGTACCTAAGAGCCCGTGGAAAACCACGGATAGAAAGGGTGCTAATACCTTCCCTTTCTATAATCTACCCCCCGAACCCGAGAAATATCTCGAAAAAGGAATTTTTCTGTGCTTTTTTCCTTTCCTTGTTGGATAAAATAAAAGTTGGTGGCGACTCTTGCTTACCGCGACATTTTGCAAACACAAATGCAAAACGTAAACCAGCATTCCAAAAAACAGTCAGTTCTTCTCACCGTATCACAGTGTCTGTATATGGAACGTATCTAAGCTGTATCTGTACTTGAATCTGAATAAGTAGCAGAATGGCTTCCGTGTCTGGAGCGTATATGAACTGTATCTGAAACTTGAATCTGAATAAGTAACAGAATAACTTCCGTGTCTGGAGTGTATATGTACTGTAACTGAAGTTGGGATCTGAATGAGTGACAGAATGACTTCCGTGTCTGGAGTGTATTTGTATTGTATCCTGAAATTTTTGAAATCTGAATGAGTAACAGAATAACTTTCGTGTCTGGAGTGTATATGTACTGTATCATGAAATCTTTGAATATTTGTTAAAGATAGCTGTTAATCTTATCCTGAAAAGGGTAAAATGTTAGCTGAAACACAAAGTTATGTTGCATGAAATGTATGATGCAATAAACGTGTTTTATCCATGTTTATGATACATGAATGTAACGTATGCGTGTGTAAGCTGATTTTCCGTATTGCTGAGGAAAATAAATCCTTGACTGGTGTCGGGGAAAATAAATCCTTGACTGCTGAGGATTCCGCTGTGAGAGTAATGCCATATACTTCTTGAGGAATCTTCTTGGGGAATCCATAGAATTTTAATGACTTCTACTGGGGACTATTGACGGGAGTCTTTGTTCTGTCGAGAAGCAATAAAAACTCTGTGGGGAAAAAGTTTATCCTGTAGTGAAAAATCTGTGGGGAAAAGCTTATTCCGCTGGGGAGTTCAGGAGTTTCGGTCGTCTGCCACTCTACTGGGGAGTTACCCTAGGTTGGGGAGAAACAAAAGTTAACCGTTATCTGGCTGATTTTCAGGCTTCAAGATAACTTGCTGGGGGAACCTGGAGAAACTGGATGATTTCCGTTGGGGATTGAAAGTTTCAGCTCCGCTTGGGATTGGTAGTCCGTAGTCTCAACTCCGCTGGGGATCTGTAGTTCAAAGTTTTGGCTCCGCTGGGGATCTTAATGATGTTCTGTAGAGATTGCTCATGGAATAGCCTAAAGACGTTTTCCTAATCTTTCTACCTGTCAGTAATTGTTCTTTTTCATCATGTTTATTTGTAAACAGTAATTATGTTCAAATGCATATGTTCATTAATGAATCATTGGACGTTTTTGCAAATAAAACACAAGTGTAAAAAGAAAAAGACAAATGGTTTTCTGTACTTTGGAAGAGATATATTTGTATTTACTTTGAATAAGTATTTTGTACAAAGGAGACTGACATCCTAGTAAGAGGATGGTGTCATAAATAAGAAAATTTCACAAAGAAAGATAGCTATGTGTAGTAATCCCATGGGGTTCCCATTCTGCTATAGCCTCCATATCTCCGAATATCTTATCCATTCGTTGCTTCATCCGAAGATAATTGAATTGATCAGAAGCTCCGAGTTTGTCTGTGAAGAGATTGTCCTTAAAGTGATCCGACGAGACATAGTCATACGCTTTAATTCCCTAATTTTTTCCTGGACCGCCCTTTTGGTTTTTCAGTCCACCGGGAAACCCTTTTTTCCCAAGTCGCCCTTTCAGGTTTTCAACTTGCCGGGTGTACAGATTTTTTTGTTTTATCCCTAATTTTTGCCCGAACCTTTTGGTTCACCGGGATGCCCTTGTTTTGCCTAGGCGTGTCAACCTAGCGGGTCTTTTATGCGTAGTATCTTTTGACTATGTCTGCGTTCGCAGGGTGCAGCAGGTTGTCGCCGTCCATGGTGGTTAAGATCATTGCCCCACCAGAAAAGATGTTCTTGATTACAAATGGTCCTTCATAGATAGGAGTCCATTTTCCCCTGGGATCACTTTGTGGAAAGATGATTCGCTTGATCACAAGATCTCCAACTTGATACACTTGGGGTCTGACTTTCTTGTTGAAAGCCTTGATCATCCGCTTTTGATACGTCTGACCATGGAAAACAGCAGTAAGTCTCTTCTTGTCAATTAAGTTCAACTGATCAAGTCAGGTTTGGATCCAATCGTCTTCACTCAAACCTGCATCCTTCATGATTCTCAAAGAGAGGATCTGAACCTCAATAGGTAGAACAGCCTCCATGCCATATACCAAAGAATAGGGTGTTGCCCTAGTTAATGTGCGAGTCGTGGTACGGTACTCGTGGAGAATAAACGGTAGCATCTCATGCCAGTCCTTGTAGGTGACTGTCATTTTCTGTATGATCTTTTTTATGTTTTTGTTCGCAGCTTCGACTGCACCATTCATCTTTGGCCGATAGGGAGACGAATTGTGATGTTGAATTTTGAACTGTTCGCACAAGGCGGTGATCATAGTATTGTTAAGTTTTGTACCGTTATCAGTGATGATCCTTTCAGGGATACCGTACCGACAGATGAGGTTCTGCTTGATGAAGCGGGAAATAACATTCTTAGTAACAGATGCGAAAGAAGCTGCTTCGACCCACTTTGTGAAGTAATCAATAGCCACCAGAATGAAGTGGTGTCCATTGGATGTTGTAGGCTTGATCTCTCCAATCATGATGATTCCCCACATAGCGAAGGGCCAAGGAGCTGTTAAGACATTTAGAGGAACAGGAGGCACGTGCACCTTGTCTGCATAGATTTGACATTTATGACAAGTCCGGGAGTGTTGATAGCAGTCTACTTCCATGGTAGACCAATAGTAGCCTGCCTGTAGAATCTTCTTTGCCATCGTATGTCTGCTAGAGTGAGTGCCAAAGGTACCTTCATGCAATTCAGCCATGATCTTTTCAGCTTCAATCTTGTCCACACAACAAAGCAAAATAGAGTCATGTTTGCGCTTGTACAGGATGCCATTACTTAGGAAGAACTTAGTTGAGAATCGTCTTAAGAACTTTTTGTCATTGACGGAAGCTCCTTCGGGGTATTCTTGAGCCTCGAGATACCTTTTGACTTCATGAAACCAAGGCTGGTCCACTACTTCTTCGGTATTAATCTCGTGACAGTGCATTGGTTCATCCATTCGTTCAATGGTGATCTAGGGAGCCTCGTTATCCCAATTAAGTTTAAACATGGATGACATTGTAGATAGAGCATCTGCTAGTTGATTTTATTCTCGCGGGAAGTGCTCGAAGGTAATCTGCTCGAAATGTGGTAACAATGTCAAGACATGTTCTTTGTAAGGGATGAGGTTTGGATGTTTAGTATCCCATTCTCCTTTGATCTGATTGATGACCAAAGCTGAATCTCCAAACATAACTAAATATTTGATTCCCAAGTTTATGGTAGCCTTAAGTCCAAAGATTCAAGCTTCATACTCCGCCATGTTGTTCGTACAGTTGAAGCAAAGTCTGGCGGTGAAAGGAGTATGGCAACCCTCTAGGGATATGAGCACAGCACCGATACCGTTACCAAATGCATTGGATGCTTCATCAAAGTATAGGGTCCATCGGGATCCTTGTTCAGGTCCGTCATATGGTTTGAAATCTCCAACATTGTCCAATGTCATGATGTCTTCGTCGGGGAAGTCAAACTTCATGGATTGATAATCTTCTACAGCTTGATGGGCCAGATGATCAGCTAGCACACTGCCCTTTATAGCTTTTTGGGTAGTGTACTATATGTCATATTCCGTTAGAATCATCTACCATCTGGCTATCCTTCCGGATAAAGCAGGCTTTTCAAAGATGTATTTGATCGGATCCATCTTAGATATCAGCAAAGCGGTATGAGTCAACATGTACTGCCTTAGCCTGCGAGCAGCCCATACTAAAGCGCATCAAGTTTTCTCGAGCAGTGAATATCTTGTTTCACAATCGGTAAACTTTTTGCTAAGGTAATAAATGGCATGCTCTTTTCGGCCAGACTCGTCATGCTGCCCCAGTACGCACCCCATTGAATTCTCTAGGACGGTCAGATACATGATTAGAGGTCTTCCCTCAACGGGTGGCATCAAGACAAGAGGTTCTAGCAAATACTCTTTGATTCTGTCAAAGGCAATCTGGCATTCGTCATTCCATCTGACAACCTGATATTTCTTCAACAGTTTGAAGATTGGCTCACAGGTAGACGTTTAAGTGAGAAATGAACCTAGCAATGTAGTTTAGGCGTCCCAAGAAACCTCTGACTTCCTTCTCAGTACGAGGAGCATGCATTTCTTGTATAGCTTTGACTTTGGCAAGATCAACCTCGATGCCTTTGTTGCTGACAATGAAACCCAAGAGTTTACCAGACCGGACTCCGAATGTGCACTTGTTAGGGTTCAATCTTAGCTTGTACTCCTTCAACCTGACAAATAGCTTTTGCAAGTGATCGAGGTGTTCTTCTTCAGTTTGTGATCGGGCTATCATGTCATCTACGTAGACCTCTATCTCATGATGTATCATATCATGAAACAAAGCTACCATGGCGCATTGATAGGTTGCCCCAACATTCTTCAGTCCGAATGGCATCACTTTGTAGCAGAACATACCCCACTGTGTAACAAAAGTAGTTTTCTCCATGTCTTCAGGTGCCATTTTGATCTGGTTATAGCCTGAGAATCCGTCCATGAAAGAAACAACTTTATGTTGGGCTGTATTGTCAACTAGGATGTCGATGTGTGGAAGTGGAAAATCATCTTTAGGGATGGCCCTGTTTAAGTCTCTGTAATCCACGCACATTCTCACTTTGTCGTCCTTTTTAGGCACGGGAACAATGTTAGCAACCCATTGAGGATAAGAAGTAACAGCCAGAAATCCAGCATTGAATAGCTTCATAACTTCCGCTTTGATCTTTTCTGACATGTCAGGTCTCATGCAGCGGACCTTTTATTTCACCGATGGACAGTCTTCTCTAGTGGGTAGACAGTGTACCACAATGTCTGTATCGAGTCCCAACATGTCTTCGTATGACCAGGCGAAGATTTCAACATAATCATGCAGTAGCTGAATTAGGAGCTCCTTGACACTCGGCTCTAGATTGGCACCCACTCTGATTTCCTTTTTGTCTTCCTCAGTACCCAAGTTGATTGTATCCAACAGCTCCTCATGAGGCAGAATAGCCCTTTCCTCTTGTTGTAGAAGTCTAGCCAATTCCCCTGGCACCTCACAATCTTCCTCACCTTCGTATTCGGCTTGGTAGATCAGATCTTCAGAGTCACTGAAGGCTATAGCAGAATTGTTACCCATGGAATCCAGAATGGAAGGGTACCTGCATTTGTGAGTGTGGGTGTGTGTAAGGGTATAGCCATCTTAAAACAACAAAATGTAAAAGAAAGACAATGAACACAAAAGTTTATATGAAAAATGTCCATGATTCATTGAAATGACATATGAAAATGAAATAAGAACCCTTACAAATTGACCATTGTGCCTCGGGTAAGACACAAGGTTGAAAAAGTACGAATTGTTTGAGAATTATTACAGGCCAACAAAAATGTTTGAAAGATAAATTACTGCGGTATGAAAGTAATCGGAACAAAGTCTTTTGCTTCCCAGTTGCACAGTCCTCCGTCAACAGTTGGAAATATCCAATCTTCCAAGCTGCCCTCTTCTTCACTATCCTCTAGTGCATTAACCCCTTGGTGGATGATCTTCACAGGTGGACCTCCAGCACGGGCGCGGCGTACGGCCTTCTGAGCAGTTAAGGTGAATCCCAAGCCGAACTTGTCTGATTTATAGGGAAAGTCTGGAAGCTGCCCCCAGATTGTGCTTCCTCCCTCTTCAACCACTGCTTTTGCATCCTTGAGAGATGACATCCGAGGCGGAGGTCTGGTAATCGTGGGTACAAAGGACACCGTCTTGGTCGCTGCTATCTCCCGAGCTACCTCTTCAAAATGCTGGAAAGGAGTTTCGATGAATTCGCCATCCAATTCTACATAACAGAAAGAATTCAGATGACTGGTCATGTATTCCTCTTCTCCATGAACAATTATGATTTTCCCCTGGATAGGGTACTTGAGTATTTGATGCAGCGTAGAAGTGACAGCTCCAGCATGTTGGATCCAAGGTCTTCCCAACAGGAAAGAATAAGAAGGACGGATGTCCATCACATAGAATATGGTGTTAATGGTTTCAGTTCCCACCTTAATCGGGATGTCCACCTCCCCGTGGACCATCCTTTTAGAACCGTCAAAGGCTCTGACAATTATATTGCTGGGTTTCAGGGTTAAGCCTTCACAATCCAGTCTATCCAAGGCTTTCTTCGGCAAGACGTTCAAAGACGAACCAATGTCTACCAGTACGTGTGCTAGGGTTGTCCCTCTGCATTCCACCAACATGCAAAGCATCATTATGTTTTCTCCCTTTTGAAGTTAAATCTGCATCGGAGAATCCTAGACCATTGTCAGCTGTTAAACTAGCCACACATTCCTGGAACTGATCAGCGGAGGTTTCTTGTGGCACGTGGGCCGTCTTCAAAAATCTTATCAGAGCCTTAGCATGAGCTTCTAAACAAAGCAACAGGGCCAACATGGAGATCTTTGAGGGGGTTTGCCCCAGCTGTTCCACCACATCATAATCGCTTTTCTTGATTATTTTCAAAATTTGCTCCATTTCTTTTTGAGAGGTTTCAGGGATGATCAACGGCTGAGCCCTCATCCTGACGGGCTCTTCTTGGATCCCTTTCCCTCGAACATCAGTAGCAGCAGAGGGGATAACCATGGGGGTTGTGACTTATTCTATGATTGGTGTACTTGCAGATATGATTACCGGTGTAGAGATAACCTTAGGAGCAGCTGAGGGTCCAAAAATTGCCTTTGGAGGGGCAATCTTTGGAGAAAAGATTCTTCCACTACGGGTAACTTTGCTTGTTCCAGCAATGTTACTGATGTCGGAATTGTCTTCTTCAGAACTCTCTTCCTCGGTAGTCTGTTCAATCTGATTGACACCATGGTAATAGATTTCTCCACCATAGTTCCATGGTACTGATTTGTCGAACTTGTATGGGACTGGCCCGGGCATGGTTATCTTCAAAGGTACAGCCTTCGGAGCGGGTGTAATCCTAACAGGTCTTCTAGGGACCTTGGAAGGATTGGCGGATATGGTTATTATTGAAACATCGTTAACAGGAGTTGATAAAACAGGAGTCTTCTCAAATAGGATTTCTTGGTTATCAATTAGGCGTTGGATGCATATCTTCAACAATGGACAGTGGGTTAATAAGGATGAACAAAGGTGACAATCTTCTTCACAACCTGGGAAAACCCCAGCCTTCAACAAATTTAACTTGATTATAGGGAGCGGAGTTATCAAATCATCTACAGTAGCAACAAACAGATCCTCCTCAACAGCATGGACGTTGTGGTCGTGCCTTGGCATTGGAGCAGAGATAACATTGGGTTTTTCAGGTGTGTCGAATTCAACTTCTTTAGCATCTATCAAATCCTGAATTTTATTCTTCAGGGCCCAACAATTGTCAGTGTCGTGCCTTGGGCTCTCCGAATGGTAAGCGCACCTGGCGTTCGGATGGTAATATGGAGAAGCAGTGTTAGGATTTTTAGGGGCCTCTTTCAGCATTTCCAAATTCAACTTCAGAAGATGTGGTAGGACTTGAGAAGGAGTCATGTTTATCTTGGTGAATTTCCGTACAGGCCTTTCCACCCTTTGCTGGTTGTTTCTAGGCTGATCATTCCTCGGTTGATTGTTTCTTGGCTGGTCTGATGCAGACTTTTGAATCATAACGCCCCCACCTTTGATCGGCGCTCGTTTATTCCCTGATTCCTATGAGCCGAGACAACTGACACTTCCTTCTTTCCTGTGAAGGGCTTTTTTACAGCAGCAGAGGTAGACGCGTCTTTCTGAATTTTCCCGCTTCTTATGCCGACTTCTATCCTCTCACCAGTTAGAATTAACTCAGTGAAACCAGCAGAGGAACTTCCAATCAGGTGATTAAAGAAAGGACCTGACAGAGTTTCCAAGAACATGCCCACTAGCTCTCTTTCAGATAAAGGTGGTTGCACCCTTCCGGCTAAATCCCTCCATTTTTTGGCGTAGTCTTTGAAGCCCTCATTGGACACCATGGCCATACTCTGGAGTTGAGTACGGGTTGGTGCCAAGTCGGAATTGTATTGTTACTGTTTATAGAAGGCGGCTGCCAAGTCTTCCCAATTATGGACATCTGCTCTCTCCAACTGGTAGAACCAATCAAGTTGTGTTCTCGACAAACTGTCCTGGAAAAAGTGAACCCACAAATCTTTGTCTGCAGAGTGTGGCTGCATCTTCCTGACATATGAGCGGAGGTGCATCTTGGGACAAGACACCCCGTCATACTTGGCAAAGAGAGGCACTTTAAAATTAGGAGGGATTACAATTCCAGATACCAACCCTAGCTCTTCAAAGTCCAACCTCAGTACTCTCTGTACTTCCATAGCAGCTAGACTCTCTTCCAAATTTTTGTATTTGTCATCGGCCAGAGGGTACTGTTGTTCGGAGTAGTCCTCTTCCTCTTCTTCTTCTGCTTCAGAATCAGATGGTACTGCCATCTCTTTACCTTTTCTTTCCCCTTCCTCAGAGGTTGATGGAAAGTCCAAGGCCCTTCTGGCTTGTCCTTCAAACCTTCTACCCATGGTAGCCACACCGACTCACTTCTTCTTCTTTTTCTCTTTTTCTTTCTCTAGAAGAGTCTTGAGCTCCTCCTGCCCCTTGGCCAAGGTCAAGAGTAGCTGTTGAAATTGTGAATTCTGAGCTTGCAAGTCTTTAACCGTTTGTTCAAGATCCATGTTGCTGAAATAAATAGCAGAGGGATGAGGAAACTTCTTGCAAAGACCTGTTTATGCATATGATGAATGATATGTATTCATGTAATGCTTTCAAGGATTTGAAAAAATTCAAATTTGTGTCAGACAAAAAGGAACAAACGTTATATTAATAAAATAGAATTTATTTACATCAATGCCCCTAGGGAAAAATAGTACAAAATTCTAAGATAAAAAGACGTTGCGCATCCTCTTTGGCGCAATGTAGGTGTTGAGAGTTTGCTCTTCGTGAAGTAACCGAGTGAGTTCTAAAACCTTCTTCTCACTTACGTAGAATTAGGCCTAAAAAGTATCGCGTTCTCCCTTGAGCTATATCCAACTCCTTTGTAGATCTTCGAGTGATGTTGGCATGTCAGGATGTAGGAGGGTGTATGGAACCTCTCCTTCCTTAACAAGATCTATAATCACTGGGAGAATGGAGGGGTAAGGCATCATAAGACTTTGGGCGCGGGTTCGTACTCACTTGAGGTAAGGCTTAAGGGGAATGGAATTCTTATGTCCCAAGGTCTTACTGTCTACCTTGTTAGGCATCCTCCAAGCTCGGATGAACCTTTGACGAAGTCCTTGGTTGTCGTTGTCGAAGTCGAAAACCAAACCTTGAATTAGCATGTCATGTGGGCCATCTCTTCGGGCATAACCAAATTGTCTTAGAGCCAAGCAGGGGTTGTAGGTGATGCCTCCCCTAATTCCAAGTAGAGGGACATTAGGGAATTCCCCACAACAGTCGACGATGATAATATTCTCTTTGGTTCGAGAACACCAATGAATATCTGAATGTGTAAGAGTCATCAATTGTTGTGACCACCTCAAACCTTGCTCATTCTTCAAGACTGATTGGGTAAGATGAGAAATAAACCATCTTGCCAGGAGAGGAGTGCAACACATGAGAACACCTCTTTTCCTCATTGTACGAGTGTGAAAAGAGTGGAGGATATCTCCAAGCAACGTAGGCACCGGGTTGCGAGTCATGAAGATTTTGACAGCACTCACATCTATGAGTTGGTCAGGGTTAGGGAACAAGACCATCCCATAGATGAGAAGAGATACAATCTCCTCAAAAGCTTGTAAGTCCAAGGAATTCCAACAGCTTTGGGCCTTCTCAAACAAGAATTTGCCAAGAAGCCTTTGACACCACTTCTAGTTTCCCAATGCATTGTGACATCTGATGGTTGCAAGTACAGGGCTTGAGCAACATCTTCTGGATTTGGATCTCTTTCCGTACCGTTGAAGGGTAGTTGATTTAGAATAGGAATCCTCAAGATTTGAGAAAATTCCTCCAAAGTAGGCACCAATTGGTAGTCAGGAAATGTGAAGTAGTGATGCAGGGGGTCAAAGAACTGGAAGAGAACTTTCATCATGTCTTCCTTTGTGCTGGAAGTGACTAAGTTGAGAAGACGACCATGCCTCTCGGTGAATGGGGAGTTCTCAGGAATCCATGAAGCTAGCTCTTTGAGTTGTGGAGGAATTCTTACAAGGTTGACTTGGATAGTTTTCCTGCGAAGTGAATCCATAGCCTATAAAACAGGAACAAAGATGAATTTCCAAAATCCTTGAAATGGTTAGTGGATGCATATAAGGCTTCATGATGTTATGCACAAGTATGTATGTACAAGCAAATCACACAAGTTCCTAGTTTAGGCTTGCATGGGGTTTCATAGGTAAATACCCTCTTGAAGTTTAGTTGGCTCAACCTGTCCTAGAAATAGTAACCGGGTTCTAAGGAGCTCAATATCACTGGATTGTTTCCTTGTTCATTGTTTCAATTCAGCCTCTTTACTGGTGACCGAAATATTCCAAGGAACTAACCCTCAATGAGTGTAGTATCGAGTATCTACCAACTTCAGACTACACAAAAGCCGGTCATCTCACTACATCCTAAAAGGCCAAGTTGGTTAAGTAAAGATTCTAAAAGTTCGTTAGTGCTTCATGACATCACTTAGCGGCCCCGTATTCTCTTTGATTGACTCAAAGGCTACCGGTACCCACAAATATGTCACACTAACATAGCTATTTCTTAGACCGTGTTGGTATACCCCGCACAATTTCCACAACTTACAGCTATTTACCTATGAATGTTTCCCCAAATCCGGGTAGAGGATTCAAACCCAAACAATAGAGCCAAAATGTAAAGCATACAAGTCAAACAAGATAAGCATGTAAAGGTGATCTAAAACCCTAAGGTAACCCCACTTTTATAATAGTCCCCAGCAGAGTCGCCAGTTCTGTGATGCGGTGGGAGAACTGACCTGATGTTTTGCGTTTCGTTCGCACTTGTGCGGTTAGCAAGAGTCGCCACCTACTTTTCTTTTATCCAAAAGGAAAGGTTAAAAATAACAGGAAAGACCTTTCGATATTTTCTCGGGTTCGGGGGGTAGATTATGAAAAGGGAAGGTATTAGCACCCTTTTCATCCATGGTTTCCATGGGCTCTTAGTTACTCGTTTAGATCACTTGCTTTTGTTTGATTGTGTGCTTGTGGTGTGGGCTTTTGAAAGTATTTTGAAAAATCTCTTTGTAATGGTTCTCGTCTCTATAAGAACGTATACAAAGTTTTGTTTCGAAAAGTGGTTCAAAGATGTGTTTGTTAATCGTGTTTCGAAAAGTGTTTTGAATAGAGGTTTTGCAATGGTTCTCGTCTCTATAAGAACGTATACAAAACATTTTGTCTTTTTGAAAATGTTTTGACATGAGAGTGTAGGTGTGAAAAAGTTTTTGTTGTGAGCAAGCGAGTAACTAAGAGCGAATCTATCTACTCGAAAGGTCTTAAATTGTTCTTTTCTTCTTCCTTTTAATGGTGCTATCTTACCATTGATTTGGTAAGAAGCCCCATCGTTGGATGTGAAGGGACAGGCGTGGGTCAATTTCCCAATCATTAAAGGCAGCTTGTAAGACGCTTTAGCAATTTTCGTAAGGGACGAGATCGTTTTAATCGAAGGCAACATCGAGGGTCATTGAGGGACTACGATCCTTTTTTATCGAAGGGTCATTGCTAAAGTGTCTCATATTCGAGGGACATGATCGTATTTCCTAGGCAACGAGCGAGGTTACCCTAGAGGTGTGCGTGTGAAAAAGTGTGTTGGTTTCAAGTTATTTTATTCTTTGATTAGGTCATCTAGCGATTGATTTTTGAGTCTTGCCATACATGCCTAGTTACTATACAGTATATAGAAAATAGTAAATTGCGGGAATTGAAATTCTACGCTATTACAAAGTATTCGGGAATGGGGGTACAATTGTTACAAATGGGGATGAATCAAATGGGATAGCAAAATCCAAATATCAAACAATACAACCAAATCGAATTTTTGTGCGATTTATATAAAGCTATGACAATTCATGAAAATAATATTAACAAAATATGAAATGCTATATATTTACTTGAAAAGAGAAAAATAAAACCTATTCTAAAAAATAATTAATTGACTAAAGAAAATTAAAATCTTTATTATTTTTTTGTATTTTATTAATTATGTAAATTTAAAGAAAGAAATGAACTAAATTATAGTTTTTGGTGTTTTATCACGTCAATTAAAATTAAAGCAAAAAAATTAATAATAATAATAAAAAAAGATAAAAATTAATTAATAAAACCTAAGTCAAATTAATAGAAAAATATTTTAAGTTTTATTTAGTATTTTGCAAAACAAATAAAATATAAGAAAAAAAACAAATTAAAAGAAGAAATAATGGGCTTAAGGATGTTTAGGGGTGAGGCCCAAAGAAAAAGGTGTTTTGCTGTGACCAAACAAAGCCAGATGGGGGGTGTATCCAGTAGAGGCGAATGGGCTTAAGGGATTGACTTAGGGTGAGGCCCAAAGGAAATGTTGTGCTTGCTGTTACAGAAAACGAACCAAGGGGGGGTGTGGATTAGTAATGGCGCATGGGCTTAAGGATTTGTAAACAAAAACAGGCCCAAGTTCTCTTAAGCTGCATAATTGTTGATTAGGGGTTCAAAGCAAAATTAGGGTTCTGAGACCCTTTGTTACAGTTGCGCCGCACATCTCCTTCGTTCACTCATCCTTTCCATTTTTCATTCATCTATGTTCATCTCACTATTCTTCCCTTCCTAATTTGGTGAACATAATCGCTCCTTATTTCTTTATCTCACCATGGTTCGCGATTTTGAAAACCAAAGTTTGGATTTGAACCCTAGAAACAAAGAAATTGGTTCATCTAATCTTTCTCTCCAACTCTCAGTCGCCGGAACGCTGCCTCTCTTGCCTCCCTAATCTAGCTTCTAGTGGCTTTCTTAGCAAAAGGGTGAGATTCTGTTAATTTTCGAAACTTAACGATTTCAATGGTTTTCTTTTCATCTAGTTCATGTTTTTGCTAATTAAGTTGCTCTTTTTTAAATGCATGACAATACATGATTATGGAAGATTTGGAAAGAAAGGGAAACCCTACCTGTTGAAGTACTTTCTGTGAAGGGGACAGTGAGGTGGCGACCGTGTTCCATGGTGGCGGGATTTGCACGAGGGGGAAGAGATGATGATGGAGGCCTTGCTTCTGACTCTTTGGTAACTCTTTCCTTATCTATGTGTTTTGAACAATGATGGTGCTATTCGATGGATTTTGGGGTTTTTGTGATTGTTAGATGTTGTTTTATCAGTTGAATAGTTTACTGGTTTTTGATTTTTGATGATGGTTTTAGTTTGATGATGTTTTCTGATGGTTATGATTTTATAATGGTTACTGAGACTTTCGTGAGGGTTACTGTGTTTTTGATTGTTGGAGTTTGTTGCAAGTCTTTGGTTATGTTTTTGGTTATGGTTCTTGACAGGTTTTGTTGATGGTACTGGTTTATGTTCACAGGTTTTTGGTTGGCAGGTTTCAGGTTTGATGTTTGGGACTTGCTGAGCTTTTTTTGTTTTGTTTTGGATTGATATTTGGCTTAGTATATTTGTTAACAGGTTGCAGGTTTTGTGAGTTTTGAAAATGGTTTGAGGTTTTGTTGTGGTCTGCTACTGTGTGTTGATGAACATGTTGCAGGTTTGATGAGTTTTGGTTTATAGTATTTCAGATTTTGATGGCAGTGATGGTTTGAATCTTTGAGGTTTTGGATTTGTGGATTGACAGTTTGAAGGTTGGTTTGGTTCAGTGAGTTTGAAAAAAGGTTAACAGGTTTTTATTGCTGGTTTTGATGATAATTCTGGTTTGAGACTTTGAGATTTTGGTTTGACAGTTTTTGTGTTATTTGGCTTTGAAGTGTTTAACAGGTTTTGTGACTTTTGGTTTTAAAGTTTTGGACAGGTTTTTGAAAAATGGAGACTTGTTTTGGTTTTGTTACCGTTTTGAGAGGTTTATCAGTTTGGGATTTTTGACAGTTTTGGAGGTTGGAGACTTGTTTCAAGTTTTCTGAGTTTGATAAAAAAGGTTTCTATCTCCCTTGCTTGAGAGTTTTATTTACTGTTATATTGGTGTTGCTTTGGTTGAATTCCTATTCAAAATGGTGGGAAAACCATCAAATTTTGAATATTTTGGCATATTGTTCTTATGCCCTTTTTGTTGCAGTTTTGTTTTCTAGCAACTTCTATACAATTTGGGACAGTCAAGGCAGCAGGGTTGTGCATCCCAATAACCTAGGTGACTTCTTTCCTCTCTTCTCTCTCAATGACACTAGAAAAGAAAATTGCTTTTTGCCCCTTTTTCCAATTCTGAAAAGTTTGCAAAAAATGGAAAATGATGAATTAGCTTCTTGAACAAGCTTTTGCTTGTTTTGACTTAGCTTATTATATTTCCATACTTCTGCTTTGCTGCCTGCTCTAGCTTATGTTGTTTGTTGTTTGCTTTTTGTCCAATTTTGCGCTGCTGTTTGGACATTCTATTTGGTTTGTGCTGCTGTTTGCAATATTTGTTTGGCTGCTGTTTGGGCATTCTATTTGTTTGGCTGCTGTTTGGGCATTTTGTTTGTTTGGACAGTTGTTTGGGAATTTTGTTTGTTTGAACAGCTTGCTTGCATTTCTTGTTTGTTTGGACAACTTGCTTGCATTTCTTGTTTCTTCTTTTTGTGAACCAAGAAGAATAATCTTCTTGTGATTTACAAATAGAGAAAATAAATTATGATGAATTAAAATGGCCTTCTGATTCCAATTTGCAAACTTTAATGATGAATAGCACTTTTTCTTTTGAAAATTCTTGCTCATGCCCAAATAATTTTGTACTAATCACATTTCCTTTCTTTTGTTTTCATGTGAGCACAATTGGATGTGACAAAGCAAGGGAGGCAAGAAGCTTTGTGGCAAGCATGGAAGCAAAGGAACTTCAGTCAAATTTAGGCATAGATTAATTCTCCTAGGCCAAACATTTGTTTGGATTTTCTTTGTAATTCAGAAAAAACATTCTTGTATTGTATCCAACAATTGTACTAATTTATCTTTTAAATACAACAAGTTATAAAACATAGAGTATTTAAAAGAACAAATTATTTTGTAACAATGTCTGAAAAATTGGAGAAAGTCTTATGAAATATTCTGGTGTCAATTGAAATCCTTTACTAATAATAACTTGTAATTTTCTCTTCGCATCCTAACTGATTCTTAAAGATTCCCAATCAAGATAATTGAAACAAAATGCTCCAATCTGATAACTTAAATTCCAATTATTTTGTAATCTTGCAACTGCATTCCAAACAAACACGCACTGTATATTCCATTTCCTAACCAAGCAAATGTTTTAAAAGACGCAAGTCATCTGGTTAACCTGGATCAAAATCATGGTCGTCCCAAATGACAATCTCAATCTCTTGTCCCAAATAAACCATGTTCTGAGAACAAACACTGTCTTTTCAGTAAACTTGAGAAAGCATGAAGACTTGTGAAAACCAATTGAATTTCTGAGAACTCAATTTCTTCTGAGGAATGCAAGAAAAACCCTAATTGCTGGTTTACTGCCACATAAGAGAATCTGTCTGATCGATTCCTGAGCCAACTTGAATATCTGAGAAACCCTAGGGTTGTGTTTTCTATGAAAAATAGGAGGGCAAATTTTGGGGTACAACAATGAGTTATGATATGATGATAATTGTGAACTATGTGAATATATGATGTTTGATAATGAAAGAAGTATAAGTGATATTATGACGTAAATGTGAGTGTGAAATATTGATGAAAAGTATGTGTTGTAATGTGATGATGTTGTTATAACTACTAATCTCTTCCTTATATATTTTATAATGAATTGTGATTACTCACCCTTTCTGTTTGAATGTTGTCTCCATGTGGGTAATGCGCAGGTGACCAGGAGTAGTTCGTATAAGCTTTGAGGATAGCTTTAGAGTGTGTTATTTATTTTCATTAATTAGAGGTGTTTTGCTCTGATGTAACACGGGTTTGGGAACACTATATTATGAGAATGTTATATTTATTTGATGTTGACTTAGTTTATGGATGTTGTGATGGTTAAATTGATTTAATAATTGATGAGACAAAAGTATGAGTTTTGAGAAGTTAATTTCTATATTATGACGATGAATTCCACTATGATGTTCCTAAATGATGTGATAAACAGATGTATGTTTTAAATTGATGTAACCCGTGTTATGAAGCAGGAATGTTAAATTTATGTTTTTATGAAGTGTGACACCCTTGAGTGGTGAATCTTATTTTATTTAATTCGTAAATCATATGAATAATACAAGTGGGGTTATAAGGGTGTTACATTAGTGGTATTAGAGCAGGTTGGTCTGTCCAACCACGTTTTTATAAGATGTTTGTATCTTGGTGATTGATTTATGTGTAAACACAATCAATGTTTCATTCCTTTAATGATGTTTGCATGTATGTAGAGATAAATGGTTGGAGGAAGAAATGACGGTGTAATTGTTTAGGCTTTGGAGACATTGGCTCAGGAAATGGCCCAAAATCAACAAAATCCCCCGAATGCTAGAGGGAATGATAAGTTCCGTGTTTTGGAGAGGTTTCAGTGAAACAACTCGCCGATCTTTAATGGCACACATGATCCTGATGGTGCACAGGTGTAGCTCAGAAAGATTGAGAAAATATTTAGAGTGATGGCTTGCTCGGAGGAGCAGAAGGTGCAAATTGGTACCTACATGTTAGAAGAAGAGGCTGAAGACTAGTGGGATAACGCACGTCAAAGAATGGTGATTTTGGGTACAAAGATCACTTGGGCTTTTTCAGAGTTTCTTTCTTGGAAAAGTACTTTCCCGAAGATGTGCGTGGAAAGGATGAGATTGAATTCCTTGAGCTGAAACAAGGGAATTCAAAAGTTGTTGAGTATTCTACCAAGTTTAAAGAGTTGGTGAAGTTCTGTCTGTATTATAATAATTTGGCAGCTGAGGCGTCTAAGTGCATTAAATTTGAGAATAGACTATGTCCTGAGATTAAGCAGGGAATTGTATATCAAGAGATTCACCTGATTCCAGTGTTAGTGAATAAGTGCAGGATCGATGATCAGGATACCAAAGCCAAGGCTTCTTTTTGTAAGAGAAATAAGGAGAAGAAAGGGAAGAACCAAGGTCCTGGTAAGCCGTATAGTGCTCCTACTGACAAAGGGAAGTATAAAATTTATGATGAGAAGAAGCCAAGTGGGAGAGGAGCTCCCTCTTTGGTCAAGTGTTTTAAGTGTGGAGAGCAAGGCCACTGTGCTGATAGTTGCAAAAAAAAGGTGCTAAGATGTTACAAATGTGGTAAGACAAGTCATCATGCTTTTGAGTGCAAGAATGACGGCCCGACTTGTTTCAACTATGGTGAATAGGGTCACATCAGTACCCATTGTCAGAAGCCGAAGATGACTGCTACTATTTCTTAGAATAATGGCAGAGTGTTTTTTCTGAATGGTTCAGAGGTTCCCAAGAAAGATAACTTGATTCGTGGTACTTGTCTTATTAACAATGTTGAGTTAATTTCTAATAGTGATACTGGTGCTACTCATTCATTTATTTATCTTGAATATGCAATAATGTTGGGATTTAAATTGTCTTCTATGGATGGTAGTATGGTGATAGACACTCCTGCGAAGGGTTCTGTTACTACTACATTTGTTTGTTCAAGTTGTCCTTTAACTATCTTTGGTAAGAGTTTTATGATGGATTTGGTGTGTCTACCCTTACACCAAATTGACATTATTGTTGGAATGAACTGGTTGGAGTTCAACTATGTTCATATCAACTGTTATAATAAGATTGTGAGGTTACCTAAGTTTGGTGATAGTGGAAAGATGATGTTTTTGTCTGCTAAGAAAGTAGAAGAACTTTTAGAAGATGAAGCCTTGATGTTTTTAATGTTTGCATCATTTCAAATTGATCATGAAGCTGCAAGTTTTGAATTACCTGTGGTCTGTGAATTTCTAAAGGTGTTTCCAGATGACGTCAGTGATTTACCTCCAGAGCGTGAGGTAAAGTTTTCTATAGACTTGGTTTCAGGTACAAGTCTGGTGTCGATGGATCCTTATAGGATGCCAACTTCAGAGTTGGTGAGTTGAAGAAACAATTGGAAGAATTACTTAAGAAGAAGTTTATTTGATTGAGTGTTTCTCCATGGGGTGCTCCTGTGTTGCTGATTAAAAAGAAGGATGGTAGTATGAGATTATGTGTGGATTACAGGAAGTTGAATAAGGTGACTATCACGAATAAGTATCCACTCCCGAGGATAGACGATTTGATGGATCAGTTGGTAGGTGATCATGTTTTTAGTAAGATTGATTTTAGGTCATATTATCATCAGATTCGTGTTAAACCAAACGATATTCCAAAGACGGCTTTCAGAATGAGGTATGGTTATTATGAGTACACAGTAATGTTGTTTGGTGTATCTAATGCACCAGGTGTTTTCATGGAGTATATGAATCTAATTCTCTATTCGTATTTGGACAAGTTTGTGGTGGTCTTCATTGATGATATTTTGATTTATTCTAAATCATAAGAAGAGCATATGTTGAACATTTACGAATGGTGTTGCAAGTGTTGAAAGAGAAGAAGTTGTATGCAAAATTATCAAAGTGTGAGTTTTGGTTGAAGGAAGTGAGTTTCCTTGGCTATGTAATTTCTAGTGGTGGGATTGTTGTTGATACTTATAAAGTTGATGTTGTGTTGTAGTTGGAAACTCCGAAGTCTATGACTGAGATTCAAAGTTTTCTTGGTTTGACAGGTTATTATCACAGGTTTATCGAAGGCTTTTCTAAGTTGGCATTGCCTTTGAAATAGTTGACTCGAAAGGTCAAGCTTATGTATGGGACGTGGCATGTGAAGAGAGTTTTTTGGAACTAAAAAAGAAGTTGATGTCTTATCTAGTGTTGATTTTGCCTAATCCAAGTGAGTCTTTTGTGGTGTATTGTGATGCATCGAAGATGGGTCTTGGTGGCGTGCTGATGCAAAACGAGCAAGCTATTTCTTATGCTTCTAGACAACTGAAAATTCATGAAAGGAATTATCATACGCATGACTTATAGTTGGCAGTTGTGGCGTATGTGTTGAAAATTTGGAGACATTATATGTTCGGGTATAGATTCGAGGCGTTTAGTGATCACAAAAGTCTGAAGTATTTATTTGATTAGAAGGAATTGAATATGAGGTAGAGAAGATGGCTTGATTTGTTGAAGGATTATGATTTTGATTTGAATTACCATCCTGGTAAAGAAAACATTGTGGCAGATTCCTTGAGTAAGAAATCTTTGCATATGTCGATGCTAATGATGTGCGAGTTACAATTGATCGAACAATTCAGAGATATGAGCTTAGTGTGTGAAGAAACTCCTAACAGTGTAAAGTTGGGGATATTTAAAATGAATAGTGGCATTATTGAAGGGATTAGGGAAAAGTCATAAATATGACCCTAGTTTGGTTGATGGTAGTTGTTGATTAACCAAGGTAATGGAGGCAAATTACGAGTTGATGGAAATGGTGTCATGAGGTTCGAGAATAGATTGTGTGTTATAGATGTTCCAGAACATAAGAAGAGTATTCTTGAGGAAGGACATCGAAGCGGTCTGAGTATTCATCCCGGTGCTACAAAGATGTATCAGGACTTGAAGAAATTATTTTGGTGACCCGGTATGAAAAAGGAAGTTTCCAAATTTGTTTACGCTTGTTTGACTTGTCAGAAGTCGAAGATTGAGCAAGAAAATCCTTTGGGTCTAATGCATTTGTTAAATATTCTGGAACGGAAATGGGATATCATTTCCATGGATTTTGTGTTAGGTTTGCCAAAGACTGCTAAGGGCAGTGATTCAATTTGGGTGATAGTGGATAGGTTGACTAAGTTGGCTCATTTATTACCAATGAAGATCAATTATCCTATGCAGAAGTTGGCTAAGATGTATTTCAAAGAGATTGTAAAATTGCATGGTATACCTTCGAGTATTGTGTCGAATAGTGATCAAAGGTTTATGTAAAAGTTCTGGGAAGGTCTGTATAATGCTTTTGGTACTAAGTTAAGTTTGACTTATGCATATAATCCGCAGACAGACGGTCATACAGAGAGAACTATCCAATCTTTGGGCGATTTGTTGAGGGCTTATGTGTTAGAATAAGGAGGAGCTTGGGATAGCCACTTGCCGTTGGCTGAGTTTACTTATAATAACAATTTCCATGCTAGTATTGGAATGGATCCGTATGAAGAGTTGTACGACAGGAGATGTAGGACTCCATTATGTTGGTATGAGTCAGGCGAGAGTGATGTGCTCGGACCTGAGATCGTGCATAAGACGACTGAAAAGATAAAGATGATCCAAGAAAGGATGAAAGCTTTGCATAGTCGTCAAAAGAGTTATCATGATAGGAGGAGAAAGGAACTTGAGTTTAAAGTAAGGGATGACGTGTTTTTTAGAGTTACTTCGGTAAATGGTGTTGGTGAGCTCTAAAGTTGTGAAAGCTTACACTGTGTTTTGTTGGTCCATATCAGGTTTGAAAGAGGATATGTATGGTGGCCTATCGGGTTATTTTACCATCGTCGCATGCAAATCTTCTTGACGTGTTTCATGTATCTCAGTTGAAGAAATACATTTGGATCCATCGCAGGTGATCCAAATGGATGATGTACATCTGAGAGATAAATTGACAGTTGTAACATCACCTGTGTGGATAGAAGATCGGGAAGTGAAGCAGTTTTGGGGTAGAGAGATTACCTTGGTGAAGGTATTGTGGGATGGACCATTTGATGGAAATTTGACTTGGAAACGTGAGGATCAAATGAGAGAGTCGTACCCGACTCTGTTTTCCTCATGTAATTTTTCGAGGGAGGAAATTCTTTATGTGGGAGAGAGTTGTAACACCCCGGATTTTGAATTAATTATATGTCGTGGGTAGTTGTGGACTAAGGTGCTAATTAGAATAATTTAGATGTAGATAATTTTAGTTTAATTATTTAGATGTTATAATAAAATTTATATTTTATTGAAAATTATTTAATAATAAATAAATAGAATAATTGGTGTGTAGAGGTATTAAGGGCATGGTGGTGATATGTGAAAATAAGTGAGGGTATAAGGGGAATAATATAGAAAGGGGTCCAAGGGGTAAAAAGAAAAAAAAGGAAGAATTGAGATCATTTTTGGTACGGTCGTGAAATTGAGATAATGCAAAGAAAATCTAGAGCTCAAAGGAGGATTCATTAGTACTCGACGAGAAAGAACCAATTTGCTGAGAAATTAAGGTAAGGGGTTTAATCGTAGTTTATTATGATTGATAGAGGGTTAGGGTAATATACGGTTTTGTTGTGTGATTAATTTGATGAACACATGATGAAATTGATGAAATATGATGACATTGTTGATGTTGATGATATATGATGTAAATGTTGATTTAATGATGTTTATATGCTATGATTTGTGTTCGACATGATAGGACGATGTATTTTGATGATTATATGTGATATATGATGTTTGTATTGTATTTTGGGTTGAGATGATGTGAAATTGGAATTGGAATGGGTCTGGAAAAGTGCAAGAATTACAACTGAGAAGTTTCTATTTTACAAGCATCACCAAACGAGCCAACAGCGAGCGTAGTTGCGAGCCAGTCACCCCAGTGTCGTCGGGCAAGGCAGTTGGCAAGCTAAAAGGTGAAAAAGGTGAGCTTCTGGGAAATGTATGGAGTGAGACGGGTCGCCAAAATGTCATCGGGTGAGGAGGTGGCAAGCAGAGGCGCCAGGCGAACAGGTGGCGAGTGGAGTGCAAGCAAAGGCGTCAGGCAAGGAGGTGGAAAGCAGACCTGGCAGTGACTTCAAACTACTGTAACTTGAGTTTCAGAAATCTGTTTGATGTGCAGTTCGAAGTGTTGGGGAGCTAATGCACTGAACCATAATATGATAGAATTACATAAGTTGTTTGATCCATGATTCCTATATATATATATATATATATATATATATATATATATATATATATATATATATATATATATATATATATATATATATATATATATATATATATATATATATATATATATATATATATATATGTGTGTGTGTGTGTGTGTGTGTGTGTGTGTGTGTGTGTTTATGAGAATGATCTATTACATGTTTTCTATGTTATGATGTTTTATTTTTTTAATGGTGAATATGATGTTGCTATGAAGTTTATATGATGTTGTTGTTATATAATTGATGTAATTTATGATGATATTTTGGTGATGTGCGTGGTTAATGTATTTACATGTTGTGTGAATATGATTATGTGAATGATGATGAACTTGACTAGCCGTGTTTTAATTTTATATGACGTTGTTATGCATCATGTAGTCATAACATTTTTGGGCGGTGGCCCACTTGTGACGAGCCTCAATCCTATTGTGCGGATTGTATGGGTTTATGATGTGCTCTGGTTCCAAGAGGGAATCAATCCTATGGTGGGGATATTTGGAGGGTAATGAACCAGATGTTCATAAAATATTGGTACCACATGTATTAAGTTCAATTGTGTTGCATTAACATCTTATGTGACATTGCATAAATTTTGTTGATGAGTTGTGATATGATGATAATTGTGAACTATGTGAGTATATGATGTTTGATGATAAAAGAAGTATAAGTGATATTATGACGTAAATGTAAGTGTGAAATATTGATGAATAGTATGTGTTGTTATGTGATGATGTTGTTATAACTACTAATCTCTTCCTTATATCTTTTATAATAAACCATGATTACTCACCCTTTCTGTTTGAATGTTGTCTCCACGTGGGTAACACGCATGTGACCTAAAGTAGTTCGTAGAATATTTGAGGATAGCTTTGGAGTGTGTTATTTATTTATTTATGTTTATTAGAGGTGTCTTGGTCTAATATGTAACATCGGTTTGAGAATTCTATTTTATGTGAATGTTATATTCATTTGATGTTGACTTAGTTTATGGATGTTATGATGGTTAAATTGATTTAATAATTGATGAGACAAAAGTATGAGTTTTGAGAAGTTAACTTCTATATTATAATGATGAATTCTGGTGTGATGTTCTTAAATGCTATGATGAATTATGAACAAATGTATGTTTTAAATTGATGCAATCCGTGTTATGGAGCATGAATGTTAAATTGATGTTTTCTATGAAGTGTGACACCCTTGAGTGGTGAATCTTATTTGATTTAATTTTTAATTATATGAATAATACAAATGGAGTTAGAAGGGTGTTACAATGTGGACTAATGTTGTGTGTTTCCATACAAGTCGTAAATTCACTTAGATACTTAAGTCTTTGCTATACTGTGTAAGTGTACACAAGTAGGATGAAGTTGAACGACTTAAGTTAGGAATCAATAAGAGATCCCTTTAGAGATGAGTAGACCCATAAGATAGGGAAACCCACTAAGATTATTAACCCCACTATTATTGTTTTTTTTAGGTGTTTATTTGGAGGTAAAGGTCGGGGAAAGCTTGCTTGTTGATGTTTCTAGCGACTTGAAGTTTGTTTATAATCTTCAGTTGTGGTTTTCCTTGGATTGATGCATCAACAAAGTTGTTTCTAAATACATGATTAGGTCATCCAATGGAACATGATTGAATTCGACAATCACCAGGTGATCACTTTCACTAATTTTCATAACATCAATTCATTTTCCATACAAAGCATATGAGTTTGTGTCTAGGATTTATTTCTAGCGACTATTCATCCATGGTACACACTAAGGTACCTTTGTGTCAGAATATTTCCATATAAGTCATATATCCTAGCCTAAGTTATCTTACTACTTAATTTACCTAAATTACATCCTAAGTTTTCCTCACTCATCATCATCATCATAAGGTTAATCAAGTTATTATTCACAAACAAGTCAAGCATGTATTAAACATAATGCTCATGATCATTATCATCATTCGCCAAGCATTCTTGGTTTAAATAATGGTTTCTCATTACCATAAATCCCATTTAATCATCTTTCCAATGCTTCGAGTCTCATATCAATTGGAGTTACCGTTCCTGTTTTATGGTGGAAACAAGAACCGAAGTGTTTTTCTTTGTGTTTTCATGCTCACATAGTGAGCTCCTAGCGAGATGAGGCAATAGCCCCAAAGATGAGAAAATTCACTTCCTTGCTTAGCAATGGTGTATCCACTCATCTCTAAAGGGATCTCTTACTAATTTATTAACTTAAGCCATTCATCTTCGTTACGTGTGTATTACTCATACAACGTGAGTAGGACTTAAGCATCTAAGGGGAATTTATACTTTGTATGGAAAACACATAATATGAGTTCTCGTACACCCATTAAATGACTATTCGAAAATGTAAACTGTAACACTAGGGTGATTAGCCCAAAACAGATAAAAAATTCTAATCAATCATCTGTCAGATATGGTCGTTGGAAAATACCATACCTCCAATGTACAAACTATACTATCTAACAGATATGGTCAATAGATACCAGACATCCACGACATGGATTAAATTCTCCATCACATATTTTTAATGGAATCTAGACCTCCATGACATAGAACACACTCCTTATCATTTATGGTCATAGGATAACAGACCTCCACTGCATGTGTCACACTCTCCATAAAATATGGTCAATGAATATCATACTTCCACCGAAAGGAATGAACTAAGCCATTTCCACCAGGTATGGTCAATGGATACCGGACATGCACTATATGGATGTCATCATCCAATATATATTGTCAATGAAGTCCAAACCTCCACCGCGTGGAATACTCTTAACAGAGTTACAATCATATGTCTCAATGATTCATCTTTCCCGGTTACTACTCTATATAAGCCTCGAACTCGGGGAAAGCACAAATGGGGATTATTCTCGAATACATGATTAGCTCATCAATCTCCATGTGGCCATATTTTTGTAGGCCAATTTTTCCTCGGGATCATTCATTCATCACATTTGCATCATTAGTCGGTCATTCATGCATTTAGGTTGACTAAAAGCCAACTTAAATCGACATTTACTTTGTTTTAGAGTTAAAAAATACCTGATATTTCACTTTATGCATTTTTATCTCTTTACCCACTTCATGCATTGTGCCAACTTGATTATATGTTGATATTATTGATATTTCGATTTTATAGGCAAACTGTTAAAAGTGTTTCAGCACTGTACAAAAAATTAGCAGGCACTGTATTTTGATTTTTCACCTTTATATGACTATTTTATAAATCTGTGTTTCGCATAGATAACTTTGTGTGTGTGCCTTCTCTATTTATTCAATACAGTTTACAGTCTCTTTCTTAACTGTCAGCGTCTGTTCAGTCAGATATTCTTATTCTCATTTTTTATTTCGATTTCGATCATTTGTAGTCTTTTTTATTAACCTTTGTGACCCATAGTTTATTTTAATGTATTCCTTTCTTTTTTCGATTAATTACGTGTCTTTTTTTAATCGTTTTTAATTATTTTGGGTCTCCCTTTTTTATTCAAAAATATCAAAAGAAAAATACTTTTGAATGTGTTTAATTTTGTTCTTTCAATTTTTTAGCTTAATTTTATCAAAAGGGGTGTTTTGGGGATTTAAATAATTTTAAAACCCAAAATTTTGTTGTATAAGTGTTGGATATAAGAGTTTGTTTGGGGGATCAGATTAACATTAGGAGAATGAGGCATATTGAAATAGACATCCAAACAGAGCCCATTTGATTGCTCCTTTTTCTTTAATTTCCTCTCCGTCTTTACAAAATCGAAATCGTCCACACTCCTTGTTCTCATTTTTTTCGTTATCTCTTTTGCTCATCTCCCCTCAATCCGTCTCTCAACTCTCTCCAACTACTCAGGCAAACTTACACCGGACTACTCCCTCAGCGTGCACATACTGTCTTGAACAAGCTACCTCACCACAACATCCTAACATTCACCCAACTCCCTCAGCCAGTCCTCTTCTACCATCACTGTCCCACACCATCAATCTTTCATCGACACCATAGACCTCTCCATGTGCTCACGTGAACACCACAAACCCACGATTCACTTCGTCCAACGTCAGTCTCACATACCACCACCTACTTCAACAAACAACACATCGACGCGTACTGCCTTTTTCGTTCTACTTCTGTGAAGCAACATTCCACACAACCTCCCTTTCGAACAACACCTCTCCACACTAACCATCCATCCACTATTTAGCATCTTCTTCTTCCGTTCACGTAGACCAACACCAGTCCCCTGCTTCATACCTAACAATAACATACTCAATTCTTCTCTTGTAATCCACCACTGATTCATTAGTGTCTCATTTCCCCTTTCAATTTTTAATCTCTAAATTTGGCATGTTAATTAATTGCTTCATTATAGTTAAATACTAGTGTTGAAGTGTTGAAACTTTTGGAATTGTTTGTGTTAATTTGATTTATGAGGGTTTGAGCTATTTGAGTTATTATGTTATTGGGGTTTTGTTTTATTATTGTGTTTGTTTGAGTTAAATTGGAATAATTCTTTCAATGTCAATACCATATGGTTGAGTTTCTAATGATGTAATATCATGAATTTCGGTATTGGACACTATGTTTGTTTGAATTAATTTGATTGAGATGTCATGTTATTTGAGTTAATGTGAAGGAATATTGATGACATGTTTGATTCATTTGAGTTAAATTTGAAGCAAAGAAGTATGTTTTGTGACATTGTTTTGTTTCCATGTGTTTTGAGCCTATTTGAGTTGGAGTATTTGAGCCTCATTATGTATATGTAGTTGTTGCCCGGACACTAATAAAATAATAAAAACTCTTGTTTATTCTTGTATTCATGTGTTGAATTTTGATTAAATGTTACATGAGCTTAATTCTTTTTGTTTTGAGTTAGTAATTAGAATGAATTAATTGAATTATGATGTGTTTGAAACTTGTTTTAAAACTCAAAGTTCATGAATTCTTGGTTGCAACTCATCCTTACCATCTACTTTCTTGATTCTCATAATTGAATAATGTGTAGTTTTGAACCATGTTCTTCACTTTGCTATTTATTCAATTATGTATGATTTTCTTTGGTTGAAAATTGGTTACTAATACATGTAAATAAATGCAAGCTTCATTTGGTTTATTACAATTCCTCTTGTGTTACTAACCTTGTTTATGGTTTGTTAAGGTTTCAAAGACGGCTCAAGTGTTCACTTCCTCTTAGTATCTTTTGTTGCTTTTAGTTAATTAATTAAAAGTCGACTTAATTAGTTTATTATTTTATTAAAAATTAATTAGTTTGACTAATTAATTTTTCTTAACCTAATTAATTAATTTAATCGACTCTTAATTAACTAATTAATTAAACATTCATTTCATTTATCATTCATTCATTTAACTCTGATACATGGTTCTAACTCGTTGAGATTGACTCTTACTTCATGTGAGACATTTGGATTATTTTTCTGTTACTTTAGCTTTGTCCGTTTGTTGGGAATTTCATCTGATGCAGGGATTCTTATCTAATATTTTGATGATCATCTGATGCTTTGAGCTTTATCTGACGCTTTGAGCGATATCTGATACCTTGGGCTTATCTGATACACTTTTTGCTTGTGATTTGTTTTCACTTGATGATTGGTATACTCTTGGTTTATTATTTGCTTGTGGCTTTAATCTAAAGGATGAGAATTCTGTGTTGAATTCATCATGTCAAGTGTTGGCTTCTTGTTTAGCCAGACTGTTGTACCCCAAAATTTGCTCTCTCATTTATCAAGTAATCTCTCATAAGATCTCCTTAATTCAAGACTGCACAAGGATTGATTAGCTTAAGGCACCTCCTCTAGCATTAATGACTGAAAATTGGGGTTTGAGTTTGCACAAGGATAAATGGACTTTTAATTCCCCATATGACTTTCATGGATCATTTTGGACACTCAAGATTGCTCATGTCAAGTTTCAAGTTTTGGATCACATTTTTGCTCACCCAATTGATCAGCTGACCTAAAATCAGTTGTATTGGGGAAAAAGTCAATTGTGGTAAATTTATAGTAAAACATCATAATTTTTTATCTATATCAACATTATAAACTTATATATGTCATTTAATCAAGTTTGGATCATAATTCCTCAAGAAATTTGATCAGATCATCAAAACGGCAAAATGGTTAAAATTAAGGTTTTGACTGAGAAGGTGCAATTTCTGATTTTTGACCTAGCAAATGACTTGTTGGTTTGAGGCATGATCTAAAAGATCTAAATGCTTCATTTTGACCTAATGGTATGACTCAAAACATCTCTCAAGATCAATTGATTGACAATTGAATTTCAGTCAACTGATGAAAAGTCAATTGTATACTGAAAAGTCAAACTTTGACTTTTTGATCAAAATCAAGTATCAAAGATCATAATTCATCAAGACATGTCAAAATATGAAACTTGTTCATCAAGAAATCAAAATTCAAGATTTCATTTTGAAAAGTCAAAATTTCTAAACTTAGAAATTTTTCTAAGTGTTGGAAAATTCATATTTTTTCATAACTTTGAGCCAAATTTTCACCATGATGCAAGATGATTAAAAGGAAACTTCCAACATGAAAGTTGTAGATCTCAATGAGATATAAAACATTTTAGAACTCAACTTCTTCTAGAAATTCATGGATTTTAAGTTATGATTTTGTGAAGACATGTTCATGAAACTTGGAAACTTTGTGAAATTTTGCCCTAGTTTAGGCAGGATTTTGACCTAACTTCATGGCAATTTTTCACATAGTTCAAAGATGAATATTTAAAAGTGTCTAACATAGAGGTTGTAGAGGATGTTACAAGCTTTCCAAAATGTCTAAGAACTCATTGAGATCATACTTGAGCAAGGATAATCGAAGGCATGAAGTTAGGGTTTCATTCTTGAATTACAAGTCATTTCTTGATGAACATATAATTCAATTTCAATGTTAGGATGCATAATATTGCTTTGCAGGCCTTCTAACTTGTGTATATATCCATAATTAATGGATTACACAAACTTTTGAGCTATAATCTAAGTGGTTTAAGCTTTTTCCAATTCACATTGTCATTTTGGGAAGAAAGTGAAGAATGCCATTCTTGAAAAGCAAGCTTTATGCACAAAGTCAATTCTTGAGCCTCTAACTTGTTCTCTCTGATCACACTCCATATACAAAGTCAGAAGCAAGTGTGTTTAAAGCATAACCACTCTACCTTAGTAAGTACATAAGACTTTGAAACTTGGATTTCTCAAAAATCACATGTTGAGCTTAAACATTTGTTTTTTAATTCTGATCAACAACAAGTCTCCAAACTTGTTTCTTATAAATAGAGGAACTATTTGTGAGCTAAGACACGAGCATTAACACCCTGAAACACTCCCGAACTCCCTCAAATCAGAAATTTCCCAAAAACTCCATTGTTCCACATTTTCTGACCTTGAACTCCCATCTCTCAAACCACTCGTGAATTTTTCTCTCCAAATCATCTCAAAAGCTTCCTTACTTCAAATATAACTCATCCCAACCCTTGTTGCTAAACTGTAACACCATTTTCACCATTGTCCAAGCTCAAAAACATGGGTATGCAACTTGACTTCTCCAGGCCATTCCAGCCATCCATCGTTCAAGCTAACCATTGCATTAGCTTCCTGGGAACTTGAGGAAGCTAACCTGATCATTGTAGCACCTTGAATCAAGCTCAAACTCATCTCACGATTTCCAGTTTTTAGGTATATTTCTTGAACTTCTATCTTCTCATTTAGGCATTGTTAGGCTTGTATTTATGAAGATAAATTGTAAACATCATTGCCCTGAAACTATACATGTCCATAGATTTCATTTATATTGCTTGAGTAGTGAAAATTTTGAGTTTGAACTTCCTGAAATAATTAGGTCAAAATTTGGTACTTTTAGAAATTCTCATTCATCTTTGATTTATAGCTTATGATATTTACATGGTTGGATTCATATGAAAAAATGGAGTAACTTTCATGTTTGCATATTTCATTTTTGTTGAAAAATGGTGAACTTATAGGATCCATGGATGGAGGTTGAAGATGAAGTTCATTTCTGGAACTTGTTTTGTATTATGTATTTATTATTTCAGTTAAAGTTAACGGATGTACAGCCACCTCAGTGGCAAAGGTAACGCGCGTGTATGTATGAGGGCAGGGGTTCAACACCCAGTGCTACCTTTTTTCCTTATTTTTCACATTTTCACTCTTTTTGTCACAAACATAGGCGCTGGGCCTCATCATTGGGCTTTCCTTTTTTTCTCTTTCTAACCCCCTGTTTACTTTTGCACCTGGCCCAACTTTATTTTATTTGTTTCATTTTTATTTATTTATTTTTCTTATTTTATTTTATTTCAGTTTTATTTTATTATATTTTTTATTATTACTATTATTATCATTATTATTATTTTTATTAATAAAAAAATCCAAAAATATTTTTATTATTATTTTCATACTTGTTTATTTTATTTTATTTATAAAGACAAAAAGAACAAAAACATTTTTTAAACAAATTAATTTCTTTTTGTTAAATAATAAATATTTAGACTTAAGTTTAATTATTATTATTTTTATTTTTATTTAAAATTAATTTAGAACTTAGGTTTCTTTTAATTAATTAATTTTCACATTATTATTATTAATTAAAAACCTTTTCATAAAAAACCCTAAAAATCATTTTAACTTATTTTCTTTATTAATTAGTTTAGGTTTAATTTTGTTTAATTTTTAATTAATCATCTTCTTTAATTAGGTTAAAACCCTTTCATGAAAAACCAAACAAAAATCACTCCTTTTCTATTTACATTCTTGCATTATTTTCTTTTCAATTTTGTACAATATTCAATATGGTTGTAATAGATAATTAGGTTTAATTTTCTTGCAAAATCCCCATTTTTAAATTTGTACACCCCCTCCCCTAATGATGTAATAGCATAGTAATTTTATTTTCTACAATTTATCGCTTTATATAAATGCTAGTAATTAGGGTTTGTATGGCAAGACTAAAATCAACAAATAGCAATTAGGGTAATTCCACTTTGTTGCCTTACAAAAATGGTCATGTTACGCATGTGGGATATCTTAGCAAAAAGCAATAAAAATACAAGATCATAGTCCCTCGATGATGCTATCAAATGTTACCTTTCAAAATGATCTTAGTCCCTCAAAGAGAAATGCTAAGATATCCTATAACATTGCTATCATGGCTATACGATGACCCATATCCATCCCTTTACATCCAAAGATAAGGCTTTCTTACCAATCAATGGTAAGATAGCAATATCAAAGGAAAGGAAGAAATGAACAAAGACTTTTGAGTAGGTAGATTGTTCCTAGTTGCTTGCTCACTTTCAAATCAAACATCCTTGCTAATTTTCAAAACAAACACCAACACTTTCAAAACACTTTCAAATTTTTTTTCCAAACATGAAATATTTTCAAAAGTTCAACACTTTGTATACGTTCTTACGAATGAGAACTATTACAAAGTTTGCCTAAACGATGACGCCTTTTCAAAATACTTTCAAAAACCACAC
The DNA here is from genome assembly GCA_948472305.1 of Vicia faba. Taxonomy (NCBI): domain Eukaryota; kingdom Viridiplantae; phylum Streptophyta; class Magnoliopsida; order Fabales; family Fabaceae; genus Vicia; species Vicia faba. The sequence continues at coordinate 694,737,133 of OX451735.1, forward strand.
AAAACACATTTTCAAACAAAAAGCAAGTGATCTAGCAAGCAACTAAGAGCCCATAGATATCTATAGATGAAAATGGTGCTAACTCCTTCCCTTTTCATAATCTACCCCCCCCCCCCCCCCGAACTCATGAAATAATCTCAAAGGTCTTTCCTGTTCTTTTTAGCCTTTCCTTTTGGATAAAAGAAAAGCCGGTGGCGATTATTGCTAACCGTAACATTTCTGATAAAATGCAAAACACCCAAGTCAGTTCTCCTACTGTATCACAGAACTGGCGACTCTGTTGGGGATAAACTTAAAAGTGGGGTTACCTTAGGGATAGATCACATTTATTTGCTTTCACTATTTGACTTGTATGCTTTACATTTTAGTTCCTTGCTTGGGCTTATTCTAATCCTCTACCCGGATTTGGGATACCTTACAGGTAAGTAGCAATACATTGTGGAAACTGTGTGGGGTATACCGACATGGTCTAAGCAATAGCTACGTTAGTGTGACACATTTGTGGGTACCGGTAGCCCTTGAATAGTCAAGGAGAATACGAGGCCGCTGTGTGGTGTCATGAAGCACTAACTGACTTTAGAACCTTTACTTGACCAACTTTGGCCATTAGGAAGTAGTGAGATAATCGCCTTTGGTGCAGTCTGAAGTTGGTTGATACTCAATACTACACTCATTGAGATCGGACTTCTTGGGATATTTAGGTTGCCGTGAAAGAGGCTTACGCTGAAACCATGCCCAACAAGAAAGATCAGTGATATTGAGATCCCTTAGAACCAGATTACTATTACTAGGACAGGTTTGAGCCAACTAAACTTCAAGAGGGTACTTACCTATGAGACTCCATGAAAGCCTAATCCTAAGGACTTGTTTTCCTTGTTTGTATATGCTTATTTGTACATAACATCATAAACATCATGACATCATACTCATTCTCACTAACCATTTCAAGGATTTTTGGGATTTATCTTTGTTCTGTTTTGTAGGACATGGCTTCTATTCGCAGTAAAACCATTTAAGTAAATATCGTAAGAATTCATTCTCAAATCAAAGAGCTAGCATCAAGGGTCACTGAGAACTCTTCATTCACCGAAAGACATGGTTGCCTCCTAAACTTGGTTACCTCTAGCACAAATGAAGATATGATGAAGGTGTTTTTCCAGTTCTTTGATCCTCTACACCATTGCTTCACTTTTCCCGACTATCAACTTGTGCCTACTATGGAGGAATTCTCTCAACTCTTGAGGATTCCTATTCTCAACCTACTACCCTTCAACGGTATATAAAGAGATCCAAGACCAGAAGAGATTTCCCGAGTCCTACACTTGTAACAATCTGATATCATGACTAATTGGGAAATAAGGAGTGGTGTCAAAGGTTTCTTAGCCAAGTTCTTGTTCGAGAAAGCTCAAGATTGTTGGAACTCTTTGGAATTACAAGCTTTTGAGGAAATCTTGGCCCTTCTCATATATGGGATGGTTTTGTTCCCAAACCCTGATCAACTCATAGATGTCAATGCTTTCAAAATCTTCATGTCTCGCAATCCGGTGCCTACTTTGTTGGGAGATATCCTACATTCTCTCCACACTCGCACTATGAGAAAAAGAGGAGCCATCATGTGTTGCACTCCTCTTTTGGACAGATGGTTTATTTCACATCTTCCCCGATCTGTGTTGAAGAACTAGTAAGGTTTGAGGTTGTCCCATAGGTTGATAATGCTCAGACATTCAGATATCCATTAGTGTGCTCGATCCTTGGAGAATGTTACTATCATCGACCGTTGTGGGGAATTCCCTAATGTCCCTTTTCTTGGAATTAGGGGAGGTATCACTTACAACCCTTGCTTAGCCTTACGCCAGTTTGGTTATGCCCGAAGGGATGGTCCTCATGAGATGCTTATCCAAGGAGTAGTATTCGACTACGAGAGCAAAGATCAAGGTTACCGCCAGAGGTTTATACGAGCTTGGAGGATGGTAAGCAAAATGGATAGTAAGATGTTAGGACACAAGAATTCCATTCCCCTCGAGCCTTACCTTAGGTGGGTACGAGCTCGTGCTCAGAAACTTGTGATGCCTTATCCTTCCATCTTACTATTTATCATGAAACTTGTGGTTGAAGGAGATGTCCCGTACACTATCCTCCACCCCGACATGCCTACTTCTCTCGAAGACTTGCAAAAAGGTTAGATTCAGCTAAAGGAAGAATGAGATGATTTCGAAGCTCAATTCTATGCTAGTGAGAAAAGGGTCTTGGAGCTTACGAAGCAGCTACAAGAAGATCAAAGCGTGAACGCCTACATTGCACCAAAGAGGATGCGTTCAGTCTTTTTATCTTAGAGATTTATTTTGTAAGCCCAAGAGGCATGTTGTAGTCATTTTGAACTAATTAATGAAAATTGACGTTTGTTCATGCTTTGTCTATAAAAATTTAAATTTCATAAATCCTTGAAATCATTTGCATATACATCTTCCATGCATCATAACATGACAGGTTTTCACACAACATGTTTCCTTATCTTTTTGCTGTTTATTTCAGCAAGATGGATCTTGAGAAAACTGTGAAGGATCTTCAGGCACAAAACTCCCAATTACAAGAGACTATACTGGCCCTAGCCAAGGGGCAAAAAGATATGATGGCATTGCTGGCAGTTAAGAAGAAACCCAAGAGGAGAGCCCTGGTCAACATGGGAAGAAGGTTCAAAGAGCAAGTCCGTCAGATCCCGGTAGTGGAAGACTCATCTGAGGAAGACGAGAACCAGATTGGTGAAGTTAGAAGTACCCAGGATGACTGTATTAATGATCAAGCGTCTGATGATGATTATTTTGACGAGCAGTATCCCCCCGCCGATGTCAAGTACAAGCAGTTAGAAGACAGATTGAAATCCGTCGAGATCCAAGCCGTCCCTGGTTTAGATTTTGATGATTTGGCTTTGATCTCTGGGGTTGTCATTCCCCACAAATTCAAAATACTAGTCTTTGCAAAGTACGATGGGGTTTCTTGTCCAAAACTCCACCTGAAATCCTATGTGCGCAAGATACATCCGCACACTGCTGATAAGAAACTATGGGTTCACTTTTTTCAAGAGAGCTTGACCAGAACATAACTAGAGTGGTTCTACTAGTTAGATGGTTCCCGTATAAATACATAGGAAGACTTAGCTACCGCTTTCTACCATCAGTACCAGTATAATGCCGACTTGGCGCCGGCAAGAGTTCAGTTGCAAGATATGACAATGGGGAAGAATGAAGGATTCAAAGAATATGTACAAAAGTGGAGGGACCTCGCAGTAGGGTTTAATCACCTTTGACTGATAGGGAGCACATTGACATGTTTATGGGCACTTTATCTAGTCCATTCTTTAATCTATTGGTTGGCTGCTCTTCTTCTGGTTTCACCGAGCTAATCTTGACCGGTGAAAGAGTTGAAAGCGGCATCAAAAGCGGAAAGATCTCCATGGCATCTGCCTCCACTTCAAATCCTGTAAAGAAACCTTTTGCTGCAAAGAAGGAAATCAATGTTGTGTACGGGGCAAGGGCCCGTACCAAGAAGAATGATCATTCGTCTATTAATGTTGCCCGAATCTCCAATCCAACTCCTACTCAAAGACCATCTGCTAATCATCAATGTTTTGAAACTCCGAGAAGACAATTTACGAGGTTAGGCATGTCATTATCTCAAGCCTTACAACACTTTCTCAAGTCTAATTTGGTGACATTGCGCGATCCTCCTGCCAACCCTGATACCTCTTCACCAAAATATAATCCGAACGCTAAATGTGCTTACCATTAAAGTAGCCCTGGGCATGAGACTGGCCAATGCTGGGCCTTGAAGAACAAAATTTAGGATTTGATCGATAACAAGACTATTGAGTTTGATCCTCCTCCAACTCCGAATGTAATCACCGCGCCTATGCCAAATCATGGCAAAAGTGTCAATGTTGTTGAAGATACCGTTTTTGTTGCTTCTGTCGAAGAATTGACTACTCCTCTGAATATCATCAAAAAGAATCTGTTGAAAGCTGGGATCTTCCCTGGTTGTGTAAAAGACTGTGTTTGTTGTACTAAACAACTCAATGGGTGAGAAGGGCTGAAGAAAGGCATTCAACGCCTGATGGATAGCCACAAAATTCTATTTAAGAAGACCCTGTTTACTAAAAGTGTGACTAACAAATGTGAAGATCTCTCCATAATAACCATCTCAAAAAAGCCTCTTAGGATCTCCTCCAAAGGTCCTATCAGGATTTCAAATGAACCAATTGTTGCTCCCTTAATAATTACCAATCCCGGACTAATTCCATATTCTTAAAACAAGGCAGTGTCATGGAACTATAATGCTGAGGTATTTTTCCATGGGATAAAACAAGACGCTTGGATCGAAGAAGACAAAGTTGATGATGTCGGTAACATAACTGGCTCAAGTAAGGTAACTCGAACTGGGAGAGTCTTTTCACCCAATATCTCACCACCAGTTGTTACAAAGGAGCCCATCCGCATCACTGATACTAAGCCAAGTACCGATACAAGAGGGAAAGAGAAGGTTGTTGAGCCTATCATGACATAAATACCCGCAAAGGACGTTGCTAATGGAGAGCCCTCCGCTCGTGAGATGGACGAGATCTTGAAGATAATAAAAAGAACCGACTTCAAGATTGTGGAACAGTTGGGGCAAACCCCTTATAAGATTTCTATGATGTCTTTGCTAATTTGTTCTGATTCCCATGCTCGGACATTAATAAAACTCTTGAAAAAGGCCCATGTCCCCCATGATATCACAACGGACCAATTTGAGAATTGCGTGGCTAGCTTGACGGCTGATAATGGCTTGGGATTTTCAGATGCCGACCTAACACCGCTTGGGAAGAACCACAATAAGGCTCTACATGTTTCTATCGAGTGCAAGGGGACAACCCTAGCACATGTTCTAGTCGACACTGGTTCTTCTCTAAACGTGCTACCCAAGGGGGCGTTAGACCGTCTAGACTGTGAGGGTTTAGTCTTAAAGCCAAGTGATATCATTGTAAGGGCCTTCGATGGATCAAAGAGGACAGTTCATGGGGAAGTAGATCTTCCAATTAAGGTAGGCTCACAAATCTTCAACTCCACCTTCTACATCATGGATACCCGTCCTGCCTATTCTTGTCTTTTAGGTCGCCCATGGATCCATAAAGTTGGGGCAGTAACATCGACTCTCCATCAAAAGCTTAAGTATCCTGTCAAGGGAAGAATTATCACCGTCTATGGTGAGGAAGAGTTTATGGTAAGCCACCTCAACTCGTTCAAATACGTAGAGATGGATGGAGAATTCATTGAGACCCCGTGTCAAGCCTTTGAAGTTGTGCCACCAATGGTTGCTGCTAGCAAATGTTCCTCTAATGAGTCCAAAGCTGTTAAGGCCGTGTTGAAGATGGTTTCAGTCAAAGATGCTCGTGCGACAATTGAAGAAGGAACTTGTGATACTTGGGGGAAACTCCTCGATATACCATTCAAAGCAGACAACTTTGGTTTGGGTTTCACCGTCAAGGCCCAGAAGGAAGTGAGGCGCGCTCGTGCAGGAAAGCCACCTCTCCGCATTGGAAGCCATGAAGTCAATGTTGTGGGTGATTTTGATGAAGAAGTTGCATTTGAAGATTGGGTGTATCCTACTACAACGGATCTGAAGAATTGGCATGCAAAGGACTTCATGCCCATCTCCTTTATTGAGGAGTAATCTACTTGTTTATTGCTTTTATTTAATTCAAGAACATTTTGTTTGTAATATTTAAACAATGAATTTTATGCCATGTGCTTGGCCCGGGGCACTATGGTCCATTTGTCAAGGGTTTTATTTATGTTCATCTAATCATATGATCATTTAATACAAATCATTGGACTCTTTTGCATTCAAATCTTTGTGTTCATTGTCTTTCTTTCAAATAAATTTTTCAAAATAGACATGTATCTTACATGCATACACACACACACACACACACACACACACACACTCTTGCAGGTCCTCATCCACTCTGGATCTTATTGCCAATGACTCTACTATTGCCGACTATGACTTTGAACATCCAATTAAACAAGCCGAAGAAGAAGGCGGGGAAGATTTTGAAATACCTAGAGAACTAGCCAAACTTCTGTTACAAGGGGGAAAAGCTATTCAGCCGCACGAAGAGTCAGTTGAAGTCATCAATCTGGGTACCGAGACAGACAAGAGATAAGTCAAGATCGGTGCTAACCTAGAAAACAATGTCAAGAGCAAGTTGGTTCAGATGTTGCATGATTATGTGGAAGTGTTTGCTTGGTCGTATGAAGATATGTCTGGGTTGGATACCGACATTATAGTTCATCGTCTGCCGACAAAAGAAGATTGTCCTTCTGTCAAACAAAAAGTTCGTCACATGAGGCCTGATATGTCTGAAAAGATAAAAGCTGAAGTGATGAAACAATTTGACGCAGGGTTCTTAGCTGTGACATCTTATCCCAAATGGGTTGCAAATGTGGTGCCAATGCCAAATAAGGACGGAAAAGTTTGCATGTGCGTAGACTATAGGGATATGAATAGGGCAAGCCCCAAGGATGACTTCCCTCTATCATACATTGACGTCTTGGTCGATAATACTACTCAATATAAAGTTTTCTCTTTCATGGACAGTTTCTCCGGCTATAATCAGATAAGGATGGCTCTCGAAGACATGGAGAAGACAATTATTGTTACGCAATAGGGCACCTTCTATTACAAGGCCATGCCGTTCGGATTGAAAAATGTAGGGGCAACATATCAAAGAGCTATGGTAGCTTTGTTTCATGACATGATTCATCATGAAATAAAGGTATATATGGATGATATGATTGCCAGATCACAAACTGAAGAGGAACATCTCGATCACATGTTCAAGCTATTCAAAAGGTTGAAAAAGTACAAGTTGAGGTTAAACCCTAACAAGTGCACATTTGGAGTACGATCATGAAAGCTTCTAGGTTTTGTTTTCAGCAATAAAGGCATTGAAGTTGATCCTGCAAAGGTAAAGGCCATCCAAGAAATGCCAGTCCCTCACTCTGAAAAGGAATTTAGAGGATTATTGGGTCGTCTTAATTACATCCCCCACTTCATATCTTACTTGACTGCTACTTGTGAGCCAATCTTCAAAATCTTGAAGAAGGATCAGGTAGTTAGATAGCAAGATGGAAAATGATCCTGACTGAGTACGACATTCAATACACTATGCAAAAGGCCATCAAATGAAGCGTACTAGCAGATCATTTGACCCACCAAGCTGTTGATGATTATCAGTCTATGAACTTTGACTTCCCAGATGAGAACATCATGCTGGTGACCGCCTGTGCGAAACCTGGACCGTATGACGGACCTGAACAAGGATCACGATGGACTATGGTCTTCGATGGGGCTTCCAACTCTTTGAGTAACGGAATTGGTGCTATGATCATATCTCTTGAAGGTTACCACACTCCTTTCACTTCCAGACTTTGCTTCGATTGCACGAACAACATGGCCGAGTACGAAGCATGCATTTTGGGTCTGAAGGCTGCCATTGATTTAAGGATCAAGCATTTGAATGTGTTTGGGGATTCCGCTCTAGTGATTAGCCAAGTAAAAGGAGATTGGGACACTAAACACCCTTATCTCATCCCTTACAAGGAACTTGTGTTATCCCTGATTCCCTACTTCGAAGAGATCACCTTTGAGCACTTCCCTAGGGAAGAAAATCAGTTGGATGATGCCTTGGCAACCATGTCTTCAATGTTCAAGGTCAGATGGGACAATGAAGATCCTATGATTACGATTGAAAGATTTGATGAACCCGCGCATTGTTGTGAGCTTGACACTGATATGGAAAATCCATGGTACCATGAGGTGATGAGATACCTTGAAGCACAAGAGTATCCTGAGAGAGCATCCATCAATGACAGAAAGTTCTTACGAAGATTTTCAGCAACATTCTTCCTAAGTAACGGAATTTTGTACAAGCGCAACCATGATTCCACTCTACTCCGGTGTGTAGAAAAGAAGGAGGCAGAGGAAATTATGGAAGACATGCATGATGGTCTCTTTAGTACTCACTCAAGTGGAAATACGATGGCCAAGAAAATCCTAAGAGCTGGTTACTATTGGTCAACAACGGAGACTGATTGCCATCAACACTCTAGGACTTGTCACAAAGTCCAAATCTATGCTGACAAGGTCCATGTGCTTCATATCCCTCTGAACGTCATGACCGCTCCGTGGCCATTTACAATGTGGGGCATTGACATGATTGGATAAATCAAGCCCACTGCTTCCAATGGACATCGCTTCATTCTGGTCGCTATTGACTATTTCACCAAGTGGGTCAAAGCCGCCTCTTTTGCCTCAGTCACCAAGAATGTGGTAGCCAGATTCATCAAACATAACCTCATCTGCCGTTATGGTATCCTCGAAAGGATCATCACCGACAATGGGACTAACCTCAACAATGCTATGATTACCGAGCTTTTCACTCAGTTCAAGATCAAGCATCATAATTCTTCTCCATATACACCTAAAATGAATGGCGCAGTCAAAGTGGCCAACAAAAACATTAAGAAGATTGTGCAGAAGATGGTAGTAACCTATAAGGACTGGCATGAGATGTTACCATTTGCTCTACATGGCTACCATACTTCTGCTAGAACGTTAACTAGGGCAACTCCCTTTTCTTTAGTCTATGGCATGGAAGTTGTTTTGCCAGTGGAAGTTCAGATTCCCTCACTAAGGATTATGAATGAGGCAGGCTTAGGCGAAGACGGGTGGATTCAGACAAGATTGGATCAGTTGAACTAGATCGATGAAAAACGACTGGCTGCTGTTTTTCATGGTCAGACGTACCAAAAACATATGATCAAGGCTTTCAACAAAAAGATCAAGCCTCGAGTATATCAAGTTGGTGACTTGGTGATAAAGCGCATCATTCTTCCACAAGGCGACCCCAGAGGAAAATGGACTCCCACCTATGAAGGATCATTTGTTGTCAAGAGAGTGTTATCTGGCGGTGCCATGATGCTGACTATCATGGATGGTGAAGACTTCCCACATCCTATAAACACGGACATAGTTAAAAAATACTACGCATAAGAGACCCGCTAGGTTGACACACCTAGGCAAAATAAGGGCATCCCGACAAACGAAAAGGTTTGGGCAAAAATTAGGGATATATGCAAAAGATTGTACACCTGGCAAGTTAAAAACCCGAAAGGGAGACTTGGGCAAAAAGGGTATCCTGGTGGGCTGAAAACCCGAAAGGACGGTCCAGGCAAAAATTAAGGATTGAAAGCGTATGACTATGTCTCGTGGAATCACCACAGTCAACTTTATCACCAGGGCCGGAGTTCAAACGGTCCAAGATCAATCCAATCAACTTCTATCAATGGCAAGGGGCATTCAAATAAATTGGGGCAATAATAGAGTTCGAATGCAATATGATCATTTCACATGGCTATTATTTTTGTTTTCAATTTTGTTTCCCTTTCGACGATTTCCTCTTACTAGGATCTTCGTCTCTTTGTACAAAAAAATGCCTATTCATGGGCAAAATATCAATACAAATATACTTTGAAGTGCAAACTTTCTATTTTTGTTTTGAATGCAAACTTGTCAATTGACTAAAATTGAACGAACATATGCATATGAACATAATTAAAACTATTTGGTACATGTGTCCTACTAAGCAGTAATAAGCATCTCTTTAATGTATATGGAATATCCCCACAGAGTTATTTCATTAGCATTATCCCCACAAGATAATTACAATAAACCAATCTCCAGCCAGAGTCTCAATCTCTTGGCAGCTCTCTCCCCAACTAATTTGATCCTACAAGAAGAAGCCTTATGAACTCACCTCTTCAGCAGTTCATCGAGTATTCATCAACATAGTTTATTTCTCCAACATGGTTTATTTCCCCAACAAACAACGAGTAGCATAACTCCCCAGTTGAGTTTGATTTCCCCCGACATAGTCTATTTTCCACAAGCTGAGTCCATTCTCCCCAGCTCATCCTGTTTTCCCCAGTTGAGTTTATCCTCTCCAGCTTGAGTTTACCTTTCAGACTATTGCAAATCATAGTGCCACAACCCCTAATCCCCAATGATGTAGTCAATAAAACCTTTACTATCTCCAAAAGACACTATGAAGCCTGAACCCGACCAGATATTAGTACAATTTTCAAGTTACTATGAAGCCTGGACCCGACCAGATAATAGGAAACTTCTCAAGTCACTATAGAGCCTGGACCCCACCAGATAATAGTGAAAACTTTTCAGATACTATGAAGCCTGGCCCCGACCAGATAATAGTACTACTTTCAGAATACTATGTGTAACGCCCATAATTTAATTAATTATTTAATTAAATTATTTTTGGAATATTTGAGAAGTTGTGTTGTGATTAATTGGATTTATTTTATTTTATTAAGTGGTGAAATAATATTAGAAGTATAATAATATTTGATGTGGGCTTGTTTTAAAGGAATATAAGTAATAAGGGGGGTGTAATAGTTTTAAGCCCATTAAGGAATAAAGGGAATAATAGGTTATTCTATTATTGTTAGAAAGAATAGAAAGAAGAGGAAGTAGGAGAATAAGGGTTGGAAATAAGAACGCGAAAGCTGTTGGAAAAGAGGAAGAACGACAGAACGGGAATTCAACCGGAGATTATAGAGCGACCTTCAATCCAATGTAAGGGTGGGGTTCTAACTCTATAATTGGATTCATGATAATTGGTATGTGGGGTTAGAGGTGATTGTTGTCTTATTCATGAATTGAATGTATATGATGTTGTATGATGAGAATTGATGAATTATAGATGAATAATGATTTACAGATGTTGTTTATTTGATGTGGAATTATAGGATAACTGTAAGTGATGATTATCCATGATTAGATTAAGTTTTTAGGGCTTAAAGTATGGAACCCGTAGTGAAAATGCAGAGAAAATCGCAGAAATTATGCAGGATAAAATAGTATGCGTCGACCCCAAATGGTGTGTGTAGATACATGAACAATGTTAGACTCAGGATGAGTCGACACAAAGGAGTCTTGCATCGATCCATGAGGGCTTTTAGACTCTGGATGAGTCGATACATAGAGGCATGTGTCAATACATGTTGTGTTGTAGACTCAGTATGAGTCGATACAAGATAGGATGCGTCGACTCATGTTGCGAGTTCAGTGCAGTACGCATCGATCCAAGGAGTTATGCAACAATCCATGTTGTCTGGTTTTTGGCAGAATCGTTTAGAAAAGGCTGTATCTTGAGTTTTCGGACTCTGTTTGAGGGGCCGTTCGAAGCATTGAATAGCTAACGCGATGAGCTTTATTCTTAAGGATTAAAATGAAGAATAGGAAGTGTAATTACAGTATCCCAATTAGGACTAGAGTTAATTCCCACGTTAATCTTTATGTTGATTTTTGTGAAGGATGACGAAGATGAGATGCATATAGATTGCTGTTTGGTTGTGACAGTAGGATTAATGATGTAATACTATAGAATAGTAGCATGTATAGGTTTGGTGATTTAGAAGTAAGCCTTAGTTGAATAATTAATTATAGGCAATATCTTGTATAGGCCTATGGCCAATGTTGTGAAATTGATGAGTATTATTGTGTTACTGTACGGCTGAATTATTAAGGAGATGATGTTAATGAGATTCTGTTTGATGAATTATAATATATATATATGAAGTTTGATGAATTATGATGTATATATATGAAGTTTGATGATTTATGATGAATGATGTTGATGAAGAGATGTTGAGATGCCTTTAAGATGTAGGCCTTTGGCCAATGACGGTGTTGTATTGAGATGTTGTCAATTATGGTGTTGTTATTACATTCATGATTGTGTCGCATACATTGCATTTTGAGATGGAGCTTATGCTCGTTGAGATGGCCTGTATTGGCGAATATTGAGATGAAGGCTTATGCCTTGTTGATGCCTCTATTAATTGGCAATTTTTGAGATGGGAGTTCTGCTCCAAATGGTACCACATGCATTTGCATAGCATTGAGTCGCATTATATGATTGCATAAAGAAGTGTGTTTTGATGTGGTGAATGTGTATTATTGTTGTGATTATTGTTGATTATGATATGAGAAGTGGTGATGTTATGTGATCTAATTTAATATATTAATTATCATGCGCTTTATTATATTGTTAGATATCTCACCCCTTTTGTTTGAATGTTACCCTTATGTTGGTAACGTGCAGGTAATCGAGAGTGAAGGTTGTATACCTTCAATAGTTCGAGTCGGTGTCATTGCTCTGATAAAGATGTTATTAAGAATTCTGCTGCGTAGATGTTGAATTGTTGAATTAATTAATTAAAGTTGTTATGATGATGGTTCATCCGATGTTTTAAAGTGTTATGTATCCACAATGAATGAAATGAGTTTTTAATGATGAATTTGTGACATCCCGATTCGTTTGCATGAATGCTTTTATTACTCTGATTTATTTATATAATTGCCGGGTAGAATTGGGGTGTTACAAAGTTGGTATCAGAGCAAAAGGTTGGTCTGACCTTGTCGTCGAGTCATAGTTGTCTAACAATCGAGTATTGTTAATTTGAGTTCTAACTGTTATTTATGTTGTAGTGATAAGTTGAGATGGCTGGAAGGAATGATGCTGCACTTGCTGCTGCTTTAGAAGCAATGGCTCATGCGATGGAAAATCAGCTAAATGCTGACGGGAATGCTGGATCTCGTAGCTTGGCGACTTTCCAGAGAGAGAATCCATCTATGTTCAAGGGAAAGTATGATCTTGACGGAGCATTGGAGTGGTTGAAATAGATTGAGAGAATCTTCCGTGTGATGGATTGCACTCCAGCGCAGAAGGTTCGGTATGGGACTCATATGCTAGAAGTCGAGGCTGATGACTGGTGGCTAGAGACTTGTCAGAAGTTGGAAGCTGCGGGTGAGAATGTCACTTGGGCTGCATTCTGTAGGGAATTTCAGAGGAAGTACTTTCCTGAAGATGTCCGTGGTAAGAAGGAGATTGAGTTTCTTGAGCTGAAGCAAGGAAGTATGTCAGTTGTTGAGTATGCTGCCAAGTTTACTGAGTTGGCTAAGTTTTATCCGCACTACACTGATGCAGATGCTGAGTTTTCGAAGTGTATCAAGTTTGAGAACGAGTTGCGCCCAGAGATCAAGAAGGCAGTTGGATACCATAAGATCCGTGTCTTTGCTGACTTGATTGACATTTGCAGGATTTATAAGGAGGATAATAATGCTCATTACAAGATTATCAGTGAGAAGAGGGGTAAGAAGCAACAAAATCATGGTAAGCCTTATGATACCCCAGCTGGTAAAGGTAAACAGAAAGTTGTTCAGGGTCAGAGGACTAATGGAGGAGATGCTCCTGCTGGTGTGGTTTGTTTTAAGTTTGGAAAATCTGGGCACAAGAGTAACGTGTTCACTACTGAAGTGAAGAGGTGTTTTCGTTGTGGTAAGAATGGACATGTTGTATCTGAGTGTGAACATAAGGATGTGATTTGTTTCAATTGTATAGAGGAAGGTAACATTGGTAGTCAGTGTCATAAACTAAAGAGGGCTCAGACGAGTGGTAAAGTGTCTGCTTTGGTTGAGGATCAGACAGCTGTTGAGGACCGACTTATCAGAGGTACGTGTTTCATTAATAGTACTCCTTTAATTACTATTATTGATACCGGTGCTACTCATTGCTTTATTGATGTTGATTGTGTTGAAAGATTTGGTCTTATGTTGTCTTCTATGAATGGAGAAATGGTCGTCGATACTCCAGCCAAGGGGTCGATGACTACTTCTTTTGTGTGTTTGAAGTGTCCCCTGTCGATCTTCGACAGAGACTTTGCTGTTGATTTGGTTTGTTTACCATTAAGAGGTTTGGATGTGATTTTGGGTATGAACTGGTTAGAGCATAAATGTGTTCATATTAACTGTTATAACAAGTCTGTGAGGTTTTCTACTCTTGAAGAAGAGGAAGATGGTCTGTTGTCTGCTAAATAGTTGAGGAAGTTGATGCAAGAGGAAGCGCAGATGTTCTCGTTGATGGCGTCGCTATCTGTGAGGACTCAAGATATAATTGAGTAATTGTAGGTGGTGTGTGAATTTCCTGAAGTTTTCCTTGATGAAATTCTTGATGTACCACCGGAGAGGGAAGTTGAATTTGCTATTGATCCTGTACCTGGTACCAGACCTGTGTCTATGGCACCATACAGGATGTCTGCATCTGAATTGTCAGAGTCAAAGAAGCAATTGGAAGAGTTACTTGAAAAGAAGTTTGTAAGACCAAGTTTATCGCTGTGGGGAGCTTCAGTGCTATTAGTAAAGAAGAAAGATGGAAGTATGAGGATTTGTGTTGATTATAGACAGTTGAATAAAGTGACGATTAAGAACAAGTATCAGCTTCCAAGAATAGATGACTTAATGGACCAATTGGTGGATGCTCATGTGTTTAGTAAGATTGATTTGCGGCCGGGTTACCATCAGATTAAGGTGGAGGATAAAGATATCCAAAACACGGCTTTCAGAATGCGTTATGGACATTATGAGTATTTGGTGATGCCTTTCGGTGTTAATAATGCGCCAGGATTATTCATGGAATATATGAATCGTATCTTTCATACTTATTTGGATCAGTTCGTAGTGGTGTTCATTGATGATATTTTGATTTACTCTAAGTCAGAAGAAGAGCATGCAGAACATTTAAGAGTAGTGTTGCAAGTTTTGAAATAGAAGAAGTTGTATGCAAAGTTGTCCAAGTGTGAATTCTGGTTAAAGGAGGTTAGTTTTCTTGGTCATGTGATTTCAAGTAGAGGCATTGTTGTAGATCCATCAAAGGTCGATGCTGTGTTGCAATGGGAAACTCTGAGGTCAGCTACTGAGATTAGAAGCTTTTTGGGATTAGCTAGTTACTATAGAAGGTTTATCGAAGGTTTTTCTAAGCTGGCACTTCCGTTGACTAAGTTGACTTGTAAAGGTAGAGCTTTTGTTTGGGATGTTCAGTGCGAAGAAAGTTTTACAGAATTGAAGAAGAGGTTGACGTCGGCTCTAATTTTGATGTTGCCTAATCCAGAAGAATCTTTTGTGGTGTATTGTGATGCTTCTAAGATGGGTTTAGGAGGTGTGCTTATGAAGAATGGTAAGGTAGTTGCTTATGCGTCAAGACAGTTAAGGACTCATGAGAAGAACTATCCTACGCATGATTTAGAGCTTGCTGCAGTTGTTTTTGTGTTGAAGATTTGGAGGCATTATCTTTATGGTTCTAGATTTGAAGTGTTTAGTGACCATAAGAGTTTGAAGTATCTTTTTGACTAGAAGGAGTTGAATATGAAGCAACGGAGATGGTTGGAATTGTTAAAGGATTATGATTTTGGTTTGAGTTATCATCCAGGAAAAGCGAATGTGGTAGCTGATGCGTTAAGTCGAAAGACTTTACATATGTCGGCAATGATGGTTAAAGAGTTGGAATTAATTGAGAAGTTCAGAGATATGAGCTTAGTTTGCGAGGTTACGCTGTGAAGTGTTATGTTGGGTATGTTGAATATTAATAATGAATTTCTAGACAGTATCAGAGAAGCTCAGAAGTTGGATGCTAAACTGGTAGATTTGATGGTTGGAATCGATGAGTCGGAGAATAACGATTGTAAGCTAGATGCGCAAGGTGTGTTGAGGTTTCGTAACCGGATTTGTATTCCTGATGATGCCGAGATGAAGAAAGTGATACTTGAAGAGAGTCATAGAAGTAAGTTGAGTATTCATCCATGAGCTACAAAGATGTATCAAGATTTGAAAGGTTTGTTTTGGTGGCCTGGGATGAAGAGTGATGTGGCTCGGTTTGTGTATGCATGTTTGACTTATCAGAAGTCAAAAGTTGAACATCAGAAACCTGGAGGGTTGATGCAACCATTAGAAGTTCCAGAATGGAAATGGGATAACATTTCAATGGACGTTATGACGGGGTTACCTAATACTTTAAGAGGATACGATTCGATTTGGGTGATTGTTGATAGGCTTACAAAGTCAGCTCATTTTATTCCTATTAACATCAGTTTTCCAGTGACGAGTTGGCTGAGATTTACACGAGTGTGATTGTGAAGCTGCATGGTGTTCCTTTGTGCATTGTGTCAGATAGAGATCCAAGATTTACTTTTGATTTTTGGAAGAGTTTGCAAGAAGCGTTGGGTTCTAATGTGAGGTTGAGTTCAACATATCATCCTCAGACAAATGGTCAGACTGAACGGACTATTCAATCGTTGGAAGACTTATTGAGGGCATGTGTTCTTGAGCAGGGAGGTTCGTGGGATACTTATCTTCCGTTGATAGAGTTCACCTATAATAACAGTTACCATTCTAGTATTGGGATGACACCTTTTGAAGCGTTGTATGGTCGGAGATGTAGAACTCCTTTATTGTGGCATGAATCTGGTGAAAGTGTAGTACTTGGACCTGAACTTGTTCGTGAAACTACTGAGAAGGTTAAGTTGATTCGAGAAAAGATGAAAGCTTCCCAAATTATACAGAAGAGTTATCATGACAAGCGAAGGAAAGATTTAGAATTTCAAGCTGGTGACCACGTGTTTTTGAGAGTTACACCTGTGACTGGTGTTGGGCGAGCATTGAAGTCTAAGAAGCTCACTTCTCGTTTTATTGGACCATATCAGATTTCAGAGAGAGTGGGGAATGTTGCTTATAGAGTGGCATTACCACCTAATCTTTCGAATTTGCATGACGTGTTTCATCTGTCGCAACTCCGGAAGTATATTTCAGATCCATCTCATGTGATTCATATGGACGATGTGCAAGTATAGGATAATCTTACGGTGGAGATGATGCCTGTACAAATCGCGGATCGTGAAATAAAGACTCTGAGGGGCAAAGAGATTGCTTTGGTTAAAGTAGCTTGGCTATGAGCTACCGTAGAAAGCATGACTTGGGAGTTGGAGAGCAAGATGCAAAACTCCTATCCTGAGTTGTTTGATTAAGGTAAATTTTCGAGGACGAAAATATTCAAAGTGGGGGAGAGTTGTAACGCCCGTAATTTAATTAATTATTTAATTAAATTATTTTTGGAATATTTGAGAAGTTGTGTTGTGATTAATTGGATTTTTTTATTTTATTAAGTGGTGAAATAATATTAGAAGTATAATATTATTTGATGTTTTAAAGGAATTGCAGTAATAAGGGGGGTGTAATAGTTTTAAGCCCATTAAGGAATAAAGGGAATAATAGGTTATTCTATTATTGTTAGAAAGAATAGAAAGAAGAGGCAGTAGGAGAATAAGGGTTGGAAAGAAGAACGTGAAAGCTGTTGGAAAAGAGGAAGAACGACAGAACGAGAATTCAACCGGAAATTATAGAGCGACCTACAATCTAAGGTAAGGGTGGGGTTCTGACTCTATAATTGGATTCATGATAATTAGTATGTGGGGTTACAGGTGATTGTTGTCTTGTTCGTGAATTGAATGTATATGATGTTGTATGATGATAATTGATGAATTATAGATGAATAATGTTGTCCATATACTGTTTATTTGATGTGGAATTATAGGATAACTGCAAGTGATGATTATCCATGATTAGATTAAGTTTTTAGGGCTTAAAGTATGGAACCCGTAGTGAAAATGCATAGAAAATCGCAGAAATTATGTAGGATAGAACCGTATGCGTCGACCCCAAATGGTGTGTGTCGATACATGAACGATGTTAGACTCAGGATGATTCGACACGAAGGAGTCTTGTGTCGATCCATGAGGGATTTTAGACTCAGGATGAGTCGATACGTAGAGGCATGTGTTGATACATTCTATGTGGTAGACTCAGTATGAGTCGATACAAGAGAGGATGCGTCGACTCATGTTGCGAGTTCAGTTCAGTACGCGTCGACCCAAGGAGTTATGCATCAATCCATGTTGTCTGGTTTTTGGCAGAATCATTTAGAAAAGGTTGTATCTTGAGTTTTTGGACTCCGTTTGAGGTGCCGTTCGAAGTGTTGAATAGCTAACGCGATGAGCTTTATTCTTAAGGATTAAAATGAAGAATAGGAAGTGTAATTACAATATCCCAATTAGGACTAGAGTTAATTCTCGCGTTAATCGTTATGTCGATTTTTGTGAAGGATGACGAAGATGAGATGCATATAGATTGTTGTTTGGTTGTGACAGTAGGATTAATGATGTAATACTACAGAATAGTAGCATGTAGAGGTTTGGTGATTTAGAAGTAAGCCTTAGTTGACTAATTAATTATAGGCAATATCTTGTATAGGCCTATGGCCAATGTTGTGAAATTGATGAGTACTGTTGTGTTACTGTACGGCTGAATTGTTAAGGAGATGATGTTAATGAGATTCTGTTTGATGAATTATGATGTATATATATGAAGTTTGATGAATTATGATGTATATATATGAAGTTTGATGATTTATGATGAATGATGTTGATGAAGAGATGTTGAGATGCCTTTAAGATGTAGACCTTTGGCCAACGACGGTGTTGTATTGAGATGTTGTCAATTATGGTGTTGTTATTACATTCATGATTGTGTCGCATACATTGTATTTTGAGATGGAGCTTATGCTCGTTGAGATGGCCTATATTGGCGAATATTGAGATGAAGGCTTATGCCTTGTTGATGCCTCTATTAATTGGCAATTTTTGAGATGGGAGTTCTGCTCCAAATGGTACCACATGCATTTGCATAGTATTGAGTCGAATTATATGATTGCATAAAGAAGTGTGTTTTGATGTGGTGAATGTGTATTATTATTGTGATTATTGTTTATTATGAGATGAGAAGTGGTTATGTTATGTGATCTAATTTAATATATTAATTATCATGCGCTTTATTATATTGTTAGATATCTCACCCCTTCTGTTTGAATGTTACCCTTATGTTGGTTACGTGCAGGTAATCGAGAGTGAAGGTTGTATACCTTCAATAGTTTGAGTCAGTGTCATTGCTGATATGTAACACTCGGGGGATAAACGCTTGTTTCTTTTGATTTTTGATTATTCAGTCATTGAACTTTAAGTTGATTATTATTAAATATGTGTTGTTTTGAAGTTGTTGTAATGATGATAAAGATGTTATTAAGAATTCCGCTGCGTAGATGTTGAATTGTTGAATTAATTAATTAAAGTTGTTATGATGATGGTTCATCCGATGTTTTGAAGTGTTATGTATCCACGATGAATGCAATATGTTTCTAATGATAAATTAGTGACATCCCGATTCGTTTGCGTAAATGATTTTGTTACTCTGATTTATTTATATAATTGTCGGGTAGAATTGGGGTGTTACACTATGAAACCTGGACCCGACCAGATAATAGTTTAACTCTTCAAAGATATAGAAGCACCTGGACTCAACCAAACCATCGTTTAACTTATTTTTCCCATTAGAGTTTGCCTCTACCCTCAACAAGTTACTGTGAAGCCTGGATCCGACCAGATATCAGTTTTCAACTTTTTCTTCTCAAGTAGGTTATTGTGAAGCTTTGATCCGACCAGATAGCATTTCCCCTCAGAAGTTTATTGTGAAACCTGGAATCCGACCAGATAACAACTAATTTACCAACAAGTAACTATAAAGCCTGGATCCGAACAGATACCAATTCAACTGTATCCTTTCAAACAAGTTTATTGTACAGCCTGAACCCAACCAAATAGCAATTAACTTCATCCACCTCAAAACCTGTAAAGCCTGGATCTGACCAGATATCAGTTCAAATTTGTCTTTTCAAGCAAGTTATTGTGAAGCCTGGACCCGGCCAGATAACAACTATCTACAATCTCCAGCAAGACACTATGAAGCCTGGACCCGGCCAGATAATAGTATAACTTTTCAAAAATTATGAAGCCTGGACCCGACCAGATAGTAGTTACCACTTCAAGTTACTAAGAATCCTGGACCCGACCAGATATCAGTTCAACTTCATCCTTTCTAGCAAGTTACTACGAAGCCTGGAATCCGACCAGATAACAATCAACTTCTGTATCCCCAACAAGTTGTTGTGAAGCTAAGAATCCAACCAGATAACAGCCTAACTTCACTCTCCCCAATAAATTTTCTACAAAGCCTAGATCCGACTAAATAACAGTTAATTTATTCTTCCCCAGTAAGTTACCGTGAAACCTGGAATCTGACCAGATAACAATTTACTTCCTTATCCTCAGAAAACTGTGAAGCCTGGACCCGACCAAATAACAGCTTGACATGCAAGAGATATTCCCCAGCGGAAGCATCCTTTCAACAAAGTTTGGAGATATGTATATTCTTCATCCCCAACGACAATCCGAGATTCAGCTTCCCAAAATTCCTCAGCATCAGTCAGGGATTTATTTTCTCGGACAAATATGCATCCCACATTCATACATCATAGCCTATACATACAAAATGCATTTAGCATGATCTCATTCATCTTGTGAACATCATGCATACATATGAATTTTACTAACCCTTTTTCCACAGGTAAAACATCGAGTTTTAGTATAAATCGACCAAAGATTTATGCTGATACTTCTTCCAGCATTTACCATCATTCCTCCAAATGGCATCTATAAGCCCATTCCCAATCCATCTTCTAGTGCAAATTTCTGGGCACTCTAGTGTTCAATCATCTTCCACCTTCAAGTCACGAATGAAGGATATGCCAATCTAACTCTTCAGGTTTAAGAAGCTTGAACAGGGGCAACTGATATACCCAAAAAGTTTCCCTCTCATTTATCAAGTAATCTCTCATAATATCTCCTTGATTCAAGACTGCACAAGGGTTGATCAGCTCAAGGCACCTCCTTTAGCACTGATGACTGAAAATTAGGGTTTGAGTTTGCACAAGGATAAATGGACTTTTAATGCCCCATATTAATTTCATGGATCATTTTGGACCCTCAAGGTTTCTCATGTCAAGTTTCAAGTTTTGGATCACATTTTTGCTCAGCCAATTGATCAATTGACCTAAAATCAACTGTATTGGGGAAAAAGTCAATTGTGGTCAATTTATAGTCAAACTTCATAATTTTTTATCCTTATCAACATTATGAACTCATATATGTCATTTTATCAAGTTTGGATCACAATTCGTCAAGAAATTTGATCAGATCATCAAAAGGACAAAATGGGCAAAATTAGGGTTTTGACTAGGAAGGTGCAATTTCTGATTTTTGACCTAGCAAATGACTTGTTGGTTTGAGGCATGATCTCAAGGGTCCAAATGATTCATTTTGACCTAATGGCATGACTCAAAATATCTCTCAAGATCAATTGATTAACAGTTGAATTTCAGTCAACTAATGCAAAGTCAAATGTACACTGAAAAGTCAAACTTTGACTTTTTGATCAAAATCAAGTATCAAAGATCATAATTCATCAAGACATGTCAAAATATGAAACTTTTTCATCAATAAATCAAAAAGTCAAGATTTCATTTTGAAAAGTCAAATTTGAGCCAAAATTTCACCATGATGCAAGATGATTCAAAGGAAACTTCCAACATGAAAGTTGTATATCTCAATGAGATATAAAACATTGTAGAACACAACTTCTTCTAGAAATGCATGGATTTTAAGTTATGATTTTGTGAAGACATGTTCATGAAACTTGGAAACTTAGTGAAATTTTGCCCTAGTTTAGGCAGGATTTTGACCTAACTTCATGGCAATTTTTCACATAGTTCCAAGATGAATCTTCAAAAATGTCCAATATAGATGTTGTAGAGGATGTTACAAGCTTTCCAAAATGTCCATGAACTCATTGAGATCATACGTGAGCAAGGATAATCGAAGGCATGAAGTTAGGGTTTCATTCTTGAATTACAAGTCATTTCTTGATGAACACATAATTCAATTTCAATGTTAGGCTGCATAATCTTGCTTTGAAGGCCTTCTAACTTGTGTATATATCCATAATTAATAGATTACACAAACTTTTGAGCTATAATCCAATTGGTTTAAGCTTTATCCAATTCACATTGCCATTTCGGGAAGAAAGTGAAAAATGCCATTCTTGAAAAGCAAGCTTTATGCACAAAGTCAATTCTTGAGCCTCTTACTTGTTACCTCTGATCAAACTCCATCTACAAAGTAAGAAGCAAGTGTTTTTAAAGCATAACCACTCTACCTTAGCAAGTACATAAGACTTTGAAACTTGGATTTCTCAAAAATCACATGTTGAGCTTAAACATTTGTTTTTGAATTCTGATCAACAACAAGTCTCCAAACTCATTGCTTATAAATAGAGGCACTATTTGTGAGCTAAGACACGAGCATTAACACCCTGAAACACTCCCAAACTCCCTCAAACCAGAAATTGCCCAAAAACTCCATTGTTGTACAGTTTCTGACCTTGAACTCATGTGATACGGTGGGAGAACTAACTTGGGTGTTTTGTGTTTGATTGCAAATGTTGTGGTTAGAAAGAGTTGCCACCGACTTTTCTTTTATACAAAAGGAAAGGTGAAAAAGCACAGGAAAGACCTTTGAGATTGTTTCTTGAGTTCGGGGGGTAGATTATGAAAAGGGAAGGTATTAGCACCCTTTTCATCCATGGTTTTCCATGGGCTCTTAGTTACTTGCTAGATCACTTGCTTTTGTTTGAAAATGTACTTTGTGTGGTTTATTGAAAGTATTTCAAAAGGTGTCATCGTTTAGGAAAACTTTGTAATGATTCTCGTTCGTAAGAATGTGTATAAAGTATTAATCTTTTGCAAATGTTTCAAGTTTGAAAAGTGTTTTGAAAGTGTTGGTGTTTGTTTTGAAAATAGCAAGGATGTTTTTGACTTTGAAATTGAGCAAGCAACTAGGAACAATCTACCTACTCAAAATTCTTTCATGTTTATTTCCTCTTTCCTTTGACACTGTTATCTTACCATTGATTTTGGTAACTAACCCTATCTTTGGATGTAAAAGGGACGGGCACGGGAAGTTTGTATAGTCATAGAAGGCAACCTATGGAACATTTTAGCAATGTTGTTTTAGGGACTAGATCGTTTACCAAAGGAAACATTGAGGGTCATCGAGGGACTACGATCTTTTATCGAGGGTCTTTGCTAAAACGCCCATGTTTGAGGGACATGACTATTTTCCGATAGGCAACAAGTGAGATTACCCTAAGGGTGCATGTGTGAATAGTGTGTTTGATTTTCATGCATTTAGTCTTGGTTAGGGTTATCTATTTGTTGATTTTATGTCTTACCATACGAAACCCTAATTACTAGCAATTGGGATATAAAGCATTAAATTGCAGAAATATAAAGTCCTACGCTATTACAATATTTAGGGATGGGGGTACAAATTTACAAATGGGGGGTTGCAAGAATTAAATCCTAATTAACTATTATAACCATACTGAAATGTACAATATAAGAAGAAAAAGAGGACTTGTTTTGAAAGTGGTTTTTTGTCTTAATGAATTAAGAAAAAGAAATAAATTAAATAATAAAAAGGAAATATTTTTATGTCTTTTTCATATTAATAAAAAAAAGAGTAATGATATTGAAAAAAAAAGTAAAAATAGCGAGAGATAGAAACAGCGTGCTGCTGCAAGCAAAACAACAAGGATCAGAAGTTATAAAGCCATGCGCGTTGTGACTCAGAAAGGAACATCAGTGGGAATCAAAAGTTCTGGATTGATACACTCTGAGGTCCTGCAATAAATATTAGAGGGAAAACACATAAGTTCTAGGTTGTTACGTGTTGAACTTATGAGTGTTAAAACAGTGAGAAAGCCTAGAGTTCTATGTGTGTTAGAACAGTAAGAAAACCTAGAAGTTCTGTGTGTTAAAGCAGTGAGAAAATCATAGAAGTTTTGCGTGTTTGAACAGTGAGAAAATCATAGAAGTTCTGTGTGTTAAAATAGTCAAGAGAACTCAGAAGTTCTGTGTGCTTAAACAGTGAGAAAATCCTAGAAATTATGTGTGATAAAATGGTGAGTGAAAAACAGAAGTTCTGTGTTACATTTCAACTCTTTCCTCATATTAATCAGCACGTCAGCAATTTATCTAGTCCTTAACAGCAAATCAGAAAGATAAAAAGCACAATAGTTTATAGAAGTTCTAATCCTAATTTTGAGCCAAGCCTTAATCAAGAAGTTCTGATCCATAATTTTTCTACTTATGCAATGATATGGACAACATCAATACTATGATATTTACATATTTAATGATGTTCTGAATGAAAATATGTAAAGTCAGAAAGACTTACCTTGAATCTGGAGCGTGTGCTTGGAACTTGAACTGCTGCCTTCAGATGTTCTGGAGTCAGTAAGAACAATGGAAAAGAAAATGCTAAGTTCTTTAATTCAAAGGGAAGAACAAAGGTTTGGTTTTCTGTTTTGGAATCCTGGATTTTTTTACGAAGGTTTCACAGTTTTGTTTTCTCTCTTTTGACAATTATCTCTCTCCAAAAGCCACCCCCTCGAAAGTGTGATGGAGCAACTTATTTATAGGTGAATTTGTTGTGGTTTGGGGGGGGGGGGGGGACAAATGGGATTTGAACATTTTTTGGCATCTTGTTCCATTGCTTTTCGATCACAGTTTTCGTATGCTAGTTTGGTGCAATTATGGGATGCACGCATGGACTGAATTAGCTGTTGGTTATAGGATTGTGCTGAAGCAGTGCAGCAGGTTGTATAAATGAGGTTTTGGGATTTGGTGATGTTCTGACCAAAACGTTGAACATAGCCTTCATATGCTAGGGTGTTTCCTTGTTCTTGAAGCAAGTATGGTGGTTAGCAGCTTTTAGCCGTGCCTAAGTTGGATTTGTAAACATGAATTAAGGAAAAGTACCCTCAGAGGCAAAAGCAAAGCAGGGGCCTAACATAACCTTGTACAAAAGTTTATCTTTCAAGGACAAAAATGATACTTCTTTCTCACACGTGGGGAAATCCTTTGGATAAAAACTCAAAAGTGGTTGTGAGCATTAAATGATGATGATATTTATCAAACCAGAAACCCTGTAATATGAGATTATGGATCATAGCTTAAATCTAGGTCAGAAGTTCAGCATCAGCGCAACTTAGAACCAATATCCAACTTCTGATCCTTTAATCTTTTAGCTCCAGCATGTTCTGAGCAAGTTCTCAGACTTTCCAGAAAGCTTGTGACATGCTTTGTAAGTCCTCTTTGAATTGCTCTTGCAACTTCTGACTGAACCTACGTGAAAACTGGCCCAGAAGTTGTAGACAACTTCTGACTTGAAAATGTCTAGAATTTGCTGAGTGCTTCAGTTTCATGGATGTGACTTTGAAGATGTATAACTTGAAATTCCAGCCTCTCTAGGAGAAGTTTTGTTCTGCAATGTTTCAGATCTTGTTGAAGTCTACAACTCTTGTGTTAGAAGTTCTTCCAGAATCAGCTTGCATCATGGTGATAATCTGATCAGAAGTTCTGAGCTTGTCATATTTCTTAAACACTTAAAAAAATTCTAAGTATTTAGAAATTTGACTTTTTCAAAGTAAATTTGACTTTTGAGTTTCTTGACGAAACAAATCTCACATTCCAACATATCTTGATGAAATATGATTCTTGAAGCTTGATTTTGATCCAAATGTAAAAGTTTGACTTTTCAGTGTGAAAATGACCATTTTACCCTTGTGAATGACTTTCTTGGAAAGTTTGTAATTCAAGGCTTGAAATTGGATGAAAGCAAACCTGAGGGCCAGGGTGATCCTTTGAGAAATGAGAGGGCAAATTTTAGGGTACAACAGCTGCCCCTGTTCAATCTTCTTACACCTGAAGAGTTAGATTGGTAAATCTGTCATTCGTGACTTGAAGGTGGAAGATGATTGAACACTAGAGTGCCTATAAATTTGCACTCGATGATGTTGTGGTTGATTGTTTAGGGAATGGGCTTAAAGATTCCATTTGGAGAAATGATGGATAGTTGTTGGAGATGGGCTTATAGATGCCATCCAGAGTGATTGTTGACAGAAATTAGACTAAGTCTAAATTCTGACTTCAACTGGAGAAGAAATCAGAATAAATATTTTGAGTAATTCATCTGAACCAGAGAAAAATTCCACTAGAAAGAATCAGGATAAAACTTTCGAGAGATTTAAACTGAAACAACAGAGGTCGTGGGATGAGTATCAGAATAATATCCATAAATGAATTGTATTTGACTCGTATCTGAGAGATGTACTGAATGAGTGTCAGAATGACATTCGTATCTGGATCGTATCTGGACTATATTTGAAGAGAATCTAGAGTAAATATCATAATGTCATCCATATCTGGATCGCATCTGCACTATTTCCAGAAGAGGTCTCTGGTTGCCTGTCATTAACTGTATGTAATGTCATGATGTATGAAATGCATGGTGTCATGATGTTCTCAAAATAAATGAGATTGTGTTGTATGCACTTATCATGTATGTAAATAGGATGTATGAAATGTGAAATGTTTATTGAAGTGTATCTTTGTCTGGGAAAATAAATCCTTGACAAAATTTTGGGGAGTCGTTAAATCCTGGACTGTTGTTGAAGAGTAGGTGTGTCTTCAAACTTTGCTTAGAATTTTTCCACTGGGGATTCCTGTTTTGTTGTTTGAGGATAACTCTGTTGGGGAATATTGAAAACTCTATGGAGAATGTTGATTCCTGCTTGGGGAAAAGAGTTCTGGAGTCTCGGTTGTCCGTTGCTCTACTGGGGGTTATCTCTTGATGGGAAAGACGAAGTTGAACTGATATTTGGTCGGGTCCAGGCTTCATAGTAACTTGCTGGATTTGATTATTATCTGGTCGGATTCCAGGCTTCATAACAAATTCTTAAAAGGATGAAGTTGAACTTTGGTCGGGTCCAGGTTTCACAACAACTTACTGGGGATTGTAGAGTAGTCTACTGGGGAAGAGGAGTTGTGGTCCTATTATTTGTAGTAGTCGGAGAGGAAAACTTAAGTTGGGTTATCCTGCTGTTTTTTGGGGAAATAAAACCTGTTGCTGATCTGTTGGAGAGCTAGCGACTTCACTGGGGAAGATCCTCGAGGATTCTTGAGGTCGACTCAGTTGGGAAAAGATTTTCAGAGATTAAAACTCTGGCTGGGAGCCATCCTATGAGAATGATTTTGGGGAGATTTGTCACTGCCCCTAGTAGCAAGTGTTTGTGGCACTGCCAGGAGATGTTGGACTATACCTAACCCATTCAATGCCCTAAGTGATGGAGATGGTGACCTGCTCCTGGTTATTCCGCATTTCTTGAGAGATTTCTTGGAATCTTTACTGGATCGCCCCGGGTGTGTTGGATAGTGACATGTCATGCCCCCTTGTTGATAGGAGATTTGTCATTGGAAGTGTCATCCCACTTGAAGTGATTTTGTTCACTAAAAGAGCTTTCGTTCATTGGATATTCGTTGTGTGAATTTCCCCGCTGTCAAATAAATAGCCTTATGAAAACAGTGATATTCAAGTAATGCAAAGTTTATGTTTGTCTTGGAACTTTTGAAAATGCATTTTAGCAAGTAAAGAAATTTTGTAAGAAAAATTCAACTCAGGATTTAGAGTAAAGCCTTACAGGAGTCAGGATACCTTTTGTAACAGTATGCTTTCGAACTAATCCATGCTACAATTAGGACTTTTGAAGGGTTGTAACATGGCTTGGTTCATGTTTAAGAAACAAAGGATAAAGGCTCAAAATATATTTGTACCCACCCGCTCTTCGTGACGTTCTTCAGTCCTAAACTCAGTTAATTGTACGTTTGAACTTCAATTGAGTCTGGAATGACGTTTTATTGATGGTTCAGACAAGTTAAGTTTGTCGGAAGGCAGTCATTTTTTGCAACATTTTTCATGTTGTTGAGGATTTGTAGTGACCTCTTTTTTTATTTGTTATCCCTGATTTTTGCCTGACTCTTCTTGTTTTGAGATTACAGTCAGCGGGATGCCCCAGTTTTTCTTAAGTCTCCTTTGTAGGTTTTGACTTAGCGGGCTTTATTTTTTGAGAGATAGTGACTGCCTATGTGATAGGGAACCATCACCGTCTTTTGATTCCATAGGAATGTTTTTGATGTCATTCATTGTATTACGAGATGAGAGTTTGCGGCTTAACGCGCATTTGAATTAACTGAGAGACTACCCTTCCACAGGTTTTGATTTAAAGGTTTCAAGTTGTGTAAAAAAAGAAAACTTCTACTTCTTTGACTCGAAGGGGTTGACTAGGGATTATCTTCCTTATAACTCCAATGTTTAGGATTTGAAAGAAACGCCTGTACATCGTCAGCAAGGTCTGTCCAAAAGCAT
Organism: Vicia faba; assembly: GCA_948472305.1. NCBI lineage: Eukaryota > Viridiplantae > Streptophyta > Magnoliopsida > Fabales > Fabaceae > Vicia > Vicia faba. The sequence continues at coordinate 694,765,350 of OX451735.1, forward strand.
ACTGTATGAGATAATGGCATTGTTTTCGTCATCCTCCCTCTAAAGGCTTGAAACTTTTAAAACAAGAGTTGAATATCATAAAAGGAGTAAAAAGCATAATGAAAATGAATGGATTAATTCAAGATAAGCATGTTTAATGCATTAATGAAACAAAGTTTGACATTAATAGATAAATGTTTGAATAAAAGAAATTACAAATGAAAATTCAAAATGAACAAGACGCTCTTAAAGATTCGGCATAGGAGCAGTGATCACGTTTGGAGTCTCCAGAGAGTCAAATTGGATCTCCTTGGCGTTAATCAAATTCTGAATCTTGTACTTCAACGCCCAACAATCGTTAGTATCATGCCCGGGACCGCCCGAATGATAAGCACATGTTGCATTAGGATTGTAGTTAGGAGAAGAAGTTTTGGAGTTTGGATGAGGTCCTATCAACGTAATCAGATTCATCTTCAACAAGTGTTGTAGCGCTTGAGACAGCGGCATGTCGATGTTGGTAAACTGTCTTTTGGGCTCGTCTGGCCTTCGTTGATTTCCCCTTTGCTGTTGTCGGTGCAACGCAAAACCAGAGATCAGGACTTCCCCCACGTGTTGGTCATGACGACTCTTTTGACCATACACAGCATTGGACTCTTTCTTCCCATTATATGGCTTTTTCTGAGCATCAGAAGGCGTAGCTCCTTGGATCTTTCCACTTTTGATGCCAGCTTCGACCCTTTCGCCGGTCAGTATTAGCTCGGTGAACCCGACCGAGGAACTTCCGATTAGGTGTTTGAAGAACGGTCCTGTCAAAGTTCCCATGAAGATGTCAACCAACTCCCTGTCATTTAATGGGGGTTGCACCCTACCAACAAGATCTCTCCATTTTTGGGCGTATCCTTTGAAGCTCTCGTTGGAACCCATGGTCATGTTCTGCAATTGCACACGAGTTAGTGCAAGATTAGTGTTGTATTGGTACTGCTTGTAGAAAGCAGCAACTAGATCTCCAAGGTGTGGATGCGAGAACCCTCCAATTGATAGAACCATTCAAGTTGTGTCCCAACTAAGCTCTCTTGGAAGAAATGGATCCAAAGCTTCTGATAAGTTGTGTATGGATGAATCTTGCAGACATAAGACTTTAGATGCCTCTTAGGACAAGATACTCCATCATACCGGGAAAAGGTAGGGATTTTTAACTTTGGTGGGATGACCACTCTAGAAACCAAGCCCATGTCTCCTAAATCCAAACCAGGCACAACCTAGATCTCTATAGCTTTTAGTCTGTCTTCAAGTTGTTTGTATTTTTCATTCGCTGGTGGATACCGTTCCTCAGAAGAGTCATCGTCATCAGTAGCTATGTTGGCTCTAATGCTTCTAGCTTCCTCTTTCTGACTGTCTTTAGAAGAAGCATCTTCTCTTTGAGTGAGCTGGGTATGCCCCTTGGATCTTCTTCTCATGTTGAGAATGACAGACTTTTTATTCTTCTTGCTCTCTTTGGTAAAGAGTATTTTCAGATCTTCCTGCCCCTTGGCCAAGTTCATGAGCACTTGTTGGAACTGAGCGTTTTGATCTTGGAGATTTTTCAGCTTTTGTTCCATATCCATCTTACTGAAATAAACAGTGAGAATATAAGGAAACATGTATGGGAGAGACCTGTCATGATATGATGCATGATATGTGGATGCATGTTTTCAAGGATCTCGCGGGGTAAACACAAGAAAATGTTATAATTTGAACGTTGATCAACATCTTTGATTGGAGAACTTCGTATCGGTGGATGTCCTTCCACGAGAATTAAGCTCACTAAGTCAAATGGGTTATAGCCCTTGACTCAAGTTGTTGTACTTGATCTTTGACGATGTTTGATTAGAGGAGAATAAATCCTCTTGCCTTTTGATAGATGCATGGTTCAACATGACCCTGCATCATAGACCCTTGAGATCCTTAAAACGATTATTGAAAATTCTATGGTATGATGTTATGTACAAGTATGCGAAGTAAGCAAGTTGTTATGTACAAATAGTCATATTCACACAAAGCAGACAAGTCCTTAGGTTTAGGCTTGCATGGAGTTAGCAGGTAAGTACCCTCTTGAAGTCTAGTTGACTCAACCTGTCCTAGTAATAGTAATCGGGTTCTAAGGGGTCTCAATATCACTGATCTTTCCCACAAACTTCGTTCCGATTGACAACTGACTTGCCACCAAACAAAGCTCGGGAGTCAAATCTCAACGAGTGTAGTATCGAGTATCAACCAACTTCGGACTGCACCAAAGTCGGTCATCTCACTACGTCCTAATGGCCAAGTTGGTTAAGTAAAGGTTCTAAAGTCAATTAGTGCTTCATGACATCACTCAGCGGCCCCGTATTCTCCTTGACTACTCAAGGGCTACCGGTACCCACAAATATGTCACACTAACATAGCTATTGCTTAGACCATGTCGGTATACCCCGCACAGTTTCCACAATGCATTGATACTTACCTATAAGGTATCCTAAATCCGGGTAGAGAATTAGAACAAGCCCAAACAAGGAACCAAAATGTAAAGCAAACAAGTTAAACAAATAAAGAAAATAAGGGTGATCTAGCCCTAAGGTAACCCCACTTTTAATGAATCCCCAACAGAGTCGCCAGTTCTGTGATACAGTGGGAGAATTGACTTGGGTGTTTTACGTTTGATCGCAAATGTTGCGATTAGCAAGAGTCGCCACCGGCTTTTCTTTTATCAACAAGAAAAGGTTAAAAAGCACAAGAAAGACCTTTGAGATTGTTTCTTGAGTTCGGGGGGGGGGGGGTAGATTATGAAAAGGGAAGGTATTAGCACCCTTTTCATCCATGGTTTTCCATGGGCTCTTAGTTACTTGCTAGATCACTTGCTTTTGTTTGAAAATGTGCTTTGTGTGGTTTATTGAAAGTATTTTTGAAAAGGTGTCATCGTTTAGGCAAACTTTGTAACGATTCTCATTCGTAAGAATATGTACAAAGTGTTGATCTTTTGCAAATGTTTCAAGTTTGAAAAGTGTTTTGAAAGTGTTGGTGTTTGTTTTTAAAATAGCAAGGATGTTTTTGACTTTGAAATTGAGCAAGCAACTAGGAACAATCTACCTACTCAAAAGTCTTTCATGTTTATTTCCTCTTTCCTTTGACACTGTTATCTTGCCGTTGATTTTGGTAACTAACCCTATCTTTGGATGTAAAAGGGATGGGCACGGGACGTTTCTATAGTCATAGAAGGCAACCTATGGAACATTTTAGCAATGTCGTTTTAGGGACTAGATCGTTTACCGAAGGAAACATTGAGGGTCATCGAGGGACTACGATCTTTTATCGAGGTTCTTTGCTAAAACGCCCATGTTCGAGGGACATGACTATTTTCCGATAGACAACAAGTGAGATTACCCTAAGGGTGCATGTGTGAATAATGTGTTTGATTTTCATGCATTTAGTCTTGGTTAGGGTTATCTATTTGTTGATTTTATGTCTTACCATACGAAACCCTAATTACTAGCAATTGGGATATAAAGCATTAAATTGAGGAAATATAAAGTCCTATGCTATTACAATATTTAGGGATGGGGGTACAAATTTACAAATGGGTGGTTGCAAGAATTAAATCCTAATTAACTATTACAACCATATTGAAATGTACAATATAAGAAGAAAAAGAGGACTTGTTTTGAAAGCGGTTTTTTGTCTTAATGAATTAAGAAAAAGAAATAAATTAAATATTAAAAAGGAAATAATTTTATGTCTTTTTCATATTAATAAAAAAAAGAGTAATGATATTGAAAAAAAAGGGAAAATAGCGAGAGACAGAAACAGGGTACTTCTGCAAGCAAAACAACAAGGATCGGAAGTTCTGAAGCCATGCGCGTTGTGACTCAGAAAGGAGCGTAAGTGGGAATCAGAAGTTTGGGATTGATACACACTGAGGTCCTGCAAGAAACTTTAGAGGGAAAAGACATAAGTTCTAGGTTGCTACGTGCTGAACTTCTGAGTGTTAAAATAGTGAGAAAGCCTAGAAGTTCTATGTGTGTTAGAACAATAAGAAATTCTAGAAGTTCTGTGTGTTAAAGCAGTGATAAAATCATAGTAGTTCTGTGTGTTTGAACAGTGAGAAAATCATAGAAGTTCTGTGTGTTAAAATAGTCAAGAGAACTCAGAAGTTATGCGTTCTTAAACAGTGAGAAAATCCTAGAAATTTTGTGTGTTAAAATGGTGAGTGAAAAATAGAAGTTATATGTTACATTTCAACTCTTTCCTCATATTAATCAGCACATCAGCAACTTATCCAGTCCTTAACAGCAAATCAGAAAGATAAATAGCACAATAGTTTAGAGAAGTTCTAATCCTAATTCTGAACCTAGCCTTAATCAAGAAGTTCTGATCCACAATTTTTCTACTTATACAATGATATGGACAACATCAATATTATGATATTTACATATTTAATGATGTTCTGAATGAAAAGATGCAAAGTCAGAAAGACTTACCTTGAATATGGAGCGTGTGCTTGGAACTTGAACTACTGCCTTCAGATGTTCTGGAGTCAGTAAGAACAATGGAAAAGAAAATGCTAAGTTCTTTGATTCAAAGGGATGAACAAAGGTTTGGTTTTCTGTTTTGGAATTCTGGATTTTTTTACGAATGTTTCAAAATTTTCTTTTCTCTCTTTTGACAATTCTCTCTCTCCAAAAGCCAGCTCCCTCGAAAGTGTGATGGAGCAACTTATTTATAGGTGAATTTGTTGTGGTTTTGGGGGGGGGGGGGGGGGGGGGGGGGAATAAATTGGATTTGAACATTTTTTGGCATCCCGTTCCATTACTTTTCGATCACAGTTTTCGTATGCTAGTTTGGTGCAATTATGGGATGCAGGCATGGACTGAATTAACTGTTGGTTATAGGACTGTGCTGTAGCAGTGCAGTAGGTTGTATAAACGAGGTTTTGGGATTTAGTGATGTTCTGACTGAAACGTTTAACATAGCCTTCATATGCTAGGGTGTTGCCTTGTTCTTGAAGCAAGTATGGTGGTTAGCAGCTCTTAGTCGTGTCTAAGCTGGATTTGTAAGCATGAATTAAGGAAAAGTACCCTCAGAGGCAAAAGCAAAGCAGGGGCCTAGCATAACCTTGTACAAAAGTTTGTCCTTCAAGGACAACAATGGTACTTCTTTCTCACACGTGGGGAAATCCTTTGAATGAAAAATCAAAAGTGGTTGTGAGCATTAAATGATGATGAGATTCATCAAATCAGAAATCCTACAATATGAGATTATGCATCATAGCTTATATATGGGTCTGAAGTTCAGCATCAACGCAACTTAGAACCAATATCCAACTTCTGATCCTTTAATCTTTTAGCTCCAGCATGTTCTGAGCAAGTTCTTAGACTTTCCAGAAAGCATGTTACATGCTTTGTAAGTCCTCTTTGAATTGCTCTTGAAACTTCTAAATGAACCTACGTGAAAACTGGCCCAGAAGTTGTAGAAAACTTCTGACTTGAAAATGTCCAGAATTTGATGAGTACTTCAGTTTCATGGATGTGACTTTGAAGATGTATAACTTGAAATTCCAGCCTTTCCAAGAGAAGTTTTGTTCTGCAATGTTTCAGATCTTGTTGAAGTCTACAACTCTTGTGTTAGAAGTTCTTCCAAAATCAGCTTGCATCATGGTGATAATCTGATCAGAAGTTCTGAGCTTGTCATATTTCTTAAACACTTAGAAAAATTCCAAGTATTTAGAAATTTGACTTTTCCAAAGTATATTTGACTTTTGAATTTCTTGACGAAATAAATCTCACATTCCAACATGTCTTAATGAAATATGATTCTTGAAGCTTGATTTTGATCTAAAAGTCAAAGTTTGACTTTTCAGTGTGCAAATGACCATTTTACCCTTGTGAACGACTTTCTTGGAAAGTTTGTAATTCAAGGCTTGAAATTGGATGAAAGCAAACCTGAGGGTCCAGGGTGATCCTTTGAGAAATGAGAGGGCAAATTTTGGGGTACAACAACTCCCATCTCTCAAACCACTTGTGTGTTTTCTCTCCAAATCATCTGAAAAGCTTCCTTACTTCAAATACAACTCATCTCAATCCTTGTTGCTAAACTGTAACACCATTTTCACCATTGTCCAAGCTCAAAAATAGGGGTCTGCAACTTGACTTCTCTAGGCCATTCCAGCCTTCCATTGTTCAAGCTAACCATTACATTAGCTTCCTGGGAACTTGAGGAAGCTAACCTAATCATTGTAGCACCTTGAATCAAGCTCAAAATCATTTCACGATTTCCAGTTTTGAGGTATATTTTTTGAACTTCTATCTTCTCATTTAGTCATTGTTAGGCTTGTATTTGTGAAGATAAAATATAGACATCATTGCCCTGAAACTATACATGTCCATAGATTTCATTTATATTGCTTGAGTAGTGAGAATTTTGAGTTTGAACTTCCTGAAATAATTAGGTCAGAATTTGGTACTTTTAGAAATTCTCATTCATCTTTGATTTATAGCTTATGATATTTACATGGTTGGATACGTATGGAAAAATGGAGTAACTTTCATGTTTGCATATTTTATTTTTGTTGAGAAATGGTGAAGTTATAGGATCCATGTCTGGAGGTTGAAGATGAAGTTCATTTCTGGAACTTGTTTTGTATTATGTATTTATTATTTCAGTTAAGTTAACAGATGTACAGTCATCCTAGTGGCAAAGGTAGCACGCGTGTATGTATGAGGGCAGGGGTTCAACACCCATTGCTAGCTTTTTTTTCCTTATTTTTCACATTTTTACGCTTTTTGTCACAAACACAGGCATTGGGCCTCATCACTGGCTTTCCTTTTTTGCTCTTTCTAACCCCCTGTTTACTTTTGCACCTGGCCCAACTTTATTTTATTTATTTCTTTTTCTTATTTTATTTTATTTCAGTTTTATTTTATTATATTTTTTATTATTACTATTATAATTATTATTATTATTTTTTAATAAAAAAATCTAAAAATATTTTTATTTATTATTTTCATACTTTTTTATTTTATTTTCTTTATAAAGACAAAAAGAACAAAAACATTTTTTTAAACAAATTAATTTCTTTTTGTTAAATAATAAATATTTAGACTTAAGTTTAATTATTATTATTTTTCTTTTTATTTAAAATTAATTTAGAACTTAGGTTTCTTTTAATTAATTGATTTTCACATTATTATTATTAATTTAAAACCTTTTCATAAAAAACCCTAAAAATCATTTTAACTTATTTTATTTATTAGTTAGTTTAGGCTTAATTTTGTTTAATTTTTAATTAATCATCTTCTTTAATTAGGTTAAAACCCTTTCATGAAAAACCAAACAAAAATCATTCCTTTTCCATTTACATTCTTGCATTATTTTCTTTTCAATTTTGTACAATATTCAATATGGTTGTAATAGATAATTAGGTTTAATTTTCTTGCAAAATCCCCATTTGTAAATTTGTACACCCCCTCCCCTAATGATGTAATAGCATAGTAATTTTATTTTCCGCAATTTATCGCTTTATATAAATGCTAGTAATTAGGATTTGTATGGCAAGACTAAAATCAACAAATAGCAAACCCTAATTCAAGACAAAACAATGCATGCAAATCCAACACACTTGCACCCTTAGGGTAATTCCACTTTGTTGCCTTACAAAAATGGCCATGTTATGCATGTGGGATATCTTAGCAAAAAGCAATCAAAAATACAAGATCATAGTCCCTCGATGACGCTATCAACTGTTGCCTTTCAAAATGATCTTAGTCCCTCAAAGAGAAATGCTAAGACATCCTACAACATTACTATCATGGCTATACGATGACCCATGTCCTTCCCTTTACATCCAAAGATAAGGCTTTCTTACCAATCAATGGTAAGATAGCAATATCAAAGGAAATGAAGAAATGAACAAAGACTTTTGAGTAGGTAGATTGTTCCTAGTTGCTTGCTCACTTTCAAATCAAACATCCTTGCTAATTTTCAAAACAAACACTAACACTTTCAAAAAAATTTCAAAAAACTTTTCCAAACATGAAATATTCTCAAAAGCTCAACACTTTGTATACGTTCTTACGAACGAGAACTATTACAAAGTTTGCCTAAATGATGGCGCCTTTTCAAAATACTTTCAAAAACCACACAAAGCACATTTTCAAACAAAAAGCAAGTGATCTAGAAAGCAACTAAGAGCCCATAGATAACTATGGATGAAAAGGGCGCTAACACCTTTCCTTTTCATAATCTACCCCCCGAACTCAAGAAATAATCTCAAAGGTCTTTCCTGTTCTTTTCAGCCTTTCCTTTTGGATAAAAGAAAAGTCGGTTGTGACTCTTGCTAACCGTAACATTTAAGATAAAATGCAAAACACCCAATTCAGTTTTCCCCCCGTATCACACAGACCTTCCTTACCTTAGCTTTTACTTTATGCTTTAGGATATTCTCTTCATCTCCTCCTATTCTTCAATTTTCAAAAGCTTCTCATCTTTTTCAAAACCTTATTGTTTTTAATAAACTGACCATTATGATACCTTGACCATATCAAGTGACTTTTCAAACTTCCTTTTCTTTTATTTAATCAAATTCTAAACCACATAAGCATATTATAACACTTTCAAAAAGACTAAAAAACATTCAACCTCATTCAAAACTTTTTGTGCCCTCGTGCATCTTTTCCCTTTAAAACTTTTTTCCAAGACTAGACATGAGTCATTTATAATCGATATGTCATTCCCCTATCTCCATGGTTGTAAATATGTCAACTTTTCCACTTGAGTACTACAGGTGTGTTCAAACCCTCTCTCATGTTGGTGTGTTGTCTCACTTTCTCATACTTTGTGGGTGATTAGTCGAGCCTTCTCCTTAAAAATGATGACTTGTATCTTCATTTAAAATTAACCAACAAAGAAACCTGTGATACGGTGGGAGAACTGAGTTGGTTGTTTTGCGTTTTATCACAAATGTTGCAGTTAGCAAGAGTCGCCACCGACTTTTCTTTTATCCAAAAGGAAAGGATGAAAAGAACAGGAAAGACCTTTGAGATTATTTCTTGAGTTCGGGGGGTAGATTATAAAAAGGGAAGGTATTAGCACCCTTTTCATCCATAGTTATCTAAGGGCTCTTAGTTACTTGCTAGATGACTTGCTTTTGTTTGAAAATATGCTTTGTGTGGTTTTTGAAAGTATTTTGAAAAGGCGCCTTCCTTTAGGCAAACTTTGTAATAGTTCTCGTTCGTAAGAACGTATACAAAGTGTTGAGCTTTTGAAAATGTTTCAAGTTTGGAAAATGTTTTGAAATTGTTTTTGAAAGTGTTGGTGATGGTTTTGAAAATAAGCGAGAGTGTTTGATTTGAAATTGAGCAAGCAACTAGGAATAATCTACCCTACTCAAAACTCTTAGTTCATTTCTTCCCTTCCTTTGATATTGATATCTTACCATTGATTTGGTAAGAAGCCTTATCTTTGGATGTAAAGGGACGGGCGTGGGTCATCGTATAGCCATGATAACAATGTTATGAAATATCTTAGCAATTCTCTTTGAGGGACTAAGATCATTTTGAAAGGCAACATTTGATAGCGTCATCGAGGGACTATGATCTTGTATTTTTTATTGCTTTTTGCTAAGATATACCACATGCATAACATGGCCATTTTTGTAAGGTAACAAAGTGGAGTTACCCTAAGGGTACAAGTGTGCAAATGTCTTGATTTACATGCATTGTTTTGTCTTGAGTTAGGGTTTGCTAACTTGTTGATTTTAATCTTTCCATACAAACCCTAATTTACTAGCATTTATATAAAGCGATAAATTGCGGAAAGTAAAAATACTAAGCTATTACATCATGAGGGGAGGGGGTGTACAAATTTACAAATGGGGATTTTTGCAAGAAAATTAAATCTAATTAACTATTACAACCATATTGAATAAATGGACAATAATTGAATAAATAATGTACAAATGCAAAGGAATAAAGAAATGATTTTTTTGTTTGGTTTTATGAAAGGGTTTTAACTTAAACCTGATTAAGAAAATAATTAATTAAAAATTAACAAAATTAAACTTAAACTAATTAAGAAAAGAAATTAAGTTAAAAATGTTTTTAGGGTTTTTATGAAATGGTTTTAAATTAAGGAAAATAATATGGAAATTAATTAATTAAAAATAAACCTAAGTTCTAAATTAATTTTAATTAAGAAAAAAAGAAAATAATGTAATGATTAAACCTAATTATCTAAATATTAATTACAAAAAGAAATTAATTAATTTAAAGAAAAATGTTTTTTTAGTCTTTTTTTGTTTTATGAGAAAATAAAATAAGTAAGTATAAGTAATAAATAAAATATTTTTTGGATTTTTATTAATAAATAATAATAATATAAATAATAAAGAAAATATAAAATGCCAATAAAAAATAATAAATGAAATAAATAAAATAAAAGTTGGGCCAGGGGTGTATGAGCAAGCAGGGAGTCAGGAATTAGCAAACAAAAACAAGGCCCAAAGGGGAGAGGCCCAACGCTTGTGTTCAAACAAAAAAATGGTGAAAACATGAAAAAAAAAAGGCAAAAGGGTACGACTGGGTCTCGAACCCAGGTTCCTAAGGTAACAGGCGCACGCTTTAATCACTAGGGTGGTGATACATTCGTTAACTTAAACAGAACAACAAATATATAATATAAGTTTTTCCCTGAATGTACTTCATCTTCAACCTCCAGCCAAAGGATCTGTAACTTATTCATTTCTCATCCATTCACAAAACTTCCAACATCAAACTTGTTAGAAATTTCCTCACGATTCTGAATATGTAAATAACGTAAGCTAACTCTCAAAGATGAGCATGGATTTCTAACAGTACCAAATCCTGACCTAAATATTTTCAGAAGTTCAGACTCAAAATTCTCCCTACTCAAGCAACATAAATGAAATCTATGGACATGTATAGTTTCAGGGCAATGATGTCTACATTTTATCTTCACAAATGCAAGCCTAACAATGCCTAAATATGAAATAGAATTTTAATAAAAATACCTCAAAACTGGAAATCGTGAAATGAGTTTGAGCTTGTTTCAAGTGATGGTGATGATCAGGTTAGCTTCCTTGAACCTCTAGGAAGCTAATGCAATAGCTGGCTTGAGTTGAGAGTGGCTGGAATGGTCTGGAGAAGTCCAACTGCAATGCTCTGTTTTTGGATATGGAAGTTGATGAAGATGATGTTACAGTCTGCAACACAGGGACAGGGATGGTTTGTATTTGATGTGAGGAAGCTTTTGAAACTAAAAGGGCAAGAAATGCATGAGTGGTTTTTAAGATTGAAGTTCAAAATCAGAAATGACACAAAAATGGAGGTTTTGTGCAATCTGAGTTTTCAGGGAGTTTGGGAGTGTTTTCAATCGTGTGTTAGCTTGCAAATAACTTATATAGTTATATGAAAAAGGTTAAAGCACTTGAGGTGGCCAGAAGTGTGAGATATAGAGTTATGGCTATGTTACTTGATTTTGAAGAAAAGTGGAAAACATGGTTTCAAGGCATAGTACAAGCATGGCCTGAGTTTATGGGAGGCTCTAGACATGTTGCTTTTTCCTTTGACATTGCTTGTGTTCAAATGAAATAAGTTAGGAGCTCCATGCATTGACTTTGTGATTAAAGTCACTTTTCCAAAATGGAAGTGTGAACTTTGTTCCATTAATGGAATAATCACTTGGACAATGACTCAAACACTTGGATCATAGCTCAAATAGTTATGTAATTTTCTGATTATGGATAGATTTAGAAGTTATAAGCCTGCAAAGTAAGATTTATGCAGCATGGGCTTGAGATTTGAATTCTTGTTCATCATGAAAATGACCTATAATTCAAGAATGAATGTCAAACTTCTTGTCTTCGATTCTCTTTGCTCAAACATGATCTCAATGAGTTCTTGGACATTTTGGAAAGCTTGTAATATCATCTATAACCTATATGTTGGACATTTTTGAAAATTCCTCTTGGAACTATGTGAAAACTTTCCATGAAGTTAGGTCAAAATCCTGCCTAAACTAGGGCAAAATTTCACTAAGTTTCCAAGTTTCATGAACATGTATTCACAAAATCATAACTTGAAATACATGCATTTCTAGGAGAAGTTATGTTATACAATGTTTTAGATATAATTTAGATCTACAACTTTCATGTTGGAAGTTTCCTTTGAATCATCTTGCATCATGGTGAAAATATTTCTCAAAGTTATGAAAAAATATGAAATTTTCAACACTTAGAAAAATTTCTAAGTTTAGAAATTTTGACTTTTCAAAATGAATTCTTGAATTTTTGATTTCTTGATGAACAAGTTTCATATTTTGACATGTTTTTGATGAATTGTGATCTTTGACACTTGATTTTGACCAAAAAGTCAAAGTTTGACTTTTCAGTGCACAATTGACTTTTCATCAGTTGACTGAAAATCAACTATCAATCAATTGATCTTGAGCAATGTTTTGAGCCATGCCATTAGGTAAAAATGATGCAATTGAATCCTTGAGATCAAAACTTAAACCAATCAAACATTTTCTAGGTCAAAAATCAGAAATTGCACCTTCTCAGTCAAAACCCTAATTTTGACCATTTTGCCCTTTTGATGATCTGATCAAATTTCTTAAGGAGTTGTGATCCAAACTTGATCCAGTGACATATATGAGTTCATAATGTTGATATGGACCAACAATTATGAAGTTTGACTGTAAATTGACCATAATTGACGTTTTTCCCCAATATAGCTAATTTTTAGGTCAACTGATCAATTGACCGGGCAAAAATGTGATCCAAGACTTGAAACTTGACACGAGCAATTTTGAAGGTCCAAAATGATCCATTAAAGTAATATGGGGCATTAAAAGTCCAATTGTCCTTGTGCATTCTCAAACCCTAATTTTCAGTCATCAGTGCTTGACGAGGTGTCTTGAGCTGATCAACCTTTGTGCAGTCTTGAACCAAAGGAGATCTTGTGAGAGATTATTTGAGAAATGAGAGGGAAAATTTTGGGGTACAAAAAAACATTTTCGAGCCGAGCTACGGTGCTCTGATTCCATTACGGGATACGTAAGCACAAGGTTTCACAAGTAAGGCGAGCACCTTAATAAAAAATTTCTTTTTGTTTGTTGATAAATCATTCATGCATTCCCTTTAGCAAGTAAGTATTTATATAACACACCTTTTGATTAGAACAACATTAGTGGATCTTGCGAAGTACCTTAGATGTTTAGGGTGCTAATACAATCCCTTTGCATAATCGGCCCCCGTACCTTGATCTCTATTATTTTTTTGGGTTTTATTCGCTCTTTTCCCTATTTCCCTTTGGAAACAATAAAGTGAGGTGGCGAATTTCACTTTGTGAGTTAAGTCAATCAATGACTTAATTTCAAATTTTCACTGCACATGACAGATGGCGACTTCATTGGGGACGCATCTCTAAGTGGGTTAATCCTAGCTTTATTTGTTTCTTTTCTCTGAGTGTTTATCTGTATGCTTCACTTGATGTTTATTTATTGCACGCCTTGTATTTTATTTCTATCATGTGTATATGTTGTGCTGGTTGTAATATTTTCTGTTTTTCAGGTTGGGTGGGATGTTAATATTGAGGTAAAAGGCTCACTATCCAGGTCAATGTTCTTATAGGATTAGAGTGTTAGTGATTTTGACTCTGGTGGCGTATGACACGCAAGAGTTGGCATGTAATACCACACCCAGACGAGGTTTCTCTTGGGATGTCATTGTCCTACATATCTATGTACTAGACACGGTGTTTTCAAAGAGGACTGTAGACTATATTTTCCATTAGGAGCTTTTTAGTCCTAGGCTAGAACCCACATGTGAGAGGGGTGAAACTTTATAGGAAAGCATGCCTTTATCCTACCCAGTTTTCTCATATTCAAAAACAGTGTTGAACCTTTGAACGTGTGATCCTGTTGCAGTGCTTTGCATTACATAACATTGCATATCATTTGCATCCTTTGCAGAATTCATGCATACATCCAGGTTGCCAAAGATCTCATTTCACCTTTTTTCCGTAACCAACTAGCTGATTTCCTGACATTCGCAAAGGACTTGAAGCAACTCTCGAAGGATCATGGACCAGTTGGAACAAAACATGTTTTAATTAAGAGGATACTTTAACATGTTGAACAACAAGGTACATTAACTCGTATCGAATGTATTAGCTCTGGAAAATAGTATGGACGACTCACAACAGTTTGTGGCTTTAGAGAACATCATTTCATCTCAAGTCAACAGTCCTGCTCAACCTCTACTTATTCAGATCCCAGCTGAGAATCTTTTTATACAAGAGCATATATTTGTCTAGGATGGTCATACCTCTTCTCATGATGCTGCTGAGTATCGTCTGTTTTCATTCCTTGTGCTAAATTCTCAAAGGTTAAGCCTGGTAGTGAATCCTGAAAGATCACAAGTTGTTGAGATGGCCGAAAAGTGTTGTATGTTGGATGGAAGACTTAAAGCTATATAAGGAAAAAGGACCCATGGCCTCAATGCCTCTTCCATGTGTTTAATTCCATATGTGGTTATACCTCCAAAGTTCAAAATGCCTGAACTTGAGAAGTATAAAGGCCTTAGCTGCCCAAGAACTCACTTGGTGATGTTTTGCCAAAAGATAACCTCTTATACCAACAAACATAAGTTGATGATTCATTATTTTCAAGACAGCTTACAAGGGACATCATTTAATTGGTAAGTGAAGTTAGAAAGCAGTTGTATTCAATCATGGACTGACTTAACTGACTCCTTTTTGAAATAATACGATTACAATTTGGACATGGCTCCTGATCAGGCACAATTGCAAAGCTTGTCTAAAAAAAGTGACATATTGAAGCTATCGGCAAAAAACACAGAGCCTCCACCGAACTTTATTTATCTCGAAGGAAGGGTAAATATCGAGAAAACCATAAGGGGATGGATAAGATGGTCTTGCGACCAAGAGAAAGGGTAAGGAAGTCGGTTATGCAAGGGGAAGGTATTAGCACCCCTCACATCCGTTGTACTCAACGAGATCCATTTTGTTTATTTTCTTCTAAGGGTGTGTTTATTTATAACTATACTTGCTTAAGGGAAAGAAAATGGTTTTTTATTAGTGCGTTCGTGGGGGTCACGTAACCCTTTGCCTACGTATCCAGTGAAGGAATCAGAACACCGTAGTTCTTCTAGAAAATGTTGTTTTGTTGGTGTTTTTTAGTGGGAGACGTTAACGCACGCATTCTAGCAATAAGCATGGCCTGTATCTCGGTAGAACAGAGATAACATGCCCTTTGGGGGAAGTTTTGATTGGTTGAGTTTTTTGCGAATTTTAAAATGAAATCGAATAAATATTAAATGTTTTTGGATTTCTTGATTTGTGAACGAGAATTTTTAATTTAATCACCAAAGAAAAGTCAAAGGGAATTCTACCTTAATGTTGTTATGTAGAAAGGGACCTAAAGTTGAATGTTCGAAAGGGAAATTTCTAACCTAATTAGTTATCATGCGTAGGTTGATTCTAAAGTCTAATTCAACACGAAAAAGTCAAAATGAATTTAATCGCTTCATGGAATCACTTAAGGGGACATGTTACCGGCCATTAACCAAGCAATCAAACAAAAAAAACAGAAATACAAAGCTAATATTTTTTGTGATTTTATCAAGCAAAAAAATGTAACTAAGAATGATTAACTAAACTAAAACAATATAAAAAAACTCACAAAGATTAAAAGAAATTAAATTAAACTAATCCAATTAATAAAATTAACTAATAAAAAAACTTGGGAGTTAAACTAATTTAAGAATCAAACTAAGTAGGTAAAACCAAAAAGTTAAGAAAAATAAATAAAAACTAAACTAATTACTAAGAAGGTGTGAAGAAAAAATATGGGATGATGGTGTATCAATTCATATTGGGCTTAAGGACAAAGCCAAATAGCAAGGCCCTAATATTTAACAAAAACAAGGCAAATAAAGAAAACAGGCTGGGCCGGACCGGGTCCGAGGGTCCGGACCCAGCAACCCACTCAAGAACATGGGTTAAAAACCCTAATAAAACACAACCAGTGCCTCTTTCCCAAAACACACGCCATTCTTCTTGCTAGTAGAAACCGAGCCTTCCTCTTCGTCTCTTCACCCTCTAACCGATTCCATGTCTTATTCAACTCCATCACCTTCTTATCCTTTGATTTAAGGACAGCAGGAATGAGCGACACCCTTCAAATCCATATTCTGATTACAACGAGCAAGCATAAGACGTTAATAACCCATCAACTTTACGAACGCCTTACCCTAGATTTCCTAGCCGTCTTCCTTGTTGAGTCCCGACAATGAGATAGTGACTGTAAGCTTTATACATCTTCTCTTTTTTATTAGATTTAGCCTTTTGCGCATGCTTCTGGAACTGTGAAATAAAATACTGGTTTTTTGCTCATGCATGTCTGAAGGTTGAGTCGAGGTCACCTCGAGTGTGAGTTTGATGATAATGAGGACGATTGTTTGATAATACATGTTTGTTGCTTACCACTCCAAGATGAGGTTAATTGAGAGACACAATTTTGAGGGAATATGAAGAATGTTGGTTCAGTGGAGTTTTAGCAGAGATAAATCTTATGGTATGAGTTTTTTTTGTGTGAAAATTGTGGACTAATAAGTTTTTTTTCTTACAGTCTTTCAATAGAAGAAAAAAAGTAGTTCATGAATCCCTTAGGTCTGGTTGCATCAACAATAATTAATTAATTTTTTTGGTTCAACCATTATTCAGTCCTGATTACATGATTATTTTCAATGCCAACTCAAGCAAATGGATACCACATATGCGATAGAAATCTTACCTGCAGTCACCTTAAAGATGCTAAATAGAAAAACCAGAGATGAGATTCCAGTCAAGTAAAATTGTTCTTTGATACTTTATGTCAATCTTCTTCTTCTTTGTATTTCTATTTTGACGAATTGATGACAATAAAGGTGTTACAGTTGCAGGTTCTTTGTACTTCTTCTTATTTTTCCGATTGTTACTCCTCTAACTGATGTGTGAAAAATCTCATCTTTCTTTGTTGTGACAGAACTTTTAGTGAGTGGCTTGTTGAAATTTTTCTTCCCTTTTTGTTAACAGTAACAAGGTTATGGAATGAAACAAGTTGGAGGGGTGAGTTGTGTATGCATGTTATGGTTAATGAGAGGGTTGCTAGAGGTTTTGATGTTGTATATTTGGGGACTGGTCTATCAGAGGTTTTTACAGTGTGTTTTTATCAGATTCCTCCTCCTTCTTGTTGTCACTGTTGGCTCTTTTTATAGTGAGATAAGGGTGGAAATTGGGGGGAATGTTTGAGGAATTTGAACATTTGGTATGCTGTCTTGTGCTTTCTTTGGTACAGTTTTTGTTGGTCATTTTGGGTAAGTTAGGAGCAGGTTTTAGAGGTTTGTGGACAGGTTATACAGGGATGTTTTGACATTGTTTTTGGACTGGTTTGGAGCATGATTTTATGTAGGTTTGGCAAAGATTTTGGCATGTTCTGTTTGGCTTTGTATTATGCAGGTTTTGCAAGCTATTATGTTTCGGGTGACATCTTTCCGACACTATTCTTTTCCTCTTTTTCTATCTATGATGTAAAACTGCTGTTCTGCTTTTCTTAATTTCTGAAGGGTATGTTAGTTTAGGAAAATGATGATACATTTAAGGTTTTGGCTACTTGATAGCTTTTCGGTTTTTGTGAGTTGTTGCTGTTTTGCTAGTTTTGCTGTTATTTTGTTTGGTTATGGTTGTTGTGCTTGCCAATTTTGATGTTGTCTTGGGTTTTTTTAACTACTACCCTGCTTTCCAGTTTTGCTGTTGTTTTGGGTTTTTTAGCTGCTGTTTTGCTTGCCAATTTTGTTGCTGTTTTGGATTTTCTGTTTGGCCAGTTAGGACTATTTTGCTTGCCGGTTCTGACTTTGTTTTTTGCAGTGAACTTGTTTTGACTTTCTTTTCCTTTTGTGAACCAAAGCTCAAACTTTGTGATTTTCAAAAATAGGAGAAATAAGTACATGATTAAAAACAAACCCTTTGAATTTCTGATTCCAAACACGAACCCTAATGATGAAATGAAAATTCTCTCTTAACAATTTCTTCTCATTTGGAATCTTATTCAAATATTTATATTTTCTAACTCTTTCTCTCTTTCTTGTTTCATGAGCAATGAGGATTGGATGGAAAAGGCAAGGTTGAAATCTTGAAGAAAAAGTCATGGCAAGGAGTAAGGACAAGTCACTTGAAGATGAAGCAAAGAAACTTGAAGAAAACTTATCTTTTCTTTGTAAATAAGATGTTTGTAACTTGTATTTCCCCTTTGTAACTTGCTTTATAAATTGCTCAAAAAATGTAATGAATATGAAACTTGAATATCCTTTCTTTGAACTTGTGATGAACTTGTTATATGGGAATTAAACAATTCTTGAATCTTGGTTGAAATTTTGAATTCCCCACTTGAATGGTTTGAATGATACCTCTTGCTTTTGTAATTTGAACTTCAAAAAATCACGGATGACCTTTGTAACTTGTATTTCAAGTAAACCATATGCCTTGTCTTCCAACCTCAATCTTCATATCGTGTCCAAATCAAACTTGCACTCTCAATGAGAACCTTAACCTTGATGTCCAAACCACAAGTGACTTGTAACCGAAGTAACAAAAACATGCCTTGATTATCATACGAGTTCGCAACATCATCTCTTGTTTCATGGCTCAAATACTTGCAATATTAGTCACAAACCCTCGACCATAATTTTGAATTATTTAACAAGCCCAAATTTGATGAGGCTCATTAATGAAGAAAGGCCTTGAAGTGTTTAAGATAATCGAAACCCTAATCTAGGACTTTGAAGAATATCCCAGTGACTTGACGAAGAAGGAAACCCATGATACCTCATAACTTCATTCCACAATCCACTGCTCAAGAACCAGATGAATTTTTCTCTTCAAACTAAAATTAAACCCTAATTTTCCCAAATATTGATCCTTAAACCCAAGTGCATTATTGAATGAAATGAATGTAATGCATATGAATCTTGTGACATGTATGAATGAAATGTAAAGTCAAACCAGAGAAACAGTAAAAGGGTAGGACAAATTCAAGGTATGACAACTGCCTCTATTTAATCGTCTTAAACCTGAAAGTGAGATTGGCGGTAGCCTTTCGATCATTTAAGGTAGAAGAAGATTAAATACCAATACCTGTAATTTGTCCTGGAGAGATGGTGTAAGTGTTGTTATTTGGGACGTCTGCTGGGGGATGAGAAAAAAATGAATTCTCAGGTGAACTGGTCATGATGGGTAAATGTGGTTGAGTAATGATAGCTTGTATTGGGGTAACCGTGCCAATACAAGGTTCTCACGGAAGTGGGCTTTAAAGTTAATGAAAAGATATGGTTGAAGATGTCGCGGTGACTGAAAGTAGGATTAATGACAACATGATAACTTAAAGATGACAGGTAGAACTCGACGACAACAGAAAATCTATCGTGTGGGATTCGTGACCCAAAAAGAAAGGTAAGGATAATGGGTAAAGATCGGAGTATGATCTATGACCCAGAAGAAAGGATAACATGAGTGTAAGATCCGCGAGCGACCTATGACCCAAGTAAAGATAACATGAGGGTAAGATCCACGGACGATCTAAGACCCTAAAAAGATAACGTGAGAGTAAGATCTACGGACGACCTACAACCCTAGATAAGATAACATGAGGGTAAAGTCTACGGACGACCTACGACCTTAAAAATGATATTGCAAGGGTAAGATCTACGGACGACCTACGACCCCAGAAAACATAATGCGAAGGTAAGATCTACGAACGACCTACGACCTTAAAAAAGATAACGTGAGGCTAAGATCTACGGACGACCTACGACCTTAAAAATGATAACGCGAAGGTAAGATCTACGAACGACATACGACCTTAAAAATGATAACATGAGGGTAAGATCTATGGACGACCTACAACCCTAGGAAGGATAACATGAGGGTAAGATCTACGAACGACCTACAACCCTATAAAAAAGATACGGTGAGGGTAAGATCTACGGACAACCTACGACCCTAGTAAAGTGAGGGTAAGATCTACGGATGACCTACGACCTAAAAGGAGATAACATGAGGGTAAGATCTACGGACAACCTACGACCCAAGAAAAGATAACGCAAAGGTAAGATCTACGACCTACCTACGACCTTAAAAAAGATAACATGAGGGTAAGATCTACGGACGACCTACAACCCTAGAAAAAAGATAACGCGAGGGTAATGTCTATAGACGACGTACGACCCTAAAAAAGATACAGTGAGGGTAAGATCTACGGATGACCTACGACCCTAGGAAAAGTAAAGTGAGGGTAAGATCTACGGACGACCTACGACCTTAGAAAAGATAAAGTAAGTATTGAGAGTTGGGGAGTATAATGTACTGGCACCATGACTTATTTTTGGTTGGTAGTAAAATGACAGATGTCTACTGGGAATTATGGGGATGATATTCTTTGTGGGGATGTTTTGTTGATTTGGGGATTTCGTGCAAGGTACCAAATCTGGCTCATGCTTCATATGCATTTTGAAGTGTGGCATGATGATCCATGGATATACTATGCATTTGAGGATGCAATGTAATATGCAATGACGATTATTGTATGCAGAGTGCAAAATATTAGGCTCATTGGGGTTCGTTTCCCGTTGTCTTGAGATGCCAATAAAGATTGGTGCTTGAAAACTTCGAGAATTAAGTTATAGCCTTGTCGAGTTCACTGGGGATTAAATATTGTTGAGAAGGAGTGGCTTGGTATGACTTTCTTCATATGCTGGACTCCTTGTGGATGACTGAGTAGAGATATGGATCTCATCAAATGCTCCAAGTTTCTTGGTGTTGGAGAATCGGTTGCTCAAACGTCTGCAAAGAGGTGACGAGGATGAAAGCTTGGTCGAGGTGACAGTTATGACTTGCTACCTGCATAGAAAAACAACACTTGAATTCCATGGCATTCCCTTGGGATGCTTTTATATCCATGTAATGTCATGTTTCACATCTTAGCTTGTGATTATTATTGCCTTATTGTTTTCAATGCAATGCTTAATAAGGAATTTAAAATCACAATTCTCATACGAAAAACAAAGTAAAAAGGACATAACAAAGACTTTTTGATAGAAGGGCACATTTTTATTAATGAGTTTGACTTGTGAATAGGCATTCGTACATGGAAACAACTCCTAAATGAGGAAGTTGCAAAGAAAAGATAAAATACAACAGGTAAAATGGCAATAAGAAAATCTCAAACTTCCATTAAAACTGATATTGTTATAGTTCCCATATACTGGATCGTCCTAGTGCTGTGCTTCCGAAGGATGATAGTTGAATTGATCCATCCCATGTTAAGAGGGTGTACTTGTTATTTGTGAAGAGTTTTCAAACTACAGACTCTCTCTTTTTGTCCCTAATTTTTTCCTGGATTGACCTTTCGGGTTTTCAATCCACCGGGATACCCAGTTTTACCTAAGCCTCCCTTTCGGGTTTTTGACTTAGCGGATTTTTCTTTTTTTCTTTTTTCCTTTTTTTTTCTTTTTTATCCCTAACTTTTGCCTAAGCCTCCCTTTCGGGTTTTCAACTTAGCGGGTCTCTTTATGCGTAGTATTTTTTGACTGAGTCTGAATTGACTGGAAGTGGAAAGTCTTCCCCATCCATGTTTGTCAGGATTAAAGCACCTCCTGAGAAAGCTTTCTTCATGATGTACGGCCCCTCATAGTTGGGAGTCCGTTTTCCTCTTGGATTAGAGTGAATTAGGAGAATCTTCCTTAAGACCAGGTCACCTGTGTGGAACTCTCGAGGTCGAATATTCTTGTCAAATGCTCTCTTAAGACGTTGCTGATATAACTGACCATGAAAAATGGCTATTAGGCACTTCTCTTCGATGAGATTGAGTTGGTCGAGCCTTGTTTCAATCCATTTAGCTTCATCAAGTTTAGTATCCATCAGGACCCTTAATGAAGGAATCTCAACTTCGACTGGGAGCACCACATCCATACCATAGACTATTGAAAAAGGAGCTGCCCCAATGGAAGTACGCACCGAAGTTCAATAGCCGTGCAGGGAAAAATGAAACATCTCATGCCAATCTTTGTACGTTCTCACCATTTTCTAGACAATCTTCTTTATGTTCTTGTTAGCTGCTTCGACTTCCCCATTCATCTTTGGCTGATAGGGTGATGAATTATGGTGCTCAATCTTGAATTCTTCACACATTTCCTTCATCATTTTGTTGTTGAGATTCAACCCGCTATCAGTGATGATCTTGTTAGGAGTTCCATAACGACATATGATTTATTTCTTGATGAAGCGAGTGACGACTTTCTTGGTCACATTTTTGTAGGAAGTTGCTTCCACCCATTTGGTGAAGTAGTCAATAACAATGAGAATGAACATGTGTCCATTTGAAGCGCTTGGCTCGATCCGTCCGATCATATAAATGCCCCATATTGCAAAGGGCCATGGTGAAGTAATCACATTCAATGGAGTGGGAGGAATATGTATCCTATCTGCGTAAACTTGACATTTATGGCACATCTTCGCATATACGCAATAGTCACTTTCCATCGTCATCCAGAAATAACCGGCTCGTAGGATTTTCTTGGCCATGGAATATCCACTGGCATGAGTCCCAAAAGAGAACTCGCGTATTCCTCGGGTGATGGATTCTGCTTCGTGTCTATCCACGCATCTGAGCAGAACCGAATCATAGTTTCTTTTGTACAGAACGTCTCCTGACAGTAAAAACTTGGATGCTAACCTTCTAAGAGTATTCTTATCACAAATTGTAGCACCCTCGGGGTATTCTTGCTTCTCAAGATATCTTTTGATGTCGAAATACCATGGCTTTTCTCCCGACATGTTTTCAGTTGTGAGACAAAGAGCAGAGAAAATGTGTGTTGGCTCCTTGTAACAAAGGATTCTTATATTGGGTGCATGAATCAGATAAATGACTTTGAACATTGCTGCTAAAGTGGCCAAATCATCTGCCAGTTGATTTACTTCTCTAGGAATATGCTCAAAGGTGATCTCATCAAAAGCGGGCAACAACTCTAATATGTAATCTCGGTATGGAACTAAATTAGAATGTCGTGTATCCTAATCGCCTCATACTTGATATATCACTAAGGCAGAATCCCCATTAACTTCAAGAATCTTGATCTTCAAATCAATGGCTGCTTCAAGGCCCATTACACAAGCTTCGTATTCTGCGATATTATTCGTACAATCAAAACATAGCCTGGCTGTGAAAGGTATGTGAGTATTGCGTGGAGAAGTCAGAACTACCCCAATACCATGGCCCATGGCATTTGATGCACCATCGAATGTGAGATTCCATCATTCCCATGGTTCGAGTCCTTCCTTATCGTCATGTTTCATAACATCCTCGTATGGAAAATCGAACTTCATTGACTGATACTCTTCCAATGGATGGTCGGCGATATGATCAGCAAGAATGCTACCTTTGATATCCTTTTGTGTGATGTACTAGATGCCATACTCAGACAAAAGCATTTTCCACTGAGAAAATCTTCCTGTAAGTGCTGGTTTCTCGAAGATGTACTTTAGCGGATCCATCTTAGATATCAGAATTGTAGAATGCGTCTGTGATCGGTGGAAATAGAACTGACTGTTTTGGAATGCTGGTTCGCGAAATGTCGCGGTAAGCAAGAGTCGCCACCGTCTTTTATGTTCTCCAACAAGGAAAGGACAAAAGCACAGCAAAATTCCTTTTCGAGATGTTTCTCGGTTCGGGAGGTAGATTTATAGAAAGGGAAGGTGTTAGCACCCTTTCTATCCGTGGTTATCCACGGGCTCTTAGGTACTTGCTCACTATGTTTTCAAAAATTGTTTGCTTTTCAAGTGTGTGTGGGTTTTGAAAAAGTTTGTTTTGAAAAATTCTAGGTAACTCTTGTATCAGTCCTCAAGAGTGTATGAAGTATTTGTTTGAAAACTTTTTGAAAGTGTAGGTGCGAAAAGTTGTTTTTGTTTTTTTGAAAGAGCAAGTACCCAGGAGAAATCTACCTACTCTAAGTAATTTGGCTGTGTAAGAGTCCTTTAGACAATACTATTCCACTATTGAGAAGTAGGTAGCACCGTCGTTGGAGTTGTTCGGGTCAATTCGATTATTAGGGACATGTGTGGTCACCAAAGCAATAGTAGGACGCCTTAGCGGTAACCCTAATGTCCGAGATCCTTTTTATTCGAGGCAACCGTTTCGAGGCAACTTGGATCTTTTAGACAGGAGGGCGACCTCTAAAACACCCTATACTTGATGACCACCTCGAGGCAACCAAGTGAGGCGTACCCTAGGAGTGGCATGTGCATGTGTGTCAGGATTCAGTTAAGTTATCTTGTACATGTTATTGGTGAGCTACGAGTTGATTTTAATTTCAGGGAAGTCTTGTCATGCATAGTTAACAGTTAATAATTGTGCGGAATATAAACTGCGGAAAGTGAATCTACGCTATTACAAGGCGTCGGGTTTTACATCGCCAAAAACATAACCCTTTGGAAAATAAATACGAGAAAGTAAAGAAAGCAATAAAATCCTAATTATCTATTACATTCTCGAAGCAGGTACATAAATATAATCAAAATAATAAAGTGCGCGCGAAAGAATTGAATCGGGACGTCCTTAGGGTTTTGACCCTTTTTGAGAAAAGAATTGAATTTTGTCCTTTTTGCAATTAAATTAAATATTAAACCTAATTCTAATTAATTATTTATTTACAAGAGAAAGTATTTTTTTTATGTGTTTTTTAATGTCTTAAAAATAAAAAGAAAAGGAATTAAAATTGTCAAAAGAAAAACCCTAATTCTAAGTTTATTTTATTTATTATGAAAAAAGATTAAAATTAAACCTAATAAAAAGACTAAATTAATTAATTTACATTTATTTACAAAAAATAATAATTAAGGTTAAATTTAATAATAATAATAATAATATAAATATTTACTGGATTTATTATGAAAATAATGTTAATTATGTTAGTTAAATAAATAATAATAATAATAGTTAGAAATTAGTAAAAGAAAAATAAAAGAGAAAATATTTAACCAGGGGGGGTGATGGCCCAAATATGGAGGTTTATGCTGGAAATTTCAGGCCCATTAACTCAAGCCTGCGTTGACTTCTGGGATTAACTGCGTGTTCATTGACTAGGTAGTACCATAGTCTTCCATCTTTGGCCCTTGGATTGTTGCTTGTAAACACCTGGCATGCTGAGCGCTGGAGGTATATGGTGGGACGTTATTGGGAATCTGCATAGGATCATGTTATGAATAATATGAACAAATATTGGGTGGACCTGGGAATCGAACCCAGGTCCCAACGCTGACTGAACACCTGGCCAACCACTCCACCACCCGCTTGCCTTTGTTAGTATAATGATCAATAAATATAATATTAAGAAACAAGCAATGTGCTGGACAAAAGCAACACGCGCGCCTTTTTGTTTGAATGGGCCAGTGGCATCTTAACACGTCTTCATCTTCTTCAATTGTCCTGAAAAAAAATAAAGAGATAGCGGGGGTTTTTAACCCCCACAACCTGCATGGACAAAAAATAGCGAACAGGCCTATGGTTAATATAAATTGTTCACGAGCATGGTTTTAGCTTCGTCTGG
Organism: Vicia faba; assembly: GCA_948472305.1. Lineage (NCBI taxonomy): Eukaryota > Viridiplantae > Streptophyta > Magnoliopsida > Fabales > Fabaceae > Vicia > Vicia faba. The sequence continues at coordinate 694,791,016 of OX451735.1, forward strand.
TGCTCACGAATACAACCATGGGCATCACGAAGCATAATTTTTCTTGGGTTGTAAAGCCCCAATTTGAGAGCTTCGAAACCCTAAATTTCATCAATGGTGATTTCTGTTTCAGGGCGTTTTAATGCAATTAACCCATGCCAAAAGCTTTGTATGATTGCTAGCAACACAAAACACACAGAAAATCATGTTAATGATGCATAAATTTAGAGTTACGATTCTGAAAAAGATTGACAAACTGTGGGACCGTTCTTGCGTCTTTCTTGAGCTTTAAGGCTTAGTTTTGATTGCAATATGTTCCTTACACCTCCAGCAATGTATTGGAAACAATAAAAGGCTTTGAATTGGCGTGGAAAGTAGAATTCAGTTTTCAAGTTTCTTTGATATTTTTCAATGTTGCATATGGCTTTCTTGCAGAGTTTTCACGTGTATGGCATTAGGGTTCACTTATGCATATGTAATAGAACAGAATTAGGTTAAGTCTTGGCCCAAAGATCCATTGCATTGATGTTTCAATATTTGATTTCCAATCATATCTTTTTGCATCTTTTTGATTGAGAAAACTTGCGAATTTTGGATATTCTTGTCTCTTTGATTGGCACACGAAATCTCCAGCTTGTCTTGAGCTTGTTTGCTTCACAAAAAGATTTGAAAACCATATCTTTGAATTTCCTATATTTTAAATCAATTAAATGAATTAATATTAATAAAAAATCCAATTAATTAATAAAAATAAGAAAATAAACTCAAATAGGCTTGATGGGTCGTGCATGAGCTTTGGACAAAGTTTCAAGAAGGAATTTGAGGCCCATTAGCAAAAACATGGTGTTTTGAGCAAAGTTGACTTTTACAAATTCACAAACATTTCCCAACTTCTCCAATGTATATCTTGCTCAATTTTGATCATATGAACATGTTCTTGGACATTTTGGAAAGGTCTTGAAGTCCTCTAACCAATGCCTTTGGTCCCATGTCATTTGGATTTACCAATCTTAAGTTATGGTCTTTGACTTAAAGTGCATTTTTGTTGACTTTTGAAATTGACCTATAATGTAGAAATTGATAACTTTTTGTGAGAGCATTTCTTGGACTTGGAATGTGAATATGAGTTGTAGGAAATGTCATCCCCTTCAAAATGAGCATTGGACGGGATTTTTCTGATGAACCATGAAAAAGTTATGCCTTGGTCAAGATACAGTTGACTTTTCTACTGTCCAAAAATAGAAACTTTTGCATCTTTGATGATTTTTGAGCCATGCTTGTGGAATCATGATCAAGATTTGATCAAATGATGATTGTGGACTCAAAATAAGATGTTGGCCAAAAATTCTGACTTTTGAATTCAAAATGACCATTTTGCCCCTGCAGTTGATTGTGAACCAAATAGAGCTTTTGACTGTGCAAATTGGGACTGTGAGTCTTGAAACTTGACATGTGGATGCTTGACAATGTATAGAGGCCTATGAGACTTGATTGAGCCATTGAAAATCCCAAATTCCTTGCAAGAACCAAAACCCTAATTTTCACTGGCTTAGGAGGTATTTGGACTGTGCAATCCTTGAGTAGTCTTGAACCATTTGAAGATGATTCTTGATGAACTTTGAAGAAATATGGGAGGAAAAATTTTGGGGTACAACAGTTGCCCCTGTTCAATCTTCTTAAACCTGAGGATGTAGATTGGCTTGCGTGCCTTTCGTGATCCGAAGGTGGAAGATGATTAAACACTAGAGTGCCCAGAAATTTGCACTCACATAGTAGAGTATCAGCAATGTGACGTCGGGAATGGGCTTACAGATGCCATTTGGAGATATGATGGATGGGAGGATGGGCTTATAGATGCCATCTGGAGATTGTCTGTTGAATTGTGATCTTGTAAGTTGAGCGAGGGAACCTGTGTAGGGTTGACTGATGATGAGCTCGTGTAAAACTGCATCTTTGAAGGAAGGAAACCTGTGTAGGGTTGACTGATGATGAGCCCGTGTGAAGCTGCATCTGGAGCTGAGAAGGAAACCTGTGTAGGGTTTACTGATGACGAGTCCGTGTAAAACTACGTCTGGAGTTGAGAAGGAAACCTGTGTAGGGTTTACTGATGACGAGTCCGTGTAAAACTACGTCTGGAGTTGAGAAGGAAACCTGTGTAGGGTTTACTGATGACGAGTCCGTGTAAAACTACGTCTTTGGTAGGAGAGAACCTGTGTAGGGTTGACTGATGACGAGTCCGTGTAAAACTACGTCTGGAGTTGAGAAGGAAACCTGTGTAGGGTTTACTGATGACGAGTCCGTGTAAAACTACGTCTTTGGAAGGAGAGAACCTGTGTAGGGTTAACTGATGACGAGTCCGTGTAAAACTACGTCTGGAGAGAGAGAACCTGTGTAGGGTTTCTTCGGGATAAGTTTGTGTAAAACTTCAGGATGAACCGGGGTAAGGTTACTGTGAGATAAGTTCGTGTAAAACTTCAGGATGAACCGGGGTAAGGTTATCTTGACGATGAGTTCGTGTAAAACTTCAGGATGAACCGGGGTAAGGTTATCTTGACGATGAGTTCGTGTAAAACTTCGGGATGAACCGGGGTAAGGTTACTTTGAGATAAGCCCGTGTAAGACTTCTGGATGAACCGGGGTAAGGTTACCTTGAGATAAGCCCGTGTAAGACTTCTGGATGAACCGGGGTAAGGTTACCTTTGAGATAAGCCCGTGTAAGACTTCTGGATGAATCGGGGTAAGGTTACGGCAGGATAAGTTCATGTAAAACTTTATTTTGGAAATGAGGAGGAACCGGTGTAGGGTTGACTGATGACGAGTCCGTGTAAAACTTCGTCTTGGAGGGGAGGAGGAACCGGTGTAGGGTTGCCTGAGGACGAGTCCGTGTAAAACTTCGTCTTGGAAATGAGAAGGAACCGGTGTAGGGTTGCCCGACGATGAGTCCGTGTAAAACTACATCTGAAGTTGAGAGGGAACCGGTGTAGGATTTCCTAAGGATGAGTCCGTGTAAAACTACATCTAAAGTTGAGAGGGAACCTGTGTAGGGTTGCCTAAGGATGAGTCCGTGTAAAACTACATCTGAGATTGAGAAGGAACCGATGTAGGGCTGCCTTATGATGAGTCTGTGTAAAACTTCATCTGAAAGAGAAGGAACCAGTGTAGGGTTGCTTCATGATGACCAAGTAGGTAATCGTCCTGTCCGGTTTCAGGTATTAACCCACGATCATTCGTCCATAGAATTTTCCTGACTCGTTACAAGTGTTGATCTGGAACTGCAAAGGTAAATGGTAATCATCTTTGGATTGACCTTTTCTTGAAAAGTCAAAACATTAGTTGTATGCAATGTCATGATGTATGAAATGCATGATGTTCTCAAAAATAAATGAGATTGTATGATATGATGCGTATACGCATGTATCATGATGTATGAAAATGTGATGTTTATGAATGTTTCTCCGTCTGGGAAAACAAATATTTGACGAATGCCAGGAGCTTTGTTAAATCCTGGGCTGATGTTGAAGAGTAGAGTTCTCCGCTTCCGCTGGGGATGATGACTGCAAGAATAAACCGGTAGGAGGAGATGACTCCGTCGGGGAATAAACTTGTTGAAGAGATTACTCTGCGGGGAATTCCTCTGTGGGAAGAGATACTTTGCTGAGATTTTGATGATAACTCCGCTGGGGATACCGTTGGTAAGCTCTGTTGGAGGATTTGATGAACTCCGCTGGGGATAGGAAGAACTTCGCCGAGGACGATCTTTCCGTTGCAATTTGCTGAGGATAACCTAGTTAGACTCTGATGGGGAATGACCTCTGAATATGGTTGGGAGAGATATTTGTACTCTGCGGGGGACAAGCTTCCAGAATCTACTGGGGATAAGCTTCCAGAATCTACTGGGGAGGCTTCCAGAATCTACTGGGGAGACTTTTGGACTGTACTGGGGAGGTGGCTCCACTGGGGTGTCTGGTATTCTGCCGGGGAACAATCTTATATTAAGACTGCCGGGGATGCTTGCTTTGGAACATCTGTATACTCCGTTGGGGAATATTGAGATCTTCTGGGGATATCCAATTTCCTTAAGGCTGACAGTAGACTAACTCTGCTTGGGGAGAGTATCGCTGACTTGCTAGGGATATTGTGCCTTTTCAGGGCTGATGGGAGACCAACTCTGCTTGGGGAGAGTATGGCTGATTCTTGTCTTACTCTATTGCCCCAGTTTCTGTGGGAGAAGGGTGTCTGTGAAGGTGCTTGATAACTGCCGATTGATAAATCTTCTTCTGGTAGGCAAGTGACGAGATAACGGGACATAGTCGTACGCTTTGATCCCTAATTTTTCCTGGACCGCCCTTTCGGGTTTTCAGTCCACCGGGATACCCATTTTTGCCCAAGCCGCCTTTTCAGGTTTTCGACTTTCCGGGTGTACAGATCTTTTTATTTTCATCCCTTATTTTTGCCCGAACCCTTTTGGTTCGCCAGGAAGCCATTATTTTTGCCTAGGCCAGTCGACCTAGCGGGTCTTTGCTTATGCGTAGTATTTTTTGACTATGTCCACGCTCTCGGGATGTAGGGAGGTGCCCCCCTTGTGGTGTTTGCCATGTGACCAGAAGATGTTTGATCATGCAAGATTCGTTGCGGGAATTCATGTCCAATGCCCCAAGTGACTCGGACGGAGGTTTGCCCCTGGTTATTTGGCCTTTGAGAGGTTCTCTGAATCTTAACTGGACTTCCCCAGATGATGGACCATGATCATGTCTGCCCCTTGGTTGGAAGTGTTTCTTCCACTTGAGATGAGTCTTTTATTGAGAAGACTTTTGTTCACTGGATATTCATCGTGCGAATTTCTCTGCTGTTCGAACAAATAGTCATATGCAAACAATGTTATCTTAAGAATGCAAAGCTTATGTCTGTCTTGAAGATTTTGAAAATGCATTTTTCAGTAAAACAAGCAAATTTTATAAAATGTGATGTCAACTCAAGATTTTACAGCGAGCCCTAAGGAGTCAGGATACCTTTGTAACAGTATGCTTTCGAACTAACCCATGCTTCAGCTAGGGCTTTTAAGGGTTATAACGTGGCCTGGTTCACGGTTTAATAAACAAAGGATAAAGGCTCAAATTTTATTTGTACCCACCCGCTCTTCGTGATGTTCTTCAAACCTAAACTCAGCTAATCGTGCATTAGATCTTGTTTGAGTCTTTGCTCTAATATTCCGGTGATGGTTCGGATACTGATAATTTATTTTGAATAGGCAGTCATTTCTTTTTGTTGAGGGTTTGTAGGACCTCTTTCTTTTGATTGCGTTATCCCTGTTTTTGCCTGAACTGTTTCTTTTGTGATTACAGTCAGCGGGATGCCCCTGTTTTTGTAAGTCTCCTTCATAGGTTTTGACTTATTGGGCTTTTATTTTTGAAAGATAACGACTGCCTGTTTTTATGATTATTCGGACCCATCACTGTCTTTTGCTTTGGAAGGACTCCTTTGATGCCATTCATTGTGCACCTGGATCGACTGAGAAGACTACCCTGCCCCAGGTTATGATTAAGGGTTTTAATTTTTTGTGAAAAGAAAAACTCCTACTTCTTTGGCTCGAAGGGGTTGACGAGGGATTATCTTCCTTATAACTCCACTGTTTAAGATTTGAAACAATGCATGTACCTCATCAGCGGGGTTTGTCCAAAAGCATACTGTAAAGATCGTGGCATCGTTTTTGTCATCCTCCCTCAAGAGGCTTAGAATTTTCAATCGAGAGTTGAATATCAAAAAATAAAAGCAATTTTGAATATAATAAACACAATTACTTCAAAACAGACACGTGTAATGCATTAATGAAATAACCAAGTTTGATATGAACAAATGTTTGAATAAGCAAAGAAAAATACAATATTGGAATTCAAATGAACAAAAGTTTTTCAATCCTAGCCATGTTTTGGCAAGGGAGCAGTGATCACATTGGGAGTCTCAGCAGGCTCGAATTCGATTTCTTTGGCGTCAATCATGTTCTGAATCTTGTATTTCAGCGCCCAACAATCCTCAGTATCGTGCCCCGGGCTACCGGAATGATAAGCACACCTCGCATCTGGGTTGTAGTTTGGAGAAGAAGTCTTAGGATTCGCCGGAGGGTTTATCACCGCAATCAGATTCATCTTCAACATGTGCTGTAGTGCTTGTGACAATGGCATGTTGATGTTGGTGAACTGTCTTTTAGGCTCGTCCGGCCCCCGTTGATTCCCCTTTTGCGGTTGTCAGCGTGACGCAGAACTAGAGATCATGACTGCCCCTACGTGTTAGTCACGACGACCCTTCTGACTGTACGCAGCATTGGACTCTTTCTTGAATGGTTTCTTCTCAGTGTTCGAGGAGTCACCCTTTTGTATCTTCCCAGACTTGATACCATCTTCTTTTCTCTCACCAGTCAAGATCAGATCTGTAAACCCAGCAGAAGAATTTCCAATCAGATGGTTGAAGAACGGACCAGACAGGGTCCCCAAGAACATGTCAACGAGCTCACGGTCAGTTAGAGGTGGCTGCACCCTTCCAGCAAGGTCCCTCCACTTTTGGGAATATTCTTTAAATCCTTCACCCGTCCCTAGTGACATACCTTAGAGTTGGGTACGCGTAGGATCGAGGTCGGAATTATACTGATACTGCTTATAGAATGCAATAGCCAGATCCTCCCAGTTACGAATACTGGCTCCATCCAGCTGATAGAACCATTCGAGTTGAGTCCCTGAAAGACTATCCTGGAAGAAATGGATCCACAAATTCTTGTCAGCAGTGTAAGGTTGGATCTTCCTTACATACGACCGGAGGTGCAGCTTAGGACAGGAAGCTCCGTCGTACTTTGCAAAAGCAGACGCCTTGAACTTATGGGGAATCACCACCCCAGAGGATAAGCCTAGGTCTCCAAAGTCCAACCCGGGAACATTCTGTATCTCCATGGCGCTCAAGCGATCCTCCAACTGTTTGTACCTGTCCTCAGCAGGAGGGTATTGTTCTTCATCATAATCCGTCTCGTTGTCGGAGACTACGGGACTAGGGACCCTTCTCTCTTGGGGGCTGTCTTTGCCCACAGATGAGGTAGTCAGCTCAACCTCATTCTGTAATCCGTTCCCAGATCTGCGTCTAGTGTTGAACAAAACAGTCCTCTTCTTCTTCTTCTTCCTCTCTTTCAGAATCAGAGTCTTCAAATCTTGTTGACCCTGGGCTAGGCTCATAACCAACTCTTGGAATTGGGCATTCTGGGCCTGGAGGGCCTTGATAGCTTGTTCAGCGGAAGGTTCAGTAGACACGATGATTGCTGAAATAAACAGCGAAGAAGATAAGTGACCTGTAACGGTACCTGTAATGCAATGATATGTATGATATGCATGCAATGTTTTCAAGGATCTCGTGGGGTAAACAGAGAAACTTGTTAGAATTTGAATCTGGTAGCTTGATTGAAGGAACTTCATGTTGTTGAGGGTCCTTCTTCAAGAGTCAAAGCTCACCATATCGAGTGGGTCATAGCCCCTGACTCAAGCTATCATGTTCTGATCTCCAAACAACCTTGGCTAGAGGAAAATAAATCCCCTTTGCCCCTTGCTAGACAGTTGGTTCATCATGACCTGTATCACAAACCCTTGAGATCCTTGAAATGGGTTAGTCCTTATGCAGGATGTATGCAATGCTATGATGTTATGATGTGTATGCTATGCGTGAAGCGATGTAAGTAAACCCTGTTATAAGCCCAGTAAACAAAACCTGCAAGGAACTCATGTTGTCAGATAACAAGAATGTGCAAGTAGTTCAAGTTTGAAGGCACACAAGTCATACAAGACAGCCCTTAGATCTCAGGCCAGCATGGAGTTTAGGTACTACCCTCTTTCAGTTTCAGTTGGTTAACACCTGTCCTAGAAAATAGTAATCGAGTTCTAGAGGATCTCAATATCACTGACTACCCTCAATCGGTCATAACTCCAGCTTCGCAATCTTTTCTTGCTGCCGGAACCATCGCGAGAGTTTAGCCTCAATGAGTGTAGCATACTGCTACTGTTCTATGGCCAAGTTGGGTCAATTTAAGGTTCTAAGGTCAATTGGTGCTTAATGACTCCTCAGAAGACCCATATTCTCCTCGTTCCAACACAAGGGATATCGGTACAGACCAAGGTGTCACACCAACGTAGCTACTGCTTCACCCGTGTCGGTCTACGCTGGACAGGTCCCTCACAGTTTATTGCTACCTAAAGGGTATTCCCCAGATCCGGGTTAGGATCTATGAAACTCCGATGCAAACCCACAAAATTAAAGCAAGCAAGGCATACAATTGAAAACATAGAATGATATAATCCTAAGGTACACCTCACATATTAAAGTAGTCCCCAGCAGAGTCGCCAGTTCTGTGATCGGTGGAAATACAACTGACTGTTTTGGAATGCTGGTTCGCGAAATGTCACGGTAAGCAAGAGTCGCCACCGTCTTTTATGTTCTCCAACAAGGAAAGGACAAAAGCACATCAAAATTCCTTTTCGAGATGTTTCTCGGTTCGGGAGGTAGATTTATAGAAAGGGAAGGTGTTAGCACCCTTTCTATCCGTGGTTATCCACGGACTATTAGGTACTTGCTCACTATGTTTTCAAACATTGTTTGCTTTTCAAGTGTGTGTGGGTTTGGAAAAAGTTTGTTTTGAAAACTTCTAGGTAACTCTTATATCAGTCCTCAAGAGTGTATGAAGTATTTGTTTGAAAACTTTTTGAAAGTGTAGGTGCGAAAAGTTGTTTTTGTTTTTTTGAAAGAGCAAGTACCCAGGAGAAATCTACCTACTCTAAGGAATTAGGTTGTGTAAGAGTCCTTTAGACAGTACTATCCCACTATTGAGAAGTAGGTAGCACCGTCGTTGGAGTTATTCGGGTCAATTCGATTATTAGGGACATGTGTGGTCACCAAAGCAATAGTAGGACGCCTTAGCGGTAACCCTAATGTCCTAAATCCTTTTTATCTGAGGCAACCGTTTCGAGGCAACTTGGATCTTTTAGACAGGAGGGCGACCTCTAAAACACCCTATACTTGATGACCACCTCGAGGCAACCAAGTGAGGCGTACCCTAGGAGTGGCATGTGCATGTGTGTCAGGATTCAGTTAAGTTATCTTGTACATGTTATTGGTGAGCTACGAGTTAATTTTAATTTCAGGGAAGTCTTGTCATGCATAGTTAACAGTTAATAATTGTGCGTAATATAAACTACGGAAAGTGAATCTACGCTATTAAAAGGCGTCGGGTTTTACATCGCCAAAAACATAACCCTTTGGAAAATAAATACGAGAAAGTAAAGAAAGCAATAAAATCCTAATTATCTATTACATTCTCGAAGCAGGTACATAAATATAATCAAAATAATAAAGTGCGCACGAAAGAATTGAATCGGGACGTCCTTAGGGTTTTGACCCTTTTTGAGAAAAGAATTGAATTTTGTCCTTTTTGCAATTAAATTAAATATTAAACCTAATTCTAATTAATTATTTATTTACAAGAGAAAGTATTTTTTATGTGTTTTTTAATGTCTTAAAAATAAAAAGAAAAGGAATTAAAATTGTCAAAAGAAAAACCCTAATTCTAAGTTTATTTTATTTATTATGAAAAAAGATTAAAATTAAACCTAATAAAAAGACTAAATTAATTAATTTACATTTATTTACAAAAAATAATAATTAAGGTGAAATTTAATAATAATAATAATAATAATAATAATATAAATATTTACTGGATTTATTATGAAAATAATGTTAATTATGTTAGTTAAATAAATAATAATAATAATAATAGTTAGAAATTAGTAAAAGAAAAATAAAAGAGAAAATATTTCACCAGGGGGGGTGATGGCCCAAATATGGAGGTTTATGCTGGAAATTTCAGGCCCATTAACTCAAGCTTGCGTTGACTTCTGGGATTAATTGCGTGTTCATTGACTAGGTAGTACCATAGTCTTCCATCTTTGGCCCTTGGATTGTTGCTTGTAAACACCTGGCATGCTGAGCGCTGGAGGTATATGGTGGGACGTTATTGGGAATCTGCATAGGATCATGTTATGAAAAATATGAACAAATATTGGGTGGACCTGGGAATCGAACCCAGGTCCCAACGCTGACTGAACACCTGGCCAACCACTCCACCACTCGCTTGCCTTTGTTAGTATAATGATCAATAAATATAATATTAAGAAACAAGCAATATGCTGGACAAAAGCAACACGCGCGCCTTTTTGTTTGAATGGGCCAGTGGCATCTTAACACGTCTTCATCTTCTTCAATTGTCCTGAAAAAAAATAAAGAGATAGCGGGGGTTTTTAACCCCCACAACCTGCATGGACAAAAAATAGCGAACGGGCCTATGGTTAATATAAATTGTTCGCGAGCATGGTTTTAGCTTCGTCTGGTGCTCACGAATACAACCATGGGCATCACGAAGCCTAATTTTTCTTGGGCTGTAAAGCCCCAATTTGAGAGTTTCGAAACCCTAAATTTCATCAATGGTGATTTCTGTTTCAGGGCGTTTTAATGCAATTAACCCATGCCAAAAGCTTTGTATGATTGCTAGCAACACAAAACACACAGAAAATCATGTTAATGATGCATAAATTTAGAGTTACGATTCTGAAAAAGATTGACAAACTGTGGGACTGTTCTTGCGTCTTTCTTGAGCTTTAAGGCTTAGTTTTGATTGCAATATGTTCCTTACACCTCCAGCAATGTATTGGAAACAATAAAAGGCTTTGAATTGGCGTGGAAAGTAGAATTCAGTTTTCAAGTTTCTTTGATATTTTTCAATGTTGCATATGGCTTTCTTGCAGAGTTTTCACGTGTATGGCATTAGGGTTCACTTATGCATATGTAATAGAATGGAATTAGGTTAAGTCTTGGCCCAAAGATCCATTACATTGATGTTTCAATATTTGATTTCCAATCACATCTTTTTGCATCTTTTTGATTGAGAAAACTTTCCAATTTTGGATATTCTTGTCTCTTTGATTGGCACACAAAATCTCCAGCTTGTCTTGAGCTTGTTTGCTTCACAAAAAGATTTGAAAACCATATCTTTGAATTTCCTATATTTTAAATCAATTAAATGAATTAATATTAATGAAAAATCCAATTAATTTATAAAAATAAGAAAATAAACTCAAATAGGCTTGATGGGTCGTGCATGAGCTTTGGACAAAGTTTCAAGAAGGAATTTGAGGCCCATTAGCAAAAACATGGTGTTTTGAGCAAAGTTGACTTTTGCAAATTCACAAACATTTCCCAACTTCTCCAATGTATATCTTGCTCAATTTTGATCATATGAACATGTTCTTGGACATTTTGGAAAGGTCTTGAAGTCCTCTAACCAATGCCTTTGGTCCTATGTCATTTGGATTTAACAATATCAAGTTATGGTCTTTGACTTAAAGTGTATTTTTGTTGACTTTTGAAATTGACCTATAATGTAGAAATTGATAACTTTTTGTGAGAGCATTTCATGGACTTGGAATGTGAAGATGAGTTGTAGGAAATGTCATCCCCTTCAAAATGAGCATTGGATGGGATTTTTCTGATGAACCATGAAAAAGTTATGCCTTGGTCAAGATACAGTTGACTTTTCTACTGTCCAAAAATAGAAACTTTTGCATCTTTGATGATTTTTGAGCCATGCTTGTGGAATCATGATCAAGATTTGATCAAATGATGATTGTGGACTCAAAATAAGATGTTGGCCAAAAATTCTGACTTTTGAATGCAAAATGACCATTTTGCCCATGCAGTTGATTGTGAACCAAATAGAGCTTTTGACTGTGCAAATTGGGACTGTGAGTCTTGAAACTTGACATGTGGATGCTTGACAATGTATAGAGGCCTATGAGACTTGATTGAGCCATTGAAAATCCCAAATTCCTTGCAAGAACCAAAACCCTAATTTTGACTGGCTTAGGAGGTATTTGGACTGTGCAATCCTTGAGTAGTCTTGAACCATTTGAAGATGATTCTTGATGAACTTTGAAGAAATATGGGAGGGAAAATTTTAGGGTACAACAGCGTCAATATGTACTGCCTCAAACGTCGAGCTTCCCGCGTAAGAGTGTAACAATTTTTCTCAAGTAATGAATACCTTGATTCACAATTAGTAAACTTCTTGCTCAGGTAATAGATGGCGTGTTCTTTTCGTCTAGTATCATCATATTTGCCGAGCACACAACCCATAGATCATTCAAGCACAGTCAAATACATAATGAGAGGTCTCCTTGGAATTGGAGGTATGAGTACCGGTGGTTCCTTAAGGTACTGCTTAATCTTTTCAAAGGCCTCTTGACAACTTTCAACCCAATGGACATCTTGATTCTGGCGTAGCAGTTTAAAGATGGGTTCACAGGTAGCAGTAAGGTGAGAAATGAACATGGCTATTTAATTCAGCCTTCCGAGAAACCCACGTATTTCCTTTTAATTTTTAGGTGTCGGCATATCCTGTATTGCTCTTACCTTGTCTGTATATACTTCAATCCCTCGCTGACTTACGATAAAACCAAGTAACTTGCCCGATCGAACCCCAAAGGTGCACTTTTTGGGATTAAGCCTTAACCTAAACTTTCGTAGACGATCAAACAACTTTTGTAAGTGGACCAAATGTTCTTCCTTAGTTTGTGATTTTGAGATCATATCATCCACATACACCTCGATCACTTTATGAATCATGTCGTTAAAGAGAGTCAACATAGCATGCTGATATGTCGCACCAGTATTTTTGAGACCAAAAGGTACCCCAAGGAGTTGTGAAAGTTGTTTTATCCATGTCTTCAGGAGCCATCTTTATCTGATTGTAACCCGTGAATCCGTCCATGAAGGAGAACACTGAAGAATGAGCAGTATTATCAACCAATACATCAATATGAGGCACCGGGAAATCATCCGTTGTGCTTGCTCTGTTCAAGTCTCGGTAGTCAACACACATATGTACCTTACCATCTTTCTTAGGTATAGGCACAATGTTAGCAATCCAAGGCGGATAATTTATCATAGATAGGAAGCCTGCATCAAGTTGTTTATGAACTTCTTCTTTGATCTTCAAGGCCATGTCAGGTCTGGTCCTTCGCGGCTTCCGCTATACTGGAGGACATTCTGTCTTGAGTGGAAATTTGTGCATCACTATATTAGTATCTAAACCGGGCATGTATTCATACGACCAGGCAAATATGTCGGCATACTCTTGAAGCAACTTAATTAACCCCTTCTTTTCTTCACTTTGCAAGGAATCACCTATCTTGACTTCTCTCTTTACCTCTTCAGTATCGAGATTGATAACTTCTGTTTCTTCTTGATATGACTGGATGACCTTCTCTTCCTGTCTCAAGAGCCTTGCTAGTTCTTCAGGGGCTTCACAAGCTTCCCCATTGTCCTCGTTAGCATGGTCAACTGAATTCTCAAGGGTATTAGGAACCATAACACTATTATTTTTGATGGAGTTCGAGACGGATCTGCATGATTGATGATTTTATGTTTTTACTTTAGAAAGTGCAAGAAAAATATTTAGAATATGAAAAGAAAAGCATTGCCATTTTTACTTTGAAAAGTAAAAGAAAAGAGAGGGAACAAAATTGTATGCGAAAGTGCGATTTTCATTCAATTTTAAACGGAGATTGAAACATAAGGGGCCCTTCTACAAGTTGTCTCTATGCCTTGGGCATGGCATATGACTTAATGGAAATAGAAAATTACACATCAAGGAAAACAACTTCAGGGATGTCCACGACAGTCCAATTGCTGAGCTCCTGGTCTGACGAACCTGATAGATAAATCTAGAAACATCTTCATCGTCCCCTTCGTCATCTGTTAAGAGAACTTTTCATTCTTTACTTGTACCAACACTGATGAACACTTCAGAAATTGGGGGAACCTACTTCCCTTTAAGTGGAACCAAATATCTTGCACGGAGGACAATGGCTGATACCCAAGATCACAATGATCTTTCTTCTCAAGTACTTCGATCAATTTGCCCCAACTATCATGGGGAGATCTAGCTTCTATGAGGGCTTTGGCATCATTCAAAGAGGCCATGAGTGCTTCATACTTTTTACCTTCTATGACGAGGAAATTGTCAACAAAAACAATCTCCAAAGCTTAAAAGGGCAACTCCTGCACCTCACCTTCCACTTCCACATAACGGTAGGTTGTCAGATTGTTAATCAATACATCTCCTTCTCCACAAACGATGACAACTTTGTCATTTACAATGAACTTCAGGAATTGATGAAGAGTAGATGTCACAACTCCTGCTACATGGATCCATGGGCGACCCAAAAGGCAAGTATAGGATGGACGAATATCCATAACATAGAATTACAAATAGAAAGTGTAGGGACCAATCTTGACAGGCAAGTCCGCTTCTCCCTCCACAGATCTCCTTGAACCATCAAATGCTCGAACACTCAGGGTGGAAGGCCTCATCATTACCCCATCCATATTCAGCTTAAACATAGTAGCCTTAGGCATCACATTGAGTGAAGAACCCGTATCTACCAAAACTCGAGATAAAACCGTATCCAAACACTTCATAGAAACGTGCAACGCTTTGTTGTGGGCTCTGCCTTCAACAGGGAGCTCATCATCAACAAAACTCAAACAATTTCATACACCAATATTGGTTAATGTAGCGGTAGAAATGTTTAAGACTAAGCCATTGGATTGACTAGACTTATACAGATCAAAAATAAAAATCGCCACCGTGCTTTATTGTTTCCAAAGGTATGGGAAAAGAGCGAGTAACCCAAAAAGAGGGGCAAAGATTCAAGGTAAGGGAGGTTGGTTATGAAAATGGAAGGTATTAGCACCCTAAACATCTACGGTACTCCGCAAGAACCTCTTTGTAAAATCTGTATATTTTGGCTATAAAATGTTGTATAGAAATAGATGGTGGAGGTGAGAAAAGAAATATATTTTGTATGATTTTTGTACCCGCCGCGGTTGCGAACCTTTAGTGCCTACGTACCACCTTTCATGCAATAGGGGATCAGGATACACATAGTTCCTCTTTAAAAAAAAATTTAAAACACAAGTGTGTTTGTTAATTTTATGAGATAAGACATCATTGTCATTGTCCGTATGGAAAACATACTTACTACCCACAATCATGAGAAAGGAGAATTTGCATCATCTCAAAGTGGAGGATATGGCTTGGATTTTAAAATCAACAATGCCTCACTCAACACCCAAGTGGAAAATATCTCTCTTCACTACATATTATAGAAGTATAGTTGTTTGCATCACTACAAGGAATGGCAAGAGTCTAATCTTTTTAGAAAGGTTTTAAAGTAAAAAAGCTAGAGTGGCAAAATGGTTTGAAATGTGATTGATTGACTTTTAGTCTTCTCACAAAAAATGTCAAGGTATTATTAAATTGATTGAAGTTTATTTATGAAAAGGTTTTGAAAATACATGGAATTAGGTCCAAGTTTATTATGAAAGTGGTTCAAGTTTAAAAACAATAAGAGTTTTCAAAAGGAGAGAGAAGATTTTTGAAATTAGAGAAGATGGGAGGAGATGAAGGGACTATCCTAAAGCATGAAGTAAAAGCTAGGAAGAAGAACCATCTAATCAACAAGAAGCCAATACTTGACATTATGATTCAAGATAGAATTCCCATTCTTTGGACTGAAACCAAGCAAGCAAAGATATTAGACCTCTTGAGAGAACCAAACTTCAAGTGTATTAAGTCTTCACAAAAAATTGGGCAGAGTAACGGCTGTATACGAGTGAATTCCAGATTACAAAACAAAGTATACAATCATAATAACCTACACACAAAACAAACAGACAACCCAATGTCTTCAGGTAAACCTCAAGAACTCCATACAAAATATCAATTAAGGTCACAAGATCTCCAACATAGGCTAAGGTTTCTAATCCTAAGTCCAAGAAGTCCAATACTCCATAATGCCAAGGATAGTAACCAAATAGTCCAAGTATCATTAAAGTTTTTTATGGTTCATGTTGATTATTAAGTATCTTAAAAAAAGAAAAGAAAAGCTCAAGTGAGCAAAATAAAAATGACATAAAAGTAAATGCTCAAGTGAGCAAAGATTGAAATAACATGAAATGTAAATACTAAAAGTAAATGGTGCATAAAATAAAAGAGTATAAAATAAAAACACAAAATAAAGTCAATTATTAGTAATTAGTGGTTAGTTGGATGACCATCTTGAAACTTGCATTTGGAACTCATTAGAGGATTGGTAGAACCAAAGCCTCCACACAACAAGTTGCATTTGCTTTTTGTCAAGTATATCATCTATTTTGGAATCCTCAAAAGTAACATTTAATGATCAACAATGTTTAAGTGATCCGTGTTGACCAAAATTGATGAAGATCCATTAGAGGATTGGTAGAACCAAAGCCTCCACACAATGAATATCAATGTTATTGGATCAAAGAGATCAAATTAACATACTTGGGCTTACAAACATAGATTGGGCCACGAATGGTCATTTATTCGAACCGGGACAAAATTTAGCGCTATGTTAAGCAATCGTAAGTGGACTTATATAGAAGTCGAACCTATTTTGAGGCCGATCAATAGCAATATATGCACCATTTGTTTTATGACATAATATAGAGATCATGCTTCAATAACACTTAGTGCAATAAGAAAAGGGATGAGATGAAGAAGTGTGGGAAAGAATATATAAACCACATTTGAATTAAAATTTAATCAAACTATTATTAAAACCATTCATCCATTTTTATGGAATTAGACTCAACACCATGGATCCAATGATATTAACAAAGTTCATGATCAAAAATTCAATCCAAGATCATCCAGAAAATAATCACAAAATAATATTACATTTATTATATGCATTAAAAAGGGTTTTAAAATGAATAAAAATGAAAATAAAGGAAAAAAATATCAACTATATTCAAATTGATTCATAAAAATGAAATAAGTTTATAGAAAAATCAAAAATAGACTCAAATATTTTTATAAAATTTTTGGTAATTTTTAAAGTCAGAAACTATTTTTAAACTAATTAAAATTGCTCAAAAAAATAGAAAATAGATCAAAAATAGTAAACATCAATATAAAATTCCATAAAATTTTCAAAAAGTCAGAAATATGTAAAATGATATTTATGAAAAATTTTAGAATTAAAAAATGTCAGAAAGTATGTTTAAAGTAATTAAAAGAAAGCAAATAATGCAAAAAATATCAAATTTCAAAATAAAAATGTGAAAAAATAGTCATAAGATCAGAAATAATGCAAAGTATTTTTGTGAATTTTTTCATAATTTTTGGATAAAAAATAAAAGAGTTATGAATTTTGAAAACTAAATAAATTAAAATATAAAATCAAAAAATAAAATAAAACCAAAAAGATGTGGGCCATCAGATCATAGTTACAACGTGTTAGTAAGCTGATCCAATGGACCAGATGCACTGTGCTTGATATGGACCTTAGTGAGATACGCATAGGATCAGAAAAGAGGAAACCAATGAAATTAAAACGTTTGGCACGCTATCATTGGCTAAGACGAGACATGTCATCTTCTTCAACCTCCAGACGCCCTGCAATGTAGATTTTGTGAGATCCTTCAAATAGAAAAATTAGGATCCCAGACTAGTATCATTGGATTCGTCTCTTCAAGACGATCCTAACATCACCATCGCGCCAAATTTATATAAGGTATGCAAAGAGATATGAATCAAAAATCCAGAAAATAGCGAGCACCTTCAATTTGAGATTTCTCTCTCAATTCTCAATGGGTTTAAAAATTGTAAGAAGCACAAGAATCAGGACAATGAGAGCCTCACAATGATATCAAAGTTTGGAAGAATTGATGGAGAAATCTACCTATTGAAATTCAGTTGCAGAGCTCTGTAAATGGACTTGGTCAGATCAATTCAGAAGGTTTCAAGGCTCAATTCTTATTCTGTTAGCTTCAGGGAAGATCGAGGAAGGTGAATTGATAGAAAAAATGGATTAAAAAAGGCTTGAACAATGATTTCGAAGTTACATAAAAGTGAGTTATGGAGTGAGTTTGGCAGGGTGATTTTGGATGTTCAAGCTTGAGAAAACGAATGGGATAGCTCATGTATTTATAAGAGAAGCAAATGGGATCAAAAGGAAGGGTGAATGATGCAATTTGGAGGGAATTCGTGTGGGTCTGCAACATGAAGAAAGTGTGACTTCTCTTTTGTCAAAACTCATCCAAAACGCGCGTTTTAATGCACTAATCCACTTGG
Organism: Vicia faba; assembly: GCA_948472305.1. Lineage (NCBI taxonomy): Eukaryota > Viridiplantae > Streptophyta > Magnoliopsida > Fabales > Fabaceae > Vicia > Vicia faba. The sequence goes on from OX451735.1 coordinate 694,809,236, forward strand.
GAAAGTTGGTTAATCATGTTTAGACCCAAAACGCGTGCTAATTTGAGGGTTAGAAGTTGTAACATGAAATTCAAATTCTGACTTGTGATGAAACTTCAATTCCAAGTTACCACTTTTGAAAAAATGGCATTCTCATCTCAAGGGGTCTTAAGGCATGGTTCTTGATGCTTTAGAAAGATGAGATTACAAGATTTGCAATGGAAAAATAATGGAATCAAATGGATGTTTGAGCTGAAAGTTGCAATGAGTCAAAGTTGGGAAAAAGAGGTTCACTTTCCATACTTGGAAATATTTCAAGTTTTTCTTCAAAAGTGACCTATAATGTTTTGCATCCAAACATGGCCTTCCTCTTGGAATTTGCTCTTGACCAAAAAAAATGGCATGAAATAGACTTCTTAAATGACATTTTGAAACTTGAACCATTCAAAATATCCAAAAATTGAGAGAGTTATGAATTGTTGAAGTTGGAAAAATAATCATGAAATAACCTATAATCTTTTGTATCCTTAGGGCATCTTCCATCCATTTTCTCACTTTGCATATAAAAGAAGGAATAAAGTTCACATCCAAAAGATCATTGTGGAAAAATAGTAGGGTCAAGGTGATAAAAATTGACTAAGTTATGATCATTTTAAGTCACACATGGGAAGTTGGGGGTTCATCTAGAGGACTTGTAATCTTTCTTCATCATCAAGTTTCTTCCACATGAAAACTCCTTGAAACTTTTGAAGTGATATGTTAATAGCCATTTAAAGAGAAGGATGTTTTTGGAATCACTCAAAAAATACCAAAAGATGAGCAAGATATACTTCTTTGAAGTTCAAAACCCTAGCTCCTAGATCAAGAAAATGCTTTGAGGAACTTTGACAATTTTAAACAACCTTCTTGTACCAACACTTTTTCTTTGTAGATAGAAATTGTTGAGGATGATAATGAGAACTCATAGAAACCAAAACCACTTCCATATCTTGAGAATTGAGAGAAATATGCACTTGCGATCAATGGGAACAAGGCCTTGTCCACCATGACAACTTATTCAATATACCCCTTGTAATTTTGAATTAATATTGATAACTTTGAAATGTGGTGAACCAAAATAAACCTTGCCATGCCATTTCTTCCAAAACAACTTCAATGGAGAGGTTTGAATTTCTCAAGCTTTATTGACTAGGGCATGAAAATAAACTCATGAACCCATGGATCAACTTCCTAAGCCACATTGCATTTACCTACATTATTAATAAGTAAGACAAACCAACATTGCATTTTATTAATTAAAAGGAAAGTCAAAACAAAACATGCATGATCACAAAAGAAAAATAAGTCAAGGTTCTTGGTGATTCCTCAAAGAGCAAAGCTAAAGATAGGGAGGAGAACCAAAAGCCCTAATGTGATCTTGTTGTGATTGAATCAATATGGTATGATGAAGAGGTCTTAGGGGAAAAATTGGGGTACAACATCTGCCCTTATTTAAGTTTCTTCTATCCAAAGATACGAAGGTTAAAAATATTCGTGTCGATGTGATCGAAGATACTTAAATATAAAACAAACCATATTATTGGCCCTAAGATTCCATGCAATGCTTATGAGTATGAATGAATATGAACAACTTCAAAGGGACGCAAAACACCATTGGGGATGTAGCAAAGGAAAAAAAGGATCAAAAGAGAAACCCGACCAGGAAAATAAATCACTGGTGAATCAAAAGACCCGACTCTATTGGTGTAACACCCAAAGAAGAGATAAGGTAGCATCAACCCAGCTAAAGAGAAAATAGAATATGAAAAAGATAATGACTCATAGAGGATGGTAAAAGACCAAAGGATACACCAACTTTTACTGAAGGCGAAACTACCAATGTTCACTGAAGGTAGAAACAGAAAATAAATAACAACACCGACATTCACTGACGGTGAGCTACCAACATTCACTGAAGGTAGAGAGACAACCATTGACGTTCATTGACGATGAACTACCAACTTTCACTGAAGGTAGAGAGAAAAGAAATATCATAGCACCGACGTTCACTAATGGTGAACTACCAACGTTCACTGAAGGTAGCAAAAAGATAACAATCACCAATGTTCACTGATGGTGAACTACCAACTTTCACTGAAGGTATAGAGGAGAGAAATATCATAGCATTGACGTTCACTGGCGGTGAACTACCAACGTTCACTGAAGGTAGAAAAAAGATAACAATCACCAACGTTCACTGGTGGTGAACTGCCAACTTTCACTAAAGGTAGAGAGAAGAGAAATATCATAGCACCGATGTTCATTAACGGTGAACTACCAACGTTCACTGAAGGTAGAAAAAAGATAACAATCACCAACATTCACTGATGTTGATCTACCAAGTTTCACTGAAGTTATAGAGAAAAGAAATATCATATCATCGATGTTCACTGACAGTGAACTACCGACGTTCACTGAAGGTAGAAAAAAGATAAAAATCACCAACGTTCACTGATGGTGAACTACCAACTTTCACTGAAGGTAGAGAGAAAAGAAATATCATAGTATCGACATTCACTGACGGTGAACTACCAACATTCACTGAAGGTAGAAAAAATATAACAATCACCAACGTTCACTGATGGTGAACTACCAACTTTCACTGAAGGTAGGGAGAAAAGAAATATCATAGCACCGACATTCGCTGACGATGAACTACCAACATTCATTGAAGGTAGCAAAAAGATAATAATCACCAATGTTCACTGATGGTGAACTACCAACTTTCACTGAAGGTAGAGAGAAGAGAAATAGCATAGCACCGACGTTCACTGACAGTGAACTACTAACATTCACTAAAGGTAGAGAGATAAACATTGACGTTCACTGACGATGAACTACCAACTTTCATTGAAGGTAGAGAGAAAAGAAATATCATAGCACCTACGTTCACTAATGGTGAACTACCAACGTTCACTGAAGGTAGCAAAAAGATAACAAGTTTTCCCAAAATTATGGTGTTTCACCTAGAACGGGTCTCAACTTCTTCTTTAACCGAGGCACTCTGCCTGGAAAGGGTAATATATAAGTTGTCTCAAATAAAGAGACTACCACTTGTTGTTATAGAAACGATTTTAAAAATGACTTTCTGGGGAAATCAATATGGCTTCCTGGGGAAAGAAATATGACTTCCTGGGGAAAGAAATATGACTTCCTGAGGAATGAATCATGACTTCCTGGGGAATGAATCATGACTTCCTGGGGAATGAATCATGACTTCCTGGGTAATGAATCATGACTTCCTGGGGAAATGCCAATATATTCCTGCTGAGGAGATAATGATTTTCTCGTGCCAAAATAAATGCACATTCTCAAACCAATGCTCAAAGCTCGCAGAAATCCAAAGTAATAATATTGCTGGGAACCAAAGATTCAAACCAAAAATAAACTGGAATGAAACAGTCATCCAAAATACATCCTTTGAGAAATAAACTCAAGAGGGAAACCCAATCTATCCAGACAAAGATATGTACAGGAAGGCTAAAGCAAAAATCTTCCACGATGGAAAACTCAGTGGGGAAATTGAAAGGATATACACTTTCTGCTTAAGGCCGACACTCTATTGGAGAGAGGACAACACAACTCTGCAAAACATGGTAATATGTCAACAAAATATTAACGAATGTGAATGAGCAATGATTTTCTAAATTTAAATATGCATGATGTATGTATGCATGTATGAGTATTATCATGTATATGCTGACAAAACAGACATATAACATTGGGAGTAACCAGGAAAAACCAACTCGGGCACAATCAACACTCGACTAAATCACATCCAAGATAAACATTCCATTAGAAAAATAAGCACCAGCTGAGGAGACAAATTCCTTTTTCATGGCTTAACTTCACTGGGAAAGAACATAATCCGGAAATAATCAAATCACAACAACAAATCAGTACAGATACAGTGATATAACATCCTTCTCCAGGCTTCACTGGGGAATAACACTCAGACTTCAATGGGGAAACAAATTTTTTCACGGTCCGCACTTCTACTGGGGATTGCAATACTGATTTCAAATAAGTCAGATGGAAACCATATTGTCAAAACATCAACTGAGGATTTCGAGCTGACTTCATTGGGGGAACATCATACAGACTTCACTAGAGGAGATAGTGCCTCATCATTGAGACATCAACTGGGGACCTCGTGCTAACTCCATTGGAGAGCCCAACACCATATTAAAGAGGGGAAACCAAGATACGTTCTTCAATATTGAGAGTAAGTATTGCACCAACTTCTCTGGGGAAAAATTACGAAACCTCATTGTAAGTGTTTGCTTGTTGGCATTAATTTTTGGTAAAACCAGATTTGCGAATGTCATGACTGATGTCATTAAAGACAAATTCTGCAGAAGGAATGTTTTACAGGAACAACTCAGTATGAGTGAATATCATGATGATTAAGCTATGATCATATGTACTGAATTCTACCAAAATCAGTGAGCAGGATACATGATGTCATAACCAATGTTAAGACATCCTGTACTGATCAAGTTGTTGTGCAGATTTATTGTTCCTGAGAATTTTCAGGAATCTGGTGTGCTATTCTGAGTTGAAGTATATTGACTAGATCAGATGCTCACGTGGATATTAGGTTAACCTTGCTTAACCCTAATCTGTTATGATGAAAGCCCAAGACCAAGTCTTTAGGTTAACTTTGGTTAACCCTAGCTATTTTTATGGAAGCCCAAAATGAAGAATAGACTGCATATATATTTCTCACGAATCCTAATAGTGTGCAGCGCTTTTAGAGAAGATCAATAAGGAATTTTGTAGTTGTGATAGTTTTAGTAATTACTGTGAGCCAAGCAATTATCATGTGATAAGTGACTTGGAGTAGGATTTGGTTGTAAGGGTTGTTTATCACTCAAAGCTTTGAAGCACGAGTGTTGTATCTCTTAATTAAAGCTTTGATGCAAAATCAAGCGTGTGTATTGAAGAATGTCTTCATAATCTTATTAATCAGTAGATTAGTATCACTGCTGTGATTGAGGGGGAGTGAGTAGGAACTCAGGTTTAAGTAGGACTTAGATTGAAGTTGCATTGGGTAGGTCTTAAGTGAAGGAGATAAACTGGTTGGTTTATTCCTAAATTAATACCTCTTATAGTGAATTTCCTCCCTGGCTTGGTAGCCCCCAGATGTAGGTGTTGGTATACACTGAACTGGGTTAACAATTGATTGTGTTCTTTACTGTCTTTTAAATTACTATTTGGTTTGTGTACAATTTGTCAGATACGGTGTCATAACATTCACTGTGACATTAAGTATCTGTTTCCAGAATTACAATTGGTATCAGAGAAGGCACCCTGCCTGTCTTTCTGGGTGAGATCTAAGGATATTATTTTCTGGCGCTATGGACAAGGAAGGAGGATTTGGGAACAGACCACCTATTCTGGATGGATCAAACTATGACTATTGGAAACCTCGTATGATTGCCTTCTTGAAGTCACTGGACAATAAAGCTTGGAGAGTTGCTGACAAAGGATGGAACCATCCCACCATAACTGGGAAAGATGGGATGACTAGTCTGAAACCTGAGGAAGAATGGAGCAAAGAAGAAGAAGAGTTAGCCCTGGGTAACTCTAAAGCATTGAATGCCTTGTTCAATGGAATTGATAGAACCATATTCAGACTAGTACATCAATGTGAACTGGCCAAGGATGTTTGGGACACTCTCAAAACCACCCATGAGGGTACATCCAAAGTAAAAATGTCAAGACTTCAGATGCTCATTACCAAATTTGAGAATCTAAGGATGAAGGAAGATGATACCATTCATGAGTTTCACATAAACATCTTGGAAATTTCCAACACCTCAGGAGCATTGGGAGAAAAGATGTCAGAAGAAAAGCTGGTGAGAAATATTCTCAGATCCTTGCCTAAAAGGTTTGCAATGAAAGTGACTGCTATAGAGGAAGCTCAGGATATCTGCAACTTGAAGGTTGATGAACTCATTGGGTCACTTCAGACATTTGAGATGGGGATCAGTGACAATGTTGACAAGAAAAACAAGAGCATAGCCCTTGTATCCAATACTGAAGATGAAAGCAAGGAGAGTGATGAAGTGAATATATCAGAAGCTATAGCTATGCTTGGAAGGAAGTTCAACAAACTCATCAAGAGAATGGACCCAAAGTCAAGGTCAAATGTCAAGAACATTTCCTCTGACATTAGCAGATCCTATGACTCCAGCAGAAGAACTAAGTCTGAAGAAAAGAGAAATCAAAGCAGAGGAATCCAATGCCATGGATGTGAAGGATATGGGCACATTCGAGCTGAATGTCCTACCTTTCTAAAGAAACAAAAGAAAGGAATGTCTGTTACTTGGTTTGATGGTGACTCAGAAAGTGACTCTGAAGAAGAATCTGCTAAACTAGTTACTGCACTATCTGGTGTTTGTAACTCTGATAATGATTCTAGTGATGAGTAAGTGACATTTGAAGAACTTGCTGACTCCTACAAGAAGCTATGTATCAGAAGTGTTGAAGTCTGTCAGCAAAATGAGAAACAGAAAAAGCTCATAGTGAAGTTGGAGGCTGAGAAGAAGGCAGACACTGCAACTATAAGCCATCTCAAAGGTGAAGTTCTAATGTTGAACTCCAAACTTGATCAGATGACTAAGTTTGTCAAGATGTTAACAATTAGAACTGACAAGTTGGAAGAAATCCTTCAGGCTGGACAAAATGCAGGAAACATGTCTGGTCTAGGATTTGTGGCTGCAAAGAAATTTGCTGTTGACAAGAAGAAGACCAGGTATGATAAACAAATGTCAAAGCAGATGTCACAACATAGGACTCAACATCAAGAACAGAGAAATATGAAAATAACGTATCAAAGATGGAGATGTCATTATTGTGGGAGGTTTGGTCACATAAAGCCATTCTGCTTCAGATTATATGGATATCCTAATCAGACCCCATATGTCAAACCTAAGACTAACAAGGCACCATATACTCAACAGTGGAAGAAAAAGACTGCAGCCTTGATAGCTCACACCTCCCTTAGAGTTTCTGCCAAGGAAGACTAGTACTTTGACAGTGGATGCTCTAAACATATGACTGGAATCAAGAATCTACTGAATGATGTCAAGCTTCATACTACTAGTTATGTCACTTTTGGAGATGGTGCTAGAGGAGAAATCAAAGGAGTTGGAAACTTGGACTGCCCTGGAGTTCCAAACCTATATGAAGTGTTGCTGGTAAATGTTTGACTGCTAATCTCATAAGTATCAGTCAATCATGTGATCTAGGATTCAAGGTCAACTTCACCAAGTCTGAATGTCTTGTAACTAATGAAAAACAAGAAGTTGTAATGAGAGGAGTCAGATCAAAAGACAACTGTTACTTATGGGAGTCTGAGAACACTAACTACTCTTCTGTGTGCTCTATAGCCAAAGAAGAAAAGGAAGTGAAACTGTGGCACCAAAAACTTGGTCATTTACATCTTAGAGGGATGAAAAAGATCATATCCATGGAGGCTGTCAGAGGGATTCCAAGGCTTCAGATTGATGAAGGGAGAGTCTGTGGTGAATGTCAGGTTGGAAAGCAAACTAGAATGTCACATCCAAAGACAAGACATCTGACCACCTCTAAGGTGCTAGAACTTCTACATATGAATCTGATGGGTCCCATGCAGGTGGAAAGTCTTGGTGGAAAGAGATATGCCTATGTTGTTGTGGATGATTTTTCCAGATTCACCTGGATAAACTTCATTAGGGAAAAGTCTGATGTATTTAAGGAATTGTGCAAAATAATTAAAAGAGAAAAAGAAAGATGCATTGTCAGAATCAGAAGTGATCATGGTAAGGAATTTGTGTTGGTGTAAGCCCTAGAGGCCAATACTTTTGGTACTTGTATCGAATTATTTATTAATAATAAAAGGCATTTCTTTATTATGTTTGCTTTCCAAAATAATAAAGTCCCTAGAATGGTTTATTGGTTTAATGAAATGTTAAGTGTGATTTAATCATGAGATCCCATTAAACATAAGACACTATTCTTAAAGTATCCGTAGTCAAGCTTTAATGTGAAGTGGGATAAAATTAAAGCATTAAGATTATTATGAAGATAGATTGATGATCACATCTCATGGATCATAGATAAGGAGTTATCAAGTCTTGACATAGGTATGAATATTAGGAGTAATATTTATACTGGATTGAACCGCTATGAGAATACTACATAGAATGTTATGCAAAGTGTCATAAGTTATTCTCATGATGATAATGGTGTATACCACCCTTCGACCTAAAACCACTATGGACCCTAGATGTAGAGTCAAGTACTTTATTGCTGATAAAACGTCATCCGTAACTGGATGACTATAAAGACGGTTGATGGGTACTTCACAAAGCATGCTAAGGGACATGAGTGACCTAGATGGAATTTTCTCATCCTGTATAACAGGATAAATGTCTAAGGGCCCAATATTGAACTGGACAAGGGTGACACAGTGTATGCCTTGTGTTCAATATAGACATGAGGGCAAAAGGGTAATTGTACAACACAAATATTATCACGAAAAAGGTTTGGTCAGATCACATGACATTTTCGTGACTTGGGTAACAGTGATGTGTTGCTAGATACCGCTCACGGTTTATTATATTAAATGTGTGATTTAACATAATTGCCAACGTCGCGAAAACCTACAGGATCACACACATAAGGACAGGTTGATGAGAGATAGAATAAATAAGGAACGCCGTAAGGTACGGTGCACTTAAGTGTAATACGGAAAGTGGTAAGGTACCACGTGGATAAGTGATATATGGTACATCATAAGGTATGATGTCCATAAGCTTAATTGGGCTTTTAGCTTATAGCCTTAATTGGGCTTTTAGCTTGTAGCCCACACGAGTGATTCTATAAATAGATCCCTTGTGATGAAGCAATTTCACTTGATGCAATTTCGTTTTTGATTCTCTCTCTCACTCAAAGTTTTCGTTCGTGATCAGCTAGCACTGTGACCGGAAGCGATCTGTTCGTGTGGACTGAGTAGAGGCGTTGTTCTTCATCAACGCTCGTGATCACAATATCAAAGGTCTGAATCGCCACAAGAGGTAAATATTTCTATCACTGACCATGCTCATTCGTAAGGATCGCTAAAGGAAAATTTTAAATTCCGCTGCGTTTTTGGTCGCAATTTTCCTTCAGTGGTATCAGAGCCACTTACGAAACCATGGATCTGATAGTTGTTTATGTTCTATATTTTCTGTTTTGATTCGATTAAAACCAGAATGAATTGAATAATAAACGATTAATTAAATTTGGCATTTGTTGTGTACGATTTGGATGATTGATGTTGACTATGCTTCGGAATCCGACATTAGTATGGTGAAGCAGCGATACATCGATCGTCCATAGGTTACACAAATAAGATCGATCACTTTTATATATGATATAAGTAAATCTGATGCAACAATGGTATATGGGATATACTGTTTCTGTTTCGTTCATTCAAACACTTGATGATTGTTATTCCTTTGACCGATCACTGTTCATATGCTTCGGAATCTGACATTAGTATGGTGAAGCAATGGCATGTGATTAATCATACTGAATTATCAATCGAGATGTGTTTGACAGCATGAAACTGTTGCATTAGGGTTCATGACGGCACAAGGGTTGTGTTGTTGCAGAGTTATGCAATTAGGATTGTGAATGCACAAGAGTTGTGCGAAAATGACGCCGATTTCAAATGAATTGTTCATTAAAATTTTGCGTCGGAGCGCTGCCCCTCGCAACCCCACAAAGGGGCGCTGCCCCCTTGACCGGGCAGCGGAACCCCCGGCTAACTCTGCGTAGTGTGATCAATCGTCGAAATTTAATTTGCCTTTTTGTTTAATTAACAAAATTTAAACTAATAATAAAATTGTGTTTATTATTATTGTCTTGTGGTGATCAGTTATGGCCTTAGGTTTTTCCTTTATTTTGTTTTGGGATTGTAAAATACGGCCTGCGTGTCGTGCCTCTCTCTAAAATTCTTGATGTAACTTCTTTTCTCATCTCACTCCCTCGTATGTAAAACAAGTTTCTTTTATGTAATGTAATGTTATGAAGAAAGAGAAGAATACAATATCAAAGGAGGATAACCTTGGAGATCTTGCTTGGAGAAGTTTAGATCGTTATTAGGTTAGCTTAGGTTCTCTCATTGGCTTGGGAGAACAATTGTGCTAAGGGCCATAACTGTATCCTTTTATGTATATTGATGCATGTGTTTGTATGTTGATGCATGAGAGAGACGAATTGCATGTTAAGCCGGTGAGATCAAACTAATAACAAAATCCCTCAAGTTAAATATTAAGTTCATGCTTTCCAAGTTTTAGCACTCATCAAGACTAGTATCGAACAATGTAGGTTTCGCCTACGCGAGGTGCATGTTCTATATTAGTAAGGTGCGATGGGATAATCGTAATATCCAACTGCTAAAACAATGGGTCAAACTTAACTAAACACATTATAATAAGATTATACATGTTTAGAAGCAAGAGTTGGGAATGATTCATATGATGAATTAGAATAAGGAGTTATTCACCCAACTGAAAATATTCGAGAGTTGTATGAGATACAATTGGAAGGAGTTCCTACCTGAATAACCTAGTTTTGTGTAATCAGCCTAACACTGACTTAGAACGAAGTGAAATGTGGATCTCGACCCACTAGAAAGTCTTCCAACGGGATTTTCCGAATCAAATGAAGAGGGTCATTTGGTTTGAGTAAAATAGTGGGAGCATATTTGATTAAAGGCCTAATTAAATATGTTGTTTTAATGATACTTATATTTTCATTTTTTTTGTAGATTACCATGACAACAAACAACCATATTTTGCGATCAATCCTAGATAAGGAAAAATTGTCTGGGACAAATTTCCTGGATTGGCACCGAAATCTGAGGATTGTCCTCAAGCACGATAAGAAGCTGTATGTCTTGGAGACACTTGTTCCTGAAGAGGAACCGCCTAGTTCGGAACCTAAGGCAGAAATAGATGCTTATAAGAAGCATCTTGATGATGCTAACGAAGCCGCTTGTCTCATGCTAGCTACTATGAACTCGGAGTTGCAAAAGCAACACGAGAACATGTCAGCGTTCGATATGATCGGACATCTGAAAATGCTCTATCAAGAGTAGGCAAGAAATGAGAGGTTTCAGGTTTCAAAGGCCCTTTTTAACAGCAAGTTATCTGAGGGAAATCCTGTAGGTCCCCATGTACTCAAAATGATTGGGTATGTGGAGAACCTTGAAAGGTTAGGGTTTCCGCTTGGAAAGGAACTTGCAACTGATTTTATCTTGCAATCGTTGCCAGATAGCTTTATTAGTTTGTCATGAATTTCAACATGAATGACATGGATAAGAGTCTTCCAGAATTTCTAAGCATGTTGAAAACTGCTGAGCAGAATATGAAGACAAAAGGGAAGTCCATTCTGATGGTCAGTAATGGAAAGAAGCTGAACAAGAGGCCTACCAAGCAGGTTGGTAAAGGGAAAGGCAAGGAAGTTGCCAAGCCTAAACCTACTGTTCCTGCTTTGAAGCCTAGTGGAGGCATAGCAAAGGAGGAAACTTTCTTCCATTGCGGTAAGACCGGACATTGGAAGAGAAACTGCCCAAAGTACCTGGAAGATAAGAACAATGGAGTAGGGACTTCAAATTCAGGTATTTTTGTTATTGAAATTAATTTATCTACTTCTGCATCATGGGTATTAGATACTGGATGCGGTTCTCACATTTGTACTAATGTGCAGGGGCTAAAAAGGAGTAGAGATTTGGCAAAAGGTGAAGTTGACCTATGAGTTGGAAATGGAGCAAAGGTTGCTGCTTTAGCCGTAGGAACTTATGTTTTGACTTTACCTAGTGGTTTAATAATTCAGTTAGAGAACTGTTATTATGTACCTGCAATTAGTAGGAATATTATTTCCGTTTCTTGTTTGGACAAGTTTGGTTTTTCATTTATAATAAAGAACAATTGTTGCTCTATTTATTTGAATGATATATTCTATGCTTCTGCACAAATGAACAATGGACTATATGTCCTTGATCTTGAAATGCCAATTTATAACAATAATACTAAACGGATTAAACCTAATGAGTTAAATCCAAGCTACCTTTGGCACTGTCGCTTAGGCCACATAAATGAGAAACGCATTTCCAAACTCCATAAAGATGGACTCTTAGACTCTTTTGATTATGAATCATATGAGACATGCAGATCTTGTTTAATTGGAAAGATGACAAAGTCCCCATTCACAGGAAAAGGTGAAAGGTCTAATGATCTTTTGGCCCTCATACATACTGATGTATGTGGACCACTGAACATACCAGCTAGAGGAGGTTTTCAATACTTCATCACATTTACTGATGATTTCAGTAGATATGGTTATGTGTATTTAATGAAACACAAATCTGAAACCTTTGAAAAATTCAAGGAATTCAAGAATGAAGTACAAAACCAACTAGGTAAGAATATTAAAGTTCTTCGATCAGATCGAGGCGGTGAATATTTAAGCCTAGAGTTTGAGGACCATCTAAAGGAATGTGGGATTTTATCCCAACTTACTCCTCCCGGAACACCACAATGGAATGGTGTATCTGAGAGAAGAAATCGAACCTTGTTAGACATGGTCCGATCCATGATGAGTCACGCCGATCTTCCGAACTCCTTTTGGGGACATGCACTATTGACTGCAGCTTACACACTTAACCGGGTTCCATCCAAAAAGGTTGAGAAGACACCATATGAGATATGGAGTGGTAAGAAACCACATATGTCTTACATGAAGATTTGGGGTTGCGAAGTTTATGTGAAACGACAAATTTCAACTAAGCTCGAGCCCAAATCTGACAAATGCTTATTTGTGGGGTATCCTAAAGAAACAAGAGGGTATTACTTCTACAATCCTTCTGAGGGCAAAGTGTTTGTCGCTCGAACTGGAGTTTTTCTGGAAAAGGATTTTATTTCCAAAAGAATCAGTGGGAGGAAAATAGAGCTTGAAGAAATTCAAGAACCACAAAGCATTAATACACCTATGGAGGAATTAGAGCAGGAAACACAAGTAGTTGTGGAAGAGCAACCTGCTCAAGTAGAACAAGACCAGCGTAGGTCAAGCAGGATACGTCAACAACCTGAGAGATATGGATATCTCATAAGTGATCAGGGTGATGTATTACTCATGGATCAAGATGAGCCTGTGACCTACCAAGAGGCCATAACTGGTCCTGAGTCCGAGAAGTGGCTAGAAGCCATGAAATCTGAAATGGATTCCATGTACACAAACCAGGTTTGGACCTTGGTAGAGCCTCCTATAGGAGTTAACCCTATAGGATGCAAGTGGGTCTTCAAAAAGAAGACTGACATGGATGGTAAGGTACATACCTATAAGGCAAGACTGGTTGCAAAAGGCTATAAACAAATTCATGGGGTTGACTATGATGAAACCTTTTCACCAGTTGCAATGCTTAAATCTGTTCGGATTTTACTTGCTATCGCTGCATATCATGATTATGAAATATGGCAGATGGATGTCAAAACTGCTTTCCTTAATGGGAATCTTCTTGAGGATGTGTACATGACACAACCTGAAGGATTTGACATACCAGAAGAATCCCAAAAGATATGTAAGTTACAGCGATCAATTTATGGATTGAAGCAAGCTTCCAGAAGCTGGAATCTTCATTTTGATGAAACAGTAAAACAATATGGATTCATCAAGAATGAAGATGAGCCTTGTGTCTACAAGAAGGTTAGTGGGAGCATGATCGTATTCCTGGTATTATATGTAGATGACATATTACTCATTGGAAACGATGTCCCTACCTTGCAACAAGTGAAGACTTGGTTAGGGAAATGCTTTTCAATGAAGGACCTAGGTGAAGCAGCCTATATATTAGGAATCAGGATCTATAGAGATAGGTCACAAAAACTGCTTGGCCTAAGTCAGAGTACATACATAGAAAAAGTGTTGAGACGCTTTAATATGCATGATTCCAAGAAAGGATTCATACCTATGCAACATGGCATGTGTCTGTCAAAAACACAATCCCCTTCAAGTAAGGAAGAAAGGGATCGCATGGATAAGATTCCATATGCATTTGCAATAGGATCTATCATGTATGCCATGCTATGTACTCGACCAGATGTCTTGTATTCTTTAAGTGCAACGAGTAGGTACCAGTCTAATCCCAATGATGCTCATTGGGTAGCTGTCAAGAATATCCTTAAGTACTTGAGAAGGACTAAGGACTCATTCTTGATATATGGACGTCAGGAAGAGCTTGCTGTAATTGGATACACCGATGCTAGCTTCCAGACAGATAAGGATGACTTTAGATCGCAATCTGGTTATGTGTTTTGTTTAAATGGTGGCGCTGTGAGCTGGAAAAGTTCAAAGCAAGATACAGTTGCTGATTCTACAACCGAGGCTGAGTATATTGCTGCCTCAACTACAGCAAAGGAAGCTGTTTGGATCAAGAATTTCATTAGTGAACTTGGCATAGTCCATAGCATTGTGGATCCCATTGATCTCTATTGTGATAACAATGGTGCTATCGCACAAGCTAAGGAGCCTAGATCTCACCAACGATCCAAACACATACTTAGGCGTTATCATCTCATTCGAGAGATAATCGATCGGGGATATGTGAAAATATGCAGAGTACCTACACCTGACAATGTTGCTGACCCATTAACAAAGCCTCTTGCGCAGCTGAAGCATGATGGACATACTAGATCTATGGGTATTAGGGGTATGCTTGATTGGATCTAGTGCTAGTGGGAGATTGTTGGTGTAAGCCCTAGAGGCCAATACTTTTGGTACTTGTATCGAATTATTTATTAATAATAAAAGGCATTTCTTTATTATGTTTGCTTTCCAAAATAATAAAGTCCCTAGAATGGTTTATTGGTTTAATGAAATGTTAAGTGTGACTTAATCATGAGATCCCATTAAACATAAGACACTATTCTTAAAGTATCTGTAGTCAAGCTTTAATGTGAAGTGGGATAACATTAAAGCATTAAGATTATTATGAAGATAAATTGATGATCACATCTCATGGATCATAGAAAAGGAGTTATCAAGTCTTGACATAGGTATGAATATTAGGCGTAATATTTATACTGGATTGACCCTCTATGAGAATACTACATAGAATGTTATGCAAAGTGTCATAAGATATTCTCATGATGATAATGGTGTATACCACCCTTCGACCTGAAACCACTATGGACCCTAGATGTAGAGTCAAGTACTTTATTGCTGATCAAACGTCATCCGTAACTGGATGACTATAAAGACGGTTGATGGGTACTTCACAAAGCATGCTAAGGGACATGAGTGACATAGATGGAATTTGCTCATCCTGCATAACAGGATAAATGTCTAAGGGCCCAATATTGAACTGGACAAGGGTGACACAGTGTATGCCTTGTGTTCAATATAGACATGAGGGAAAAAGGGTAATTGTACAACACAAATATTATCACGAAAAAGGTTTGGTCAGATCACATGACATTTTCGTGACTTGGGTAACAGTGATGTGTTGCTAGATACCGCTCACTGTTTATTATATTAAATGTGTGATTTAACATAATTGCCAACGTCGCGAAAACCTACAGGGTCACACACATAAGGACAGGTTGATAAGAGATAGAATAAATAAGGAACGCCGTAAGGTACGGTGCACTTAAGTGTAATACGGAAAGTGGTAAGGTACCACGTGGATAAGTGATATATGGTACATCATAAGGTATGATGTCCATAAGCTTAATTGGGCTTTTAGCTTATAGCCTTAATTGGGCTTTTAGCTTGTAGCCCACACGAGTGATTCTATAAATAGATCCCTTGTGATGAAGCAATTTCACTTAATGCAATTTCGTTTTTGATTCTCTCTCTCACTCAAAGTTTTCGTTCGTGATCAGCTAGCACTGTGACCGGAAGCGATCTGTTTGTGTGGACTGAGTAGAGGCGTTGTTCTTCATCAACGCTCGTGATCAGAACATCAAAGGTATGAATCGCCACAAGAGGTAAATATTTCTATCACTGACCATGCTCATTCGTAAGGATCGCTAAAGGAAAATTTTAAATTCCGCTGCGTTTTTGGTCGCAATTTTCCTTCAATTTGAAAATAGTAAGTTTTATGAGTTCTGTTCCTCAGAAGGAATCAATCATGAGTTCTCTTCACCTATAACTCCTCAACAAAATAGAGTTGTGGAAAGGAAAAACAGGACTATACAGGAATCTGCCAGAGCAATGATACATGCCAAGAAGCTTCCTATTCATTTTTGGGGTGAAGCTATGAATACAGCCTGTTATGTCCACAACAGGGTCACCTTGAGAAAGGGAACATCATCCACCCTTTATGAACTATGGAAAGGAAGAAAGCGTACAGTGAATTACTTCCATGTCTTTGGGAGCAAATGCTATATTCTGACAGATCGTGAACAAAGGAGAAAGATGGACCCTAAAAGTGATGAAGGAATATTCCTAGGATACTCTACCAACAACAGAGCATATAGGGTGTTCAATTCCAGGACCAAAGTTATGATGGAGTCTATAAATGTCATAGTTGATGATCACCATGAGGAAACAAATGTCCCATATGATGTTGAGACATTCTTTGAGACTTCAACACAAGTGTCTAAAAAGGATGATGTGCCTAATCCTACTCCATCAGAGTCTGAATCAAAGGAAGCTAACAAAGATCCTTCCATCAGAATTCAGAAAGATCATTCTAAGGAACTCATCATAGGAGATCCTAACAGTAGAGTCACTACAAGATCTAGAGAAATCATCACAAACTCTTGTTTTGTGTCTAAGATTGAACCAAAAAATGTTAAAGAGGCTTTGATTGATGAATATTGGATTGGAGCAATGCAAGATGAATTGAACCAGTTCAAGCAACAGGAAGTATGGGAGTTAGTTCCTAGACCAGAAGGAACAAACATCATTGGCACAAAGTGGATCTACAAGAACAAGTCAGATGCTGAAGGAGTTGTCACCAGGAATAAGGCAAGGCTTGTTGCTCAAGGATACACTCAAGTTGAAGGGGTTGATTTTGATGATACTTTTGCTCCTGTAGCCAGACTGGAATCAATCAGACTTCTCTTGGGACTTGCTTGTCTCCTTAAGTTCAAGTTGTTTCAGATGGATGTGAAGAGCGCCTTCCTAAATGGGTACTTAAATGAGAAAGTGTATGTGGAACAGCCTAAAGGATTTGTGGATCCAAACTGTCCTGATCATGTCTACAAATTGAGGAAAGCATTATATGGTCTGAAACAAGCTCCTAGAGCTTGGTATGAAAGCTTGACAAAGTTCCTCACTGACAAAGGATACAGGAAAGGAGGTTTGGATAAAACTCTTTTTGTCAAGGATGAAGGAGGAAAGATAATGGTAGCTCAAATTTATGTTGATGACATAGTGTTTGGAGGAATGTCAGATAAAATGGTTAAACATTTTGCTAACAGGATGCAAGCTGAATTTGAAATGAGCCTCATGGGAGAATTGACCTACTTTCTTGGACTACAAGTCACACAGATGGAAGACTCAATTTTTCTGTCTCAAAGCAAGTATGCAAAGAATATTGTCAAGAAGTTTTGGATGGAGAATGCCAGTCATAAAAGGACTTCTGCACCTACTCATTTAAAGTTGTCCAAAGACACAAGTGGGGAAAATGTGGATCAAAGCTTATACAGAAGCATGATAGGAAGTCTGTTATACTTAACAGCCAGCAGACCTGACATTGCCTTTGCAGTTGGAGTATGTGCAAGATACTAGGCTGAACCCAAAGTAAGTCACATCAACCAGGTGAAAAGAATTCTGAAGTATGTGAGTGGAACTTACAATTATGGTATGCTGTACTCTCATGGATGTGAACCAATTATGTCTGGTTATTGTGATGCTGATTGGGCTGGTAGTGCTGATGATAGAAAGAGAACCTCTGGAGGATGCTTCTTTTTGGGAAATAATCTTGTTTCTTGGTTCAGCAAGAAACAAAACTATGTGTCTCTATCTACTGCTGAAGTTGAATACATAGCAGCTGGTAGCAGCTGTTCTCAAATGATCTGGATGAAACAGATGCTGACTGAGTATAATGTCACACAAGATGTCATGACATTGTACTGTGAAAATTTGAGTACTATTAACATATCCAAGAATCCTATACAACACAGCAGGTCTAAGCATATTGACATTAGACATCACTTCATCAGAGATCTTGTGGAGGAGAAGGTGATTAAGCTGGAACATGTTGCCACTGAACTACAACTGGCTGATATTTTTACCAAGGCACTTGATGCTAGTCAGTTTGAGAATTTAAGGGGCAAGCTGGGTATTTGCCAATATGAAGAGATGTAGCAATTAATTTTGCTTAATAAAAGGTTTGAAAGAGATATTTTAATCAAGTTTATTATGATTGGGCTAATCATTTGTTTCCCTCTTTCTTTCCAAAAGTTTAAGAAGAGGAATAGACATATTTATATCTCCCTCTTCTCAGTTTGCTGCATCACTCTCCATTCCCTCAAAAGAAAATTTCACACTCGCTGTCACTTGTATTCTCAATCTCTCAAGATGTCTCAACAATTTGTGTCATCATCTTCATCAAAGGCAACTGCATCTTCCTCACCCACTGACAACCAGGTTTGTCAAACCATCACTGCCAAGCACTGGCCCTTGAAAGGGAAGCTAACTGCAAGCAATCTGAGTGTGAAGTTTGCCATACTGCACAAAATTGGTGCAGCTAACTGGGTTCCCACCAACCACAAATCCACCATCTCCACTGGTTTGGGATGATTTATCTATGCTGTTGGAACCAGAACAAACTTTGATTATGGCTACTACATCTTTGATCAAACAATGAAACATGCTGAGAGTTGTGCTATTAAAGGCCCTATTGCTTTTCCCTCTCTCCTATGTGGTATAATCATTGATCAGTATCCTGATATTCTGGTTGAAAAGGACTTTGTGTGCAAAAGAGCCCATGCACTTGGTTTTCACTATAAGCTGTTTCAGGGAACACATGTCCCTGACATTGTTATGACATCTGCTGAGACATCAAATGTCAAAGCTCATTCCAAGAAAGATGATGTTATAGCTGTTCTAAAAGAAACCTGCAGAGAGCTTGATGCAAGAAAAAGGACTCTTGAAGAGCTGATTACTAGTCTGGAACAGGAGGAGAATGAAGAACAAATGAGGGAAGAGGATGCTGATGAAGAACAGCATGATGGTTCTGCAAGAAGCTCACCAGAAGATGCTGCTGAAAATAGTGCTTCCTCAGGGGATGACAGTACCTGAAGGTCTGTGTTTGCTTATTTGTAAAGATTGATGCTGGAACCTGCTGCTGCTATTTGATATCTTCTCTCTGTTTATGTGTATTTTGGATTTCCTTTTGATGACTGTATAACTTGAAGTACTAGATCCTTTGGCCTCTTTATGGCTAAAAAGGGGGAGACGTAATTGTGGTAATTTTTGGTAGAACTATTATTAAAAATTCTGCTGCATTTTAATCTCTGATTGTTTAGGGGTTTTATCCAAAAATTTGCCAAAGGGGGAGTTTGTAAGTGTTTGCTTGTTGGCTTTAATTTTTGGTAAAACCAGATTTGCGAATGTCATGACTGATGTCATAACATTCTGGGATAAAGACAAATTCTGCAGAAGGAATGTTCTACAGGAACAACTCAGTAGAATTTTTTTTATTAATAACCATGTATTAAAATAATATTTCGCAAATAACCGGGTTTCGGAAAAAATTACGCAAATAACCATGTTTCAGATGACTCCCCAAAGGAGGAGCCATCTCACTTGGCGCCTCCACCTAGGGTTTTGCCCTAGGCTCCATCTCACTTGGCGCCTCCCTTGGCTTTTAGCCAAGTGAGATGGCGCATGCTCCTTAAAAGTGAGAGGAGGCGCCATCTCACTTGGCTCCTAGGGCAAAACTAGGGCAAAATGCTGTTTTATAAATAATTCGTCCGTTTCTCCGAAATTTCTCACACTTTCTCGCACTGTATTTTTATTTTGTACTCTGTTATTTGCGTCATGATGTCTCCTATGATTTTTAGCAGAGATGGTTACGTTATATTCTCCGCCACGAAAACTAGGATGAAAATGAAATTCTGGCACATTCACTCCATGGAGCGTCTGAAGCGGGAGTTGATGCGGTGGCTAGATGGAGACATTGCGGAGGGGGGAAAAATTCGAAGGATCCAGCGAAAACGAACAACAACCTCACATGCGACAGGAAGACCTAATGTGTGGTTGGAGGAAGTCAAAACAGACAGTGATGTAATGCTGATGATGCATGGGTCAGATGAAATTGTGTTAACAGTTGTAATTTCCTAGATTGAATATCGTTAATTATTGTTGTACGCGTTTTATTAACTGTAGCAAAATCTGTTAACGGAAAACCCAAATGTTTACAACACAAATATTGAAAAGATTTTATGTATTATAATATTTATGTGGTCGAGCCAGACGCCCGATTCGGACAGTTTTTGCGATTGTGTCCGACCTGACGGCATAAACCACACTTTCTTTCCAACCTGTCAAGATCGTCCATTTCTGTTGTGATGCGCCTACTTTTGGGACGACCCTTCTTGTTCCTTCGCATTTGGTCATTGTGCCAAACTATATCGCCGTTGTATTCAGGCCAATAATCCGGTTTTGCCACCAAAGGAAAGTTGTTGTTGTAAACAGTGAGCAACATTACAGATTTGTAAACGTTTGACAGCAGTTGAAGCGTGTCTTGATGGGTATGAGCACAAGCGGCAATGACATGAGAGCAAGGCATACGAAATGCTTGAAACCTGCCACAATCGCACCATTGAGAAGGTAAAATGACCCTGTATTCTTGTCTTGGCAGGCCTTCATTATGGTCGATTGTCTCTTTCACAATGAAGTTGTGGCTGTGTCGGTCAAACCGTATAACCATGTGAGTGTTGGCTTTAGCACTTTCAGCCTTAATGTATTTCATGCAGCTTTCACTCCATAGTTGTCTAGATTGCAACACCGCATTCCACATTTCACCTCTTTTGGAAAATAACGCAGCCATCCTAAAATACGTAGATTTTACCAAGGCAGTGATTGGGAGGTTTCGTATGCCCTTGAATACCCCATTCATTGATTCAATAAGATTCGTTGTCATATGCCCCCATCTTTGGCCATTGTCGTATGACCTAGTCCATTTTCCCACTGGAATATTATCGATCCACCTACCGGCTTCCGGATTAGACAAACGGATCTCGTTGCGGTAATATTTGAATGTGGGTTGTGTCAATGCATATCCTGCATTCATAACCTCTTTCCTCAATGTTTTGTCCTTGACCTCCCTCGAGAAATTCTGGACGATATGCCTAACGCAATATACATGCGTAGAAGGAGGGTCATGCCAACCATTTGCTGGATTATTGTAGGCACTTTCAATGGAGGCATGTCTATCCGAGATCAAACAGAGATCTGGTTGAGGAGCCACGTGTGTCCGAAGATTTTTCAGGAAAAAGCTCCAAGCACCACCGGTCTCCCCCTCGACAAGGGCAAACGCAACGGGGAAAATGTTGTTGTTTCCATCTTGTGCAACTGCCATCAATAGCGTGCCTTTGTACTTCCCATACAACCAAGTCCCATCAATTTGTAGAATTGGTTTGCATGATGCAAACCCTGTGATGCATGGTTGAAATGCCCAAAACACGCGACTGAATATTCCATTGCCATGCAGTAGACTACCATCTTGGGCGTACGCTGGCAATGTTTCCAGAACGTAAACACTACCTGGAGAATACGTCTTGAGTGCATTCAGGTAGCGGGGAAGTTCTCGGTATGACTCCTCCCAGTTTCCGTACACCCTTTCAATCGCCTTAGTCTTTGCTAACCACGTCTTACGGTAAGACGGAGTGTAGTTAAAAACCGTGGTGATGTGGGAGATGATTGTTTTCACCTTCAAAGATGGGTCGTTGCTGACCAAGGGTAGGATTTCTTGACAGATTAGATCATAGTTGAGTTTTCGATGGTCCTGTGATTGAGTGGAACTTACACAAGTGTGGGTAGTCATGGAACCTATGACCCAGCAGTCACCCCTTAATCTGTATGATGCGGTCAGCTTGAACATACAGTCAGGGTGGACACACTTGATCTTGTACCTTTCCGGGTTGACACGATCCACCTTAAAATCAACCGAGTTGAGCATGTGAAATTTTTTAATGGCCCTGATGCATTCCTCTCTGTTACGAAACTTGTCCTTCTCTTTTAAATTTTCATCCGACTGCATATACGGTTTGAAAAATAAGTCAGTAGAAGGTTCATCTCCGCCCATGTTGAAGTTTGTCATGTGCGGAGGTGGTGTGTAGATTTTGTCTGCAGGAATACTAGGGATGCCATCATCGTCAGAATCATCGTTCACCATTTCATCAAACTCTAACTCGTTATCTTCTTCTTCATCGTCAACTGCATCTACCTCATCTTGTTCATTCTCCAAAGGATCAACCTCCTGTGTCACCGGAGGCTCAACCTCCTGTGTCACCGGAGGCTCTTGAAGCAAAACGTACAACTCAATAAAGTCGTATCCAGAATAGACATGGCTGGAAATCATATTCTGGAGATCCTCGTCATCTTGAACTTCAACCTTATAAAAAATTACTTGGTTGTTTCCAAAGAAAACTGGATTCTGATAAAATATCTGGGACACCGGTCCTCGTTCAAGTTTGGCCTCCAATCTTTTTTTGAAGTACGAGAAATTGGCTTTCCCGTTTAAGAGAAATCGAATGTTGTCCGTGTTTCTAAACAAAAACCCAGCTGTGGGACAAATGTATGTCTCACCGTTGAAATGTGCTTTGACGACAAATTGTGGTGAAGAGGCCATTGCGTAGAATTGTTTTAAGTTTTGAAGGCTGGAATGTTTGAGGTTTATTGATTGTATGAAGGTATGAATGCTGTAATGTTTGAAGGTTGGAATGTATGAATTTGATGACTGATTCGAAGGTTGGAAGATTTGACAGATTATGTGAATCAATGTTATGATAAACGTAAGGCTAAAAATTTCAATTAAGTAAGGATGCAACCCCCCAAGGCTGCCAATAATATTACATGCAATAATGAAACCCCATAGGCTGCCACCTAGCCTGGCCCTATTCTGCACATATACATTTATTTTGTAAGACTCCACCCATCAACTCCAATGGGCTTGCATGCAATAATGAAAGGAATCCCAAAGGCTGTCACGTAGCCTGAGCCTATGCTGTAACAAAGGACACCTCTTGTTCGCCAATTGGGGTGGCAACACCATTCATTTTTGTACTCTTTCGCCAAGTCCAATGGCGCCTCCCTTACTGTCCAATCGTGATACATGCATGGGCTTATGAAACCCCATAGGTTGCCACCTAGCCTGGCCCTATTCTGCACATATACATTTATTTTGTAAGACTCCACCCATCAACTCCAATGGGCTTGCATGCAATAATGAAAGGAATCCTAAAGGCTGTCACGTAGCCTGAGCCTATGATGTAACAAAGGACACCTCTTGTTCGCCAATTGGGGTGGCGACACCATTCATTTTTGTACTCTTTCGCCAAGTCCAATGGCGCCTCCCTTACTGTCCAATCGTGATACATGCATGGGCTGCCACCTAGCCTGCAAGAGTGACACCTTTCATTTTTTGTACATGCATGCATGCATATGTGTAACCCCCTAAGCATGCAAATGTGACACTTTGCAGGCATGCAAGCACAAGCAACCACTACATCAAACTTATTTGCCTATAAATACATACCATATCATACATCTCTCACACCCACACAAGTCTCACTCTCTGCTACGAAATATTTCATAAGTCTATCATACTCTTTATCTCTTCCTAAGTCTTTCATACTCTCAAGCATTTTAAACAATGACTCTTCTAACAATGGGCGATACTCACAGAGGCACAAGGGAAAACATTGCTGCATTTGTAAGTTTCTTCTTTGGTTATACATTTTTCATACTTCAAATAACGCGTTGTTCATCTTAATTAATCTTACACCTGTTAAATTATGAACTCAGGACACAAAAAGATTCAGAATCCGTTCATACAACTACCTGGCTCCCGACCCATTTATCGTCCCTTATCTGGAATACGCAGGTTTTAGACATGTGATAAAGATCTCCAACTGCACCATTGACTCGAAGTTCATTCTTGCAATGTTGGAAAGGTGGAGACCGGAGACCCATACATTTCACCTACCAATAGGTGAATGTACCATCACGCTAGAGGATGTGTACATGCTACTGGGTCTCCCTGTCGACGGTAAGGCCGTGAACGGGTCGGTTCAACAACCCAACTCTCAGTGTGAAGAACTGTTGGGTAGGGATATGGTAGAAGGTGATTGAGCAAGAGGGCAGGGAATACTACTCACTGAGCTGAAACGTCATTATGCAAGTTTGGAATTAAATGAACATTCCTCAGAGAATGACAGAGTAGTAAAAGCCAGAACGTATCTTATGATACTTTTTGGTACATTTTTATTTCCCGAAAGTACGGGAAATAGTGTAAATTTTATGTACTTACATTTACTAACAAATTTTGAAAAAACAAGAAAATATAGTTAGGGTTCTGCAGTATTAGCCCACCTATACAGTTCCTTGTGCAAAAACGCAGTCAAGGAAAAATGTACATTTTATGGGTGCGCATTTTTACTACAAGCCTGGGGTTGGTGGAGGATGGAGTCCTTAAACCCCGTCAACAACAACACTTTCGGTTTCCCGTACGTAACAAAGTAAGTCATCAACTTATAGCATTTATAACTATTCTGCTCTTCCCAAAATATATGCTAAGAATAACATGTTTCTCATTTCCTTTAGGTACTGCGTGAGGGGTATGGATTACGGCAAGAATCCAAGATTCAATGTCGCACTCTACCGCAATCTGTTGGATCACTTAGGCCCAGATGACGTACGTCGTAGCTTTTAACTTTTGTTCATTTAAATTATTTATACATTACTTTTGCGCTAACCTGATTTAAATTTTATCGCAGTTTGTCTGGAGACCATATTTGGGTTTGGGCCATGATCCAAACCCGGAGGATGCAGCAACTTGGACTGCGAAGACTGCAATCATTCGGTTCAACATTGTGGAGATGCACCACAGCGACCGTGTGAAGATGCAGTTCGGAATGCATCAAGAGATACCAAGTGATCCAACATATTTGTCCCCATGGCATCTTAAAAGGGTCGACGCCTAGTGGGGTCTTACCAACTGGAAAGACTTCGCTCCGGAATGGTGTAAGATGTGGCAGAGGCGTCACCGCTACGTCTTGCAATTCCCGGTTTTCCTTACTCAAGGTAACATGCGACACACGGATCAATATTTGTCGTGGTACAGGTCGGTTAGTAACCCAGAAATGCACGTGTCTCATCCAAGGTACTTGGTTGACCCACGCACACAATGGGCACAACCCTCGATTCCCCATCAACAAACCCAAAACCCATCAACCTCCCACCAACCCCCAAGAAGAAACAGACCCACAAACACCCAACCACATTCCCCACCACAACACAACTACAATCAAATGTCGTACAACCAACCACAATCACCACCAAACTACCAATACCCCGATATGCCTCAAACCCAACCACAATACCAACCCCAATACCAGCACACCCACATACCCCACACACAATTTCAGTCTTCCACATATCCCAATATGGCGCCCTCAACATCCAGCCTTAGCTCTGATATGGGAATGTCGGAAGATTACGACCAAGCCGACCAAACCTACCATCACCCACCATATCACCAAACCACCCAACATCCTCAATACCAAACACCCCAAGATCCATTTCCTTTCCACCCCCCGTACTCAGACGACCAATGCTACAGACCAACCATGGAACCCCACCCACCGCCAACACGACCAAACTTTGAGGGTATGGGTAACCGACTGTACCAGAGCGGATCTTCTAGATATGGAGATCTGACTGATTTTATGGATTCGGACCACATTGACTTCGCTGGGCCATCGACCTTGCTGTAGCAGGAAACGCGACGGCACCCAGCACGAGAAAGGTGAGGACGGGGATGCGGAACCGGGGGTCATTACCGGGTTCCGGGGGATCACTGATGTATCTTTTTTTTTCCAGTATTTTTGTATCCATTTTTTTATCTGTTTTTTTTACTGTTATTTTAATGTAATACAGTTGGATGTAATTATTTTTTTTAATAAAAAGTCTATTTTGTTGATCTCTGTCCAACAGGCAATGCACCGGAAAAAAAATAAAAAAAATTTTTTTGCCCTAAGAATACACTTAGGCGCCATCTCACTTGGCTTAGGGCATGCCCTAAGCACATAGGCGCCAAGTGAGATGGCGCCTCCCTTAAAAAAATAGGTGGAGGCTCCAAGTAAGATGGCTCCTCCTTTGGGGAGTCATCTGAAACATGGTTATTTGCGTATTTTTTTCCGAAACCCGGTTATTTGCGAAATATTATTTTAATACTTGGTTATTAATAAAAAAAATTCCAACTCAGTATGAGTGAATATCATGATGATTAAGCTATGATCATATGTACTGAATTCTACCAAAATCAGTGAGCAGGATACATGATGTCATAACCAATGTTAAGACATCCTGTACTGATCAAGTTGTTGTGCAGATTTATTGTTCCTGAGAATTTTCAGGAATCCGGTGTGCTATTGAGTTGAAGTATATTGACTAGATCAGATGCTCACGTGGATATTAGGTTAACCTTGCTTAACCCTAATCTATTATGATGAAAGCCCAAGACCAAGTCTTTAGGTTAACTTTGGTTAACCCTATCTATTTTTATGGAAGCCCAAAATGAAGAATAGACTGCATATATATTTCTCACGAATCCTAATAGTGTGCAGCGCTTTTAGAGAAGATCAATAAGGCATTTTGTAGTTGTGATAGTTTTAGTAATTACTGTGAGCCAAGCAATTATCATGTGATAAGTGACTTGGAGTAGGATTTGGTTGTAAGGGTTGTTTATCACTCAAAGCTTTGAAGCACGAGTGTTGTGTCTCTTGATTAAAGCTTTGAAGCAAAATCAAGCGTGTGTATTGAAGAATGTCTTCATAATCTTATTAATCAGTAGATTAGTATCACTATTGTGATTGAGGGGGAGTGAGTAGGAACTCAGGTTTAAGTAGGACTTAGATTGAAGTTGCATTGGGTAGGTCTTAAGTGAAGGAGATAAACTGGTTGGTTTATTCCTAAATTAATACCTCTTATAGTGAATTTCCTCCCTGGCTTGGTAGCCCCCAGATGTAGGTGTTGGTATACACTGAACTGGGTTAACAATTGATTGTGTTCTTTACTGTCTTTTAAATTACTGTTTGGTTTGTGTACAATTTGTCAGATACGGTGTCATAACATTCACCGTGACATTAAGTATCTGTTGCCAGAATTACACTCATGGGGATAACAGCTTGGAGAGTTAAGAAGTCAAACATTATAGCAAGAAATCTATCTTATGGGGATTTTAAATCAAACCCAGCACTTGGTGGGTGAAAACCCAAAAAATTGACAAATGCCTCATCACTTCTTAAATAAAACATTGCCCTTGCCTGATTATCAGGCAATCAAACAAAATGCCAATATTGCCGAAAGGGAGATGCTTCGTAAATGAGTCAAATCTTAGCATGCACGAGGAGAAAATACTTCTATCAAATAACGAATCCTTCACTGGGGAATCTTGGATTGAGTCTTCATATCATGCAAACTTATTCCAACAAAAGATGCCTTGGGATAGCCTTCTTGGGGAATCAAGAAGTCAACATTATAGAAAGAGGTCAAACTCATGGGGATTTTATATCAAACCCAACACTTGGCGGGTGAAAACCCAAAGCGTTGACAACTGTCTCAACTCTCCTTAGAAAATATACTGCCCTGATCTAGTTTCCTGGGAAATAAATACCAACAAAAATGCCAATACTGCAGAAAGAGCGACATTTTGAAAATAGTTTCATCTCAGAACACCAAGGGAACAAGACCTTTCGTCATATGAGGGAAGACTTCGCTGGGGAATCTGGGATAGTGGCCTCAGACCATGCAAACCCAAAAATCAAAAAAATGAACCAAGACTTGACTAGGGACATTGGGATCACAAACCCAATACTGCACCTTACGCCAATTGTTATCGTCTTCAATATAAAAAAAATCATGCGCATACCAGCGAAAATGACCTGAGAAAACCTTCCCAGGGGAAACAAAACTTCCCAAAATTACTGGAGTTCATCCATTCCTAGGATCACCACTTTTGTTTTCCTCTTGAATCACAAAATCTAAAGTAAAAGTAAGTTGTAAATTCTTTTTGAAAAATAATTTTGTTATTTAATCTTTTTGCTTTGAAAATTATTATCAATAATAAATGGAGTCTTTGTAAGCTGAATAAAAATAAGAAATACAAAGAATTGAGTAAAAGCTCAAATTTTATTGATAGAATGGTAGTCTGCGAATGGCGAGACTCCACGGATGATTACAAAGTTCGGAAAATGGTAATATATAATGGAAAAGATACATTGAGATACAATGACCACTATTCCCTCTAACAACTTTGAAATTCTGAGCAACAACTTCCGTTGAAGTATGGTGAGGATCCAAGAAGATTGTTGCTTCAATCATCAAGTCTTGTCAGATGTAGTTACTTGCCAAGAAAGTACCTAACTTTTTCCTAAGCTTCCCTTGCAGGTTTTCAACTTAGCGGGAAAATTTATTCTGTCTATGTCTCTAATTTTTGCCTAGACCGCCCTTTCGGATTTTCGGCTTACCGAGACGCTCCTTTTTGCCTAAGCCGCCCTTTCGGGTTTTCAACTTAGCGAGTTGTTCTTTTATTTCTTTAGGCGAAGTATTTCTTAATAACATCAGCATTCATGGGACGTGGGAACTCCTTGCCATCCATAGTTTCAAGAATTAATGCACCGCCAGAGAAGGCTTTCTTGACAACATATGGGCCTTCAAAATTGGGAGTCCACTTGCCCCTAGAATCAGTGTTAAAAGACAATATCTTCCTGAGCACGAGGTCGCCTTCTCTGAATTCACGAGGTTTAACCTTCTTATCAAAAGCTTTCTTCATTATCTTCTAATATAACTGCCCATGACACAAAGCTGTCATTCTCTTCTCTTCGGTCAAATTCAATTGGTCAAACCTGTTCTGTACCCATTCAGCCTGTGACAACTTGGTTTCCATTATCACACGCAAAAAGGGAATCTCAACCACGATTGGGAGCACCACTTCCATTCCATACACAAGAGAGAATGGGGTTGCTCTTGTTGAAGTGCAGACAGATGTCCGATATCCATGTAAAGCAAAAGGGAGCATTTCATGCCAATCTTTATAAGTAACAACCATCTTCTGGATGATCTTCTTGATATTCTTATTAGCAGCTTTAACAGCCCCATTCATCTTTGGCCTGTACGGAGATGAGTTGTGATGGACAATCTTGAATTCTTCACAAAGTTATGTCATCATCTTGTTGTTCAGATTCGATCCATTGTCAGTGACAATTCTGCTCGGCACACCATACCGACATATGAGATTATTCTTAATGAAACGCACTACCACCTGCTTAGTAACATTAGCATATGAAGCAGCTTCCACCCATTTGGTGAAGTAATCAATTGCTACCAAGATAAAACGGTGTCCATTCGAAGCTTTGGGTTTTATCATTACAATCATGTCAATACCCCACATAGAGAAAGGCCACGAGGAAGACATAATATTTAGAAGTGTCGGAGGCACATGAATCTTGTCGGCATAAATCTAGCAATTATGGCACTTCTTTGAAAAATTTTAACAGTCAGATTCCATTGTCATCCAATAGTAACCTGCCCTTATCATCTTTTTAGCCATCGAATGTCCATTGGCATGAGTGCCAAATGAACCTTCATGAATCTCATGTATCAACATGTCTGCTTCGTGTCTATCCACGCATCTGAGCAAGACCATGTCATAATTTCTCTTGTACAACACATTTTCACTGAGGAAGAAGTTGCCAGCCAATCTTCTCATTGTCTTTCTATCTTTATTCGATTCACCAATCGCGTATTCTTGAGTCTGGAGAAAATGCTTGATATCATAATACCAAGGTTTCTCATCTGCTACCTCTTCTGTTGTAAACACATGAGCGGGCCTATCCAGTCGCCAAACTATAATTTGAGGTATATCATTCCTAGTATTCACTTGATACATAGATTCTAGAGTTGTGAGAGCATCCGCCGTTTGATTTTCCTCTCTAGGGATGTGATGGAATTCAACTTTATTAAAGAAGGGTAACAATCTTCTAGCATAATCTTTGTAAGGGATCAAGTCGGGGTGACGAGTATCCCACTCTCCTTTAATATGATTTATTACCAAAGCTGAATCGCCATACACATCTAGAATTTTAATTCTGAGATCAATAGCTTCCTCGAGACCCATGATGCAAGCCTCATATTCTGCCATATTATTAGTACAATCAAATGTTAACCTTGCAGTGAAAGGAATATGTGATCCATGTGGAGTGACAATCATAGCACCAATTCCTTTACCATAAGCATTCACAACTCCATCAAATATCATGCTCCAGCGAGATTCAGGATCAGGACCTTCCTCAATCAATGGTTCGTCACAATCTTTCACTTTCAAGAACATCACATCCTCATCGGGGAAATCATACATCACAGACTGATAATCATCAACTGGTTGGTGAGCAAGATAATCTGCCAACCCACTGATTTTAATAGCTTTTTAGGTGCGGTATTCGATGTCATATTCAGATAACAGCATCTTCCAGCGGGAAATTCTCCCAGTAAGAGCAGGCTTTTCAAAAATGTACTTGATTGGATCCATTTTAGAGATCAACCAAGTAGTGTGATTCAACATATACTGCCGCAAACGTTTTGCTGCCCGGGCCAAAGCACAACATGTCTTTTCTAGCATGGAATACCACGACTCACAATCAATAAACTTTTTGCTGAGATAATAAATGGCATACTCTTTCTTCCCTGTTTCATCTTGTTGTCCCAGAATACAACCCATGGAATTATCTAACACTGTCAGATACATAATCAATGGTCTTCCCTCAACAGGATGGAGCAAGATAGGAGGTTCAAGTAGATATTCTTTAATACTTTCAAATGCCCTTTGGCATTCATCTGTCCAGACACAAACTTAATATTTCTTTAACAACTTAAAGATCGATTCACACGTTGCAGTCATGTGGGAAATGAATCTGGAAATATAATTCAAACGCCCGAGGAACCCTCTGACTTGCTTTTCATTTCTCGGCGCTAGCATTTCTTGAATTTATTTGACTTTATCAGGGTCAACTTCAATCCCTCTCTGGATGACAATGAAACTCAAAAATTTCCCTGGCTGAACACCGAAGGTACATTTATTTGGATTCAAACGGAGACGATACTTCCTCAAATGCTGAAACAACTTCAACAAATCTTTTACATGCCCTTCTTTAGTCTGGGATTTAGCAATCATATCATCAACATATACCTCAATTTCCTTGTGAATCAAATCATGGAATAGGGTTGTCATAGCCCTCTGGTACGTTGCACCAGCATTCTTCAACCCAAAGGGCATCACTCTGTAACAGAATGTTCCCTAGGGTGTGATAAACGTTGTTTTTTCCATGTCCTCAGGAGCCATCCTTATTTGATTATACCCATAAAATCCGTCCATGAACGAGAAAACTTTGAATTTTTTTGTGCTATCCACTAACATATCAATGTGTGGCAATGGAAAATCATCTTTTGGACTAGCTTTATTTAGATCTCTGTAATATACGCACATGCAAACTTTTCCGTCTTTCTTCGGTACTGGGACAATATTGGCAATCCACTGAGGGAATACTGATATCACAAGAAAACTGACATTAATCTGCTTTAGAACTTCTTCTTTGATCTTCATTGCCATATCTGGGTGAGTTCTTCGCAACTTCTGTTTGATTGGAAGGCACTCCGGCTTCATCGGAAAATGGTGCTCTACAATATTTGTATCTAGACCAGGCATATCTTGGTAAGACCAAGCAAAAATATCCACATACTCTTTCAACATCTCAATCAACCTACTCTTCACATCAGGATGCAACAATGCTCCAATATTGACTTCCTTCAGATCATCTTCTTAACCCAAATTGGTTACTTCCAATGGCTCTTTATATGGCTTAATGGAATTCTCCTCGCGCTCAAGTAATCGTGAGACCTCTTCCGTAATCTCATCATAGTCTTCTTCTTCGGCCCCATACACATGACATTAAAAGTAGGGAGAGGGTGCAGGGTCATTGTATTCAACGAGTTTTTTTAATTAATCTGCACATATAATTTATAATTGCTTTTAGAAACTGACACATATAAGAAGTGATCATGCAGATTGAATTTCAGTTATTATTTATTTTGAAAGGTTTTTTATGATTACCATTTTCCAAGAAAAAAGAAAAAAATAAAAACACAATTTGGGAAACAAAGACAACTTTTATTATTGATTTTAAAAATCAAAGCAAACAGATAAGCCCATACAATATCAATACTTTCACCTTGGGAAGAGTGAATGCTTTTCAAAAAAGATTAACAAAAACAAATTACTTAGAAACATGTATGCAAGAGGGAACATTAATGGTGATCCAGTTCTGAACCCCAACTTTGTGCGTCACATAATTTTGCATTTCTGGCTCTGCTTCATCTTCCACAATGGCATTAATCCCAGAAATAGTTGGATGAAGATAACCCCCGCTACAAAAGATGTCTTGATACTTGCCTGCAGTAGACTTCGGCTTCATGCTCTTACCTTTATCATTCTTCACAGAGAACCCCAAGCCAGCTCTATTCTTGTTTACAGGTGGAACAACAATTTGTCCCCATACTTCACTATGGCCATTATGCACAACCTGTTAAGCATCCTTAAACGAAGCCATAGAATTATCATTTCCTCTTATATTATCAATGGATAAAGCTTGGAACTGGGTCCCAACAACAGCTTCATCCACCTCCACAATACTGAAAGAGGATAAATGAGATATCAATAATTCTTGTTCTCCATTTATAATTATCACTTTTCCTTCATGCACAAACTTCAAATTATGGTGTAAAGTCGAAGTGACAGCCCTTGCCTCATGTATCCACGGTCGTCCCAACAAACAGCTGTAAGCGGGTATAATATCCATGACCTGAAAATTAATTTGAAACAAATGTGGGCCTATATGAATGGGCAAGTCCACTTCACCAATAAAAGATTTCCTTGATCCATCAAACGCTTACACAATTATGCCACTCGGGCGCATGGGTATTCCTTGATATTTCAACTTCATAAGCGTGTTCCTCAGTATAAAGTTCAATGCGGACCCATTATCAATCAACACATTGGATAATGAATCATTCTTGCAGTTCATAGAGATGTGGAGGGCCAGATTGTGATTCCTTCCTTCATCGGGCAGTTCATCGTCGCAGAAACTCAAGTTATTACATGATGTAATGTGAGTAGAGGATTTCATCAATAAAGCCAAGATAGATATTTTTGAAGGAGTCTGCAGTAGCTGATCTACAATTTTGTAGTTGCTCATCTTGATCATATTTAAAATATCATCCACCTCCTTTTCTAGCGTAGCTCCACTAGATTCACCCACTGCCTTCTTGGGTTCAACATTTTCAACAATTTTCTTTCCAGTACTAACATCTCCACGAACAATTGGTGCAAATACACGACAACTGTGGGTCACTCTGCTAGTCTAGCAATATTTCTAACATTAGGCATTGGCTGGATGGGAACTTCCACACTGTCCTCTAAAATTGTAGCATTATATTTGTAGGGTACAGCCTTGTCTGACTTGTAGGGGACTGGACCCGGTAAGCTAATCACCAATGGAGTAATAGTTGGCTTGCTATGATATTCAACTTCAAAAGGGGTAGGCGCACCAAAAAAAGGCACAATAACATTTACTCCCTCTTCAACATATTCAGTCATTGCAGAGTCATCTCTGGAAAACATATCTTCATTTGAGGAGAAGAACTCATCCGCAGAGGCATACTCATCATCTGACTCTTCTTCAGCCAAACAAAACTCAATCTCATTAACCTCATGATAATCATCCCTTTGGCCTTTAAATTTGATAGTTCCATTATCCAATAATAACTGAATACCTTTCCTTACAATTGAACATCCTCGGGAGTCCTGGAAGCAAATTCGGCAAGATCCATACTGATGGTCTACCTGACCAGCCATGTGGCAGAAAGTAGCAAGCAAATGTACAAGATCCTCATTCATATATTCCACATCAAAGATTATGAAGTCTCCAAGACATCTAGAAACCATGTTTACTTCCTCTTCATACTCTGCCCTAGGCCTGATTATGTGGATGAGGCCCTCATCCATCATCTCCTGCAAATCAGCCTTTATCTTGTCACAACCCTGTATATCCATATTGCAAATAGCACAACCAGCATGATCATGTATATAGTAGATAAATTCAGAGTTCTGCATGCATTTTTACCAAATCCCCTCTAACCAATTTAATATCAAAAATCCGGAAGTCGCTTGGACAACCGGCCACCATGTTCACATCATTTTCTCCTACATGCTTTGGCAAAGGATTATCTGTCACATTAGGGCCAACATCTTTGAAGGACAAGATACCAGACTTCACCAATTTTTGTACTTTAGTTTTCAAATGATAGCAATTATCAACATTGTGCCCTGGTGCTCCCTGATGAAAAGCACATGTTTGGTCTGCCTTGTAATACCAAGGCAACGGTGATGGTATATCAGGAGGTGGTCTGGTCTGAACCAACTTCTTTTGAATTAACGCTGGGAGTAATTATGTATAGCTCATAGGGATAGGGTAGTAACTCTCCCTTCTCTGATTATAACCTTGATTCCCCTGATGGGATGGTCTCTGATAAGCAATGGTGGTTGGAGCTACACCAACAACTAGAGTCACTGAGGCAACCTGTATATGACGCTGAAAATTTCTTCTAGGAGGATTAACCCTCCTCTCTTGCATAACAACATTTGTATCTCCTTCCTTATTTTTGG
Source organism: Vicia faba (assembly GCA_948472305.1). Classification (NCBI taxonomy): domain Eukaryota; kingdom Viridiplantae; phylum Streptophyta; class Magnoliopsida; order Fabales; family Fabaceae; genus Vicia; species Vicia faba. The sequence goes on from OX451735.1 coordinate 694,844,244, forward strand.
CAAACCCATAGGATGGCTTCTTCGTACTTCCGGAACTTTCACTTTTTGTTAAACGACCCTCTCTTATAGCCTCTTCCAAACGGATACCCATGCCCACCATTTCAGTAAAGTCACTTGGCGCACTCGCTACCATCTTCTCGTAGTAGAAAGCACCCAGAGTCTTCAGGAAAATCTTTGTCATCTCCTTTTCTTCCATGGGAGGAATCACTTAGGAGGCTACCTCACGCCATCTATGTGCATATTCTTTGAATGATTCCATGTCCTTCTGGACCATGGCCGTGAGTTGATCACAGTCAGGCGCCATGTCCACGTTGTATTTGTATTGTCTGATAAATGCTTCTCCCAAGTCATTGAAAGTATAGATATTGACACTGTCCAAACTCATATACCACTTCAACGCAGCACCAGTCAAACTATCTTGAAAAAAGTGAACCAATAGACGTTGATCATCAGTGTGGGTAGACATTCTTCTTATATACATCACAAGATGAGCACGAGGACAAGTGTTACCCTTGTACTTCTCGAATTCCGGGACTTTAAACTTCGCAGGTATCTTGACATTCGGGACCAAGCATAAATCATTCACATTTTGTCCGAACAATTCCTTTCCCCTGAGGGCCTTCATCTCCCTCTGGATCTTATCAAACTGATCTTGAAAATAATTCATTCTATCATAGAGATCCAAGCCCTCACTTGGTGGAGGAAAAGGACGATACATATCATCATTAGCAAATGGGACCATATTTACCGAAGGAGGTGCAGCAGGAGTAGCATGTACCACAGGAGGTGCAGGAGTAATAGTAGTCTGAACAATTGGAGTAACTTGAGGATCAAGATTGAAACCTTCAAGCACAAAGTTCTCTGGCATTCCCCATGGATAACCTTGAGGCATGCGATTCTTAACAACAGCTGGAGTAGCAGACACCAGAACAGTCGGAGCTTCAGTAGTAACCCTTGTCTGTTGAGATTAAACACTCGGTGGCTGATTCTGAGCAGCCACCAGATATTCCATCAGAACAGTGAGATTGGCAATTCCGGCCTTCAGAGCATAAACTTCCTCGCGTAGCTCGCGATTCTCTTGTTCTAAGTTGTCCATCTTCTTTCTGAAATTAGCTCGAGTATTGTACTAGTGAGACAACTTGCTGAACAAAGTAAAGAAGCTTGGTAAGACACCTGGACATGCATAATAAATGCAATAAATATGTGCAATATGATGCATGATATGCAATGCTCATGATTTATTTTATTAATATTTCAAGGGATTTAAAGATTTATAGACACATTGTAAATATCAAAGTAATAACACATTTGAAATACTGGAAATTTTTATTATAATAACTTCAAAATGGATTACAAGTTTCAATAATCCCAAGTACAAGATGAAAATAAAGTCTAAAATCCTAAGAAGTAAAGCTGATGGAGATTACTCTATACGCTGGCGCTTCCCTGTAAGTTTGGAAATCTGAGCCTTCAACCTCTGGTTTTCTTCCGCACACCTGGTGGCAACCTCCTTGCAATCACCTGAATCATGAAGTGAGCAACTAGCATCTTACCGAGGCTTAGAGGAAAATAAATCCCCTTGCCTCTCCATTGTCTCTATAGTACGACTCTCAAGGATCTCAATCAAGTCTCATTTCTCCTTCAAGTCTGCTCTATAGGAAATCTCTAAAGTTTGACACTTATTCTTCCAAGCGTCCTTTTCCTGTTGCATCCTGGCCAAAACAAGTTGTAGCTCTTCCACATCATCCAATAGGGGATGAGTGGTCTTCACAAACAAATCAGGCATAGGTGCTTCCCAGGAATACAGTATCTTCAACTAAATAGTTCTCGTTTGGACCCACTGAAGATAAGGCTCCAAAGAAACAGCCCCCTTAGGTCCCAAGTCTTTCCTACTCTTCCTATGAATGTGACGTCAGGCCTTCACAATCTTCTCCCTAGATTCCTTATGGTCTTCTCCCTCCTTCAGGAAGAAACTACTCAAATGAATACTGTTTGGTTTATCCCTCATCAGATAACCAAGTTGTCGTCGTGCAAGAACAAGGTTGTAGTTAATTCCTCCCTTTATACCAAGAAGAGGTACATTGGGGAAACTACCACAACTGTCTACAATCTCTACATCATGGTAAGCCCGATGATACCAATCAATATCTGAGTGAGTAAGTTCCATGATCTTAGGAGCCCAAAGGGGTTCCTTCTTGACATCCCAGAAAGCATCCGACTGAGGCATATAAGAAATAAACCACTGGTACAACAGAGGCGTGCAACAAATAATTATCCCCTCATGATAAGAATTGAATAGAGTAATAAGCTTCACCTAACAATGTAGGAACTGGGTTTCCAATCATCAAGATCATGATAGCATTAACGTCTACAAACTTATCCATATTAGGAAATAAAAACAACCCGTAAGCAAGTAGAGCAAAGATGGCCTCAAAAGCAACTATACTCTTCATCCTGGAAAAGTAACGAGCTTTCTCCAATAAGAACTGAGCTGGTAATCCTCTAATCCCTCTTTTAGTATTCATACGGGCTTCAACCTCAGACTTCCCTAGATGGATCAAAGCAACAATCTCGTGTGGTTTTGGATCACCCTCCAAACCAGTAAAAGGAACACGATTGGTAATCGGTAAATCCAACAAATAAGAATACTCCTCTAGTGTAGGCATCAAATGATAGTCAGGGAAAGTAAAGCAATGATACATCAGATCATAGAACTGGACCAATGTCGAGAGAATACCCTCTTTCATCCTAAGCTTCATGAGAGGAATGATGGATCCATACTTCTTTCGAAAATATGCCAAACACACAATCTCGGGAATTAGACTGATCAACTCATCTATCTTGGGATCTTTGAAACTGTATTTTCCGGTCTTTCTTCATGGTCAAAAGGTACCTGAGATATTCACAAATGGTCAACTTTCAAGTCCGTTGAAATAAAATTTCTTCAAAAGATGCTTATGAGTGCATGGATGCATGATGTAACAATCACACACAAGATCACAAACATATGGTTCATAGGTTCAACGTCACGAGCATGAGGTCAAAGGTACTACCCATAAGGTATGGTCTAAAAGTTATCACCTGCCGAACAAGGTTCTAGAGGTTCCCAGAGTCTACATCCTTCCTTCGGATATTACCAACTTCCCAATTAACTCGTTAATTAGTAATATTCTCAAGAAAAACTCGTCCGAGCGTAGTATCGCGTGACAATTATTTCCAGATTACTCCGTTATAGCTTCCGTAATACACCTAAAAGGCCCAGATGGGTTAGATATTCTACAGTCCTCAGCTTCAGCAGGCTCCCGGGTCGAAAGTAGTACGTCTTCCCGATTACTCGGTAAATGACACTACAGTCAAAGGGGCCTCCACTGAGTGGGGGATCTCATGTCTCCTTTTTTGGGATTACTCCCTCAAAGTTAACATGACTATATCGCCTGTCATGTCTTAAATTTTTCCCAAGTCCGGGTATAGGACTTATAAGTAATCACCAAGCCCCTGAAAACCAGGAAAATCCAGACAAACATATATACAACATATAATACATAAACAACAATAGCACATATACAGATATAAACAAAGATAGGCTCAATCTACTTAGGGATGGAACAGTAAGAGGTCAATATTTCCCCAGTGAAGTCGCAATTTTTTGTAGCGGTAGAAATGTTTAAGACTAATCCATTGGATTGACTAGACTTATACAAATCAAAAATAAAAATCGCCACTATGCTTTATTGAAGGAATGGGAAAAGAGAGAGTAACCAAAAAAGAGGGGGAAATATTCAAGGTAAGGGGGTTGGTTATGCAAAGGGAAGATATTAGCACCCTAAACATCTATGGTACTCCGCAGGAACCTCTTTGTAAAATCTGTATATTTTGGCTATAAAATGTTGTATAGAAATAGATGGTGGAGGTGAGAAAAGAAATATATTTTTTATGATTTTTGCACCCGCCGCGGTTGCAAACCTTTAGTGCCTACATACCACCTTTCGTGCAATAGGGGATCAGGGTACACGTAGTTCCTCTTTAAAAAAAATTTAAAACACAAGTGTGTTGGTTAATTTTTTGAGATGAGACATCATCGTCATTGTCCGTGTGGAAAACATACTTACTACCCACAATCATGAGAAAGGAGAATTTGCATCATCTCAAAGTGGAGGATATGGCTTGGATTTTAAAATCAACAATGCCTCACTCAACAGCCAAGTGGAAAATATCTCTCTTCACTACATATTGTAGAAGTATAGTTGTTTGCATCACTACAAGGATTGACAAGATTCTAATCTTTTGAGAAAGGTTTTAAAGTAAAAAGCCAAAGTGGAAAAATGGTTTGAAATGAGATTGATTGACTTTTAGTCTTCTCACAAAAATGTCAAGGTATTATTAAATTGATTGAAGTTTATTTATGAAAAGGTTTTGAAAATACATGGACCTAGGTCCAAGTTTATTATGAAAGTGGTTCAAGTTTAAAAACAAGAAGAGTTTTCAAAAGGAGAGAGAAGATTTTTGAAATTAAAGAAGATGGAAGGAGATGAAGGGACTATCCTAAAGCATGAGGTAAAAGCTAGGGAGAAGAACCATCTAACTAACAAGAAGACAATACTTGACATTATGAGTCAAGATAGAATTCTCATTCTTTGGAATGAAACCAAGCAAGCAAAGATACTAGACCTCTTGAGAGAACCAAACTTCAAGTGTATTAAGTCTTCACAAAAAATTGGACAGAGTAACGGTTGTATACGGGTGAATTCCATATTACAAAACAAAGTATGTAATCACAATAACCTGCACACAAAACAAACAGACAACCCAATGTCTTGAGGTAAACCTCAAGAACTCCAGACAAAATATCAATTAAGGTCACAAGGTCTCCAACATAGGCCAAGGTTTCTAATCCTAAGTCCAAGAAGTCCAATACTCCATAATGCCAAGGATAGTAACCAAATAGTCCAAGTATCATTAAAGTTTTGTATGGTTCATGTTGATTATTAAGTATCTTCAAAAAAGAAAAGAAAAGCTCAAGTGAGAAAATAAAAATGACATAAAAGTAAATGCCCAAGTGAGCAAAGATGAAAATAGCATGAAATGTAAATGCTAAAAGTAAATGGTGCATAAAATAAAAGAGCATAAAATAAAAACACAAAATAAAGTCAATCATTAGTAATCAGTGGTTAGTTGGATGACCATCTTGAAACTTGCATTTGGAACTCATTAGAGGATTGGTAGAACTAAAGCCTCCACACAACAAGTTGCATTTGCTTTTTGTCAAGTATATCATCCATTTTGGAATCCTCAAAAGTAACATTTAATGATCAACGATGTTTAAGTGATCCGCGTTGACCAAAATTGATGAATATACATTAGAGGGTTGGTAGAACCAAAGCCTCCACACAATGAATCTCAAGTTTATTAGATCAAAGAGATCAAATTAACATACTTGGGCTTGCAAACATAGGTTTGGGCCAGAATGATCATTTATTCGAATCAGGACAAAATTTAGCGCTTTGTTAAGCAATTGTAAGTGGACTTATATAGAAGTCGCACCTATTTTGAGGCTGACCAATAGCAATCTATGCACCATTTGTTTTAAGACATGATATAGAGATCATGCTCTAATCACACTTAGTGCAATAAGAAAAGGGATGAGATGAAGAAGGGTGGGAAAGAATATATAAACCACATTTGAATTAAAATTTAATCAAACTATTATTAAAATCATTCATCCATTTTTATGGAGTTAGACTCAACACCATGGACCCAATGATGTTAACAAAGTTCATGATCAAAAATTCAATCCAAGATCAGTCAGAAAATAATCACAAAATAATATTACATTTAATATATGCATTAAAAATGGTTTTAAAATGAATAAAAATGAAAATAAAGGAAAAAATATCAACTATATTCAAATTGATTCATAAAAAAGAAATAAGGTCATAAAAAAATCAGAAATAGACTCAAATATTTTTATAAAATTTTTGGTAATTTTTCAAAGTCAGAAACTATTTTTAAACTAATTAAAATTGCTCAAACGAATAGAAAATAGATCAAAAATAGTAAACATCAATATAAAATTCCATAAAATTTTCAAAAAGTAAAAAATTTGTAAAATGATATTTATGAAATTTTTTAAAATTAAAAAATGTTAGAAATTATTTTTAAAGTAATTAAAATAAATAAAATAATGCAAAAAATATAAAAAATATCAAATATCAAAATAAAAATGTGAAAAAATAGTCATACGATCAGGAATAATTTAAAGTATTTTTGTGAATTTTTTAATCATTTTTGGATAAAAAATAAAAGAGTTATGAATTTTTGAAAATTAAATCAATTAAAATATAAAATCAAAAAATAAAATAAAACCAAAAAGATGTGGGCCATCAGATCTTAGTCAAAACGCGTTAGTAAGCTGGTCCAATGGACAATAGGCGTTGTGCTTGATATGGACCTTAGTGAGCTACGCATAGGATCAGAAAAGAGCCAACCAATGAAATTAAAATGTTTGGCACGCTATCATTGGCTGAGACGAGACATGTCATCGTCTTCAACCTCCAGACGCACTGCAATGGAGATTTTTTGATATCCTTGAAATGGTAAAATTAGGATCCCAGACTAGTATAAGGTATGCAAAGAGATATGAATCAAAAACCCAGAAAATAGCGAGCACCTTCAATTTGAGATTTCTCTCTCAATTCTCAATGGATTTAAAAAATTTAAGAAGCACGAGAATCAGGGCAATGAGAGCTTCACAATGATATCAAAGTTTGAAAGAATTGATGGAGAAATCTACCTATTGAAGTTCAGTTGTAGAGCTCTGTAAATGGACTTGGTCAGATTAATTCATAAGGTTTCAAGGCTCAATTCTTCTTCTGTTAGCTTTAGGGAAGATCAAGGAAGGTGAATTGATAGAAAAAATGGATTGAAAAAGGCTTGAACATTGATTTCGAAGTTGCAGAAAAATTAGTTATGGAGTGAGTTTGGCAGGGTGATTTTGGTTATTCAAGATTGAGAAAACAAATGGGATAAATCATGTATTTATAGGAGAAGCAAATGGGATCAAAAGGAAAGGTGAATGATGCAATTTGGAGAGAATTCGTGTGGGTCTGCATCATGAAGAAAGTGTGACTTCTCTTTTGTCAAAACTCATCCAAAACGTGCGTTTTAATGCACTAATCCACTTGGGAAAGTTGGCTAATCATGTTTAGACCCAAAACGCGTGCTAATTTGAGGGTTAGAAGTTGTAAAATGAAATTCAAATTTTGACTTGTGGTGAAACTTCAATTCCAAGTTACCACTTTTAAAACAATGCATTCTCAGCTCAAGGGGTCTTAAGGCATGGTTCTTGATGCTTTAGAAAGATGAGATTACAAGCTTTGAAATGGGAAAAGAATGGAGTCAAATGGATGTTTAAGCTGAAAGTTGCAATGAGTCAAAGTTGGGAAAAAGAGGTTGACTTTCCATACTTAGAAATATTTCAAGTTTTTCTTCAAGAGTGACCTATAATGTTTTGCATCCAAACATTGCCTTCCTCTTGGAATTTGCTCTTAACCAAAAAAGATGGCATGAAATAGACTTCTTGAATGACATTTTGAAACTTGAACCATTCAAAATCTCCAAAAATTGAGAGAGTTATGAATTATTGAAGTTGGCAAAAAATCATGATATGACCTATAATCTTTTGTATCCTTAGGGCATCTTCCATCCATTTTCTCACTTTGCACATAAAAGAAGGAATAAATTTCACATCCTCAATATCATTATGGAAAACGATTAGGCTCAAGGTGATAAAAATTGACCAAGTTATGATCATTTGAAGTCACACAGGGGAAGTTGGGGGTTCATCTGGAGGACTTGTAATCCTTCTTCATCATCAAGTTTTTTCCACATGAAAACTCCTTGAAACTTTTGAAGTGATTTGTTAATAACCCTTTGAAGAGAAGGATGTTTTTGGAATCACTCAAAAATACCAAAAGATGAGCAAGATATACTTCTTTGAAGTTCAAAACCCTAGCTCCTAGATCAAGAAAATGCTTTGAGGAACTTTGACAATTTTAAACAACCTTCTTGTCCCAACACTTTTTCTTTGTAGATAGAAGTTATTGAGGATGATAATGAGAACTCATAGCAACAAAAACCACTTCCATATCCTGATAATTGAGGGAAATATGCACTTGTGATCAATGGGAACAAGGCCTTGTCCCACCATGACAACTTCTTCAATCAACCCCTTGTACTTTTGAATCAATCTTGATAAATTTGAAATGTGGTGAACCAAAATAAACCTTGCCATTCCATTTCTTCCAAAACAACTTCAATGGTGAGGTTTGAATTTCTCAAGCTTTATTGACTAGGGCATGGAAATAAACTTATGAACCCATGGATCAACTTGCTAAGCCATATTGCCTTTACCTACATTATTAACAAGTAAGACAAACCAACATTGAATTTTATTAATTAAAAGGAAAGTCAAAACAAAACATGCATGATCACAAAAGAAAAATAAGTCAAGTTGCTTGGTGATTCCTCAAAGAGCAAAGCTAAAGATAGGGAGTAGAACCAAAATCCCTAATGTGATCTTGTTGTGATTGAATTAATATGGTATGATGAAGGGATCTTAGGGGGGAAAATTAGGGTATAACAGTTACGATCCCTTCAAACTGGGCCATAGAGATGTCTTGTGTAACATGGGGAGAACACATAATCTTCAGTAAGGCATTGCAGTAGGTCTTTGAATATAAGAGGAGAGACAATATGGAGATCTTGGATGGCATCTAGTTAAGGTTATCCACCACTTTGTAATCACTTCGCTTAAGAATACTCAAAAGTTGCTCCGCTTCTGGTCCTATAGAAGGTTCAGGCTGACCATCAATTTCTTGCTTTCCCCGAGCCTTAGCCAGAGCATCACTGTTAGTTTCTTTGGGGTACGGTGGTGGGGGAGAAAAGATCCTGCCACTATGAGTCATGTTACTGGTTCCTGCAATGCAGGTAATACTCTTGTCAGCCACTGGAGGACACTCGTATTTCTTCCCAAGAATATAGACCACATTATACTCCCACGGAACTGCCTTCGAGTTGTTACATAGAGGAGGAATTGGAGCTTGAGTTGTTGCGGGGGTAACCAGAGCTTGAATTGTTAATGGGGTAGTAAGAGCATAAATTCTCAACAGGGTAACCGGTGTTACTGAGATGCTTCTCAGATAGTAAGGAATTTCCAAGACATCAATCTCTTCTTCTCAAAATATCTTCTCTACCCATAGGACACATTTATCCATTAGTTGTTGGATAGCCGTCTTCAAACTAGTACACTCTTCAGGTTTAGAGGAAAATGTTAAGCAAAAATCATGGAGTTCCTGCAGCACCTCATGCTCCAAAAAATGTTCTCTAACAGTCCCTAATGGCATCTTGATCTCGTCAAACTTGGTTACCAGAGTTTGTTCACTACTTTCTTCAATAGCATTGACCGCTGCCCCTGGGTGAGGAGGCATGGGATTATTCTGAGTATTAGGAACAACAGGGTTGAAATTTGTCCTTTTCATCGAGGATGTCTTAAACATTACATTTAAATGCTCTACAATTCTCAATCGTGTGGCCTGGGGCTCCAGAATGAAATTCTCAATGAGCATTAATGTCATATCCCCTGGGGAGAGGATTTGGTGGAGGACTAAGTTTGCGCAGTTGAACCAACAGATTGGAAAGTAACTGAGGGAGAAGCTGAGCATGGGACATAAGTATGGGATCAAATCTTCTTTCAGGCGCTCTTTGTCTTTGTGGAGCTCACGGACCTTGAGGTTGCTGATTCTGTTGTTGATAATTTGGAGGTGGTGAAAATTGTTGTTGTGGAAGATATTGTGGTTGAGGAGTAAAAGGATGTTGTTGGGCCATCAAGAGTGCTGGAGCTGTAGCAGCATACACTTGAGGAACAAATTGATTAGGAACAGCAACATGTGTTGGGAAATACGAAAACCGAACTTGAGGATATGCGGGAGTTCTTCCTTGGTTGATTGTGACAGCACTAGTCTCACCATCTTTCTTCTTGAAGAAACCAGAAAACGGCTTCCTACCAATGCCAGTATTGTTGTTGGTATTGTTAGGGATACCTTCGATCGTTCCAGCCTTAATACAAGTTTCAACATGTTCTTTAATAATGATTGTTGTACCCCAAAATTTTCCCTCTCATTTATCAAGACTTTTCTCACAAGACTTCTTCGACTCAAGACAAGATTAGGTTTTGGTCAGCTCAAGACACCTCATCTTACACTGATAACCCAAAATTAGGGTTTGAGTTTGCACAAGGATTTTTGGACCACCAATGCTTCATGTGACTTTCATACATCATTTTGGACCCCTAAGATTGCTCATGATAAGTTTCAAGCCTTGAACCACACTTCTGATCAGTCAATTGGACAGTTGACCTAAAAAATCAGTTGTATTGGGGAAAAAGTCAACCATGGCCAATTTACAGTCAAACTTCATGATTTTTGATCCACGTCAACATTTTAGACTCATATGTACCACTTGATCAAGTTTGGATCACAACTCCTCAAGAAATTTGATCAAATCATCAAAAGGGCAAAATGGTCAAAATTAGGGTTTTGACTGAGAAAGGGCAATTTCTGATTTTTAATCTAGCCAATGACCAATTGAGTTCAAACATGATTTCAAGGGTCCAATGTCATCATATTGACCTAATTACATGGTTCAAAAGATCTTAAGTTCATTGGATTGACAGATGAAATTTGTAGTCAACGGATCAAAAGTCAATTGTACATTGAAAAGTCAAACTTTGACTTTTTGGTCAAAATCAAGTGCCAAGGGTCATAATTCATCAAGATATGTCAAAATGTGAAACTTGTTTACCAAGAAAACTAAATTTGAAAATTAGGGTTTTAATTTGAAAATTTTCATAACTTAGAATTTTTCTAAGTATAAATTTTTTCTTATTTTTTCCCAACTTTTCACCACTTTTTCACCATGATGCATTTTGATTCAAGAAAAGTTCCCAACATGAAAGTTGTAGTATTCCATGAAATCTACAATTTTGATTCACAAACTTTTCCCTAAATATGCTTGGATCTCAAGTTATGAATTTATGAACATAGGGCCATGAACTAAATAACTTAGTGAAATTTTGCCCTAATTTAGGCAGATTTTGGACCCAACTTCATGGCAACTTTTCACCTAGTTCCAAGAGGTATCTCAAAATTCATTTCAAATATGGATTATAGAGAACATTTCAAGCTTCCCAAAATGTCAAGGAACTCTCCAAGATCATTTTTTAGTAGGGAGAATCGAAGAAGGGAAGTTGGCATTTTCTCACTTTTTTTCAAGCCATTTTCACATGGAATCAAGTTGCAAATCCAACCTATGCTGGTTATATCTTGCTTTACAGGTCCTAAGCTTGTTATAAACTCCATAATTAAATGCATACTCAGAAGCTAAATCCTTTATCTTTGCTTTTGAAGCTTTACACAAGATGTATTTCCATTTTTGGCCAAAAGGTTACAATGGCATTTTCATAAAGGGGAACTTTTGCAACTTTGTCAATCTTGAGCATTGAACCTGTCCCCTTGATGCATACAAACTCTACAGCACTCAAGCAAGTTGTACAAGCTCATGCCAACCCTAAGCAAGCTGGTACAAGCATGTGGAGCATGGGTCTTGTCACTTTGCTTCAAGTACAAGAAAGTTGGCAAAAAGGCTAGCATTGATAGATCTGTTGGGAAGCTGACTTTGGATCACTTCTATACAAATATACAAACTTGGTACAAGGCATAACACGTTTTGTTTGGACATGAAACTCTCTAAAACTCAAAAACACCAAAATTCTGCCTAAACACAGAGTTTCTGCAAAAGCACAACCAACTCTCATTTGGCTCGTGCGTTTTGTGTTTAATCAACTCAAACATCTCATACACTTGATAACTAATCAATCCAAGCCATTACCCTGGTTTTGTAACTCCTGTTTCAGCATCTGCCATTTTCAACTTGGAAGCTTGCAGTTGGACTTGGTCAGAGAGTTCCAGACATCCTCAGAGCAAGATAAGCATTGGAATAGGTTCAAGGAAGTTCAAGGAAGCTTAAACAATCACCAGGCCTCCATTAAAGTCCCTGCATTGCCCTACTCAATTCCATCTGAATGAGGTATTTTCTTAAACTCTATCTCTCTGAATAGGCAACTTCAAGCCACGATTTGTGAAGAAAAAATGTAGCTCTCATCATAATGAAGCTGTACATATCATTACTTTTCATTTATATTACTTGTGCTAAGAGAATTTGAAGATTGAAAACTCTGAAAAAATTAGGTCACGAATTAGGGGTTCAAAAATTCTCTTTGATCTTTAAGAGTTAGATTACATAATTTATATGGTTGGAATCGTGAGCTCAAATGCCACATTTTTCATGTTATAAGTTTTTGTTTTTATGCAAGCATAAGCTAGTTACAGGTTTGAACATGGAAGCGTGAAGAAGAGAGTGAAGGACAGGGATGAAGTCTGGTTCTGGGATTTTTGTGCTTTGGCCTTTTTGTTTTCACTAAACCCAGCCCCTGACTTGCTATTACACCCCCTTGACTAGTTTTTTATATTTTTGTATTTTTTCATATTTTCATATTCAATACTTTTTTTTATTTTTTCTAAATGATAAAAAATACCAAAAAATGATTTATTTATTTTCACACTTTTTATTATTATTTTCTCACATGAAAAATAGTTTATTTTTATAAATAGAATTTATTTTCTTAAATAACTTATAAATATAATTAAAAATACTTAATATTTTTATTATACATTTTATACTCAAAAATACTTATTTTTACACATATTTAATTTTTAATATTTACATATAATATTATTTATTATTTTCTTATACAAAAAAAATGTACAAAATAATAGTATGAAACATTATTTTCTTTTAATTGAAAATTAGGGTTTAATCCCTTTCAAAAAGAATTAATTATATTTTTCCTTATTTTTAGTTTTAAGTTAAATATCCTTTTATACAAAAACAAGACATAAAAACATTTTTTTTAACATAAACATTGCATTGCATTTTAAATATTTGTCTTATATTTATTTAAATTCGCGCATATTCGATTTGGTTGTAATAATATATTTAGTTTTATATTTGTGTAAATCTCCATTCAAACTTATATTCCCCCCTCCCATAAAAATTGTTGTAATAGTCTAGTATATTTACATTACGCAATTTATCGCTTTATACCATGATTAGTAATTAGGGTTTGCACGACAAGAACAAAAACAAAGCAAAATAGAAAACCCTAAATACAAGACAAAAGCATGAAAATGATACACTTTGCACACAAACACCCTTAGGGTTTCTCCCACTTGGTTGCCTAAAATAAAATGGCCATGTTACGCATGCGAAGTATCTTGGCAAAACAAAACAAGTATAAGATCATAGTCCCTCGATGACGCTATTCAAAAGGTTGCCTAAAAAAATTATCTTGGACCCTAAAAAATGCTAAGATACTTGGCAACATTGCTATCATGGTTATACGATGACCCACGCCCATCCCGTTTACATCCAAAGATAGGGTTGCTTACCAAATCAATGGTAAGTCAACAATGTCAAAAGAATAAAAATGCACAAGAAAGACATTTGAGTAGGTAGATAGCTTCTAAGTTACTTGCTCCATTTCAAAACAATCCTTGCTATTTTCAAAAACAAACACATACACATTTCAAAACATCTTATAAAATATTGAAAACATTTTCAAAAGACAAACATCTTTGTATACATTCTTACGAACAAGAATCATTACAAAGATTGCCTAAACAAAGGCCTCTTTTACAAAATACTTTCAAAACCACACCAAACACCATTTCAAGCAAAACAAAACAAGTGATCTAAGCAAGTAACTAAGAACCCATGGAAAACCATGGATGAAAAGGGTGCTAGCACCTTCCCTTTTCATAATCTACCCCCCGAACTCAAGAAAACATCTCAAAGGTCTTTCCTGTGCTTTTTTACCTTTCCTTTTGGATAAAAGAAAAGTCGGTGGCGACTCTTGCTAATCGCGACATTTGCGATAAAATGAAAAACCTCAAGTCAATTCTCTCCGTATCACAGAACTGGCGACTCTGCTGGGGAATAATTTAAAAATGGGGTTACCTTAGGGTTTAGATCACATTTATTTGCTTACCTTGTTTGACTTGTTTACTTTACATTTTGGTTCTATTGTTTGGGTTTGAATCCTCCACCCGGATTTGGGAAACATTATAGGTAAATAGCAATACATTGTGGAAACTGTGCGGGGTATACCGACACGGTCTAAGAAATAGCTATGTTAGTGTGACATATTTGTGGGTACCGGTAGCCTTTGAGTCAATCAAAGAGAATATGGGGCCGCTGAGTGATGTCATGAAGCACTAATGAACTTCTAGAACCATTTACTTGACCAATTTGGCCTTTTAGGATGTAGTGAGATGAACAGCTTTGGTGCAGTCCGAAGTTGGTAGATACTCGATACTACACTCATTGAGGGTTGGTTTCTTGGAATATTTCGGTCGCCAGTAAAGAGGCTTGAACTGAAACAATGAACAAGGAAACAATCCAGTGATATTGAGCTCCTTAGAACCCGGTTACTATTGTTAGGACAGGTTGAGCAAACTAAACTTCAAGAGGGTACTTACCTATGAAACCCCATGCAAGCCTAAAACTAGGAACTTATTTTATTTGCTTGTACATAAATACTTGTGCATAACATCATGGACATCATGAGCATCATATGCATTCACTAACCATTTCAAGGATTTTGGAGATTCATCTTTGTTCTTGTTTTGTAGGTTATGGATTCACTTCGCAGGAAAACTATCCAAATCAACCTTGTAAGAATTCCTCCACAACTCAAGGAGATAGCTTCAAGGATCCCTGAGAACTCTCCATTCACCGAGAGGCATGGTCTCTACTCAGCTTGGTAACCTCCAACATAGAGGAAGACATGATGAAGGTTCTCTTCAAGTTCTTTGACCCTTTGCATCACTGTTTCACATTTCCTGACTACCAGCTTGTGCCCACTTTGGAAGAATTATCTCAACTTTTGAGGATTCCTATTCTCAATCAACTACCCTTCAATGGTACAGAAAGAGATCCAAAGCCAGAAGATATTGCTCGAGCCCTGCACTTGCACTCATCTGATGTCACAACTCATTGGGAAACTAGAAGTGGTGTCAAAGGCTTCTTGGCAAAATTTCTGTTTGAGAAGGCCCAAAGCTGTTGGAATTCCCTAGACTTGTAAGCTTTTGAGGAGATTGTAGCTCTTCTCATATATGGGATGGTATTATTCCCTAATCCTGACCAACTCATAGATGTAAGTGCTGTCAAAATCTTCATGTCTCGCAACCCGGTGCCTACATTGCTTGGGGATATCCTACACTCTTTTCACACCCATACAATGAGGAAAAGAGGTGTTCTTATGTGTTGTACTCCTCTCCTGGCAAGATGGTTTATTTCTAATCTTCCCCAATCAGTCTTGAAGAATGAGCAAGGTTTGAGGTGGTCACAAAGGTTAATGACACTTAAACATTCAGATATTCATTGGTGTTCTCGATCCAAAGAGAATGTTACCATTGTTGACCGTTGTGGGGAATTCCCTAATGTCCCTCTACTTGGCATTAGGGGAGGCATCACCTACAACCCGTGCTTGGCTCTAAGACAGTTTGGTTATGCCCGAAGGGATGGCCCACATGATATGCTGATTCAAGGCTTGGTTTTCGACTACGACAACGACGATCTAGGTCTTCTCCAGAGATTCATCCGAGCTTGGAGGATGCTAAACAAGGTGGATAGCAAGACTTTAGGAAACAAGAATTCCATCCCTCTTGAGCCTTACCTCAAGTGGGTATGAACCTGCGCTCAAAGTCTTATGATGCCTTATCCTTCCATTCTCCCAGTGATTATTGAGCCTGTTAAGGAGGGAGAAGTTCCATACACTATCCTACATTCTGACATGTCGACATCACTCGAAGACCTACAAAGGGATTGGATACAGCTCAAAGGAGAGCACGATACTTTTGAAGCCCAATTCTATGCAAGTGAGAAGAAGGTTTTGGAAGTTACTCGGCTACTTCTTGAAGAGAAGACTCTCAATACCTACATTGCACCAAAGAGGATGCGCAATGTCTTTTTATCTTATAATTTTGTATTATTTTGCCCAAGGGGCATTGATGTACTCAAATTCTACCTTATTAATATAACGTGTATTTCTTTTTGTTTGAAACAAATTTGAATTTTTAAATCCTTGAAAGCATTGCATGAATACATATCATTCATCATAAACATAAATAGGTCTTTGCAACAAGTTTCCTCATCTCTCTATTGTTTATTTCAGAACTATGGATCTCGAACAAACGGTCAAAGACTTACAAGCTCAGAACACACAATTTCAACAGTTACTCGTGACCTTAGCCAAGGGGCAAGAGGAGCTGAAGACTCTGCCAGAAAAAGAGAAAAAGAAGAAAGAGAAGAAGCCAGCTGGTGTGGTTATCATGGGCAGAAGGTTTCAGGGACAAGCTAGAAGGACCTTAGAATTTCCAACAACATCTGATGAAGGGGAAAGGAAGGAAAAGAAACGACAGTACCATCAGATTCTGAAGAAGAAGAGGAAGAAGAGGAATACTCTAAACAACAATACCCTCTGGCTGATGACAAGTAAAAGCACCTTGAAGAGCGATTAAGCGCTATGGAAATCCAGAGAGTACCAGGGCTAGATTTTGAGGAGTTAGGGTTGGTGTCAGGAATTGTAATCCCGCCAAAGTTTAAAGTGCCATTATTTGCCAAGTATGATGGGGTGTTTTGCCCTAAAATGCACCTCAGATCATATGTCAGGAATATTCAACCACACTCTGCCGACAAAGACTTGTGGGTCCACTTTTTCCAAGACAGTTTATCAGGAACGCAACTTGATTAGTTCTACCAGTTGGAGAGGGCCGACGTCCATAATTGGGAAGACTTCGCAGCAGCTTTCTATAAACAATATCAGTACAACGCCGATTTGGCGCCTACCCATACTCAGCTTCAGAGTATGGCCATGGTTTCCAATGAAGGTTTCAAAGATTACGCGCAAAAGTGGAGAGATCTAGCCGGAAGGGTGCAACCCCCTCTATATGAAAGGGAGTTGGTGGACATGTTCCTGGGAACTCTATCAGGCCCTTTCTTCAATCATCTGATTGGGAGCTCCTCTGCAGGGTTTACCGAATTGATTTTAACCGGCGAAAGGGTGGAGGCTGGTATAAGAAGTGGGAAAATTCAGAAGGACGCGTCTGCCTCTACAGCTGTGAAAAATCCCTTCACTGGGAAGAAGGAAATGTCTGCTGTTTATTCACACAGAAATCAAGGAAGAACTAAACGCCGACCAACGGTGGGGGCCATTATGATTCCAAAGCCTGCATCAGACCAGCCAAGAACTAACCAGCAAAGGGTGGAAAGGCCAGTTCGACAATTCACCAAGATTAACATGACTCCAGCCCAAGTTCTACCACATCTTCTGAAGTTGAATCTGGCCACTCTAAAAGAGGCCCCAAAGAATCCCAATACTGCGTCTCCACATTACCATCCGAATGCCAGGTGCACATACCATTCTGAAAGTCCAGGGCACGACACCAACAACTGTTGGGCTCTGAAGAACAAAATTCAAGACCGGATAGATGCGAAGGAAGTTGAGTTTGAAGCGCTTGAGAAACCGAATGTTATTTCCGCCCCAATGCCTAGGCATGGTCACAATGCCAACGCTATTGAAGAAGATTTGTTTGTTGCTACCGTGGATGAATTATTGACTCCGCTCCCGATTATTAAGTTGAATTTGTTGAAAGCTGGTATATTCCCAGGTTGTGACAAAGACTGCCATGTTTGTCTGTCCTCATCATTTGATTGCCCTCTGTTGAAGAAAGGTATCCAACGACTGATGGATAACCAAGAAATTCTGTTTGAGAATGCTCCTATTTCACCCGTTCCAGTTAAAGAAGTTTCAATTATAACCATCTACGCCAATCCTTCTAGGGCCCCTAAAAGACCCGTTAGGATTACACTTGCTCCAAAGACTACTCCACTTAAGGTTACAATGCCCGGGCCGACCCCTTACAAATCAGATAAAACAGTACCATGGAATTACGGTGGATAAATTTACTACCATGGTATTAAACAGGATGAACTGACTGCCGGAGAAGAGAGTTCCGAAGAGGAAAATTACGACATTAGAAATATTGTCGGAACTAGCAAGATTACCCGTAGTGGTAGAATCTTCTCTCCATAGATTGCCCCTCCAACGGCAGTCTTTGGACCCGTGGCCGTTCCGAAGATTACCTCTGCACCAGTGATTATACCTGCAAGCGTACCTGCCGACAAAGACAACACAATCCCTATCCCTACTTCCATTGCTGAGAATAAAGGAAAAAATGTTCAAGAAGAGCCTGTCCGAACGAAGGCTCAATCACTAGCTATTCCTGAAACATCCAAGAAGGAGATGGAAGAAATCCTGAGGATAATAAAAAAGAGTGATTATGATGTGGTTGAATAGTTGGGGCAAACCCCTTCCAAGATCTCTATGTTAGCCCTGCTGCTGTGCTCTGAAGCACATGCCAAACCTCTGGTAAAATTTCTGAAGACAGCTCATGTTCCACAAGAGACATCTGCTGACCAGTTCCAAGACTGTGTGGCCAGTTTGACAGCTGATAATGGCTTGGGTTTCTATGATGCTGACTTGACACCCAAAGGGAGAAAACACAACGAGGCATTACATGTCTCAGTGGATTGTAGAGGAACAACCCTAGCCCATGTCTTGGTGGACACGGGATCATCTTTGAACATCTTGCCGAAAAAAGCCCTTGACAGATTAGATTGCGAGGGGCTGACTTTAAAACCCAGTAATATAGTGGTGAGAGATTTTGATGGTTCGAAGAGGCTGGTCCACGGGGAGGTGGACATTCCAATAAAGGTGGGAACTCAGGTTTTCAACTCGACCTTCTATGTGATGGACATCCGTCCTTCTTATTCCTGTCTGTTAGGACGCCCCTGGATCCACAATGTCGGTGTTCTCACCTCCACTTTGCATCAGATGCTGAAGTACCCGTTCCAAGGAAAGATCATAAATGTCCATGGGGAGGAGGAGTATATGATTAGTCATATGAATTCTTTCCGATATGTGGAGTTAGATGGAGAGTTCATTGAGACCCCTTTCCAACATTTTGAATAAGTCTCTCTAGAAGTAGCTGCGACCAAGGCGGTATCCTTAATTCTTAAGATCACAAGACCTCCACTTCGAATGTCATCTCTAAAGGATGCAAAGGCAGTAGTGGAAGAGGGTGGATGCACCATCTGGGGGCAGCTTCCAGACATTCCTTACAAATCAGACAAGTTTGGCTTGGGGTTTACTTCAACTGCTCAGAAGGTTGTGCGTCGTGCCCGTGCTGGGGGCCACCTGTGAAGATTAGCAACCAAAGCGTCAATGCAGTAGAAGACAATGAAGAGGATGGCAGCTTAGAAGATTGGATATTTCCTACTATCGGCGGAGGACTTCGCAACTGGGAAGCCAGAGACTTCATCCCAATAACTTTCATCTCTCGGTAATTTATCTTTTACATTTCTGTTGGACTTGTAATATTCACGAACAATTTGCACTTTAAAAACCTTGTGTCTTACCCGAGGCACATTGGTCCATTTGTAAGGGTTTTTATTTCATCTTCATATGACATTCAATGAATCATGGACGCTTTTTCATATATAAACTTTTTGTGCTCATTGTCTTTCTTTTACATTTTATTGTTTAAAGATGGCTATACCCTTACACACACCCACACTCACAAATGCAGGTACACTTCCATTTCGGATCCCATGGGTAACGATACTTCTATAGCCTTTAGTGACTCTAAAGATCTGATCTACCAAGCCGAATACGAAGGTGAGGAAGATTGTGAGGTGTCAGGGGAATTGGCCAGACTATTATAGCAAGAGGAAAGAGCTATTCAGCCTCATGAGGAGCTTCATGAGGAGCTGTTGGATACAATCAATTTGGGTACCGAGGAAGATAAAAAGGAAATCAGAGTGGGTGCCAATCTAGAGCCGAGTGTCAAGGAGCGCCTAATTCAGCTATTGCATGATTATGTTGAGATCTTTGCCTGGTCATACGAAGACATGTCGGGACTCGATACAGACATTGTGGTACACCTTCTACCCAAAAGAGAAGATTGTCCACCAGTGAAACAAAAAGTCCGCCGCATGAGACCTGACATGTCAGAGAAGATCAAAGAGGAAGTTATGAAACAGTTCAATGCTGGATTTCTGGCTGTTACTTCATATCCTCAATGGGTGGCCAACATTGTTCCCGTGCCTAAAAAGGACGGCAAAGTGAGAATGTGCGTGGATTATAGTGATTTAAACAGGGAAAGCCCTAAAGATGATTTTCCACTTCCACACATCGACATCCTGGTTGACAATACAGCCCAGCACAAAGTAATTTCTTTCATGGACGGATTCTCAGGCTATAACCAGATCAAAATGGCACCTGAGGACATGGAGAAAACTACATTTGTCACACAGTGGGGTACGTTCTGCTATAAAGTGATGCCATTCGGACTGAAGAATGCCGAAGCAACCTATCAACGCGCCATGGTAGCTTTGTTTCATGATATGATACATCATGGGATAGAGGTCTACGTAGATGACATGATAGCCCGATCACAAACTGAAGAAGAACACCTTGATCATTTGCAAAAGCTGTTTGCAAGGTTGAAGGAGTACAAGTTAAGATTGAATCCAAACAAGTGCACATTCAGAGTCCGGTCTGGTAAACTCTTAGGTTTCATTGTCAACAACAAAGGCATCAAGGTTGATCCTGTCAAGGTTAAAGCGATACAAGAAATGCCTGCTCCTCGCACTGAGAAGGAAGTCAGAGGTTTTTTGGGACGCCTAAACTATATTGCCAGATTCATTTCTCACCTAACGTCTACTTGTGAACCAATCTTCAAACTGTTGAAGAAAGATCAAGTAGTCAGACAGAATGATGAATGTCAGATTGCTTTCGATAAAATCAAGGAGTATTTACTAGAGCCTCCTGTCTTGATGCCACCAGTCGAGGGAAGACCACTGATCATGTATCTGACCGTTTTAGAGAACTCAATGGGGTGCGTACTGGGGCAGCATGACGAGTCTGGCCGAAAAGAGCACGCTATTTATTACGTGAGCAAAAAGTTTACCGACTGTGAAACCAGATATTCACTGCTCGAGAAAACTTGCTGCACTCTGGTATGGGCTGCTCGCCGGCTAAGACAGTATATGTTGACTCATACCACTTTGCTGATATCTAAGATGGATCTGATAAAGTACATCTTTAAAAAGCCTGCTCTGTCTGGGAGGATAGCTAAATGGCAGATGATCCTAACAGAATATGATATACAGTACACTACCTAAAAAGCTATAAAGGGCAGTGTGCTAGCTGATCATCTGGCCCATCAAGTTATAGAAGATTATCAATCCATGAAGTTTGAATTCCCAGACGAAGACATCATGACATTGGACAACGGTGAAGAAATCAGGCCATATGACAGACCTGAACAAGGATCCCGATGGACCTTGTACTTTGATGGGGCATCCAATGCACTTGGTAACAGTATCAGTGTTGTACTCATATCTCTGGAAGGATGCCATACTCCTTTTACGGCCAGACTTTGCTTTAACTATACGAACAACATGGCAGAATACGAAGCATGCATCTTTGGTCTCAAGGATGCCATAGACTTGGGAATCAAATCTTTAGATATGTTTGGAGATTCAGCTTTGGTCATCAGTCAGATCAAAGGAAAATGGGACACTAAGCACCCAAACCTTATCCCTTACAAAGAACATGTTTTGACATTGTTACCATATTTCAAGCAGATTACCTTCGAGCATTTCCCGCGAGAAGAAAATTAGCTAGCAGATGCTCTAGCTATAATGTCATCTATGTTTAAACTTAATTGGGATAACGAGGCTCCCCAGATCACCATTGAACGAATGGACGAACAACACACTGTCACGAGATTAATACTGAAGAAGTAGTGGACCAACCTTGGTTTCATGAAGTCAAAAGGTATCTCGAGGCTCAAGAATATCCAGAAGGAGCTTCAGTCAATGACAAAAAGTTCTTAAGGAGATTCTCCGCTAAGTTCTTCCTAAGTAATGGCATCCTGTACAAACGCAATCATGATTCTATTCTACTCTGTTATGTGGATAAGGCTGAGGCTGAAAGGATTATGGTTGAATTGCATGAAGGTACCTTTGGCACTCACTCTAGCGGGCATACGATGGCGAAGAAAATTCTACGGGCAGGCTACTATTGGTCTACCATGGAAGCAGGCTGCTATCAGCACTCCCGGACCTGTCATAAGTGTCAAATCTATGTAGACAAGGTTCACGTGCCTCCGGTTCCTCTAAATGTCTTAACAGCTCATTGGCCCTTCGCTATGTGGGGAATCGATATGATTGGTGAGATCAAGCTGACAACCTCCAATAGACACCGTTTCATTCTAGTGGCCATTGACTATTTCACCAAGTGGGTCGAAGCAGCTTCCTTCGCATCCGTTACTAAGAATGTTATTGCCCGCTTCATCAAGCAGAATCTTATTTTCCGGTACGGTATCCCAGAAAGGATCATCACTGATAACGGTACAAACCTTAACAATACTATGATCACCGCCTTATGCAAGCAGTTCAAGATTCAACATCACAATTCATCCCCCTATCGGCCAAAGATGAATGGTGCAGTCGAAGCTGCTAATAAAAACATTAAAAAGATCATACAAAAAATGACAGTCACCTACAAGGACTGGCATGAAATGCTACCGTTTGCTCTCCACGGGTACCGTACCACGGCTCGCACATCAATTGGGGCAACACCTTATTCTTTGGTTTATGGCATGGAGGTTGTTCTACCCATTGAGGTTCAGATCCCCTCTTTGAGAATCATGAAGGACGCAGGTTTGAGTGAGGATGATTGGATTCAAACCCGACTTGATCAGTTGAACTTAATTGATGAAAAGAGGCTTATTGCTGTTTTCCATGGTCAGATGTATCAAAAACAGATGATCAGGGCTTTCAACAAGAAAGTCAGACGCCAGGTATATCAAGTTGGAGATCTAGTGATCAAGCGCATCATCTTTCCACAAAGTGATCCCAGGGGAAAATGGACTCCTACCTATGAAGGACCATTTGTAATCAAGAACATCTTTTCCGGTGGGGCAATGATTTTAACCACCATGGACGGCGACGACCTGCCACACCCTGCGAACATAGACATAGTCAAAAGATACTACACATAAGAGACCCGCTAGGTTGACACACCTAGGAAAAACAAGGGCATCCCGGCGAACCAAAAAGGTTCGGGTAAAAATTAGGGATAAAATAAAAAAAATTTATACACCCGGAAAGTTAAAAACCCGAAAGGGCGACTTGGGCAAAAAAGGGTTTCCCAGTGGATCGAAAACCCGAAAGGGCAGTCCAGGCAAAAGTTAGGGAATTAAAGCGTATGACTATGTCTCGTCGGATCACTTTAAGGACAATCTCTTCACTAACAAACTCAGAGCTTCTGATCAATTCAATCATCCTCGGACAAAGCAACAAATGGACAAGATATTCAGAGATATGAAGGCTATAGTAGAATGGGAACCCCATGGGATTATTACACATAACTATCTTTCTTTGTATAAATTTTTCTTATGACACCATCCTCTTACTAGGATGTCTGTCTCTTTTGTATAAAATACTTATTCAAAGTAAATACAAAGATATCTCTTTAAAGTGCAGAAAACCATTTGTCCTTTCCTTTTTTACACTTGTGTTTTTATTTGCAAAAACGTCCAATGATTCATTAATGAACATATGCATTTGAACATAATTACTGTTTACAAATAAACGAAATGGAAAAGAACGATTACTGACAGGTTAAAAGAATCGGAAAATGTCTTTAGGCTATGCCATGAACAATCCCTACAATACGTCATTAAGATCCCCAGTGGAGCTAAAATTTCCAACTAATAATCCCCAGTGGAAACCATTCAGTTTCTCCAAATTCCCCAGCAAGTTATTTGAAGCCTGGAAATCAACCAGATGACAGTTAACCATTGTTTCTCCCCAACCTAGGATAACTCCCCAGTAGAGTGGCAAGCGACCGAAACTCTTGAACTTTTTCCAAACAGGAATAAGCCTTTTTCCCACAGAGTTTTCTTGGTTCCCCAATAGAACAACGATTCCCATTGTTTAATCCCCAGTAGAAGTCATCAAAATTCTCTGGATTCCCCAAGCAGATTACTCAAGCAGTATATGGCATTGCTCACAACAGTATTTTTGTTAATACTCTAACTTCAAGACATGAAGAATCCACATATCCTTAGCAATCAAGGATTTATTTTCCTCAGTAATACAGCAAATCAGCTTACATGCACATACATTACATCCATATATCATAAACATTGATAAAGTACATATATTGCATCATACCTTTCATGCAACATAAATTTGTGTTTCAGCTAACATTTTACCCTTTTCAGGATAAGATTAATAGCTACCGTTTAACAATATGCAATCATGATACAGTACAGATACGCTCCAGACACGGAAGTCATTCTGTTACTCATTCAGATTCAGCTTTCATGATACAGTTCAGATACGCTCCAGACACGGAAGCCATTCTGATGCTGATTCAGGTTTAAACATCAAGATACGGTACAGATACGCTCCAGACACGAAAGTCGTTCTGTTACTCACTCAGATTCAAGTTCAGATACGCTTCGGATATGGATTCCATTCTGTTACTCATTCAGATTCAAGTTCAGATACGCTCCAAGACACGGTTGCCATTTTGTCACTCATTCAGATTCAAGTTCAGATACGCTCCAAGACACGGTTGCCATTCTATCACTTATTCAGATTCAAGTACAGATACAACTCGGATACGCTCCAGATACGGATGCTATTCCATTGCTCATACAGACTCAATCTCTAGATACAGTTCAGATACGGACACCATTCTGATACTCATTCTTTTGACTTACAACTTACAATTCAACAAACATTCTTGGATGGAATCTACAAGCCCATCTCCAACAAGATTCTATCACCTCTCCAAATGGCATCTTTAAGCCCATTCCCTCAACTACACCTTTGTCGAGTGCAAATTTATGGGCACTCTAGTGTCCAATCATCTTTTACCTTCGAGTCACGAACGACAAAGCTCGCCAATCTAACTCTTCAGGTTCAAGAAGATTGAACAGGGGCAGCTGTTGTACCCCAAAACTTTCCCTCTCATTTATCAATACTTTTCTCACAAGACTTCTTGGACTCAAGACAAGATTAGGTTTTGGTCAACTCAACACACCTCATCTTACACTAATAACCCAAAATTAGGGTTTGAGTTTGCACAAGGATTTTTGGACCACCAATGCTTCATGTGACTTTCATACATCATTTTCGACCCCTAATATTGCTCATGATAAGTTTCAAGCCTTGAACCACATTTCTGATCAGTCAATTGGACAGTTGACCTAAAAAATCAACTGTATTGGGGAAAAAGTCAACCATGGCCAATTTACAGTCAAACTTCATGATTTTTAATCCACATCAACATTTTAGACTCATATGTACCACTTGATCAAGTTTGGATCACAACTCCTCAAGAAATTTGATCAAATCATCAAAAGGGCAAAATGGTCAAAATTAGGGTTTTGACTGAGAAAGGGCAATTTCTGATTTTTAATCTAGCCAATGACCAATTGAGTTCAAACATGATTTCAAGGGTCCAATGGCATCATCTTGACCTAATTACATGGTTCAAAATATCTCAAGTTCATTGGATTGACAGATGAAATTTGCAGTAAACGGATCAAAAGTCAATTGTACACTGAAAGGTCAAACTTTGACTTTTTGGTCAAAATCAAGTGCCAAGGGTCATAATTCATCAAGATATGTCAAAATGTGAAACTTGTTGACCAAGAAAACTAAATTTGAAAATTAGGATTTTAATTTGAAAATTTTCATAACTTAGAATTTTTCTAAGTATACAAATTTTCTTATTTTTTCCCAACTTTTCACCACTTTTTCACCATGATGAATTTTGATTCAAGAAAAGTTCCCAACATGAAAGTTGTAGTCCTCCATGAAATATACAACTTTGCTTCACAAACTTTTCCCTAAAGATGCTTGGATCTCAAGTTATGAATTTATGAACATAGGGCCATGAACTAAATAACTTAGTGAAATTTTGCCCTAATTTAGGCAGGTTTTGGACCCAACTTCATGGAAACTTTTCACCTAGTTCCAAGAGGTATATCAAAATGCATTTCAAATATGGATTATAGAGCAAATTGCAAGCTTTCCAAAATGTCCAAGAACTCTCCAAGATCATTTTTGAGTAGGGAGAATCAAAGAAGGGAAGTTGGCATTTTCTCACTTTTGTTCAAGCCATTTTCACATAGAATCAAGTTGAAAATACAACCTATGCTGGTTATATCTTGCTTTACAGGTCCTAAGCTTGTTATACACTCCATAATTAAATGCATACTCAGAAGCTAAAGCCTTTATCTTTTCTTTTGAAGCTTTACACAAGATGTATTTCCATTTTTGGCCAAAAGGTTACAATGGCATTTTCATAAAGGGGAACTTTTGCAACTTTGTCAATCTTGAGCATTGAACCTGTCCCCTTGATGCATACAAACTCTACAGCACTCAAGCAAGTTGTACAAGCTCATACCAACCCTAAGCAAGCTGGTACAAGCATGTGAAGCATGGGTCTTGTCACTTTGCTTCAAGTACAAGAAAGTTGGCAAAAAGGCTAGCATTGATAGATCTGTTGGGAAGCTGACTTTGGATCACTTCTATACAAATATACAAACTTGGTACAAGGCATAACACGTTTTGTTTGGACTTGAAACTCTCTAAAACTCAAAAACACCAAAATTCTGCCAAAACAGAGTTTCTGCAAAAGCAGAGCCAACTCTCATTTGGCTCGTGCGTTTTGTGTTTAATCAACTCAAACATTTCATACACTTGATAACTAATCAATCCAAGCCATTACCATGGTTCTGTAACCCCTGTTTCAGCATCTGCCATTTTCAACTTGGAAGCTTGCAGTTGGACTTGGTCAGAGAGTTCCAACCATCCTCAAAGCAAGAAAAGCATTGGAATAGGTTCAGGGAAGTTCAAGGAAGCCTAAACAATCACCAGGCCTCCATTAAAGTCCCTACATTGCCCTACTCGATTCCAGCTGAAGGAGGTATTTTCTTAAACTCTATCTCTCTGAATAGACAACTTCAAGCCACGATTTGTGAAGAAAAAATGTAGCTCTCATCATAACGAAGATGTACATATCATTACTTTTCATTTATATTACTTGTGCTAAGAGAATTTGAAGATTGAAAACTCTGAAAAAATTAGGTCACGAATTAGGGGTTCAAAAATTCTCTTTGATCTTTAAGAGTTAGATTACATAATTTATATGGTTGGAATCGTGAGCTCAAATGCCACATTTTTCATGTTATGAGTTTTTGTTTTTATGCAAGCATAAGCAAGTTACAGGTTTGAACATGGAAGCGTGAAGAAGAGAGTGAAGGACAGGGATGAAGTCTGGTTCTGGGCTTTTTGTGCTTTGGCCTTTTTGTTTTCACTAAACCCACCCCCCTGACTTGCTATTACACCCCCCTTGACTAGTTTTTTTTATATTTTTGTATTTTTTTTCATATTTTCATATTTAATACTTTTGTTTATTTTTTCTAAATGATAAAAAAATACCAAAAAATGATTTATTTATTTTCACACTTTTATTTTATTTTTTTTATTATTTTCTCACATGAAAAATAGTTTATTTTGATAAATAGAATTTATTTTCTTAAATAACTTATAAATATAATTAAAAGTACTTAATATTTTTATTATATATTTTATACTCATAAATACTTATTTTTACACATATTTAATTTTTAATATTTACATATAATATTATTTATTATTTTCTTATACAAATAAAATGTACAAAATAATAGTATGAAACATTATTTTCTTTTAAATGAAAATTAGGGTTTAATCCCTTTCAAAAAGAATTAATTATATTTTTCCTTATTTTTAGTTTTAAGTTAAATATCCTTTTATACAAAAACAAGACATAAAAACATTTTTTTAAACATAAACATTGCATTGCATTTTAAATATTTGTCTTATATTTATTTAAATTCGCGCATATTCGATTTGGTTGTAATAATATATTTAGTTTTATATTTGTGTAAATCCCCATTCAAACTTGTATTCCCCCCTCCCATAAAAATTGTTGTAATAGTCTAGTATATTTATATTACGCAATTTATCTCTTTATACCATGATTAGTAATTAGGGTTTGCATGACAAGAACAAAAACAAAGCAAAATAGAAAACCCTAAATGCAAGACAAAAGCATGAAAATGATACACTTTGCACACAAACACCCTTAGGGTTTCTCCCACTTGGTTGCCTAAAATAAAATGGCCATGTTACGCATGCGGAGTATCTTGGCAAAACAAAACAAGTATAAGATCATAGTCCCTCGATGACGCTATTCAAAAGGTTTCCTAAACAAAATAATCTTGGACCCTCAAAAATGCTAAGATACTTGGCAACATTGCTATCATGGTTATACGATGACCCACGCCCATTCCGTTTACATCCAAAGATAGGGTTGCTTACCAAATCAATGGTAAGTCAACAATGTCAGAAGAATAAAAATGCACAAGAAAGACATTTGAGTAGGTAGATAGCTTCTAAGTTACTTGCTCCATTTCAAAATAATCCTTGCTATTTTCAAAAATAAACACATACACATTTCAAAACATCTTACAAAACATTGAAAACATTTTCAAAAGACAAACATCTCTGTATACATTCTTACGAACGAGAATCATTACAAAGATTGCCTAAACAAATGCCTCTTTTACAAAATACTTTCAAAACCACACCAAACACCATTTTAAGCAAAACAAAGAAAGTGATCTAAGCAAGTAACTAAGAGCCCATGGAAAACCATGGATGAAAAGGGTGCTAGCACCTTCCCTTTTCATAATCTACCCCCCCCCCCCCCCCCCCCGAACTCAAGAAAACATCTCAAAGGTCTTTCCTGTACTTTTTTACCTTTCCTTTTGGATAAAAGAAAAGTCGGTGGCGACTCTTTCTAACCGCGACATTTGCGATAAAACACAAAACCTCAAGTCAGTTCTCCCACCGTATCACAAAGACCATATCAGACAAAGAAGTAGAGGTACTGTTGAGCATGTGTTAGAGATAAGGACCTCATAGTGTACCCATAAACGAATCAATCAGTTCACGATCTAAGAGAGGAGGTTGGACCCTTGTAGCCAGTTCACGCCACCTTTGGGCGTACTCTTTGAATGACTCTTCAGATTTCTGAATCATCCCTTGAAGCTGAGTGCAGATAGGAGCCATGGAATTATTATAATGGTAATGTTTCAAAAAGGAGTCAGCAATTTCTCTCCAAGTACTGACATGAGTTCTTTCTAGTTGCATATACCAGTCCAACGGTTCCCCTGTCAAGCTATCTTGGAAGAAGTGCATGAGTAACGATTTGTTTTCAGTATAGGCCGCCATCTTGCGACAGTAAGAATGAAGATGAGTCTCTGGGCAGGAGGTGCCTTTATATTTGTCAAAATCAGGAACCTTGAATTTGGGAGGAATAACTACCCTAGGCACGAGACACATTGCAGCAGTATTGAATCCCAAAGTCTTAATACCCTCCATGGCTTTGAGACGCTCTTCGAGAGCATGGTACATTTTTAGTTTCAGCAACTCCAGCGGCAAGATTCACGTGGGATTCATCAAGATCAATGATGTCGTGATGATCATCAACATCATTCCAAGGAACTCCAATAAGTATCTCTACATTTGCATTATCATTCCTTCCATTTGCAGAAGTGGAGGGGGAAGTAGTAGTGAGCTTGGCAACACTTTGATGAAGCTCTTCTTGACCCTTGATAATAGCATGAAGGGTTTCCATAAACTGATCCATGCAAGTGCCCATGGTGTCCATATCTCGGTGGAGAGCATTCTGATTCTCTTAGAAAAGATCCATAAGTCTTCGCTGGTTGCTTCTTGTACGGTAAGGATGTGGAGAAATCGTCTTTTCTGTTCGCTGAAGTCTGATGGAAAAAGGGACCCCAATAAGTTTTTGTTGTGAGTAATGAATATACAATAGCATGACTGAATGTTTTATCTTCATTTCTGAGAAAATCCAAAGACTCGTCTGTTTATTTATTTATTTTTATTTTCATTTTTGAAGAGCTCGACCAACGAGACTTTTCTTTGGAATTCCTGAGATATGAGATGTATATACATGATGGTATGATGTCATGGTATGCTATGGCATGAGATTTCGACTCCACATATTCTAGATAACCACTGTGTAGTCCCTTGCATAAGCTGAAAGTAAAAAGTCTGATGTCACAGGCATGGAGTCAAAGTAACCACCCAAAAGGTATGTACTAGAGGTTCATCACCTGCCAGAAAAGTTTCTAGGTAAACCTTAAAGTTTACGCTCTTCCTTTGGATATTACGGATGTCCCAATTACTCGGTAATCACTAATATTCATAGGTAAAACTCGTCCGAGTGCAGCATCGCGTGAAAACTATTTTCGGATTACTCTGTTATAGTCTCTGCACTACACCTAAAATGGCCAGGATGGGTTGATGGTTCTACGGCTCTCAGCTTCTCTGGTTCCCAGGTCGAAAGCAATAATGTCTTCCCAATTACTCGGTGAATAATGCTACTTTCAAGGGGACCTCCACTGAGTGAGGGATTTTCATGCCTCCTTCTTCGGGATTACTCCCTCAAAGTTAGCATGACTATACCGCCCGTTCTAATCCTAGGTGTAACCCAAGTCCGGGTATAGGACTTATCAAATGTAATCACCCAAACCAACACCATAAAAGAAATAACATATCCAGAATATGTGAGTAGCAACAATATAATGCAATATATACAATAGAATACAACAAAGCAATAAAGAAATAAAACAGTAAAGCAAAAAAAATCAAATAAAAAACACCTAAAGAGACAAATAAACAAAACTAGGAGAGACTCGCAAAAAAGTCCCCAGCAGATTCGCCAGCCGAAGCTACCGGCAAAAAACACAGAGCTTCCACCGAACTTTATTTATCCCGAAGGAAGGGGAAATATCGAGAAAACCACAAGAGGATGCATAAGATGATCTTGCAACCAAGAGAAAGGGTAAGGAAGTCGGTTATGCAAGGGGAAGGTATTATCACCCCTCACATCCGTTGTACACAACGGGGTCCATTTTGTTTATTTGCTTCTAAGGGTGTGTTTATCTATAACTATACTTGCTTAAGGGAAAGAAAATGGTTTTTTATTAGTGCGTTCGTGAGGGTCTCATAACCCTTTGCCTACGTACCAAGTGAAGGAATCATAACACCATAGTTCTTCTAGAAAATTTTGGTTTATTGGTGTTATTTAGTGGGCGACATTAACGCATGCATTCTAGCAATAGGCACAGCCTGTATCGCAGTAGAACAGAGATAACATGCCCATTTGGGGGAAGCTTTGATTGGTTAAGTGTTTTGCGAGTTTTAAAATGAAATCGAATAAAGATTAAATGTTTTTGGATTTCTTGATTTGTGAACGAGAAGTTTTAATTTAATCACCAAAAAAGTCAAAGGGGAAGTCTACCCTAATGTTTTTATGTACAAAGGGACCTAAAGTTGAATGTTCGAAAGGGAAATTTCTAACCTAATTAGTTATCATGTGTAGGTTGATTCTAAAGTCTAATTCAACACGAAACAGTCAAAATGAATTTAATTGCTTCATGGAATCACTTAAGGGGACATATTACCGACAATTAACCAAGCAATCAAATAAAACAAAATAACAGAAATACAAAGCTAATATTTTTTTAATGATTTTATCAAGAAAATAAATGTAACTAAGAATGATTAACTAAACTAAAACAATATAAAAAAACTCACAAAGATTAAAAGAAATTAAATTAAACTAATCCAATTAATAAAATTAACTAATAAAAAATTTGAGAGTTAAAATAATTTAAGAATTAAACTAAGTAGGTAAAACCAAAGAGTTAAGAAAAATAAATAAAAACTAAACTAATTACTAAGAAGTTGTGAAGAAAAAAATATGGGATGATGGTGTATCAATTCATATTGGGCTTAAGGACAGAACCAAACAGCAAGACCCTAGTATTTAAAAAAAATAAGGCAAATAAAGAAAACAGGTTGGGCTAGACCGGGTCAGAGCGTGCGGACCCAACAACCCACTCAAGAACATAGGTTAAAAACCGTAACAACACACAGCCAGTGCCTCTTTCCCAAAACACACCCTTCTTCTTTCTAGCAGTAATCGAGCCTTCCTCTTCGTCTCTTCGCCCTCTAACTGATTCCATGTCTTATTCAGTGCCATCAACTTCTTATCCTTTGATTGAAGGACAACAGGAACGAGCGACATCCTTCAAATCCATATTCTGATTACAATGAGCAAGTATCACACGTTGGTAATCCATCAGCTTTACGAACGCCTTACCTTAGATTTCCTAGCCGTATTCCTCGCTGAGTCCCGACAATGAGATAATGACTATAAGCTTCAGACCTCTTCTCTTTTTTATTCAATTTATCCTTTTGCGAATGCTTCTGGAACTGTGAAACAAAATATTGGTTTTTTGCTCATGCAGGTCCAAAGGTTGATTCGAGGTCACCTCGAGTGTGAGTTTGATGATAATGAGGACGATTGTTTGACAATGCCTGTTTGTTGCTTACCACTCCAAGATAAGGTTAATTGTGATGCACGGTTTTGAGGGAATATGAAGAATGTTGGTTCAGCAGATTTTTAGCAAAGATAAATCTTATGGTATGAGTTTTTATGTGAAAACTATGGACTAATAAGTTTGTTTTCTTACAGTCTTTCAACAGAAAAAAATTAGTTCATGAATCCCTTAGGTCTGGTTGCAATAACAATAATTAATTATTCTGTTTTTTGGTTCAACCATTATTCAGTCGTGATTACATGATTATTTTTAATTCCAACTCAAGAAAATGGATACCACATAGGCAATAGAAATCTTACCTGCAATCTCCTTGAAGATGAAAAACAGAAAAACCAGAGATGAGATTCCAGTCATGTACAATTGTTCTTTGATACTTGATGCCAATCTTCTTCTTCTTTGTATTTCTATTCTTTCGAATTGATGACAATAGAGGTTTTACAGTTGCAGGTTCTTTGTACTTCTTCTTCTTTTTCTGATTGTTACTCCTCTAACTAATGTGTGGAAAATCTCATCTTTCTTTGTTGTGACAGAACTTTTAGTGAGTGGCTTGTTGAAATTTTTATTCCTTTTTTGTTAACAGTAACAAGGTTATAGAATGAAACAAGTTGGGGGGGGGGGGGGGGGGGGAGGTGAGTTGTTTATGCAGGTTATGGTTAATGAGAGGGTTGCTAGAGGTTTTGATGCTGTATATTTGGGGACTGATCTATCAGGGGTTTTTATGGTGTAATTTTTTATCAGATTCCTCCTCCTTCTTGCTGTCATTGTTGGCTCTTTTTATAGTGAGATAAGGGTGGAAATTGGGGGGGAAATGTTTGAGAAATTTGAACATTTTGTATGTTGTCTTGTGCTTTCTTTGGTACAGTTTTTGTTGGTCATTTTGGGTAATTTAGGAGCAGGTTTTAGAGGTTTATGGATAGGTTATACAGGGATGTTTTGACATTTTTTTTGGACTGGTTTGGAGCTGGATTATATGTAGGTTTGGCACAGATTTTGGTATGTTCTGTTTGGCTTTGTATGATGCAGGTTTTACAGGCTGTTATGTTTCGGGTGACATCTTTCCAACCCTATTATTTTCCTCTTTTTTTATCTATGATGTAGAACTATTGCTGCTTTTCTTATTTTCTAAAGGGTTTGTTAATTTAGGAAAATGATGATACATTTAAGGTTTTGCCTACTTGATAGCTTTTCAGTTTTTGTGAGTTGCTGTTGTTTTGTTTGGTTATGGTTGTTGTGCTTTCCAGTTTTGCTGCTGTTTTTTTGGTAGTTTTGCTGCTGTTTTGGGTTTTATATTTGCTGCTTTGCTTGCCAGTTTTGCTGTTGTTTTTTAGTTTTATATTTGGCCAGTTGGGACTGTTTTTTTTTTTTCCTTTTGTGAACCAAAACTCAAACTTTGTGATTTGCAAAAAAGGAGAAATAAGTACATGATTGAAAACAATCCCTTTGAATTTCTGATTCTGAATACAAACCTTAATGATGAAATGAAAATTCTCTCTTAACAATTTGTTCTTGTTTGGAATTTTATTTAAATATTGATGGTTTTCTAACTCTTTCCTCCTTTCTCGTTTCATGAGAAATGAGGATTGGATGGCAAAAGCAAGGTAGAAAGATGAAGAGGTTGTGGCTAGCAAGAAGCTTGGAATTATTTTGAAGAAGATGAAGATCTTGTAGAATAGCCTTAGGAATTGGAATGTAACATTATTCTCTTGAATGTATCTTTTGTTTGTAAGAAAAACTTGTGTACGACTTTCTTGTATGAATACGACAATGTCTTGTAATCCAACAACTTTGAATTCAAATAAAAGCTTCCTTTAATTTAAATTCAAATTTGAAATCTTCCTCTTTGAATGTTCCCTCTCAAGAGTTCATGTTGAATAATGACTTAGAGACTTGATCATAACTTGCACCTACACCTTGAATTCTGAGAAATCCTTATGATACATGTGCATTAAGAAACTTAAATGAATACTTTCCAAATCATATCTTCAATTCTTAATGGAAACTTAACTTCCATCTTAACAACGACTCGCACTTCGTGCAATAAATACTTGAGATGCCTTGACTGGACGAACAACAAAATGACAAACGATTTGAATGCATATTGAAGATGAAGATAAGATTTGAAGCACGTAAGAATATCTTTGATGAATAACAATTGACGAATTAACAACCTCAAACACCAGGCTAAAACCTTGTTCCTCTTAAACTTGATCTCGAGTTGTCTTTGAAGAAGATGAAGAAAACATTTCACAATACCCAGGGATCTAAAACCCTAGTTTGTTGATGAACAATAGAGAAATAAACCCTAATCCAGGCTCTGATGGGTTTGAATGAGAAACAACTTTGTAACTTGATGAGAAAGAAATCTATGATAACCACATTTTAAAACTTGATTCCACATAGTCCACTGTTCAAGAACCAGATGAAACCGCCCTTAATTGATGAAGGGACCTCAAAACCAACATGAAACCCTAGTCTTGCACAAATACTGCTTCTTGAAACAAAGTGACTTATTCAATGAAATGCATGATATGCAAATGAACTAGTGAAAATGATGTAGATGAAATGCGAAGTCTATGCCAGACAAAAGTAAAACAGGTAGGGAAACTTTAGGGCATGACACATATCCTTTAAAGAATATGCACAACGGTGGAGAGAATTGGCATACCAAGTGCAACCACCGCTCTCATAGGAATAACTTGTTGATTTGTTCATGGATACTCTTCAAACCTTCTACTATGAGAAGATGATAGGTTGTGTGTCCTCAAACTTTTTTAACTTGGTGATAGTTGGAGAACGCATCGAGAGTGGCCTCAAAAGTGGAAAATTCCAAGATGTTTTGAGTAGCCAAACTGATGAAAAGGAATCCCTTTACAGTTCCCAAGAGGAATAAGAGAGTGTATTTGATACAATTTCAGAAAATTTCCAACCTCAATAAGCTCATAATTCGAACAATCGGTATCAACGTCAGAATCGATAAGCTCGAAATCCAAATGATCATCATCGACATCATAATCAACATAGGCCTCTGAAGAACCAAGAAGGAGAGACTCGTTAGTTCGACCCAATTTTAACGAGATATAGTCAATTATGGTATCATCTGATCCAAACTTCATCGATAACTCCTAGAAAGACTAGATCCTTGAAGTCATTTCCTCCTTGGTACGAACCAAGGGCCCAATGTGAGTTTCATGATGGATTAGTGCGACACTCGATCGAGGAGTGCAATACCTTCAAAGAAGTGGTAAGAATTTGATCGACGACAAATTGTTGACTTTCGATGGAGATATCCCTCATATGGTGGAGCACTCGTGACCTTGATAGATGTAAATACTTCAGGAATATTTTCTTTAAAGATAGTGAATCCAACAGGAGAGCTCATACTTGTTGCTGATTAGTCACTAGGCCACATTTCTTTCTATTTGAATTTTCCTTTAATTGCATTGTCTGTTGCTTTCAAACTTTGTTTGTAGTTTCATGTTAATTTTAATGAAATGAGCATTGCAATTTTTTGATTTAATTCATTTTCATTTACTGATGTCTTTTCAAAAAAGGATATATCTCCTGTTTACTTTCTTTATCAAGCTTTTGTTAATGCAAAGATTTGAGGGAGGATGATGAAAACAAAATACCCATAACTACTGTTGGTATGCTTTCAAATAAACTTTGCTGATGATGTACATACATTGTTTTAATTACCAAAATCTGGAGAAATAAGGAAGTTAATCCCTTGTTAACCCCTTTGATCCTAGAAGTTAGAGTTTCTTTCTAGACAGAAAAACCTACAATCTAAATTTGGGGATGGGTAGTTATCAGTTAATTTGGATGTGCATTCAAATACTAGAGAAATCATTCAAGACACCTTTCAATAGAGGTTGCAATCAAGCTTTCCTTCACACAAATCAAAGAAGTGTCGAAGATGTCTTCCAAATCAAAAGTGACGATGATGGTTCTCCATAATCATTAAGCCAGACATTCACAATCTTTCCAAAAAAAGATAATGAAATGAAAAATAAAAGAAAATTTCCGCTAAGTCAAAACCTATGAAGGAGATTTAGGCAAAAACTAGGGCATCTTGCTGAATGTAATCTCAAATGAAACAGTTCAGGCAAAAGTTAGGGATTACAAATTCAAAAGAAAGAGCTCGCTAATCCTCAACAAATACAAAAATGAGTTGACTAAAGTCCTCAACAAAAAGATAACAAAATATTGTATTAAGAAGTGACTTCCATCTCAAAAATCCCTTGGTTTCTGAGCCATCATCATTACTATCACCAGTAAAATTCCAAAATCTCTTGGAACCTGAATACATAGTCTGAATTAACTGAACGTAGGACTGAAGATCGTCATGAAGAATGGGTGGCTACAAATAAACTTTGAGACTTTATCCTTTGTTTCATAAACCATGGACCAGACGACGTTTCAACCCAAAAGACCTAATCGAGACGGGGTTTATTTTGAAAGCATACTACGTCAAGGTTGCGTAAACTGAATCCTAAGGTTTTTGCAAATCATCTGTCTTGGTACCATGCATTTGTTTTCTCTTTCACTGTGAATGTCTAAACCATCGTGTTTTGACCACTGTTTCATTTGCTATACATCGATAACATCATTCCAAAAATGATGTTGATTTCAAAACTTTTGCATGAACTTTGCATTAAAATTACTATGTCTGAATGAACAATTTTTCTTGCATACAAGCACTCCTCATCAAGGAAGTTCAAACAGTCAAGAAACTTGGTCATTGATCCTATCAGGGGAAAGTATCTTCCTGATCCTGTTGTAAATCAGTTCAAGATTTGTTGCTCAGTGCAAGTTATTCTCAAAATTGGTTAACCAAAAGATCATTTACAAGAATCATACTAGGGAAAGAAAAGCTACGTGTGGTCAAGTCTTCTCCAGACTTCAAGCTGATCAAGCATATCCTACAATGTTTCATCAATCGTTGAGTTTGTAGCAAGTGTTGGGAAACTGTGGTAGCAACACATCCCATAACCTTTCAATCAAGAAAACCAATATCTGCTTACCTTGAAAGTTCAATCTCAATTGGCACATATACATGCATTGATTGATCATTATATCTCAAGCATCATGCCATGTGTAGTATATCCATATGTGTGGAGAACTAAGCCAAGTAGCCATTACATTTCATACATCAAACAAAATACATAATTGTGATACGGTGGTAGAACCGATTGTTAATACTGGTTTTGCGTTTGTGTTCGCAAATGTCGCGGTAAGCAAGAGTTGCCATCGACTTTTCTTTTATCCAACAAAGGAAAGGGTGAAAAGAACAGAAAAAGACCTTTTTTCGAGAGTTTCTGAGTAAGGGGGTAGATTATGGAAAGGGAAGGTGTTAGCACCCTTTCCATCCGTAGTTTTCTACGGGCTCTTAGGTACTTGCTCATTTTTGAAAATTGCTTTCGTGTTTGTGTGAAAAAGTTTTTGTTTGAAAATGCCTTAGTGTGGCGATTCGCTTTATGATAACCCTTGTATCAGTCCTCAAGGGTGTGATAAAGCGTCTTGAAAACTTTGTTTGAAAAGTGCTTGAAAGTGTGGTGTGTAAGAAGAATTGTTTGAGCAAGTACCTAACAGTTATCTACCTACTCGAAAAAAAGTATGTTCTTTTCCTCTTATCCTTTAGACGGTGTTATCCTACTATTAGTGAGTAGGTAACCCTAGTCGTTGGATGTTGAGGTACTATCGAAAGGGACATAATGGTCATTGAAGGCAACATCTAAGGATACCTTAGCATTTCGAAGGGGCTATCATCATAAGATCATTTCTCGTAGGAAAATCGTGGGATAGTAAGGGACTATGATCTTTTATGATGACCTTGAACTGAGGGGTCTTTGCTAAGGTATCCCTATGTTCGAGGGACATGACCACTGTTTCCGAGGCAACAATTGAGGTATACCCTAAGGGTGAAAGTGTGCAGTAGTGTGCTTTTTTCAGATATTTTATCTTGCCTTAGTGATCTAAGATTAGTTGATTAGTTCTTTCCATACACGCCTAATTTACTAGCAGTTTATATACAGATATATAATGTAGTGCGAATAGTAAAACCTACGGCTATTACAAAGTTTTGGGGCAATTATAATTATATTTGACTGAAAATGTAAAATGCGGAAATTAAGACCCTAATTAAGCTATTACAAACCGGGCACAGTTACATAATTAACAAAAAAATTCTAAAGTAAATAAACGCGCGCATGAATTGAAAATACGTCTAAAATCCTAAGTGAAAGGATTTTTTTTGTTTTTTTTGTTATGAAAAGAAATTGAATTAAAAATCCTAAGTCTATTAAATTTTAGTTTTTTTTAAGAAAATATTAAAATTATTAATTAATTAATTGACAAAATTAATTTAATA
This sequence comes from Vicia faba, assembly GCA_948472305.1. Taxonomy (NCBI): domain Eukaryota; kingdom Viridiplantae; phylum Streptophyta; class Magnoliopsida; order Fabales; family Fabaceae; genus Vicia; species Vicia faba. The sequence continues at coordinate 694,883,421 of OX451735.1, forward strand.
TAAAAAGCTAAGCCTAGTTTTTTTAATGTTTTTTTAATGTTAATTAAAGCTTAGAAGAAGTAAGAACAAGCAACCAGAAGAAAGGACAAAATCGAAAGATAAGAACAGTAAATGAAAAGAAAGCATTCTTGGAAGTAAGGCCTGGATCGAAGAGGCTTGGGTTGCCTTTCGATCCAGAGGGTTGATCGAAGACCTCGTTCGAGGGTCTTGGGGGTGCTAGATCTGCAAGCAAATTCGTTAGAAATTGAAAATGCAAGGCCTGAGATTCGAACCTTGGTCCCTTCGATTGCACGAATTCCCTTTCACCACTTGAGTTGCTTGCTCATTCGAAATACATGACACCTGCTTTTGGTCCTGCAAATTAGTTAATTTGAAACTAAACAAAACAGAAAACATCACATTCGAAATCAATCCCTGAACCCGGATCTGGGTTTGTTTCGGTTTGCCATAGCCGGTATCATGGGTTTCAAAAGTAACCAGCTTTGAAAAACTCTATTCATGGTGTTCGAACGTATGAACACTGCAACTTGCATACACTTTGTTAAATCACTCACAAATAATAACAAAAACTATGAACATGCAATCATGAGTCTAATTTAAGATTAAGTGGGATTGAACATTTTTACCACTGGAGGCGCCTAGATCTGCAGTCCTGGGTGTGAGATGGTTGGGGCACGAATGAGTGTATGTCTGTGTGAACTCCAAGAACACGATCGAAGTGTTAACCTGGACGGAAGGTGCCTGCAATAGAGTTTTGACAACTTTGGAATTTGATGCTATTTTCTAGACTTTCATGGGGTAGGCTGCGTTTTCTTCTAAGGCAGTCTCTGTGTGTCTCCGTGTGTCTTTTTCTCTGAGATTATGAGGTTTATATAGACAAGGGAATTTAGGTCAACATTTGTGTATCAAATCTTGGTCCATTATGATGAAGAGATTTGATTTGATTTCTTCATAAAAACTTGCTATATTTAATTCAATCAAGTGCCAGTCTACTTTCATGCATTACTGCCAGCCTGTTATGAGTTGTTTGGGCCTCCAATATGATGGAAATCGAAAGTTGGCATGCCCCTGTAGATCCATTTCCCTTCGAATTTTTTCTCTTCGAAGGCTCTGAACTCTAATTTGAATTGCACTAGCTTTGATGTCATGGCTCCTTCGATTGAGCCACCCTCTGCTTCGATTGCTTGATTTGAAAAGAATCACTCTGGTCGAATTAGCTCTTGTGGAGTTAGGAACAAACAAGGAAAGAATTTGGCCTTTAACTCAGGAATTGAATCCACGATCAACATTGAATTCTTGCCATATTTGTAAGGAAAACAAGCCATTTTTAACTTTGGGTGAACCTGGACAGGTTAGGATAGGTGTTTTGTTCGAATTTGGCTTAAGGATTTCATCATGGTTGCTTCGATTAAGTCTCAAGTTTTTCTCTCTCCGATGGCTTTGAACTTGGTCCAATCGAAGCATTATCTTATTAACTAATCAAAGTGTTGTTCTACACTCCTTGATGGCTCTAAGTTTTGATTTGAATTGCCCAGAACTCCCCTCATCAGAAAATTTGTTTTCTTTCGAAGGCTCTGAATTCAAATTGCACCAACTTCGTTATCACGGCCCCTTTGATTAAATCTTAAGCCTTTCTCCCTTCGATGGCTCTGCATCTTGATTTGAATTGCACATATTCTCAGCATCAGAGCTTCTACCATAGTCTGCATATAGGCTCAGAGTTATCCTCTCCAATCTGCATGAATTCGAATGCCCGTCATCAGAGCTTCTAGAACCCTCTTAGTTCTTGCCCTTTTTAATCTCATTTTCTCTAACTTGGACAATCAGAATATCACCCTGTTGATATGCCAATCGAAACATCCCTTGGTTAACATGCTTGTCGAAGCTTCCTTGTTTGAGATGCTAAATCGAAGGATCCCTTGCCATGCCAATCGAAAGTCTTGGCTCGGGGTGTCAAACGAAAGGGTCTTTCAGAATGCCAATTGAAGGCCTTAACACAATGCCAATCGAAAGGCTTTTCATGAGGCTAATCGAAAGGCCTTGTATCCATGCCAATCGAAGCATTTTTTGGAATGTCAATCGAAAGGCTTGGCCATAATACCAATGGAAGGGCATTGTCCATGCCAATCGAAAGGCTTCTTCAGAATACCAATCGAAGGGTCTTTCAGAATGCCAATCGAAAGGTACTTAAAACACCACTCAAAAAATTTCTTTTTCCTTAGGCAAGGGTTTATGGTCAACCATGTAGGGGTAAGACCTTGGGAAACATGAGAGGGAAAATTTGGGGTACAACAGCTTCCCCTGTTCAATCTTCTTAAAGCTGAAGATGTGGATTGGTGTGTCTGCCTTTCGTGATCTGAAGGTGGAAGATGATTGAACACTAGAGTGCCCAGAAATTTGCACTCGTTTGAAGTGATACTGTTGGTGAATGATATCAGGAATGGGCTTACAGATGCCATTTGGGAAAGATGATAGAAGATTGTCGGAGATGGGCTTAAATATGCCATCCACGCAACATGACGGAGAGTCATCAGAGATGGGCTTAAAGATGCCATTCAGATGAATCTTGATTTCATGAGATATTCCTTGGTGGGAATCCCTATTCCTGTTGTTGAGGATGACTCTGTTTAGGAATGTTGATCTTTGTCTTGGAAAATAGAGTTTAGGGGCTTCAGTTGTCCATTACTCTACTAGGGAGTTATCTCTTGATTGAAGAGACAGAAGTGGACTGCTATCTGGTCAGGATCCAGGCTTCACAGAGACTTGTTGAGGATAATAAGGTTGACTGTTATCTGGTCGTATTCCAGCGACTTAATAGGGAAATGAGATTGAGCTGTTATCTGGTCGTGCTCCGGTCTTTGCAGTTTCTTTAACTGGAATAGAAATCAGAAGAATCTTAGGATCGATTTGACTTAACTAGAGAAAGGTCTTGAGTTGTCTTTAACTGGAATAAGAATCAGGGAGATCTTAGTGGCGATATGACTGAACCAGAGAAGGTGTTTAATCAACTTTGACTGGAACGACGATCAGAAGACTCTTAGGATCTATTCAACTGAACCAGACAAAAGTCTTGGGTCAATCTTCAACTAGAATAAGAATCAAGGAGATCTTAGTGGCGATCTGACTGAACCAGAGAAGGTTTCTAATTAACTTTGGCTGGAACGGAAATCAGAAGAATCTTAGGGTCGATTCAACTAAACCAGACAAAATTCCTTGGATATCTTTAACTGGAATAAGAATCAGGGAGATCTTAGTGGCGATCTAACTGAAGCAGAGAAGGTCTTTTATCAACTTTGACTGGAACGACAATTAGAATAATCTTAAGATCGATTCAACTGAACCAAACAAAAGTCTTGGGTCAATCTTCAACTGGAATAAGAATTAGGGAGATCTTAGTGGCGATCTGACTGAACTAGAGAAGGTATTTAATTAACTTTGACTGGAACGGAAATCAGAAGAATCTTAGAATCGATTCAACTGAACCAGACAAAAGTCTTGGGTCAATCTTCAACTGGAATAAGAATCAGGGAGATCTTAGTGGCGATCTGACTGAACCCAGAGAAGGTCTTTTATCAAATTTGACTGGAACGATAATCAGAAGAATCTTATGATCGATTCAACTGAACTAGACAAAAGTCTTGGGTCAATCTTCAACTAGAATAAGAATTAGGGAGATCTTAGTGGTGATCTGACTGAACCAGAGAAGGTCTTTAATTAACTTTGACTGGAACGGAAATCAGAAGAATCTTAGGATCGATTTAACTGAACCAGACAAAAGTCTTGGGTCAATCTTTAACTGGAATAAGAATCAGGGAGATCTTAGTGGTGATCTGACTGAACATGAGAAGGTCTTTAATTAACTTTTACTGGAACGAAAATCAGAAGAATCTTATGATCAATTCAACTGAACCAGACAAAAGTCTTGGGTTAATCTTAAACTGGAATAAGAATCAGGGAGATCTTAGTGGCGATCTGACTGAACCAGAGAAGGTCTTTAATTATCTATGACTGGAACGGAAATCAGAAGAATCTTAGGGTCGATTCAACTGAACTAGACAAAAGTCTTGGATCAATTTTCAACTGGAATAAGAATCAGGGAGATCTTAGTGGCGATCTGACTGAACCAGAGAAGGTCTTCTGAGAACTTCGTTCTGAGGAAGATAATGAAATAACCTTTCATCAGGCGTAGCTTTTGAGAACACTACCAGGTCACATAAGTGGCCGGCGGTATTTATTGATTTAATATTTTACCTAAACAAGGTAAAGAGTTAGTCATATGCAATGTCGTGATGTATGAAATGCATTGGCGCTATTCTCAAAATAAATGAGATTATGTTGTATGCGATATATATGTCTCTGCCATGATGTATGAATATGGAACGCTATTGTGATGTTTCTTAGTTTGGGGAAGTAAATCCCAGACTGCTGCTGGAGAGTATAAGGAAGATGAATTCTTCGTTTCCGCTGGGGATGATGAATGGATGTAATTTGTCGGGGATTTCCTCTTCCTGTTTGAGGATGTTCTTATGGGGATTGACTATGCTTGAGAATAAACTCTAGGGAGGGAGATGATGCTTGGTTGAAAAGATTTTACCGATGTGGAGAAATAAACTCTGTTAGGGAATAGACTTCCGCAGTTTGAGGAACAAAATATACCCGGGGAGGAGGTTTTATAAGCTGTTTAAGATTATAAAGCTCGGCTGGGGAATACAAATTTCAGCTCTCTGAAGGAACTTTGCTGGAGAAGATAATTCCTGCTTGGGGGAAGAAGAGATCGAAACTCTGGTTGTTTCTACTCTGTGGGTAACATAGACTTCATGGGGTCCTATGTAACGGTGACTTCGTCTCAAACCGTCTCTGCCCTGGTACCATGCTAGAGGGAGTAACTGTCGGGACTGCAACTGGTTTTTTAGACTTTTCCTCGTTCCTTAAAGTCATGAGCAACTGTCTTTTTGTTTCTTATGCAAATATTTGTGAATAGCAATCATATTCAAATGCATATGTCAAGAATAAGTCATTGGACGTTTTTGCAAAACAAAACAGGAAAAAGAAAAACAAATAGTTTTGTACTTCCAAAGAAATGATTTATATTGATTTATGAAGTTTGCCTATAACAGGCATTTTGTACAAAGAGGCTGACGTTCTAGTAGGAGAACACGGTCGTGAGAGTGAAAACTATACAAAATAGTGTACAAAGAGAAGAAAACAGCTATGTGTAATAATCCCATTGAGTTTCAATTCTGCTATTGCCCCTGTGTCTTCGAGTGTCTCATCACTTTGCCACTTGTTCGAAGCTGACTGGATTGATCGGTACCGTTTGAGCTTGATAGTTGATATTGAAGTTTGGTCGCAAGGTGATCCAATGGGACATAGTGATACGCTTCAAATCCCTAACTTTTTCCTGGACTGCCCTTTCGGGTTTTCAGTCCACCGGGATACCCTTTTTTGCCCAAGCCGCCTTTTCGGGTTTTCGACTTACCGGGTGCACAAATATTGTTTTGTTTTCATCCTTAATTTTTTCCCGAACCCTTTTGGTTCGTCGGGATGCCCTTATTTTTTCCTAGGCCAGTCAACCTAGCGGTTCTTTATTCATGCGTAGTATCTTTTCACTATGTCTGCATTAACAGGGTGAGGAAGGTCGTCACCATCCATGGTGGTCAAAATCATGGCTCCTCCTGAAAATATGCTTTTGATCACAAATGGCCCTTCGTATGTGGGAGTCCATTTGCCCCCTGGATCACCTTGCGGCAGTATGATGCGCTTGATCACTAGATCCCCGACTTGATATACTTGGCGTATGCCCTTTTTGTTGAAAGCCTTGATCATCCGTTTTTGATGCACTTGACCATGACAGACAGTAGTAAGCCTTTTCTCATCAATCAGATTCATTTGATCAAGTCGAGTCTGGATCCAATCGTCTTCATTCAGACCCGCATCCTTCACGATTCTCAGAGAAGGGATCTGGACCTCAATAGGAAGGACAGCCTCCATACCATATACCAGAGAGTAGGGTGTTACCCCTGTCGATGTTCGTGCCGAGGTGCAGTAACCATGAAGAGAAAATGGTAACATCTCGTGCCAGTCTTTGTATGTCACCGTCATCTTCTGTATGATTTTCTTAATGTTCTTGTTAGCAGCCTCCACAGTGTCATTCATCTTCGGCCGGTAAGGGGAAGAATTATGATGTTGGATCTTGAATTGTTTACAAAGTTCAGTGATCATCGTGTTGTTGAGATTTGTACCATTGTCAGTGATGATTCTCTCTGGCACACCGTACCGACAAGTCAGGTTATGCTTGATAAACTGCGCCACAATGTTCTTGGTAACAGTAGCAAAAGAGGCAGCTTCAACCCACTTCGTGAAATAATCAATGGCCACCAGGATGAAGCGATGCCCATTGGAAGCGGTAGGTCTAATTTCTCTGATCATGTCAATGTCCCACATTGCAAAGGGCCAAGGAGCCGTCAAGATGTTCAAAGGAACTGGGGGTACATGCACCTTATCAGCATAGATCTGGCATTTGTGACAAGTTCGGGAATGCTGATAGCAGTCCGCTTCCATAATGGACCAATAGTATCCTGCCCTTAGGATCTTTTTAGCCATGGTATGTCCACTAGAATGGGTTCCAAAAGCACCTTCATGTAAATCTGCCATAATCCTCTCTGCTTCGCTCTTGTCTACGCACCAAAGTAAAGTAGAGTCATGGTTGTAATTATAGAGGATTCCATTACTGAGGAAGAACTTTGCAGTGAACCTTCTCAGAAACTTCTTATCACTGACAGATGCCCCCTCGGGATATTCTTGAACCTCAAGATACCTTTTCACTTCATGAAACCAAGGTTTGTCTGCTACTCCTTCAGTATCGGTCTCGTAGCAATGTGCTGGTTCATCCAACCTCTCAATGGTAATTCAAGGAGCCTCATTGTCCCACTTGACTTTGAACATAGATGACATGGTATCCAGCGTGTCCGCTAACTGATTCTCCTCTCGTAGAAAATGTTCAAAGGTTACCTCCTCAAAGTGTGAAAGCAATGTCAGCATGTGCTCTTTGTACGGGATGAGATTCGGGTGCTTCGTGTCCCACTTGCCTTTGATTTTACTTATTACCAAGTGTGATACGGTGGCAAAACCGACTGTTTTGAAATGCTGGTTTGCATTTTGCGTTTTGTGTTCGCAAAATGTCGCGGTAAGCAAGAGTAGCCACCGACTTTTATTTCATCCAACCGGAAAGGAAAAAAGTACAGAAAAAAAATCCTTTTTCGAGATATTCTGAATACGGGGGGAAGATTATAGAAAGGGAAGGTGTTAGCACCCTTTCTATCCATGGTTTTCCATAGGCTCTTAGGTACTTTCTCATCTTTAAAATTGCTTGTGTACGTGCTTTGTTTTGAAAAGAGTTTTAACTTCGTGATAACCTTTGTATCAGTCCTCAAGGGTGTTACGAAATTGTTTTGAAAGTGTAAGTGTGAAAAGAGTTTGTTTTGAGTAAGTACCTACTTGCATCTACCTACTCGAAAAAAGATTTTTTTCTATTCTCGTTCCTTTAGACAGCGCTATCTTATTATTGAGAAATAGGTAGCACCGTCGTTGGAGTTGTAAGGGTCAATTTGTAAGGGACATACGATCACTAAAGCAATATTAGGACACCTTAGTAATAACCCTAAAGTCTTAAGATCATATTCGAGGCAACATTTCTGAGGCAACATTTCTGAGGCAACATTTGAATGGGACGTTTGATCTTTTTTAGACAGAAGGGTAACCACTAAGACACCTTATGCTCAATGATCGTTTACCGAAGGCAACCGAAGTGTGAGTATACCCTAGGAGTGCGCATGTGCGAGTGATTTGATTTCATTTATTTGTCTTTGCCCATTAGGGTTTTCTAACTGTATTAAATTATCATGCAATCTTGTCATACAACCCTATTAGCATACATCTAGACAGTAAAATATTTGCAGAGATTAAGATGCGAGAAAGTAAATCTACGCTATTACAAGGCTTCATAGAGGGGAATTAATTCATAGCCAAAAACCCGGAACAATAAGCGATAAGTAAAAGCCCTAAATTAAACTATTACATACCAGTGAGCAGTTACAACAATATTGACAAAAACAAATAATCAGCGCGCGGCAAATTAAATGCGAAGCGACTAGGGTTTTGACCCTTGACTAAACCTAATTGTAATTAATTAAAGTAAACATATTTTTTTGTCATTTTTTGTTATTTAAGAAAGTAATGAAATAATTGAATTAAAAAAAAAGAATCCTAAATTTTAATTAATTTTAATTGTGAAAGAAATTAGAATTGCCTTAAATTAATTAAACTAATTAATCAAAAAAACATTTATTAAGAAAAAGTCTTCTTTTTGTGATTTTTTTTTTGTTGGTCAATTTTAGAAAATAACTTTGGTGTTGATAAAAAAAGAATAATTAAAGAAAAGAAATTAAAAGAGAGAAAAAAAGAGATAACCCAAGGGCCTGCTGTCAGCAGTCCTGATCAGAGGATGATGGTCCAGAAGATGGTGGCCCTCAGAAGATGGGGACACCGGTCCTGCTCCTGGCTGGTAGGTCCAGCAGATGATGACCCTTAGAAGATGGGGTGCGCTTGATCTGGCTCTGACTGCTGGATCCAGAGGATGATGGCCAGAGGATGCTTGATCATGTTCTGGCTGATGGGTCCGGAAGATGTCCAGAGAATGCTTGATCTGGTTCTGGCTGATGGAACCAGAAGATGACCCTCAGAAAGTGCAGGCGCTGGATCTGGTGAAAACAAAGGGGAAAACGCCAAAAGCTCACGCCTGGGATCGAACCCAGAATCATGAGCTTCTGACTTCCTTCTTCTGACCAACTACGCTGGACGTTAGTTTATCAATATAAAAGAAACAAACAAATATATCAGAACTACATGTTTCTGGCCAGAACAACGCGCCAGAATTTGAATCAGCCAGTCAGGTTGTGACACGCTATCGTCTTCTTCCCTGGAACCGTCGTTTAAAACTCTGAACCTTTACCTACAGACATGGCGTTGTAGCTATAACCCTGCATATTTCAAAATTTTCCTACAAGCAAAATAAATAAGTTTCAAGACCATGGATCAACTGGGTTTGACCCTCTGATCACAATGGTATCCTCCATTAGGGCCAATTGTTCCTGCATTTAAAAGCCCCAAAACAACAAAACAAAACCTAGCTATGGCATATGTTCATACAAGTGTTAGAAATACAATTAAATGGTATCAAAAGCTTGCAAACTCAAGGACAAACACGAATATATCATTAGAATATGCAATGGATGAGTGAATCAATGAAACTGAATTTGAAATTGGAAGCATGTCGTGATACCTCTATCTTACAATTCTAGGCGTGGAAAGGCTTGAATCTGATTGAAATTACTCCTGGAATGTCCAGCAACCTATTGGCAACCTGAGAATGGCACGAATTGATCTCTAACACAGAAATTGGATCACCACTTTTCTTGCAATTTTTGAGTTTTTTCTTCCCTCTCTGCACGGCTGCCTCTAACCTCTTTTTCTGGTCCGCCTTTTTTTTCACTATCTATAATAGAGTGCATTAGGGTAAAAACTTGCATCAAATCTTTGCCATTTATGAAGATTGATCGTTGATTTATTCCTTGCACCAAATCTTTCCAAAACCAGCATTTTCAATCTTTTTGTATCCATATGAAGCCTTGCACGATTTGATCTTGCCACCAGCTGTATAATGACTCTAATCATGCACAAAATCTCAAGGTTTAATTGATTTTTGATATTTTCATTATTTTATATTGATTTTATTTGACTTAAATGAAATAAAAATAAAAATAAAAAATAAAAATAAAAGAATGACAAGTGGAAAGGCTCATGGGTCGTGGATCACATCACAAGCTCAGTGCAAGCATAAAAAGTTAGGCCCATTTAGCAAAAAATGCAATTTTGGCCACTTTTGACTTTTGGCAATTTTGCAAAAATGGTGAACTTTGACAAGGCATATCTCTTTCAATTTTGACCCTATGAGGGTGATCTTGGACTTTTTAGAAATATTAGGATGTCCCCTAAGCAACCTATTTGGTCTCATCTCATTTGAGTCTTCCATGCTCATGTATGAAGCTTTGACCCAAAAGGTGTTTTTGTTGACTCTTCAAAATGACGTATAATGTCAAAATTAATATCTTCTTGCGAGTGCATAATTTGAACTTGAGGTATGAAGATTAATTATAGGTAATTACATCCTCTTAAAAATGAGATTTGGATGGGTTATTTCTGATAAAGTATGAGAAAGTTATACTCGGTCAAAGTTGAGTTGACTTTTCCTGCAAAACCCTAATTTAGTAACTTTTGGGTTTTGATGAATTGTGATCAATCCTGGAGGAATCATGATCAACCCTTAATCAAATGATGGATAATACTCCAAAATGAGGATGTTGACCAAAAATCTTGAGGTTTGACTGTATGTGGGCCAAAGTTGTATTTTGACCTAGCATAGTCGATTTCTAGATATTTGAGCAATTGACTGAGCAAACTTCCTCTACAAGGCTTGAAACTTGACATGGATGATCTTGAGAACATATTAGAACAATGGTGAGAATTTGGGATCCTTTGGAATCAAGCATCTTGATGCAAAATGAAACCCTAATTTAAGATAGATTGTCTTTGGAGAGAGTTTGTCTGGTCAACTCTTGGACCTCCTTGAGCAATTTGAGGACCTCACTTGACATGTATTGAGAAATATGGGAGGGAAACTTTTGGGGTACAACAGCTGTCCCTGTTCAATCTTCTTAAACCTGAGGATGTAGATTGGCTTGTCTGCCTTTTGTGATCTGAAGGTGGAAGATGATTGAACACTAGAGTGCCCAGAAATTTGCACTCGCACGAAGTGATGCTCATCTTGAGATATTGGGAATGGGCTTATAGATGCCATTTGGAAGTCGATGACGGAAGGTGGGCTTAAAGATGCCATCCGAAGAAGTGTCGATCGCATAAGAGATTCCTTTGCGAGAACCCGTGTACCTGTTGTTGAGGATGACTCCGCTGGGGAATGCTGGTCTCTATCTTGAGAGTAATAGAGTTTTAGGAGCTTCAGTTGTCTGTTACTCTACTGGGGAAATGTGAAATCAATTGTGTTTAATCGGATCCAGGTCTTACAGTGTTGTGGGCTGCTGTCTGGGGATAATAGATGAAAAACCTGGATAGTAAGGTTATGAGAAAGAACCTGGATAGTAGGGTTACTTGGATATGAAAGCCTGGATAGTAGGGCTAGAGAAGGAACCTGGGTAGTAGGATTACTTCGAGATGAAAGCCTGGATAGTAGGGTTGTGGGAAGGAACCTGGATAGTAGGGTTACTTCGGTATGAAATCCTGGATAGTAGGGCTAGAGAAGGAACCTGGGTAGTAAGGTTACTTCGAGATGAAAGCCTGGATAGTAGGGCTGTGGGAAGGAACCTGGATAGTAGGGTTACTTCGGTATGAAAGCCTAGGTAGTAGGGTTGTGAGAAGGAATCTGGATAGTAGGGTTATGAGAAGGAACCTGGATAATAGGGTTACTTCGATATGAAATCCTGGATAGTAGGGCTTGAGAAGGAACCTGGATAGTAAGGTTACTTCGATATGAAAGCCTGGATAATAGGGTTGTGAGAAGAAACCTGGATAGTAGGGTTACTTCTATATGAAAGCCTGGGTAGTAAGGCTGTGAGAAGGAACCTGGATAGTAGGGTTACTTCGGTATGAAAGCCTGGATAGTAGGGCTAGAGAAGGAACCTGGATAATAGGGTTACTTTGATATGAAAGCCTGGATAGTAGGGTTGTGAGAAGGAACCTGGATAGTAAGGTTACTTCGGTATGAAAGCCTGGATAGTAGGGCTTGAGAAGGAACCTAGATAGTAGGGTTACTTCGATATGAAAGCCTGGATAGTAGGGCTTGAGAAGGAACTTGGGTAGTAGGGCTACCTCGATATGAAAAAGCCTGGATAGTAAGGCTGCTTTGGTTGCTCAATGATTACTATGTTTTAACCTTTGAGTGTTGATCATGGACTTGCTGGAAATTGTCGATAATAATGTCTTTCCTGAAATAAATACAGGGTTAGTTATATGTGATGCATGAGATGCATTGTATGCTAACGTTCTCAAAATAAATGAGACTATGCTATATGTGATGTATGTATGTGTCATGATGTATGAACATGAAATGCTGACGTGATAATCTGAATCGGGGAAAATAAATCCCTGATTGCTATGAAAACCATAGTTCCTCCACCTCTGTTGGGGATGGGGAACAAAAATGACCATGTTGGGAATTTGCCCCTTGGTTGGCGAATATTCTGCCAGAAGAGACCCTATCTGACGATAACTCTGCAGGGGGTAACCCTGTTGGAGAGGAGATACTATGTTGATAGATATGCCGACTTGGAGAAATAACTCAGCTGGGGATGAATTTTTGTTTGCTGGTGACAAATAAAACTCTGCTTGGGGAAAGTTTTGCCAACTCATTCGCGATTGTGAACCTCGGCTGGGGAGAGTTGTGTCCGGTTCGGAAAAGCTAACACCACTGTCTTTGCATACTTCTTACTTTGTGGGGAGTGTATGTACCACTTCTCATGTTCTCAAGCTGGCTCTATCCCTGTACCTGATGGGCAGAGTAACTGTAAGGTTTGGGCACTTCTTGTTTTTCCCTGTTCCTGGAATTACGAGTAATCGTCTTTTGTTTCTTATGTAAATATTTATGAGCAGCAATTATTTTCAAATGCATATATCAAAAATAGATCATTGGACGTTCTTGCAAAACAAAACATAAAAAAGAAAAACAAGTTGAAATTTCTTGTGAAAATGAATTGGTTTGATTTTTGAAGTTGGCCCATAATAGGCGTTTTGTAGGAAGAGGCTGACGTCCTAGTAAGAGAACGTCGCTGAAAGAAAATTACAATTTGTGTAAAAGAAATAAAACATCTATGTGAAACAATCTCATTGGGTTCCAACTTTGCTATTGCCTTTATATCTTCAAGCATCTCATCACTTTGCTGTCTGGTAGAAGGTGTATCAGATTGATTGGCGTCGTGTGAGCTTGATAGTCGATACCAGAGTCTAGTTGCAAGATGATTCAATGAGACATAGTGTTACGCTTCAATCCCTAATTTTTTCCTGGACCGCCCTTTCGGGTTTTCAGTCCACCGGGATACCCTTTTTTTCCCAAGCCGCCTTTTCAAGTTTTCGACTTGCCGGGTGTACAGTTTTTTACATTTTCATCCCTTACTTTTTCCCGAACCCTTTTGGTTCATTGGGAAGCCCTAATTTTTGCCTAGGCCAGTCAACCTACCGGGTCTTTGATTATGCGTAGTATTTTTTCACTATGTCTGCGTTGACGGGGTGAGGAAGGTCGTCACCATCCATGGTGGTTAGAATCATAGCTCCTCCCGAGAAAATGTTCTTAACCACAAATGGCCCTTCGTATGTGGGGGTCCATTTGCCCCTGGGATCACCTTGCGGCAGTATGATGCGCTTGATCACTAGATCTCCGACTCGGTATTCTTGATGTCTGACTTTCTTGTTAAAAGCCTTGATCATTCGCTTTTGATACGTCTGACCATGACAGATAGCAGTAAGTCTCTTTTCGTCGATTAGATTCAGCTGACCAAGTCGGGTTTGGATCCAGTCCTCTTTGTTCATACCCGTATCCTTCATAATCCTGAGAGAGGGTATCTGGACCTCGATGGGTAGGACTGCCTCCATGCCATATACCAGAGAGTAGGGTGTTGCCCTTGTCGATGTCCTTGCCGAGGTACGGTATCCATGAAGAGCGAATGGTAACATCTCGTGCCAGTCTTTGTATGTCACTGTCATCTTCTGCATAATCTTCTTGATGTTCTTGTTAGCTGCTTCAACAGCGCCATTCATCTTCGGCCGGTAGGGAGAAGAATTATGATGTTGTATCTTGAACTGTTTGCAGAGCTCAGTGATCATTGTATTATTGAGATTTGTACCATTGTTTGTAATGATACTCTCTGGTACACCATATCGACAGATCAGATTGTGTCGGATAAACCGTGCCACGATGTTCTTGGTTACTGTAGCAAAGGAAGCTGCCTCAACCCACTTCGTAAAATAATCAATAGCCACCAGAATGAAATGATGCCCGTTAGACGCAGTAGGTCTGATCTCGCCGATCATGTCGATACCCCACATTGCAAAAGGCCAAGGAGCTGTCAAAACATTCAAGGGAACCAGAGGCACATGCACCTTATCAGCATAGACTTGGCACTTATGACAGGTTCGAGAATGCTGATAACAATCGGCTTCCATAGTGGACCAGTAATATCCTACCCGTAGGATTTTCTTTGCCATGGTATGTCCACTGGAATGAGTTCCGAAGGTACCTTCATGTAAATCTGCCATAATCCTTTCTGCCTCGCTCTTGTCTATACACCACAGTAAGGTTGAATCATGGTTACGCTTATAAAGGATTCCATTACTGATGAATAACTTCGCAACGAACCTTCTCAGAAACTTCTTATCATTAACAGATGCCCGCTCGGGGTATTCTTGAAACTCAAGATACCTCTTTACCTCGTGAAACTAGGGTTTATCTGCTACCTCTTCAGTCTCAATGTCGCAGCAATGTGCAGGTTCATCCAACCTCTCGATGGTAATCTGGGGAGCTTCATTATCCCACCTTACTTTGACCATAGAAGACATGGTAGCTAGCGCATCCGCTAACTGGTTCTCCTCTCTTGGGAAGTGTTCAAAGGTTATCTCCTCAAAGTGTGGGAGCAATGTCAGTACATATTATTTGTAAGGAATAAGATCTGGGGGCTTCGTATCCCACTCGAATTTGATCTGACTGATCACCAGAGCAAAATCTCCAAATACACTCAAGAACTTAATTCTCAGTTCAATAGCAGCTCGAAGACCCAGGATACACGCTTCATACTCCGCCATATTGTTGGTGCAATTGAAACATAATCGGGCGGTGAATGGAGTATGACAGCCCTCAGGAGATATAATTACAACACCAATGCCATTACCCAATGCGTTCGAGGCTCCATCAAAATACATAGACATTTGAGATCCCTCCTCGGGTCCTTCATCCTGTCCAGGTTCTTCACAGTCGGTCACCAACATGATGTTCTCATCCGGGAACTAGAAATTCATGGATTGGTAGTCATCCACGGCCTGATGCGCCAAATGATCTTCCAATACACTCCCCTTGATTGCTTTTTGGGTGGTGTATTGGATGTCGTACTCGGTTAGGATCATCTTCCATCTCGCTATTCTTCCGAACAGGGCAGGCTTTTCGAAGATATACTTGATTGGATCCATTTTTTATATCAACAAAGTGGTGTGAGTCAGCATATATTGTCTCAGTCGGCGAGCAGCCCATGCCAAAGTGTATTAATTTTTCTCGAGCAATGAGTATCGGGTCTCACAGTCGGTAAACTTTTTGCTAAGGTAGTAAATAGCGTGCTCTTTTCGGCCAGACTCGTCATGCTGACCCAACACACACCCCATTGAACCGTCTAGCACTGTCAAGTATAAAATCAAAGGTCTTCCTTCAACTGGAGGCATCAGAATCGGTGGCTCTTGAAGGTATTCCTTGATTCTTTCAAAAGCGGTCTGGCATTCATCATTCCATTTTACCACTTGATCTTTCTTCAGCAGCTTGAAGATTGGCTCACAAGTAGCAGCCAGATGTGAAATGAATCTGGCAATGTAATTCAGATGTCCCAAAAAGCCTCTAACTTCCTTCTCTGTACGGGGAGCCGGCATCTCTTTTATGGCTTTTACCTTGGCAGGGTCCACCTGAATACCCTTATCACTGACGACGAAACCCAGCAGCTTACCAGACCTTACCCCGAAGGTGCACTTGTTCGGGTTTAACCTCATCTTGTACATCTTCAACCTGTCAAATAGTTTATGGAGATGATCTAGGTGTTCTTCCTCAATCTGAGACCTAGCTATCATGTCATCAACATAGACCTCAATCTCATGGTGAATCATGTCATGGAACAAAGCGACCATGGCGTGCTGATAAGTTGCCCCAGCATTCTTCAACCAGAAAGGCATTACCTTGTAACATAAGGTGCCCCACTGTGTAATGAAGGTTGTCTTTTCCATGTATTCAGGAGCCATCTTGATCTGGTTGTATCCAGAAAAACCATCCATGAAGGAGAATATCTTGTGTTATGCGGTGTTGTCGACCAGAACATCAATGTGAAGAAGTGGGAAGTCATCCTTGGGGCTTGCCCTATTCAAATCTCTATAATCCACACACATCTGTACCTTACCGTCCTTCTTTGGTACCGGTACGACGTTGGCAACCCACTGCGGATAAGAAGTGACAGCAAAGAACCCTGCGTCGAACTGTTTCATGACCTCAGCTTTAATTTTCTCTGACATTTCAGGGTGCATACGGCGGACCTTCTACTTTACCGGAGGGCAGTCTTCTTTAGTCGGTAGGTGGTGTACCACAATATCAGTGTCCAAACCAGGCATATCTTCATAGGACCAGGCAAAGATCTCAACATAGTTACATAGCATTTGTATCAACCGTTGCTTGACACTAGGCTCCAGATTCGCACCTATCTTAACCTCTTTCCTGTCTTCCTCTATACCCAAATTCACTGACTCAACTGGCTCTTCATGAGGCTGTATGGCCCTCTCCTCCTGATGTAATAGTCTAGCAAGTTCTCCATGCACCTTACAATCATCCTTACCTTCGTCCTCAACTTGGTTGATCGGATTTTCGAAGTCATAACTGGAAGTAGAAGAGTTGTTATCAATGGGATCGAGAGTGGTGAAGCTACCGTCAGAAAACACAGAGCCGCCATCGAACTTTATTTATCCCGAAGGAAGGGGAAATATCGATAAAAACACAAGGGAATGGATAAGATGGTCTTGCGACCAAGAGAAAGGGTAAGGGAGTCGTTTATGCGAGGGGAAGGTATTAGCATCCCTCACATCCATTGTACTCAACGGGATCCGTTTTGTTTGTTTGTCTTAAAGGGTGTGTTTATCTACAACTATGCTTGCTAAAAGGGAATGGATGGTTTTTGATTATTGCGTTCGTGAGGGTTTCGCGACCCTTTGCCTACGTATCCAATGAAGGAATCAGAACACCGTAGTTCCTCTAGAAAAAGTTTGGTTTGTTTGTGTTTTTTTAGTGGGCGATGTTAACGCATGCATTCTAGAAATAGGCACGGCCGGTATCGCGGTAGAACGAAGATAACATGCCCGTTGGGGAAGTTTTGATTGGTTGAGTGTTTTGCGGGTTTTAAAATAAATTCAAGTAATGATTAAGTGTTTTGGATTTTTGATTTGTGAATGTTAAGTTTTTGTTTTAATTACAACAGAAAAGTCAATGGGGAAATTCTAACCTAATGTTATTATGTACTAGTGGTGAGTTAAAAGTCTATTTCGATATAAAGCGATTGAAACGGAGTTTAATCGCCTCATGGAGGTACCTAAGGGAATATGACACCGAAGTTGAGCGAGCAAATAAAGAAACTAAGACTCTAAATATCTATTGTTTTAAGAAAGTAGTACTATAATATTTTTACAACTTATTGTGAAATGAGTATCGAAACCTGATTTTAACTTATTTTGGGTATTTTATTAAGTTAAATAAAACAAATTGAATTAAAGAAAATTAAACAAAAGATTAAGTAAATAACAAAATGAAAGATTAATTTAAACAAACATGTTTTTGCTGTATTTTATAATTATTGTAAGGAATTAAGCTATATGTGTTATTATATGTAGAGATAGGACTAAAATAAAGAAAAAACGGAAAAAGGTCTCGGCTGGGTGTTGAACTCGCGTTCTCTTGATTACTGTAAACCTGCCTTGCCACTAAACCATGTTTTTTATTATGTTATGTTCACACTTCAAATAAAATAAAAAGACAAAAAAGTTATTGGATTGGGTTAGAAATAGGCCCAAGATCCAGATCCATCTTGGAGGGAGAAGAAAAGTTATGAAAACCCTAATAGTATGAAGGAGGCGCCGCACTTGGCCTTGGGGAAGGATCAAAAATTAATTGTTTTTAATCTCCCAATTAAACTCACTTAAATCTAAATCAACTATTAAAACTAATCTCTCTCTTGGCTTCTCTCGATCGCTCAATATCACTCTTCTCTTTCTGCATTCATCTTCATCCTCAACCTTACAATCCTCACCCTCTCTGATTCTCTCTTCCCTCCATCAACCTTCACCCCACCCCTCTCACTGCAACCTCAACCACTTCAAGCACTTCATCAACGTACTAGAACAAGCCTCTGTTCTGTAGGTAGGCTCTGATTTTCTTTCTTTTTGTGCATCGTTGGTCTTCCTAAGGGTGTTTAGATGTTGAACCGTTGATTTTCGCACTAGGATCGTGATTGTGTAGACTTAGGGTTTACCATTTCAAAGTTGTCTGATCCCTTTGATTGGTGAGGAATCGAAGATAACTGAGGCCGAATCAGTGATTAGAGTCCAAATTAGAGGAAGCTCTGTCTTGGAATTTTTCTATTTCACTGAGTTTGAAGGAAGCCGCCGCCGTCTGTGAGATTCACGGTGCCATGGAATTTCAAAGACAGAGGAGCATTGAGAAGGAAGAGAGTTTTGATTATTCGTTCTTTTTCTTTTTTCTATTTTTAATTTTTTTACTTCCTCTCTCAGTTTTTTACCGATTAATGACAAAAACGAATTCCTAATTCAGCTTATCACAACCAACAAAATAAAAAAAGACACACAGATGGAACAACAGTTACAAAATGAGAGTTAATCCACGAGTTTTGAGAGATACCTATCAGGAACCTTCCAATGAGGCTTCAACGTCGACGCCGGTAATCTTCTCCTTCAAACTTTCTGACTTGTGTGAAATTCGCTTATACTCTTTTCTATCTTCTGGAATCTTCCTTTATTTCAGATGTGTTGGCTATGCAGTTATGGTGTTGAGTTGTTGCAGTCGACGTGAAGATGATGGTGTGGTGTTTAATGTTTGGATGAAGTTCTCTCTGTTTTCATTTTGGTTTTTTTTATATCAATCTCCAATCAGCCCCCCTCTTCCTCAATATTTCTTTCGTAATTCTCTCTGGTTTTTATCAGTGAACTTTTTCAGTATTTTTAATCCCTCCTTCACTGTATGTTTTGGCATCTGTTATATATCCCAGAGAAAAGATTTTGGGGGGGTAACCATAGCATGATTTTTGAACTCTTTTAATATCCTGCTTGGTCACTTTTTTATGCTGCTTTTAGCTTGCCTATTTGGTGCAAGTTTTGAACAGGTTTTGACAGTTTTGTTGGACAACAATGTGCAGGTTTTTTCTTTTTCTCTCTTACCTCTCAATGAAGTAAAGTTGTTGTGCTTTTTATTTGAAAATTCTGAAGGGTTTGCCTCTTTTGGAACATGATGACATTGAGGTGTTTGGGCTGTTTGTTAGCCTTTGACTTGTTGCTTGTTATTAGCCTGCTATGTTGCTGTATGTTTGATACTGTTTTGATACCATTTGTTACTGTTATGTTAGCCTGTGACTTGTTGCTTGTTGTTTTGGCTACTTGTTGGTTTTGTGTTTCGTGGTACAGTTTGCTTTGTTTGTTGTAACGTTATGGGCCTGCTGTTTGTTCATTTGTTGTTCTGCTATGTTGCTTGTATTTTTTTGTTACTTGCTGGTTTTGTGTTTCGTGGGACAATTTGCTTTGTTTGTTGTAACGTTGTGGGCCTACTGTTACATTGTTTGCTTGTGCTAGCCTGCTATGCTTGTTGTTTTGGCTTGGTTGCTGCCTTTGCTCTTTTGTGCTATGTTGTTGTTTGTTCATTTGGCAATTTTTCTTTTCCCTTTTTGTGAACCAAAGAGAACAACTCTTTGTGATTTTCAATTTGGGAGAAAATAAAACATGATAAAAAAAATATCTCCCTCTTTAACTGATTCCAAAAGGCAAACCCTTATGATGAGATATCAATCAATTAATTCTTGTTTGAATTTTTTTTTCATGTGTTTGATCGCTAACTTTTCTTTTCCCTTGTTTCATGAGCACGATTATCGGACGGCGAGCAGGATTGTAAGAACATGGACAATTCTCTTGAAGAAGAAGCGACAACAATTAAAGGAGAAAGAATTGATTCCCTTTTTGTTTTTGTAAATAGCAATTGTAACTTGTAATTCATGACATGCCTTGTAACTCGTCTCAAAAAATGTAATGAACACAAGTTTGAATGAATTTATCAATTATGAACTTCGTTGTAGCAATCAAATAACTCTTGCATCTTGTTTAAATTCTGAAATTCTCTCTTGAATAATCCGAATGCACCCTTTGACTTTGTAACTTAAACTTCAAGAAATTGTGAGCAATTTTTATAACTTGTATTCCAAACAATCACGCGCCTTATCTTTCAAAATCCAATCAAACTCTCAAACAAAATAAATGCTTAAGAATTTAATTCCGCTGATTAATTCAAACCCCAAAACACTGGTCGCTTGAACCTTGATCTTTATATCATGCCTAAACCACACTTGCACTTCTTGACCAGAACTTCAACTTTGACATTCACATCGCGAGTAACTTGCAACTTAAGCAAACCAAAACATGTCTTGATCATCATGAACCCTCAGCCTCATTTCTTGTGCCCAAACTCCACATTTGCCCATTTAAACTTCAAACTCTCGACTCAACGGTTTAGAGGCTTTAAGAAGAAACTTGAAATGCGAGGAGGTGAAATTCTTAACCTAATGCCCTGAGCTTTGAGCCATCTTCGAGGAAGGCGAGAGAAACATCTTCCCAGAAACCAAAGACCTGAAACCCTAGCATCTTGACCAGCACATATAGGGAAATAAACCCTAATCCAGGCTCTGATAAAATTGAGTGAGAACCAACCTTGTAACGTGATGACAAAATTCATTCCACGATCCACTAATCGAGAACCAGATGTGCTTCCTTTTTACCTGATAAGAAAATCTCAAAACAAGTTTAGACATAAAGAGGGCGCAGCCCTAATACTTCAAACCAAAGCGCCTTATTCCCTGAGATGCGGGATATGCAAATGATTGAATAATACAATGATGTAAATGGAATGCAAAGTTCGAAGCCAGATAAAAATAAAAGAGATAGGGCAAATTTGGGGTACGACAAGTGGATATGGGTCTGCATTATGATACGTGAGTGTGAGTAAGAGAATAGCTGTTTTGATAAAGTGAGAAACATAAAAGAAAAACAAGGAGCGCAAAATTTGTAATGCAAGAAACGTCCAATGTTTTATTAATGATATATGAAATGACAGATAATAAGCCCTCACAAGCAAAGCCAAGGTGTCTCGGGCAAGGCACCGGGCTACAAAGTTCAAAATTGTTTATTACAAATCTTAAAAACAAAAAGTTAATTACTGCGGAATAAAAGAAACAGGTATGAAGTCCTTCGTCGTCTAATTGTGCAATCCACCATTGGTTGTTGGGTAGATCTAGCTGTCGATATCTGAATCTTCTTCACCATCTTCGATTGCATTAACTCCCTGATTGCTGATGTGCAAAGGAGGTCTCCCAATCTGTGCGCGCCTAACAGCCCTTTGAGCCCCTGTAGTAAAGCCCAACCCAAATTTTTCAGTTTTGTACGTGAAATCGGGGAGCTGACCCCAATTGGTATACCCACCTTCTTCAATTACAGCCCTGGCATCCTTGAGAGAAGCCATCTTTAGTGGAGGTTTGTTGGTAGCAACTTCAGTTGACGCCAAAGTCTGAGGGACCTTTTCAAAGTTCTGACAAGGGGTTTCGATGAATTCCCCATCCATCATGTAGCGGAAGGAATTGAGATGACTCACCATATACTCCTCTTCACCTCATACCGTGACAATCTTCCCCTTTACCGGATATTTCAACATTTGATGGAGTGTGGACATAACTGCCCCAGCCTTATGAATCCAAGGACGACCCAGCAAGCAAGAATATGATGGTCTGATATCCATCACATAGAAGGTGGATGAAAAAGTCTGAGAACCCACCTTGACAGGGATGTCCACCTCCCCGTGCACCATTTTGTTTGACCCGTCGAAATCCCTGACCATAATGTTGCTCAGCTTTAGAATCAAACCTTCACAATCCAGACGGTCTAACGCTTTCTTTGGAAGAACATTCAATGAGGACCCGGTATCTACCAGTACATGGGCCATAGTGGTGCCCCTGCACTCGATCGAGACGTGCAGAGCATCATTTTGATTTCTTCCTTTAGCAGTCAGATCTGCATTTGAGAAACCCAGCCCATTGTCGGCAGTCAGGCTAGCTACACAATCTTTGAACTGATCGGCTGAAGTTTCCTGCGGCACATGCGCAGTTTTTGAGGAATGCAATTAAAGCCTTTGCATGGGCTTCAGAGCACAACAATAAGGACAACATGGAGATCTTTGATGGGGTCTGCCCCAGCTGCTCGACTATGTTGTAGTCGCTCTTCTTGATAATCTTCAGAATTTCCTCTATTTCTTGTTTAGAGGTTTCTACAATGATCTTCTTAGGCGCCTCCGTCCGGGCAGGCTCACCTATGATTTCTTTGCCCCGAGTCCCAGATGGCTCGGCGACAGGGGTGATAACTGGAGTAGAAATTGGGATAGTGGTTGATGTACTAGCAGATGGAATGACAACAGGTTTATGGACAGTCGGAGGGGAGATCTCGGGAGAAAAGAGTCTTCCACTTCTGGTGACCTTAATGGTCCCGACAATATTACTGATATTCATATCAGCTTCTTCAGCCCTCAGATCTTGTTTAACATCACGGTAATATACATCAGCACCGTAGTGCCATGGGATAGCCTTATCTGAGATATATGGGATGGGACCAAGAGCGGTGATTATCAATGGAGCAATTCTTGGAACGGGTGTAACCCTAACAGGTTTTCTCGAGGAAACCTTAGAAGGATCGGCGGAAATGGTGATAATGGCAACATCTTCAAATGGAATCATAGTCTTCTC
This sequence comes from Vicia faba, assembly GCA_948472305.1. Classification (NCBI taxonomy): domain Eukaryota; kingdom Viridiplantae; phylum Streptophyta; class Magnoliopsida; order Fabales; family Fabaceae; genus Vicia; species Vicia faba. The sequence goes on from OX451735.1 coordinate 694,906,334, forward strand.
AAACAAAATTTCTTTATTATCCATCAGGCGCTGCACACCTGACTTCAATAAACAGCAACCGGCAGGCAGAATTGAACATATGTGGCAACCTTCACCACAGCCCGGAAATAAACCGGCCAACAACAAATTCTTCTTAACCGTCATCAGAGGGGTAGAAATCTCTTCCACAGAGGTCACAAACGAATCGGTGTCCACAAAATTGACTCCACGACCATGTTTGGGCATAGGAGTAGTTATGACGTTTGGTTTTTCCGGAGCGTCAAACTCAATCTCTTTAGCTTCCAGCAAATCTTGCACTTTATTCCTCAGAGTCCAACAATCATTTGTATCATGGCCTGGGCTTTCTGAATGGTAGGCGCACCGCGCGTTGGGATTGTATCTGGGAGAAGCAGTGTTTGGGTTCTTGGGAGCCTCTTTCAAGGTTGCCAAGTTGGATTTTAACAGATGAGGCAGAACTTCAACTAAAGTCATGTTGATGCGGGTAAACTGTCGTTGTGGTTTTCCACCCTTTGTGATTGTTGCATTGTGGAGCAACCGTGGGTCTTGGTATCACTACAGCATTTACCGTTTGAAGCTGTTCAGATCTGCTTTGGCCCCTCGGGCCATAGACTGCACTAGCTTCTTTCTTACCGGTGAAAGGCTTCTTTACTGCACTTGATGAAGCATCCTTCTGTATTTTACCACTTCGAATGCCAGCTTCCACTCTCTCTCCAGTCAAAATCAACTCAGTAAACCCAGACGACGAACTGCCGATCAGATGATTGAAAAATGGACTAGATAGCGTCCCTAGAAACATGTCGACCAACTCCCTATCAGACAAAGGGGGTTGGACTCTTCCAACCAAGTCTCTCCACTTCTGAGCATAATCCTTAAAGCCTTCACCTACACCCATGGACATACCCTGGAGCTGAGTACGAGTGGGAGCAAGGTCGGCGTTATACTGATACTGCTTGTAAAAAGCAGCAGTAAGGTCTTCCCAGTTTCGGACACTGGCTCCTTCCAACTGATAAATCCATTCAAGCTGAGTCCCTGATAGACTATCTTGAAAGAAATGCACCCACAAATTTCTATCAGCAGTGTGAGGTTGGATTTTTATGACGTACGAGTGGAGATGGAGTTTTGGACAGGATACTCCATCGTACTTGGCAAAAACCGGAGCTTTGAACTTATGAGGGATCACCACTCCCGATACCAGTCCCAGTTCTCCGAAATCCAAACCAGGGATCTTCTGAATCTCCATAGCACTTAGACGGTCTTCTATCTGCTTGTACCTATCCTCAGTAGGAGGATATTGCTCGTCGTCGTAATCCGTATCGTTATCAGAAACTACAGGACTAGGGTCCTTTGTCCTTTCTTGGTTCTCCCCGTTTTTAGATAAGGAGGTCAGATCAGCTGATTGTCTTATCCTTTCTCTGAATCTTCTCCCCATGTTCATAATACCAACCTTCTTTTTCTTCTTCTTCTCTTTCAGAATTAGGGTCTTCAAATCCTCTTGCCCTTTAGCCATACTTAAGAACGTCTGTTGGAATTGGGCGTTATGTGCCTGAAGATCTTTGATGGCTTGATCAGAAGACATTTTTGTTGTAATAAACACGAAGAAGATGAGAAACCTGTAAGGGTACCTGTAATGATGTGCATGATAATGGGATGCATGTAATGTTTTCAAATACTTTGGGAGATTTAAATTTGTAAACCAAAAAAAACCAAACTTTATTAGCTTTAAACTTTTAAAAGGTTCAACAATGCCTTTAAGGCGTTTACAAAGAAGTAAATAAAACAAACTCTAAAAACTATAAAAGCAAAATCAAAAGTCCCATGGACGCTTCCTCTTTGTTCTGATGTAGTCATTGATCACTCTTTCTTCCTCGAGCTGCCTGGTGAGCTTCAAAATCTTCCTTTCTTGCTCATGGTGCTTTTCCCGGTAAGTATCTCGCTCATCCTTCAGCTGAATCCAAGACCTCTACAACTCTCCAGGATCAGTGGGCATGTAAGGATAGAGAACCGTGTAAGGAATGCCCTCTTCATTGGTGGGCTCCACAATTACTGGCAATACGGCTTCATAGGGCATCCCAAGCTTCTGGGCATGAGCTCGGACCCATTGGAGGTAAGGCTGCATATGAAGGGAAGTCCTTGGTCCCAGCTCTTGGGGGTCAGATTTGTTAACCATGCCCCAAGCTCGTATAAACCTCCGGCGGTGCTCCTTAACGTCCTCCTTGTAGTCAAATGCAATATCCTCAAGAAGTAGCTCATGGGGACCATCTCTCCGAGCACGACCAAATTGTCGCAAAGCTAGGCAAGGATTGTAAGTTATACCCCCTCTGATTCCAAGCAATGGGACATTAGGGTATCCCTCACAACGGTCAATAACAACAGTGTCTTCCATAGCCCGGGAACTCCAAAGAATATTTGTATGGGCAAGTGACATTATCCTGTAGGACCAACCCAAACCTTCTTCGTTCTTCAGCATAGACTTAGGGAGGTGCGAAATAAAGCACCTCGACAGCAGCGGCATGCAACACATGAGAGTCCCTCTTCTTCGCACGGTACGAGTATAGAGGGTATGCAAGATATCACCCAGTAGGGTAGGCACAGGATTGCGAGAAAGGAAAATCTTGACAGCATTCACATCTAAAAAGGAATCTGGATTCGGGAAGAGAACCAAACCATAGATAAGGAGAGTCAAGATATCTTTGAAAGCCTGAAAATCCAAATTATCCCAGAATAGTTGAGCCTGGTCTATCAGAAATTTGGCTAGAAAACCTTCGACCCCGCTTCGTGTTTCCCAATTGGATACTACATCAGCCCGTTTCAGATACAGAGCTGAGGCAATGTCTTCTGGTCTAGGAACCTCTTCTATACTTGTGAAGGGTACTTGTTCGAGGATGGATATGCCTAATAGGTGGGAGAACTCTTCCAAGGTGGGAACCAGCTGGTAGTCTGGAAAGGTGAAGCAATGATGCACAGGATCGAAGAACTGGAAAAGTACACTCATCATCTTCTCATCAAGATTTGAAGTAACCAGGATAAGAAGTTGACCATGTCTCTTAATGAACATATAAGTTTCAGAAACTCTCGAGGATAACTCTTTAAGTTGAGCAGGTATTTGCACAAACTTGACTCGGATGGTATTTCTGTGCACGGAAGCCATAATCTGCAAAACAGAATAAAGATAAATTCCCTTGGTCTTTGAAATGGTTAGTGTAATGAAGTATGTATGCTATGTTATGATGCATGATGTCATGATAAACCACAGGTATAAAAAACAACAGGTATTTGCAAGCACAGTCAAATCATACAAAGCCCTGAGGTTTAAGGCTTGCATGAGGTCAAAGGTAGTACCCTCTTGAAGTTAAGTTGGTTTCAACCTGTCCTAGAAAAAGTAACCAGGTTCTAGAGGATCTCAATATCATTGACCATCCTCCATCGGTCATGGTTTCAGGTCACGCAATCTTTTCTTGCTGCCAGAACTATCTCGAGAGTATGGTCTCAATGAGTGTAGAATCGAGTATCAACCAGTTCTCAGCTTTACACCGAGGCCGGCTATCTCACTACTTTCTAATGGCCAAGTTGGTCGATTAAAGGTTCTAAGGTCAGTTGATGCTTAACGACAGCATCCAGCGGCCCCGTTTATCCTCGTTTCTCCACAAGGGATACCGGTACCAACCAATGTGCCACATCAACGTAGCTATTGCTTCAACCGTATCGGTCTATGCCGTACAGTTCCCTCACAGTTTATTGCTACTTACCTAAAAGGTTTCCCCAGATCTAGGTTAGGATCTATAGTAACTCCCAAACAAAACCCTTAAAAGTAAAGCAAGCAAAACAATCAAGAGAAGCAATTAAGATGAACTAGATCCTAAGGTATACCCCACTTATTAAGTCCCTAGCAGAGTCGCCAGTTCTGTGATACGGTGGCAGAACCAACTGTTTTGAAATGCTGGTTTGCGTTTTGCGCTTTGTGTTTGCAAAATGTCGCGGTAAGCAAGAGTCGCCACCGACTTTTATTTCATCCAACCGGAAAGGAAAAAAGTAAAGAAAAAAATCCTTTTCAAGATATTCTGAGTACGGGGGGTAGATTATAGAAAGAGAAGGTGTTAGAACCCTTTTTATCGATGGTTTTCCATGGGCTCTTAGGTACTTGATCATCTTTTAAATTGCTTGTGTACGTGCTTTATTTTGAAAAGAGTTTTAACTTCGTGATAAACCTTGTACCAGTCCTCAAGGGTGTGACGAAATTGTTTTGAAAAATTGTTTTGAAAGTGTAAGTGTGAAAAGAGTTTGTTTTGAGCAAGTACCTACTTGCATCTACCTACTCGAAAAAATATTGTTTTTATTCTCATTCCTTTAGACAGCGCTATCCTATTATTGAGAAATAGGTAGCACCGTCGTTGGAGTTGTAAAGGTCAATTCGTAAGGGACATACGGTCACTAAAGCAATATTAGGACACCTTAGTAATAACCCTAGAGTCTTAAGATCATATTCGAGGCAACATTTCCGAGGCAACATTTCCAAGGCAACATTTCTGAGGCAACATTCGAATGGGACGTTTGATCTTTTTTTGACAGGAGGGCAACCACTAAGACACCCTATGCTTAATGATCGTTTATCGAAGGCAACCTAAGTGTGAGTATACCCTAGGAGTGTGCATGTGCGAGTGATTTGATTTCAGTTATTTGTCTTTTCCCATTAGGGTTTTCTAACTGTATTAAATTATCATGCAATCTTGTCATACAACCCTATTAGCATACATCTAGACAGTAAAATATTTGCAGAGATTAAGATGCGAGAAAGTAAATCTACGCTATTACAAGGCTTCGGGGAGGGGAATTAATTACATAGCCAAAAACCCGGAACAATAAGCGATAAGTAAAAGCCCTAAATTAAACTATTACATACCAGTGAGCAGTTACAACAATATTGACAAAAACAAATAATCAGCGCGCGGCGAATTAAATGCGAAGCGACTAGGGTTTTGACCCTTGACTAAACCTAATTGTAATTGATTAAAGTAAACATGTTTTTTTGTCATTTTTTGTTATTTAAGAAAGTAATGAAATAATTGAATTAAAAAAAGAGAATCCTAAATTTTAATTAATTTTAATTGTAAAAGAAATTAGAATTGCCTTAAATTAATTAAACTAATTAATCAAAAAACATTTATTAAGAAAAAGTCTTCTTTTTGTGATTTTTCTTTGGTTGGTCAATTTTAGAAAATAACTTTGGTGTTGATAAAAAAAGAATAATTAAAGAAAAGAAATTAAAAGAGAGAAGAAAAATAGAGATAACCCAAGCGCCTGCTGTCAGCGGTTCTGATCAGAGGATGATGGTCTAGAAGATCGTGGTTGTAACACCCCAAATCTACCCCACAGTTATATTAAAATCAGAGTGCCAAAATTTCCGCAAACATGGGCCATTACATTCTCATTCCAAAAACCAACAACATAAAAACCTATCATAATAGATACATAGCACATATTGATCCAAAGAACTTATAACAATTTATTAGTCTTCAAAAGTATTTCAACTTGATTCCATAAATATGCAGCGGATTCATAACTTTAAAACTTCAAAGGAAACATAGCATCTTTTAAACAACTTAATTCAAAGAAAACAACTTCTTAAAACAACAACTTGAATTAAACTTAAAACATCATAAAATCAAATAAGTGTTCATCCCCCCCCCCCCCCCCCCGAGTGCTACGTATCAGAGCGACGGCACCAACAAGCTACTAAGTCTCTACTCTTTGTTACATGCACGTTACCAGTATAAAGGCAACGGCGAAACAAATAAAGGGGTGAGACATTGAATAATATAAATAAGATTATGATAATTAATATATTAGACAATAGCATTATAAACTTCACCGTTTCTCAACAACACACAACAATCAATAAACATTCACAATTATCATTAGCGATTCAAAATGCAATTCGAATGTGACACAACTGTGCATATGCATGTGGTACCAACAGGGCTTCAGCCCTCTTCACTAATTGCCAATTAATAGAGGCACAAGGCATAAGCCTACTTCACAAATCCGCCAATACAGGCCTTCACAAAATGCAAATGTATGAGACTCATGTAACATACAATATCACATATATATCATTCACCACAAACTTCATTACGAGGCATTCGCCTACATCCCTGCATCACTGGCAATAAGCCTAACACTTCACATATTCAATCACATTTCAATTATCTTAAAACAACAACATCTCATAAACATCTCAAAACAACAACATCTCATAACATCAAAATAATTTATTGAACATCATTTATTATCACAAAAATCATCGAACACAACTTCATCAATAAAAGATAACTAATACTCAACTGTATGATAATAGTACAGTAACCCATCCTGTCATTATGCTAATTTATATCGTTACTGTGACTAATCCTATTGTCATAATTCTAACAGCAGCCTCTAAACATCTATTAATCATCATTCTGTCCAAAAATCAGCACAACGACCAACAACGGAATTAATTTCTAAATCCTAAATTAGTTACTAGGATTACACTTCTTAATCATCATCTAAATCATCTAGATTAGAGTTCGTCGCGTTAGTAAATCAACGCTTCGAACGACATCTCAAACAGCATCCTACAACTCAAGTTACAGCAATTTAAACACTGATTCCATCAAAATTATTCAGTATGGGTCGACACGAAACTCCTTCGATCGAATCATCCTACTTCATATGCATACTATGAGTCGACACATCCTCCTTTGGATCGACTCATTCTGGCTTCAAAACATCGTATGTATCGACACATGCATCGCACCGGTCGACTCATGCTAAGTCTCACACACTCATGTATCGACACATCCTCTCTTTGTGTTGACTCATCCTGAGTCTTACAATGAACATGCATCGATGCAAACCCTGCATGCATCGACTCATCCTGAGTCTAACCTCGCCCATGTATCGACTCATCCAGCTTGAGGTCGACACATACTGATGCCTCCTGCATAAATTCTGCGAGTTTTCTCTATATTTTATTATGGGAATTCATATTACAGCCCTACAAACCTTATTATAACCATAATAAATCATTACCTAACATTAACCTATAATACTACATCGATCAAACGATATCATAACGTCATTATTCATTCAAATTCATCAATATTCACCCTACATAATACATAACACATCTAATTCAAGAACCATCAGCAATTACATCTAACCTCACATATCAAATATCATGAACCCAATTATAAAGTCAGAACCCCACCCTTACATACTAACCATCATATTCCCGGTTATAAAATCCGAACCCCACCCTTACCTTTTGGTTTTTCGGTCGGTCGAATTCTCCGGTTGAAACTGCAATTGGTTTGACGACGAGTTCTCTAAATTTGCTTGCCTCTCACTTGGTGCCTCCAAACCCTTGCTTCTTCTACTGCTACGTGATAATTGTTTTGCTTTTGGTTGCTAACCTCTATATATTATAACCTAATATAATAATAGGTCTACTAGTAACTTTAATGGGCCTATTAATTTTATTCCTAATCTTGCTATTTCACACACCCCACTTGACCCAACTAATAAAATAACATTCTACTAAAATCAACATTAAATCCAATATTAATTACTCTTGACTAAATTGACTAATTATTCGATTATCAATTCTAACAATCCAATAATGCTCCTAATAATTATTCCAATAATTCCTTCTTCGACTAAATTCCAACAATTTAAATCCTCAATAATTCATTTAAATAATTTAATGAATTTCCGGGCGTTACAACTCTCGCTCACTTAGAATATTTTCATCCTCGAAAATTCATCCGACACCACTTCCCTTAACTTCGCCTCCACCTCTAGCCTTCCGATATAATCACAACTTACTAAAATTAAAATCTAACGCACACGTGCAATTCTATTTCAACTCATCCAACAATAATAATAACAACTAACGAAGTTCTATCGATGAAACACGTACCTCTGGTACCTCTGTCCTCGTTTCCCATTGGAGTTTCCACCAACGCGAACACCTTTGCACCAGGAGCTTTCTTCGGTTTCTGACATCGAGTACTAATATGGCCTTCTTCACCATAATTGAAACAGACATCCGCCTTATGCTTACACTCAGGAGCTACATGCCCAACCTTACCACAACGAAAACACATCCTTATCTCAGCAGTAGTGCACACATTACTCTTGTGACCAAGTTTCCCACACTTGAAACAAGTCACACTAGCAAGAGCGTCTCCCCCACTTGCCCTTTGACCCTAAACAACTTCTTGTTTACCTCTACCAGCTGGAGCATCGTACGTCTTACCACGACTCTGATTCTTGCTCCGCTTCTCATTAACTATCTTGTAATGAGCATTATTATCCTCCTCATAAATTCTGCAGCTATCCACCAAATCAGAGAAGGCACGAATCTTTTGATATCCAATTGCCTTCTTGATCTCCGAGCGCAACCCGTTCTCAAACTTGATGCACTTTGAAAATTCAGCAGTCTCTGCGCTATAATGTGGATAGAACTTAGCCAACTCCACAAACTTTGCAGCATACTCGGTAACAGACTTATTCCCTTGCTTCAGCTCGAGAAATTCAATTTCCTTCTTACCCTGGACATCTTCAGGATAATACTTCCACAAAAATTCTCCACGAAACACATCCCAGGTGATCTCTTCACCTACAGCTTCCAACCTCGGACGAGTCTCTAGCCACCAGTCGTCGGCTTCGATTGCCAGCATATGAGTACCATACCGAACCTTTTGTGCTTGAGTACAGTCCATCACATGAAATATTCTTTCCATCTCCTTCAACCAACTCAAAGCCCCATCAGGATCATACTTACCCTTGAAGGTAGGCGGATTCTCCCTCTGGAAAGTCGCCAAGCTACGGGATCCCGCATCCCCGCCAGCATTCGGCTGATTTTCCATAGCATGAGCCATTGCTTCCAAAGCAGCAGCAATCGCAGCATCGTTCCTTCCTGCCATCTCAACTTATAACTACAACACAAAATGGTCAAAAATAATTAATGATACTCGATTGTTAAAGACTCAACAACTTTGGCCGGACGGACCGACCTGCTCTGATACCACTAATGTAACACCCCAAATCTACCCCACAGTTATATTAAAATCAGAGTGCCAAAATTTTCGCAAACATGGGGCATTACATTCTCATTCAAAAAACCAACAACATAAAAACCTATCATAATAGATACATAGCACATATTGATCTAAAGAACTTATAACAATTTATTAGTCTTCAAAAGTATTTCAAATTGATTCCATAAATATGCAGCGGATTCAAAACTTTAAAACTTCAAAGGAAACATAGCATCTTTTAAACAACTTAATTCAAAGAAAACAACTTCTTAAAACAACAACTTGAATTAAACTTAAAACATCATAAAATCAAATAAGCGTTCATCCCCCCCGAGTGCTACGTATCAGAGCGACGACACCAACAAGCTACTAAGTCTCTACTCTTTGTTACTTGCACGTTACCAGTATAAAGGCAACGGTGAAACAAATAAAGGGGTGAGACATCGAATAATATAAATAAGATTATGATAATTAATATATTAGACAAGAGCATTATAAACTTCACTGCTTCTCGACAACACACAACAATCAATAAACATTCACAATTATCATTAGCAATTCAAAATGCAATTCGAATGCGACACAACTGTGCATATGCATGTGGTACCAACAGGGCTTCAGCCCTCTTCACTAATTTCCAATTAATAGAGGCACAAGGCATAAGCCTACTTCACAAATCCGCCAATACAGGCCTTCACAAAATGCAAATGTATGAGACTCATGTAACATACAACATCACATATATATCATTCACCACAAACTTCATTACGAGGCATTCGCCTACATCCCTGCATCACTGGAAATAAGCCTAACACTTCACATATTCAATCACATCTCAATTATCTCAAAACAACAACATCTCATAAACATCTCAGAACAACAACATCTCATAACATCAAAATGATTTATTGAACATCATTTATTATCACAAAAATCATCGAACACAATTTCATCAATAAAATCTCACTAATACTCAACTGTATGATAATAGTACAGTACCCATCCTGTTATTCTGCTAATTTATATCGTTACCGTGACTAATCCTACTGTCATAATTCTAACAGCAGCCTCTAAACATCTACTAATCATCATTCTGTCCAAAAATCAGCACAACAACCAACAACGGAATTAATTTCTAAATCCTAAATTGGTTACTAGGATTACACTTATTAATCATCATCTAAATCATCTAGATTAGAGTTCGTCGCATTAGTAAATCAACGCTTTGAACGGCATCTCAAACAGCATCCTACAACTCAAGTTACAGCAATTTAAAAACTGGTTCCGTCAAAATTATTCAGTATGGGTCGACACGAAACTCCTTCGATCGACTCATCCTGCTTCATATGCATACTATGAGTCGACACATCCTCCTTTGGATCGACTCATTCTGGCTTCAAAACATCGCATGTATCGACACATGCATCGCACCGGTCGACTCATGCTGAGTCTCACACACTCATGTATCAACACATCCTCTCTTTGTGTCGACTCATCCTGAGTCTTACAACAAACATGCATCGACGCAAACCCTGCATGCATCGACTCATCCTGAGTCTAACCTCGCCCATGTATCGACTCATCCAGCTTGAGGTCGACACATACTGATGCCTCCTACATAAATTCTGCGAGTTTTCTCTATATTTTACTACGGGAATTCATATTATAGCCCTACAAACCTTATTATAACCATAATAAATCATTACCTAACATTAACCTATAATACTACATAAATCAAACGATATCATAACGTCATTATTCATTCAAATTCATCAATATTCACCATACATCATTCATAACACATCTAATTCAAGAACAAACAGCAATTACATCTAACCTCACATATCAAATATCATGAACCCAATTATAAAGTCATAACCCCACCCTTACATACTAACCATCATATTCCCGGTTATAAAATACGAACCCCAACCTTACCTTTTGGTTTTTCAATCGGTCGAATTCTCCGGTTGAAACTGCAATTGGTTTGACGGCGAGTTCTCTAAATTTGCTTGCCTCCCACTTGGTGCCTCCAAACCCTTGCTTCTTCTACTGCTACATGATAATTGTTTTGCTTTTGGTTGCTAACCTCTATATATTATAACCTAATATAATAATAGGTCTACTAGTAACTTTAATGGGCCTATTAATTCTATTCCTAATCTTGCTATTTAACACACCCCACTTGACCCAACTAATAAAATAACATTCTACTAAAATCAACATTAAATCCAATATTAATTTCTCTTGACTAAATTGACTAATTATTCGATTATCAATTCTAAAAATCCAATAATACTCCTAATAATTATTCTGATAATTCCTTCTTCGACTAAATTCCAACAATTTAAATCCTCAATAATTCATTTAAATAATTTAATGAATTTTCGGTCGTTACAGTGGCCCTCAGAAGATGGGGACACCGGGCCTGCTCCTGGCTGGTAGGTCCAGCAAATGATAACCCTCAGAAGATAGGGTACGCTGGATTTGGCTCTGACTGATGGATCCAGAGGATGATAGCCAGAGGATACTTGATCTGGTCTTGGCTGATGGGTCCAGAAGATGTCCAGAGAATGCTTGATCTGGTTCTGGCTGATGGAACCAGAAGATGACCCTCAGAAAGTGCAGGCGCTGGATCTGGTGAAAACAAAGGGGAAAACGCCAAAAGCTCACGCCTGGGATCAAACCCAGAATCATGAGCTTATGACTTCCTTCTTCTGACCAACTGCGATGGACGTTAGTTTATCATTATAATAGAAACAAACAAATATATCAGAACTACAGGTTCCTGGCCAAAACAACGCGCCAGAATTTGAATCAGCCAGTCAGGCTGTGACACGCTATCGTCTTCTTCCCTGGAACCGTCGTTTAAAACTCTGAACCTTTACCTACAGACATGGCGCTGTAGTTATAACCCTGCGTATTTCAAAAATTGCCTACAAGCAAAATAAATAAGTTTCAAGACCATGGATCAACTGGGTTTGACCCTCTGATCACAATGATATCCTCCATTAGGGCTAATTGTTCCTGTTGTACCCCAAAATTTTCCCTCCCATATTTCTCAATACATTTCAAGTAAGGTCTTCAAATTGCTCAAGGAAGTCCAAGGGTTGACCAGACAAACTCCCTCCTAAGGCAGTCTACCTCAAATTAGGGTTTCAGTTTGCATCAAGGTATTTGATTCCAAAGGATCCCAAATGCTCACTATTGTCCTAATATGTTCTCAAGATCATCCATGTCAAGTTCCAAGCCTTGCAGAGAAAGTTTGCTCAATCAATTGCTCAAAGGCCTGAAAATCGATTGTGCTAGGGCAAAAGTCAATTGTGTCCTACATACAGTCAAACTTCAAGATTTTTGGTCAACATCCTCATTTTGAAGTATTATTCATCATTTTATCAAGGGTTGATCATGATTCCTCAAGGATTGCTCACAATTCATCAAAACCCAAAAGTTGCTAAATTAGGGTTTTGCAGGAAAAGTCAACTCAACTTTGATCAAGCATAACGTCCTCATAATTTATCAAAAATGACCCATCCAAATCCCATTTTTAATAGGATGCAATGCCTTACAATTCATCTTCATCTCCCAAGTTCAAAATATGCACTCACAAGAAGTTATGAATTTGGACATTATAGGTCATTTTGAAAAGTCAACAAAAACACATTTTTTGTCAAAGCTTCATACATGGAAGACTCAATTGAGATGAGACCAAAAGTGTTGCTTAGAGGACATCTTAAGCTTTCTAAAAAGTCCAAGAACACATTTCTAGGGTCAAAATTGAAGGAGTTATGCATTGGTGAAGTTGACCCTCTTTGCAAAATTGCCAAAAGTCAAAAGTGGCCAAAATTGCAATTTTTGTTAAATGGGCCTAACTTTTTGTGTTTGTATTGAGTTTGTAACATGGTCCACGACCCATAATCCTTCCCACTTGCCTTTATTTCATTTTTGTCATTTATTTTGATTTTTATTTCAATTAAATCAAATTAAATCAAAATAAAATCATGAAAATATCAAAACTAATCAAAGCTAGAGATTTTGTGCATGTTTAGGTCTCTTTTACAACTGGGAAGAGAATCAAATCGTGCAAGGCTTGTTTGGACAGAAAAAGATTGAATTTTCTTGTTTTGGAAAGATTTGATGCAAGGGTGAATCAAGGATCAAATCTTCATAATTGCAAGGATCTGATGCAAACTTGTAACCCTAATGTACTCTATGATATATATTGAATAAATCCAAAGCAAAAGAACAAGGATTGGATGCGTGAGAAGCTGAAAGAAAGCTTGCAAAAACTCAACAAAAGTGGTGAATCAAATTCCAATTTCCCGGCTTCTTCAAGCCATTCCAAGCCTACCATTCGCTTGCTGGGCATCTAAGGATTCTATCCTAATCATCAGCAAGCATTTTCGTGCCCAAATACACACTGTAAGTATCCCACAAACTCCATGTTTTCTTGAAATCGAATCTCATCAATCTGGCATTGTTAGCATCATTTGTTTATATATTCTGCATCCTTGAAACATTTGCAAGCTAATGGTAACATTCAATTGCATTTTTATTAACTGTAGAGCAAGATGCCATAGTTAGGGTTCTTGGCTCATTTTTGGGGTTTTTCATTGCAGGAACAATTGGCCATGGAAATTGGTACTATGATGCTCGTGAGGTTTCCACGAGTTGATTGGTACCGTTGTTGGGCATTTATCTGGTTCGTATGAGATTTTGGAGAAACACAGGCTTATACCTACGCCCAGAAAACTGTAGGTAAAAGTCTGGACTTTTGCCAATGGAGGGAGGAAGAAGAAAGGTGGTGTGGCAGGAAGTGATTCGTCTATTAAAAAATTCGCGTGTTTTAATGAATTAATTTGCTTTTCCAATATAATATTTAATTGTTATCCCATATACAAACATGCACGATAGCTCAATTGGTCAGGAGGCGCTTGGAAAAGCCAAAGGGCCTGGGTTCGATCCCCAGGTCCCCCATATTATTTCATGATTTTATTTCTTGCATAATCAGGCACATGTACAGGTAAGGAGACCACCATACACCCTCAATGTACAACCAACCAGATGTCCAACAAGTTGGATCCAAAAGCCATCCCTTGGAGGTCCATGATGCACCCTAGTCAAGCCAAGGCACAGGATCTGAAAGTCAACATGGGCTAGACGTTTTGGGCTCAGAAAATTGCAATTCAGACCCCCCCTTTTTGCTTTGATACCAGGCCCATTTCTTTTCTTTTATATTTTTTCTTTTATTTATTTATTTTTGTTTAAATTATTTTCTAACATAAAATTAATTCTTTTTTACAAAAACTCATAAAATCAATTTTCAACAATTTAGATTTAGGTTTTATTTTTATCAAAATTAATTTAATAATTAGTTTAATTTAATTTTAGGGTAATTTTAACCTTTTTGTAAATAACTTAAAATAAATTAGAAATTAGGCTTTGTTTGATTTAATTTTTATTTTCTTTTCTTAAAATAATAAAAATATAAAAATAGGTCAAATTAATTACTTTTCTCAAATTAAATTAATTAGTAACTAGGTTTGTATTTATTTAATTAAAACCTTATTTTTTTTCTCAAAAATAATCAAAAACAACAAAAAAAATGATTTTTCTTTCAATTAGGTTTAGACGGGGCCCAAAACCCTAATTTTTTCTCGTTCTTAATTCATCGCGCACATTTATTATTTTTACGATATTAATGTAACTGCTCATGGGATGTAATAGTTTAATTAGGATTTTTATTTTATTTATCGTTTTACGGGTTTTTGGTTATGTAATTAATCCCCCTCCCCGAAGCCTTGTAATATCGTAGTTTTATTTCTCGCATTTTAATTCTCGCAAAATATTAACTATTAGATGTATGATAATAGGATTGCATGATAAGAATGTATGTTAATTTTAAAATGGTTAGAAAACCCTAAATGTGCAAAGATAATAACTGAAATCAAATCACTCGCACATGCGCACTCCTAAGGTATACTCTCACTTCGGTTGCCTTCGGTAAATGATCATTAAGTATAGGATATTTTAGTGGTCACCCTCTTGTCTAAACAAAGATCAAAAGTCCCGTTCGGAAATGTTGCCTCGGAAATATTGCCTCGAATATGATCTTAAGACACTATGGTTATTACTAAGACGTTCTAATAATGCTTTAGTGATTGTACGTCCCTTTCGAATTGACCCTTACAACTCCAACGACGGTGCTATCTACTCACTAATAGTGGGATAGCGTTGTCTAAAGGAAACAAGAACAGAAACATTCTTTTTTCGAGTAGGTAGATGCTAGTAGGTACTTGCTCAAAATCAAACTTTTTCACACTTACACTCTTTTCAAACAAGTTTTTCAAAACAACTTCGTAACACTCTTGAGGACTGATACAAGGGTTAAAACGAAGTAAAACAAAAAAAATTCAAAATACACAAACACAGAAGCAATTTTTTAAAATAATGAGCAAGTACCTAAGAGCTGGTAGAAAACTACGGATAGAAAGAGTGTTAATACCTTCCCTTTCTATAATCTACCCTCCGTACTCAAAATCTAGAAAATGGAATTTTTCTGTGCTTTTTTCCTTTCCGGTTGGATGAAATAAAAGTCGGTGGCGACTCTTGCTTACCGCGACATTTTGCAAACACAAACGCAAAACGCAAACCAGCATTTTCTCAAAACAGTCTGGTTATGCCACCGTATCACAGAACTGGCAACTCTACTGGGGAATTATAAGTGGGGTATACCTTAGGATTAGTTCATCAGAATTGCTTCTCTTGTTTGTTTTGGCTGCTTTACTGTTAAAGGGTTTTGTATCGGGAGTTACTATAGATCCTAACCCGGATCTGGGGGACACCTTTTAGGTAAGTAGCAATAAACTGTGAGGGAACTGTACAGCGTAGACCGATACGGTTGAAGCAGTAGCTATATTGATGTGGCACATTGGTTGGTACCGGTATCCCTTGTGGAGAAACGAGGAGAATACGGGGCTGTTATGTGTGTCGTTAAGCTTTAATTGACCTTAGAACCCATAATAGACCAAATTGGCCATTAGGAAGTAGTGAGATAGCCGGCCTCGGTGTAAAGCTGAGAACTGGTTGATACTTGATGCTACACTCATTGAGACCATACTCTCGAGATAGTTCCGGCCGCAAGAAAAGATTGCGTGAGCTAAAACCATGACCGGTGGAGGATGGTCAGTGATATTGAGAACCTCTAGAACCCGGTTACTATTATTAGGACAGGTTGAAACCAACTGAACTTCAAGAGGGTAATACCTAGACCCCATGCAAGCCTTAAACTTAAGGGCTTTTGTGTGACTTGTTTGCCTTTACCATGTCTGTTATCTATAATACATGTTGTTTGTTTTACCATGACATCATGCATCATAACATAGCATGCATATTTCATTAACTTAACCATTTCAAAGACCGAGGGGATTTATCTTTGTTCTGTTTTGCAGATTATGGCTTCCATGCGCAGAAACACCATTCGAGTTAACTTTGTGCAAATGCCTGCTCAACTCAAAGAATTAGCCTCAAAAGTTTCTGATACTTCTTCATTCATTAGGAGACATGGTCAGCTTCTTAGCTTGGTTACCTCAAAGTTTGATGAGCAGATGATGGGTGTGCTTTTCCAGTTCTTTGACCCGGTGCATCATTGCTTCACTTTCTCGGATTATCAGTTAGTTCCTACTTTGGAAGAGTTTTCTCACTTATTGGGCATATCCATCCTTGAGCAGATGCCCTTCACAGGTTTGGAAGAGACTCCTAGAGCAGAAGACATTGCTTCAGCTCTGCATCTGACACGGGTTGATGTAATATCTAACTGGGAGACACGAAGCGGGGTTAAAGGTTTCTTAGCCAAGTTTCTGATAGATCAAGCTCAACTATTCTGGGATAACTTGGATTTTCAGGCTTTTGAAGACATCTTGGCTCTCCTTATCTACGGTTTGGTTCTCTTTTCGAATCCAGATTCCTTCATAGATGTGAATGCGATTAAAATCTTCTTGTCTCGCAATCCTGTGCCTACTCTTCTGGGTGATATCCTGCATGCCCTCTACACTCGTACTGTGCATAGAAGAGGGACCCTCATGTGTTGCATGCCTTTGCTGGTGAGGTGGTTTATTTCGCACCTCCCCAAGTCCGTGTTGAAGAATGAGGAAGGTTTAGGATGGTCTTACAGGATAATGTCCCTTGCCCATACAGACATTCTTTGGAGTTCTAAGGCTATGGAAAGCATTGTTGTCATTGATTGATATGGGGGATACCCTAATGTCCCGTTGCTTAGAATCAGAAGGGGAATAACCTGCAGTCCTTGTTTGGCTTTATGGAAATTCGGTCTTGCTCGGAGAGACGGTACTCATGAGCTACTTCTTATAGATATTGCCTTTGACTACAAGGAGGACGTTGATGAGCATCTCCGCAGGTTTATACGAGCTTGGGGCATGGTGAACAGGTCTGACCCTCAAGAGCTAGGACCAAGGACTTCTATCCCTATGCAGCCCTATCTCTAGTGGGTTCGAGCTCGTGCTCAGAAGCTTGGGATGCCCTATGAAGCTATGTTTCCAGTGATTGTGGAGCCTACCAATGAAGAGGGCATTCCTTATACAGTCCTTTATCCCTACATGCCCACTGATCTTGGGGCATTAAAGAGATCCTGGATTCAGTTGAAAGAAGAGAGGGATACCTACCGAGAGAAGTATCATGAGAAAGAGAGGAAGATCTTGAAGCTCACCAGGCAACTTGAGAATGAAATAACGATCAATGACTACGTCAGCACCAAGGGGAAGCGTCCATGGGATTTCTGATTTTGCTTTTTCTAGTTTAGATTTGTTTTCCATTTATTTCTTTTGTAACGCCTCAAAGGAATTGTTAAACATTTTTACAAGTTTAATCTAATAAAGTTTGTTTATTTCTTAGTTTGCAAATTTAAATCTCCCAAAGTCTTTGAAATCATTACATACGCATCCCATTATCATGCACATCATTACAGGTACCATTACATGTTTCTCATCTTCTTCGCTGTTTATTTCAGCAATTATGTCTTCTGATCAAGCTATCAAAGATCTTCAGGCGTAAAATGCCCAATTCCAAGAGATTTTCTTAAGCTTGGCTAAAGGGCAAGAGGATTTGAAAGCTCTCATCCTGAAAGAGAAAGAGAAGGAGAAGAAGAAGAAGAAGAAGAAAAAGGTTGTTCTTTTGAGTATGGGTAAAAGGTTTGGGGATAGGCTGAAACAACAAGTTAATCTGTCTCTTTCATCCAAAGGAGAGGAGGACCAAGAAGAAGAAAAGGGCCCCAGTCCTGTAGTTTCTGATAATGATACAGATTATGATGAAGAACATTATCCTCCTGCTGAGGATAGGTACAAACAACTTGAAGACCGGCTGAGTGCTATAGAGTGTCAGAAGATCCATGGTTTGGATTTTGAAGAACTGGGACTGGCATCTGGGGTGGTGATCCCTCATAAGTTTAAAGCTCCGGTTTTTGCTAAGTACGATGGAGTATCCTGTCCAAAATTCCATCTCCGCTCGTACGTCAGAAAAATCCAACCTTACACTGCTGATAGAAATTTGTGGGTACATTTCTTTCAAGATAGTCTGTCAGGGAATCAACTTGAATGGTTTTATAAATTGGAAGGAGCTAATGTCCGAAACTGGGAGGACCTTGTTGTTGCTTTTTATAAGCAGTATCAGTATAATGTTGACCTTGCTCCCACTTGTACTCAGCTTCAGGGTATGTCTATGGGTGCAAGTGAAGGTTTTAAAGACTATGCTCAAAAGTGGAGAGATTTGGCAGGAAGAGTCCAACCCCCTTTGTCTGATAGGGAGTTGGTTGATATGTTTCTAGGGACGTTATCTGGTCCATTTTTCAATCATGTGATCGATAGTTCGTCATCTGGGTTTACTAAATTGATTTTGACTAGGGAGAGAGTAGAAGCTGGTATTCGAAGTGGTAAGATACAGAAAGGTACTTCATCAAGTGCAGAAAAGAAGCCTTTCACCGGTAAGAAAGAAGCTAGTGCAGTCTACGGCTCGAGGAGCCAAAGCAGACCTGAACACCGTCAAGCAGTAAACGCGGTAGTAATATCAAGACCCACTGTTGCCCCACAACTCAACAGTCAACAAAGAATGGAGAGACCGCAGAGACAGTACACTCGGCTTAATATGACCTTGTCTCAAATTCTACCACAATTGTTGAAGACCAACCTGGTAACTCTGAGGAAAGCCCCGAAGAATCCCAGCACCACATCTCCGCTGTATAACCCGAATGCCCGTTGTTCCTATCACTCTGATGGCCTAGGTCATGATACAAACAACTATTGGGCCTTGAAGAATAAGGTGCAAGATTTGATCGAAGCTAAAGAAATTAAGTTTGACGCTCCGGAGAAGCCCAACGTCATGACTGCTCCTATTCCCAAACATGGTCATGGAGTGAATGCTGTGGACGATGATTTATTTGTGACCTCCGTGGAAAAAATTTCTACATCTTTGATGACAGTTAAGAAGAGTCTATTGTTGGCCGGTTTATTTTCGGGTTGTGGCGAAGGTTGCCACCTATGTTCAATCCTGCCTGCTGGTTGCCATTTATTGAAATCAGGTGTTCAACGCCTGATGGATAACAAAGAGATCCTGTTCGAAAACACTTTGATTCTGTTAGTTCTAATTGAAGATGTTACCATCATAACTGTGATTGGTGGAAATAGAACTGACTGTTTTTTAAGCTGGTTCGCGAAATGTCGCGGTAAGCAAGAGTCGCCACCGTCTTTTATGTTCTCCAACATGGAAAGGACAAAAGCACAGCAAAATTCCTTCTTTGAGATGTCTCTCGGTCCGGGAGGTAGATTTATAGAAAGGGAAGGTGTTAGCACCCTTTCTATCCGTGGTTATCCACGGGCTCTTAGGTACTTGCTCTTATGTTTTCAAAAATTTGTTTGCTTTTCAAGTGTGTGTGGGTTTTGAAAAAAAGGTTCGTTCGAAAAATTTCTAAGTAACTCTTGTATCTGTCCTCAAGAGTGTATGAAAAATTTGTTTGAAAACTTTTAGAAAGTGTAAGTGTGAAAAAATATTTTGTGTTTGTTTGAAAGAGCAAGTACCCAGGAGAATCTACCTACTCTAAGGAATTAGGCTGTGTAAGAGTCCTTTAGATAGTGCTATCCCACCATTGAGAGGTAGGTAGCACCGTCGTTGGAGGTATTAGGGTCAATTCGATTATTAGGGACATGTGTGGTCACTGAAGCAATAGTAGGACACCTTAGCGGTAACCCTAATGTCCTAGATCCTTTTTATCCGAGGCAACCGTTTCGAGGCAACTGGATCTTTAGACAGGAGGGCGACCTCTAAAACACCCTATACTTGACGACCACATTCGAGGCAACCAGTAAGGCGTACCCTAGGAGTGGCATGTGCATGTGTGTTGTTTTTCAGTTAAGGTTTATCTTTGAACATGCATTTGTGAGCTACGAGTTGGTTTTATTTGTCATACAAGTCTTGTCATGCATAATTAACAGTTTAATAATTTGCGGGAAGTAAATTGCGGGAAATTAAATCTAAGCTATTACAAGGCGTCGGGTATTTACATCGCCAAAAACAAACCCTTTAATTTAAATTGCGGAAAGTAAAATAAAGCCGTAAATAATTAAAGTCCTAATTAAAAGCTATTACATTCCGGGAAACAGATACAATAATATGATAAAATGGATCGCGTGCGAGAAATTAAATCGGATGCGAGTTTTTTGGGTTTTGACCCTTTTTTTGAAAGGAAGTGAATTTTTTGGTTATTTTTGAATTAAATGGAATTAAATTAAATGAACAATTAAATTAAATAATGAAAATATTTTTGGATTTTTGAGTTTTTTAAAGAAATAAAATAAATTGAATTAATGCTAAAAAAAACCTAATATTCTAAATTGATTTTAAATATTGCAAAAAATATTAAAAGTTAAATCTAATTAAAGCTAAATTGATTAAATTAATTTATTTACAAAAATAAAAGTGATGAAGTTAATTTTAATAAATAAAATATATTTTTTTGTGTTTTTGATTTTATTAGGAAAAAATATTAATTGGTTAGTGATTAATAAAAATAATAACGATTAATTAATTAAAGGAACATAATACAAATAGAGAGAGTTTAGGAGTATACGGGCCTGATTGGAGGGGTGAAACAGTTGTTGGCGTCATGTGTAAACTGTTTTGTTTTGGCCATTTGTGTTTTGGCTTTTGGCCATTTGTGTTCTGGCTTTTGGTCATTTGTGTTCTGGCCTCAACGTTCCTTAACCTTCTCAGGATGTCTGTCTCGCCATGTATTGGTGTCATGTGTAAGCTGTTCTGTTTTGGCCATTTGGCTTTTGGCTTTTGGCCATTTGTGTTTTGACCTCAACGTTCCTTAATGAACCTGCATGGGATTCTGTCTAAAATCTGCAGTGTTGAATCTCATGAACACATTAAATAAAATCATAAAATGCAAATAAAGCCAATATATGAAGAAATTTAATGTTTAGGCACAATATGGCATGTATGAATGATTATACCCTTTTGATCATGGAGATCAAATCAATCTTACCCTTACTGGAAAAGTAGTGACATGAATGCTTTTATGCCCTTTTGATCATGGAGATCAAGCCAGCCTTACCCTTACTGAAGAAGTAGTGAGATGTTGGTTTGTAACTGAGATGGCTTGTTTGTAGTGAGAGAGGGATTTGTAATAAGGGTTTCAAGGTTTTAGGGTTCTTGAAAGAATTTGATATTCTAACAGTGTTGTGGCAAAGTTTTTTTTTTCTCTTTCTCCCCTGGTTTGTGTGAAAAGAATGTGATTATATAATGGAAATTAGGGTAAAGAAAATGGGCTTTGAATGTGCAATTGGGCCTCCAATGTTCACTTGAGTTCGTCACTTTCCAGGCTAAATCGCAGGGACTTAAGTGCAATTTTTGAAGTTGAAATGTGAAAACAAAATGTAACCGATATCGAGAACTAACTCCTGTCCGAAAATCGGCTCAATCGGATAAACGGTGAATTAGTTATGAATTTTTGAAGTTTCAGCTCAGACAAACTTATTTTGGGCTCCAGTGTCGACTCTGACACGTTCTTCAATAAAAAACTGGTATTGATCAGAGCATAATCCAGTCTCGAATTTTGAAGCAAAGTTGTAGATCTATGAGTCAGTGACCTTTTGTAAAAATATGAGCCCAATCCGATAAAAATTGACCGACTTATGAATTTTCGAAGTTTCGGCCCAGATGAAATAATATTCAGCATTCAGGATTTTCGGCGCGTCACGCACTCTGAGCAAAAAACGAAGGCCTTTTGAATGCCGTTTGAACTCAATACCTTCTGTGAAAATGTATCCAACTCAATTTTTGAAATTTTGGCGCCAGAACCAGCTCGATACGATGAAAATCGACCAAGTTATGATTTTCTGAACATGACGCAAATAAACTTCTGTCACAAATTTTCTGTATGAAAGTACTTGATAAATCCGCATTTTTGAAGACCTTCTGATCGTAATTGGCTTTCATCCGTGAGAGATGAAAACATAGATAACGTCCAGGCGAAATTTTGGCCACCGGAACAGGTTCAAAACAAGCCACAATCTTCAAGTTATGAATTTTTTAGCGCGTAAAAATTGCACTTTCAGCACACTTTTTCACCATATTTCTTCGAGAAAACTCACACAGTCGGATACCTTCTGAATTTGAACATACGTTAGGACATTAAGGAGAACTTGAGGTCATTTGGATGTAAGGACCTTGATGCAACACAAAACCCTAATTTTGAATTGACTGCCTTAGGAGATGATTTGACTGTCCAACTCTTGAGCCATCTTGAACAACTTGGAGATGATTCTTGACATGTCTTGAGAAATATGGGAGGGCAAATTTTGGGGTACAACAGTTGCCCCTGTTCAATCTTCTTAAACCTGAGGATGTAGATTGGCTTGCGTGCCTTTCGTGATCCGAAGGTGAAAGATGATTGAACACTAGAGTGCCCAGAAATTTGCACTCGCATGGTGTAGTATCAGCAATGTGATGGCGGGAATGGGCTTATAGATGCCATTTGGAGATGTGGTGGATAAGAGGATGGGCTTATAGATGCCATCTGGAGATGTGACAGAACCTTGTCGGGAATGGGCTTATAGATGCCATTTGGAGAGATGGTATGTGGATGGGCTTATAGATGCCATCTGGATGTGACAGACCCTTGTCGGGAATGGGCTTATAGATGCCATTTGGAAATGCAAGGGATGGTTGAATCTGAGTAAGAAATAGAATAGCTTCCGTGTCTGGAGCATATCTAGTATGTGTCTAATTGTTGACGTCTGAACGAGTAGTAGAATGACCGTCGTGTCTGGGGTATATCCATATTGCATCTGAATGAGTGACAAAATATTATCAGAATCTGGATCGTATTTAGAATGTCTTTTGAATGAATCTGGACTAAACAATAGAATAGCCTCCGGGTCTGGAGCATCTCTAAGTTGTCTTTAGAAGTTTGAATCTGAATGAGCAATAGAATAGCGTCCGGGTCAGGAGCATCTCTAGGCCATCACTGGAGAGGAATCTGAATAGGCAAAAGAATAACATCCGGATATGGAGTATCTCTAAGCCATCTCTGAAAGGAAACTTTGAATAAGCTAAAGAATAGAATCCATGTCTGGAGCATTTCCAAGCTATCTCTGAAAAGAAACTTTGAATAAGCAAAAGAATAGCATCCATGTCTGGAGCATTTCCAAGCCATTTCTGGGAAGAAACTCTGAATAAGCGATAGAATAGCATCCGGGTCCGGAGCATCTCTAATCTATCTGAGAGGGGATCTGAATAAGCAATAGAATATCATCCGCATCAGGAGCATCTCTAAGCTATCTCTGAAAGAGAATCTGGAATAAGTATTAGAAAGTAGCCATATCTGGGTCGCATCTGAACTATCTCTAGAAGGGAATCTGGAATAAGTATCAGAATGTAGCCATGTCTGGATCGCATCTGAACTATATCTAGAAGGAATCTCTGAATAAACAATAGAATAGCATCCGTGGTTGGAGCATCTCTAAGTTATCTCTGAAAAGCAACTCTGAATAAGCAACATAATAGCATCCGGTTTGGAGCATATTTGAACTATCTCTGAGAAGAACCTCTGAATAAGCAAAAGAATAGCATCCACATCTGGAGCATTTCCAAGCTATCTCTGAAAAGAAACTCTGAATAAGCGATAGAATAACATCCATATCTGGAGCATCTCTAAGCTATCTCTGAAGAGACAATCTGAATAAGCAAAAGAACAACATCCATATCTGGAGCATTTCCCAGCTATATCTGAAAGGAAATCTGAATAAGCAATAGAATAACATCCGTGTCCGGAGCATCTCTAAGCTATCTCTGAAAGGAACTCTGAATAAGCAATAGAATATCATCCGCGTCGGGGGCATCTCTAAGCTATCTCTGAAATCTCTTTAATGTAGATATGCCCTGGCTAGATACAGGTATCGAATCTACAATCAATCGCTCACAGATATGCCCTGGCTAGATACATGAATCGAATCTGGAATTGCGACAGTTGATAGTAACCATCTTTGGATTGACCTTTTCCTGAAAAGGCAAAACATTAGTTGTATGCAATGTCATGATGTATGAAATGCATGATGTCATGATGTTCTCAAAAATAGATGAGATAGTGTCGTATGCACTTTATCATGTATGTATGCAGGATGTATAAAATGTGAAATGTTTATGAATGTATTCTCGTCTAGGAAAATAAATCCTTGACGAATGCCGGGAGCTTGTTAAATCCTAGGCTGATGTTTGAAAAGTAGAGTTCTTCGCTTCTGCTGTGGATGATGATTGCAAGAATAAACCGGTAGGAGAAGATGACTCCGTTGGGAAACAAACTTGGTGAAGAGATTACTCTGCGGGGAATTACTCTGTGGGAAGAGATACTTCGCTGAGATTTGATGATAACTCCGCTGGAGATTCCGTTGATAAGTTATGTTGGAAGATTTGATGAACTCCGCTGGAGGATAGGAAGAACTTCGCCGAGGACGATCTTTTCGTGGTAATTAGCTGAGGATAACCCAGTTAGAAGCTCTGGTGGGGAATAACTTCTGAACATGGTCGGGGAGAGATACGTTGGTACTCTGCAGGGGACAAGCTTCCAGAATCTACTGGGGATAAGCTTCCAGAATCTACTGGGGAGATTGATTCAACTCTCCTGGGGAGACTTTTGGAATGTACTGGGGAATGGCTCCACTGGGGTGTCTGGTATTCCACCGGGGAACAATCTTAGATTAAGACTGCCGGGGATGCTTGTAGAGGAATATCTGTATACTCCACTGGGGAATATTGAGATCTTCTGGGAATACCCGACTTCCATAAGGCTGACAGTAGGCTAACTCTGCTCGAGGGAGAGTATTGCTGACTTGCTAGGGAATGTTGTGCCTTTTTAGGGCTGATTGGAGACCAACTCTGCTTGGGGAGAGTATGGCTGAATCTTGTCTTACTCTGTGGGGAGTGAAGGTATCCTGGTTACATTCTTCAGCTGAACCTACCTTTGTACCTGGTGAGCAAAGCAGCTGTACAGTTTGGACAATTTTATTGCCCCAGTTTCTGCGGGAGAAGGTACCTGTGGAGGTGCTTGATAACTACCGATTGACAGATCTTCTTCTGGTAGGCAAGTGACAAGATGACGGGACATAGTCGTACGCTTTGATCCCTAACTTTTGCCTGGACCGCCCTTTCGGGTTTTAAGTCCATCGGGATACCCATTCTTGCCCAAGCCGCCTTTTCAGGTTTTCGACTTGCCGAGTGTAGAGATTTTTTTATTTTCATCCCTTATTTTTGCCCGAACCCTTTTGGTTCGCTGGGAAGCCCTTATTTTTGCCTAGGTGTGTCAACCTAGAGGGTCTTTGATTGTGCGTAGTATTTTTTTCGACTATGTCCATGCTCTCAGAGTGCAGGGAGTTGTCACCGTCGGTAGTGTTGTGTTGCCATACTACCAGAAGATGTTTGATCAGGCAAGATTCGTTGCCGGAATTCATACCCAATGTCCCAAGTGACTCAGGTGGAGATTTGCCCCTGCTATTTGGCTTTTGAGAGATTCTCTGAATCTTGACTTAACTGCCCCAGATGACGGACAATGATCATGTCGTGCCCCTTGGTTGGAAGTGTTTCCTCCACTTGAGGTGATCCTTTTGAGAAGCTTTTTGTTCACTAGATATTCGTCGTGCGAATTTCTCTGTTGTTCGAACAAATAGTCATATGCAAACAAAGTTATATTAAAAATGCAAAGCTTATGTCAGTCTTGAAAATTTTGAAAATGCATTTTTTTGTAAAACAAGTGAATTTTTTGTAAACTGTGATGTCAACTCGTTATTTTACCGCAAACCTTAAGGAGTCAGGATACCTTTCGTAACAGTATGCTTTCGAACTAACCCATGCTTCAACTAGGACTTTTGAGGGTTATAACGTGGCCTGGTTCACGGTTTAAGAAACAAAGGATAAGGCTCAAAATGTATTTGTACCCACCCGCTCTTCGTGATGTTCTTCAAACCTAAACTCAGTTGACCGTGCGTTAGACCTTGTTTGAGTCTTTGTCCTGATATTCTGGTGATGGTTCGGATATTGGCAATTTATTGTGGATAGGCAGTCATTTCTTTTTGGTTGAGGGTTTGTAAAACCTCTTCCTTTTTGATTTCGTTATCCTTGTTTTTTGCCTGACCGGTTTACAGTCAGCGGGATGCCCCAGTTTTTGTAAGTCTCCTTCATAGGTTTTGACTTAATGGGTTTTTATTTTGAAAGATAATGACTGCCTATTTTTATGATTATTCGGAACCATCACTGTCTTTTGTTTCAGAAGGACTTCTTTTGATGCCATTCGTTGTACACCTGGATCAACTGAGAGAACTACCCTGCCCCAGGTTATGATTAAGGGTTTTAATTTTTTGTGAAAAGAAAAAAAACTCCTACTTCTTTGGCTCGAAGGGGTTGACGAGGGATTATCTTCCTTATAACTCCAGTGTTTAGGAATTGAAACAATGCATGTACCTCATCAGCGGGGTCTGTTCAAAAGCATACTATAAAGATCGTGGTATCGTTTTCGTCATCCTCCCTCAAAAGGCTTAGAATTTGCAATTGAGAATTGAACATCACAGAAACATGAAAGAAATTTTGAATATAACGAATACGAATAGATTAATTCAAACATACATATGCGATGCATTAATGAAATAAAAGAGTTTGCTATGACATTAATTGTTTGTATAAGCAAAGAAAAATACAACTCGGAAATTCAAATAAAACAAAAGCCTTCAATGATTTCATAAAGGGGCGGTGATTATGTTTGGAGCCTCTGGTGCTTCAAACTGGACTTCCTTGGCGTCAATCATGTCTTGGACCTTGTTCTTCAGAGCCCAACAGTTGTCCGTAGTATGCCCCGGGCTATCAGAGTGGTATGCGCACCTTTCGTTGGGATGATAGTTAGGAGCAGAAGTGTTTGGATTCCGGAGAGGAGCCCTTAAGGTAATCAGCCCTGCCCTCAACAATTGTTGTAATGCTTGATCCAGTGACATGTTGATCTTAGTGAACTGTCGTTTGGGTGCGACCTCCTTACGTTGCTGCCCCTGTCTTTGCTGAGCAGGCATAGGATTAGAGATCTGGGTTGCCCCTACATGTTGATCATGACGACTCTTTTTACCATGCACAGCATTGGACTCCTTTTTCCCATGGTAAGGCTTTTTATGAGCATCAGAAGGTGCAGCTTCTTGAATCTTTACAGCTTTGATACCCGCTTCAATCCTCTCCCCGGTCAAAATCAGGTCTGTAAACCCAGCAGAAGAATTACTAATCAGATGGTGGAAGAACGGACCAGACAGGGTCCCCAGGAACATATCAACGAGCTCACGGTCGGTCAGAGGTGGTTGCACCCTTCCAGCAAGGTCTCTCCACTTTTGCGCATATTCCTTGAATCCTTCACCCGTCCCTAGTGACATACCCTGGAGTTGGGTACGCGTAGGAGCGAGGTCGGAATTATACTGATACTGCTTGTAGAATGCAGTAGCCAAGTCCTCCCAGTTACGAATACTGGCTCCATCTAGCTGATAGAACCATTCGAGTTGAGTCCCTGAAAGACTTTCCTGGAAGAAATGGATCCATAGATTCTTGTCAACGGTATACGGTTGGATCTTCCTCACATATGATCTGAGATGCAGCTTAGGACAGGATGCCCCGTCGTATTTTGCAAAAGCAGGTGCTTTGAATTTGTGAGGGATCACCACCCTAGAGGATAAACCTAGATCTTCGAAATCCAGGCCGGGCACTTTCTGTATCTCCATAGCACTTAGACGGTCTTCTAGCTGTTTGTACTTGTCCTCAGTTGGAGGGTACTGTTCATCATTGAAATCCGTCTCGTTGTCGGAGACCACGGGACTAGGAACCCTTCTCTCTTGGGGATTGTCTTTGCCCACAGATGAGGTAGTCAGCTCAACCTTATTTTGTGATCCATTCCCAGATCTGCGTCTAGGGTTGAACAAAACAGTCCTCTTCTTCTTCTTCTTCTCTTTCAGAAGCAGAGTCTTCAAATCCTGTTGACCCTGGGCTAGACTCATAACCATCTCTTGGAACTGGGCATTCTGGGCCTGGAGGGCCTTGATAGCTTCTTCATTGGATGATTCAGGATTCATGATGATTGCTGAAATAAACAGCGAAGAAAATAAGTGACCTGTCAAAAGGGTACCTGTAATGCAATGATATGTATGATATATGTATGCAATGTTTTCAAGGACCCCGCGGGGTAGACAAGAAAATTTGTTAGAATTTGAATTTCGTAGCTTGATTGAAGGAACTTCGTGTTGTTGAGAATCCTTCTTCAAGAGTCAAGGCTCACCATATCAAGTGGGTCATAGCCCCTGACTCAAGTCATCAACCTTGTTTTGATTTCCAAACAACCTTGGCTAGGGGAACCTTCTTCAAGAGTCAAAGTTCACCATATCAAGTGGGTCATAGCCCCTGACTCAAGTCATCAACTTGGCTAGAGGAAAATAAATCCCCTTTGCCCCTTGCTAGACATTCTGGTTCATCATGACCTGCATCACAAGCCCTTGAGATCCTTGAAATGGATTAGTCCTTATGCAGGATGTATGCAATGGTATGATGGAATGATGTTATGCACGTGGATGCAAAGGTGTGAGGTGTAAGTAAGCCATGTAATAAGTCCAGGTTAAGGACTATAAACAAAACCTGCAAGTAGCTCAATATTGTCAGGTAACAAGCATGCAAGTAGTCAAGTTTGAAGGCACACAAGTCACACCAGAAAGCCCTTAGATTTTAGGCCAGCATGAAGTTCAGGTACTACCCTCTTTCAGTTTCGTTGGTTAAGACCTGTCCTATCAAAAGTAACCGGGTTCTAGAGGATCCCAATATCACTGACTACCCTCAATCGGTCATAACTCCAGCGTCGCAATCTTTTCTTGCGGCCAGAACCATCGCGAGAGTTTAGCCTCAATGAGTGTAGCATACTGCTACTGTTCTATGGCCAAGTTGGGTCAATTTAGGGTTCTAAGGTCGGTTGGTGCTTAATGACTCCTCAGAAGACCCATATTCTCCTCGTTGCAACATAAGGGATATCGGTACAGACCAAGGTGTCACACCAACGTAGCCACTGCTTCACCCGTGTCGGTCTACGCCGGACAGGTCCCTCACAGCTTATGCTACCTAAAGGGGTATCCCCAGATCCGGGTTAGGATCTATGAAACTCCGATGCAATGCCCACAAATATAAAAGCAGTCAAGACATACAATTGAAAACATAAGAGTGGTCTAATCCTAAGGTACACCTCACTTTATAATAATCCCCAGCAGAGTCGCCAGTTCTGTGATTTGTGGGAATAGAACTGACTGTTTTTTAAGCTGGTTCGCGAAATGTCGCGATAAGCAAGCGTCGCCACCGTCTTTTATATTCTCCAACATGGAAAGGAGAAAAGCACAGCAAAATTCCTTCTTTGAGATGTCTCTCGGTTCGGGAGGTAGATTTATAGAAAGGGAAGGTGTTAGCATCCTTTATATTCGTGGTTATCCACGGGCTCTTAGGTACTTGCTCTTATGTTTTCAAAATTTTGTTTGCTTTTCAAGTGTGTGTGGGTTTTGAAAAAAAGTTTCGTTCGTAAAATTTCTAAGTAACTCTTGTATCTGTCCTCAAGAGTGTATGAAAAATTTGTTTGAAAACTTTTAGAAAGTGTAAGTGTGAAAAAATATTTTTTGTTTGTTTGAAAGAGCAAGTACCCAGGAGAATCTACCTACTCTAAGGAATTAGGCTGTGTAAGAGTCCTTTAGATAGTGCTATCCCACCATTGAGAGGTAGGTAGCACCGTCGTTGGAGGTATTAGGGTCAATTCGATTATTAGGGACATGTGTGGTCACCGAAGCAATAGTAGGACACCTTAGCGGTAACCCTAATGTCCTAGATCCTTTTTATCCGAGGCAACCGTTTCGAGGCAACTGGATCTTTAGACAGGAGGGCGACCTCTAAAACACCCTATACTTGACGACCACGTTCGAGGCAACCAGTGAGGCGTACCCTAGGAGTGGCATGTGCATGTGTGTTGTTTTTCAGTTAAGGTTTATCTTTGAACATGCATTTGTGAGCTACGAGTTGGTTTTATTTGTCATACAAGTCTTGTCATGCATAATTAACAGTTTAATAATTTGCGGGAAGTAAATTGCGGGAAATTAAATCTAAGCTATTAAAAGGCGTCGGGTATTTACATCGCCAAAAACAAACCCTTTAATTTAAATTGAGGAAAGTAAAATAAAGCGGTAAATAATTAAAGTCATAATTAAAAGCTATTACATTCCGGGAAACAGATACAATAATATGATAAAATGGATTGTGTGCGAAAAATTAAATCGGATGCGAGTTTTTTGGGTTTTGACCCTTTTTTTGAAAGGAAGTGATTTTTTTGGTTATTTTGGAATTAAATAGAATTAAATTAAATGAACAATTAAATTAAATAATGAAAATATTTTTGGATTTTTGTGTTTTTTAAAGAAATAAAATAAATTGAATTAATGCTAAAAAAAACCTAATATTCTAAATTGATTTTAAATATTGCAAAAAATATTAAAAGTTAAATCTAATTAAAGCTAAATTGATTAAATTAATTTATTTACAAAAATAAAAGTGATGAAGTTAATTTTAATAAATAAAATATTTTTTTGTGTTTTTGATTTTATTAGGAAAAAATATTAATTGGTTAGTGATTAATAAAAATAATAACGATTAATTAATTAAAGGAACATAATACAAATAGAGAGAGAGTTTAGGAGTATACGGACCTGATTGGAGGGGTGAAACAGTTGTTGGCGTCATGTGTAAACTGTTTTGTTTTGGCCATTTGTGTTTTGGCTTTTGGCCATTTGTGTTCTGGCTTTTGGCCATTTGTGTTTTGGCCTCAACGTTCCTTAACCTTCTCAGGATGTCTGTCTCGCCATGTATTGGTGTCATGTGTAAGCTGTTCTGTTTTGGCCATTTGGCTTTTGGCTTTTGACCTCAACGTTCCTTAATGAACCTGCATGGGATCCTGTCTAAAATCTGCAGTGTTGAATCTCATGAACACATTAAATAAAATCATAAAATGCAAATAAAGCCAATATATGAAGAAATTTAATTGTTTAGGCACAATATGGCATGTATGAATGATTATACCCTTTTGATCATGGAGATCAAATCAATCTTACCCTTACTGGAAAAGTAGTGACATGAATGCTTTTATGCCCTTTTGATCATGGAGATCAAGCCAGCCTTACCCTTACTGAAGAAGTAGTGAGATGTTGGTTTGTAACTGAGATGGCTTGTTTGTAGTGAGAGAGGGATTTGTAATAAGGGTTTCAAGGTTTTAGGGTTCTTGAAAGAATTTGATATTCTAACAGTGTTGTGGCAAAGTTTTTTTTTCTCTTTCTCCCCTGGTTTGTGTGAAAAGAATGTGATTATATAATGGAAATTAGGGTAAAGAAAATGGGCTTTGAATGTGCAATTGGGCCTCCAATGTTCACTTAAGTTCGTCACTTTCCAGGCTAAATCGCAGGGACTTAAGTGCAATTTTTGAAGTTGAAATGTGAAAACAAAATGTAACCGATATCGAGAACTAACTCCTATCCGAAAATCGGCTCAATCGGATAAACGGTGAATTAGTTATGAATTTTTGAAGTTTCAGCTCAGACAAACTTATTTTGGGCTCCAGTGTCGACTCTGACACGTTCTTCAATAAAAAACTGGTATTGATCGGAGCATAATCCGGTCTCGACTTTTGAAGCAAAGTTGTAGATCTATGAGTCAGTGACCTTGTGTAAAAATATGAGCCCAATCCGATAAAAATTGACCGAGTTATGAATTTTCGAAGTTTCGGCCCAGATGAAATAATATTCAGCATTCAGGATTTTCGGCGCGTCACGCACTCTGAGCAAAAAGCGAAGGCCTTTTGAATGTCGTTTGAACTCAATACCTTCTGTGAAAATGTATCCAACTCAATTTGTGAAATTTTGGCGCCAGAACCAGCTCGATACGATGAAAATCGACCAAGTTATGATTTTCTGAACATGACGCAAATAAACTTTTGTCACAAATTTTCTGTATGAAAGTACTTGATAAATCCGCATTTTTGAAGACCTTCTGATCTAATTGGCTTTCATCCGTGAGAGTTGAAAACATAGATAACGTCAAGACAGAATTTTGGCCATCGGAACGGGTTCAAAACGAGCCACGATCTTCAAGTTATGAATTTTTTAGCGCGTAAAAACTGCACTTTCAGCATACTTTTTTCACCATATTTCTTCGAGAAAACTCACACAGTCGGATACCTTCTGAATTTGAACATACGTTAGGACATTAAGGAGAACTTGAGGTCATTTGGATGTAAGGACCTTGATGCAACACAAAACCCTAATTTTGAATTGACTGCCTTAGGAGATGATTTGACTGTCCAACTCTTGAGCCATCTTGAACAACTTGGAGATGATTCTTGACATGTCTTGAGAAATATGGGAGGGCAAATTTTGGGGTACAACAATAACCATTTCCGCCAATCCTTCCAAGGCTTCCTCGAGAAAGTCTGTTAAGATTACATATGTTCCAAGAATCGCTCCGTTAATCATTATTATCCCTGGTCTTATCCCATACACTTCAGATAAGGCTGTCCTTTGGCACTATGGGGCCGATGTGTATTACCATGGAGTTAAGAAAGACTTAAAGATTGAAGAAGCTGATGCTGATATCAGCAATATTGTCGGGGCTAGCAAGGTCACCAGAAGTGGAAGACTATTCTCTCCTGAGATTTCCCCTCCGACTGTTCACAAACCTGTTGTCATTCCATCTGCTAGTACATCAGCTATTGTCCCAGTTTCTACTCCAGTTATCACCCTTGTCGCCGAGCCATCTGGCTCTCAGGGCAAAGAAATCACAGGTGAGCCTGCCCGGATGGAGGCACCTAAGAAGATCATTGTAGAAACCTATAAGCAGGAGATAGAGGAAACTCTGAAGATTATTAAGAAGAGCGACTACAACGTAGATGAGAAGTTGGGGCAGACCCCGTCAAAAATCTCCTTGTTATCCTTGTTATTGTGTTCGGAAGCCCATGCAAAGGCTTTAATTGCTTTCCTCAAAACTGCGCATGTGCCGCAGGGAACTTCTGTCGATCAATTCAAAGACTGCGTAGCTAGTTTGACTGCCGACAACAGGTTAGGTTTCTCAGACGCAGATCTGACTGATAAAGGAAGAAATCACAATGATGCTATGCACGTCTCGATCGAGTGCAGGGGCACTACTATGGCCTACGTACTGGTGGATATTGGGTCCTCATTGAATGTTTTACCAAAGAAAGCATTAGGCCGTCTGGACTATGAAGGTTTGATTCTGAAGCCGAGCGATATTATGGTTAGGGCTTTCGACGGGTCAAAAAGGATGGTGCACGGGGAGGTGGACGTCCCTGATAAAGTTGGCTCTCAGACTTTTGCATCTACTTTCTACGTGATGGATATCCGACCATCATATTCTTACTTGCTGGATCGCCCTTGGATTCATAAGGCTGGGGCAGTGACTTCTACGCTCCATCAGATGTTGAAATATCCAGTAAAGGGGAAGATTGTTATGGTGCGAGGGGAAGAGGAGTACATGGTGAGTCATCTTAATTCCTTTCGCTATGTGGAGATAGATGGGGAGTTCACCGAAACCCCGTGTCAGAACTTTAAAGAGGTCCCCCAGACTCTGGCGTCGGCTGAAGTTGCTGCTGATAAACCTCCGATGAAGATGGCTTCCCTCAAGGATGCCAAGGTTGTAATTGAAAAAGGTGGGTGTGCAAATTGGGGTCAACTCCCTGATTTCGCACACAAAACTGACAAGTTTGGTTTGGGCTTTACTGCAGAGGCTCAAATGGCTGTTCGGCGCGCGTGGATTGGAAGACCTCCTCTGCACATAAGTAATCAGGGAGTGAATGCAATTGAGGATGATGAAGAAGAGTTAGATATCTACAGCTGGATCTAACCGACTACCAACGGTGGATTGAACAACTAGACGGCGAAGGACTTCGTGCCCGTTTCTTTTATTACATAGTAATAGACTTTTGTTTTGAGATTTGTAATAAACAGTTTAAAACTTTACGGCCCGGTGCCTTGCCGAGGCGCCTTGGCTTTGTTTGTGAGGGCTTATTATTTGTCATTTTCATATATCATCAATAAAGCATTGGACGTTTTCTTGCATTACAAATTTTACGCTCCTTGTTTTTCTTTTTCTATCTCGCACTTTATCAAAATAGTTATTGTCTTACACACACTCACGTATCATAATGCAGATCCACATCCACTTTGGATCCCATTATTAACAACTCAGCTACTGCCAGTTATGACTTCGAAAATCCGATCAACCAAGCGGAGGACGAAGGTGAGGATGATTGTGAGGTACCTGGAGAACTTGCGAGACTGTTACTACAGGAAGAGGGGGCCATACAGCCTCACGAAGAGCCAGTGGAATCAGTGAATTTGGGTACAAAGGAAGACAGGAAAGAGGTCAAGATAGGTGCGAATCTGGAGCCTAATGTCAAGCAGCGGTTGATACAGATGCTACGCGACTATGTTGAGATCTTCGCTTGGTCTTATGAAGATATGCCCGGTTTGGACACCGATATTGTGGTACATCGCCTGCCAACCAAAGAAGACTTCCCTACAGTAAAACAAAAGGTTCGTCGTATGCGCCCTGAAATGTCTGAGAAAATCAAAGTTAAAGTCATGAAACAGTTCAACGCCGGATTTCTAGCTGTTACTTCTTACCCATAGTGGGTTTCCAATGTTGTTCCGGTGCCGAAGAAAGATGGTAAGGTACGGATGTGTGTGGACTATAGAGATCTGAATAGGGCGAGCCCCAAGGATGATTTCCCACTTCCTCACATCGATGTTCTGGTCGACAACACCGTGTAGCATAAAATCTTCTCCTTTATGGATGGTTTTTCTGGTTACAATCAGATTAAGATGGCTCCCGAGGACATGGAGAAGACAACTTTCATTACACAGTGGGGCACCTTCTGTTACAAGGTAATGCCTTTCGGGTTGAAGAATGCTGGGGCAACTTATCAGCGCACCATGGTCTCTTTGTTCCATGACATGATTCACCATGAGATAGAGGTTTACATTGATGACATGATTGCAAGGTTCCAGACTGAAGAAGAACACCTTGACCATCTCCAGAAGTTGTTCGACAGGTTGAAGATGTACAAGCTGAGGTTAAATCCGAACAAGTGCACCTTCGGGGTAAGGTCTGGTAAGCTGCTGGGTTTCGTCGTTAGTGATAAAGGTATTCAAGTGGATCCTGCAAAGGTGAAGGCTATACAGGAGATGCCAGCTCCCCGCATAGAAAATGAAGTCAGAGGATTTTCGGGACGTCTGAACTACATCGCGCAATTCATTTCACATCTGACTGCTACTTGTGAGCCAATCTTCAAGCTGCCAAAGAAAGATCAAGTAGTAAAATGGAATGATGAATGTCAGACTGCTTTTGAAAGGATCAAAGAATACCTCCAAGAGCCACTAATTATGATGCCTCCAGTTGAAGGAAGACCTTTGATCTTATACTTGACCATACTGGATAATTCAATGGGGTGCGTGCTGGGGCAGCATGACGAGTCTGGCCGAAAAGAGCATGCTATTTACTACCTTAGCAAAAAGTTTACTGACTGCGAGACCTGATACTCGTTGCTCGAGAAAACTTGTTGCGCTTTGGCATGGGCTGCTCGCCGCCTGAGACAGTATATGCTGACTCACACTACCCTATTGATATCAAAGATGGATCCAATCAAGTATATCTTTGAAAAGCCTGCTTTGTCCGGAAGAATAGCAAGATGGCAGATGATCTTAACTGAGTATGATATCTAATACACAACCCAAAAAGCAATCAAGGGGAGTGTGTTGGCGGATCATTTGGCGCATCAGGCCATGGATGATTACCAATCCATGAATTTCGAATTCCTGGATGAGAACATCATGTTGGTGACCGACTATGAAGAACCTGGACCGGATGAAGGACCTGAGGAAGGATCCCGATGGTCTATGTATTTTAATGGAGCCTCAAACGCATTGGGTAATGGCATTGGCGTCGTGCTCATATCTCCTGAGGGCTGTCATACTCCGTTTACCGCTCGATCATGTTTTAACTGCACCAACAACATGGCAGAGTATGAAGCATGCATCCTGGGTCTACGAGCTGCTATTGACCTAAGGATTAAGTTCTTGAGTGTGTTCAGAGATTCCGCTCTAGTGATCAGTCAAATCAAAGGCGAGTGGGATACGAAACACCCAAATCTTATCCCTTACAAAGAGTATGTGCTGACATTGCTTCCGCACTTTGAGGAGATAACCTTTGAACACTTCCCCAGAGAGGAGAATCAGTTAGCAGACGCGCTAGCTACCATGTATTATATGTTCAAGGTCAGGTGGGACAATGAAGCTCCCTAGATTACCATTGAGAGGTTGGACGAACCCGCGCATTATTGTGACATTGAGACTGAAGAGGTGGCAGATAAACCATGGTTCCACGAGATAGAGAGATATCTTGAGGCTCAAGAGTACCCTGAGGATGCATCTGTTAATGATAAGAAGTTCTTGAGAAGGTTTGCTGCAAAGTTCTTCATCAGTAATGGGATTCTTTACAAGCGTAACCATGACTTAACCTTACTGCAATGTATGGACAAGAGCGAGGCAGAAAGGATCATGGCAGAATTACATGAAGGTACCTTCGGAACTCATTCCAGTGGACATACCATGGCAAAGAAGATCCTACGAGTAGGATATTATTGGTCCAATATGGAAGCCGATTGTTATCAGCACTCTCGGACCTGTCATAAGTGCCAAGTCTATGCTGATAAGGTGCATGTACCTCCAGTTCCTCTGAATGTCTTGACAGCTCCTTGGCCTTTTGCAATGCGGGGCATCGATATGATTGGCAAGATCAGACCTACTGCGTCTAACGGGCATCATTTCATTCTGGTAGCAATTGATTACTTTACAAAGTGGGTTGAGGCAGCTTCCTTTGCTACAGTAACCAAGAACGTCGTGGCGCAGTTTATCCGACACAATTTGATATGTCGATATGGTGTACCATAGAGAATCATTACGTACAATGGTACAAATCTCAACAATATGATGATCACCGAGCTCTGCAAACAGTTCAAGATACAGCATCACAACTCTTCTCCCTACCGACCAAAGATGAATGGGGCTGTTGAAGCGGCTAATAATAATATTAAGAAGATTGTGCAGAAGATGACGGTGACATACAAAGACTGGCACGAGATGCTACCATTCGCTCTTCATGGGTATCGTACCTCAGCGCGGACGTCAACAGGGGCAACACCCTACTCTCTGGTGTATGGCATGGCGGCAGTCTTACCCATCGAGGTCCAGATACCCTCTCTCCGGATTATGAAGGATGCAGGTTTAAGCGAGGACGACTGGATCCAGACCCGGCTTGATCAATTGAACTTAATCAATGAAAATAGACTTACTGCTATTTGTCATGGTCAGACGTATCAAAAGCGAATGATCAAGGCATTTAACAAGAAAGTTAGACGAAGAGAATATCAAGTCGGGGATCTGGTGATCAAACGCATCATACTGCCGCAAGGGGATCCCAGGGGAAAATGGAGCCCCACTTATGAAGGGCCATTTTTGGTTAAGAACATTTTCTCAGGAGGAGCTATGATTCTAACCACCATAGATGGTGACGACCTTCCTCACCCCGTCAATGCAGACATAGTGAAAAAATACTACGCATAAACAAAGACCCGCTAGGTTGACTGGCCTAGGCAAAAATAAGGGCTTCCCGGCGAACCAAAAGGGTTCGGGCAAAAGTAAGGGATGAAAATGAAAAAAACCGTACACCCGGCAAGTCGAAAACCTGAAAAGGTGGCTTGGGCAAAAAAGGGTATCCCGGTGGACTGAAAACCCGAAAGGGCAGTCCAGGCAAAAATTAGAGATAAAAGTGTAACACTATGTCTCATTGGATCATCTTGCAAACAGACTTCGGTATCGACTATCAAGCTCGGATGGCGCCAATCAATCTGATCTACCTTCAACCAAGTAGCAAAGTGATAAGATGCTCGAAGATATAAAGGCAATAGCAGAGTTGGAACCCAGTGGGATTGTTCACATAGCTGTTTTTCTTTGTTTTTCACAAATTGTATAATTTCTATCTTTCGGCGGTGTTCTCTTACTAGGACGTCAGCCTCTTGTACAAAACGCCTATTACAGGCCAACTTCAAAATCAATACAATTCATTTTACAATAATTTCAAAATTGTTTTGATTTTCCTGTTTTGTTTTGCAAGAACGTCCGATGATTCATTTTTTATATATGCATTTGAAGATAATTGTTGCTCATAAATATTTACATGCGAAACAAAAGAGGATTACTGGTAATTTCAGGAACAGGGGAAAATAGAAGTGCCCAAACCGGATAGTTGCTATACCCATCAGGTACAGGGACAGAGCCAGCTTGAGAATATGACTAAAAGTGCATGCACTCCCTGCAGAGTAAAAGGTATCTAAAAAAACATTGATGTTAATGCTCCCCAAGCAGAGTTCATCTATCACCAGCAATAGAAGATTATCCCCAGTGGAGCTTATTTCTTCCACAAGCAGAAACTCAATCCCCAACAGGTTTCGTTATCACCAACAACGGTAATTCATCCCCAGCCGAGGTTATTTCTCCAAATGAACAGATCTTCTGGCAGAGTATCTCTCTTCCCCATAGAGTCATTCTCTCTCCAGTTTATTCTCCAGCAAAGTTATTCTCCTGCCAATTTATTCTCAAATCATCTTTGATCGTTATCCCCAGCTAGAATGAAGAACTCAACTCTTTATACTCTCCAGCAGCAGTCCGAGATTTATTTTCCCCAGCTAAAGAACATCACAAGAACATTGCATATCTATACATCATGGCATATCCATATGCATCATACGGTACAATCTCATTTATTTTGAGAGCATCATTACTCAATACATTTCATACATCATGACATTACATACGACTAACCCTTTACCTTTCAAGGAAAATACAATCAAATTCTCACAAGTCTTCTCTGGTTCAGTCAAATCGATGCTAAGATTTCTATTCCAGTTCAAGCTATGAAGCCTGTTTACAGTGATTTCTGGTAAAAAACCGCTAGTCCTCCAAACTATCAAATAATCTTAATGATTGTTATTTAATCTCTCTGGTAACTTGCAGGATCGACTAGATTGATCCTATGGGGTATTGGTCGTTTGGATAAATCTAATTGCAAAACTGATATTCATAGTTAGGATTTGTATTTAGAATGTTTTATAGACGTTCAACTCACTTCGATTACCATGTTAAAAGAATCTAATGACATGATCAAGTAAAGAAATATGAAACTGAATTGAATGAATAAAGATTCGATTGAAAAGAAATGTTTACATGCAGAAATAAGTAAATGACTTTGAATGTAAAGACTTTAATGTAAAAAGCATGAATGTAAAAGCATGAAATGTAAAAGAGTTTCTGAAATGTAAAGGATTCGAATAGAAGAAAAGCGTTTAAATGCAAGAAATAAGTAAATGACTTTGAATGTAAAGGTATTTGAATGACATTGACATGAAAATGGAAGATAAACTGGAAAAGATAAAGAGTTTTACTGAATTATAAATGTTTGGTGTTATCATACGTACATTGTTCGAGCATTCGTTTCCCTATCCATGTGGTATTTTGAATGTTTACTGAATTTTGTACAATAGATATGACACCCGAAATCCTAACACTAAGACTTCTATTTATACTACTTCGACCATAACGGTCTTGCTTATAAGATTCTGCCACGTTCGGAACATGCAGAGCACTGCTCCTCTCTAGCTTCCACGCGTCTTCGAACGCTCCAGCGCATATATATTTGAATTCCAACATCCCGCTCGCGTTTGAATTTCAAATGCCTTGGCAATCTTCGCTTCGAACTCATTTCACAGACAGTCTCGTTACCACTTCGAGGCTTCTTTTAAATATATCTTCACAACTGTCACTCGAAGCTCCGAGCTTTGACATGTCCGTTCAAAGAACCGCTTCTACCATTCCGAACTGTAACATTTTGCTTTATTCCAACGAAACATCCATATTGCTTCATTTCGAACTGTATCATCAAAATCTTCAGCCAACAAAATGCCCCTTTAAAATATGTATTTCGATCCTTTGAGAAAC
Organism: Vicia faba; assembly: GCA_948472305.1. Taxonomy (NCBI): domain Eukaryota; kingdom Viridiplantae; phylum Streptophyta; class Magnoliopsida; order Fabales; family Fabaceae; genus Vicia; species Vicia faba. The sequence continues at coordinate 694,947,126 of OX451735.1, forward strand.
ACTTATTTTAAATATATTTGCAAGATTTTGATGTGACTTTTGAGTAATCATAACATTTACTGTGTATGACTTCAACCACGTCAATCATGATGCCTCTTGGATTTCTTAACCGTCTTGAATCAGTATTCACAGCATGGTGCGGTTATAAAACAATGATTATTATTAATCACGCTTATTACCAATATCAGCCTTTACGCCACCTCCTCCTCAATCCAACCCACGACTCCCACGTATCCTAGTCTCACTTAGTGGATGTTTAAGCTTCCACACTATAAAAACTAATCAACTTAGTCTTTTATTCTTTTTTCACATTCTGAAACTTTTTCTTCCTCTCCTCTTACTAAAACCCTAAAACTTCCAACAATGTCTTCAACAACATCATCCCAACTGAAGAAAACTTCCAAGAAGAAAAGCAAGAACACAGGAACAATTATGGAAAGCAATGTCGGTACTTATCAAGGTCAATCTGTGCTTATCCCTCAAATGATCTCCAAGGAAAAGGAAATGCTCTACGCCTCTCAGGTATTGATTCCAACTAACGCTGCTGGAAAGAGGTTTGCTCTAATGGGTCCTCTTACAGTTTTTGAAATCTTGAAAGATACTAGAAAAATCTTCCCTGTCTGTTACAACTTTAAACCCTTGTTTAATAAGATGGATATCCCTAAGATAGGCGAGTCTTCTGATTCGAAAACCATAGAAACTCCAACTGTTCCCCCAAAAGACCCCTTTGTGTTAGACTACGTGAAGAGCAACTTTAAACCATTCCGATCATGCCCTACCTCTGACATAGCTTACCAAAACTGGCTCACCAAAGTAGAAGCCAAGAAATCCCAGAAATGGGAGGAATTAGGAATCTATAATCTGATTAAGTTATCGAAACCAGGCTTCACCTATAGTCATCCACTGTTATTTGCATCCTTATATTTCTGGGACAGCACCTACAACACCTTTCATCTCCCTGGGGGAATGATAACACCCACGTTTTTCGATATAGCAGCCATCACTGGTTTGTCACCAGTAGGAGAAACCTACATCCCTGATAATGAAGAACACTCCAGCATTATTGACTTCGATGTCAAATTAGCCAGTTTTTCCAAATTCATTAGCCATTACCACACTGAAGGAGATAGTGTGTCAGATGTGGAATATATTGCTTTTCTCACTTTATGGTTATCAAGATACGTATTCTGTAGCAGGTCCTTACAGGTAGCAAGCAGGTTCATCCCTTTAGCTAGAGACTTACATGAGAATAGGAGGGTGTGATCGGTGGATCTGGAACTGACTGTTTAACGCTGGTTCGCGAAATGTCGCGGAAGCAAGAGTCGCCACCGTCTTTTATTTTCTCCAAATGGAAAGGACAAAAGCACAGAAAAATTCCTTAAAGAGATTGCTCTCGGTTCGGGAGGTAGGTTATAGAAAGGGAAGGTGTTAGCACCCTTTCTATCCATGGTTATCCATGGGCTCTTAGATACTTGCTCAATGTGTTTTCAAAAATTGTTTGTTTGCTTTTCAATGTGGGTTTTAAAAAAGTTTCTTTGAAAATTCCAGTTCGACTCATACGTCAGAGTGTTTGAAAAATTTGCTTTGAAAGCTTTTGAAAATGTGTTGTGAAAAGAGTTTCTGAATTTTTGTTTGACATTAGAGCAAGTATCCTTGAGAACCTACCTACCCTAAGGAATTCGTCTGTGTAAGAGTCCTTTAAAGTAGTGCCATCCCACCATTGAGAGGTAGGTAGCACCACCATTGGAGGTGTTCGGGTCAATTCGAGTTTTTGGGTCAATTCGAGGTTCGGGACATGGTGATCACCAGAGCAATGGGAAGACACCTTAGAAGCTACCCTCATGCCAGGTTCCCGGATCATGAGGACTTACTAAGACATCCTCTACTCGACGACCACCTTTCGAAAGGCAACAGTGAGGCGTACCCTAGGGGTGGTGTGTGCGAATCGTGTGTCACGTTTCAGTTATTTGTCTTGTCATGTTTATTTGTGATCTACGTTTGATTTTAATTAGGGCCATTTATTCTTGCATGCCTATTTAACAGTTATAAAGTTTGCGGGAAAAATAAATCTAAATTATTACAAATGGCGCGGGTCCACATCGCCAAATTAAACCGGACCCGATTTAGCGGAAAATAAATAAAGCGGTAAATAACAGTGCGAGAAATTTAAATTACAATGCTTTGGGAGAGATACAAAATTATAATAAGTGACATAAAGTAAAATGCGCGAAATAAAATAATTAAAACAATGGGCGTTGGACCCTTTTGCAAAATATTTAAAATTAATGAATTAATTGGAATTAAAGTTTAAATGTTTTTTTTGGTATTTTATGTTTTTTTAAAATTAAATAAGAAAAAGGATTAATTATAATTAAAGCAAAATGTCCAAACCCTAATTCTAACGTTTTCTTTATTTATTATTATGAAAGAGTTAAATTAAAACCTAAATTAAACCCTAAATTTTTTATATACAATTTTTAATTTATGAAAATAATTAACTAATATTATTATTCTGAAAAAAAAGGAAAAATTAAAAAGAAAATAAAAAGTCATTAAACCTAAACTCTATTTTTTGGATTTTTAGTTATTAAAAATATTTTAGTAAACCTAAATTAAAACTAAATAATTACAAGCTTTTATTTATGAAAATAATTATAATATAAATATTTATTATTTTTTAGTCTTTTCTGATTTTTGAATGTTTTTATATTTTGTAAAAAAAAGGATACTTAATTAAATCAGAAAATAAATAAACAAATACATAATTAAAAATAATAAAAGATAAAAGAAAATTAGAAAAGATAGAACCAGGGGGGGTTTTCTGTCCCATTATGGAGGTGTTGGCCTGGGAATTCTGGCCCAATTAGTTGTGAATCGTTGACTTTTCCAATCAAGTGTAATGCATTGACTGGCGTATGGTATGTTCTTTACACTGGAGCCATTGATCTGCATTCATTAGGCACGTGGACTTTTGGATCTTGAAACATATGGTGCGCCTCAATGCTTATGCTGCATGGGAAAGTGATGGGAAAAATAATATGAAGAATACACAGACCTGGGGCTCGAACCCAGGTCTTGGACTTTGCAAAGTGAGGTGCCTGCCAACTGCGCTGCTTGGATCAATTGACATATTATGGAAAACAAATAATAAAAAGCAAAATCAACGCTAAGTAATTAAAACGCGCGCAAATTTGAATTGGCCTGTCCCCGTGTGACAACTCATCGTCTCTTTCATTTTCCTGAAACATGAAGGACGAAGGCAACGGTTTTTTGATCGTTGTTTTAGGGGGCCTATAAGAAAATAGCGACTAGCCCCTCGTCGCTCATAAATTGAGCGCGAGGGTGCCATCTTCTTCGTCTCAACCTGCTTAAGCTAATGGCACTGGTCTGGAAGCGTAATTTTTCCTTGGGCAGAAAACCCCAATTTTGAAACCTGCAAACCCTAATGTCCAAACATGGTAGATTCGCGTATGGTCAATGAAAATGCAATCAAACACAATGGTTAGCTTAGAAACATCATTATGAGTATGAATACATAAATAAAAATGCAAAACTATGCTTGAATCATGCTATACGATTCCAGAAATTTTGAGGTACAGTTTGACTTAGGGATACCAATTCAGGGTGTTTTGGTTGATGTTAATGATTGAGAAACGTTCAGTGATGCTTCAGGATGCTAATGGAATGAAAGTTGAAGCTTGAATCGACCTAAAACCCTGATTTCAGTTTTGTGTTTTTTTGGAAAAAGCCAAGTTTGCAAAAGGTTCTTGGGGCGCAGCTTGCAGTCCTCTTTGCTTAGGTTTGTGATCAGGGTTATGTAGTCAAGCTTTTAGGTTAAAAAGTTTGATCAAAATCCATTGCAATCTTTGATTGGAGATTTGATTTGCTTAAGGATCTTTTTTGTATCTTTTTTCATGGTTTTGGTGCAAATTATGATCAATTCTAACCAAATCTTCCCTAATTGGCATGTGCACGAATCATTGAGAATAAACATGCATGAAAAGATTTGTTTTGGTCAAGTTTTACATTTTCTATTTATTTAAATAATTTAAATGAATTAATATTAATATAAATTCAAATAAATAATTAAAAAATGAGAAAATACTTCCCTTTGGGCCTAGTGGTCGTGCATAGGCTTGGCATGAGGAAACTTGGAAGAAAAATGGGCCCATTTGCATTTTTGGATCATTTGAACCATTGTTGACTTTTCAAAATTCCCAAACATTTCCCAACTTCTACAAGGCATAACTTGGTCAATTTTTAAGCTTTTCACATGTTCTTGGACATTTTGGAAAGGTCTTTGAGTCCTCTAACCAATGCCTTTGGTCCCATGTCATTTTGATTTTCCAATCTCAAGTTATTGCCTTTGACTTAAAGTCCCTTTTTGTTGACTTTTGAAAATGACCTATAATGTTGAGATTGATAACTTTTTGTGAGAGCATTTCTTGGACTTGAAGTATGAAGATGAGTTGTAGGAAATGTCTTTCTCTTCAAAATGAGCTTTGGATGGAATTTTTCTGATAATCCATGTGAAAGTTATGCCCTGGTCAATTTCAGTTGACTTTTTCAGCTGTCCAAATATAGCAACTTTTGCATCTTTGATGATTTCTGAGCCAAATTTTGAGAATCATGATCAAGCATTGATCAAATGATGTTTGTGGCTTCAAAATGATATGTTGATCAAAAATTTGAACTTTTGACTGTCAAATGACCATTTTGCCCCTACAGTTGACTGTAGTGCAATCTAGGGTTTTGACTGTGCAATTTTGAGCTGAATGCCTTGAAACTTGATATGAGGACACTTGACCATCTTTGTAAGCATTTGAGACTTGATTGGGCCTTTGAAACCATCATTTCTTTGATCAGAACACAAACCCTAATCTTGACTGTATAGGAACCTCTTTGACTGGGCAACCCTTGGAGACTTCTGAAGCTTGGCTTAGCAATTACCTGAAGAATATGGGAGGGCAAATTTTGGGGTACAACAGAGGGTATGTTTGAGCGAACTGTTACTTGTTGATCTTTATGAAAGCTTAAGATCAGCCGTTTCGAGTTTGAAATCCCATACTCCCAAAAACATCCTTCTAGCTGGCCCCTTCTGGTTACTCCAATTATGGCTTAATGCCATGTTTGAATCCTCATTATCAAATGCTGACACTGTTGTTGAACAAGATCCGAAGATAGCGGATAGAATTATTGAAGGTACAAGGCTGCGAAAACTCACCCCGAATGATGATAAAGATTACTTCAAGGTCCTTTTCTCAAACTACATCATGATTTTTTCCAAAAGACACAAATTTGAAGGACTCATGGACCATCATGGTTCACCATGTCTCTTTCAGAAGCAGTTAAAAGTAAAGAAATTCAAGATATTTGGAAAGCCTTTTTGCTTCCTAGATTAATTTCCTCACGAATCACTCCTTCCAAGAATCAAATCTTCCTCTTTGCCTATCAACCTAACTTTGTTTCCAGACAATTTGGCCTGTGCCAATTAATCCCTGAACCCCTGTTCCAAACACAGAGTGCCATCACTTCTGGTCGAACCTTTAAAGCAAGAGAAGCCAAACTGCAACAAGAACAATATCAAGACTTCGCTCAATTCGAACTACTACCTTTTGAACCCACACACTTCACAGCGAAGGGTTTTCTGGAATGGTGGACTAAGTTCTACCAATCTTATATGTTCGATACCCTCTCCATTCAACAGAAACTAACTGATGCGTTCGATGTGCGGGTACACTCCAAGAAAGGTATGTTTACTCACGCCAAAGAGATTAGGGCTTTTCAGAACTATTTCGAAACAACTTATGATCCTACACGCTTGGAAACCACTGTGTATCGAGCATCCCAGGCCTTGAAGGAAAAATTTATAGAAAAAATTTCTTAGTTCAAACTTCCTTCAGGGTTGTCACCTGAGGATAGGTATAGGTTGGCACTCGAAATGCATCCACCTAAATTTGCTAGATTGCCTACCTCATAACTGGCTCTGGCTTGGTTTCCTCCATACCCTTGGTGGTTGAATTGCAAAGAGATGTTCAAATACAAATCTCAAAAGAAACTAAAGCCATCTGAGACTGTGACATGGGCTCGTCATTGGCTCCATGATTTCCCAGGACATCTTCGCTATGACCTTTCTGCCATGTCGATTATATCTAATCAAGGCGCAGGTGCGAATGCTTGGGAAAATCCCAAATGTTTCTTACTTTCTTCATTTTTAACATTTACCTTAATTGTTTCGATTTTCAGCCATCAGGATAAAGTCCGTTGCTTCGAAGTCTAAAGAAGGAAGTACCTCCCAACAATCTGTCGAAACCACTGATGATGTGCCCTTAGCCATACCAACAATAACTACTGCAACAACAACAACACCAGCAATAACAATTGTTCCAACTCCAAAGGTAATCAATTAGCCCTGATGTTTCGAATAAACTGAAATTCATGATTTAGATCTAACTCATGTTTAAATCTTTTCAGACTAACAAAGTCCCACCAACCACTCCGAACAAAAGAAAACCAAGCACTACTGGGAAGAATCCCAATGCTGGAGGGAATTCACCAACCGCTTCGAAGAAGAAGCAGAAGAAAGAAGTTTCCAAAGGCGCTGAACCAACTGGCATTTCTGGACTCGATTCCAGAGATGTTGCTCCCTCAACAAAATCCAAAAATCCACCTTCGACTTCCAACGTAATGTTGGAACATATAGATAGTAACCTTTCCTCTGAGACTCCACAGGTAAATTGAACTCTAATCTTTAACAAAAATAGTTATTCATTACCTTGGTGCATGCTCTTAATATTCTTTGTCTCTGTAGGACATTTCGAACCCAACTCCTACTACTTCGACTCCTCCATCAAAGACTGCTTCTCCCATCAACTCTTCTCCTCATGGGGACTCCAGTAACCTGGTGCAAAACAAAGGATCCTTCAACATGGCGGTTCCGACTGGGGCTTCAGAGCAACAAGATGACCAAGGCACTTCTCCTCCTTTGAAAGAAACAAACGAAGCAACGCCTCATGAGTCTGCAGAGATTTTACCAGAAACTTCTCTTCCAAAGTCTCCTCTCGAAACCCTTCAAGAGAGCCCAAAGGACATTCATGCTGAAGAGGAGAAGGCTGATTCTGATCAAGAGAACGAAGAATCTGCAGAGGAAGGATCCGAGGAAGAAGATGCCCAGAATGGTTCGACTGATGGAACAGAGTCAGATGTCAATAGCAGTGAGAACAATGATATCGAAGTGGTGGATCTGGTTGATGATGAAGAAGGCAATGAGCAAGAAAAAAGTGAAGGTGATGGTGACCAGACCAATGAGCCTATGGAAGTCGAGATGGATGTGACTCCCTTGCGTATGGAACTTCCTCAATCGTCTCAATCTCAAATGACTGAAGAGGAGTTAGCTCTCCTAAGACGAAATGACCCAATTGGGTATATGAAGGCTAAACTAGCTCAAAGGGACACTCCTCTTGCTAGGGCTGGTACTAGTTCGACTAACGATCCATTACCCTCAGATGATAGAGTTGTACTCCTTAACAAAATTAGGAGAACAGTACTTGATGTGGACTTGTTCGAAGTGCTCAAGAAGGATAGTACAGCTTGCTATACCATGAAGGAGCTACTTACGCAAGTTAACCTCACCACCTGCTCTTTTCCAGTCAGCACCATATTATTCGATCTTCAAGCTTTGTTAGATAACGTGACTGGGTGTCTTCTTCAAGATGAATTTGCTACTAATAAGGTCCAGGAGAAACGAACTTCCATGGACGCTGCTTATGAGCATGCTTCGAAGCTCTCTAAAGAAGCTGAAGACCAAGCCATGCATATAAAGCAAGCCAAAACTGACTATGAAGCTCGAGCTCAGTCTATTCTTCTCTGGGAAAAGCAAATTCAAGAGCTCCAACAAAAGGTTAAGGAGGCTCAACAACAACAATTGGCATATGAAACCAATACTGCTGGCAATCAGTTCGAAGAGCTCCTCAACAAAGGACTTGCAGAAATGGAAGCAGCAGAGCAACTTAAGGGAGAAGTAGCTACCCTGGAAGGAGCAAGGCGCTTCACTCAACAAAGGCTTGAGTCATTTCGGAGTACTTTTGATAGATTGAGGAACAAATCCTATTTTTAAATCTCTGTTTATTTAATTAGTTTTGAATCTTGGTTGAATTTTGGTCTGTAATATCCAAACAACGCCATTTTAGCAATCTATATTACCATTTTGGCATTCCTTTATGATGTTTCGATTATGTTGTTATTATTCGAATCTCCTGCAGGCGTGGCTTATATTTCTTTAAATATTTCCCATTAACCTTTATGATTCGCTTATCATCAGCCAACTCTTCGATTTCATATGCATTGTTTGAAAATATCTTTACTATTCGAAAAGGTCCTTCCCAATGAGGTGACCATTTACCTAATGTTTTATTTTTCTTGTCCATGGGCAATATGACTTTCCAGACTAAGTCATTAATAGTGAATGCTTTTCCTTTCACCCTTTTGTTATATGCCCTGGCTACCCTTTCCTTTTGTCTCATTAGGATTTCCAATGCATGCAATCTAACTTCATCTAACTCAACTAACTCATTCATCATCATCTCCCAATATAATGCAGATGGGATCTCATTTTGTCTTTGAATTCGAACTGATTGTAGATGAACTTCTACTGGTAGAACTGCATCATGACCAAATGTTAGTTGGAAAAGCGTGGTGTTAGTAGCTTCTTTAGGAGATGTTCTACAGGCCCATAGTATTTGGTCCAAAGTCTTGTGCCAGTTCCTTGGCTTTTTACCAACATGTTTCTTAATTAACCCTATTATCACTTTATTGGCTGCTTCGACCTGACCATTTTCTTGAGCATAATATGGTGTTGATGTTAGTAATCTAAACCCCATCTCTTGAGCAAATTCTTGCATCTTCCTACCAGTAAACACAGAACCTTGGTCTGTGGTTATGCTCTCTGGAAATCCGAACCTATAGATAATTTGTTTCTATATGAACTCAATAATAGCCTCTTGATCAGCAGCTATTAATGGTATTGCTTCGATCCACTTGGTAAAATAATCTATTCCTACCAAGATATATTTTTGTCCTTTAGACGAAGCAGGATTAATTTCTCCTATTAAATCTAATGCCCATCCTCTAAAGGGCCATGGTTTAATGATCGAATGTAACTCACTTGCAGGAGCATGTTGAATCCCTGCATGTTTCTGGCATTCTTCACACCCTTTAGCAAAGTGTATACAATCTTTGAGCATGTTGGGCCAATACATGCCATATCGAAATAACAACCATTTCATTTTATGACCTGCTTGATGTGCCCCACATGCCCCATTGTGGACTTCTAACAATGCTAAGTATGCCTCACTTTCTCCTAGGCATTTCAGTAATACGCCTTCCTGGGTCTTTTTGAACAATTCATTTCCCATGAGGACATATGATAATGCTCTATATTTTATCTTCCTATCAACATTCAATGTTGGATTTGTTAAATAACTCACAAGTGAACTTCGCCAATCCGCATCTGATAAGGTGTCTATGGCTAGTACTTTGAATCCCTGTTTATCAGCACAACCTAATTTTATATTCTCTAGATCTGATGGTATAAGTCTAGTAGCCATAACCCTACCTCTTAATTCGACCAAATCCTCAAAGTTTTTGGTAGAAACTTTATAACCTGAAGCCAACTGTGCTAAGTCATTTGCTTCTTGGTTTTCTATTCTTGGTATATGTTGAATATCCATGTATTCGAATTTTCTAAGTATCCTGTTAACTATGACGAAGTATGTCATCAGATTTTCCTTTATGCATTTGTATTCCTTTGTTATTTGCTTGACCACTAACTATGAGTCTCCTTTAATTTCGACTCTAGTTGCCCCCAATTCCAATAAAGCTTCAAGTCCAATAATAAGCGCTTCGTACGCAGCTTCGTTGTTCGAGCAACGAGGACCATCTAACTTATACTTGAATTTTGTTGGAATTCCTTCAGGAGAAATTATAAGAACTCCAACACCACTACCATCCCTATGGGTCAAACCATCAAAGTATAATTTCCAAGGTTGCATTTCAACGTAACCCATGACAGTCTTTTCGACCAGTGAATGGTCCACAATGAAATCAGAAATTACTTGACCTTTCACAGCTCTTAAAGGCATGAAAGTCAAAGAATATTCTGTTAAGGCTAAAGCCCATTTACCAACTCTGCTATGCATTATTGGTTCGAAAGCATGTGTTTGATAACATCGAAATGAGATGAAACATAAACATCAACAGGATTTATATAATACTTAAGTTTCATACAAGAAAAGTACAAACAGAGACATAGCTTTTATATATTGCTATATCTAGTCTCTGCATCATTCAATACCCTACTTAAATAGTATATGGCTCTTTCTATGCCATTGCCATCTTCTTGTGCTAACATACTACCTATACTAACTTCAGAGGCGGATATGTACAATCGCATGGGCTTTCCCCATGAAGGTGGAGACAAGATGGGAGGCTGAGAGAGATATCTTTTTATCTTGTCAAATGCCTCCTGATGGGCTTCGTTCCACTCGAAGGCTTGGCCTTGCTTCAAACGAAGCAACGGAGAGAAAGATTGGGTTCTTCCACTTAGATTCGAAATGAACCTTCTGAGAAAGTTAATCTTCCCTAGCAAAGATTGCAGCTCCCTTTTTGATGTAGGTGCTTTCGTCTCCATTATGGCTTTGGTCTTATTTTGGTTGATCTCGATTCCTTTTTTATGAACCACAAAGCCAAGGAAATCTCCAGCCTGCACAAAAAATGCACACTTAAGGGGGTTCATTTTTAAGCCATGTTTTCTCATTCGTTTGAATGATTGGCTCAAATGATACAAATGGGTTTCTGCAGATATAGATTTGATGACTATATCATCAATATACACCTGCATAAAGGTTTCAATGAAATCATGGAGAATCGAATTCATTGCCCTTTGATAAGTTGCCCCAGCATTTTTTAAATCAAAAGGCATCACTACCCATTCGTAGGTGCCTAAGGCTCCTGGGAAACGAAATGCTGTCTTGGCAACATCTTCTTCAGCAATAAAAATCTGATTGTACCCAGAGTATCCATCTAACATACTTAAATATTCGAATCCTGCAGCAGAGTCTATTAACATTTCTGCCACAGGCATGGAGTACTCATCTTTAGGGGTTGCAGTATTTAAATCTCTAAAATCTATGCAAATTCTCAGAGAGCCATTTTTCTTAATAACAGGCACTATATTTGCTAACCATTCGACATACCTTGTGGTTCTGATGAATCTGCAGCGCAGCAACCTTTCGATCTCAGCTTTGATCTTTGTGAGAACCGCTGGTGCGAATCTTCTAGGAGTTTGCTTGATGGGCTTCTTGCCATCCTTGATTGGAAGTCTGTGCTCCACTAACTCCCTCTTTAAACCAAGCATTTCATCATAGTCCCACGCAAAGCAATCTTTGTTTCTCTTGAGGACTTCGATCACTTCCTGCTTGAGGCCTGGATTAAGTTTTGCGCTTATGTAGGTTATTCTTTTCGTGTTCTCATCCCCCAAATTCACTTCTTCGAGCGGATCCTGCGCCAACATTTTGGCACCTGAGTCTGTGGGGTCCTTCTCGAAGCCTAAGGGTTCTTTATCATAGATGGCATCTAGCCTTTGATATATTTCGTGTTCTTCAAAGGGTGAGCCTTTCGAACCATCCCCATTTATTTCATTCACTTCTACAGCCAATTTATCTATTTCAGCCTCTAAGGCCGCTTTCCATTCGTTCTCAACCATATAGGCCGAAATCCTTTCGAAGAAGGAGGACTCAATCATGAGCAAGGTTGTCGAACTCCCAGCCTGCTGGCCTTCTTTGCGTAGTACCTTCGACTCCTTCATCTTCACTGACTATTCTTCTATCCCAATACATGCCATCATGGTGAAGGGTCATATAATAGTGTGCGTTCCTGGTTTCGTTGATTTCGTCGTTAGGGGCACAAGGAGCAATCTTGGCCAAGTGTTTGTCATAATTTCTCTTGTCAACTAGATTGACTGCTGTCATGAAGTAACTTTGGTCAGCTTCTATATTCTCAACAATGCCATCCTCTCTCCATAATACTAACCTCTGATGCATTGATGAGGGGACTGCTCCTACACCATGGATCCACTCTCTTCCCAACAACAAGTTGTAGTTGGCTTTGGCTTCGATCACCATGAACATGGTGGGCCTGTAGCTCGATCCTACCGTCAAGTCCAGTTGAACTACCTCCAATGTTTGACCTACTTTCCCTTCATAGTTGGATAGGACCATGTTGTGTGGTTTGATGTCACCCTCGTGTATTCCTAACTTTTTCAGCATGAAATAGGGTATTAAGTTAACTGCAGCGCCTCCATCCACTAAGACCTTATTTACGCCATGGGTATCAACCTTTGCTCGAATGAATAATGGCTTCAGATGATTTTTCATAGCTGGCTCTGGGTGCTCGAAGAAAGCATTCTGCTCTTCGACAGCTCCGTTATCCATTACGTAGTAACACACTGGCCTATGCTTCATCAGATCTATTGTATCATCCTCCTCATGCTCTTCGATTTCAGTTTCCTGTCCAAACTCACAAGGTAGTACAGATACCACATTGCAATTGATATTGAGTGAAGACTCCCCCTCTGATTCGAAGTTGTCCGTTAGCATATCCTCGTCTTCTTCTGGACTTGGTGTGTACTCCTTCGATTCATTTGGTTGTGTTTCAGAGAAGAGTCTCCTGCTAACTGGGGGTTTGTCCTCAGGTTGATTATTTGGTGTAGATTTTTTGGTGCTTGATTCTCCTTGGTTTTTGATCGAAGTTGCTCCTTTATCTGCCATAGCTTCCCTTTCAGCCTTTCGAATTCTCTGTTGCCTTCGCCATTGTAATCTTGACATAGGGTTTCTTCCTTTGTAGTTTTCTAACCTCACTTCTTCCCTCTTCGTCATATTGAACTGCCTTCTATATGTCATGGTGTGGCGTGCGCTTTGTTCATTGTTTCTCCATTTGTCTTTGCCCTTGTCAGTTCTGACTTACAGCCATTTGTCTGTTGGTATTTCAGCAGGAATTTTGAATGTTACCCTGCGAGCGCCTTTGGGATGAGGACTATCAGGCCTTCATTGAGTGTAGTTGCTCTCGAAACGTTGGCTCATCTGACCAGTCTCTTTGTGGTTCCAGCATGGGGCGAAAGGGATTGTTTCGAAGGCTCCGGCCATATTTTGATCGTACACTGCAGAACACCTTGGGCATACTAGGCATTTGGTTGCCCCTTTGTGACAGCGAACCAAAAACTCCAACAAACTTTCTCCAGCTTTAGGGTAACATCTGAATAACTAGTTATCCTGGCGCCAGTTGATGCCAGTTCGTGTCCTTTGTTTCCTCTCGAAGTTTGCAGCAATTCTCTGGTTGCAGATGATGCTGCATCTAGGGCATAGTATTATTTCGACATCTCCTTTGTGGCATAACATGAGGTAGTCTTTAAGACTGGCATCCCTAGCATAACTATCCTCCATTTTGTATTTTTCTTTTTCTAAGTATCTTTCCATCTCCTCCATTTCAGAACGAGGTCTCTCCATATCCACCATGTTGACATCTACATCCTCCCCCTTTATGTCATCATCTCCCCATCCTGTAGGTTTGACATCTTCGATTTGGATTTTTGAACTTTTTGGGGCAGAATACTTCACCAAGTAGTCAAACTTTCCACTGGGCTCTCCCAAAGTATCCCATATTTCTTTCTGAGGGGAGGCTGGCTTTGTGATTTGGACTTTCTCCAATTTTAGCCTCAGGCCTTCAGTAACCTGTGTCAACTCTTGATTTTGGTTCTCCTGGCCTTCAGTAGCCTGTATCTCTTTCGAAACAGCCAAAGGTACTGCTTTGATCGAAGCCTCTAGTTGCTTGTGGACGTCCTCAGTGACCCCCTTGTTGACTTCGACTAACACACAGTTTTTATTCTTAGTGCTTTTTTCTCCTAATGGAGTGACATCTTGATCTGCTTCCACCATATTGATTTCTCCAATGCATGCAGGCTCGGAGTAATTGGTGTCTGCAACATCCAAAGGGTCTTTATCTACTTTCATTTTTGGTTTGTCAGCGAATTTCAATCTGCCATCCTTAATTGCATTTTGAATCAGATCCCTGAAAAGAAAACACTGTGAGGTTTTGTGGCCTAGGAAACTATGATACTTACAAAATCCTCTTTTCTTTCTTTGATCTAAAGGAGGTATTTTGACATTCGATGGCACAATTAGTTGGCCATCTTTGACAAGCAAATCAAAAATCTCGTCACACTTTGTTACATCGAAAGTATACACCTTCTTTGGGAATTTGTCACTTTTCTCATTTTCAATAATTTCTTTCCCTTTTGTGGGAACTAGTAATTTACAGGAATAAGGGGGAGCCTGTTTCAATTCAGCGAGATCAATTTCAACCTCTTCGAATTCAGGGTAATCTTCTGCTTCCTCAGTTCTAACATAGGAGACCCTTTCTTTCTTGTTATTTTTAAAAACTCTGGCCTTCTCGGCTTTTAGTCTTTCGACTTGTCGAACCCTGTCTGCTAGTTGGGCCATATCCCTCAAGTGTTGTGTATCTAATTTCTTTCGAATGGAGTAATCTAGGCCACCAGCAGCCATTTCGACTAACTCATGTTCAGGAACTACTGTGAAACATCTAGATTTCAAGAGTCTGAACCTATTCAGATAATCATCTATGGGTTCAGTAAACTTCCTCTTGACACTGGCTAACTCTTTCAGGCTTATTTTAGATTGTCCCATGTAGAATTGTTCATGAAATAACATCTCCAACAGAGCCCAAGTATCTATGGACCCAAGAGGCAAAGTGGTGAACCATGTGAAAGCGTTCTTAGTTAGGGAACATGGGAAATATTTAATCCTAAGGTCTTCATTATTTGCTATATCTCCTACTTCGGTTAGATACCTGGCTATGTGTTCGACTGTTGATTCATTGGTGTCTCCAGCGAACTTTGTAAATTTAGGGACTTTATATCCCCTTGGTAAATCAGTGTGCATCACATAATCTATTATGGGAGAGGAATAGTTTGGCCTTCTAATACCTGTATTGAGACCGTTTTGAGCCATAATCCTTTCTATCATGGTGGTTAAATTATTTTCTGCCAAGATGTTGTCATTTTGAATTCTATGAACGACTTCATCAGCATCTTGGTGTCGTCCCACCATGACAACTCCTCTAGGTTATTCTTCTCGAAACTCTGGGACTTCTAACCTTTCGACCCTTGCCCATGGTTCCATAATTTCCCTTTGTGGGTCTTGAATCACTGGGGCTTCTAACCTTTGTGCCCTTGCCCCCAAGTTAACCCCCTCTCTGGCTGGTCTATAGGGTGGGTCATCAGCAATTTGCTCTATGATGGGCATGTTCGCTCGAACCCCCACCTGATTCTGCCTACGCCTTTCTGGCGGAGAGAAAAAATCTGCTATTCGACTCATGTTGTCCGTGTTTTCTCTGTTGGTTACAGTTACGTTTTGTACTATTGGGGCAAAGATCTCTTGCATAGTTTGTGCTAACACTCCTATCATATTATGGTTACTATCATCCATTAATTGCCTAAAAGCCATCTGATTTTCTGTGGTTAAGATAGGCAATGCACTATAACCTACTGACCCTTGGTTATTTGTCATAAATTGATTAGCCCCAGATCCAGACCCTAATTGTGGTGACGTATTCGATGTCGAAGTGTGCAGACCCGCCATAAAAGATGTTGGCATCCCATAAGAGGGATTTATGTGTCTGTTACCATCGAAACCGGGTGGTCTAGTTAGTGGGGTGGCGAAATGGGTTTGTGTCCCTGATGGTGGGACGAATCCCCCAGGATAACCAGTGGTTCCTGTATTTCCTAAGATCGAACTGTTAGTCGACATGCCACTTGTTCCATTCGTGGCTACACTACTGGTAGAGGATGCAACAGACTGTGCGCTCGAAGGGATCGCATTAGACGTTCCCGTCGAAGCAGACATATTAGTGTCTGTTCCATGTGGGGCATTTTGTTCCCCTTGTTGATTGTTTGGATTAGACATCTTGTTATTACGTTTTCTTCTGGGTAAGGGTTGGTTGCTATTGGTTATTCTACCACTTCTAAGGTTCATATAACAACGAACTTATCACTCAGAAAGAACTTTTACAATGATTATATCCTAACAATCTTTACTTTGTTTTAAATTTCGTAATGACCAATGACGGTCCCACCGGTGTTGTACCCCAAATTTTGACCTAAGATACCATCTCCCATCTGCACCATTACATTGCAAGTGTTTTGACCTATTTTTATCAATTTTCAAAGCAGATTTAAAATTCATAACTTTTTCAAGTCAAGAGCTGTTTATTTTTGAACGCTAAATTTATTAATTGATCAATGCTAAAACAATGTTTATTTAATTATTTATTATTCTGAATTTAAATAATTGGAATTTATTTTCAGTTATTATATAATTTAAAGAATTATAAATAATAAAGTAAATATTTGAAAAGAAGTTCATTAATTGATCAAACAATGTTTATTTAATTATTTACTATTCTGAATTTAAATAATTGGAATTTATTTTCAGTTGTTATATAATTTAAAGAATTATAAATAATAAAATAAATATTTGAAAAGAAGTTTATTAATTGAGCAACAATGTTTATTTAATTATTTATTATTCTAAGTTTAAATAGTTGAAATTTTATTTTTCAGTTATTATAATTTAGAGAATTATAAATAATGAAATAAATATTTGAAAAGAAGTTTATTGATCAATGATGTTTATTTAATTGTTTATTATTCTGAATTTAAGTAATTGAAATTTATTTTCAGTTATTATATAATTTAAAGAATTATAAATGATGAAATAAATAATTGGAAAGAAGAAAAGAATTAACTGGTAAATATTGGAGTTTTATTCACTTTATTCTAATTGTTACAGTTGTTTGTTTAAATACTGTACTTATTTAACCAAGTATTTACAATGACAATTCTTACAAATGTCTAAAGTGAAATAAAAATTATCCTAATTTTTCTAAGTTCTAAATCTTCATCTTCTATCCAATACTTCTTTGATGCCCATTTGATTTTACCTGCAAAAGAATTAAAAGAAAAAGTCAAGAGATAGATATATAATTAAAAGCAGATGATTAATTTAGCGTTCATCATTAAAAGCAAACGGCTGGAATCAGTTTTTACCCTCTTTGCAAATCACGGGATTTCTCCCGGTTCACAAAAAGGGATGAATTTTTTTTTGATAAATATGAATGCGCAAGTTTAAATATGCACAAATTCAACTTTTCAAAATAAACTGCATAGTTAAAAATCAATTGCACATTTCAAAAGCCAACTGCATATTTCAAAAAAAAAACAACAGCATATGCAAGTAACCAAGTCAAGTTACATTGTCAAAGCAAGGTCCAACGTAAACTGCCAAAAGTATGGAAGAAGTCAAAACACAAAGGCTCCATACTGTACAATGCAGTTGACAAAGAGAACATGTGCAGTTTAAAACCAATTATGCAAGCAATATATTTCTAATTTTCATCATTTTCCAGCTTATACTTTTTCAGAACCAAGTACATCACTTCATATTTTAATGTCAAACTGTACTGAGGAGAGAGAAGAGAGAAAAGAGTGTGGGTTTTACAGGTTTTGGCTTAGGCAGAAAAAAGGGTAGAAGCAAAACAGCAGTAACACAGTACAGAAAAGGAAGCATAGAAAAAGAATATGGACAAACTGAATAAAACAGTATAGAGTGCAGAAGTATCAAAGAAAATATAGTAAAAATATTCATAACCTGTAACATAAGCCTCAAGGCCAGAAAACTGTTATAACACAACAAACACTTCAAGAAAAAGGTTAAGAGTCCAAAACCTGTTTTTTCAAACCTTAGAATCAAAACTGTCAACAAATACCAAGTCATTTTCTTAAGGTCTCAAGACAAAAAACCAGTGAACAACCTGCTGTCCAGCAAAAGCCTTAACCCTTTCAAAATGATAACCTGTAACACCCAACCAAAACCTTACGCCTTAGTTCAAAAAATGCCCAACATAACCTGCACAAACTTGTAAGCTCTCAAACCATCACCAAACCTGTACCATCCTAAATAAAACCTATTCAAGCCTTACCAAAGCCTTGGTTCAAAAACCTGTAATGGCCTAAAAGACCCAAAACCAGTAAACACAACCTGCATTCAAAGACAGCAAAACCATGACCATTTCAAAGCCTAACCATTAAACTCATCAAAGGCCAAACCTGTAGAAACAAAAACCAGGCCAAACCAAAGCAAAAAAACAGAATACCAAATAACACAACTTATCAAACCAATGTCCAAACCCATCAAGCCTCAGAGTTATTCCATCATAGGCCAATAAAAAGGCAACTGAAGTGCAGCAAAGAAGAAGAGAGGAAAAGTATTCGAAGGAAACTCAG
Organism: Vicia faba; assembly: GCA_948472305.1. Lineage (NCBI taxonomy): Eukaryota > Viridiplantae > Streptophyta > Magnoliopsida > Fabales > Fabaceae > Vicia > Vicia faba. The sequence continues at coordinate 694,965,538 of OX451735.1, forward strand.
TGACAAACACAAGGCCCTCAGAATACTCATCACTGGGCAAACTTTCCAAAAGGCAACTAAGAGACGAGATAAAGAAGCGTTTCAAGGCGTCAAGATGATCAAACAAAAGAAGCATACATAAGCATACAACAAGCAAGAAGAAGAGAAATCAAAAAGGGTTTTCAATATCATCATCAAACCAAGACACAAGTACCAGGGTCTCCAAGCAAGCACAGCCTCATCAAACTCCCCTCACCGTCAAAGCTTCCGGAGCGCCTCCGACCCCACCTCTTCTCCATATCCAGAAAACGAAGGTAGCTTTGTCTTTTTCTTTTTTTTCCTTTCCACCATTTCAACAGAAACCATGTAAAATAGAGTCAGAATCAAAAAATGGACACAAAATCATAACATGCGAAAATCATAAAAAACGTATAAAAGGTCAAAAATCAAACCTTGCTTCGTAAAACTACTGGGCTCGAATTATGGAGGAAGGAGAGGTTAAGTGATGGCGCTGGTGGCTAAGCGGAGGGAGTTGTATTCAGAAGACGCACAAAGAAGACGAAGACGAATCAAGAACGCGTGAATGAACAAGCGGCGCTGTGAACCCTAAGCCAATGTCCCAAAATGAAATAACCCGTTTAACCCTAAAACATTCATAAACAAATTGGGCTTAACCCATTTTCCTTCACCAAAAACCCAGACGAATCCTATTGGAACCCCCCATCCCTTTTCTGTTTATTTTTGTTTTGGCCCTTTAGAAACCATTTAGCCCATGCATTGGTTTATTGTTTACCCCCCTTTGATTCTTGATACATCTTTTATATTTTGATTTCCTTAGCCTTTTTTTAGAATTATTATTAATTTAGTTAATTAGTAAAATCTAATATAAAAAAAGAGATGTAATTTAATTAAACAAATTTTAAATAATTTGATCATTTTTATTAGTTTAACTTTAGAATTAATTTAGTAATTTTAGTATTATTTCTAATTAGATTTAAGTTAATAACTTTTAAGTTTTAATTTTAGTTTAGGATTATTTAATAACTCTTAAAATAAATACTTTATATTAATACAAAAATACATAAAAAAATAGAAATTTAAGAATTAAAACATTTTATGTTTCTTTAATTAATTCTCTTGTTTTGTACATATTAGATAAAAAATATAAAAAATGCATGTTCACGCCATTTAATCTGTTTATTCAATCATTGTTGTGGTTATCCATCACTTAGCTACTTAATCTTTATCTATCTAGTTTTCTGTTTGATTATTCCGTCTTTACTTGTTTATTCTGTTTACATCTAAATCCAAGAGAAAAAATGATTAAATTTGTTTGACTTCATGTCCTCAAATCCAATCACGCGAATATCTTCATCTCATTAAAACTTAAGACAATTTTTCCTCAAATATTCAATCTTTTCAAAACTCATACCTTTTAAGCCAAAACTTCGACATTAGGTCGTCGTACCTTTAAAAACCCGTCCGTACCCCTTTTCGGCCAAAACAATTTATTTTTAATCAAACGAACATTTTAATAAACAGATATTTCAAAAGGTTCCTATAGAATACTATAGATACATTGGGTGCTAATACCTTCCCACTGTATAACCAACCCCCGAACCATAGATCTCTTTTCAAAAACGCCTTGTATTTTTATTACTTTTAGAAAGTATTATTTTACATTGCATATTTTAGGGTTTTATTTCGCTCTCTTCCCTTTTCCCTTGGAAATAATAAAGCGCGGTGGCGACTCTTGCTTTTGTGAGACGAATTAATTAATAGTTCGATCTCCGATTTACCCCGCTACATTTTTTATCGCTACAGAATTGGCGACTCTGTTGGGGAAAGATTGACCTCTTGCTGGTCCATCCCTAAGTGGGTTAAGCCTAATTTGTCTTATCTGTTTTATTATTATTTGATTTGTTTGATTATGTGTTTAAATTGGGGTTGTTTGGGTTTTTTGCAAAGGACGAATCCTATACCCGGATTAAGTTACACTTAAGAATAGGACGGGCGGTATAGTCATGTTAACTTTGAGGGAGTAATCCCGAAGAAGGAGACATGAGATCCCCCACTCAATGGAAGGCCCTTTTGAACTTAATATTTGTTTACCGAGTAATCGGGAAGACATTATTATTTTCGACCTGGGAGCCAGAGAAATTGAGGACCGTAGAACCCTAACCCATCTTGGCTTTTTTAGGTGTAGCGCGGAGACTATAACGGAGTAATTCGGAAGTAGTTGTTACGCGATGCTATTTTCGGATGAGTTTCTCTTGAGAATATTGCTAATTATTGAGTAATCAAGACGTTGGTAATATCCGAAGGAGGAATGTAGACTCTGGGAACTCTTAGAACCTTGTCTTACAGGTGTGATTGAACCGTTAGTACATACCTTAGGGTGGGCTTTACCTTTGACTCCATGCTGAAACGTTGAACCTTTGAACCCCATGTTTGCGAACTTGTGTGTAACTGTTGCATTATCATTCATTCATGCATTCATCAACATTTTTGTAAAAAACTTGTTTTTCAAGGAACTTAAGAATGATTTTTGCAGACGTCTCAGGTATTATGGAGTTTGGAAGAAGAAACACTCGAAGTTGATTCTGAGTGATCTTTAGTTCTTAGTTTTATTTTACTAATGTCATTTTGTAAAACTCTGTAAAAGGACTGCATGTTCCGAAGTTGTAATTTACTGCTTTTATTATGGGCTTCATGTTCCAAATTTGTAATTTACTGCTTTTATTATGGGCTTCATGTTCCAAATTTGTAATTTACTGCTTTTATTATGGGCTTCATGTTCCAAAGTTGTAGTTCACTGCTTTTATTATTGGGTTGTTATCCCCAAGTTGTAATTTATTGTTTTGTTGTTCCAAAGTTGTAAGTTGTAATTTACCGCTTTTGATTAATGAAGTGAGTTTTTGTTGTTCCAAATTCCTTTACCATTGATGTGTGCAAAATTATTGAAGTTCCTTGAAAAACTATTAAAATGAATTATCAGTTGCATCACATATCATGCATCATCCAACATTCCACTTCACATGTTTTCTAGAGTCTTATCCTTATTTCTTTTTCCACTCTGATAGATTGTCAAGTTGTCTCATTGATACGATACTAGAGCCAATCGTCAGAGGAAGATGGAAGATCTGGAACAGGAAAACCACGAGCTTCGGGAGGAGGTCGCTACCCTTCGTGTCGGTATGGAAAAGTTAACTGCGCTAGTGGAAAGTTTGATGGTTGCTCAGAATCAGCCATCGACTACAGCTGCTGAGATTCAGACTTCAACTACTGTGGTTTCGGAGATTGTCACCGTTCCAACATCTGTAACTCAAATCAACTCTCCGCCTCAACATCAGATGCCAAAAGGTTTTCCATGGGGAATGCCTTACAACTTTGTGCCAGAGGGGTATCAGCCTGTCGTACAGCCTTTGTTTCAACCTACTATGTCTTTTCCTCAACCAGAGACAACTGCCATGCCGCCTGTAATCCCGTCTGTGACACCTTTCCCGCAACCAGTGATGACAACTGTCGCTCCTGTGGTTCACTCTATGCCATACTTGAATGAACCTACTTATCCTGCCGAGCCTGCTGAAAGTCTGGGTCTTTTTGATAGAATGGAAGAATTTCAAGACCAATTCCAAGAAATGCAGAGGGAGCTCAGAGCATTAAAGGGGAAGGATTTGTTTGGGAAGAACACGCATGACCTTTGTTTAGTTCCGAATGTCAAGATTCCAGCAAAATTCAAAGTGCCAGACTTTGAGAGGTATAAGGGTGATTCGTGTCCTCGGAGTCACTTGACTATGTACGTGAGAAAGATGTCTACATATTCTGATGATCATGACTTATTGATTCACTATTTTCAAGACAGTTTGACGGGTGCCGCTCTAAAGTGGTATATGGGTTTAGACAGCATTCGGATCCGCAACTTCAACGATCTTAGCGAAGCTTTTGTCCATCAGTATAAGTACAACGTTGACATGGCGCCGGACAGGGATCAACTCCGGGCGATGTCCCAGAGAGACAGAGAGTCTTTTAAGGAATACGCCCAGAGGTGGCGTGAAATTGCTGCTCAAATCTATCCTCCTCTTGAGGAGAAAGAGATGACGAAGATTTTCTTGAAGACTTTAGGTTCCTTTTACTATGAAAGAATGATTGCCATCGCACCCAGTGACTTCACCGAAATGGTAAGCATGGGCATGCGGTTGGAGGAAGGGATTCGTGAAGGGCGTTTGGTTAAAGAAGGAAGTCCGTCTAGCAGTGCTAAGAAGTTTGGAAGTGTTTTCCCAAAAAGAAAAGAGCAGGATGTCAGCGTGATCTTCCCAGGGAGACCGAGGAGAGGTTACTCACACGTTGCGGCAGTCACTCCGGCTGTCCGCCCAGCTTTGATGACCCCAGCTCATCAAACCCCACCAACTCAACAACGGCCATTTCAGCAGCAGCCTCGACAACAGGCTTATCCATTCAACAACCAGAACCGTTCACCAAGAAAACCGCAATTCGATGCCATTCCTATGACTTATACCGAATTGTTCCCTGCTCTTATCAGAAAGAACCTCATAACGACGAAACCTCCTCCTGTCGCACCAAATAGTACTTCTCCGTGGTACAAGGCGGATCAGTTTTGTGAATATCATCAAGGGTCGTCGGGGCACAACCTTGAAAATTGTTTTGCTCTAAAGGCGGACGTGCAGAGGTTGATTAAGAATGGTATCTTGTCTTTCAAGGATGTTAACCCAAATGTTAGAGATAATCCTTTGCCTCGACATGGGGCAACATCAGTGAATATGGTAGAAGGTTGTCCGGGAAAGTTTCGAGTTTTTCAAGTTGAACACATAAGAGAGTCGTTGATCAGGTTACATCAGAGTTTAAGAAGACTTGCCTTTGTTAGGAATCAACATGATTATGATGTTTGTGAATTTTGTTCAAGAGATGTTGATTGCCCTATTGTGAAGGAGGATATTCAAAAGTTGTTAGACTAGAGGGTTATCATTATTACATATGACAGAGATCCGGAGGATGAAGTGAATGTTATAATACCACAATTCAATTTGCCTGAATCAGTAGAGATCGTTTACGACAGTCAGACTGCACCTGTTGCTCCTTTGATCATTTATCCACCTGGTCCTGTGCCTTACAACTCAGACCAAGCTATACCGTATAAGTATAATGCCACCATGATTGAGAATGGGGTAGAAGTCCCTATACCAACAAGGCCGTCTTTTGTTAACATTGTTGATGTGAGTAGAGTTACGAGAAGCGGGCGTGTCTTTGCAGCAGTACCTTTGAAGAGACCAGAAGTTCAAGTCAGGAGGCCCATACCGGCAGAAATTCCAGCGAGAAATGTTGAACCAAGGGTTGAGATAGGCCGATCCAATGAACCTATCCCACATCCTGATGATGATGAGATTCTGAACCTTATCAAGAGAAGTGAATATAAGATTGTGGACCAACTATTGCAAACTCCTTCCAAGATTTCTTTGCTTGCTTTACTGAGAGATTCTGGTGCCCATAGAGAAGCTTTGATGAAGGTCTTGGACCAGGCATTCGTGGATCATGATGTGACGGTTGACCAATTTGATGGAATTGTGGGAAATATTACTTCGTGTAACAATCTTGGTTTCAGTGATGAAGAGCTTCCGGGGGAGGGAAGGAACCATAATATGGCTTTGCATATCTCAATAAGTTGTGGAAATGATACCTTATCAAGTGTGTTGGTAGATACAGGTTCGTCGTTAAATGTAATGCCCAAGACTACATTATCTCGACTCTCATATCCAGGTGCTCCCATGAGACCTAGTGGAGTAATTGTCAAAGCGTTTGATGGTTCTAGGAAGACTGTCATTGGTGAAGTGGATCTTCCTATAATAATTGGTCCTCATACTTTTCAGATCACTTTTCAAGTAATGGATATTCGTGCCGCCTACAGTTTCCTATTGGGTCGCCCATGGATCCATGATGCAGGGGCAGTCACTTCCACGCTCCATCAGAGATTGAAGTTTGTAAGGCATGGAAAGCTAGTAATGATTGGTGGAGAGCAGGCTATGGTGGTAAGCCATTTGTCATCTTTCTCTTTTATTGATGCTGATGAGGATGTTGGAACCCAATTCCAAGCTCTATTTGTTGCTAATAATGAAGTGAAGAAGCAAGGGACATCTATTTCTTCTTTTGAGGATGCGCGATGAGTGGTTGAAAGTGGTTCGGCTGAAGGTTGGGGCCAGGTGTTGACTTTGCCCGAGAACAAGTCTGGAGAAGGTCTTGGTTTTCATCCCGTGTCTACAAGAGTCAAGCAGTAAGCAGTTACTCGTCCGATACAAGAAGTTTTCCGAAGCGCAGGTTTTATCCATCCGACTCCTCCTGAAGTTGATGCTATAATAGGAGACGATTCTGAAGAGGATTTACCCGATTTTGTAACGCATGGAGTGGTTTGCCAGAACTGGATTGCTGTTGATGTTCCTGCTGTGATGCACATTTCTGAGTAATGTTTTGTTTTTGAAAAAAAAATTCGCTCTGCCCCAAGGCGAAAAGTATTTGTGTCGGGCTATGTTGAAAATAAATCCTTTTGCTCTGCCCAAGGCAAAAGAGAAATGTCTGGGCTCTTTGTTTCAAGTATTTCCCCTCATGAATAAAAATGTTATTTTGTCCACTACTGTTTTATTTTTTCACTTTTTTCTGGGAAATAGTAATGAAAATTAATTGGTAGTAATTGGAAATATATAATAACTTTTTGTTTTATTTGTACAAATCGATTTCTAAAATAAAGCATAATCATATGTGCAGATTAATCCATAACTTAACCATTGAAAACGATGATCCTATGCCCCCTCCCAACTTTGAATTCCCTGTGTTCAGAGCCGAAGAAGAGGATAGTGAAGAGATCCCTAATGAAATTTCCTGTTTGCTTGAGCACGATGAAAAGACTATTCAGCCGTTTGAAGAACCTATAGAGTTGATCAATTTGGGTGATGAAGAAGATAAAAAGGAAGTTAAGGTCGGAGCATTGCTTATCCCAGAGGTCAAAGAGAAAATGTTGGAGCTTCTCAAAGAGTATGTTGATGTGTTTGCTTGGTCCTACCAAGATATGCCAGGTTTGGACAACGATATTGTGGAGCATCGTTTACCGTTGAGACCTGAATGTCCGCCGATTAAGCAGAAGTTGAGAAGGACTCGTCCCGATATGGCTGACAAGATCAAAGAAGAAGTTCAAAAGCAGATTAATGCAGGTTTCCTTGTTACATCGGTCTATCCTCAGTGGTTAGCCAATATAGTGCCTGTTGCTAAGAAAGATGGCAAAGTTCGAATGTGTGTAGACTATAGAGATCTGAATAGAGCTAGCCCAAAGGATGACTTCCCATTACCGCACATTGACGTATTAGTCGACAGTACCGCAAAGTTCAAAGTCTTTTCTTTCATGGATGGTTTCTCTGGTTACAATCAAATCAAGATGGCACCAGAAGATATGGAGAAGACAGCTTTCATTACACCTTGGGGAACATTTTGTTATCGGGTTATGCCGTTTGGTCTGAGGAATGATGGTGCAACATACCAAAGGGCCATGACTGCTTTGTTCCATGACATGATGCATAAAAAGATAGAAGTGTATGTAGATGACATGATTGCCAAATCACAAACTGAGGAAGATCATTTGGAACATTTATTGAAGTTATTCCAGCGTTTGAGAAAGTATAAACTCCGTCTGAATCCCAACAAGTGCACTTTTGGTGTTCGTTCTGGAAGACTTCTGGGTTTCATTGTCAGTCAGAAAGGTATTGAGGTAGATCCTGATAAAGTCAAAGCTATTCGGGAAATGCCCGCACCCAAGACGGAAAAACAAGTAAGAGGATTCCTTGGGAGACTGAACTACATTTCTAGATTTATATCTCATATGACTGCTACCTGTGGGCCGATTTTCAAGCTTCTCCGAAAGAACCAAGGATGTGTGTGGACAGAAGATTGTCAGAGAGCTTTTGATAGCATCAAAGAATATTTGCTTGAACCTCCCATTTTGATTCCTCCGGTGGAAGGAAGACCTTTGATTATGTACCTGACTATATTGGAAGATTCCGTGGGGTGTGTGTTTGGTCAACAAGATGAGACTGGAAGAAAGGAACATGCCGTATATTATCTGAGTAAGAAATTCACCGACTGTGAGTCTCGATACTCATTGCTTGAGAAAACCTGTTGTGCTTTAGCTTGGGCTGCTTGCCGTCTGCGCCAGTATATGATTAACCACACCACTTGGTTGATCTCCAAAATGGATCCGATCAAGTATATCTTTGAGAAGCCCGCCTTATCTGGAAGAATAGCCCATTGGCAGATGTTGTTATCCGAATATGACATTGAGTATCACACTCATAAAGCAATCAAAGGGAGTATTTTAGCCGACCATTTGGCTCACCAACCAATTGACGATTATCAATCCATCAAGTTTGATTTCCCGGATGAAGATGTTATGTACTTGAAAGCTAAAGATTGTGAAGAGCCGTTACCCGAAGAAGGACCTGATCCCGAATCCCATTGGGGTTTAATATTTGACGGAGCTGTGAACTCTTATGGAAATGGAATTGGGGCAATCATCGTCACTCCCCGAGGTACTCATATCCCGTTCACGGCGAGATTGAAGTTTGACTGCACGAACAACATGGCTGAATATGAGGCATGTATTATGGGTCTCGAAGAAGCAGTGGATCTAAGGATTAAGATTCTTGATATTTACGGAGATTCGGCATTGGTAATTAATCAAATCAAAGGAGAATGGGAGACTCGTCATCCTGGTTTGATCCCTTACAGAGATTATGCTAGAAGATTGTTAACTTTCTTCAACAAAGTGGAATTACATCATATCCCTAGAGATGAGAACCAAATGGCTGATGCTTTAGCTACTTTGTCTTCAATGTTTCAAGTGAATGGTTGGAACGATGTGCCTACAATCCGGGTTATGCGCCTCGATAGACCTGCTCATGTGTTCTCAGTAGAAGAGGTCACCGACGACAAACCGTGGTTCTATGACATTAAATGTGTTCTTCAAACTCAAGAGTACCCGCCTGGGGCATCCAATAAAGATAGGAAGACGTTGAGGAGATTAGCAAGCAGTTTCTTCCTCAATGAAGAAGTTTTGTATAAGAGGAATTACGACATGGTCTTGCTCAGATGTGTAGACAGACGTGAAGCAGATACGCTGATGCAAGAAGTACATGAAGGATCCTTTGGCACTCATGCCAACGGACATGCGATGGCTAAAAAGATGTTGAGAGCTGGTTACTATTGGATGACAATGGAATATGATTGCTGCAAATATGTGAAGAAATGTCATAAATGCCAGATTTATGCGGACAAGATACATGTGCCACCGACCCTCCTCAATGTTATCTCTTCACCTTGGCCTTTCTCTATGTGGGGCATTGATATGATTGGAATGATTGAACCTAAAGCTTCAAATGGTCATCGTTTCATCTTGGTAGCGATCGATTATTTTACTAAATGGGTGGAAGCAGCATCTTATGCTAATGTAACCCGACAGGTGGTAGTCAGATTTATCAAGAATCAGATCATTTGTCGATACGGCATCCCGAGCAAGATCATCACTGATAATGGTTCGAATTTGAATAACAAGATGATGAGAGAACTTTGTGAAGAGTTCAAGATCGAACATCATAATTCTTCTCCTTACAGACCGAATATGAATGGGGTTTTTGAAGCTGCTAACAAGAACATCAAAAAGATTGTCCAGAAGATGGTGGTAACGTATAAAGATTGGCATGAAATGCTTCCGTTTGCTCTGCATGGATACCGTACTTCAGTTCGAACTTCAACAGGCGCAACCCCTTTTTCCCTAGTTTATGGTATGGAAGAAGTACTCCCGTGGAGGTTGAGATTCCGTCTATGAGAGTGTTGATGGAAGCTAAACTTTCTGAGGCTGAATGGTGTCAAAGTAGATATGATCAGTTGAATTTAATTGAAGAGAAGAGATTGACAACTTTGTGTCACGGTCAATTATATCAGCAGAGAATGAAGAAGGCTTTTGATAAGAAGGTTCGACCACGCAAGTTCAGAGAAGGTGACCTTGTGCTCAAAAAGATATTATCTTTCCAACCTGATTCTAGGGGCAAGTGGGCTCCGAATTATGAAGGACTGTATGTCGTTAAGAAAGTTTTCTCTGGAGGTGCCTTGATTCTCACCAATATGGACGGTGAAGAGCTCCCGCGCCCCATGAACGCCGATGCAGTCAAGAAGTATTTTGCTTAGGTTTGAGTTGACAGTTTGCTAAGTTGAAAACCCGAAGGGGCGGCTTAGGCAAGCTTTTGGTCATCCCGTCTTAGCATTTGAACACATTTCGGAATTCAAAGTTGTTAGGGAGAATAGTGATCATTGTTTTTATGTAACCCTTTCTTTCATGTACTATTTCCCAAACTTTTGTAAACCGTTGGAGTCGCGTTATTAGCGAACTACCATCTTATTAATGAAATTCGAGCATTTACCTTTTGTGGGCAAAATTTTAATTTTACGAAAATATTTGAAACAAAGTTATTTAAAGTATTCTTATTTTAAAAAAAAATGTGTGTCGTGAATGATGAAAGGAATATTAACAGTTGTTCTGAGGATGGTCAAGCCATGAAATGCAAAACAATACAGTAATTTATCCTTGCATGATGAACATGTTTACTTTCAAAATCGTCATGAGGTGTTGGTTGTGTAAACTTGTGTTTCTCGCGGTACTAAGTTTGGTGACTCCCCAGTTGTTCCAGTTAAGCGTTGTTTTGGCTACCTTTATTTGAGCAGATTTCTGAAGTGTGGTACGCTTTGTCTCATGCCAGTAGTCTATTGGTATTAGAAGATTGGATTTGAATGCTTTTCTCCTCAGAAGACTTGAGCCTTGTAGCGTGATACGCTCTGATGTTGCTTTGTGTTTCCAGTTCCAGTTATTTTCCGTCTCTTTTAAGATTGGCCGAGATCTATCTTGTCGTGACATCTTATCGTCTTCAGGATATTCCATCTGTTCGTTTGTCAGCATAACATTCATTTATTCATTTACACTTATATCACGCATGCATATTCACATTTTCCGTTGATTTTGGGTTGTACTTTGTTTATTCAAACAGCGTACATGTTTCTTTCCAAGTAGAAGGTTAGCTTAGGCAGAAAATATGCTTCCTTTCTAAATTCCCCAACTGAGCTAATCCTCGTGGATGATTTTTGATTTAGCCTACCTTGTCCATTTCTGGATAGGATGAATCCCCAATCAAGTTACTTTCTCATTGGGTGGAGTCTTGTTTGACTGTTTCCTTTCTGGTTTCTTCCTGGAGGGAGTTGTTATCTCTTGCATAGGCTATCTCATGATTTTCCCCAGTGAAGTTGCGACCTAGACGAATGGTGCATTTATTTTGCACCTTTAAGTATGTGGATCTCCTCGGGAAGGATTGATTCATGGTTATCCTTGACGAAGATTTTATTCTCTGCCAGTGTCATCACAATTTCCTTCTGAGTTATTTTTTGGAAAACGGCAAGCGGCAGTCTCTTTATTTGAGCAACTTGTGCGTTATAATTATCGTTGGAAACGGCAAGCGGCGGTCTCTTCATGAGCAACTTGTGCGTTATAATTATTTTTGGAAAACGACAAGCGGCGGTCTCTTCATGAGCAACTTGTGCGTTATAATTATCGTTGGAAACAGCAAGCGGCGGTCTCTTCATGAGCAACTTGTGCGTTATTATTATTTTTGGAAAACGACAAGCGGCGGTCTCTTCATGAGCAACTTGTACGTTATATTTTTTGGAAAATGGCAAGCGGCAGTCTCTTCATGAGCAACTTGTACGTTATAGACATCGTTGGAAAACGACAAGCGGCGGTCTCTTCATGAGCAACTTGTACGTTATAGACATCATTTTCGGAAAACGACAAGCGGCGGTCTCTTCATGAGCAACTTGTACGTTATTATTTTTGGAAAACGACAAGCGGCGGTCTCTTCATGAGCAACTTGTACGTTATTATTATTTTGGAAAACGGCAAGCGGTAGTCTCTTTATTTGAGCAACTTGTACGTTATTATTTTTTTGGAATACAACAAGTGGCAGCTTCTTTATTTGAGCAGCTTGTATGTTATAGTGTTTTTGGAATACAGCAAGTGGCAGCTTCTTTATTTGAGCAGCTTGTATGTTATAGTATTTTTGGAAGACAGCAAGTGGCAGCTTCTTTATTTGAGCAGCTTGTATGTCATAGTATTTTTTGGAAGACAGCAAGTGGCAGCTTCTTTATTTGAGCAGCTTGTATGTTATTGACATCCCTGGACGACAGCAAGTGGCAGCTTCTTTATTTGAGCAGCTTGTGTATCTACAACCATATTATTATCTCAGCATTAATTGGTATATCTCGGGAAATCTCGCAGAGAAGTTTGTTATGAATCTTTACCTTCAGAAGTTGGTAGTCCATCATCAGCGAAATTGATACTTTTTGTCTATCGTTCACCTTGAGTTGCGAACTCACTGTTATTTTGGGTCAATAATCTGTTTTATGGCCTATGCAAGATGCCTTCTTTGTTAGGGTCAGAGGTCGTATTCCCTCAATTTTATTCGCCGTCAGGAGTATGTCATTTGAAGTCGATGGCTCGTTTCCCCAGTAGTGTATAATCCATGTCCCTGTGTTTTGTTGGTGTTTGATTTCTCCAGCATTGTCTTGTTTCATACAAAATCTTTCTCTGAGAATTCAATTACTACATTCATATCAAACATAATGGCGGTATCTTAGGGCAAAAATTTGCGTATTATGTATTTAAGTACCTTCAATCTCGTCGAGACGAAGATTTTAATCTTCATATCTCCGGATAGAAGAAACTTAAATAGGGGCAGCTGTTGTACCCCAAATTTTGACCTAAGATACCATCTCCCATCTGCACCATTACATTGCAAGTGTTTTGACCTATTTTTATCAATTTTAAAAGCAGATTTAAAATTCATAACTTTTTCAAGTCAAGAGCTGTTTATTTTTGAACGCTAAAATTATTAATTGATCAATGCTAAAACAATGTTTATTTAATTATTTATTATTCTGAATTTAAATAATTGGAATTTATTTTCAGTTATTATATAATTTAAAGAATTATAAATAATAAAGTAAATATTTGAAAAGAAGTTCATTAATTGATCAAACAATGTTTATTTAATTATTTACTATTCTGAATTTAAATAATTGGAATTTATTTTCAGTTGTTATATAATTTAAAGAATTATAAATAATAAAATAAATATTTGAAAAGAAGTTTATTAATTGAGCAACAATGTTTATTTAATTATTTATTATTCTAAGTTTAAATAGTTGAAATTTTATTTTTCAGTTATTATAATTTAGAGAATTATAAATAATGAAATAAATATTTGAAAAGAAGTTTATTGATCAATGATGTTTATTTAATTGTTTATTATTCTGAATTTAAGTAATTGAAATTTATTTTCAGTTATTATATAATTTAAAGAATTATAAATGATGAAATAAATAATTGGAAAGAAGAAAAGAATTAACTGGTAAATATTGGAGTTTTATTCACTTTATTCTAATTGTTAGAGTTGTTTGTTTAAATACTGTACTTATTTAACCAAGTATTTACAATGACAATTCTTACAAATGTTTAAAGTGAAATAAAAATTATCCTAATTTTTCTAAGTTCTAAATATTCATCTTCTATCCAATACTTCTTTGATGCCCATTTGATTTTACCTGCAAAAGAATTAAAAGAAAAAGTCAAGAGATAGATATATAATTAAAAGTAGATGATTAATTTAGCGTTCATCATTAAAAGCAAACGGCTGGAATCAGTTTTTACCCTCTTTGCAAATCACGGGATTTCTCCCGGTTCACAAAAAGGGATGAATTTTTTTTTGATAAATATGAATGCGCAAGTTTAAATATGCACAAATTCAACTTTTCAAAATAAACTGCATAGTTAAAAATCAATTGCACATTTCAAAAGCCAACTGCATATTTCAAAAAAAAAACAACAGCATATGCAAGTAACCAAGTCAAGTTACATTGTCAAAGCAAGGTCCAACGTAAACTGCCAAAAGTATGGAAGAAGTCAAAACACAAAGGCTCCATACTGTACAATGCAGTTGACAAAGAGAACATGTGCAGTTTAAAACCAATTATGCAAGCAATATATTTCTAATTTTCATCATTTTCCAGCTTATACTTTTTCAGAACCAAGTACATAACATCATATTTTAATGTCAAACTGTACTGAGGAGAGAGAAGAGAGAAAAGAGTGTGGGTTTTACAGGTTTTGGCTTAGGCAGAAAAAAGGGTAGAAGCAAAACAGCAGTAACACAGTACAGAAAAGGAAGCATAGAAAAAGAATATGGACAAACTGAATAAAACAGTATAGAGTGCAGAAGTATCAAAGAAAATATAGTAAAAATATTCATAACCTGTAACATAAGCCTCAAGGCCAGAAAACTGTTATAACACAACAAACACTTCAAGAAAAAGGTTAAGAGTCCAAAACCTGTTTTTTCAAACCTTAGAATCAAAACTGTCAACAAATACCAAGTCATTTTCTTAAGGTCTCAAGACAAAAAACCAGTGAACAACCTGCTGTCCAGCAAAAGCCTTAACCCTTTCAAAATGATAACCTGTAACACCCAACCAAAACCTTACGCCTTAGTTCAAAAAATGCCCAACATAACCTGCACAAACTTGTAAGCTCTCAAACCATCACCAAACCTGTACCATCCTAAATAAAACCTATTCAAGCCTTACCAAAGCCTTGGTTCAAAAACCTGTAATGGCCTAAAAGACCCAAAACCAGTAAACACAACCTGCATTCAAAGACAGCAAAACCATGACCATTTCAAAGCCTAACCATTAAACTCATCAAAGGCCAAACCTGTAGAAACAAAAACCAGGCCAAACCAAAGCAAAAAAACAGAATACCAAATAACACAACTTATCAAACCAATGTCCAAACCCATCAAGCCTCAGAGTTATTCCATCATAGGCCAATAAAAAGGCAACTGAAGCGCAGCAAAGAAGAAGAGAGGAAAAGTATTCGAAGGAAACTCAGTGACAAACACAAGGCCCTCAGAATACTCATCACTGGGCAAACTTTCCAAAAGGCAACTAAGAGACGAGATAAAGCGTTTCAAGGCGTCAAGATGATCAAACAAAAGAAGCATACATAAGCATACAGCAAGCAAGAAGAAGAGAAATCAAAAAGGGTTTTCAATATCATCATCAAACCAAGACACAAGTACCAGGGTCTCCAAGCAAGCACAGCCTCATCAAACTCCCCTCACCGTCAAAGCCTCCGGAGCGCCTCCGACCCCACCTCTTCTCCATATCCAGAAAACGAAGGTAGCTTTGTCTTTTTCTTTTTTTTTCCTTTCCACCATTTCAACAGAAACCATGTAAAATAGAGTCAGAATCAAAAAATGGACACAAAATCATAACATGCGAAAATCATAAAAAACGTATAAAAGGTCAAAAATCAAACCTTGCTTCGTAAAACCACTGGGCTCGAATTATGGAGGAAGGAGAGGTTAAGTGATGGCGCTGGTGGCTAAGCGGAGGGAGTTGTATTCAGAAGACGCACAAAGAAGACGAAGACGAATCAAGAACGCGTGAATGAACAAGCGGTGTTGTGAACCCTAAGCCAATGTCCCAAAATGAAATAACCCGTTTAACCCTAAAACATTCATAAACAAATTGGGCTTAACCCATTTTCCTTCACCAAAAACCCAGACGAATCCTATTGGAACCCCCCATCCCTTTTTCTGTTTATTTTTGTTTTGGCCCTTTAGAAACCATTTAGCCCATGCATTGGTTTATTGTTTACCCCCCTTTGATTCTTGATACATCTTTTATATTTTGATTTCCTTAGCCTTTTTTTAGAATTATTATTAATTTAGTTGATTAGTAAAATCTAATAAAAAAAAGAGATGTAATTTAATTAAACAAATTTTAAATAATTTGATCATTTTTATTAGTTTAACTTTAGAATTAATTTAGTAATTTTAGTATTATTTCTAATTAGATTTAAGTTAATAACTTTTAAGTTTTAATTTTAGTTTAGGATTATTTAATAACTCTTAAAATAAATACTTTATATTAATACAAAAATACATAAAAAAATAGAAATTTAAGAATTAAAACATTTTATGTTTCTTTAATTAATTCTCTTGTTTTGTACATATTAGATAAAAAATATAAAAAAATGCATGTTCACGCCATTTAATCTGTTTATTCAATCATTGTTGTGGTTATCCATCACTTAGCTACTTAATCTTTATCTATCTAGTTTTCTGTTTGATTATTCCGTCTTTACTTGTTTATTCTGTTTACATCTAAATCCAAGAGAAAAAATGATTAAATTTGTTTGACTTCATGTCCTCAAATCCAATCACGCGAATATCTTCATCTCATTAAAACTTAAGACAATTTTTCCTCAAATATTCAATCTTTTCAAAACTCATACCTTTTAAGCCAAAACTTCGACATTAGGTCGTCGTACCTTTAAAAACCCGTCCGTACCCCTTTTCGGCCAAAACAATTTATTTTTAATCAAACGAACATTTTAATAAACAGATATTTCAAAAGGTTCCTATAGAATACTATAGATACATTGGGTGCTAATACCTTCCCACTGTATAACCAACCCCCGAACCATAGATCTCTTTTCAAAAACGCCTTGTATTTTTATTACTTTTAGAAAGTATTATTTTACATTGCATATTTTAGGGTTTTATTTTGCTCTCTTCCCTTTTCCCTTGGAAATAATAAAGCGCGGTGGCGACTCTTGCTTTTGTGAGACGAATTAATTAATAGTTCGATCTCCGATTTACCCCGCTACATTTTTTATCGCTACAACCGGGTGTGCCAATTTGTTTACAGTGATTTCTGGTAAACAACTGCTAGTCCTCCAAACTATCAAATAATCTTAATGACTATTATTTAATCTCTCTGGTAACTTGCAGGATCGACTAGATTGATCCTATGGGGTATTGGTCGTTTGGATAAATCTAATTGCAAAACTGATATTCATAGTTAGGATTTGTATTTAGAATGTTTTATAGATGTTCAATTCACTTTGATTACCATGTTAAAAGAATCTAATGACATGATCAAGTAAAGAAATACGAAACTGAATTGAATGAATAAAGATTCGATTGCAAAGAAATGTTTACATGCAGAAATAAGTAAATGACTTTGAATGTAAAGACTTTAATGTAAAAAGCATGAATGTAAAAGCATGAAATGTAAAAGAGTTTCTGAAATGTAAAGGATTCGAATAGAAGAAAAGCGTTTAAATGCAAGAAATAAGTAAATGACTTTGAATGTAAAGGTATTTGAATGACATTGACATGAAAATGGAAGATAAACTGGAAAAGATAAAGAGTTTTACTGAATTATAAATGTTTGGTGTTATCATACGTACATTGTTCGAGCATTCGTTTCCCTATCCATGTGGTATTTTGAATGTTTACTGAATTTTGTACAATAGATATGACACCCTAAATCCTAACACTAAGACTTCTATTTATACTACTTCGAACATAACGGTCTTGCTTATAAGATTCTGCCACGTTCGGGACATGCAGAGCACTGCTCCTCTCTAGCTTCCATGCGTCTTCGAACGCTCCAGCGCATATATATTTGAATTCCAACATCCCGCTCGCGTTTGAATTTCAAATGCCTTGGCAATCTTCGCTTTGAACTCATTTCACAGACACAGTCTCGTTACCACTTCGAGGCTTCTTTTAAATATATCTTCACAACTGTCACTCAAAGCTCCAAGCTTTGACATGTCCGTTCGAAGAACCGCTTCTACCATTCCGAACTGTAACATTTTGCTTTATTCCAACGAAACATCCATATTGCTTCATTTCGAACTGTATCATCAAAATCTTCAGCCAACAAAGCCCGGATCCGACCGGATAATATCTTGATTTCTCCATCATACTGTGAAGCCTGGAGAACGACCGGATAACAGTACCAAAATGCCGCGAAGCCTGGAATCGACCAGATAGTGGTTCATCTTAAATTTAAGCTATGAAGCCCGGATTCGACCGGATAATAGTTTAATCCCCAGCAAGTTATTGTGAAGCCTAGAGAACGACCAGATAGAAATGCAAGTTACTGTGAAGCCTGGATTATGACCAGATAGCAGTACAAAGACACCATGAAGCCTGGAATCGACCAGATAGTGGTATATCATAAACACAAGCGGTGAAGCCCAGAGATCGACCAGAAAACAGTTTAACAAGGTATTGTGAAGCCTGGAAATTGACCAGATAGCAGTACAGGACACCATGAAGCCTGGATTCGACCAGATAATGGTATAAGACATCGTGACGCCTGGATTACGACCAGATAGCGGTAAAAGACACTGAAGCCTGGGACTACGACCAGATAATAGTAAGGGACATTGCGAAGCTTGGATTCCGACCAAATAGCAGTCTACCCGGCCAGTTACTATGAAGCCCGGAAATCGACCGGATATTAGTAAGCCTTAAAGTCAAATGGAAGCCCAGATGCGACCGGATAACCACTTGATTTCTTCTAAAGCTTGGAATACGACCAGATAAGAAGTAAGACATCGTGAAGCCTGGATTACGACCAGATAGAGACAAAAGATTGAAGCCTGGAATCGACCAGATAACAGTAAAAGACACTGTGAAGCTTGGATTTCGACCAAATAGCAGTTTACCTGGACAATTACTAAGAAACCCGAAATCGATCGGATATTAGTGTGCCCTAAATTCAAGTTGAAGCCTAGATGCGACCGGATAACAACTTAATTCCTTCTGAAGCCTGGAGTACGACCAGATAAGAATTGATAAATTGCAAAGCCTGGATTACGACCAGATAGCAAGTTTAATCTCATCTCCCCGTTAAGTCACTGTAAAGCTTGGAGCACGACCAGATAGCAGTCGATCCTATCACTATGAAGCCTGGATCACGACCAAATAGTAGTTCATTTTCCCCTCCCCGACTAAGAGATGATTCCACGATAGAATAACGGATGACTGAAGCTCCTAAAATTCTATTTCTCTCAAGATAGAGACCAGCATTCCCCAGCGAAATCCTCCTCAACAACAGGTATACGGGCTCTCACAAAGGAATCTCTTATGCAATCAACACTCCTTCGGATGGCATCTTTAAGCCCATCCTCTGTCATCCATCTCCAAATGGAATCTATAATCCCATTCCCGATAACACAAGACCAGTACTACTTCATGCGAGTGCAAATTTTCAGGCACTCTAGTGTTCAATCATCTTCCACCCTCGGATCACGAAAGGCAGACAAGCCAATCTACATCCTCAGGTTTAAGAAGATTGAACAGGGGAAACTGTTGTACCCCAAAATTTTCCCTCCCATATTTCTCAATACATTTCAAGTAAGGTCTTCAAATTGCTCAAGGAAGTCCAAGGGTTGACCAGACAAACTCCCTCCTAAGGCAGTCTACCTCAAATTAGGGTTTCAGTTTGCATCAAGGTATTTGAGTCCAAAGGATCCCAAATGCTCACCATTGTCCTAATATGTTCTCAAGATCATCCATTTCAAGTTTCAAGCCTTGCAGAGAAAGTTTGCTCAATCAATTGCTCAAAGGCCTGAAAATAGATTGTGCTAGGGCAAAAGTCAACTATGTCCTACATACAGTCAAACTTCAAGATTTTTGGTAATAATACTCATTTTGAAGTATTATTCATCATTTGATCAAGGGTTGATCATGATTCCTCAAGGATTGCTCATAATTCATCAAAACCCAAAAGTTGCTAAATTAGGGTTTTGTAGGAAAAGTCAACTCAACTTTGACCAAGCATAACTTTCTCATACTTTATAAAAAATGACCCATCCAAATCCCATTTTGAATAGGATGCAATTCCCTACAATTCATATTCATCTCCCAAGTTCAAAATATGCACTCACAAGAAGTTATGAATTTGGACATTATAGGTCATTTTCAAAAGTCAACAAAAACACCTTTTTTGTCAAAGCTTCATACATGATAATGGAAGACTCAATTGAGATGAGACCAAAAGGGTTGCTTAGAGGACATATTATGATTTCTAAAAAGTCCAAGAACACATCTCTAGGGTCAAAATTGAAGGAGTTATGCATTGGTGAAGTTGACCCTCTTTGCAAAATTGCCAAAAGTCAAAAGTGGCCAAAATTGCATTTTTTTGTCAAATGGGCCTAACTTTTTGTGTTTGTATTGAGTTTGTAACATGGTCCACGACCCATAATCCTTCCCACTTTCCTTTATTTCATTTTTGTCATTTATTTTGATTTTTATTTCAATTAAATCAAATTAAATCAAAATAAAATCATGAAAATATCAAAACTAATCAAAGCTAGAGATTTTGTGCATGTTTAGGTCTCTTTTACAACTGGGAAGAGAATCAAATCGTGCAAGGCTTGTTTGGACAGAAAAAGATTGAATTTTTCTTGTTTTGGAAAGATTTGATGCAAGGGTGAATCAAGGATCAAATCTTCATAATTGCAAGGATGTGATGGAAACTTGTAACCCTAATGTACTCTATGATATATATTGAATAACTCCAAAGCAAAAGAACAAGGATTGGAGGCGTGAGAAGCTGAAAGAAAGCTTGCAAAAACTCAACAAAAGTGGTGAATCAAATTCCAATTTCCAGGCTTCTTCAAGCCATTCCAAGCCTACCATTCGCTTGCTGGGCATCTAAGGATTCTATCCCAATCATCAGCAAGCATTTTCGTGCCCAAATACACACTATAAGTATCCCACGAACTCCATGTTTTCTTGAAATCGAATCTCATCAATCTGTCATTGTTAGCATGATTTGTTTATATATTATGCATCCTTGAAACATTTGCAAGCTAATTGTAACATTCAATTGCATTTTTATTAACTGTAGAGCAAGATGCCATAGTTAGGTTTCTTAGCTCGTTTTTGGGGTTTTTCATTGCAGGAACAATTGGCCATGGAAATTGGTACTATGATGCTCGTGAGGTTGCCATGAGTTGATTGGTACCATTGTTGGGCATTTATCTGGTTCGTATGAGATTTTGGAGAAACACAAGCTTATACCTAAGCCCAGAAAACTGTAGGTAAAAGTCTGGACTTTTGCCAATGGAGGGAGGAAGAAGAAAGGTGGTGTGGCAGGCAGTGATTCATCTATTCAAAAATTCGTGCGTTTTGATGAATTAAGTTGCTTTTCCAATATAATATTTGATTGTTATCCCATATACAAACATGCACGCTAGCTCAGTTGGTCAGGAGGCGCTTGGAAAAGCCAAAGGGCCTGGGTTCAATCCCCAGGACCCCCATATTATTTCATGATTTTATTTCTTGCATAATCAGGCACATGTACAGGCAAGGAGACCACCATACGCCCTCAATATACAGCCAACCAGATGTCCAACAAGCTGGATCCAAAGGCCATCCCTTGGAGGTCCATGATGCACCCTAGTCAAGCCAAGGCACAGGATCTGAAGTCAACATGGGCTAGACGTTTTGGGCTCAGAAAATTGCAATTCAAACCCCCCTTTTTGCTTTGATACCAGGCCCATTTCTTTTCTTTTATATTTTTTCTTTTATTTATTTATTTTTGTTTAAATTAATTTCTAACATAAAATTAATTCTTTTTTACAAAAACTCATAAAATCAATTTTCAACAATTTAGATTTAGGTTTTATTTTTATCAAAATTAATTTAATAATTAGTTTAATTTAATTTTAGGGTAATTTTAACCTTTTTGTAAATAACTTAAAATAAATTAGAAATTGGGGTTTGTTTGATTTAATTTTTATTTTCTTTTCTTAAAATAAAAATATATATAAAAATAGGTCAAATTAATTACTTTTCTCAAATTAAATTAATTAGTAACTAGGTTTGTATTTATTTAATTAAAACCTTATTTTTTTCTCAAAAATAATCAAAAACAACAAAAAAATGAATTTTCTTTCAATTAGGTTTAGACGGGGCCCAAAACCCTAATTTTTTTCTCGTTCTTAATTCATCGCGCGCATTTATTATTTTTTCGATATTAATGTAACTGCTCATGGGATGTAATAGTTTAATTAGGATTTTTCATTTATTTATCGTTTTACGGGTTTTTGGCTATGTAATTAATCCCCCTCCCCGAAGCCTTGTAATAACGTAGTTTTATTTCTCACATTTTAATTCTCGCAAAATATTAACTGTTAGATGTATGATAATAGGATTGCATGACAAGAATGTATGTTAATTTTAAAATGGTTAGCAAACCCTAAATGTGCAAAGATAATAACTGAAATCAAATCACTCGCACATGCGCACTCCTAGGGTATACTCTCACTTCGGTTGCCTTCGGTAAATGATCATTAAGTATAGGATATTTTAGTGGTCGCCCTCTTGTCTAAACAAAGATCAAAAGTCCCGTTCGGAAATGTTGCCTCGGAAATGTTGCCTCGAAAATGTTGCCTCGAATATGATCTTAAGACACTAGGGTTATTACTAAGACGTTCTAATATTGCTTTAGTGATTGTACGTCCCTTTCGAATTGACCCTTACAACTCCAACGACGGTGCTACCTACTCACTAATAGTGGGATAACGTTGTCTAAAGTAAACAAGAACAGAAACATTCCTTTTTCGAGTACGTAGATGCTAGTAGGTACTTGCTCAAAATTAAACTATTTCACACTTACACTCTTTTCAAACAAGTTTTTCAAAACAACTTCGTAACACTCTTGAGGACTGATACAAGGGTTAAAATGAAGTAAAACAAAAACTTTTCAAAACACACAAACACGGAAGCAATTTTTTAAAATAATGAGAAAGTACCTAAGAGCCCGTAGAAAACTACGGATAGAAAGGGTGCTAATATCTTCCCTTTCTATAATCTACCCCCCGTACTCAAAATCTCGAAAAAGGAATTTTTCTGTGCTTTTTTCCTTTTCGGTTGGATGAAATAAAAGTCGGTGGAGACTCTTGCTTACCGCGACATTTTGCAAACACAGACGCAAAACGCAAACCAGCATTTTCTCAAAACAGTCCGGTTCTGCCACCGTATCACAGTTCCTGCATTTAAAAGCCCCAAAACAACAAAATAAAACCTAGCTATGGCAGATGTTCATACAAGTGTTAGAAATACAATTAAATGGTATCAAAAGCTTGCAAAATCAAGGACAAACACGAATATATCATTAGAATATGCAATGGATGAGTGAATCAATGAAACTGAATTTGAAATTGGAAGCATGTCGTGATACCTCTATCTTGCAATTCTAGGCGTGGAAAGGCTTGAATCTGATTGGAAATTACTCCTGGAATGTCCAGCAACCTATTGGCAACCTGAGAATGGCACGAATTGATCTCTAACACAGAAATTGGATCACCACTTTTCTTGCAATTTTTGAGTTTTTTCTTCCCTCTCTGCACGGCTGCCTCTAACCTCTTTTTCTGGTCTGCCTTTTTTTCACTATCTATAATAGAGTGCATTAGGGTAAAAACTTGCATCAAATCTTTTCCATTTATGAAGATTGATCATTGATTTATTCCTTGCACCAAATCTTTCCAGAACAAGCATTTTCAATATTTTTGTGTCCATATGAAGCCTTGCATGATTTGATCTTGCCACCAGCTGTATAATGACTCTAATCATGCACAAAATCTCAAGGTTTAATTGATTTTTGATAGTTTCATTATTTTATATTGATTTTATTTGATTTAAATGAAATAAAAATCAAAATAATAATAAAAATAAAAGAATGACAAGTGGAAAGGCTCATGGGTCGTGGATCACATCAAAAGCTCAGTGCAAGCATAAAAAGTTAGGCCCATTTAGCAAAAAAATGCAATTTTGGCCACTTTTAACTTTTGGCAATTTTGCAAAAACAGTCAACTTTGACAAGGCATATCGCTTTCAATTTTGACCATATGAGGGTGCTCTTGGACTTTTTAGAAAGCTTAGGATGTCCCCTAAGAAACCTTTTTGGTCTCATCTCAATTGAGTCTTCCATGCTCATGTATGAAGCTTTGACCCAAAAGGTGTTTTTGTTGACTCTTCAAAATGACCTATAATGTCAAAATTCATATCTTCTTGTGAGTGCATAATTTGAACTTGAGATATGAATATTAATTGTAGGGAATTGCATCCTCTTCAAAATGAGCTTTGGATGGGTTATTTCTGATAAAGTATGAGAAAGTTATGCTTAGTCAAAGTTGAGTTGACTTTTCCTACAAAACCCTAATTTAGCAACTTTTGGGTTTTGATGAATTGTGATCAATCCTGGAGGAATCATGATCAACCCTTGATAAAATTATGGAGAATACTTCAAAATGAGGATGTTGACCAAAAATCTTGAGGTTTGGCTGTATGTGGGCCACAATTGTCTTTTGACCTAGCACAGTCGATTTCTAGATATTTGAGCAATTGACTGAGCAAACTTCCTCTACAAGGCTTGAAACTTGACATGGATGATCTTGAGAACATATTAGGACAATGGTGAGCATTTGGGATCCTTTGGACTCAAGCATCTTGATGCAAAATGAAACCCTAGTTTAAGATAGACTGTCTTAGGAGAGAGTTTGTCTGGTCAACTCTTGGACCTCCTTGAGCAATTTGAGGACCTCACTTGACATGTATTGAGAAATATGGGAGGGAAAATTTTGGGGTACAACACCATGGCTGAATCCCCGAAAACGCTCAAGAACTTGATCGTCAGGTCAATAGTAACTTTGAGACCCATGATGCATGCTTCATATTCCGCCATATTGTTGGTATAGCTGAAACATAATCTGGCGTTGAAAGGAGTATGACAGCCTTCAGGAGATATAATTACAGCACCAATGCCATTTCCGAGTGCATTCGAGGCTCCATCAAAAACCATAATCCATCGGGATCCTTCTTCAGGTCCTTCATCCGGTCCAGGTTCTTCATAGTCAGTCACTAGTATAATATTCTCGTCTGGGAACTCAAAATTTATGGACTGGTAGTCATCCATAGCCTGATGAGCCAAATGATCAGCTAGTACACTTACCTTCATTGTTTTCTGGGTCGTGCATTGGATATCATATTCGGTCAAGATCATTTTCCATCTTGCTATTCTTCCAGAGAGTGCGGGCTTCGCGAAGATGTACTTGATCGGATCCATCTTAGATATCAGCAAAGTAGTGTGGGTCAACATATACTGTCTCAATCGGCGAGCAACACATGCCAAAGCGCAACAAGTTTTCTCGAGCAGTGAGTATCTTGTTTCACAGTCGGTAAACTTTTTTCTAAGGTAGTATATTGCATGCTCTTTTTGACCAGACTCGTCATGCTTCCCCAGCACACACCCTATTGAATTACCTAACATTGTTAAGTACATTATCAAAGGTCTTCCTTCAATCAGAGGCATCAGAATTGATGGCTCTTGAAGGTATTCCTTGATTCTTTCGAAGGCAGTCTGGAATTCGTCATTCCATTTTACCATTGGTCTTTCTTTAGGAGCTTGAAGATTGGCTCACAAGTAGAAGTCAAATGGGAAATGAACCTGGAAATGTAATTTAGTCATCCCAAAAAGCCTCTGACCTCCTTCTCAGTGCGAGGAGTCGGCATCTCTTGTATGGCCTTTACCTTTACAGGATCCACCTGAATAGCCTTGTCACTAACAATGAAACCTAGAAGTTTACCAGACCTTACCTTGAAGGTGCACTTGTTTGGATTCAACCTCAGCTTGTACATCTTTAACCTATCGAACAACTTTTGTAGATGATCGAGGTGTTCTTCCTCAGTTTGAGACCTGACTATCATGTCATCCACATAGACCTCTATCTCATGGTGAATCATGTCATGAAACAAGGCTACCATGGATCTCTGATAGGTTGCCCCAGTATTCTTTAATCCAAACGGCATCACTTTGTAGCAGAAAGTTCCCCATTGCGTGACAAAGGTTTTCTTCTCCATATCTTCAGGTGCCATCTTGATCTGATTGTAACTAGAGAAACCATCCATGAAGGAAAAGATCTTGTGTTGCATGGTATTGTCAACCAGAACGTCAATGTGGGGGATCGGAAAGTCATCTTTGGGGCTTGCCCTATTCAAATCTCTGTAGTCCACACACATTCGTACCTTGCCATCTTTTTTAGGCACCGGAACTACGTTGGCCACCCATTGGGGATAAGAGGTGATGGCTAAGAAACCAGCGTTGAAATGTTTCATAACCTCTGCTTTGATCTTCTCTGACATTTCAGGGCGCATGCGACGGACCTTCTGCTTTACCGGAGGGAAATCTTCTTTAGTTGGCAGACGGTGAACGACAATATCTGTGTCCAGCTCTGGCATGTCTTCATATGACCAGGAAAAGATATCGACATAATCATGCAACATCTATATCAACTGTTGTTTGACATTAAGCCCTAGATTTGCGCTGATCTTGACTTCTTTTTTGTCTTCCTCTGTGCCCAAGTTTATTGTCTCAACTGGCTCCTCATGAGGCTGTATAGCCCTCTCTTCCTACTGTAACAGTCTAGTAAGTTCTCTAGGTACCCCATAATCTTCCTCACCTTCGTCCTCGGCTTGGTTGATCGTATTTTCGAAGTCATAATTGGAAATAGCAGAACTGTTATCAATGGGATCCATAGTGGATATGGATCTGTAGTTTGATACGTGAGTGTGTGTAAGAGCATAGCTGTATAGACAAAGTAAGAGTAGAAAAGAAAGACAAAGAGCACGAAATCTGTATGCATAAATGTCCAATGCTTTATTAATTCCATATGAAAGTGAAACATGATAACCCTCACAAATAAACCGATGTGTCCCGAGTAAGACACATGGCCATAAAGTTATATTGTTTATTACATATCTAAAAAAACAAGAAAGACAATTACTTTTGAACAAAAGTAATCGGTACAAAGTCCTTTTCCGTCTAGTTATTGGGTCCACCGTTGGTAGTAGGGAAGATCCAGCTGTCCATGTCATTGTCACCGTCGTCGTCTTCTAAAGCATTGACCCCATGATTGCTGATGCACATAGGAGGTCTTCCAGCACGAGCACGTCGAACAGCCCTTTGATCCCCTGAAGAGAAACCCAAGCCAAATTTATTAGACTTGTATGGAATATCAGGGAGCTGACCTCAGGTGGTAGACCCACCTTCTTCGATAACCGCTTTTGCATCCTTGAGAGAAGCCATCTTCAAGGGAGGTCTGGTGATCTTTGACATATTGGTGATAGTTTTAGTTGCAGTCAGAGTCTGAGGTACCTCTTCGAAATTCTAGCATGGAGTCTCGATGAACTCACCATCCATTTCTACATATCTGAAGGAATTTAGGTGGCTAACCATGTATTCTTCTTCCCTGTGTACAGTGACAATTCTCCCTTTGACCGGGTATTTCATCATCTGATGCAGGGTGGACGTAACAACTCCTACCCCATGAATCCAAGGGCGACCCAATAAACAAGAATAGGATGGTCTGATATCCATCACGTAGAAGGTAGAGTCGAAAGTTTGAGAACCAACCTTGATAGGGACGTTCACCTCCCCGTGCACCATTCTTTTTGAACTGTCAAAAGCCCTCAGTACAATATTGTTGGGCTTCAAGGTCATACCTTCACAGTCTAGTCTATTCAGATCGTTCTTAGGCAGCACATTTAATGATGAACTAGTGTCTATTAGGACATGGGCTAAAGTAGTGCCCCTGCATTCGACAGAGACATGCAACACATCATTGTGTTTCCTCCCTCTAGGATTCAGATCAGCATCAGAAAAGCCCAAACCGTTATCAGCCATCAAACTGGCCACATAATCTTCAAATTGGTCAGCAGAGGTTTCCTATGGCACATGGGAAATTTTAAGAAATTTTACTAAAGCCTTTGCATGAGCTTCAGAGCCCAACAATAAGGCTAGCATAGAGATCTTTGAAGGGATCTTCCCCAGCTGTTCGACCATATTGTAGTCACTTTTCTTGATAATTTTTAGAATTTCTTCCATCTCCTTCTTGGAAGCCTCTGTAATAGATATTGAATGTGCCTTCGTCTGGACAGGCTCAATCATTATGTCTTTGCCCCGAGTCTCGGTCGACTCGGTGATAGGGGTTTCAGCAGGGGTAATCACCAGAATTGTAGTTGTAGTATCAGCAGGAATGAATGTAGGAATGATCACAGGACCAGTAACAGCTTTTGGAGGAGAAATCTCAGGGGAGAATACTCTTCCACTTCTTGTTATTTTACTGGTTCCAACAATGTTGACAATGTCGGGATCAACATTCTCAGAAACCTGGTCTTCAACAGCCAGCTAATCTTGCTTGAAGCCATGGTAGTAGACGTCACCTCCATAGTTCCAAGGAACAATTTTGTCTGAGGATTATGGGATTGGCCCTAGCTTAGTAATTATCAGCGGAGTAACCTTCGGAATATATGTAATCCTGACGGGTCTTTTAGTGGAGACCCTGGGAGGATTGGCGGAAATGGTTATTATTGAAATATCTTTGTACGGAATGGTTGCAATGGGAGTCTTCTCAAACAAAATCTCTCTATCATCCATCAGGCGTTGAACACCTGCCTTTAACAAATGACAATCGGTCGGTAGAGATAAACAGAAGTGGCAACCTTCGCCACAGCCCAAAAATAAATCAGTCTTCAATAAGTTCCACTAAACGGTAATAAGAGGAGTAACAAGCTCTTCAACAGCAGTAACAAACACATCGTCTTCAATAGCGTTAACCCCACGGTCGTGCATGTGCATAGGATCAGTGATAAGATTTGGAATCTCAGGGGCGTCAAACTCAATTTCCTTTACCTCGAGAAGGTCTTGTACCTTGTTTTTCAAGGCCCAATAGTCGTTTGTATCATGACCTGGACTTTCTGAATGATAAGCACAACGGGCATTTGGATTGTAGCGGGGAGAGGAAGTGTTGGGATTCTTCGGAGCTTACTTTAAAGTTACCAGATAAGATTTTAGTAAATGTGGCAAGACTTGAGACAGAGTCATGTTTATCCAGGTATACTGTCTTACCGGCCTTTCCGCTCTAGGTTGATTGTTCCTTTGTTGAACAGGTGCAGGTTTAGAGATCATGACAGCCCCTACCGCTGGACGGTGTTCAGTTCTGTCTTGATTCCTTTGATTGTAAACAACATTGGCCTTTTTTTCCCAGCAAATGTCTTCCTTACTGCACTGGAGGATGCATCCTTTTGAATTTTACCACTCTTAATTCTAGCTTCCACTCTTTCCCCGGTCAAGATCAATTTAGTAAAGCCGGCTGAGGAGCTTCCAATCAGGTGATTGAAGAACAGACCAGATAGGGTACCCAGAAACATATCCACTAGCTCCATATCAGACAGAGGAGACTGGACTCTTCCTACTAAGTTCCTTCATTTCTGAGTGTAGTCTTTAAAGCCCTCGCTCGAACCCATAACCATACTTTGGAGTTGAGTACGGGTGGGAGCAAGGTCTGTGTTGTACTGATACTGCTTCTAGAAAGCAGCAGCCAGGTCTTTCCAATTATGGATGTTGGTCCTTTCCAGCTGATAGAACCAATCTAACTGAGTTCTGGATAGACTATCCTGAAAGAAGTGGATCCATAAGTCCCTGTCAGCAGTGTGAGGCTGTATCTTCCTCACATAAGATCGAAGGTTCATTTTGGGACATGAAACCCCATCGTACTTGGAAAACACTAGCACCTTGAACTTTGGAAGAATGACAATCCCAGACACCAAACCCAGCTCTTCAAAGTCCATCCCAGGCACTTTTTGAATCTCTGTTGCACTCAGACGCTCTTCCAGATGTTTGTACTTTTCGTCGGCCGGAGGATACTTCTCTTCATTGTAATCAGTCTCATTATCAGATTCCCTCGGACTAGGGTCTTCCTCTCTTGTCTCACCCTCTTGGTTATCTCCTTCTTTTGATGAAGATGTCAGCTCAACCACTTTCCTTAGCGGTCCTTTGAATCTCCTTCCCAAATTTACCACACCAGCTATCCTCCTTGGCTTCTTAGTCTTGTCTTTAACAATCAAGGCTTTCGGTTCCTCTTGCCCTTTGGCTAGAGCCATGATCATTTGTTGAAACTGGGCATTTTGAGTTTGTAGATCCTTCATTGTCTGTTCGAGAGCCATTTCTTTACGGCTGAAATAAACAGCAAAGAAGATGAGAAACCTGCTATGAAACCTGTTTATGCAATGATATGTATGACATGTGTATGCAATGATTTTAAGAATTTCGGGAAATTTAAATTTGCGAACCAAAATGAAACAAAGATTTTATTAGTAGAATTCAAAATACAATTTCCTTTTAGGCGTTTCAATTGAAGGTTCAAAAAACTTTAAAAAAAATCAGGTTTCCCATGGGCGCTTCCTCTTTGCGCAGAGATAGACATTAAGGCTTCTTTCCTCATGAAGTTGCTTCGTGAGCTCTAAAACTTTCCTTTCATGGGCATATAAATGGTCTCTATATGTATCCCGCTCTTTCTTCAACTGAATCTAGGATCTCTGCAGTTCTTCAAGATCAGTGGGCATATCAGGATGAAGAATCGTATAGGGAATATCCCCTTCAGTAATGGGCTCCACAATCACTGGTAAGATGGCTATATATGGAATCATAAGGCTCTGAGCACGAGCTCGTACCCATTGGAGATAAGTTTCCATAGGAAAGGAAGTCTTCGGCCCCAAAGTCTTGATGTCAAATATGTTTACCATGCCCTAAGCTCGTATGAACCTCTGGTGATACCCTTGAACATCATCCTCATAGTTAAACATAATTCCCTAGATAAGCATCTCGTGAGGACCATCCCTTTGAACGTAACTAAATTGTCTCAGAGCCAGAGAAGGATTATAGGTTATGCCTCCCCTAATGCCAAGTAGTGGGACATTAGGGAATTCCCCGCAGCGGTCAATAATAGAAATACCTCCCATAGATCGGGAGTACCAGAGAATATCCGTGTAATAAAGTGACATTATCCTTTGAGACCAGCCCAAACCTTCTTCATTCTTCAGTAATGTCTTAGGGAGGTGAGAAATAAACCACCTCGAAAGCAATGACACACAGAACATAAGGATCCCTCTTTTCTTTGTGGTACACGTGTGGAAGGTATGCAAGATGTCTCCAAGTAAAGTGGGCACAGGGTTGCAAGAAAGGAAGACCTTGATAGCGTTCACATCTATGAGTAAGTCCGGATTAGGGAACAATACTAACCCGTATATGAGAAGGGCCAAGACCTCCTCAAAAGCGTGGAAGTCCAAATCATCCCAAAACAGCTGAGCCTTATCTATTAGGAACTTGGCTAGAAAACCCTTAACCCCGCTTCTTATTTCCCAGTTGGATACAATGTCGGACTTTTTCAGGTGTAAAGCTGTTGCGATAACCTCCAGCTTCGGAGCTTCTTCCAAGCCGGCGAAAGGCAACTGATCCAAAATAGGTATATCCAATATCTGAGAGAACTCTTCCATGGTGAGTACCAGCTGATAGTTTGGAAAGGTGAAGCAATGGTGCTTAGGGTCAAAGAATTGAAAGAGCACACTCATCATCTTTTCATCAAAACCTGAGGTAACCAGATTGAGGATTCGACCATAGTTCTTGGTGAATGAAGAAGTCTCAGAAACCCTGGATACTAGCTCTTTGAGTTGAAGAGGTATTCTCACAAAGCTGATTCAGATGGTATTTCTACGAGCGGAAGCCATGATCTATAAAATAGAACAAAGATAAATTCCCCTAATCCTTGAAATGGTTAGTGTAATGAAGAATGAATGTTTATGATTCATAATGTCATGTTTAAGAAAATTAATCACACACAAGAAAATCACACAAGACCTTAGGTTTAGGCTTTCATGGGGTTTATAGGTAAATACCCTCTCGAAGTTTAGTTGGTTTCAAACCTGTCCTAGAAATAGTAATCGGGTTCTAAGGAGTCTCAATATCACTGATCTTTATTTATTGGTATTATTTCAGCTTCGCAATCTTTTCTTGCGGCCGAAACATCCCGAAAGTCCAATCTCAATGAGTGTATTATCGAGTATCAACCGATTCCCAGCTTTACACCGAGGCCGACTATCTCACTACTTTCTAATGGCCAAGTTTGTTCAACTAAGGTTCTAATGTTTGTTAGTGCTTCACGGCACCATGCGGAGGCCCCGTATTCTCCTTGATTCAACACAAGAGATACCGGTACCAACCAAAGTGTCACACCAACACAGATATCCCTTCAACCATATTGGTCTATGCCGTACAGTCTCCACGATCTATTTTTGTTTACCTAAAAAGATGCCCCCGATCCAGGTATAAGATCTTTACAAGAATACCCCAACAAACCCTCAAAGATAAAGCAGTCAAAGCAAACAAAGAAAGCAATTTTAAAATGATCTAGACCCTAAGGTAAACCCCACTTTATAATATTCCCCAGCAGAGTCGCCAGTTTTGTGATACGGTGGCAAAACCGACTGTTAATACTGGTTTTGTGTTTATGTTTGCAAATGTCGCGGTAAGCAAGAGTCGCCACCGACTTTTCTTTTATCCAACAAAGGAAAGGGTGAAAATAACAGAAAAGACCTTTTTTCGATAGTTCCTGAGTAAGGGGGTAGATTATGGAAAGGGAAGGTGTTAGCACCCTTTCCATTCGTAGTTTTCTACGGGCTCTTAGGTACTTGCTCATTTTTGAAAATTGCTTTCATGTTTGTGTGAAAAAGTTTTTGTTTTAAAATGCCTTAGTGCGGCGATTTGCTTTATGATAACCCTTGTGTCAGTCCTCAAGGGTGTGATAAAGTGTCTTGAAAACTTTGTTTGAAAAGTGCTTGAAAGTGTAGTGTGTAAGAAGAATTGTTTGAGCAAGTACCTAACATTTATCTACCTACTCGGAAAAAAAGTTTGTTCTTTTCCTCCTATCCTTTAGACAGTGTTATCCTACTATTAGTGAGTATGTAACCCTATTCGTTGGATGTTGAGGGACTATCGAAAGGGACGTAATGGTCATTGAAGGCAACATGTAAGGATACCTTAGCATTTCAAAGGGACTATCATCATAAGATCTTTTCTCGTAGGCAACTCGTGGGATAGTAAGGGACTATGATCTTTTATGATGACCTTGAACTGAGGGGTCTTTGCTAAGGTATCCCTACGTTTGAGGGACATGACCACTGTTTCCGAGCAACCAAGTGAGGTATATCCTAAGGGTGCATGTGTGCAGCAGTGTGCTTTTTTCAGATATTTTATCTTGCCTTTTAGTGATTTAAGATTAGTTGATTAGTTCTTGCCATACACGCCTAATTTACTAGCAGTTTATATACAGGCATATAATGTAGTGTGAAAAGTAAAACCTACAGCTATTACAAAGCTTTGGGGAAATTACAATTATATTTGACTGAAAATGTAAAATGCGGAAATTAAGACCCTAATTAAGCTATTACAAACCGGACACAGTTACATAATTAACAAAAAATGCTAAAGTAAATAAACGCGTGCATGAATTGAAAATACGTCTAAAATCTTAAGTGAAAGGAATTTTTTTGTTTGTTTTTGTTATGAAAAGAAATTGAATTAAAAATCCTAAGTCTATTAAATTTTAGTTTTTTTAAAGAAAATATTAAAATTATTAATTAATTAATTGACAAAATTAATTTAATATAAAAAGATAAGCTTAATGTTTTTGTGGTTTTTTAATGTTAATTAAAGCTTAGAAGACGTAAGGACAAGCAACCAGAAGAAAGGAAAAAAATCAAAAGATAAGAATAGTAAATGAAAAGAAAGCATTCTTGGAAGTAAGGCCTGGATCGAAGAGGCTTGGGTTGCCTTTCGATCCAGAGGGCTGATCGAAGACCTCGTTCGAGGGTCTTGGGGGTTCTACATCTGCAAGCAAATTCGTTAGAAATTGAAAATGCAAGGCCTGGGATTCGAACCATGGTCCCTTCGATTGCACGAATTTCCTTTCACCACATGAGCTTCTTGCTCATTCGAAATACATGACATCTGCTTTTGGTCCTGCAAATTAGTTAATTATAAACTAAACAAAACAAAAAACATCCCATTCGAAATCAATCCCTGAACCCGGATCTGGGTTTGTTTCAGTTTGCCACAGCCGGTATCATGGGTTTCAAAAGTAACCAGCTTCGAAAAACTCTATCCATGGTGTTCGAACGTATGAACACTGCAACTTGCATACACTTTGTTAAATCACTCACAAATAATAACAAAAACTATGAACATGCAATCATGAGTCTAATTTAAGATTAAGTGGGATTGAAATTTTTACCACTGGAGGCGCCTGGATTTGCAGTCCTGGGTGTGAGATGGCTGGGGCACGAATAAGTGTATGCTTGTGTGAACTCCAAGAACACGATCGAAGTGTTAACCTGGACGGAAGGTGACTGCAATGGAGTTTTGACAACTTTGGAATTTGATGCTATTTTCTGGACTTTCGTGGGGTAGGCTATGTTTTCTTCTGAGGCAGTCTCCGTGTGTCTCTGTGTGTCTTTTTCTTTGAGATTATGAGGTTTATATAGACAAGGGAATTTAGGTCAATATTTGTGTATTAAATCTTGGTCCATTATGATGGAGATTTGATTTGATTTCTTCATAAAAACTTGCTATATTTGATTCAATCAAGTGTCAATCTACTTTCATGCGTTACTGCCAGCCTGTTATGAGTTGTTTGGGCCTCCAATATGATGGAAATCGAAAGCTGGCATGCCCCTACAGATCCATTTCCCTTCGAATTTGTTCTCTTTGAAGGCTCTGAACTCTAATTCGAATTGCACCAGCTTCAATGTCATGGCTCCTTCGATTGAGCCACCCTCTACTTCGATTGCTTGATTTGAAAAGAATCACTCTGGTCGAATCAGCTCTTGTGGAGTAGGAACAAACAAGGCAAGAATCTGGCCTTTAACTCAGGAATTGAATCCACGATCAACATTGAATTCTTGCCATATTTGCAAGGAAAACAAGCCATTTTGAACTTTGGGTGAACCTGGACAGGTTAGGATAGGTGTTTTGTTCGAATTTGGCTTAAGGATTTCATCATGGTTCCTTCGATTAAGTCTCAAGTTTTTCTCTCTTCGATGGCTTTGAACTTGGTCCATTCGAAGCGTTATCTTATTGACTAATCGAGGTGTTGTTCTACACTCCTTGATGGCTCTAAGTCCTGATTCGAATTTCCCAGAACTTCCCTCATCATAACATTTGTTTTCTTTCGAAGGCTCTGAATTCTAATTGCACCAACTTCGTTATCACGGCCCCTTCGATTAAATCTTAAGTCTTGCTCCCTTCGCTGACTTTACATCTTGATTCGAATTTCACATATTCTCAGCATCAGAGCTTCTACCGTAGTCTGCAAAAAGGCTCAGAGTTATCCTCTCCAATCTGCATGAATTCAAATGCCTATCACCAGAGCTTTTGAAACCCTCTTAGTTCTTGCCCTTTTTATCTTATTTTCTCTAACTTGGACAATCAGAATATCACCCTGTTGATATGACAATCGAAACATCCCTTGGTTAACATGCCTGTCAAAGCCGCCTTGTTTGAGATGCTAAATCGAAGGATCCCTTGCCATGCCAATCGAAAGTCTTGGCCCAGGGTGTCAAACGAAAGGGTCTCTCAGAATGCCAATCAAAGGCCTTGACACAATGCCAATTGAAAGGCTTGTCATGAGGCCAATTGAAAGGCCTTGTATCCATGCCAATTGAAGAATTTTTGGAATGTTAATCGAAAGGCTTGCCCATAATGCCAATCAAAGGGCATTGCCCATTCCAATCGAAAGGCTTCTTCAGAATACCAATCAAAGGGTCTTTCAGAATGCCAATCGAAAGGTACTTAAAACACCATTCAAAAAATTTATTTTACCTTAGGCAAGGGTTTGTGGTCAACCATGTAGGGGGAAGACCTTGGAAAACATGAGAGGGCAAATTTGGGGTACAACAATAACATAAAACATGTTGAAATATAATGCATAGCATGAACCACGTTTCACATGCATCTGAAAACAATCATTAGTCATCTACCTTACATTATTATTTAGTAAATCTTGACAGAAGATTCCTTGGTAATATATATTTCATGGCTAATAACAGTAGTAGATTATTCAGAAGACCTCGACATAAGGTATTTTTTCTAAAAGAATCTCGACAGCAGATTCCCCTGGTTCATCACGACAGTATATTTCCTAGTAGGCCTCGATAGTAGGTATTTATTCAACAGAATCTCGGCAGTAGATTCCCTGATTAATCACGACAGTAGATTTCCAGTAGACCTCAAAAGTAGATATTTCTCAGCAAGTCTCGGTAGTAGACTCGCCAAACATGTTCCTTTTGAGTAAATTTCATGTTTAATCATGTCAATAGATTATTCAGTAAACCTAGACATAAGGTATTTCTTAAACATAATCATAACAGTAGATTTCCTCTTTAATCACGTCAGTAGATACCCCCAACAATATGCACTCTTCAGAAGATCCTGGTAGTGGACTCCTTAATCAAAATCCTGCAGCATCCTCTCCAGTGAACCTTGTCGGGAACTTTCCCAACAATCCCACATCCAATGCTATTCTTGGATGTCCCTATCATTTTTTTCTCAGGTTTAACCTTTTGTTCCAAGTATTCCTGGACATTCTCCGTCACCCTGATAGATCTTCAGAAGTATCTTGTGTTTCCCTAGCGTGTCTTTCCACATCTCATTCAATCTACCATAAATATCTTGTTTCAAGTTTCTCCACATAGTTTCTTATCCTATGCATTCATATCATATCATACAAAAAAATATGTCAAAAAAGAGTCATTGTATTTCATTGTTACCCAAGGGACAAAATTTGGGTTCTTTTTGTAATTAATTACCTTTTACTACGATGCTATCTAGTTAATGAAAATTAAATAGGGGCAATTGTCATACTCCAATTTTGCCTCAGGGTTATTCATTCATCACATTTGCATCATTAGTCGGTCATCCATGCATTTAGGTTGAAAAAAAGTCAACTTAAATCGATATTTACATCATTTTAGAGTTGAAAAATACTTGATATCTCATTTTATGCATTTTTATCTCTTTACCCACTTCATGCATTGCGCCAATTTGATTATATGTTGATAATAATGATATTTTGATTCTACAGGAAGATTGTTAAAAGTGTTCCAACACTGTACAAAAATTAACAGGAAAAATATTTCCAGTTTTTACCTTTATTTGGTTGTTTTATGAATCTGTGTTTTGCATAGATCATGCCGGTGTGCTTGTTTTATTTCTTCGGTACAATTTCCAGTCCCGTTCTTAACTGTCAGCGTCTGTTCAGACATATATTCTTATTCTCATTTTTTATTTTGATTTCGATCATTTGCAGTCTTTTTATTAATCTTTCTGACCCTTAGTTTATTTTAATGTATTCATTTCTTCTTTTTTTTATTATAAAATAAATATCCTTTTTTATTATTTTAAATTATTTTGAGTCTCCTTTTATTATTCAGAAAAATTAAAATAAAAATACTTTCAAATGCGTTTATTTTTATTCTTTCAATTTTTTAGCTTAATTTTTATCAAAAGTGGGTGTTTGAGGGATTTAAATAATTTGAAAACCCTAAATTTTAATGTATAAATGTTGGAGATAAGAGTTTGTTTGGGGGGATCATATTAACGTGAGGAGAATGAGGCATATTGAAACAGACATCCAAACAGAGCCCATTTGATTGCTCATTCTTCTTCAATTTCCTCTCCGTCTTCACAAAATCGAAATCATTCACACTCCTTGTTCCCATTTTTTTGTTATCTCTTCCGCTCATCTCCCTCCAATCTGTCTCTCAACTCTCTCCAATTGCTCAGCCAAACTTCCATCGAAGACTCATGAGAAATCACCAAGCACCCTGAAAACCAGAAAAATCCAGACAAACATATATACAACATATAATATACAATAGATAATAACACATACACAAATAAACAAAGATAGGCTCAACCCACTTAGGGATGGACCAACAATAGGTCAATCTTTTCCCCAGTGAAGTCGCCATTTTTTCTATAGCGATAGAAATGTTAAGGCTAAGCCATTGTATTGACTTGATTCGCACAGATCAAAATAAAAATCGCCACCGCTCTTTATTGTTTCCAAAGGAATGGGAAAAGAGCTAATAATCCAAAAAGAGGGGGAGAGAATCTAAGTTCAGGGGTTGGTTATGAAAAGGGAAGGTATTAGCACCATAAACATCGACGTACTCCGCATGAACCTCTTTGAATATCTGTGTGTAAACCTTTTATGATTTTTCACCCGCCGCGGTTGCGAACCTTTAAAGCCTACGTACTACTTTTCGTGCAATAGGGGATCAGAGTACTCGTAGTTCACCTTTAAAAAATTTAAAATGAAATTGTGTTGGTTAATTTTAGGAGACGAGAAATCATCGTCTTATCCGAATGGAAGAACATACTTACTACCCACAATTATGAGAAAGGAGAATTTGCATCATCTCAAAGTGGAGGATATGGCTTGGATTTTAAAATCAACAAAGCCTCGCTCAACACCCAAGTGGAAAATATCTCACTTCACTACATATCGTAGAAGTATAGTAGCTCGCATCACTAAAAGGATTGACAGGAGTCTAATATTTTGAGAAAATTTTAAAGCAAAAGGCCAAAGTGGCAAAATAGTTTGAATGAGATTGATTAACTTTTAGTCTTCTCACAAAAATGTCAAGGTATCATTAAGTTGATTAAAGTTTGATTAAGAAAATGTTTTGAAAATGCATAGATCTAAGTCCAAGTTTATTGTGAAAGCGATTCAAGTTTAGAAACAAGAAGAGTTTTCAAAAGGAGGGAGAATATTTTTGAAATTAAAGAAGATGGGAGGAGATGAAGGGACTATCCTAAAGCATAAGGTAAAAGCTAGGAAAAAGAACTGTCTAACCAACAAGAAGCCAACACTTGACACAATGAGTCAACGTAGAATTCCTATCCTTTAGATTGAAACCGAACAAGAAAAGATAATAAACCTCTTAAGAAAACAAAAGCTACCTCACCACAACATCCCAACATTCACCCAACTCCCTCAGTCGGTCCTCTTCTACCATCATTGTCCCACACCATCAATCTTCCATCGACACTATAGACCCACCAATCCGCTAACATAAACACCACAAACCCATGGTTCACTCCGTCCAATGTCAGTCTCACATACCACCACCAGCTTCAATGAACAACACAACAACGTTTCGCATAAGCTCCTTTCCGAATGCCACCGCCAACACTAACCATCCAGCCACTATTTAGCTTCCTCTTCTTCTGTTCACGCAGACCAACTCCAGTCCCATGCTTCAGACCCAACAACAACGCACTTCATTCTTCTCTGATAATCCACCACTGATTCATTAGTGTCTCATTTCCACTTTCAATGTTTAATCTCTAAATTTTGTATGTTCATTAATTGCTTTATTATAGTTTAATACTAGAGCTGAAGTGTTTATAAGTTTGGGATTATTTGTGTTCATTTGATTGATGAGGGTTTGGGTTATTTGAGTTATTTTGTTATTGGGGTTTTGTTTGTATTATTCTGTTTGTTTGAGTTAAATTAGAATAATTTTTTCAATGTCAATACCATAAGGTTGAGTTTTAAATGATGGATTATCATGAATTTTGGTGTTGGACACTATGTTTGTTTGAATTAATTTAATTGAGATATCATGTTATTTGAGTTAATATGAACGAATGTTGATGACATGTTTGATTCATTTGAGTTAAATTTGAAGCAAGAAAGTATGTTTGTGACATTGTTTTGTTTCCATGTATTTTGAGCCTATTTGAGTTGGAGTTTTTGAGCCTCATTATGCATATGTACCTGTTGTCCGGACACTAATAAAATGACAAAAACTCTTGTTTATTCTTGTATTCATGTGTTGAATTTTGATTAAATGTTATATGAGTTTAATTCTTTTTGTTCTGGGTTAGTAATTGGAATGAATTAATTGAATTGTGATGTGTTTGAAGCTTGTTTTGAAACTTAAGTTCATGAATTCTTGGTTGCAACTCATCCTTACCATCTACTTTGTTGATTCTCATAATTGAATAATGTGTAGT
Organism: Vicia faba; assembly: GCA_948472305.1. Taxonomy (NCBI): domain Eukaryota; kingdom Viridiplantae; phylum Streptophyta; class Magnoliopsida; order Fabales; family Fabaceae; genus Vicia; species Vicia faba. Next base: position 695,005,456 of record OX451735.1, read on the forward strand.
TTTGAACCATGTTCTTCACTTTGCTATTTATTCAAGTATGTATGATTTTCTTTGGTTGAGAATTAGTTACTAATACATGTAAATAAATGCAAGCTTCATTTAGTTTATTACAACTCCTCTTGTGTTATTAACCTTGTTTATGGTTTCTTAAGGTTTCAAAGACGGATCAAGTGTTCATTTCCTCTTAGTACCTTTAAGTTGCTTTTAGTTAATTAATTAGAAGTCGACTTAATTAGTTGATTTTGTTATTAAAAATTAATTAGTTTGGCTAATAAATTTTTCTTAACCTAATTAATTAATTTAATTGACTCTTAATTAATTAATTAATCATTCATTTCATATATCATTCATTCATTTAGCTCTCATACATGGTTCTAACTCGTTGGGACTTGACTCTTACTTCATGTGAGACATTTAGATTATTTCTCTGTTACTCTGGCTTTGTCTGTTTGTTGAGAGTTTCATCTGATGCAGAGATTTTTATTCGATATTTTGATGATCATCTGATACTTTGAGCCTTATCTGATGCTTTGAGCTTTATCTGACACCTTAGTTTACTATTTGCTTGTGGATTTAATCCAAAGGATGAGAATTCTGTGTTGACTTTATCATGTCAAGTGTTGACTTCTTGTTTGGTCAGACCTTCCTTATCTTAGCTTTTACTTTATGTTTTAGGATAGTCTCTTCATCTCCCGCCATTCTTCAATTTTCAAAATCTTCTCATCTTTTTCAAAACCTTCTTGTTTTCAATAAACTTGACCGCTTTCATAATAAACCTTGACCTTGTCAAGTGACTTTTCAAACTTCCTTTTCTTTTCTTTAATAAAATGCTCAACCACATAAGAATATTCTAACACTTTCAAAAAGACTAAAAAACATTCAACCTCATTCAAACCTTTTTGTGCCCTTGTGCACCTTTTTCCTTTAAATTTTTTTTCCAAGATTAGACATGAGTCATTTATAATTGAGATGTCATTCCCCTATCCTCATGGTTGTAAAGATGTCGACTTTTCCAATTGCATACTAGAGGTGTGTCCAAACCCTCCCTCATGTTGGTGTGTCGTCTCTCTTTCTCATACTTTGTGGGTGATTAGTCGAGTCTTCTCCTTAAAAATGACGACTTGTCTCTTCATTTAAAATCAACCAACCAAGAAACCTTTTCAAGGAGAACTACGACGCTCTGATTTCTTCACGGGATACATAGGCACAAGGTTTCACGACTGAGGTGAGCACCCTAATAAAAAATTTCTTTTTGTTTGTTAATAATTCATTCATGTATTCCCTTTAGCAAGTAAGTCTTTAGATAACACATCTTATGATTAGAATAAACATAATGGATCCTACGGAGTATCGTAGATGTTTAGGGTACTAATATCTTCCCTTTGCATAGTCGACGCCTGTACCTTGATCTCTATTCTTTTTTTGGGTTTTATTCACCCTTTTTCCCTTTTTTTTTCTTTGGAAACAATAAATTGGGGTGGCGACTTTCACTTTGTGAGTTACGTCAATCATTGGCTTAATCTCAAAATTTCACTGTCACATGACACATATCACAATCATCATGGAATTGTACATGATTTCCATGTGATTAAACCGCAACCACAATATATCATAATATGTTCCCATACAATCCCATTGTAACGCAATTATGACATTATTCTCCATCAATTCCTTCGACATTCTCGTATATGGGACAACTCGCCTCTAGCGACTATTCACTCAAGATGCACACCTAGGCACCTCTTACATTTGAGTATCGCAACTTAAGTTATTTACTATAACATAAGTTGTCTTCCTAATTCACTCACCTAGTCAAGAACCTATGTTTAAACTTCCTCAAAATTGGGAATTCTCACTTAGCGAGAATAAGCGATATCTCTAGTGAAACTTCACTTAGCGAGCTTCTAGCAAGATGAGACAATGAGCCAAACCTTCATGAAATCCTCTGTCTCGCTTAGCAAGACCTTCCCTCACTTAGCGAGAACAACAAAATGACTATGTCATGGGAACTAATATGCTTGCTTAGTGAGCCACACCTTCTCTTAACAGCGATGAAAACACTCAGCAATAAAGCATAACATAGGAATGGAAACAAGCAACAGTGAACTTATATCATAAATTTTCACCCAATAACACCAATTAGCATGGTTTAGTCACCTTAATGCATGAAAACATCAAGTTGATCATATATAGATATCAAATTTTACACATAAAGCATATTTCCACAAAAACTCGAATTCTCAAAACATGCAATTTCCCCATCCAAAGCCAAATCTACCAAGGAACCCACCTCTAGATAGGAAGATGATGAAGAAATTGAGATGAAGTTAGTGATTATGATGCAATTTCTCCTCTTTTTCTTTTTCTCTCTATTTCTCTTCTCTAGTTTTTCTCTTCTTTCTCTTTTTTTCTACTCTCCCTTACCAACTCTCTCTCTCTCTCTCTCTCTCTCTCTCTCTCTCTCTCTCTCTCTCTCTCTCTCTCTCTCTCTCTCTCTCTCTCTCTCTCTCTCTCTCTCTATATATATATATATATATATATATATATATATATATATATATATATATATATATATATATATATATATATATATATATATATATATATATATATATATATATATATATATATCTGTGTGTGTGTGTGTGTGTGTGTGTGTGTGTGTGTGTGTGTGTGTGTGTGTGTGTGTTAAAAGAAAGGAAGAAAAATATCTTAAAGGATATTTTTATGTTCTAGGAACTAACTAGAACCCACCTCAAGTATATGATTTATTATGAAAATGGGTTGGTTTTGGTTCTTTCGAAGGATAGAAAAACACAAGAGAGGGGGTTCGAATTGGGGTTTTCAAAAATTAAAACAGTATGACACGTTTGGTTAATCCTGGTTCATTTAAACTCAAACTACTCCAGTCCATCCGTCAAGGTGATTTCGCCTCTCTCAAAAGAGGTCTTAATCCACTAATCAAAACTTTGATTACACAATCACAAAGATTGTCGTCAATGTCTTCTTGAGACTAAACCACAACTTGGTTTCTCGAGGTATTACAAAATATGAATTAAAATGTGTACAATAGTGTTTCTAGAAAAACTATATCACGACTGTGATTTATACACAAGGTTAAAGCATAATGAATAGATAAGAGAGAGCTTATGGGAATATTTCTTTGTATGTGTGATACGGTGGGAGAACTGACTAGTGTTTTGTGTTCGTATTCGCACTTGTGCGGTTGAGCAAGAGTCGCCACCGACTTTTTATTTTATCCTAAAGGAAAGGTTAAAAAAGCACAGCAAAAACCTTTTGAGATATTTCGTGGGTTCGGGGGGTAGATTATGAAAAGGGAAGGTATTAGCACCCTTTTCATCCATGGTTATCCATGGGCTCTTAGTTACTTGGTTTTTTAGATCACTTGCCTTGATTTTCGATTGCTTGAAAAATGGTGTGTATGTGTGAGTGTTTTGAAAATGTTTTGGAAGAAGATGCCTTGTCTTAGGCTAACCTTGTAACAATTCTTTACTCGAATATTTTACAAAGGCGTGTATCTTTTCGAAAAGATGTTTCAAAATGTTTTGAGAGTTTGTTTGAAAGTGTTGTGGATTGTGGTTTTTTGAAAAGAAGGCAAGTGTTTTTGCAAGTTGATCTCAAGTAACTAAGAGTTTTGTCTACCCTATTGTACTCAAAGGTTTTTGTTATGTTTTAACCCTTTTTAACAATTTTGTTCCACCATTGAATTTGATGGACAATCTTGCGCTTAGGAAGTGAAAGGGACGGGAGCGGGTCATCGTATGGACCATGAATGCAATGGTGCCAAGTGTCTTTGGCAATTTGCTTTGAAGGGACTATGATCATTCCGTTTAGGCAACATTCGAAAGCGTCATCGAGGGACTTATGATCATTTTGAATTCGTTTTGCCAAAGATACTCGACGTGCAAACATGGCCCATTTTGGAAGGCAACATGTGGGATTACCCTAGAGGGTGCAAGTGTGATTGTGTATTGATTACATGTATTTGTCTTGTATTAGGTTATCTAGCGTTTGATTTTATGTACATGCAAACCCTAGGTCTAACCATGGTATAATTGAAAGCGGTAAATTGCGAAAATGTAAAATCTACGCTATTACAAAATAAGTATCCGGGAGTGGGGGTACAAGTTTATGAATGGGGATGAGACTTATAGTATCCAATAAGTTACAACCAAATCGAATTTGCGATCAAATGTAAATGACGAATATACAAATATAAGATAAACAAATGTGTATAGGGCAATGTGAATGTATTTGCATTGTGTAAGTGTGAGATATGTTGTGTAAGTATGTGATTATTTACATGTTAGGATGTGAAATTGAAAGTATTGTTAGGTATTTGTTTAACTCAAATTTAAAAATTAAATGTTTATTTAATTTAATTAATAATCTTGTATTTCTTTTAATATGTACAATAGAAAAATATTTTAATTAAATGTTCAAGTTCTAATTAAATTATGAAATGATGTTTTAAGAAAAGAAAATATTTCTAGGTTTTAATTATGTACACAAAAAGTATTTTTCATTTGTTATGAATCGAATTATGTATATTAAAAAAGAAATGTATTTTTAATTGTTATGTACAAAAGGAACATTTAAAAGAAAAAAGGTATTTTCAATTTTTACTATATTGTATATATAAAAAAAATGGTTCTATTAAATTTATTAGAGTTATGTATATATAGAAATATGTTTTTAAGTATTTTTTTGTATTAAAGTATTATTATCATATTTTGTATTTTTAATTATGTTTGTATAAAAAATATTGTTAGTGTAACAATAGAATGCAATTAGTATTAAGTAACAAAAAAGGGGTTAATTAATATGAATGGGCTTGGTGTTTGGTTATGCTGGCCCAAGTGAAACAAACGTTTTTTAGGGTTTGAAGCTTTTTTGTTCAGTTGAGTATTGCTTTAGGGTTTGCAGCGGCGGCGGCGTCTTGGGGTTTCGTCTTCTTCGCGTTTCTTGCTTCTTGGTCATGGCTACTGAACCTCGTCTTCTCGCTTGAGCCACCACGCTACCATCATCTCCTCCTCTTCTTTGGTCCAACGAGGCTGTAAGGTGACATTTTTCTTCAACGTGTTTTAGGTTAATAATCTGTCTTGCATGTTTAATTTGTATCCTGATTTCGATTACGCTCGTTAATGATTCTAACCATTCATGTCCTTTTTGTTCGAGGTGTGAAGAGAAGGAAAAGAAAGATTACCTTCGCTTGGAGGAGATGATTAGGAAGCGTTTGGAGGGCTCGGCGGCGGAGAGGACACGATTGTGAAGCTAGCTTGCTCTTTGGTATTTCTGTATTTTGTTACCGTCTTTAAGGTTTTATGATGCGTTCTGAACTGAAAACCTTCTATCTTCTTTCTTCTTCTCTTCTACTGCATGTTGCCTTGAACGTCTCTCTCTTCTTCTGACTTGTGTTGCCTTGATAACTCCGTATGCTTGCCTTGAATGTTTGTGGTCTTGAACATTTATTGAGATGCCTGCTTATGTTGCTTTTTGCCCAATGATGAGCTCTTACTGAGGGCCTGAGGGTTTTGATTTGGGAATGCTTCTTTCTTCTTCTCTTACAGTTGCCTAGAACTTTCGTATGCTTGCCTTGAATATTTGCTGCCTATGATGAAGGGTTTCTGAGGCTTAGAGTTAGCTTTGCAGATTTGTTGTTGGTTGGAGGTTTAAGCTTGCAGGTTCTGAACTGGTTTTAGAAATGCAGGTTTATGCTTTAACAGTAGGTAAGGGTTTTTTTAGGCCATGTATTGCTGGGTTAGGCAGGTGCAGACTTGGCCTTGACAGGTTATGAAGTTTTGATGGTTTAAGCAGGTTTATGCTTTAGGCTTGCTTTCATAGCTTAGGCAGGTTTAGGATATGCAGGTTGGTATGTTGGCCTTAGCAGGTTATGCTGGTGCAGGTTTGTGTCAAGGCTTCAGGCAGGATGAGGCCTTGAGGCTTCAACTGGTTATTATTTTCTTTGTCTTTTGAGTTATTGACAGGTTGTGTTTTATGAGGTTTTCTGACAGGCAGGGTGAGGCTTTGAATGGTTAAGGTTTTAGGCCATGTATTGCTGGTTTCTGAGCTTTGTGTTTGCTTCAGTTTGTGGTTTTGCTTGCATATGCAGGTTTTGCTTGAACAGCAGGTTTAACTGGTTTTTTGGCCTTGGTTGGAATGCAGACAGCAGGTTTTGATTAAGCAGTAGGCAGGCTGTGCTTCAGGTTTTAGGTGTTTTTACAGGTTTCAAATGCTTAGCAGGTTTTATGCTGGTATGGCCTTTTGTTTCTGGTTTGTGAAATAGCAGGTTATGCTTGCTTAGCAGTTTTGTATATTTCTTTGGTGTTTTGGAGGCAGGGCTTATGCAGGTTGTGAGTTTGTATATTTTCTGTATCTTTTTCTGCTGAACTGTGTTGTTCTTGTGTGTTATATGCTTCTTTCCTATGCCTGCCTAAAGCCTAAAACCTGCATCTTTTCTCTCTCTCTCTCTCTTAGTACAGTTGGATATGTTATAATATGATTCTTTTCTGTACTTTATTCTGAAAGTGGCCACTGGGAAATGATGAAAAGTGAAGCTAGCTTGCATAAAAGATTTCCTCTGCATCTTTATCTTCTTGACAGCTTTTGTGCTTTGTCTTTTCTTTGATATCTTCGCCATATCTTCTTATTGACAGCCTTGAGTAGACTTTGTACTTTTTTGACAGTAAGTTTGATACTTTTGGATTTTCAGTTTGGTTTGAACTTGGAGTTTGAGATTAAGTTTATGCAGTTTGACATTTATGCATTTTGACATTTTGCATTCATGATTAAATGAATAAAATTCTTCCCTCTTTGTGAACCGGGAGAAATCCCGTGATTTGCAGAGAGGGTTAACTGATCCCAGTCAGTGGCCCTTAATGATGAATTTCTTTTATCTGTCTTTTATTATTTTATCTGCTTTTTGACTTTTCTCCTTTTCTTTTGCAGATGAATATTCGGATGGAGAGGAATAAAGTGAAGCATGAAGAATTAGAAATAAATAGGATAGTTTTCTTTTTTATTTAAATTTAAATCAATGTAAAACCAATGTTTGTAATTAAATTCCAAACATCAATTGTACAGTTAATTTAAAGATAAATAAAAGTTTCCATTATCCAATTAAATCTGTTTTCTCTTTATTGTTTATTTATTATTTAAAACTCTTTGAATTAAAATAATTGAAAACTAAATTTCAATCACTTAATTTAGAATAATAAATAATTTAAATAAAACAATGCTTTAGTAATTGATCAGTTAAACCTGTCCTTTCCAATATCCAAAGCAAAGCAGCAGTTAACCAAAATAAACTGATCAAGCGCATTCCCTTTTCACTGATTCTTTGCCAAGCACTGTAGATTCAATACTGCATATTTCTTTTGACTGGCTCAAACAAACCGACGTGAATCCAAACCAACTGCCTCTTTTACTGATCAAAACAATGCGAATTCAAACCGAATCTCGGAATAACTTGCAAAGTGCTGTGGAATTTTAACCTTTCTGAGAATATACCCATAAAACCTTAATTCTTGATTAACTGCCAACGAACATTCGCCTGATCAAAATTGAGCCAAAATCAACCAAAACCCTAAGCCAACTTGTGAACTGTTCTAGAGCCATGAAAACCAGTAAAACCCTAATTTTTGTTTGACTGACGAGAAAAATCCATTTGTCCGATTCTTGAGCCAGTTTGAGAAATCAGGAAACGCCTGAAGCTGAGATTTCTGGTGGAAAAATGCGAGGGCAAATTTTGGGGTACAACAGTTGCCCCTGTTCAATCTTCTTGGACCTGAAGAGTTAGATTGGCAAGTTTTCCTTTCGCGACTTGAAGGTAAAAGAAGATTGGACACTAAAGTGCCCAGAAAATTTGCACTCGGCGATATGACGGTAGAGGTGAATGGGCTTAAAAGATGCCAGTTGGTGATGGGCTTAAAGATGCCATCTGATGCGATAGAATCTTGTCGGGGGATGGGCTTAGAGATGCCATCTGAGAATGGGCTTAAAGATGCCATTTGGTGACTGCTGATAGGAGGATGGGCTTATAGATGCCATCTGGACATGTTGAACTGTATGTCGAAAGTGAATGGACAAGTATCAGAAGGGCCTCCATGTTTCGGAACATCTCTGAATTGGGGTCCGAACAAGCAATAGATTGACATCCACGTTTCGGAGAATCCGTAAACTATTTTCAGGAGTTGGGATTGAATAAGCAATAGAGCAACGTCCGTTGTTGGGAAGCGTCCGTGAACTTGTTTTCAAAAGTTGAGAAGAGTCTGAACAAGTCGGTAGATTGACATCCGTTGTAGGGAAGAATCTGTAAACTGTTTTCAGAAGTTGAGAAGAGTCTGAACAAGTCGGTAGATTAACATCCGTTGTAGGGAAGAATCTGTAAACTGTTTTCAGAAGTTGAGAAGTTGAAGAGGAAACGGTGTAGGGTTTCCTGATGATGAGCTCGTGTAAAGCTGCATTTGGATGAATCTGGAATAAGTATCAGAAGGTCGCCGTGTCCGGGTCACATCTGAGTAAACTTGGAAGATGATATTTGTCTGCCGAATGATCTTACCTGAAAAGGTAAAGAGTTAGTTGTATGCAATGTTATGATGCATGATAAAATGTATGTGACATCAATGTTTATGACATGAATGTGATGAATGCGCATGTAAGCTGATGAGCTATCTTGCTGAGGATAAATGAATCCGAGATGGCTGAAGATAAAAGCATCTTGACTGCTGCCGGGGAAAATAAATCCTTGGCTGCTGCTGGGGAAGAGAATTCCTGATGACCTCTACTGGGGAGTTCCAATCTAATAGGCTCATGCTGGGGAGGTAAGATTGAGAATCTTCAGCTCGGCTGGGAAATAATCCTGGCGACTTCACTGGGGAACTCAAGATTTGCCCTCTCCAAAACTCTGTGGGGAGAAGGTTCAATGGTCTGGCTCCGCTAGGGATTGATAATTTGAGGTTTTAGCTTTGCTGGGGATAAATGAAGCTTGACTCTGAGTGGAGCTAGCTTGAGAAGAATCTGAACAAGCGATAGGTTAACATCCGTTACTTGGAGAACCCGTGAACTGTTTTCAGAAGTCTTGAAGTTGAATAAGCAATAGAGCGGCATCCGTTGTTGGGAAGCGTCCGTAAACTAATTTCAAAGGTCGCATCTGAACAAGCTGATAGATTAACCTCCGTTGTTGGGAAGAATCCATAAACTGTTTTCAGAAGTCTTGAAGAAGAATCTGAACAAGTGATAGGTTAATATCCGTTTACTTGGAGAACCCGTGAACTGTTTTCAGAAATCTTGAAATTGAATAAGCAATAGAGCAGCATCCGTTATTGGGAAGCGTCCGTAAACTGTTTTCAAAGGTTGCATCTGAACAAGTTGATAGATTAACATCCGTTGTTGGGAAGAATCCATAAATTGTTTTCAGAAGTCTTGAGAAGAATCTGAACAAGTGATAGGTTAACATCCGTTTACTTGGAGAACCCATGAACTATTTTCAGAAATCTTGAAGTTGAATCAGCAATAGAGCCGCATCCGTTGTTGGGAAGCGTCCGTAAACTAATTTTAAAGGTTGCATCTGAATAAGTTGATAGATTAACATCCGTTGTTGGGAAGAATCCATAAACTGTTTTCAGAAGTCTTGAGAAGAATCTGAACAAGTGATAGGTTAACATCCGTTTACTTGGAGAACCCGTGAACTATTTTCAGAAATCTTGAAGTTGAATCAGCAATAGAGCTGCATCCGTTGTTGGGAAGCGTCCGTAAACTAATTTCAAAGGTTGCATCTGAATAAGTTGATAGATTAACATCCGTTGTTGGGAAGAATCCATAAACTGTTTTCAGAAGTCTTGAGAAGAATCTGAACAAGTGATAGGTTAACATCCGTTTACTTGGAGAACCCGTGAACTATTTTCAGAAATCTTGAAGTTGAATCAGCAATAGAGCCGCATCCGTTGTTGGGAAGCGTCCGTAAACTAATTTCAAAGGTTGCATCTGAATAAGTTGATAGATTAACATCTGTTGTTGGGAAGAATCCATAAACTGTTTTCAGAAGTCTTGAAGAGGAACCGGTGTAGGGCTTCCTGATGATGAGCTCGTGTAAAACTGCATCGGTTTTTGAACACTTTTGACATTCGAATGCCCCAAGTGGTGATGTAGATAAATTCCTGGCTTATTACAGGTGTTGGTCTACAATCGGTCGTTCACAGATGTTTTCCTGGGTTGTTACAGGTGTTGATCTGGAATTCTTCAGACATGCCCTGGCTGGATACAGGAATCGAGTCTGGAAATAGTCGTCAACAGATATGCCCTGGATGGATACAGGAATCGAATCCTCAAACTCTTCAGACGTGCCCTGGCTAGATACAGGAATCGAGTCTGGAAATGGTCGTCAACAGATATGCCCTGGCTGGATACAGGAATCGAATCCTCAAACTCTTAAGACGTGCCCTGGCTAGATACAGGAATCGAGTCTGGAAATGGTTGTCAACAGATATGCCCTGGCTGGATACAGGAATCGAATCTGGAAATGTTGTAGTTGATTTGTTGAACACTTTTGACATTCGAATGCCCCAAGTGGTGAAGAAGGAGTCTTGAATCAGATTACTCTGCATATTGAGAGATTTCTTGAAATCTTGACTGGACTGCCCCAGGTTAACTGAACTTTGAAAGATCTGTTGGACCTTGACTGGACTGCCCCAGGTTAATTGAATTGTGACATGCCATGCCCCTTGTTGATAGGAGATTTGATGGAAGTGTTATCCTCTTGAAGTGATTTTGCCTTACTGAGAGAGTTTTCGTTCCTCCGAACATTCGCTGTATGAATTTCTTCGCTGTCAAACAAAAAGGTCAAATGCAGACAGTGATATTCGAATAATGCAAAGTTTATGTTTGTCTCAAAATTTTGAAAAATGCGTTTTTAGCAGAAAACTTTTCATAAGACAAGTTAACACACGATTTAGAGCAAAGCCCTACAGGAGTCAGGATACCCTTTTGTAACAGTATGCTTTCGAACTAACCCATGCTTCAATTAGGACTTTTGAAGGGTTGTAACGTGGCCTGGTTCACGGTTTAAGAAACAAAGGATAAAGGCTCAAAGTATATTTGTACCCACCCGCTCTTCGTGATGTTCTCCAACCTAAGCTCAGTTAATTGTGCATCACACTCTGTTTTGAGTTTGGAACGACTTTTGGGCGATGGTTCACCAGTTTGAATTTGGGGAGACAGTCATCATCTCCTTTTCTTTTTCAACATTTTTTCATGTTGTTGAGGATTTTGTAATGACCTCACTATTTTGATTTTGATTTGTTATCCCTAACTTTTGCCTGACTGTTACCGTTTTCCGGGATTACTGTCAGCGGGATGCCCCAGCTTTCTTAAGCCTCCTTTATAGGTTTTGGCTTAGTGGGCTTTTTTTCTTTTTTGAGAGATTGATTGTCTATGTGATAGGGAACCACCCTTGTCTTTTGATTCCAAAGGAATACTTTCTTTTTCGATGTCGTTCGTTGTATTACGAACTGAGAGTTTGCGACTTCAATGCGCATTTTCTCTTGAATTAACTGAGATACTACCCTGCCCCAGGTTTACATCAAAGGTTTCGATTGTTTAGAACAGAAAACTCCTACTTCTTTGGCTCGAAGGGGTTGACTAGGGATTAACTTCCTTATAACTCCAGTGTTTGGGTATTGAAAGAAATGCCTGTACATCATCAGCAAGGTCTGTTCAAAAGCATACTGTATAAGATCATGGTATTGTTTCGTCATCCTCCCTCTAAAGGCTTACAGCTTTTTATCAAGAGTCAAATATCATAAAGAAAAGCATAAGAGTAGTGAAACGAATGGATGAATTCAAGACAAACATATGCAATGCATTAATGAAAACAGAGTTTAACATCAACAAATAATTGTTTGACAGCAAACGAAATTACAACTTTGAAAATTCAAAAAGAAGCAAAAGTCTTTCAGATTGAGCTTCGTTACTTCAAACGGAGAACCCTTTAACGGGAGATTTTCATCTCTCCGTCTGGCATGAATTCCAGCACCCCAATGTCGATCAGATCTTGAATCTTGTTCTTCAAGGCCCAACAGTCGTTGGTGTCGTGTCCCGGGCTGTAGGAGTGGTAAACACAGAATGCGTCGGGATGATAGTTAGGAGATGAGGTATTGAGCTTATGAGGAGGGTCCTTTACGGTGAGCAAATTGACCTCCAACAGGCGCTTCAGTATGAAGAATGATGGTATTTCAGTCTCCGTGAACTGTCTTCCCGGCGTTTCTTGCTTACGCCGATTACCCCGTTGATGCTGGCGAGGTTGTTGATGGGCTTGTGACCCTGAAGCAATCAAAGGAGCTTTCCCCTTGTCTTCTTGAGTGGATGGAGGCTGAGCGGTGACTTTCTCCTCAACCTCAGCTATTTGCCCCAGTTGGCTGTTTGGAAGCAGCTGGCGGACAAGAACTCTGAGTTCCTCTTGTCTTTGGGATAGGTATTGGATGAGAGCCATCTGGCCCACCAACTGTCCCATCACTTGGGTCCTCAAGGTTGTCAGATCAAACTGCAGCTCCGCGATCTGATCACTCCTGGCATTGTTGGAACTTTCCAAGCCCTTTGTGAAGAGAGCTTTCATCTCTTCTTGCCCCAGAGACAAGTTCAGGAACATCTCCTGCAGTTGAGCAGTCTGGTCTTGGATGTCTTCGACAGACCTTTCTAGAGCCATCTCTTGCTGAAATAAACAGCAGGAGAGTAAGGAAACCTGAAAAAGGAAAGATTGTCAAAATGCAATGCATGATATGTGGATGCATGCTTTCAAGGATCTCTTGGGGTAAACACAAGAAAATGTTAGAGGTTGAACTTCAGTCTTTGATTGGAGATCTCTGCATCGGTGGATGTCTTTCCACTGGAATCAAGCTCGCCATGCCGAGTGGGTCATAGCCACTGATTCAAGTTGTTGTACTTGATCTTTGTTTGGAGAACTTTGTATCGGTGGATGTCTTTCCACGAGAATCAAGCTCACCATGTCGAGTGGGTCATAGCCACTGATTCAAGTTGTTGTACTTGATCTTTGACTGGAGAACTTGGTTTAGAGGAGGAAACCTCTTGCCCCTTGGTAGATGTCTGGTTCAACGTAACCCTGCATCAACAGAACCCTCGAGATCCTTGAAATGGTTATTGAAAATGCTATGGTATGATGTTATGATGTTATGTACATGTATGCACAAGCAAGTAATTGCATATACAGGCAAACATATTCACACAAAGCAAACAAGTCCTTAGGTTTAGGCTTGCATGGGGTTCAGGTAAGTACCCTTTTGAAGTTAGTTGGCTCATCCTGTCCTAAAATAGAAACTGGGTTCTAAGGAGCTCAATATCATTGGATTGTTTTCTGTGTTCATTGTTTCGGTTTAGCCACTTACTGGCGACCAAAATATTCCAAGAAAACAATCCTCAAATGAGTGTAGTATCGAGGATCTACCAACTTCGGACTGCACCAAAGTCGGTCATCTCACTACCCCTAAAAAGGCTAAGATGGTCAATTAAGGTTCTAAAAGTTCGTTAGTGCTTCATGACATCACACAGCGGCCCCGTACTCTCCTTGACTACTCAAGGGTTACCGGTACTCACAAATATGTCACACTAACATAGCTTACTGCTTAAACCGTGTCGGTATACCCCGCACAGTTCCCTCGCAGTTTTTTTGCTATTTACCTAAGAATGTGCCCCAAATCCGGGTGTAGGATTTACAACAAACCCAAACAAGAATCCAAAAGATAAAGCAATCAAGTCAATCATAGCAAGAAAGCAAAAGTGATCTAAACCCTAAGGTAACCCCACTTTTAAATTTTTCTCCCCAGCAGAGTCGCCAGTTCTGTGATACGGTGGGAGAACTGACTAGTGTTTTGCGTTCGTATTCGCACTTGTGCGGTTGAGCAAGAGTCACCACCGACTTTTTATTTTATCCTAAAGGAAAGGTTAAAAAAGCACAGCAAAAACCTTTTGAGATATTTCGTGGGTTCGGGGGGTAGATTATGAAAAGGGAAGGTATTAGCACCCTTTTCATCCATGGTTATCCATGGGCTCTTAGTTACTTGGTTTTTTAGATCACTTGCCTTGATTTTCGATTGCTTGAAAAATGGTGTGTATGTGTGAGTGTTTTGAAAATGTTTTGGAAGAAGATGCCTTGTCTTAGGCTAACCTTGTAACAATTCTTTACTCGAATATTTTACAAAGGCGTGTATCTTTTCGAAAAGATGTTTCAAAATGTTTTGAGAGTTTGTTTGAAAGTGTTGTGGATTGTGGTTTTTTGAAAAGAAGGCAAGTGTTTTTGCAAGTTGATCTCAAGTAACTAAGAGTTTTGTCTACCCTATTGTACTCAAAGGTTTTTGTTATGTTTTAACCCTTTTTAACAATTTTGTTCCACCATTGAATTTGATGGACAATCTTGCGCTTAGGAAGTGAAAGGGATGGGCGCGGGTCATCGTATGGACCATGAATGCAATGGTGCCAAGTGTCTTTGGCAATTTGCTTTGAAGGGACTATGATCATTCCGTTTAGGCAACATTCGAAAGTGTCATCGAGGGACTTATGATCATTTTGAATTCGTTTTGCCAAAGATACTCGACGTGCAAACATGGCCCATTTTGGAAGGCAACATGTGGGATTACCCTAGAGGGTGCAAGTGTGATTGTGTATTGATTACATGTATTTGTCTTGTATTAGGTTATCTAGCGTTTGATTTTATGTACATGCAAACCCTAGGTCTAACCATGGTATAATTGAAAGCGGTAAATTGCGAAAATGTAAAATCTACGCTATTACAAAATAAGTATCCGGGAGTGGGGGTACAAGTTTATGAATGGGGATGAGACTTATAGTATCCAATAAGTTACAACCAAATCGAATTTGCGATCAAATGTAAATGACGAATATATAAATATAAGATAAACAAATGTGTATATGGCAATGTGAATGTATTTGCATTGTGTAAGTGTGAGATATGTTGTGTAAGTATGTGATTATTTACATGTTAGGATGTGAAATTGAAAGTATTATTAGGTATTTGTTTAACTCAAATTTAAAAATTAAATGTTTATTTAATTTAATTAATAATCTTGTATTTCTTTTAATATGTACAATAGAAAAATATTTTAATTAAATGTTCAAGTTCTAATTAAATTATGAAATGATGTTTTAAGAAAAGAAAATATTTCTAGGTTTTAATTATGTACACAAAAAGTATTTTTCATTTGTTATGAATCGAATTATGTATATTAAAAAAGAAATGTATTTTTAATTGTTATGTACAAAAGGAACATTTAAAAGAAAAAAGGTATTTTCAATTTTTACTATATTGTATATATAAAAAAAATGGTTCTATTAAATTTATTAGAGTTATGTATATATAGAAATATGTTTTTAAGTATTTTTTTGTATTAAAGTATTATTATCATATTTTGTATTTTTAATTATGTTTGTATAAAAAATATTGTTAGTGTAACAATAGAATGCAATTAGTATTAAGTAACAAAAAAGGGGTTAATTAATATGAATGGGCTTGGTGTTTGGTTATGCTGGCCCAAGTGAAACAAACGTTTTTTAGGGTTTGAAGCTTTTTTGTTCAGTTGAGTATTGCTTTAGGGTTTGTAGCGGCGGCGGCGTCTTGGGGTTTCGTCTTCTTCGCGTTTCTTGCTTCTTGGTCATGGCTACTGAACCTCGTCTTCTCGCTTGAGCCACCACGCTACCATCATCTCCTCCTCTTCTTTGGTCCAACGAGGCTGTAAGGTGACATTTTTCTTCAACGTGTTTTAGGTTAATAATCTGTCTTGCATGTTTAATTTGTATCCTGATTTCGATTACGCTCGTTAATGATTCTAACCATTCATGTCCTTTTTGTTCGAGGTGTGAAGAGAAGGAAAAGAAAGATTACCTTCGCTTGGAGGAGATGATTAGGAAGCGTTTGGAGGGCTCGGCGGCGGAGAGGACACGATTGTGAAGCTAGCTTGCTCTTTGGTATTTCTGTATTTTGTTACCGTCTTTAAGGTTTTATGATGCGTTCTGAACTGAAAACCTTCTATCTTCTTTCTTCTTCTCTTCTACTGCATGTTGCCTTGAACGTCTCTCTCTTCTTCTGACTTGTGTTGCCTTGATAACTCCGTATGCTTGCCTTGAATGTTTGTGGTCTTGAACATTTGTTGAGATGCCTGCTTATGTTGCTTTTTGCCCAATGATGAGCTCTTACTGAGGGCCTGAGGGTTTTGATTTGGGAATGCTTCTTTCTTCTTCTCTTACAGTTGCCTAGAACTTTCGTATGCTTGCCTTGAATATTTGCTGCCTATGATGAAGGGTTTCTGAGGCTTAGAGTTAGCTTTGCAGATTTGTTGTTGGTTGGAGGTTTAAGCTTGCAGGTTCTGAACTGGTTTTAGAAATTCAGGTTTATGCTTTAACAGTAGGTAAGGGTTTTTTTAGGCCATGTATTGCTGGGTTAGGCAGGTGCAGACTTGGCCTTGACAGGTTATGAAGTTTTGATGGTTTAAGCAGGTTTATGCTTTAGGCTTTCTTTCAGAGCTTAGGCAGGTTTAGGATATGCAGGTTGGTATGTTGGCCTTAGCAGGTTATGCTGGTGCAGGTTTGTGTCAAGGCTTCAGGCAGGATGAGGCCTTGAGGCTTCAACTGGTTATTATTTTCTTTGTCTTTTGAGTTATTGACAGGTTGTGTTTTATGAGGTTTTCTGACAGGCAGGGTGAGGCTTTGAATGGTTAAGGTTTTAGGCCATGTATTGCTGGTTTCTGAGCTTTGTGTTTGCTTCAGTTTGTGGTTTTGCTTGCATATGCAGGTTTTGCTTGAACAGCAGGTTTAACTGGTTTTTTGGCCTTGGTTGGAATGCAGACAGCAGGTTTTGATTAAGCAGTAGGCAGGTTGTGCTTCAGGTTTTAGGTGTTTTTACAGGTTTCAAATGCTTAGCAGGTTTTATGCTGGTATGGCCTTTTGTTTCTGGTTTGTGAAATAGCAGGTTATGCTTGCTTAGCAGTTTTGTATATTTCTTTGGTGTTTTGGAGGCAGGGCTTATGCAGGTTGTGAGTTTGTATATTTTCTGTATCTTTTTCTGCTGAACTGTGTTGTTCTTGTGTGTTATATGCTTCTTTCCTATGCCTGCCTAAAGCCTAAAACCTGCATCTTTTCTCTCTCTCTATCTCTTAGTACAGTTGGATATGTTATAATATGATTCTTTTATGTACTTTATTCTGAAAGTGGCCACTGGGAAATGATGAAAAGTGAAGCTAGCTTGCATAAAAGATTTCCTCTGCATCTTTATCTTCTTGACAGCTTTTGTGCTTTGTCTTTTCTTTGATATCTTCGCCATATCTTCTTATTGACAGCCTTGAGTAGACTTTGTACTTTTTTGACAGTAAGTTTGATACTTTTGGATTTTCAGTTTGGTTTGAACTTGGAGTTTGAGATTGAGTTTATGCAGTTTGACATTTATGCATTTTGACATTTTGCATTCATGATTAAATGAATAAAATTCTTCCCTCTTTGTGAACCGGGAGAAATCCCGTGATTTGCAGAGAGGGTTAATTGATCCCAGTCAGTGGCCCTTAATGATGAATTTCTTTTATCTGTCTTTTATTATTTTATCTGCTTTTTGACTTTTCTCCTTTTCTTTTGCAGATGAATATTCGGATGGAGAGGAATAAAGTGAAGCATGAAGAATTAGAAATAAATAGGATAGTTTTCTTTTTTATTTAAATTTAAATCAATGTAAAACCAATGTTTGTAATTAAATTCCAAACATCAATTGTACAGTTAATTTAAAGATAAATAAAAGTTTCCATTATCCAATTAAATCTGTTTTCTCTTTATTGTTTATTTATTATTTAAAACTCTTTGAATTAAAATAATTGAAAACTAAATTTCAATCACTTAATTTAGAATAATAAATAATTTAAATAAAACAATGCTTTAGTAATTGATCAGTTAAACCTGTCCTTTCCAATATCCAAAGCAAAGCAGCAGTTAACCAAAATAAACTGATCAAGCGCATTCCCTTTTCACTGATTCTTTGCCAAGCACTGTAGATTCAATACTACATATTTCTTTTGACTGGCTCAAACAAACCGACGTGAATCCAAACCAACTGCCTCTTTTACTGATCAAAACAATGCGAATTCAAACCGAATCTCGGAATAACTTGCAAAGTGCTGTGGAATTTTAACCTTTCTGAGAATATACCCATAAAACCTTAATTCTTGATTAACTGCCAACGAACATTCTCCTGATCAAAATTGAGCCAAAATCAACCAAAACCCTAAGCCAACTTGTGAACTGTTCTAGAGCCATGAAAACCAGTAAAACCCTAATTTTTGTTTGACTGATGAGAAAAATCCATTTGTCCGATTCTTGAGCCAGTTTGAAAAATCAGGAAACGCCTGAAGCTGAGATTTCTGGTGGAAAAATGCGAGGGCAAATTTTGGGGTACAACAGTATGCGCAAGTTTTTTGATCACTCTTCAAGACTCCTTTATATAGGAGAAGCATATGAGACATGAGAAGATGATTTTGGAAGGTTGATAAAAAGTTATTAATGCACTTTCCACAAATATAGATCTTGTTTGGTACCATCCGTTACTCTTTGATTTACAATGGTTAAATTGTAACACGTCAGAACTTGCTTCTTTAAAACCTAATCAAAATAAGAACATTAATGTTGAGACTTTAGATCATCAGAGTTTTGCTTCATCAGAGTTTTAGCGTTCAACTTTGGTGCTTCATAAGTGTGATCGGTGGAAATGAGAACTGACTGTTTTTTAAGTTGGTTCGCGAAATTTCGCGGTAAGCAAGAGTCGCCACCGTCTTTTATGTTCTCCAACATGGAAAGGACAAAAGCACAGCAAAATTCCTTCTTTGAGATGTCTCTCAGTTCGGGAGGTAGATTTATAGAAAGGGAAGGTGTTAGCACCCTTTCTATCCGTGGTTATCCACGGGCTCTTAGGTACTTGCTCTTATGTTTTCAAAATTGTTTGCTTTTCAAGTGTGAGTGGGTTTTGAAAAAGTTTCGTTTGAAAAATTTCTAGGTAACTCTTGTATCTGTCCTCAAGAGTGTATGAAAAATTTGTTTGAAAACTCTTTGAAAGTGTCAGTGTGAAAAGTTGTTTTGTTTGTTTTGAGAGAGCAAGTACCCACGAGAATCTACCTACTCTAAGGAATTAGGCTGTGTAAGAGTCCTTTAGACAATGCTATCCCACCATTAAGAGGTAGGTAGCACCGTCGTTGGAGGTATTCGGGTCAATTCGATTAAGGGACATGTGTGGTCACCAAAGCAATGGTAGGACGCCTTAGCGGCAACCCTAATGTCCTAGATCCTTTTATCCGAGGCAACCGTTTCGAGGCAACTGGATTTTAGACAGGGGGGCGACCTCTAAGACACCCTATACTTGATGACCACGTTCGAGGCAACCAGTGAGGCGTACCCTAAGAGTGGTATGTGCATGTGTGTTGTTTCAGTTTATGTTTATCTTGTACGTGTCATTTGTGAGCTACGGATTGATTTTATTTGCCATACAAGTCTTTCATGCATTTTTTTAACAGTTAAGAGTGCGGAAAATAAAGTGCGGAAAAGGTAAATCTAACTATTACAAGGCGCGGGTCTATACATCGCCAAAAACAAAAACCCGTTTGGAAATAAAGTGCGAGAAAAATAAAGAAAACGGTAAAAGATCCTAATTAACTATTACATTTCCTGAGCAGATACAAAATAATGAATTAAAAAATAAATACGCGCGAAAGAATGAATCGGGACGTCCTTAGGGTTTTGACCCTTTTGAGAAAGAATGAGATTGTCCTTTTTTGCAATTAAGTGAAATTAAACCTAATTTACTAATCAATTAATTAATTAAAAAAATGTTTTTGTGTTTTTTATGTTTTAATGAAATAAAATAAAATAGAAATTAAAAATGTCAAAAGAAAAGCCTAAGTCTAAATTTGTTTTTATTTATTATAAAAGGATTAAAATTAAACCTAATTAAACTAAATTAATTTAAGTTAATGTTTATTTACAAAAATAATTACCTAAGTGAAATTAATAAAAATAAAAATATTTACATTTTTTAGTTTTTTCTGAATTTTTATTGTGAAAATGTTAATTAATTAGTTTTAGTGATAATAATAATAATTATAAGAAAAAGGTTAATAAATAAAATGGAAAATATAAAATAAAAGAAAAAAAGATGAACCAAAGGGGGGTTCTGGGCCCAGAATGGGGGTGAATTCTGGAATTGTGAGGCCCATTATCTCAAGCCTTGTTGACTTTTTGCAATTGGCTGCGTGTGCTTTGACCAAGGTGTATGGTGATCATCATCTTTGGCCACGGGATCCACACTTGAGGCCACATGGCGCTTTGTGAACTGGAGGTGTATGGTGAGATGCTTTGGGGAATCTGCATGGGAACACATTAAACAAAATAATATCAAGAATTTGGGGGACCTGGGATTCGAACCCAGGTCCCAAGGGATTATGCTTGCACGCCTTGGCCATCTGAGCTGTATGTTCCAATTGTTACTAAAACCAAACATAATTATTATATTAAAAAATCAAAACATATGCCTGGAAAAAAATATAACGCGCGATTTTTGAAAAGGGCCAATCATGCTGCAGCACGTCATCATCTTCTTCAATGAAAATTCCTGGTTATTTACCTGCGGATTTTTATCCGCAGGTAGTTTCGTAGGCTATGCTTAGAATCGTCCCTAGGCTTCAGAAACTCCATCTAAGCCCATGGTTGTGATCGTCCATGTCTCCTGATCACATCTATGCTTATGGTTTGTTCCAATTTCACCTGTAGACAAAATGCCTAAAAAACACACAAACAAACCCTAGGTACGGGTATCATCATACAATGCCTAAAAATGAAATTGAATATTATGGTTACGTTAGAAATCAAACAAGGAACATAACTATGCCAATATTTTTGAGGAAAAATGCAAGAATGGAGAACTGAGGTATCGTGTTCAGGGGCTTGTTCGTGAATACTTATAGTGCTGTGTAGGAGGGCTTAGGGCTTGGCAAGGGTCGCGTTGGCTTCAGGGGATGGCAAGGAGGGATGTCACGTTCTCCTTTTTGCCTGAAAGTGCTTGCAACACAGTTTTCGATCTCACACTTTTTTCCAATTTTTTGCTTTTGCTCTGGCCGTTTTGTGCAATCTCTAGGTCCTGAATGCTGTTGCTAATGCTTGCATATGTAGGTATGAATAAGAATTAGGTCAGCAGCTGAGCCTTAACCTTGTGCAATTTAGTTTGGAGATTTTGTTTTAACACCATTGAAGAACATTCCATACTTGGAGCAAAACTTGGATTTTATGCTCAAAATGGCTTGGCACGAATTTGTGAGTTGGCATATGACATATAAAAGTTGTTCAAATCAAAAAGATGCCCTTCCATTAATTTTTAGATTTTATTTGAATTTTTATGGATTTAAAATGAATTAAATCAATAAAAATTAAATAAAATGGAAAAATAAATGTTTGATCTTGAAATTAATCATGGGACACGTGTATGGCATGACAAGGCTGAATCAAGTGGAAGAAAGTGGGCCCTTTTGTCAAAAATTGAAGTTTTAAGGATAGTTGACTTTTGCCATTTCACAAAAATTTCCCAACTTCTCCAATGCATATCTTGCTCAATTTTGATCATATGAACATGTTCTTGGACATTTTGGAAAGGTCTTGAAGTCCTATAACCAATGCCTTTGGTCCCATGTCATTTGGATTTACCAATCTCAAGTTATGGTCTTTGACTTAAAATGCCTTTTTGTTGACTTTTGAAAATGACCTATAATGTAGAAATTGATAACTTTTTGTGAGAGCATTTCTTGGACTTGGAATGTGAATATGAGTTATAGGAAATGTTATCCCCTTCAAAATGAGAATTGGATGGGATTTTTCTAATGAACCATGAAAATGTTATGCCTTGGTCAAGTTACAGTTGACTTTTCAACTGTCCCAAAATAGAAACTTTTGCATCTTTGATGATTTTTGAGCCATTCTTGTGGAATCATGATCAAGACTTGATCAAATGATGATTGTGGCTTCAAAATAAGATGTTGACCAAAAATTTTGACTTTTGACTGTAAAATGACCATTTTACCCCTACAGTTGACTGTGGACCAAATAGGGTTTTTGACTGTGCAATTTGACCCTGTGAGTCTTGAGACTTGGCATGTAGATGCTTGACAATGTATATAAGCATATGGGACTTGATTGGACCACTGAAAACCTCAACTTCCTTGCAAGAACCAAAACCCTAATTTTGACTGCCTTAGGAGGCAATTGGACTGTGCAACCCTTGAGGAATCTTGAAGCATTTGAAGATTGATCTTGACAAATCTTGAAGAATATGGGAGGGAAAATTTTGGGGTACAACAGTTTCCCCTGTTCAATCTTCTTAGACCTGAGGATGTAGACTGGCTTGTGTGCCTTTCGTGATCCGAAGGTGGAAGATGATTGAACACTAGAGTGCCCAGAAATTTGCACTCGCATAGTAGAGTATCAGCAATGTGATGTCGGGAATGGGCTTACAGATGCCATTTGGAGAGATGATGGATAGGAGGATGGGCTTATAGATTCCATCTGGAGACGTGACAGAACCTTGTCGGGAATGGGCTTATAGATGCCATTTGGAAGTGTAATGGATAGTTGTGGAGATGGGCTTAAAGATGCCATTCGGAGGTGTCGATCGCGTAAGAGATTCCTTAGCGAGAACTTGCGTACCTGAGAAAGAAAGATGGTTTCCTGGCCTGTTACAGGTGTTGATCTTCAAACTCTTCATGCAGATATGCCCTGGCTAGATACAGGTATCGAATCTACAATCGATTGCTCACAGATATGCCTTGGCTGGATACAGGTATCGAATCTGGAACTGGTCGTCTACAGATATGCCCTGGCTGGATACAGGAATCGAATCTCTAAACTCTTCATGCAGACATGCCCTGGCTAGATACAGGTATCGAATCTACAATCAGTCACTCACAGATATGCCCTGGCTAGATACAGGTATCGAATCTGGAATTAGTCGTCTACAGATATGCCCTGGCTGGATACAGGTATCGAATCTTTAAACTCTTCATGCAGACATGCCCTGGCTAGATACAGGTGTCGAATCTACAATCAGTTACTCACAGATATGCCCTGGCTAGATACAGGAATCGAATCTGGAATTGGTCGTCTACAGATATGCCCTGGCTGGATACAGGAATCGAATCTCTAAACTCTTCATGCAGACATGCCCTGGCTAGATACAGGTGTCGAATCTACAATCAGTTACTCATAGATATGCCCTGGCTAGATACAGGAATCGAATCTGGAATTGGTCGTCTACAGATATGCCCTGGCTGGATACAGGTATCAAATCTCTAAACTCTTCATGCAGACATGCCCTGGCTAGATACAGGTGTCGAATCTACAATCAGTTACTCACAGATATGCCCTGGCTAGATACAGGTATCGAATCCGGAATTAGTCGTCTACAGATGTGCCCTGGCTGGATACAGGTATCGAATCTCTAAACTCTTCATGCAGATATGCCCTGGCTAGATACAGGTGTCGA
Source organism: Vicia faba (assembly GCA_948472305.1). Lineage (NCBI taxonomy): Eukaryota > Viridiplantae > Streptophyta > Magnoliopsida > Fabales > Fabaceae > Vicia > Vicia faba. Next base: position 695,029,052 of record OX451735.1, read on the forward strand.
ATCTACAATCAGTTACTCACAGATATGCCCTGGCTAGATACAGGAATCGAATCTGGAATTGGTCGTCTACAGATATGCCCTGGCTGGATACAAGTATCGAATCTCTAAACTCTTCATGCAGACATGCCCTGGCTAGATACAGGTGTCGAATCTACAATCAGTTACTCACAGATATGCCCTGGCTAGATACAAGTATCGAATCCGGAATTAGTCCTCTACAGATGTACCCTGGCTGAATACAGGTATCGAATCTCTAAACTCTTCATGCAGATATGCCCTGGCTAGATACAGGTGTCGAATCTACAATCAGTTACTCACAGATATGCCCTGGCTGGATACAGGAATCGAATCTGGAATTGCGACAGTTGATAGTAATCATCTTTGGGTTGACCTTTTTCCTGAAAAGGCAAAACATCAGTTGTATGCAATGTCATGATGTATGAAATGCATGATGTCATGATGTTCACAAATAAATGAGGTAGTGTTGTATGCACTTTATCATGTATGCAAGCAGGATGTATGAAATGTGAGATGTTTATGAATGTATTTTCGTCTAGGAAAATAAATCCTTGACGATTGCCGGGAGTTTGTGGAATCCTGGGTTGATGCTGAAGAGTAGCATTCTTCGTTTCCGCTGGGGATGATGGTTGCAAGAATAAGCCGGTAGGAGAAGATGACTCCGTTGGAGAGTAAACTTGTTGGAGAGACTACTCTGCGGGGAATTACTCTGTGGGGAGAGATACTTCGCTGAGGTTTTGATGATAACTCCGATGGGGGTACCGTTGATGAGTTATGTTGGGGAATTTGATGAACTCCGCTGGGGGATAGGAAGAACTTCGCCGAGGACGATCTTTCTGTGGTAATTAGCTGAGGATAACCCAGTTATAAGCTCTGGCGGGGAATAATCTTCTGAATAAAGTCGGGGAGAGATATGTGTACTCTGCAGGTGATAAGTTTACAGAATCTACTGGGGAGATTGGTTCAACTTTCCTGGGGAAACTTTTGGACTGTACTGGGGTGTCTTGTATTCCGCCGGGGAACAATCTTATATTAAGACTGTCGGGGATGCTTGCTGAGGAACATCTGTATACTCCGATGGGGAATGTTGAGATCTTCTGGGGATACCCAACTTCTTCGAGGCTGACAGTAGACTAACTCTGCTTGGGGAGAGTATCGCTGACTTGCTGGAGATACTGTGCCTTTTGGGGCTGATTGGAGACCAACTCTGCTCAGGGAGAATTATTGAATCTTGATTTACTCTGCGGGGAGTGAAGGTATTTTGATTACGTTCTTCAGCTGAACCTACCTTAGTACCTTGGTGGACATAGCAACTAGATCGCTTAGACAACTCATTATTGCCCATGTTTCTGTCGTCACCCGTAATTAGTCCTTTGTTTTGCATGCAAATATTTATGATCAGCAATTAATGTCAAATGCATATATCAAAAATGAACATTGGACGTTCTTTGCAAAACAAAACAGATAAAGGAAAAACAATTGGCAATTTGTCTGGAAAAGTGAATTTGTATTGATTTTGAATCTGCTTGTAAATAGGCGTTTATGTACAAGAGGCTGACGTCCTAGTAAGAGAACGCCGCCGAACGACATAGAGTTTATACAATTCGTACAAAGGAAAACAAAACATCTATGTGAAAAAATAATCCCACTGGGTTCCAACTCTGCTATCGCCTTTATGTCTTCAAGCGTCTCATCACTTCGCTGCTTAGTTGAAGATGAAGCTGACTGATCGATGATGTCCGAACCTGATAGTTGATACCGAATTCTGGATGCAAGGTGATCCAATGAGACATAGCATTAAGCTTCAATCCCTAACTTTTTCCTGGACCGCCCTTTCGGGTTTTCGGTCCACCGGGATACCCATTTTTGCCCAAGCCGCCTTTTCAGGTTTTCGACTTGCCGGGTGTACAGATTTTTCATTTCATCCCTTATTTTTGCCAGAACCCTTTTGGTTCGCCGGGAAGCCCTTATTTTTTCCTAGGTGTATCAACCTAGCGGGTCTTTAATTCATGCGTAGTATCTTTTTACTATGTCTGCATTGGAGGGGTGAGGAAGGTCGTCACCATCCATGGTGGTTAGAATCATAGCTCCTCCTGAGAAGATATGTTTAACCACAAATGGCCCTTCGTACGTAGGGGTCCATTTGCCCCTGGGATCACTTTGAGGAAGAATGATGTGCTTGATTACCAGGTCTCCGACTTGATACTCTTGTCGTCTGACTTTCTTGTTAAATGCCCTGATCATCCGTTTTTGGTACGTTTGACCATGACAAATAGCGGTGAGTCTCTTTTCATCAATCAGGTTTAATTGATCAAGCTGGGTCTGGATCTAATCATCTTCGCTCAGACCTGCATCCTTCATTATCCGGAGAGAGGGTATCTGGACTTCAATAGGCAAGACTGCCTCCATGCCATAGACCAAGGAAAAGGGTGTTGCCCCGGTTGACGTCCGTGTTGAGGTACGGTACCCGTGAAGAGCGAACGGTAACATCTCGTGCCAATCTTTGTACGTCACTGTCATCTTCTGCACAATCTTCTTAATATTCTTATTTGCTGCTTCGACAGCCCCATTCATCTTTGGCCGGTATGGAGAAGAGTTGTGGTGCTGTATCTTGAATTGCTCGCAGAGCTCAGTGATCATCTTGTTGTTAAGATTGGTACCATTATCCGTAATGATCCTCTCAGGTACGCCGTAGCGGCATATCAGGTTATGCCGAATAAACTGTGCCACGACATTCTTGGTTATAGTAACGTAGGAAGCTGCTTCAACCCACTTTGTGAAGTAATCAATCGCTACCAGGATGAAACGATGCCTGTTGGATGCCGTCGGTCTGATCTCGCCGATCATATCAATGCCCCACATTGCAAAAGGCCAAGGTGCTGTCAAAACGTTCAGAGGAACTGGAGGAACGTGCACCTTATCAGCATAGATCTGGCACTTATGACACGTCCGAGAATGTTGGTAACAGTCGGCTTCCATTGTGGACTAGAAATATCCTGCTCGAAGGATCTTTTTTTGCCATGGTATGTCCACTGGAATGCGTTCCGAAGGTACCCTCATGCAGCTCTGCCATGATCTTTTCTGCTTTAGTCTTATCCACACAACGCAGTAAGATTGAATCATGGTTTCGCTTGTATAGAATGCCATTATTGAGGAAGAATTTTGACGCGAACCTTCTCAGAAACTTCTTGTCGTTGACAGATGCACCCTCGGGGTATTCTTGAGCTTCCAAGTACCTTTTCACTTCATGATACCAAGGTTTTTCAGTTACCTCTTCCGCCTCAAGATCACAGCAATATGCAGGTTCGTCCAGTTTCCAGATAATGATCCGGGGAGCCTCGTTGTCCCATTTGACTTTGAACATAGAAGACATCGTAGCTAACGCGTCCGCCAACTGATTCTCCTCTCTTGGGAAATGTTCAAAGGTTATTTCTTCGAAATGGGGGATCAATGTCAACACATACTCTTTGTAAGGAATAAGATTCGGGTGTTTCGTATCCCACTCGCCTTTGATCTGATTGATCACGAGAGCGGAATCTCCGAAGACACTCAGAAACTTGATCCTTAAGTCAATTGCAGCTTGAAGACCCATGATGCATGCCTCATACTCCGCCATGTTGTTGGTGCAGTTGAAACATAGTCGGGCAGTGAGTGGAGTATGGGTGCCTTTAGGGGAGATGATCACAGCGCCAATACCGTTACCCAAACCGTTTGAGGCTCCGTCAAAGTGCATAGACCATCGGGATCCTTCCTCAGGTCCTTCATCCGGTCCAGGTACTTCACAATCAGTCACTACCATGATATTCTCGTCTGGAAATTCAAAGTTCATCGACGGGTAGTCATCCACTGCCTGGTGTGCCAAATGGTCAGCCAATACAGTTCCCTTGATTGCTTTTTGAGTCGTGTACTGGATGTCGTATTCTGTCAAGATCATCTGCCATCTTGCTATTCTTCCAGACAAGGCAGGCTTTTCGAATATATACTTTATTGGATCCATTTTTGAAATCAACAGAGTAGTGTGAGTCAACATATACTGTCTCAGTCGGCGAGCAGCCCATACCAAAGCGCAGCAAGTTTTCTCGAGCAGTGAGTATCGGGTCTCACAGTCGGTAAACTTTTTGCTAAGGTAATAAATAGCGTGCTCTTTTCGGCCAGACTCGTCATGCTGCCCCAGCACACACCCTATTGAGCTGTCAAGTACTGTCAAGTATAAGATTAGAGGTCTCCCTTCAACCGGTGGCATAAGAATGGGTGGCTCTTGGAGATACTCTTTGATTTTTTCGAAAGCGGCCTGACATTCATCGTTCCAACGTACTACCTGATCTTTCTTCAGCAGCTTGAAGATTGGTTCACAAGTAGCAGTTAGATGTGAGATTAATCGGGCAATGTAGTTCAGCCGTCCTAGAAATCCTCTGACTTCTCTTTCTGTCTTGGGAGTTGGCATCTCTTGTATGGCTTTCACCTTGGCAGGGTCCACTTGAATACCTTTGTCGCTCACGACGAAACCTAGCAATTTTCCAGATCTCACCCCGAAGGTGCACTTGTTTGGGTTCAACCTCAGCTTGTACAACTTCAGACGGTCAAACAGCTTCTGTAGATGGTCAAGGTGTTCCTCCTCAGTTTGGGACCTTGCAATCATATCGTCGACGTATACTTCAATCTCATGGTGGATCATGTCATGAAATAAAGTAACCATGGCACGTTGGTAGGTTGCCCCAGCATTTTTCAACCCAAACGGCATGACCTTGTAGCAAAAGGTGCCCCACTGAGTAACAAAAGTGGTCTTCTCCATGTCTTCAGGAGCCATCTTGATCTGATTATAATCGGAGAAGCCATCCATGAAGGAGAATACCTTATGCTGAGCAGTGTTGTCAACCAGAACGTCGATGTGAGGCAGAGGGAAATCATCCTTGGGGCTTACCCTGTTCAAATCCTTGTAATCAACACACATTCTGACCTTACCATCTTTCTTCGGCACCGGGACCACGTTGGCAACCCATTGAGGGTAAGAAGTCACTGCTAGAAACCCGGCATCAAATTGTTTCATAACCTCAGCTTTGATTTTCTTAGACATCTCTGGACGCATACGGCGGACCTTCTGTTTAACCGAAGGGCAGTCTTCCTTGGTAGGCAGGTGATGAACCACAATGTCGGTATCCAACCCAGGCATGTCTTCGTAAGACCAGGCAAAGATTTCCACATAGTCATGCAACATCTGGATCAACCGTTGTTTCACACTAGACTCCAGATTGGCACCAATCTTGACTTCCTTTCTGTCTGTCTCAGTACCCAGATTTACCGTTTCCACTGGCTCTTCATGTGGCTGAATGGCCCTCTCTTCCTGGAGTAACAGCCTTGCAAGCTCACCAGGCACTTCGCAATCATCTTCACCTTCGTCTTCGGCTAAGTTGATCGGATTTTCGAAGTCATAACTGGCAGTAGCACAGTCGTTACCAGTGAGATCTAGAGTGGATTGGAACCTGTATAAGTGAGTGTGTGTAAATATAGCTGTTTTGCAATAAAGAAAGAAAGGGAGCGCAAGATTTGAAATAAGAAAAACGTCCAATGCTTTTATTCATGATATATGAAAGTGACAAATAATAAGCCCTCACAAATGACGCCACGGTGCCCCGGGTAAGACACTGGGCCATAAAGTTTCAAATTATTGTTCGTTACAAATTTAAAACAAAAGAGTTCATTACTGAGTGACAAAAGTAATAGGTGTGAAGTCTTTGGCAGTCCAGTTGCTTGGTCCACCGTTGGTCGCTGGGTAGATCCAGCTGTCGAATTCAGATTCCTCCACGTCGTCTTCATCCCTAATAGCATTTACTCCATGATTGGGCATGGGAGCTGTCACCACATTAGGCCTCTCGGGCGCCTCGAACTGAACCTCTTTAGCATCAATAAGGTCTTGAACCTTATTCCTCAGAGCCCAACAATCATCTGTAGAATGCCCCGGGCTGTCAGAGTGATAAGCACAGCGGGCGTTGGGATTATACTTCGGAGATGTGGTGTTCACTACCTTCGGAGCTTCCTTGACAGTTACCAGATTGGTTGACAGTAGTTGCGGCAAAATCTGAGACAGGGCCATACTAAGCCGAGTGTACTGCCTTTTGGGCCTCTCACCCCTTGGCTGGTTGTATTGCTGAGGAGCAGCAGCAGGCTTTGAAATTACCACTGCGTTGACATCTTGGCGGCGTTCCGGTTTACTCTGTCTTTTGGGACCATAAACAGCACTAGCTTCCTTCTTGAAGGGCTTCTTTTCAGTACTCGAGGAGGCACCTTTCTGTATCTTCCCCGATTTGATACCAGCTTCGATCCTCTCACCAGTCAGGATCAGGTCTGTAAACCCAGCTGAGGAATTACCAATCAGGTGGTTGAAGAATGGACCAGACAGGGTCCCCAAAAACATGTCCACGAGTTCACGGTCAGTCAACGGTGGCTGCACCCTGCCAGCCAGGTCTCTCCATTTCTGCGCGTACTCCTTAAAACCTTCACTCGTTCCCAGTGACATACCCTGGAGCTGGGTACGCGTGGGAGCGAGGTCGGAATTGTACTGATACTGCTTATAAAAAGCAGTAGCCAAGTCCTCCCAATTACGAATATTGGTCCCATCCAGCTGATAGAACCATTCGAGTTGAGTCCCTGAAAGACTCTCCTGGAAGAAATGGATCCATAGGTTCTTGTCTGCAGTGTAAGGTTGGATCTTCCTTACATAAGAACGGAGGTGCAGTTTAGGACAGGAAGCCCCGTCGTACTTCACAAAGGCAGGTGCCTTGAACTTGTGCGGGATCACCACCCCGGAAGATAAACCTAGATCTCCAAAATCCAACCCAGGCATGCGTTGAATCTCCATGGCATTTAACCGGTCCTCCAGCTGTTTGTACCTGTCCTCAGCAAGAGGGTACTGTTCATCATTGAAGTCTGTCTCGTTGTCGGAGACCACAGGACTAGGAACCTCTCTCCCTGGTGGGTTGTCTTTCTCTGCAGAGGAAGTAGCCTGATCAGCCTCATTCTGCAGTGTATTCTCGAGTCTGCGTCCAGTGTTGAACAGCACAGTCCTCTTCTTCTTCTTCTTCTTCTTCAGGAGCAAAGCCTTCAACTCCTGTTGTCCTTGAGCTAAGCTCATGACCAGCTCTTGAAACTGGGCGTTCTGGGCCTGGAGGGCCTTGATAGCTTGTTCAGTAGTTGGTTCAGGATTCATGATGATTGAGTGCTGAAATAAACAGCGAAGAAGATTAAGCAACCTGTAGAAAAAGAGTACCTGTTATGCACATGATGCATGATATGCTATTTATGCAATGCATTCAAGGGTTCGAAAGTTCAAATTCGTTGTAGACAAAAAGGGAACACACGTTATATTAAGAAATAATTTGTTCAGTACATCAGGGCCTCATGGGCAAAACATTACAAAATAATTAATCCCAAAAGACACTGCGCATCCTCTTTGGAGCGATGTAGGTGTTGAGAGTCTTTTCCTCGTGGAGTAGACGGGTGAGCTCCAAGACCTTCTTCTCACTGGCATGTAGACTGGTTTCAAGAGAATTCCGTTCTTCCTTGAGTTGGATCCAGCTCTTTTGCATTTCTTCCCAGGATGTTGGCATGTCAGGATGTTGGATGATGTAGGACACCTCTCCCTCTAAAACTGGCTCTTTGATCACGGGGAGAACATGAGGATATGGCATCACCAGCTTCTGGGAGCGGGCTCGTACCCACTTGAGATAAGGCTCCAGGGGGATGGAGTTCTTGTGCCCCAGTTTCTTACTATCTACCCTGTTGGGCATCCTCCAAGCTCTGATGAATCTCTGGCGGAGTCCTTGTGCATCGTTGTCGAAGTCAAAAACTATGTCAGGAATCAACATGTCATGAGGGCCATCCCTCCGAGCATATCCAAACTGTCTCAAAGCCAGACATGGGTTGTAAGTAATACCTCCTCTGATTCCAAGTAAAGGAACATTAGGAAACTCCCTGCAACGATCAATGATAGTGACATTCTCTCTGGACCGAGAACACCAATGTATATCAGCATGTGTAAGAGTCATCAATCGTTGTGACCATCTCAAACCCCGCTCGTTCTTCAAAACTGATTGTGGAAGGTGCGAAATAAACCACCTTGCCAGGAGAGGAGTGCAGCACATGAGAACACCTCTTTTCTCATGGTTCGAGTGTAACATGAGTGAAGGATGTCCCCAAGCAACGTAGGTATAGGATTCCTGGACATGAAGATCTTGACAGCATTGATATTTATAAGCTGATCTGGATTCGGGAACAATACCGACCCATAGACAAGGAGTGCCACAACTTCTTTAAAGGCTTGTAGGTCAAGGGAATTCCAACATTCTTGTGCTTTCTCAAACAGGAACTTTGCCAAGAATCCTTTGATGCCACTTCTAACTTCCCAATGTCCCTTGATGTTAGATGGTTGTAGGCGTAATGCTTTAGCAACCTCTTCAAGTTTTGGTTCCCTTTCCGTACCGTTGTAGGGTAGTTGACTGAGAATAGGAATCTTCAGAAGCTGAGAGAACTCTTCCAAAGTAGGCACCAATTGATAATCCGGGAAAGTAAAACAGTGGTGCAAAGGGTCAAAGAACTGGAAGAGAACTTTGATCATATCTTCTTCAATATTGGTGTTGGTCAAGCTGATGAGTCTGCCATGCCTTTCACTGAAGGAAGAGTTCTCGGGAATCCTGGATGTAAGCTCCTTAAGCTGAGGAGGGACCCTTACAAAGTTGATCTGAATTGTCTTTCTGCGGATAGTTTCCATGTCCTATAAAACAAGAACAAAGATGAAGATTCGAACCCTTGAAGTGGTTAGTGGATGCATATGATGTTGTATGATGCTATGATGTTATGATAAGAGCACACCACAAGTATCCACAAAAAGCAAACATGATAAGGCACCCAAGTCACAACAGACAGCCCTTAGAGTTTAGGCCAGCATGAGGTCTAGGTACTACCCTCTTGAAGTTGGTGGGCTCAAAACCTGTCCTATCAAAAGTAATTGGGTTCTAAGGAGCTCAATATCATTGGGTTGTTTCCTATGTTCATTGTTTTGATTTAGCCACTGAACTGGCGATCAAAATATCCCAAGGAAACAACCCTCAATGAGTGTAGTATCGAGTATCTACCAACTTCGGACTGCACCAAAGTCGGTCATCTCACTACCCCTAAAGAGGCCAGGATGGTCAAGTAAGGTTCCTAAGGTCAGTTGATGCTTCACGACACCATGCAGCGGCCCCGTACTCTCCTTGACTTGACTCAAGGGTTACCGGTACTCACCAAAGTGCCACATCAACGTAGCAAACTGCTTCAACCGTGTCGGTATACCCCGCACAGTTCCCTCACAGTTTGTTGCTACTTTCTAGAAGGTATCCCCCAGATCCAGGTTAGGATCTATGAAACTCCCAAAACAGGCCCACAATATTTAAAGCAGTCGAAGCAAGCAATTGAAAACACAAGAGTGGTCTAATCCTAAGGTACACCTCACTTTTATTTATCCCCAGCAGAGTCGCCAGTTCTGTGATCGGTGGAAATGAGAACTGACTGTTTTTTAAGCTGGTTCGCGAAATGTCGCGGTAAGCAAGAGTCGCCACCGTCTTTTATGTTCTCCAACATGGAAAGGACAAAAGCACAGCAAAATTCCTTCTTTGAGATGTCTCTCGGTTCGGGAGGTAGATTTATAGAAAGGGAAGGTGTTAGCACCCTTTCTATCCGTGGTTATCCACGGGCTCTTAGGTACTTGCTCTTATGTTTTCAAAATTGTTTGCTTTTCAAGTGTGAGTGGGTTTTGAAAAAGTTTCGTTTGAAAAATTTCTAGGTAACTCTTGTATCTGTCCTCAAGAGTGTATGAAAAATTTGTTTGAAAACTCTTTGAAAGTGTCAGTGTGAAAAGTTGTTTTGTTTGTTTTGAGAGAGCAAGTACCCACGAGAATCTACCTACTCTAAGGAATTAGGCTGTGTAAGAGTCCTTTAGACAGTGCTATCCCACCATTGAGAGGTAGGTAGCACCGTCGTTGGAGGTATTCGGGTCAATTCGATTAAGGGACATGTGTGGTCACCAAAGCAATGGTAGGACGCCTTAGCGGCAACCCTAATGTCCTAGATCCTTTTATCCGAGGCAACTGTTTCGAGGCAACTGGATTTTAGACAGGAGGGCGACCTCTAAGACACCCTATACTTGATGACCACGTTCGAGGCAACCAGTGAGGCGTACCCTAAGAGTGGTATGTGCATGTGTGTTGTTTCAATTTATGTTTATCTTGTACATGTCATTTGTGAGCTACGGATTGATTTTATTTGCCATACAAGTCTTTCATGCATTTTTTTAACAGTTAAGAGTGCGGAAAATAAAGTGTGGAAAAGGTAAATCTAACTATTACAAGGCGCGGGTCTATACATCGCCAAAAACAAAAACCCGTTTGGAAATAAAGTGCGAGAAAAATAAAGAAAACGATAAAAGATCCTAATTAACTATTACATTTCCTGAGCAGATACAAAATAATGAATTAAAAAATAAATATGCGCGAAAGAATGAATCGGGACGTCCTTAGGGTTTTGACCCTTTTGAGAAAGAATGAGATTGTCCTTTTTTGCAATTAAGTGAAATTAAACCTAATTTACTAATCAATTAATTAATTAAAAAAATGTTTTTGTGTTTTTTATGTTTTAATGAAATAAAATAAAAAAGAAATTAAAAATGTCAAAAGAAAAGCCTAAGTCTAAATTTGTTTTTATTTATTATAAAAGGATTAAAATTAAACCTAATTAAACTAAATTAATTTAAGTTAATGTTTATTTACAAAAATAATTACCTAAGTGAAATTAATAAAAATAAAAATATTTACATTTTTTAGTTTTTTCTGAATTTTTATTGTGAAAATGTTAATTAATTAGTTTTAGTGATAATAATAATAATTATAAGAAAAAGGTTAATAAATAAAATGGAAAATATAAAATAAAAGAAAAAAAGATGAACCAAAGGGGGGTTCTGGGCCCAGAGTGGGGGTGAATTCTGGAATTGTGAGGCCCATTATCTCAAGCCTTGTTGACTTTTTGCAATTGGCTGCGTGTGCTTTGACCAAGGTGTATGGTGGTCATCATCTTTGGCCACAGGATCCACACTTGAGGCCACATGGCGCTTTGTGAACTGGAGGTGTATGGTGAGATGCTTTGGGGAATCTGCATGGGAACACATTAAACAAAATAATATCAAGAATTTGGGGGACCTGGGATTCGAACCCAGGTCCCAAGGGATTATTCTTGCACGCCTTGGCCATCTGAGCTGTATGTTCCAATTGTTACTAAAACCAAACATAATTATTATATTAAAAAATCAAAACATATGCCTGGAAAAAAATATAATGCGCGATTTTTGAAAAGGGCCAATCATGCTGCAGCACGTCATCATCTTCTTCAATGAAAATTCCTGGTTATTTACCTGCGGATTTTTATCCGCAGGTAGTTTCGTAGGCTATGCTTAGAATCGTCCCTAGGCTTCAGAAACTCCATCTAAGCCCATGGTTGTGATCGTCCATGTCTCCTGATCACATCTATGCTTATGGTTTGTTCCAATTTCACCTGTAGACAAAATGCCTAAAAAACACACAAACAAACCCTAGGTACGGGTATCATTATACAATTCCTAAAAATGAAATTGAATATTATGGTTACGTCAGAAATCAAACAAGGAACATAACTATGCCAATATTTTTGAGGAAAAATGCAAGAATGGAGAACTGAGGTATCGTGTTCAGGGGCCTGTTCGTGAATACTTACAGTGCTGTGTAGGAGGTCTTAGGGCTTGGCAAGGGTCGCGTTGGCTTCAGGGGATGGCAAGGAGGGATGTCACGTTCTCCTTTTTGCCTGAAAGTGCTTGCAACACAGTTTTCGATCTCACACTTTTTTCCAATTTTTTGCTTTTGCTCTGGCCGTTTTGTGCAATCTCTAGGTCTTGAATGTTGTTGCTAATGCTTGCATATGTAGGTATGAATGAGAATTAGGTCAGCAGCTGAGCCTTAACCTTGTGCAATTAAGTTTGGAGATTTTGTTTTAACACCATTGAAGAACATTCCATACTTGGAGCAAAACTTGGATTTTATGCTCAAAATGGCTTGGCACGAATTTGTGAGTTGGCATATGACATATGAAAGTTGTTCAAATCAAAAAGATGCCCTTCCATTAATTTTTAGATTTTATTTGAATTTTTATGGATTTAAAATGAATTAAATCAATAAAAATTAAATAAAATGGAAAAATAAATGTTTGATCTTGAAATTAATCATGGGACACGTGTATGGCATGAAAAGGCTGAATCAAGTGGAAGAAAGTGGGCCCTTTTGTCAAAAATTGAAGTTTTAAGGATAGTTGACTTTTGCCATTTCACAAAAATTTCCCAACTTCTCCAATGCATATCTTGCTCAATTTTGATCATATGAACATGTTCTTGGACATTTTGGAAAGGTCTTGAAGTCCTATAACCAATGCCTTTGGTCCCATGTCATTTGGATTTACCAATCTCAAGTTATGGTCTTTGACTTAAAATGCCTTTTTGTTGACTTTTGAAAATGACCTATAATGTAGAAATTGATAACTTTTTGTGAGAGCATTTCTTGGACTTGGAATGTGAATATGAGTTGTAGGAAATGTCATCCCATTCAAAATGAGCATTGGATGGGATTTTTCTGATGAACCATGAAAAAGTTATGCCTTGGTCAAGTTACAGTTGACTTTTCAACTGTCCCAAAATAGAAACTTTTGCATCTTTGATGATTTTTGAGCCATTCTTGTGGAATCATGATCAAGACTTGATCAAATGATGATTGTGGCTTCAAAATAAGATGTTGACCAAAAAATTTGACTTTTGACTGTAAAATGACCATTTTACCCCTACAGTTGACTGTGAACCAAATAGGGTTTTTGACTGTGCAATTTGACCCTGTGAGTCTTGAGACTTGGCATGTAGATTCTTAACAATGTATATAAGCATATGGGACTTGATTGGACCACTGAAAACCTCAACTTCCTTGCAAGAACCAAAACCCTAATTTTGACTGCCTTATGAGGCAATTGGACTGTGCAACCCTTGAGGAATCTTGAAGCATTTGAAGATTGATCTTGACAAATCTTGAAGAATATGGGAGGGAAAATTTTGGGGTACAACAATAAGTTTGAGCGTGATATTTCAATAGTTGTACATAAATTCTTATCAGATCTTCTTAGAGAAATTTTGTTCGCCAACTTCTATGCTTCTTTCTCATAACTTCTCTGCATATTTTATTAAATTATTAGAGAGCATATTTGTTCTTTGTGTATATATCATGTGTGATCGGTGGGAATAAAACTGACTGTTTTTGGAATTCTGGTTCACGTTTGCGTTTGTTTTTGCAAAATGTCGCGGTAAGCAAGAGTCGCCACCGTCTTTTATTTTATCCAACAAGGAAAGAACAAAAGCACAGAAAAATTCCTTTTTGAGATGTTTCTCGGGTTCAGAAGGTAGGTTATAGAAAGGGAAGGTGTTAGCACCCTTTCTATCCGTGGTTATCCATGGGCTCTTAGGTACTTGCTCTTTATGTTTTCAAAAGTTTGCTTTTTCTTTGTGTTTGTGGGTTTGAAAAGAGTTTTTGTTTTGAAGAGAGTGTAAGTGCGAAAAGTTTTGTTTTGTTTGAAAAGGAGCAAGTACTTAAGAACCACCTACCTACTCAAAAAGGAATTAAGCTGTACAAATGTCTTTTAGACAACACTATCCCACTATTGAGGAGAAGGTAGCATCGTCGTTGGAGTTTTTGGGTCAATTCGATTAAGGGACGTGTGGTCACTAAAGCAATGTTAGGATGCCTTAGCGGTAACCCTAATGTCTTAGATCATTTTATCCGAGGCAACCGTTTCGAGGCAACTTATGACCTTTGGAAAAGATGGCGATCTCTAAAACTTCCTATACTTAATGACCACGTTCGAGGCAACCAAGTGAGGTGTACCCTAAGAGTGCGCATGTGCGAGTGTATTGTTTTTCAGTTATTTATCTTTGTACATGTTAATGGTGAGCTACTGTTGATTTTAAATTAAAAATTGATCTTGTCATGCATTGCCTATTATTCAAACATCTAACAGTTAATATTGTGCGGGATTTAAATTTCGGAAAATAAATCTAAGCTATTACAAGGCGTCGGGTATTTACATCGCCAAAGACAAACCCTTAAAAATTAAATTGCGAAAAGTAAATAAAAGCGATAAATAAATAAAGTCCTAAGTTAAAAACTATTACATTCTCGAAGCAGTTACAATATTGAAATATGGATCAAAAATAATACGCGCGCGAGAAAATTAAATCAGTGTCTTAGGGTTTTGACCCTTTTTATTAAATAAAGCATATTTTTTTGTTATTTTTTGAATTAAAAATTAGTCTAAATTAATAATTGAATTAATTAATTAAATGAAAATATTTTTGGGTTTTTATTTTAATTAAGGAAATAAAATAAGAATGGTCAAAAATATTAAAACCTTAATTCTATATTAATTTTAATTTATTGCAAAAAGATATTAATGTTAAACCTATTTAAACTAAATTAATTAATTAATGTTTATTTACAAAAATAAATAATGAAATTAATGGATTTTATAAAAAATTATTTTTGTGGTTTCTTATTTTTTATAAAAAATGATTTAATTAGTTAATTTAAATAATAATAATAATTAGTAAATAAATAACAAAATAAATAAAAGAAATAGATAACCAAAGGGGTGTTGGGCCCAAGAGGACGTGTGATTGCAATTTCAGAGGCCCAATTGTGAGCAGCCTTGTTGACCCTTTCACTCCAGTGTGCGCCTTTGACTTGAGAATATGGTGAAGACCCCATTCTGGCCATTGGATCTAGTCTACAGGCCATCTGGACGAGATCTGGATGAAGGCATATGATGCACTGCAAAGCCTGAAACGCATGCAATTGCCTGGAGAAAAACAAGACAAATAATATTGGGGGACCTGGGATTCGAACCCAGGTCCCAAAGCTCATTGACACGCTCCCTTGGCCAACTCATCCACGCTGCTTAGTTGTTAGTGGAATGGAAAACAAATATTATAAGACAAACAATTAATTATGCCAGGCAGAAACATAAAAATGCGCAATTTGTTTGAATGAACCAATGACGCTAAGACACGTCTTTGTCTTCTTCAACGAAGACTGGTTCGTTTACCTGCAGATTTTATTCCGCGACTAAATCCATGGCATCATCCTACCATGTGCTACAGGCCATATAAATGCCAATGGAGACCATCACTGCATTCGTCTCTCTCCCCTGATCATTCCTATACCCATCATTAGCCTCAATTTATCCTGCATCAAAAACGCCTAAAAAACAAGAACAAGAACCCTAGGTTCGGGCATCATGATATAGGTCCTAAAAATACAATTGAATAATACCAAAACGTTCCAAATCAAACAACAAACACAAATATGCCAAGATTTTAAAGAAAAGATGCAAGAATTGGAGATTTGGATTCCATGTTCAGAGCTTGGTTCTTGATGACTTACAGCGAGTTCTAGGCAATGAAAAGGCTTGATTTTGATTGGTATCGCTTTAGGGGATTGCCAGCAAGGGATTAGTGTTCAGCTTTTTGTTTGAATCGAGCTCTAATGTTGTTTTTGATCTCACACTTTTTCACACTTTTTTCAAACTTGGTATGGCCGTTTCTGCAATGCTTTGTGCGTCCTCTTGCTTTTTGTGGCTTGTGTGAGTGTTATAGAATGAATTTAGGTCAACACTTGGGCCATAATCCATGTGCATTCAAAGTTTTGAGATTTGATATGATCATCATTATCAAGTTTCCAAATATAGGCCAAATCTGATTTTTTATGCATGAAAAGTCATGATACGAGTTTGATTTGATGAATCATGATAATTGAAAGTTGTACCAATCACAAAGATATTATTTCATCAATTTTTAGATTTTATTTGATTTAAAATTGATTAAAAATGAATTAAATCAATAAAAATTAAATAAAATAGAAAAATAAATGAATGGCCATGAAATCAAGTATGGGACACGTGTGTGGCATGACAAGACCATATCAAGTGGAAAAAAGTGGGCCCTTTTGTCAAAAATTGGAGTTTTGAGGATAGTTGACTTTTGGCAATTTTGGAAAAATGCCCAACTTCAACAATGCATAACTTCTTCAACTTTGAACTATTGGAAGTGTTTTTGGACTTTTTAGAAACCTTGAGATGTCCTCTAATCAACCCTTTTGGTCTCATCTTATTTGGATGTTCCATGCTCAGGTTATAAGTTTTGGCAAAAAAGGTGTTTTTGTTGACTTTCAAAAATGACCTATAATGTCCAAATTTGTAACTTTTTGTGAGAGCATTTCTTGATCTTGGGGTGTGAATATGTATTGTAGTAAATTGCATCCTATTCAAAATGAGATTTGGATGGGTCATTTCTCATAAAGTATGAGAAAGTTATGCTTGGTCAAAGTTGAGTTGACTTTTCCTACAAAACCTTAATTTAGCAACTTTTAAATCTTGATGAATCTTGAGTAATCCTTGATGAATCATGATCAACCCTTGATAAAATGATGAATTATCCTTAAAAATTAGAATGTTGACAAAAAATCTTGAGGTTTGACTGTATTTGGGTCACAGTTGACTTTTGCCCTAGCATAGTCGATTTTTGGGTCTCTTGAGCAATTGACTGACCAAACTTCCTCTGCAAGGCTTGAAATTTGACATGGATGGACCTAAGAACATATTAAGACATTGGGAAGCACTTTAGGTAATTTGGATATCAGGACCTTAATGCAACACCAAACCCTAATTTTGACTTGACTGCCTTAGGAGGTGATTTGACTGTCCAACCCTTGAGCCAACTTGAGCAACTTGAAGATTATTCTTGACATGTCTTGAGAAATATGGGAGGGAAAATTTTGGGGTACAACAGTTTCCCCTGTTCAATTTTCTTAAACCTGAGGATATAGATTGGCTTTCGAGCCTTTCGTGATCCGAAGGTGGAAGATAATTGAACACTAGAGTGCCCAGAAATTTGCACTCGCATGGTGTAGTATCAGCATTATAATGTCGGGAATGGGCTTACAGATGCCATTTGGAGATTGTTGGTATGAGGATGGGCTTACAGATGCCATCTGCAGGAGTTTCGATCGCATAAGAGATTCCTTAGCGAGAACTTGCATACCTGTTGTTGTAAAAGATTCCGCTGGGGAAGTCTAACCTTTGTTGAGATTTAGGAACTTGCTTGTACTTCAACTGAGAGAATGTTTCAGCTGAGTTTTAAGAACCTGTTCATAATTCAATTGGGGGGAAACATCTTCATCAAGATCTAGGAATTGTCTCGTGCTCAACGTAGTATATCGTCGAGGTTATAGAACTTGTCCACACTATGACGGAGGAAAACATCAAGATCTAGGAACTGACTCGTATTCAACATAGTATACCGTCGAGGTTATAGTACTCGTCCATACTAAGACATAGGGAAACATCTTCATCAAGATCTAGGAACTATCTCGTGCTCAACGTAGTATACCGCTGAGGTTATAGAACTTGTCCACAATATGACGGAGAAAAACATCAAGATCTAGGAACTGACTCGTGCTCAATGGAGTATACCGTTGAGGTTATAGTACTCGTCCACACTATGACGTAGGGAAACATCAAGATCTAGGAACTGAATCATGCTCAATGGATTATACCGTTGATGTTATAGTACTCGTCCACACTATGACGTAGGGAAACATCTTCATCAAGATCTAGGAACTGTCTCGTGCTCAATGGAGTATACCGTTGAGGTTATAGAACTTGTCCACACTATGACGTAGGGAAACATCAAGATCTAGGAACTGACTTGTGCTCAATGGAGTATACCGTTGAGGTTATATTACTAGTCCACACTATGACGTAGGGAAACATCTTCATCAAGATCTAGGAACTGTCTTGTGCTCAATGGAGTATACTGTTGAGGTTATAGAACTTGTCCACACTATGACGGAGGAAAACATCAAGATCTAGGAACTGACTCGTGCTCAATGGAGTATACCGTTGAGGTTATAGTACTCGTCCACACTATGACGGAGGGAAACATCTTCATCAAGATCTAGGAACTGTCTCGTGCTCAATGGAATATACCGTTGAGATTATAGAACTTGTCCACACTATGACGGAGGAAAACATCAAGATCTAGGAACTGACTCATGCTCAATGGAGTATACCGTTGAGGTTATAGTACTCGTCCACACTATGACGTAGGGAAACTGTCGAGATTGAGAACCTTATCTGAAATTCAACTGAGGATAATTCAATTGAGATTTAAGAACCGGTCAGGTCTTCGACGTAGTTGAGAACTTTAACTGTATCTTTCCTGAAAGGTAAAGGTCATTCATATGCAATGCATGATATGGATCAGGCAATGATGTTCTCAAAATAAATGAGATTGTATTCGTATGATGCGTATATGCATGTATCATGATGTATGGGGATATAATGTTTTAGCTGGGGAAAATAAATCCCGGAGCTGCTGGAGAATAGAGTTGAGTTCTTTGTTTCTGCTGGGGATGATGAACGAAGATGATAAACCTGTAGGAGAGAAAAACTTTGTTGGGGGAATAAACTGATGAAGAGATTACTCCGAGGGGAATTACTCTGTGGGGAAGAGACGTTCTGCTGAAGATTTTAACGATAACTCCACTGGGGATTCTGTTGATAAGCTCTGTTGGGGATTTTAATGATGAACTCCGCTGGGGATAGAAAGAACTTTGTTGGGGATGATCTTTAAGTCACAACTCGCTGAGGATAACCCAGTTAGACTCTTGTGAGGATAACCTTTTGAATTTGGCTGGGGAGATTTATTTGTGCTCTGCAGGGGATAAGCTTCCAGAATCTACTGGGTAAGATGATTCAACTCTGGCGGGGAAGCCTTTTTTAGACTGCGCTGGGGAAATGACTCCACTGGGGTATCTTGTATTCTGTCGGAGAACATTCTTATATTCTGTTGAGGAATATTAAGACTGACGGGGATGTTCTTATACTTGCTGGGGAATATCTTTATACTCCACTGGGGAATATTAAGACCTTCTGGGGATACCCAGCCTTTTTGGGGCTGATGGTAGATTAACTCTTCTTGGGGAGAGTATTACTGATTTGTACATAGCTGTAAGTCTCAGCTGGGAAATCTACCCTTACTATTTTACTCTGCGGGGAGTGACGATATCTTGGTCATATTCTTCAGTTGAACCTACCTTGGTACCTTGGTGGATAGAGCAACTACACTGCTCGGACAATTCTTATTGCCCCTGTTTCTGATATTACCAGTAATTTGTCCTTTGTTTCGCATG
Source organism: Vicia faba (assembly GCA_948472305.1). Taxonomy (NCBI): domain Eukaryota; kingdom Viridiplantae; phylum Streptophyta; class Magnoliopsida; order Fabales; family Fabaceae; genus Vicia; species Vicia faba. The sequence goes on from OX451735.1 coordinate 695,048,404, forward strand.
TAAATATTTATGAGCAATAATTAATGTCAAATGCATATATCAAAAATGAACATTGGACGTACTTTGCAAAACAAAACAGATAAAGGAAAAACAGTTTGAAATTTGTCTGAAAATGAATTTGTATTGATTTTGATGTTTTGGCCTGAAAATAGGCATTTTTGTACAAGAGGCTGACGTCCTAGCAAGAGAACGCCGCCGAACAAATAGAATCTATACAATTTGTGAAAAGAAAACAAAAGAGCTATGTGAATAATCCCACTGGGTTCCAACTCTGCTATTGCCTTTATATCTTCAAGCATCTCATCACTTTGCTGCTTAGTTGAAGATGAATCTGTTTGATTGGTGTCGTCTGAGCTTGATAGTTGATACCGAAGTCTGGGTGCGAGGTGATCCAATGAGACATAGTGTTACGCTTTGATCCCCAACTTTTGCCTGGACCGCCCTTTCGGGTTTTCAGTCCACCGGGATACCCATTTTTGCCCAAGCCGCCTTTTCAGGTTTTCGACTTGCCGGGTGTACAGATTTTTTTCTTTTCATCCCTTATTTTTGCCCGAACCCTTTTGGTTCGCCGGGAAGCCCTTATTTTTGCCTAGGCCAGTCAACCTAGCGGGTCTTTGATTATGCGTAGTATCTTTTTACTATGTCTGCATTGACAGGGTGAGGAAGGTCGTCACCATCCATGGTGGTTAGAATCATCGCTCCTCCTGAGAAAATGTTCTTAACCACAAATGGACCTTCATAAGTAGGGGTCCATTTTCCCCTGGGATCACCTTGAGGTAGGATAATGCGCTTGATTACCAGGTCCCCAACTTGATACTCTTATCGTCTGACTTTCTTGTTAAATGCCTTGATCATCCGTTTTTGGTACGTCTGACCATGACAAACAGCATTAAGTCTTTTTTCGTCGATTAGATTCAGTTGATCAAGTCGGGTCTAGATCCAGTCATCTTCACTCAAACCTGCATCCTTCATGATTCTAAGAGAGGGTATATGAACTTCAATAGGCAAGACTGCCTCCATGCCATAAATCAAGGAATAAGGTGTGGCCCCTGTTGACGTCCGTGCTGAGGTACGGTACCCACGAAGAGCAAATGGTAACATCTCGTGCCAATCTTTGTAGGTCACTGTCATCTTCTGCACAATCTTCTTAATGTTCTTATTTTCCGCTTCGACATCCCCATTCATCTTCGGCCGGTAGGGAGAAGAGTTGTGGTGTTGTATCTTGAATTGCTCGCAGAGCTCAGTGATGATCTTGTTGTTGAGATTGGTACCATTGTCCGTAATGATCCTCTCTGGTACACTGTATCGACAGATCAGATTGTGCCGAATGAACCGTGCCACGACGTTCTTGGTTACGGTAGCAAAGGAAGCTGCTTCAACCCACTTTGTAAAGTAATCAATCGCTACCAGGATGAAACGATGTCCGTTGGATGCCGCAGGTATGATCTCGCCGATCATATCAATGCCCCACATTGCAAAAGGCCAAGGTGCCGTCAAGATGTTCAGAGGAACTGGAGGTACGTGCACCTTATCAGCATAGACTTGGCACTTGTGACATGTCCGAGAATGCTGATAACAGTCGGCTTCCATTGTGGACCAATAATATCCTTCCTGAAGGATTTTCTTTGCCATGGTATGTCCACTGGAATGAGTCCCGAAAGTACCTTCATGAAGCTCTGCCATGATCCTTTTTGCTTCAATCTTATCCACACAACGCAGTAAGGTTGAATCATGGTTACGCTTGTACAGAATGCCATTGCTGATGAAGAATTTCATCGCGAACCTCCTCAGAAACCTCTTATCATTAACAGATGCACCCTCGGGATACTCCTGAGCTTCAAGATACCTCTTCACCTCATGATACCAGGGATTTTCTGTTACTTCTTCAGTCTCAAGATCACAGTAATGTGCAAGTTCGTCCAATCTTTCAATAATGATTCGGGGAGCCTCGTTGTCCCAATTGACTTTGAACATAGAAGACATCGTAGCTAGCGTGTCCGCTAACTGATTCTCCTCTCTAGGGAAGGGCTCAAAGGTTATTTCCTCTAAATGGGGAAGCAACGTCAATACATACTCCTTGTAAGGAATAAGATTTGGGTGTTTCGTATCCCACTCGCATTTGATCTGACTGATCACGAGAGTGGAATCTCCGAAGACACTTAGAAACTTAATCCTTAGGTCAATTGCACCTCGAAGACCCATAATGCATGCTTCATACTCCGCCATATTGTCAGTGCAGTTGAAACATAGTCGGGCGGTGAACGGAGTATGGGAGCCTTTAGGAGATATGATCACGGCGCCAATGCCATTACCCAAAGTGTTCTAAGCTCCATCAAAATACATAGACCATCGGGATCCTTCCTCAGGTCCTTCATCCGGTCCAGGTGTCTCACAATCAGTCACTACCATGATATTCTCGTCCGGAAATTCAAAGTTCATAGACTGGTAATCATCCACTGCCTGATGTGCCAAATGGTCTGCCAATACACTTCCCTTGATTGCTTTTTGAGTTGTGTACTGGATGTCATACTCAGTCAAAATCATCTGCCATCTTGCTATTCTTTCGGACAAGGCGGGCTTTTCGAAGATATACTTGATTAGATCCATCTTTAAAATCAATAGAGTAGTGTGAGTCAGCATATACTGTCTCAGCCGGAGAGTAGCCCATGCTAAAGCGCAGCAAGTTTTCTCAAGCAGTGAGTATCGGGTCTCACAGTCGGTAAACTTTTTGCTAAGGTAGTAAGTAGCATGCTCTTTTCGGCCAGACTCGTCATGCTGCCCCAGCACACACCCCATTGAGTTGTCAAGTATTGTCAAGTATAAGATCAGAGGTCTCCCTTCAACTGGTGGCATTAGGATGGGTGGCTCCTGGAGATACTCTTTGATTCTTTCGAAAGCGGCCTGACATTCATCGTTCCAACGTACTACCTGATCTTTCTTCAGCAGCTCGAAGATTGGTTCACAAGTAGCAGTTAGATGTGAGATGAATCGGGCAATGTAGTTCAGTCGTCCCAGGAAGCCTCTGACCTCTTTCTCTGTCTTGGGAGCTGGCATCTCTTGTATGGCTTTCACCTTGGCAGGGTCCACTTGAATACCTTTGTCGCTTACAACGAAACCTAGTAGTTTTCCAGACCTCACCCCGAAGGTGCACTTGTTCGGATTTAACCTCAACTTGTACAACTTCAACCTGTCAAACAGCTTCTGTAGATGGTCAAGGTGTTCCTCCTCAGTCTGGGACCTTGCAATCATGTCGTCGACGTAAACTTTAATCTCATGGTGGATCATGTCATGAAACAAAGCAACCATGGCACGCTGATATGTTGCCCCAGCATTTTTCAACCCAAAAGGCATGACCTTGTAGCAAAAGGTACCCCACTGAGTAACAAAAGTGGTCTTCTCCATATCCTCGGGAGCCATCTTAATTTGATTATATCCGGAGAAACCATCCATAAAGGAGAAGACCTTGTGCTGAGCAGTATTGTCAACCAGAACGTCGATGTGAGGTAGAGGGAAGTCATCCTTAGGGCTGGCCCTGTTCAAATCCCTGTAGTCAACACACATTTGAACCTTACCATCCTTGTGATCGGTGGAAATAGAACTGACTATTTAAAGCTGGTTTCGCGAAATGTCGCGGAAAGCAAGAGTCGCCACCGTCTTTTATTTTCTCCAACATGGAAAGGACAAAAGCACAGCAAAATTCCTTATGAGAATGTTTCTCGGTTCGGGAGGTAGATTTATAGAAAGGGAAGGTGTTAGCACCCTTTCTATCCGTGGTTATCCATGGGCTCTTAGGTACTTGCTCTTATGTTTTCAAAAATTTGTTTGCTTTTCAAGTGTGTGTGGGTTTTGAAAAAAGTTTCATTGAAAGATTTCTGAATGACTCTTGTATCTGTCCTCAAGAGTGTTTGAAAAATTTATTTTGAAAGCTTTTGAAAGTGTCAGTGTGAAAAGATTTTTGTTTTGTTTTTTTGGAGAGCAAGTACCCATGAGTCATCTACCTACCCTAAGGAATTAGGTTGTGTAAAAGTCCTTAAAGTAGTGCCATCCCACCATTGAGAGGTAGGTAGCACCACCGTGGGAGGTGTTCGGGTCAATTCGATTATAGGGACAGTGTGGTCACCGAAGCAATAGTAGGACACCTTAGAAGTAACCCTAATGTCCTAGATCCTTTTTTTAATCTGAGGCAACCGTTCCGAGGCAACTGTTTCGAGGCAACTGGATCTTAGATATAAGAGCGACCGCTAAAACGTCCTATACTTGACGACCACGTTTCGAAGGCAACGAGTGAGGCGTACCCTAGAAGTGGTGTGTACATTGTGTGTTGTTTCATGTTAACATTTATCTTTGATCAGGGCATTGTAAGCTACGCGTTGTTTTTTTTAATTACCATACATTCTTTCATGCAAGTTTAGCAGTTATGAGTGCGGAAAATTAAATACAGAAAGATAAAAGCTACGCTATTACAAGGCGCGGGTCTATACATCGCCAAAATACAAAGACCCGTTTTTGATAAAAAATGCGGAAAGTAAAAGAAGCAATCCTAATCACTATTACATCCTTGAACAGTTACATAATAATCTATAAGAAAAATAATGCACGAAAAGAATTAAATTCAGGACGTCCGGGGGTGTTGGTCCCTTTTGGGAAATTGAACTAAATTAAGACCTAATTATTTAATTAAAGAAAAGAAAGTGTTTTTTATATGTTTTTTGGATTTATTATGAAAATAAAGAAAAAAAGGAATTAAAATTAAAGTTAGTGAAACCCTAGTTCTAAATTATTTTAATTATTAATAAAACGTCAAAGTTGACCTAATTTAGACTAATTAATTAATTTACACGTTTATGTACAAAAATAATAATAATAATCAATAATGATGAAAATAATTAATTAAGAAAAAGATACCAAAACCTAATTCTATGTAACTTTTATTTATTAAGAAAAAAAGATTGAATTTTAAACCTAAATTAACCTAGATTAGTTATTAGAATTTATTTACAAAAATAGGTTAATGGCAAATTTAATAAATAATTAAATATATTTTGTATTTTGATTTTCTGTTTTTATTATGAAAAAAATTATTTTATGGTGAATTAATAAAACAATTAAAACAAATAAAAGGAACAAGAAAGAAAAGAAAATTAAATTAAAAAGTATGCAAACCAAGGGGGGTGTCAGGCCCAAAGTGGAGGTGTGATTTGAGGAATTCTGGCCCATTAGACAAAGGCCTCGTTGACTTTCAAGAATCATGCACATGCTGTCTGACTGGGGTACATCATGGAATTCACCTTCTGGCCATCAGATTGCTCATCAAAGCCACTTGGCAAGCCAGCGCGTGAGGACGTGTGGTGGACCATTGAGTCATTGCTGCATTGGAATGGATTAAGAAAAATAACAACAATTATATGGGGGACCTGGGAATCGAACCCAGGTCCCTATACCTGCCAGCCACGTTCCCAACCAACTGAGCTACCAAGCGCATTTGTTAAATATATATACAACAAATATAATATATGGAACATGCCAATTATGCTGAAACATTAAAAAAACGCGCTAAGATTTGAATGCTCCAATCACATCATGCCACGCTATCTCCTTCTTCGTTTGTACCTGCAACATGAAACAAGTAGCGGGGGTTTTAAACCCCCACTAAGTGAAAGTCCTAAAAAATAGCGAATAGCCCTATGGATAATATAAATTGAGCGCGAGGTTGCCATTTAACTCGTATTGAGCTCCTGAATTCAACTGCATAGGTCTCAAGGTTTAATTTTTCCTCAACAAGAAAGCCCTAATTGAAAGCTTCAGAAACCCTAAATGTCGTTCATGGTAACTGACGTTTCAAGGCATATTAATGGAATTGAATCATACCAAAAGCTTTGCCTGAATGCTGTGAACACAAAATAATCAACCAAATGTATTAAAAATGCATGAATCGTGATGTGCAAATCTGGAAAATAAAGCAAACCGTGTGACTTCGTGGGGATGACTCTGATAGTGTTAAACCTCGTTCTTGATTGTAATGGCTCCCTGGCAATGTCAGCAAGGTATTGGAAACGTTTTTAGGCCTTGAATTGCACTGTAAATAGGATTTCAGTTTTCAAGTTTTTGTTGAAATTTTGCAAACTGATTATGGAGTTTCAGCAGCTTTCACGTGTCTTCTTGAGTAGGGTTTCTCTTGCATATGTATGTGATCAGAATTAGGTCAAAACCTTGGCCCAAAAGTCCATGAATTATGACTTGAATATTTGATTTTCTAATCATATCTTTTTCAATCTTTTCTTTCATGAAACCTTGCCAATCATGGAAGATCTTGTCCCCTTGAGTGATGCACGAAATCTTTAGCATGTGGGGAGTGTATTTGCTTCATAAAAAGATTTGACAACCAAGCTTTGATATTTTTCTACAATTAAAACCAATTAAATGAATTAATAATAAAAAAATTCAATTAATTAATTAAAAATAAGAAAATAAATCATTTTGAGTTCAATGGGTCGTGCATAGGCCTTGGGTAATGATTCAAGAAAGAATTTGAGGCCCATTAGCAAAATTGAAGTGTTTTAGGCAAAGTTGACTTTTGAAAGTTCCCAAAAATATCCCAACTTCTCCAATGCATATCTTGCTCAATTTTGAAGCTATGAACATGTTCTTGGACATTTTGGAAAGGTCTGGAAGTCCTCTAACCAATGCCTTTGGTCCCATGTAATTTTGATTTACCAATCTCAAGTTATGGTCTTTGACTTAAAGTGCCTTTTTGTTGACTTTTGAAAATGACCTATAATGTTGAAATTGATAACTTTTTGTGAGAGCATTTCTTGGACTTGGAGTGTGAAGATGAGTTGTAGGAAATGTCATCCCATTCAAGATGAGCATTGGATGGGATTTTTCTGATAAAACATGAAAGAGTTATGCCTTGGTCAATTTGCAGTTGACTTTTCAACTGTCCAAAAATAGAAACTTTTGCATCTTGAGACTTTTTGAGCCATGCTTGAGGAATCATGATCAAGACTTGATCAAATGATGATTGTGGCTTCAAAATAAGATGTTGACCAAAAATTTTGACTTTTGACTGCCAAATGACCATTTTGCCCCTACAGTTGATTATGAGGCAATTAGGGCTTTTGACTGTGCAATTTGACCTTGTGAGCCTTGAAACTTGACATGTAGGTGCTTGACAATGTATATGAGCATATGGAACTTGATTGAGCCCTTGAAAACCTCAACTTCCTTGCAAGAACCAAAAACCCTAATTTTGACTGGCTTATGAGGGTGCTTGACTGTGTAGCCCTTGAGTAGACTTTGAACCATTTGAGGTGATGCTTGTAAAAACTTTGAAGAATATGGGAGGGCAAATTTTGGGGTACAACAGTTGCCCCTGTTCAATCTTCTTATACCTGAGGAAGTAGATTGGCTTGCGTGCCTTTCGTGATCCGAAGGTGGAAGATGATTGAACACTAGAGGGCCCAGAAATTTGCACTCGCATAGTAGAATGTCAGCAGTGTGATGGCGGGAATGGGCTTACAGATGCCATTTGGAAAGATGGTGGATAGGAGGGTGGGCTTATAGATGCCATCTGGAGATGTGACAGAACCTTGTCGAGAATGGGCTTATAGATGCCATTTGGAAATGTAATGGATAGTTGTGGAGATGGGCTTATAGATGCCATCGGGAGATGTAACAGAATCTTGTCGAGAATGGGCTTATAGATGCCATTTGGAGACTGTCGGTATGTGGATGGGCTTATAGATGCCATCTAGGTGTCGATCGCGTAAGAGATTCCTTAGCGAGAACTTGTGTACCTGAGAAAGAAAGATAATTACCTGGCCTGTTACAGGGGTTGATCTTCAAACTCTTCATGCAGACATGCCCTGGCTGGATACAGGTATCGAATCTACAATTGGTTGTCAATAGATATGCCCTGGCTGGATACAGGAATCGAATCTGGAATTGGTCGTCAACAGATATGCCCTGGCTGGATACAGGAGTCGAATCTTCAAACTCTTCAGACGTGCCCTGGCTGGATACAGGAATCGAATCTGGAATTAGTCGTCAACAGATACACCCTGGCAAGATACAGGAATCGGATCTTCAAACTCTTCAGACGTGCCCTGGCTGGATACAGGAATCGAATCTTTAAACTCTTCAGACGTGCCCTGGCTGGATACAGGAATCGAGTCCGGAAATAGTCGTCAACAGATATGCCCTGGCTGGATACAGGAATCGAATCTTCAAACTCTTCAGACGTGCCCTGGCTGGATACAGGAATCGAGTCCGGAAATAGTCGTCAACAGATATGCCCTGGCTGGATACAGGAATCGAATCTTCAAACTCTTCAGACGTGCCCTGGCTGGATACAGGAATCGAGTCCGGAATTAGTCATCAACAGATATACCCTGGCTGGATACAGGAATCGAATCTTCAAACTCTTCAGACGTGCCCTGGCTGGATACAGGAATCGAGTCCGGAAATAGTCGTCAACAGATATACCCTGGCTGGATACAGGAATCGAATCTTCAAACTCTTCAGACGTGCCCTGGCTGGATACAGGAATCGAGTCCGGAATTAGTCGTCAACAGATATGCCCTGGCTGGATACAGGAATCGAATCTTCAAACTCTTCAGACGTACCCTGGCTGGATACAGGAATCGAGTCCGGAAATAGTCGTCAACAGATATACCCTGGCTGGATACAGGAATCGAATCTTCAAACTCTTCAGACGTGCCCTGGCTGGATACAGGAATCGAGTCCGGAAATAGTCGTCAACAGATATACCCTGGCTGGATACATGAATCGAATCTTCAAACTCTTTAGACGTGCCCTAGCTGGATACAGGAATCGAGTCCGGAATTTCTTTATGCAGATATGCCCTGGCTGGATACAGGTGTCGAATCCACAAGTAATCGCTCACAGATATGCCCTGGCTAGATACAGTATCGAATATGTAATTGCGACAGTTTGATAGTAATCATCTTTGTATTGACCTTTGTCCTGAAAAGACAAAACGTTAGTTGTATGCAATGTCATGATGTATGAAATGCGTGATATTCTCAAAATAAATGAGATTGTATGTTCGCGATGCGTATGTGCATGCTATAATGTATGAAGATGTGATGTTTATGAATGTATTTTCGTCTTGGAAAATAAATCCTTGACGAATGCCGGGAAGTTCGTTGAATCCTGGGCTGATGTTGAAGAATAGAGTTCTTCGTTTCCGCTGGGGATGATGATTGCAAGAATAAACCGGTAGGAGAAGATGACTCTGTTGGGGAATAAACTTGTTGGAGAGATTACTCTGCGGGGAACTACTCTGTGGGAAGAGATACTTCGCTGATATTTTAATGAGAACTCCGCCGGGGATTCCATTGATAAGTTATGCTGGGGAATTTGATGGACTCCACTGGGGGATAGGAAGAACTTCGCCGAGGGCGGTCTTTCCATGGTAATTAGCTGAGGATAACCCAGTTATAAGCTCTAGTGGAGAATAACCTTTGAATAAAGTCCAAGAGACGTGTTCGTGCTCTACAGGGGTAAGCTTCCAGAATCTACTGGGGATAAGCTTCCAGAATCTACTGGGGATATGGATTTAACTCTCCTGGGGAAACTTTTTGAAACTGTACTGGGGAAGTGGCTCCACTGGGGTGTCCGGTATTCCGCCGGGGAACAATCTTAGATCAAGATTGTCGGGGATGCTTGTTAGGAACATCTGTATACTCCACTGGGGAATGTTGAGATCTTCTGGGGATACCCAACTTCCTTAAAGTTGTCAGTATACTAACTCTACTTGGGAAGAGCGTCACTGACTTGCTGGAGATACTGTGCCTTGTTAGGGTTGATGGGAGACCAACTCTGCTCGGGGGAGAGTATTGTTGAACCATGTCTTACTCTGCGGGGAGTGAAGGTATCTGGGTCATGTTCTTCAGCCGAACTTACCTTAGTACCTTGGTGGACAGAGCAACTAGATTGTTTAGACAACTCATTATTGCCCCTGTTTCTGATGTCACCTGTAATTAGTCCTTTGTTTCGTATGCAAATATTTATGAGTTAGCAATTAGTGTCAAATGCATATATCAAAAATTGAACATTGGACGTTCTTCGCAAGACAAAACAGAAAAAGGAAAAATAATTGGCGATTTGTCTGAAAAGTGAATTTGTATTGATTTTTGAATTTTGCCTGTAAATAGGCGTTTATGTACAAGAGACTGACGTCCTAGTAAGAGAACGCCGCCGAACAAACAGAGTTTATACAATTTTGTGAAAGGAAAACAAAACAGCTATGTGAAAGGAATAATCCCACTGGGTTCCAACTCTGCCATCGCCTTTATGTTTTCAAGCGTCTCATCACTTGGCTGCTTAGTTGAAGATGAAGCTGACTGATCGATACCGTCTGAACCTGATGGTTGATACCGGATTCTGGATGCAAGGTGATCCAATGAGACATAGTGTTACGCTTTAATCCCTAACTTTTGCCTGGACCGCCCTTTCAGGTTTTCAGTCCACCGGGATACCCTTTTTTGCCCAAGCCGCCTTTTCAGGTTTTCGACTTGCCGGGTGTACAGTTTTTTTTCATTTCATCCCTTATTTTTGCCCGAACCCTTTTGGTTCGCCGGGAAGCCCTTATTTTTGCCTAGGTGTGTCAACCTAGCGGGTCTTTAATTCATGCGTAGTATCTTTTTACTATGTCTGCATTGGCGGGGTGAGGAAGGTCGTCACCATCCATGGTGGTTAGAATCATGGCTCCTCCTGAGAAGACATGTTTGACCACAAATGGCCCTTCGTATGTGGGGATCCATTTTCCCCTGGGATCACTTTGAGGAAGAATGATGCGCTTGATTACCAGGTCCCCAACTTGATACTCTTGTGGTCTGACTTTCTTGTTAAATGCCCTGATCATCCGTTTTTGATACGTTTGACCATGACAAATAGCAGTGAGTCTCTTTTCGTCAATTAGGTTTAACTGATCAAGCCGAGTCTGGATCCAGTCATCTTCGTTCAAACATGCATCCTTCATTATCCGGAGAGAGGGTATCTGGACTTCAATAGGCAAAACTGCCTCCATGCCATAGACCAAGGAAAAGGGAGTTGCCCCTGTTGACGTCCGTGCTGAGGTACGGTACCCATGAAGAGCAAACGGTAACATCTCGTGCCAATCTTTATAGGTCACTGTCATCTTCTGCACAATTTTCTTGATATTCTTATTAGCTGCCTCGACAGCCCCATTCATCTTCGGTCGGTAAGGAGAAGAGTTGTGGTGCTGTATCTTGAATTGCTCGCAGAGCTCAGTGATCATCTTGTTATTAAGATTGGTACCATTGTCCGTGATGATCCTTTCCGGGACGCCGTATCGACAGATCAGGTTATGCTGAATGAACCGTGCCACGACGTTCTTGGTTACCGTAGTGTAGGAAGCTGCCTCAACCCACTTTGTGAAGTAATCAATCGCTGCAAGAATGAAGCGATGCCCGTTGGATGCCGTAGGTCTGATCTCGCCAATCATATCAATGCCCCACATTGCAAAAGGCCAAGGTGCTGTCAAGACATTCAGAGGTACTGGAGGAACGTGCACCTTATCAGCATAGATTTGGCATTTGTGACACGCCCGAGAATGTTGGTAACAGTCAGCTTCCATTGTGGACCATAAATATCCTGCCCGGAGGATTTTCTTTGCCATGGTATGTCCGCTGGAATGTGTTCCGAAGGTACCTTCATGTAGCTCTGCCATGATCCTTTCTGCTTCAGTCTTATCCACACAACGCAGCAAGGTTGAATCATGGTTTCGCTTGTACAGAATGCCGTTGCTGAGGAAGAACTTTGCAGCGAATCTTCTCAGGAACTTCTTGTCATTAACAGATGCACCCTCGGGGTATTCTTGAGCTTCCAAGTACCTCTTCACTTCATGATACCAAGGTTTTTCTGTTACCTCTTCGGCCTCAAGGTCACAGCAATATGCAGGTTCATCCAGTTTCCAGATAATAATCCGGGGAGCTTCGTTATCCCATTTGACTTTGAACATAGAAGACATCGTAGCCAGCGCGTCCGCCAACTGATTCTCCTCTCTTGGGAAGTGTTCAAAAGTTATCTCCTCGAAGTGAGGGATTAACGTCAACACATACTCTTTGTAAGGAATAAGATTTGGGTGTTTCGTATCCCACTCACCTTTGATCTGATTGATCACGAGAGCGGAATCTCCGAAGACCCTCAGAAACTTGATCCTTAAGTCAATTGCAGCTTGAAGACCCATGATGCATGCTTCATACTCCGCCATGTTGTTGGGGCAGTTGAAACATAGCCGGGCAGTGAGTGGAGTATGAGTGCCTTTTGGGGATATGATCACAGCACCGATACTGTTACCCAAAGCGTTGGAGGCTCCGTCAAAGTGCATAGACCATCGGGATCCTTCCTCAGGTCCTTCATCTGGTCCAGGTACTTCACAATCAGTCACTACCATGATGTTCTCGTCAGGAAATTCAAAGTTCATTGACTGGTAGTCGTCCACTGCCTGATATGCCAAGTGGTCTGCCAATACACTTCCCTTGATTGCTTTTTGGGTCGTGTACTGGATGTCGTATTCTGTCAAGATCATTTTCCATCTTGCTATTCTTCCGGACAAGGAAGGCTTTTCGAAGATGTACTTGATTGGATCCATTTTTGAGATCAACAAAGTAGTGTGAGTCAACATATACTGTCTTAGCAGGCGAGCAACCCATACCAAAGCGCAGCAAGTTTTCTCGAGCAGTGAGTATCGGGTCTCACAGTCGGTAAACTTTTTGCTAAGGTAATAAATGGCGTGCTCTTTTCGGCCAGACTCGTCATGCTGCCCCAGCACACACCCCATTGAGTTGTCCAGTACTGTCAAGTATAAGATTAGAGGTCTCCCTTCAACCGGTGGCATAAGAATGGGTGGTTCTTGGAGCCACTCTTTGATTCTTTCGAAAGCGGCCTGACATTCATCGTTCCAACGTACTACTTGATCTTTCTTCAGTAGCTTGAAGATTGGTTCACAGGTAGCAGTTAGATGTGAGATGAATCGGGCAATATAGTTCAGTCGTCCTAGAAAGCCTCTGACTTCTTTCTCTGTCTTGGGAACTGGCATCTCTTGTATGGCTTTCACCTTGGCAGGGTCCACTTGAATACCTTTGTCGCTTACGACGAAGCCTAGCAACTTCCCAGATCTTACCCCAAATGTGCACTTGTTTGGATTCAACCTCAGCTTGTACAACTTCAGACGGTCAAACAGCTTCTGCAGGTGGTCAAGGTGTTCCTCCTCAGTTTGGGACCTTGCAATCATATCATCGACGTACACTTCAATCTCATGGTGGATCATGTCATGAAATAAAGCAACCATGGCACGTTGGTAGGTTGCCCCAGCATTTTTCAGCCCAAAAGGCATGACCTTGTAGCAGAAAGTGCCCCACTGAGTAACAAAGGTAGTCTTTTCCATATCTTCAGGAGCCATCTTGATCTGATTATAACCTGAAAAGCCGTCCATGAAGGAGAACACCTTGTGCTGAGCAGTGTTGTCAACCAGAACGTCAATATGAGGCAAATGGAAATCATCCTTGGGGCTCGCCCTGTTCAAATCCCTGTAATCAACACACATTCGGACCTTACCATTTTTTTCGGTACCGGAACCACATTGGCAACCCACTGAGGGTAAGAAGTCACTGCTAGAAACCCGGCATCAAATTGCTTCATAACCTCAGCTTTGATCTTCTCGGACATCTCTGGACGCATACGGCGGACCTTCTGTTTAACCGGAGGGAATTCTTCCTTGGTAGGCAGGTGATGGACCACAATGTCGGTATCCAACCCAGGCATGTCTTCATAGGACCAGGAAAAGATTTCCACATAATCATGCAACATCTGAATCAACCGTTGTTTCACGCTGAGCTCCAGATTAGCACCGATCTTGACTTCCTTTCTGTCTGTCTCAGTACCCAGATTTACTGTTTCCACTAGCTCTTCATGTGGCTGAATGGCCCTCTCTTCCTGGAGTAACAGTCTTGCAAGCTCGCCAGGCACTTCGCAATCATCTTCACCTTCGTCTTCGGCTAAGTTGATCGGATTTTCGAAGTCATAACTGGCAGTAGCAGAGTCGTTACCAGTGAGATCCAGAGTGGATTGGAACCTGTACAGGTGAGTGTGTGTAAATATAGCTGTTTTGCAATATATAAAGAAAGAAAGAAAGGGAGCACAAGATTTGAAATGCGAAAAACGTCCAATGCTTTTATTCATGATATATGGAAATGACAAGTAATAAGCCCTCACAAATGAAGCCAACGGTGCCTCGGGTAAGACATCGGGCCATAAAGTTTCAATTTATTGTTCATTACAAATAAATAAAAAAAACAAAGGAATTCATTACTGCGTAACAAAAGTAACAGGTATGTAGTCTTTTGCAGTCCAATTGTTCAATCCACTGTCGGTCGTCGGGTAGATCCAGCTGTCAAACTCAGATTCCTCCGCATCGCCTTCAATAGCATTCACTCCCGGGTTGGTGATGAACACGGGAGGTCTTCCAATCCTTGCTTTACGTATAGCCCTCTGAGCCTCTGCAGTGAAGCCCAGCCCAAACTTGTCAGTCTTTGGAGTAAAATCAGGGAGCCTGCCCCAGTTTGCACATTCACCTTTTTCAATCACAGCCCGAGCGTCCTTCAAGGAAGCCATCTTCAAAGGAGGGTCTTCTCCAATCACTGTCTCTGCTGACGCCAATGTTGGAGGCACTTCTTCAAAGTGTTGAAAGGGGGTCTCAATGAACTCCCCGTCCATTTCTATATACTGGAACGAGTTAAGATGACTAACCATGTATTCTTCCTCCCCCTGCACTGTAACAATTTTCCCTTTGACCGGGTACTTGAGCTTTTGATGTAGAGTGGAGGTCACAGCCCCAGCCTTGTGGATCCAAGGACGACCCAACAAACAAGAATAGGATGGACGAATGTCCATCACATAGAATGTTGAATCAAAGACTTGAGAACCGACCCGGATCAGAATATCCACTTCACCATGTACCATCCTCTTTGACCCGTCAAAGGCTCGGACAACGATGTTACTAGGATTCAACTCCAAACCCTCACAATCCAACCTGTCTAAGGCCTTCTTGGGTAATACATTTAGTGACGAACCGGTGTCTACCAACACGTGCGCGAGAGTAGTGCCCCTGCATTCAATGGAGACATGCAGGGCATCATTATGGTTCTTACCCTTAGCGGTCAGATCAGCATCAGAGAAACCCAGCCCATTGTCAGCGGTCAAGTTGGCCACACAATCAGTAAATTGATCAGCCGACGTTTCTTATGGCACATGGGCCGTCTTTAGGAATGAAATCAGGGCCTTGGCGTGGGCCTCTGAGCACAACAACAGTGATAGCATAGATATTTTAGAGGGGGTGTGCCCCAGCTGTTCAACGACGTTGAAATCGCTCTTCTTGATGATCTTAAGGATTTCTTCCATCTCTTGCTGTGAAGCTTCAACATTAACAGTCTTCGGTGCCTCCATCTGGGCAGGCATATCAGCAATCCCTTTGCCCCGAGTGTCAGAGGACTCGGCAGCAGGGGTAGAAACTTGATCAGGATGGGAAACAGGCGCACTTGTAGGCGTGATGATAAGAGGTCTTCGGATGACTGGCGGCGCAATGTCAGGCGAGAAGAGCCTGCCACTGCGAGTAACTTTAGCGGGACCGGTGATGTTACTGATACCGGTACCAGTGTTGAACTCCTGCTTTACTCCGAGCACATACACATCTGCCCCATAGTGCCATGGGACATCCTTTTCAGATTTATAGGGGAGGGGCCCCGGAATAGTAATGATGATAGGTGCAACAGACATTATTTTGACTGGCTTCCTCGGGGGAGCCTTGGTAGGATTGTTGAAAATGGTGATAACGGATACCTCTTCAGTAGGAACAATAGGAACAGCGGTCTTCTTGAACAAGATCTCTTTGCTATCCATCAGGTTTTGGACGCCTGACTTCAGCAATGGACAACCAGTAGGTGAAACAGCACATAGAAGGCAACCCTTGCTACAACCCGGAAATAAACCGGCCAGCAACAGGTTCCTCTTGACGGTCAATAGAGGAGTAACAATCTCATCCACAGAAACTACATACAGGTCTTCCTCAATAGCATTTACTCCATGTTGGGGCATAGGAGCAGTCACAACGTTGGGCCTTTCAGGCGCCTCAAACTGTATTTCCTTGGCATCGATAAGGTCCTGGACCTTATTCCTCAGGGCCCAGCAATCATCAGTAGAATGCCTCGGGCTATCAGAGTGATAAGCACAGCGGGCGTTGGGATTATACTTCGGAGAGGTTGTGTTTACCACCTTCGGAGCTTCTCTGACGGTTACCAAGTTGGTCGATAGCAGTTGCGGCAAGATCTGCGACAAGGTCATACTAAGCCGAGTATATTCTCTTCTGGGTCTCTCACCCCTTGGTTGGTTAGGTTGCCGAGGAGCGACAGCAGGCTTTGCAATTACCACCGCGTTAACAGCTTGGCGGCGTTCTGGTTTATTTTGCCTTCTGGGACCATACACAGCACTGGCTTCCTTCTTGAAAGGCTTCTTTTCAGAACTTGAGGACGCACCTTTCTGTATCTTCCCTGATTTCATACCAGCCTCTATCCTTTCACCAGTCAGAATGAGGTCTGTAAACCCTGCAGAAGAATTACCAATGAGATGGTTGAAGAATGGCCCGGATAGGGTCCCTAAGAACATGTCCACGAGTTCGCGGTCATTTAACGGCGGCTGCACCCTGCCAGCCAAGTCCCTCCACTTCTGCGCGTACTCTTTAAAACCTTCTCCCGATCCTAGCGACATATCCTGGAGTTGGGTACGTGTAGGAGCGAGGTCGGCATTGTACTGATACTGCTTATAAAAAGCAGTAGCCAAGTCCTCCCAGTTACGAACCTTGGTTCCATCCAGCTGATAGAACCATTCGAGATGAGTCCCTGAAAGACTCTCCTGGAAGAAATGGATCCATAAGTTCTTGTCCACAGTATACGGCTGGATCTTCCGCACATAAGATCTGAGATGCAGCTTAGGGCAGGACGCCCCGTCATACTTTGCGAAAGATGGTGCTTTGAACTTGTGTGGGATCACCATACCAGAAGATAGACCCAGGTCTCCAAAATCCAACCCAGGCACTTGTTGAATTTCCATGGCATTCAGACGATCCTCTAACTGCTTGTACTTGTCTTCAGCGGGAGGGTATTGCTCTTCATTGAAATCAGTCTCATTGTCAGAGACCACGGGACTAGGAACCCTTCCCCCTTGGGGACTGCATTTCCCTAAAGAAGAACCAGCTTGGTCGGCCTCATTTTGCAGTGTATTGCCAAACCTCCGGCCAGTGTTGAATAGTACAGTTCTCTTCTTCTTCTTCTTGACCAGCAGAGCCTTCAATTCCTCTTGGCCTTGGGCTAAACTCATGATCAACTCTTGGAACTGGGCGTTTTGGGCCTGGAGGGCCTTGATGGATCGCTCAGTAGATGATTCAGGATTCATGATGGCAGGCTGAAATAAACAGCGAAGAAGATTAAACCACCTGTAAAAAAGAGTACATGTTATGCACATGATGCATGATATGCTGTTTATGCAGTACATTCAAGGGTTCGAAAGTTCAAATTTGTTGTAGACAAAAAGGAACAACGTTATCATTAAGAAATAATTGTTCAGTACATCAAGGCCTCATAGGCAAAACATTACAAAGTAAATTAATCCCAAAAGACACTGCGCATCCTCTTTGGAGCTATGTAAGTGTTGAGAGTCTTTTCCTCGTGCAGTAGGCGAGTGAGCTCCAAGACCTTCTTCTCACTGGCATGTAGACTGGACTCAAGAGAATTCCATTCTTCCTTAAGCTGGATCCATCTCTTCTGCATTTCTTCCCAGGATGTAGGCATGTCAGGATGTTGAATGGTGTATGGGACCTCTCCTTCCAACACTGGCTCTTTGATCACAGGGAGAACATGAGGATATGGCATCACCAGCTTCTGGGAGCGGGCTCGTACCCACTTGAGATAAGGCTCCAACGGGATGGAGTTCCTGTGCCCCAGTGTCTTGCTGTCTACCCTGTTGGGCATCCTCCAAGCTCTGATAAATCTCTGGCAAAGTCCTTGTGCATCGTTATCGAAGTCAAAAACTATGTCAGGAATCAGCATATCATGAGGTCCATCCCTCCGAACAGTAAAGAACACAGTCAATTGTTTACCCAGTTCAGTGTGAAACAACACCTACTCTGGGGGCTACCAAGCCAGGGAGGAAATCCACTATAAGAGATATTAATTCAGGAATAAACCAACCAGTTTATCTCCTTCACTTAAGACCTACCCAATGCAACTTCAATCTAAGTTCAACTTAAACCTGAGTTCCTACTCACTCCCCCTCAATCACGGAAGTGATACTTAAAACAATTGACTAATGAATTAATGAAGACACTTTTCAGAACATACACTTGATTATGCTTCACAGCTTTTTAATCAAGTAACACAAACACTCGTGCTTCACAGCTTTGAGTGATACATAAACCTAACTTGACTTTGCTTCAAAGCTTTAGTCAAGAGACACAAACACTCTTGCTTCAAAGCTTTGAGTGATACAAAAAACCCTTACAATCAAAACCTATTCCAAGTCACTTATCACAATGATACTTGCTTGGATTACAGCAGTTAAAACTATACAGCTCCTAATTGATCTTCAGTCAAAAGAGTTGCTTTCCAATCAGCAATCCTGTTGAATATATATGCAGTCGTTTCTTCAGTTTAGGGCTTCCACGAAAAGCTAGGGTTAATTAGGGTTAACCTCAAGACTAGGTCATAAGACTTTATCAACCAGATTAGGGTTGAGCTAGGTTAACCCAAAGTCCACGTGAGATTCTGTTCTGGAAAGAATGAGCCATCTTCCTGAAAAATCTCAGAATTAACCAAACTGCATATCTGTTAGATCAGTACAGGATGTCTTAACATTTGTTATGACATCAGAATTCCTGTTTACTGATTTTGGTAGAAGGCAATAAATGTGATCATTGCAAAATGCTCAGATACACACTCATAAACAGTAGCTACTGTATGCCATACTTTTTCTGCATAAAGTACTTAATAATCCAGAATGTTATGACATCAGTCATGACATTTACACACCTAGTTTTACCAAAAATACATGCCAATAACTAAACACTTACAAACTCCCCCTTTGGCAGATTTTTGGCTAAAACCCCTAAGCAATCAGAGAATAGAGAGCAGCAGAATGAATATGACTGCAGAAAAAATATGATGTCTACCAAGTAATTAACACAAAATATCTCCCCCTCTTTAGCCACAAATAGGCCAAAGATACATGTACTTATGTGTTATACAGTCATCCAAAATAAGTAATAAAAACAACAAATAAAATCTGAAAACACTTGCATCAACAGGAACCATCATCAGGCTTGTCAACTCCACCAAACTTTAAGCACTGTCATCTTCAGAGGAGCTACTTTCTTCAGCATTGAGCTGATCTTCAGCAGCACCCTCTTCCCTTTTGTTTCCTTCAGTCTCCTCCTGTTCCAATCTGGCAATTAGATTTTCTAGAGTCTTTTTCCTTGTCTCCAGCTCTTTGCATGTCTCTTTCAATACAGCTATAACATCAGATGTCTTGGACTGAGTTTTTACAGATGATGTCTCAGCTGATGTTATGACAATGTCAAGAACATGAGATCCCTGAAATAGCTTGTAGTGTAGCCCAAGAGCAGGAGCTCTTTTGCAAGCAGTATCTCTTTCCACCAGGATATCAGGGTACTGAGCAAGGATAATTCCACATAGGAGGGAGGGAAAGGCAATAGGGCCTTTAACAGCATAGCTACCAGCATGTTTTAAAGTTTGATAAAAAATATACCTGCCATAGTCAAATTCAGTCTTGGTTCCAACAGCATAAATGAATCTCCCCAATCCTGTGGAGATGGTTGATTTATGGTTGGTAGGGACCCAATTGGCTGCACCAATCTTGTGCAGGATGGCAAATTTCATGCTTAGTTTGCTGGCATTCAGCTTGCCTTTTAAGGGCCAGCACTTGACTTGTCTTGCTGTGATGGTTTGGAATACTTCATTGTCAGTGACTTCTAGTTCAGGGCAAGCCTCATTTGATCTTCCAAGAAATTTGTTAATTTCAGATGGAGAGAAATTAACCCTTCTTCCTCTCACATAGATACATTCAAAGTCAGTTGACCTTCCATCAGCACATTCATCAGACAAATTCACTATGAATTCCTTGACCAGATTTTCATAGCATTTTGTAAATTTTACCAGTCTTCATTAGTCCAGCAGCTTTGATCAGGTCCATGATTTCCTTGCAATCCATGGCACCATTGTTTAGTTCTCTTTCCAAGGCTATTCTCTTCAAGCAAACATACTTCCATCTGTTGGCATTTTCAGGGTGGTGAAATGAAATGTTGTCAGTGGAGACTTCAGGAACTCTAACCATTTTGCTGGAAGGGAGTTTCCTTCTGAGAGGAATGTCTTCAGCATTAATTTCAAATTTTGATTCCTCATCAGAATCAGAAGGCTCAGGTTCTTTTCTCTTCTTTGTTATTGGTTGTCTCGCAGGCTTTGAGAGACTCCTAGTATGCACTTGGGCTTTCACCTTCCCTTTGGACAGTCCAGTCTTCACAGTTTCTACACCAGTATTTCCTTCAGACCTGGTTTTCTTATCAGCAGGTTTCTCTTTGGTCAGACATTTTGCAGCATCCTGATTACCCTTTCTGTTCATCATTCTCCTAGCTATGCTAGGGTTGATATTTGCAATTAGGTCATTATCTGAGTATTCCTCATCCACATCAATAACAGGTGGTTCAACATTCTTCTCTGAAGGGTTCTGAATATCATCAAGGTTTTCAGATGATTTCTGAATGTTGTCATTTGGTGTCTCAACATTCTCAGAGACATCTGGGTTTGCTTCAACATTTGGGCTTGCTGATTCTTGATTTAATGGAACAGAAATCCCCGGTACAGAGTGGTTCTCACTCAGTATTCTTTTAACAAGCCTAGCTATTGCTTGATGTACATAAGCTGATCCTTCCCTATTTGGTACAGAAGATGAAGGTTGAGAGGGATTACCGGATGAAGTAGCTTGAGACCTTCCTGCATGCCTTGTTCTCAGCTTTTTGACCTTGGAGGGGTTAGTTGCCATTTCTCTAAGAGGAGTAATCTCCAGGACTTCAGAATCCATGCATGAGGTGATTGCCCGAGAATCTTGATCAGATGATGAAGATGAAACGATCGTCTTGGATGAGGATGATGTTCGAGACATTTTGATTGACTTAGAAAACCAGTAGCAACTAGAGAGAAAACTTTGATTGAGAGAAAGAGATTTGTTGCAAAGTCGAGAGAGGAAGGAGGCAAATGAGTGTCTATTCAACTTCTTAATAATTTTGAAAGAATTGGGAAAACATATGATTAACCCACTTAAAATAGACTTAACAAAAATAACTCCTTCAACCCTTGTTTTAAGCAAAATTAATTGCTACAATTTCTCATGTTGGCAAATACCCAACTTGCCCCTCAAGTTTTCAATTTGATTTGCATCAAGTGCCTTGGTAAAAATGTCAGCCAGTTGTAGCTCAGTGGCAACATGTTCCAGATTAATTGTTTTCTCCTCTACAAGGTATCTGATTAAGTGATGTCTAATGTCAATGTGCTTGGTCCTGCTATGCTAAATAGGGTTCTTGGAAATGTTGATTGTACTCAGATTGTCACAGTACAGTGTCATAACATCTTGTGTGACATTATACTCAGTGAGCATCTGTGTCATCCAGATAATTTGAGAACAGCTACTACCAGCTGCAATGTATTCAGCTTCAGCACAAAAATGAAAAGGAAGTCTTTTGGCATGTATCAAAGCTCTGGCAGATTCCTGTATGGTCCTATTTTTCCTCTCTTCAACTCCATTTTGTTAAGGAGTTATAGGAGAAGAGAATTCATGACTAATTCCTTCTGAGGAACAGAACTCATTAAACTTACTGTTTTCAAATTCCTTGCCATGATCACTTCTGATTCTGACAGTACACCCTTCTTTTTCTCTTTGAATTCTTTTGCACAGTTCTTTAAAAACTTCAAACACATCAGATTTTTCCCTAATGAAGTTTATCCAGGTGAATCTGGAATAGTCATCCACAACAACATAGGCATTTCTCTTTCCACCAAGACTTTCCACCTGCATTGGTCCCATCAGATCCATATGAAGAAGTTCTAGAACCTTAGAGGTGGTCAGATGTCTTGACTTTGGATGTGACATCCTAGTCTGCTTACCAACCTGATATTGACCATAAATTCTCCCTTCATCAATTTGCAGTCTTGGAATCCCTCTGACTGCCTCCATGGAGATAATCCTTTTCATTCGTCTTAGATGAAGATGGCCAAGTTTTTGGTGCCACAGTTTTACCTCTTTTTCTTCTTTGGCAATAGAACACACAGTGGAGTAATTAGTGTTCTCAGGCTCCCACAAGTAACAGTTGTCTTTAGATCTGACTCCTTTCATTACAACTTCTTGTTTTTCATTAGTTACAAGACATTCAGATTTTGAGAAGTTGACCTTGAATCCTAGATCAAATAATTGACTGATACTAATGAGATTAGCAGTCAGGCCTTTTACCAATAGTACTTCATTTAGATTTGGAACTCCAGGGCAGTCCAAATTACCAACTCCTTTGATTTCACCTTTGGCACCATCTCCAAAGGTCACATAACTAGTGGTGTGAGGTTTAACATTATTGAGAAGGTTCTTGATTCCAGTCATGTGTTTAGAACACCCACTGTCAAAGTACCAGTCTTCCTTTGCAGAGACTCTCAGGGAAGTGTGGGCTATCAGGGCAGTAGCCTTTTTCTTCCATTGAGGAGTATGTGGTACCCTGTTAGACTTAGGTTTGACACCTGGGTTCTGATTAGGGTATCCATACAATCTGAAGCAGAAAGGCTTTATGTGACCAAACCTCCCACAATGATGACATCTCCATCTTTGGTGCTTTTTCTTCATATTTCTCTGTTCCCGATTTTGAGTGTTATGTTGTGACATCTGCTTTGACATTTGTTTATCAGACCCGATCTTCTTGTCTGCACCAGATTTCTTTGCTGTCACAAATCCTAGACCATACTTGTTTCCCACATTTTGTCCAACTTGAAGGATTTCTTCCAATTTGTCAGTTCCATTTGCCAGCATCTTGACAGATTTGGTCATCTGGTTCAGTTTTGAGTTCAGCATTTGAACTTCCCCTTCTAGATGACTTATAGTTTCAAGGTCTGCCCTTTTTTCAGCCTCCAACTTTATGATGAGTTTTGTTTGTCTCTCATTTTGCACACAGACTTCAGCACTTCTGATACACAATTTCTTGTAAGTATCAGCCAGTTCTTCAAATGTCACTTCCTCATCACTAGTGTCACTTTCAGAGGTACACACACCAGTTAGTGCAGTAACTAGTTTGGCAGATTCTTCTTCAGAATTACTTTCTGAATCACAGTCAGACCAGGTAACAGTCATTCCTTTCTTTTGTTTCTTAATAAAGGTAGGACATTCAGCTCGAATATGCCCATATCCTTCACAACCATGGCATTGAATTCCTCTGCCTTGATTCCCCTTCTCTTCAGACCTTGGTCTTCTGCTGGAGTCATAAGATCTGTTAATGTCAGAGGGGATGTTCTCAACATTTGACCTTGACTTTGGATCCATTCTCTTGATGAGTTTGTTGAATTGTCTTCCAAGCATGGCTATAGCTTCTGAAATATTTTCTTCTTCATCCTCCTTGTTTTCATCTTCAGTGTTGGATACAAGTGCTATGCTCTTGTTTTTCTTGTCAGCATTGTCACTGATCCCCATCTCAAAAGTCTGAAGAGACCCAATGAGTTCATCCACCTTTAACTTGATGATATCCTGGGCTTCCTCTATAGCAGTTACCTTCATTGCAAATCTTTTAGGCAGGGATCTGAGAATCTTTCTCACCAGTTTTTCTTCAGACATCTTTTCACCCAATGCTCCTGAGGTGTTGGCAATCTCCAAGATGTTCATGTGAAACTCATGAATGGTTTCATCTTCCTTCATCCTTAGGTTCTCAAACTTGGTAGTCAGCATCTGAAGCCTTGACATTTTTACTTTGGATGTGCCCTCATGGGTAGTTTTGAGAGTGTCCCACACTTCCTTGGCCAGTTCACATTGATGTACTAGTCTGAATATGTTTCTATCAATTCCATTGAACAAGGCATTTAAAGCTTTGGAATTACCCAGGGCTAACTCATCTTCTTCTTTGCTCCATTCTTCCTCAGGCTTCAGACTGATTGTCCCATCTTTCTCAGTTATGGTGGGATGGTTCCATCCTTTGTCAGCAGCTCTCCAAGCCTTTTTGTCCAGTGATTTTAAGAAGGCAATCATACGAGGTTTCCAGTAGTCATAATTTGTTCCATCCAGAATGGGTGGTCTGTTTCCAAAAACTCCTTCTTTGTCCATAGTGCCAGAAAGTGATATCCCTAGATCTCACCCAGTAATACAGGCAGGGTGCCTGCTCTGATGCCAATTGAAATTTTGGCAGCAGATACTCAATGTCACAGTGGATGTTATGACACCATATCTGACTTTCTATAAGACAGTAAATAAAAACAGTAAAGAATACAGTCAATTGTTTACCCAGTTCAGTGTGAAACAACACCTACTCTGGGGGCTACCAAGCCAGGGAGGAAATCCACTATAAGAGATATTAATTCAGGAATAAACCAACCAGTTTATCTCCTTCACTTAAGACCTACCCAATGCAACTTCAATCTAAGTTCAACTTAAACCTGAGTTCCTACTCACTCCCCCTCAATCACAGTAGTGATACTTAAAACAATTGACTAATGAATTAATGAAGACACTCTTCAGAACATACACTTGATTATGCTTCACAGCTTTTTAATCAAGTAACACGAACACTCGTGCTTCACAGCTTTGAGTGATACATAAACCTAACTTGACTTTGCTTCAAAGCTTTAGTCAAGAGACACAAACACTCTTGCTTCAAAGCTTTGAGTGATACAAAAAACCCTTACAATCAAAACCTATTCCAAGTCACTTATCACAATGATACTTGCTTGGATTACAGCAGTTAAAACTATACAGCTCCTAATTGATCTTCAGTCAAAAGAGTTGCTTTCCAATCAGCAATCCTGTTGAATATATATGCAGTCGTTTCTTCAGTTTAGGGCTTCCACGAAAAGCTAAGGTTAATTAGGGTTAACCTCAAGACTAGGTCATAAGACTTTATCAACCAGATTAGGGTTGAGCTAGGTTAACCCAAAGTCCACGTGAGATTCTGTTCTGGAAAGAATGAGCCATCTTCCTGAAAAATCTCAGAATTAACCAAACTGCATATCTGTTAGATCAGTACAGGATGTCTTAACATTTGTTATGACATCAGAATTCCTGTTTACTGATTTTGGTAGAAGGCAATAAATGTGATCATTGCAAAATGCTCAGATACACACTCATAAACAGTAGCTACTGTATGCCATACTTTTTCTGCATAAAGTACCTAATAATTCAGAATGTTATGACATCAGTCATGACATTTACACACCTGGTTTTACCAAAAATACATGCCAATAACTAAACACTTACAACTGTAAAAGAAAACAAAGGTCCATCAATGCTCCCATGGTCTCTTCTTCTCAGTGCGGACATAATCATTCAGAATCTGCTCATTCTCTAGTTGCCTAGTCAGCTTCTGGATCTTTTGCTCTTGTTCATTGAACTTCTCCCGATAAGAATCCCGTTCTTACCGCAGTTGCATCCAAGACCTCTTCAGTGTCCCAATATCAGTGGGCATGTAAGGGTGGAGAATAGTTGGAAGAACCCCCTCCTCATTAGCAACTTCAAGAGTAACAGGCCTGACAACTTCATATGGCATACCTAGCTTCTGGGCACGGATGCGGACCCATCTGAGATATGGCTCCATTGGAAGAGAAGTCTTTGGACCCAACTCATGTGGATCAGATTGGTGAACTCTGTCCCAAGCCCTTATGAATCTACGACGCAGCTCGTCGCTATCTCCCTGAAAATCAAAGATGATATGAGGCATCAACATCTCATGAGGCCCTTCTCTTCTGGCTCTTCCAAACTGACAGAGAGCTAAACATGGGTTGTAAAAAATCCCTCCATGGGTTCCGATCAATGGAACATTAGGATACTCTCCACAGCGATCAATGACAGTCACCTCATCCATACCTTTGAGAGTCCAGATAATGTCCGTTGTACCCCAAAATTTTCCCTCCCATATTCTCTCAAGATTTGTCAAGAGTCATCTTCAAATGGCTCAAGATTTCTCAAGGGGTTGCACAGTCCAAATGCCTCCTAAGCCAGTCAAAATTAGGGTTTTGGTTCTTTCAAGGAATTTGAGGTTTTCAATGGCTCAATCAAGTCCCATAAGCCTATATATATTCTCAAGCATCTACATGTCAAGTCTCAAAACTCACAATGTCAAATTGCACAGTCAAAAGCTTCATTTGCTTTACAGTCAACTATAGGGGCAAAATGGTCATTTTGCAGTCAAAAGTCAGAATTTTTGGTCAACATCTTATTTTGAGTCCACAATCATCATTTGATCAAGTCTTGATCATGATTCCTCAAGAATGGCTCAAAAATCACCAAAGATGCAAAAGTTACTATTTTTGGACAGTAGAAAAGTCAATTGTATCTTGACCAAGGCATAACTTTTTCATGGTTCATCAGAAAAATCCCATCCAATGCTCATTTTGAAGGGGATGACATTTACTAAAACTCATATTCACATTCCAAGTCCAAGAAATGCTCTCACAAAAAGTTATCAATTTCTACATTATAGGTCAATTTTAAAAGTCAACAAAAATGCACTTTAAGTCAAAGACCATAACTTGAGATTGGTAAATCCAAATGACATGGGACCAAAGGCATTGGTTAGAGGACTTCAATACCTTTCCAAAATGGCCAAGAACATGTTCATATGATCAAAATTGAGCAAGATATGCATTTGAGAAGTTGGGAAATTTTCATGAATTTGCAAAAGTCAACTTTGCTCAAAACACCTTGTTTTTGCTAATGGGCCTCAAATTTCTTCTTGAAACTTTATCCAAGGCCTATGCACGACCCATCAAGCCTATTTGAATTTATTTTCTTATTTTATTAATTAATTGGATTTTTAATTGATTTTTAATTCATTTAATTAATTTAAATTGTAGGAAATTCAAAGATATGGTTTTTTCAATCTTTTGTGAAGCAAACAAGCTCAATATATGCTGGCAAATTCGTGTGCACATAAAGGGGACAAGAATCTCCAAGTTTGGCAAGTTTTTCCAATCAAAAAGATTGAAAAATATTTGATTTGCAATCAAATATACAAACATCAATTCCATGGATTTCTTGGCCAAGATTTAACCTAATTCCATTCTACTATAAGTACACAACTCAACCCTAATGCATTGGACGTGAAATTGCTGCATACAAAGCCATAACAACATTGAAAAAATTCAAGAAAAAGTCAAAACTGTTTTCCAGGTTCCAGGCCAATTCAAAGCAATTTGAGGATTCAAACACGTTGCTGGAGGTGTGAGGAACGTTTTGCAATCAAAACCACGCGCTAAGGCTCAAGGAATCATCGTTCACAGTCACACGGTTTGGACATTTTTTTTCAGAATCACATCTCATTATTCATGTGCATTTGACATATTTTGTTGATTGTTTTGTGTTAATAGGAACTGTACGAAGCTTTTGGCACAGGTTAATTGAATTATAGAGCCCTAAATCAAAAGATACCATTGATAAATTCTAGGGTTCCTAAGCTTTGATTTTGGGGCTTCACAGCCCAGGAAAAATTGAGACCTCTAATGCCTATGGTTGAATTCGTCAAGGCCAGACGAACACAGTGATATACTCGCGAAATATTTATGTTACTCATAGGCCTATTCGCTATTTTTCGTCCTTGCAGGTTGTGGGGGTTAAAAACCCCCGCTATCTAATTTGTTTTTTGCAGGCATAAGGAAGAAGACGAATACGTGGTATCACATGATTAGCCAATTCAAAAATAGCGCGCGTTTCATTTACTTTCCAGCATAATTGTTGTTTTTATATATTAATTTCATTGTTTATTATATTAACAAAGCGTGCAAGATGGCTCGGTGGATGGTGTGCTGGTTGTGTATCATTGGGACCTGGGTTCGATTCCCAGGTCCACCCAAAAGCTTATATTATTTTTCATAACGTGATTGCATGCAGGCTTTCCAAAGTATTCCACCATGAACTCCAACCACCCAGGCGCCAAGTGGCCACAATCACAAATCCAACGGTCAAAAGATGAAGATCATGATGCTTCCCAGTCAACGCGTATCTGGACAATCAGGAAAGTCAAACAAGGCTTGAGACTAATGGGCCAGCAATTTCCAAACATACCTCCATCTGGGCCCAACACCCCCAGGGTTTTGTTTCTCATTTTTTCTCTTTTATATTTTTTATTTAATTATTATTATTAATTATTATTATTAATTACTATTATTTAATTAACTTAACTATTATTTTCACAATAAATTCAGAAAATTAAAATGTAAATATTTTTATTATTATTATTATTTATTAATTTCACTATTAATTATTTTTTGTAAATAAATTCTAACAAATTAATTTAGTTTAATTAGGTTTAATTTTGACTTTTTCATAATAAATAAAATAAGTTTAGAATTAGGGTTTTTCTTTTAACAATTTTAATCCTTTTTATTTTATTTTCATTAAAACATTAAAAAACTAAAAAATACTTTTTTCTTGTAATTATTTAATTAATTAGTAAATTAGGTTTAACATTAATTAATTGCAAAAAGGACCAAATTCCATTCTTTTCTTAAAAAGGGTCAAAACCCTAAGGACGTCCCCGATTTAATTTCTTTTCACGCATTATTATTTTTTGATCATATTTATGTATCTGCTCCGAGAATGTAATAGATAATTAGGACTTTTATCGCTTTCTTTAATTTCTCGTAATTTATCTTTTCAAGGGTTATGTTTTTTGTGATGTAAATACCCGACGCCTTGTAATAGCGTAGATTCACTTTCCGCAATTTATTTTCTGCAAATTATTAACTGTTAAATATGCATGACAAGATTTGCCTGACAAATAAAATCAACTCGTAGCTCACCATGATACATGTGCAAAGATAATCTTAAACTGAATCCTGACACACATGCACATGCCACTCCTAGGGTACGCCTCACTTGGTTGCCTCGACGTGGTCATTGAGTATAGGGTGTTTTAGAGGCCGCCCTCCTGTCTAAAGATCCAGTTGCCTCGAAACGGTTGCCTCGGATAGAAAAGGATCTAGGACATTAGGGTTACCGCTAAGGCGTCCTACTATTGCTTTGGTGACCACACATGTCCCTATAATCGAATTGACCCGAATAACTCCAACGACGGTGCTACCTACTTCTCAATAGTGGGATAGTACTGTCTAAAGGACATTTACACATC
This sequence comes from Vicia faba, assembly GCA_948472305.1. NCBI lineage: Eukaryota > Viridiplantae > Streptophyta > Magnoliopsida > Fabales > Fabaceae > Vicia > Vicia faba. The sequence continues at coordinate 695,077,871 of OX451735.1, forward strand.
TTAATTCCTTAGAGTAGGTAGATTTCTCCTGGGTACTTGCTCTTTCAAAAAACAAAAATAACTTTTCGCACCTACACTTTCAAAAAGTTTTCAAACAAACACTTCATACACTCTTGAGGACTGATACAAGAGTTACCTAGAAGTTTTCAAACTAAACTTTTTCAAAACCCACAAACACAAGAAAAGCCAAACATTTTTGAAAACATAGTGAGCAAGTACCTAAGAGCCCGGGGATAACCACGGATAGAAAGGGTGCTAACACCTTCCCTTTCTATAATCTACCTCCCGAACCCGAGAAACATCTCAAAAAGGAATTTTGCTGTGCTTTTGTCCTTTCCTTGTTGGAGAAAATAAAAGACGGTGGCGACTCTTGCTTACCGCGACATTTCGCGAACCAGCATTTCAAAACAGTCAGTTCTATTTCCACCGATCACAATGTCATTATTAGAAAGAGACATCACCCTATAAGCCCAGCCCATTCCTTCTTTGTTCTTCAGTACGGACTTAGGGAGGTGCGAAATAAACCACCTTGACAATAAAGGGGCACAACATATCAAAGTTCCCCGGTTTCGGGCAGTACGAGCATAGAGCTGAGGAAGGATGTCACCCAAGAGAGTGGGTACCGGATTCTGAGAGATGAAGATATTTATGGCATTAATATCAACAAAAGTGTCAGGATTCAGAAACAATACCAGGCCATAAATCAAGAGAGCCAGAATGTCCTCGTACGCCTTGAAGTCTAAGCTGTCCCAGAAGTAATTAGCTTTGTTAACCAAAAACTTAGTCAGAAAACCCTTAGCTCCACTTCTAGTCTCCCAGTTAGCCATTACCTCCTCCTTGGTCAAGTGAAGGGCTGCAGCAATTTCTTCGGGCTTAAGAGTCTTTTCCCAACCAGTAAACGGAGTCTGTTCCAGGACGGAGATACCGAGCAGCTCAGAGAACTCTTCTAGGGTAGGAACCAGCTGGAAGTCCTGGAAAGTAAAACAATGGTACAGCGGATCATAGAATTGGACCAGAACACTCATCATTTGTTCGTCCAACTTTGAAGTGACCAAACTTAGAAGAGAACCATGCCTTCTGATGAAGGAAGTAGTGTCTAGAATCCTGACAGCCAACTCTTTAAGCAGGGTAGGTACTTGGACAAAGTTGATCCGGATAGTATTCCTACGCATGGGCATCATGATGACCTGCAAAACAGAGCAAAGACGAAGCCCTCTTGTCTTTGAAATAGGTTAGTCCTTATGAAAAATGTATACAATGTTATGATGTCATGATGTCATGGTAAAGGCACACCACAAGTATCCACAAAAGGCAAACATGGTAAAGGCACACAAGTCACACAAAAGAGCCCTTAGATTTCAGGCTGGCATGGAGCTTAGGTACTACCCTCTTTCAGTTCAGTTGGTTAAGACCTGTCCTAAAAAATAGTAACCGGGTTCTAGAGGATCTCAATATCACTGACTACCCTCAATCGATCATAATTCCAGTTTAGCAACCTTTTCTTGTGGCCGGAATCATCGCGAGAGTTTAGTCTCAATGAGTGTAGCATACTGCTACTGTTCTATGGCCAGGTTGGTCAATTTAAGGTTCTAAGGTCAGTTGGTGCTTAATGACTCCTTAGAAGACCCATATTCTCCTCGTTCCAACACAAAGGATATCGGTACAGACCAAGGTGCCATACCAACGTAGCTACTGCTTCATCCGTATCGGTATACGCCGTACAGATCCCTCACAGTTTATTGCTACTTACCTAAAGGGTATCCCCAGATCTGGGTTAGGATCTATAGAACTATGATACAAGCCCACAAAATTAAAGCATACAAAGCATACAATTGAAAACACAAGTGATCTAATCCTAAGGTACACCTCACTTATAAGAGTAATATTCCCCAGCAGAGTCGCCAGTTCTGTGATCGGCGGGAATAAAACTGACTGTTTTTAGAATGTTGGTTCGCGTTTGCGTTTATTTTTGCAAAATGTCGCGGTAAGCAAGAGTCGCCACCGTCTTTTATTTTATCCAACAAGGAAAGAACAAAAGCACAGAAAAATTCCTTTTTGAGATGTTTCTCAGGTTCGGGAGGTAGGTTATAGAAAGGGAAGGTGTTAGCACCCTTTCTATCCGTGGTTATCCACGGGCTCTTAGGTAATTGCTCTTTATGTTTTCAAAAGTTTGCTTTTTCTTTGTGTTTGTGGGTTTGAAAAGAGTTTTTGTTTTGAAGAGAGTGTAAGTGCGAAAAGTTTTGTTTTGTTTTAAAAGGAGCAAGTACTTAAGAACCACCTACCTACTCAAAAAGGAATTAAGTTGTACAAATGTCTTTTAGACAATGCTATCCCACTATTGAGGAGTAGGTAGCATCGTTGTTGGAGTTTTTGGGTCAATTTGATTAAGGGACGTGTGGTCACTAAAGCAATGTTAGGATGCCTTAGCGGTAACCCTAATGTCTTAGATCATTTTATCCGAGGCAACCGTTTCGAGGCAACTTATGACCTTTGGACAAGAGGGCGATCTCTAAAACTTCCTATACTTAATGACCACGTTCGAGGCAACCAAGTGAGGTGTACCCTAAGAGTGCGCATGTGCGAGTGTATTGTTTTTCAGTTATTTATCTTTGTACATGTTAATGGTGAGCTACTATTGATTTTAATTTAAAGATTGATCTTGTCATGCATTGCCTATTATTCAAACATCTAACAGTTAATATTGTGCGGGATTTCAATTGCGGAAAATAAATCTAAGCTATTACAAGGCGTCGGGTATTTACATCGCCAAAGACAAACCCTTAAAAATTAAATTGCGAAAAGTAAATAAAAGCGATAAATAAATAAAGTCCTAAGTTAAAAACTATTACATTCTCGAAGCAGTTACAATATTGAAATATGGATAAAAAATAATACGCGCGCGAGAAAATTAAATCAGAGTGTCTTAGGGTTTTGACCCTTTTTATTAAATAAAGCATATTTTTTTGTTATTTTTTGAATTAAAAATTAGTCTAAATTAATAATTGAATTAATTAATTAAATGAAAATATTTTTGGGTTTTTATTTTAATTAAGGAAATAAAATAAGAATGGTCAAAAATATTAAAACCTTAATTCTATATTAATTTTAATTTATTGCAAAAAGATATTAATGTTAAACCTATTTAAACTAAATAAATTAATTAATGTTTATTTACAAAAATAAATAATGAAATTAATGGATTTTATAAAAAAATTATTTTTGTGGTTTCTGATTTTTTATAAAAAATGATTTAATTAGTTAATTTAAATAATAATAATAATTAATAAATAAATAACAAAATAAATAAAAGAAATAGATAACCAAAGGGGTGTTGGGCCCAAGAGGAGGTGTGATTGCAATTTCAGAGGCCCAATTGTGAGCATCCTTGTTGACCCTTTCACTCCAGTGTGCGCCTTTGACTTGAGAATATGGTGAGGACCCCATTCTGGCCATTGGATCTAGTCTACAGGCCATCTGGACGAGATCTGGATGAAGGCATATGATGCACTGCAAAGCCTGAAACGCATGCAATTGCCTGGAGAAAAACAAGACAAATAATATTGGGGGACCTGGGATTCGAACCCAGGTCCCAATGCTCATTGACACGCTCCCTTGGCCAACTCATCCACGCTGCTTAGTTGTTAGTGGAATGGAAAACAAATATTATAAGACAAATAATTAATTATGCCTGGCAGAAACATAAAAATGCGCAATTTGTTTGAATGAACCAATGACGCTAAGACACGTCTTCGTCTTCTTCAACGAAGACTGGTTCGTTTACCTGCAGATTTTATTTCGCGACTAAATCCATGGCATCATCCTACCATGTGCTACAGGCCATATAAATGCCAATGGAGACCATCACTGCATTCGTCTCTCTCCCCTGATCATTCCTATACCCATCATTAGCCTCAATTTATCCTGCATCAAAAACGCCTAAAAAACAAGAACAAGAACCCTAGGTTCGGGCATCATGATATAGGTCCTAAAAATACAATTGAATAATACCAAAACGTTCCAAATCAAACAACAAACACAAATATGCCAATATTTTAAAGAAAAGATGCAAGAATTGGAGATTTGGATTCCATGTTCAGAGCTTGGTTCGTGATGAATTACAGCGAGTTCTAGGCAATGAAAAGGCTTGATTTTGATTGGTATCGCTTTAGGGGATTGCCAGCAAGGGATTAGTGTCCAGCTTTTTGTTTGAATCGAGCTCTAATGTTGTTTTTGATCTCACACTTTTCCACACTTTTTTCAAACTTGGTATGGCCGTTTCTGCAATGCTTTGTGCATCCTCTTGATTTTTGTGGCTTGTGTGAGTGTTATAGAATGAATTTAGGTCAACACTTGGGCCATAATCCATGTGCATTCAAAGTTTTGAGATTTGATATGATCATCATTATCAAGTTTCCAAATATAGGCCAAATCTGATTTTTTATGCATGAAAAGCCATGATACGAGTTTGATTTGATGAATCATGATAATTGAAAGTTGTACCAATCACAAAGATATTATTTCATCAATTTTTAGATTTTATTTGATTTAAAATTGATTAAAAATGAATTAAATCAATAAAAATTAAATAAAATAGAAAACTAAATGAATGGCCATGAAATCAAGTATGGTACACGTGTGTGGCATGACAAGACCATATCAAGTGGAAAAAAGTGGGCCCTTTTGTAAAAAATTGGAGTTTTGAGGATAGTTGACTTTTGGCAATTTTGGAAAAATACCCAACTTCAACAATGCATAACTTTTTCAATTTTGAACTTTTGGAAGTGTTTTTGGACTTTTTAGAAACCTTGAGATGTCCTATAATCAACCCTTTTGGTCTCATATCATTTGTATGTTCCATGCTCAGGTTATAAGCTTTGGCAAAAAAGGTGTTTTTGTTGACTTTCAAAAATGACCTATAATGTCCAAATTTGTAACTTTTTGTGAGAGCATTTCTTGATCTTGGGGTGTGAATATGGATTGTAGTAAATTGCATCCTATTCAAAATGAGCTTTGTATGGGTCATTTCTCATAAAGTATGAGAAAGTTATGCTTGGTCAAAGTTGAGTTGACTTTTCCTGCAAAACCCTAATTTAACAACTTTTAAATCTTGATGAATCTTGAGTAATCCTTGATGAATCATGATCAAACCTTGATCAAATGATGAATTATCCTTAAAAATGAGAATGTTGACAAAAAATCTTGAGGTTTGACTGTATTTGGGTCACAGTTGACTTTTGCCCTAGCACAGTCGATTTTTGGGTCTCTTGAGCAATTGACTGACCAAACTTCCTCTGCAAGGCTTGAAATTTGACATGGATGGACTTAAAGAACATATTAAGACATTTGGAAGAACTTGAGTTCATTTGTATATAAGGGCCTTAATGCAACACCAAACCCTAATTTTGACTTGACTGCCTTATGAGGTGATTTGACTGTCCAACCCTTGAGCCAACTTGAGCAACTTGAAGATTATTCTTGACATGTCTTGAGAAATATGGGAGGGAAAATTTTGGGGTACAACATAATGTATTTGTTATCATCAAAATTATTACAAAGATGTAGAACCAAACTATATTCTAACAATCTCCCCCTTTCTGATGATGACAAGAACTTGTATATTTTGATGAATCACATAAGAACATAAAGAATTAGGGTCTCCCCCTGAGTTGAATACTCGGATAAAGAAAAAGTATATACTTCCCTGAAGATGTTTGATTAGAGCTTGTGATGGAAGTTTTGATAAGTCCATTTGACAGAAGTTACTTTTTAGAGACTTTTCCTGTTTGCTTTCAAAAAGTGAAATCGAGGTTATGATATTCGAAATGTTTGAGACTAAGTCCCGACACTGTTATATTCAAAATATCTTACGTTCTCCCCCTTTTTGTCATAAATCAAAAAGCAATAAACACACTAAAAGAGAACAAAAAGGTGATGCATTCAATAAAGATTAATATAGACAGAAGCAGATGAACATAAGTTTTTAAATAGAAACAAACATAGCAGAAACAAGAAAAAGATCATAACTAAGGTTGTGGAGAAGGTGGAAGTCGTGTGAATAAGGCTTCTAATAGACTTTTGATCTAATTGTTTGATTTTTCTTGCTTCCCTAACATGCCCTTAATTTATTTGTTCGTTCCATCCTATTTGTCCATCATTTCCTTAACAACTACATTCTCTTTCTTCAACTCATCTAGAGTTTTCAACATAAGAAAATAGGAAGTTGTTTCAACATAAGAAGCCACATTCTCAGAAGTTGATGCAGCTTTCTCAGGAGATTCTTCAACTGAATTTCCTTTGTCTTTAAAAACAACCAGAGGAAAAGGTTGAGGTTCAGGAGATGGTTCATTAAATTATGATTCCCGTGAGGCTTCCCAAGAAGTGTTGTCCAGAAGAAGAAGGGGGGTCCTTACCCAATGACATAGAACTTGATCCTTGTAGATTTTCAGGTGATCGCAGAAGTTCTATTGATAAATTTCATAACTGAGTTCCTTCATCTTTAGAGATTCAAAATTAAACCATTTTCTGAACTGAGTCCAGAGAGAATTAGAAGCAGTTGGGTTAAGGTTATCCATGCAAGCTTGCTTCAAGGAGTTAACCCATTCATGTATTTGTGTTTCAAAAACCAACAGAGATTTACCAACATCTAATTTGGATAGTTTTGGTGTTGGTTTTGGAATGGCTATTTTCTGAGAAGTTGTGATAAGATTGTCCCAGACTTCTAGATCAATTATAGTTCTGAAAGAATCTTTTGAGTAGTCAATGGGAGTGGGAGATTCATAAAGGATTATAGGAGAGTTATGTGGGGTTGAATTATAAGGAGATAGAATATCTATAAGGGAGAAGTCTTGTGATGTTATGGTGGGGATATTTTGTGGTTGAGAGGTGTTGAGTAAGAAAGTGATGCTTGGAATGGATGATGTGGTTTCTGGTATTTGCTCAAAGGCACTATTTTGATTTTCGGTTTGGGGAGCTTCAAAAAATGGATCAAATTAATCAATATCAGAAAGAACCTGTGCAAGTTTTAGCTGAGTTTGAACAAATTGGGTAGAATATGGATTAATTAGAGGATGATTAGTGGGTATTGAGGTATCAGTTTCCATGTCAAAGTCATTAATGGTTTAAGGTGAGGGATTTTCAGCAAGTTTTGAAGATAAGGAGGTTTCAGATACTGATAAGAAAACTGATTCGATAATAGAAACAAAAGAGAGGTTACCTTTCTTTTTAGCAGCTTTGGGAGTTTTCTGAGAAGTTCCTTCTTCAGCAGATTTCCTTTTTCTTGTCTTTCTGGTAGAAACTTCCAAAGGTTGTTACCTGAGATCAAGGATATTTACCTCTGGAATTGTTCCATCACTCTTGCAGGCTTCCATATATCTGAGGACAATTTTTGGAGATGAGCCTGCTTGAGTGAAGAGAGGAAAATACTTTAGAGGACTCTTCTGGTGGTGATGACTTCCTTTGCAATAAGTGTAGGATCCTTCTTAATGTTTTCTATAATCTTCATTTTCTTAAGGTTCTTGGCATTGAGAGGCTTTCCAGCACATGGTTCCAGAACACTTGCTTGTTGAGCCTGACTCATATGTTCTATCAGTTTATTCTCTGTCACAATATCTGAGATAAGCCTTCCCAACAGAATCCAATCTCTTTTGGTTCTTTCTTCTTCCCTTGTTTCCTTAACACTGGCCTTCAGATGATTGAATAAAATATGAGGGGGTGGACTTTGGCTTTAGTTGTGATGAAGTACAGTAGGTACTGTTGATCAATATTGATGTAGTTGGGAGAACTAGTTGGTTTTTTGTGATTGATGCACCCCAAAATTATTCTAGACCAAATTCTGAGATAGTCCTTCATATCTTTGATCTTGTTTGAGGGTTGCCCAGAGGAGAAGATTTCTTTAGATACAATGGTTAAGTCAGAACCTTTTTCTGCCATTTTATTGCATCTTATGCCGCTTCTGTCGTGACCAATAAGCTTTCCAATGAGATCTTTAGTGATGGCAATCTTCTTTCCCATTACATAAGAAGTTACTTGATAATTTGATGCAGTAACATGAATCCAAAATTATTTAACTAGTTTTGAAAAAATTGGACCAATTAATCGATCAAAATATTTTGTACACCCTTGAAACTCAACATCAGGCGTAAGGTTATTCCCATTCTCTTTCATGTTTTCAAAATAAACTATGTGTTCATAGGGAATTCTAAAGAATCAACCAGAGTGAGGAGAGTTCTTGAAGGTTCAAGATAACTTTCTTCATTTAGAGTAGATAATGAACCAAGAATGTTGATTTGAGAATCTTGAGATTTTTGTTGTTGTTGTTGAGAAGAAGCCATTATTCACAGATTTAGGATTTGAGAGCACACAAAAGAGAAAAGAGCAAATACAGGGAGAATGGGGTGAGTGAAAGTGAAGGTGTGAAAGTGTTTGTGAGAAAGTGAGGTATAAGTAGCCAATGGGGAAAAACAATAATTTTAATTTCGATTAATAAAATAAACAAAATGATTAACAACATTAATGATTTCTGAAAAAAGGGGATGAAGTGAAGATTTTGAACAATTACCAATGTGACTCGCGCCTTAATGCATCAACTCAATTGTTTTAGCCCTTCGGATTTTGAACATGTGTTCAGCCTTAGAAAGTGACTTAGCATTTAGGGTTGACAGATGTTGATGTAGTGAACGACTTGCTTCTATCTTTGAAATGAAGCGTTTTCAGAAAACATTCAGATCTTCTAGATAGTTTCTGAGACAATTTTCCTTCTCACTTATGAAGAAATATTGTTCACATGTTCACAAAAACAAATCAAAATATTCCGAGGATTAAATATACATAAACTACATTTTCATTCTGGGCATAATTCCATACTGAGTTGTTTCAGAATGAAATTAAATCTATCTTCAGAAAGGGGTTTAGTGAAAACATCAGCCCATTGATGGTCAGTGTCTATAAATTTTAAACAAAGAATTCCTTTCTGAATATAGTCCATAATGAAATGGTGTTTAATTTATATATGTTTAGCTCTAGAATGTAAAATATTTCAGAAAGACTGATAGCAGAAGTATTATCACAGAGAATAGGAATTTTACTCTCATAAATATGAAAATCTTCAAGCTGACTCTTCATCCATAGCATTTGAGTACTGCATCCAGCTGCAACTATATATTTAACATCAGCAGATGATAGTGAAATGGTTATCTCCCAAAAACTGGAAGCTTTCAAAAGTAGTTTTTCTTTCTATTCTATCTCTAGAAAAGTCAGCGTCATAATATCCTACTAATTTATATTCTTTAGATTTTCTATAACAAAGACTAAGATTAGTAGTACCTTTCAGATATTTGAAAATCCGCTTAACTGTTGTTAAGTGAGATTCTCTAGGATCTGATTGGAATCTGGCACAAAGACAAACGCTATATAAAATATCAGTTCTTCAAGCTATTAAATATAAGAGAGAACCAATCATACCTATGTAGAGCTTCTGCTCTACTTTCTTACTTACCTCTTCCATTTCCAGAATACATGTAGGGTGCATAGGAGTTTTGGATGGCTTACTTTCAAAAATATCAAATTTCTTTAGAAGTTCTTCAACATACTTGCTTAGATGTATGTAGGTTCCTTCTGGAGTTTGATTGGTTTGAATTTCCATAAAGAACTTGAGTTCACCCTTCAAGCTTATTTCAAATTCTGTCTGCATAGTCTTAGCAAATTCTTTTCCCAAGGAGGCTTTAGTAGATCCAAAAATTATATCACCTACGTAAATTTGACAAACCAAAATGCAGTGTTTTAAAACCCAGCCCGACCCGGCCGGTCGGACCGGTCTGACCGAGAACCGGTGGGCCAGGCGGTCCGATTAAGGGATAAGACCGGAATTACATTTAGACCGAATGAAACCGGTGTGAACCGGCCAGATCACCGGTTAAACCAGTGAACCAGCGGTTTTTACTGAACTGGCGGGTTTGACTATTTATTTTATTTTTTAGGGCTTTTGAAAAAAAAAATTAACATAAACGCTTTGCCTCCTCGTTTCCCAAACCTAGGCATTTGAAAGGTTTTCTTTTTTATTATGTCTTTTCTTTTTCTAATTGAAGTCATATTCTCAATTTTCTCTACCAACAAAAACTCCCACTTGCTGTTGTTATTTGATATTCCTTGTTTGTCGTCAAAAATTTCATCAAAACATCAAAAACAGGTTATTTCTTTTTTACTTGGTCTAATTTGCATTGATGTTTTTCAATATGAATATTATTGTTTCATTTTGTTGATTAATTGATATAGAAAATAAATGATTAAATTTGATCATTTTCTATAAAATTGGGTCTTTTAGTTTAACAAATTGAGATAGAATTTATATGAATGAAGCAGTTTTATACTTTTATGAATTAACTTATTATAGACTGATAATGAAGTTGTTGTATATTGGAGATAGAAATTGGGATATATATATATATATATATATATATATATATATATATTACTGTAATAGTCGTTGTATATTATGGAGATAAAAATTGGGTTTAAAACTACGTAATCTAAATTATATAGTAAGACAAAGTTTTCTGTTTTTTATTAATTTAAATTATATAACAAAGAAAAATTTCAGGATTTTATTAATCTAAAATATATAGCAAAGGCTGGAAAGCAAAGTTTCTATTTTTTTATTATATATGGTGATGCACAGTAACGATGCTTGGTAGCCTATATGTAATATACAACAACATATTCATATATTTTGGATTTAGATATGCACATATTTAATGTTTCTTATAATGTTTTTATAAATTCAATAATTTTTGTTTAGAATTGTGTTTTGTTAATATTTTTATAATATAGTTTTGTATTTTTAAATTTTGATTGATATTAGATATGGCATCACCCGCTGAAGTAATAACTTCAGAAGAAGTTACATCTCAAAATCCAACCCAACTCCAGAGCAGTAGAGGAAAAACTGATATAGCTTGGGGTCATTGTAAACAAATTGAAGAGAAAGGAAAACTTGTTAATTTGTTTATTTACTGTGATAAAATTATTAGAGGAGGGTGGATTAATAGGTTCAAATTCGATTTGGCTGGAATAAAAGGTCAAGTTGAAACATGTAAAAAGGTGCCTCCAGATGTTCAATATCTAATGAAACAAAATCTTGATGAAGGTGCAAATAAGAGAAAAAAGACTCAAGCACAAAATTTTAATGTTGATCTTACTACTCAAGAGGGCGGCGTAGTAGAAATGGATGTAGAACAATCAAGATCAAATTCGGTGATTGTGTCTCAAAAGAGAAAGAATACTAGTCGTATTGGTAATTATTTTATGCCTATAACAACTCCTGGAGCTCAACCTTCTTTAAAAAGTGTGTTACAAAGTAAGGAATTGGTGGATAAGTGTGATCTAGCTATTGCAAGATGGTTCATTGATTCTTTTGTGCCATTCAATGTAGCTAATTCTGCGTATTTTCAATCTATGGTTGATGCACTTTGCAACATGAGTTCGGGGTATAAAGTTCCAACTATGCATAGTCTTCGTGGCTATTTGTTAAATAAATGAGTTGAAGATGTGAACAAATTGATAGAGGAGTATCATGAGATTTGGAAGAAAACTGGTTGTACTCTAATGGCCGGTGGATGGACTGATCGAAAAAGAAGAACTCTTATAAACTTTCTAGTTTATTGTCCCAAAGGTACTATTTTTCTAAAATCCGTTGATGCTTCTCATGCTTCAAAAACTGCAGATATGTTGTATAAGCTTTTTAGAGAGGTGGTTTTATTTGTTGGGCCTGAAAATGTAGTTCACATAGTGACATATAATGCTGCAAATTATGTTGCTGCTGGAAGGTTATTAGAAATGAGTTTCCTACTTTATTTTGGTCTCCTTGTGCGGCACATTGCATTAACTTGATGTTGCAAGACATGGGAAAATTAGAGGAAGTAAGTGAGACAATGTCACATGCTTCTAATGTTACCAAATATATTTATAATCATTGTTATGCATTGTATTTAATGAGAAAGAAAACAGGTGGAAGAGAAATCCTTCGTCCTGCTCCAACTCGGTTTGCCACTAATTTCATTGCTTTGCAAAGTATTTTGTCTCACAAAAACTCACTAAGAGCCATGGTAACATCTAAAGAATGGACAAGTTCAGCATATGCCAAAGAAGCAAAGGCAAAACAGTTTGGGGATCAAGTTTTAGATTCTGGATTTTGGAGTAAATGTGCTGATGTAGTTAAACTCATTGAACCACTTGTGCGTGTGTTGCGTATTATTGACAGTGAAGATAAACCTGCTATGGGCATTCTATATAAATCTATAGTCAAATCTAGAGAGGAGATGGTGAGGAGGTTTCAAAGAAATAAGAAGAAAGTGGATCCTTACTTGAAAATCTTAGATAAACGTTGGGATTCACAGCTCCGCAAAAACCTTCATGCTGTCGGTTATTGGTTGAATCCAGGTTGTAGATATAATGATGTAGAATTTGAAAAATATGCATCCATAACATCAGGACTTTTAGATGTCATTGAAAAGCATGCTAATGGAAATTATGAACTTCGATTGAAGTTAACAGATGAGATGAGAATATTCAAAGACGGTGAATTAGATTTTGGAAGGAAATCAGCCGTGGACGAACGATGTATTGTGAGGGTAGGTAATTTCATAACTTCTAACTCTTGATATATATTTTATTTTATATTTCAATATGTTTATAAATTTATTTAATCACATGGTATAAATAGATCAATGGTGGGAAACTTATGGCACTTGTACACCAACTTTGCAAAGGTTAGCTATTCGTATTTTAAGCCAAACTTGTAGTGCTTCGGGTTGTGAATACAATTGGAGTATATTTGAGCATATTCATTCCAAAAAAAGAAATAGATTAGAGCACCAAAAACTTAATGATTTAGTGTTTGTTCGTTACAACTTGAGACTTCAAAATAGGTATTATTATGGTTATTTTTCTCTGATCATTATATTTTTATATTTAAATACATATACTTAGATTTAATTCATGTGTGTTTAGGAAAATAAGAAATGGGAGTTATGATCCTATCAATATTGAAACAATTGCCGACCATTCTAGTTGGGTATTAGAGAATTCACCATCCCTCTTAACCAATGAAGAGTTGGAAGCATTGCAGAATGACCCTGCAAATATGACCATCCAACCAATTTCAAGTGATATTGGTATGTTCTAATATGAGCATAATATAGTTTGTGGTTGTGAATCAATTTAATGTCTCATATTTACCATCTCTAAATTTTTTTTGTTAATTATTTTTTAAAATATTGTTATAGATCAAATAGATTTAGATGAGGATGAAGATGGAGATATGGGTAATGCACAAGATACTATTGTTGATACTGTGAATCAAGAAAAAAGCAACACCAGAGAAGATGAAGTTGGTGGAGAAGACAATGAAATTGAAGATGGATATGAATATCAAGATTATGACAATTTGACTTCATGGACATAAAAAATTATGGATCGTTGAGTATGAACTTTTGTGACTTATTATAATACTATAACTTATGAATTGTTAAGTTTCTATCACTTCTTTGAATTTATAATTTGCTACATTAAGTTTCTATCACTTATTTTGATTGTTACTAATACTTTTGTTTATTCTAAATTATTTGAATTTATAATTTTCTATATTATTATAGTTACAAATTTCAGGTAATGAATATATTTTTTTATAGAAACCGGGTCAAAAGCCATGCGGTCTGACCAGTGACCCACTGGTCCGACCAGTAACCCAGTAACCCAGTGACCCAGTAACTTTACCGAGTCGATCACCGGTCTGAGTTTTAAAACATTGCCAAAAATGTTATTTTTAAATGGTTTACAGAATAGAGTTGTGTCCACCTTCCCTTTGGTAAAATTATTTTCTAACAAATAAAATGACTTAACACATCAACATAGTAAAAAGATTACAACCATCAAAACTATAGCATTTGGTGCGTACATCATAACAAAGACATTACTGTCACTTTTAACTGACTCTCACCCACGATGTACTTCGTTATTATTGAACACCGAAATAAGTCTGTCAATTCTTCTAATTTTTTTATCGTATTGGATCTCTCTGTCTAACCAATGGATTAAACTCTTCTCAAGATGCTCAAAAGTACGAGTATTCCAAAATCAGGTCTACATTGGAGACTTGAGAATCGAATAACAAACACAAACATCTCTTTTAATAATAATGTTAAAAAAGAGAAGAAATGTGAAAAATAGTAAAGAAATATAGAAAATGATAGAGAATGAATGATCTATTTATAAAAAAATTAGTATGCATAAACTTTGTGGGATGTGGCGCCTCATTGATAGTGCATGAGCGAGAGGTTGTGACACCTTTATACTTTTTTTTAGCAAATGTGGTAATGATATATCCTCTTTATTTTGTATATTTTTGTTTGAAACATGAATATTTTAATTAATAATAAGAAAACTTGGTTGTTATGATATTTTATTTGAAAATTTTGGTTATTTCAATAAATAAAAAATCCACACTAAATACTATTACATAATTATTAAATAATTCTTTTCATAAATTTAAAATTATATAAATAATTAATATATTTTGTGACCACTTGGAGCACCGATATGATATTTTTTAAATGTGTGATGTGTCTACATCTTTCTCAAAGACATTCTGTTAAAGTATCATGGATAATTGATGAACATCATCGTTTGTTAGTTTGTAACTGTGAACATATTAAACAATGTTCTTTAAGTATCAGATAGAATAAAACATAATAAACAAATAAATGTAGAGTGCATTTAAATTATTTTGTGGAATTCATTTTAAATTTTTTGATAGATTAAATAGTTATTTGAGAATTATAAATAAGTTATTTAAATAATTTACACGTATGAAAATAATTTAAAAAATTACACGGATCCTTTTTAAAGAATCCAAAAGAATATTGATGGATGTGGGTGGTCTTCCAATCCAACCGAAAACTAAAAATAATTCCATTAAAGCCCTTTATATTCTAATTATTTTGCAAAACGCCCCTTCCCGCTCTAACTATTCTCCACTTCTCCAACCTCACTTCATAAACCCTAAATCCCCAAAACTCTAAAAATGCGAATCTTCATTCTCCGCATCTCCAATTTCATAAACCAAAATCTCAAAAATCCACAATGGATTCATCACCACCAACACAACCCCAATTTCAACCCCATCAGAGGAATGTCCCAATCCACCTCAATCCCCAAAAAACAACTACGAATTCGCGACCACGGCTACGACAATTACATGGAGATCGAGAAGAAAACCCGAAAAGTCCTCAAATTCCAGAACCTCATTCTCTCTGAACCCAATCAATCAATCCCAATCCCTCGGCTCGAAACCCTAGCTCATCGTATCGGCTTCACGCGCCATGAAGCCAGCGCGTTTCTTCTCAAATTCCCGCACGTCTTTGAAATCTTCGAGCACCCCGTTCAGCGTATCCTCTTCTGCAGGTTGACCCGGAAGGCCATTCTTCAGATTGAACACGAGCGGAATGCACTTGCAGATCAAGTCTCGCGAGCGGTCACGCGCCTCCGTAAGCTGCTTATGATGTCCAATGGGCTTCGATTACGCCTTGAGCATGTGAGGATTGCGCGATCCGCACTTGGCTTGCCGGATGATTTTGAATACTCGGTTGTTTTGAGGTATCCCGAATTTTTTCGGTTAATTGATGCTAAAGAAACTAGGAATAAGTATATTGAGCTTGTTGAATTTGACCCTGAGTTAGGAATATGTGCAATTGAAAATGCTAGGGAGCGAGTTTATAGAGAGAGGGGTAGTGATGCTGAAGATGTTAGGTTTTCTTTTTTGATTGATTTTCCACCTGGTTTTAAGATAAGTAAGTATTTTAGGATTGCGATGTGGAAGTGGCAAAGGCTACCTTATTGGTCACCTTATGAAGCTGTTTCTGGGTATGATTTGAGGTCGATTGAGGCGCAGAAGAGAATGGAGAAAAGGGCTGTTGCCACCATTCATGAATTGTTATCCTTGACTGTGGAGAAGAAGATTACTTTGGAGAGGATTGCGCATTTTCGGATGGCAATGGACTTGCCGAAAAAGTTGAAGGAATTTTTGCTTCAGCATCAGGGGATTTTCTATGTATCCACCAGAGGGAATCATGGGAAGCTTCACACTGTTTTTCTTAGGGAGGCTTATAGGAAAGGTGAGTTGGTTGAGCCTAATGATTTGTATTTGGCGCGGCGGAAGCTTGCCGAGCTTGTGATTTTGAGCCCCCGGAAAGCTAAGGTTGATAGGGAGTTGGTTGGGTATAGGAGGAGCAAGTTAGATGATGAAATGGGGCAAGTAACAAGAGCATATGTTGAGGATGCTTGTGAAGACTTTAAAGGTGGAAATGGTGTAGGACAAAGTGAGGATGCAGAAGATGATTTGTCATCAGATATTGGTTCTGAGGTTGATTCCGGAGATGACAATGATGACTTTGATGGTAGTGTATCAATGCAAAGGAAATCACATGAGTGAGAGTATTAGGAGAATCTTTTCAATCTTCCAATTATGCTGTTGAGAAGTTTCTTTGATGGGACTGGACTCTCCCGTGGCGATAATAACTGACGTAGAACTGAAAATCTTCACTATTTAACCTCACTCTCATCCCTGTCTCAATTTTAACAGATGACTAATATTTCCATCAGTCACTCCTGTCTCTTGTATAGTTTTGAAACTTCAGAAACAGCAATATGGAGTTAAGTTTCTTGTTTCTACTGCATCTTTACTTTTTATATGATTAGAAATCAAACTCAGCATCCGGGTTTTACAATGCTCAAACATCCTGCACACCAACCACTTGCGCTAGAGTCCATTGGTATCTCATAACTGAAGTGAGGTTTTTTATGTGATTGATTGGCCACTGTGTTAACTTGGGGAGAATTACACTATATGGTTAACCGTGAAAATATGGGGAGGCTTTTCTAGATTATATTGAGCATGATAGCTGCT
Source organism: Vicia faba (assembly GCA_948472305.1). NCBI lineage: Eukaryota > Viridiplantae > Streptophyta > Magnoliopsida > Fabales > Fabaceae > Vicia > Vicia faba. The sequence continues at coordinate 695,094,825 of OX451735.1, forward strand.
GTAAACTCAGATTTTCTACCAAGAGAAACTGTGTTACTTTATTATTTCCAACATAAAATAGTAACTTGGAAGTAAAGGTATCAACCCAGTCACGGACTCCTTTGCCTCCGTCGCTTTATATTTGGACATACCGGAACCATTTTTGTAGAAGAAAATGATGTACCGTTTTTGTAGAAGAAAATGATGTACCGTTTTTGTAGAAGAAAATAATGTGTAAACGAATAATAGCGTTAATCTTGAAGCTTTGTGCTGTTGAGAAATCAAGGGTTTCACTTGAAGTAAACCATCTGCATTTGCTTACATATCAGTCACTTGATTAAATCTCTGAACTTTTAAATTTTGATACTAATTTACTACAGGATAGAATTTTCCTTCAAGAAACTATACTCCATGATGTTCTCAATGAATGGACTGTATATATTTATTTGCAGGATTTTCATTACTTATTTAGCCTCAAAAACAAAACTCATCTAATTTTCTCCGTGTCACCAAGTTCTTGAATAGCTGAATTTTGATCCTAGTTTGGAATCTCTCATGCAGTGCCTGTGGAATCCCAAGTTGCTACATGGGATCATATGATACTACATCTGCGATGTAGATAGAATTGGAGCTGGGAAACTCACCGAACTCGGTCAAGTTGGAAAGCAAACTTGTTATGAGCTTGTAGTACTAGACAACATAACCGTGGTGTCTTCCTCTTCTGTGTGTTTGTGATTGTCTCTCTTGTGTATTCTTCATTCGGAAGCTTCCATTTTGTTATCCTATTTTTCTCTCTTAGCTATTCACTGGTTTTTGAGTAAAAGAAAGAAGCTATTTATTGGTTTCAGTTCTCCCAAATCCAAACTCAATTAGAACGGATGGAACTGGGCTCTTTCGCGTCGATCCTCATCGAAAATATTGATATCAATTTGACATCTCTGAAGCCATTTTCCTCCCGCAAAGTTCATCTCTGTAATTCTCCGGAAAAAATCAGTAATGGCAAAATCTTCAATTTAACAAAATCTCAGATTTATATTTTTTATATTATGTTTTTATAGTTTTGTTTTGCCAACGAAAACGATCACCTGAAATGTACACGTACATAGTAATATGGTTTTGAATGTTGATAATGATAGTTCTAACGTCTCGGGTTTTGATGGATTGATTTGAAATGTTGGCGGTGTTTGGGTTCAAGGTTTTGTGGTTAATATTGGTTATTTTAACCTCTTTTATATTTTAACCTCTTTTATACTGAGCCGATGATGCTATACTATGATTTGTGTATTATTCTGATTTCATCTCTGCTATCAAATTTATCTCATAGTCTTTTAATGCACAATGCATGACATCACTATGTAAAGAACTTCTTTATAGAAAATGACAAGTTCAAATATTTCATACTCTTAAAAAAGAGAATGTTTGTGACACTTCATTAAATTTGAATCAATTTCAGTAAATTAATTATTTAAGAGACCAAATTAAAAACTTAAATTATAGTTATTTTAAAAGATTTTAAAGGGATGGTGAGTATTGAAAAAAAATCTAAATGCCACTTAAATTTATAATGTAATCATCATTATACTAAATTATAATATTAAATTATAATCTTAAAACTTCTCTCTACCAAAATTACCCGTCAAAATCTAAAATTAATAATAAATAAATTAAATAAAATAATAATAATTAAAAAAACAAACTATTATTAATTAATAAATAATCATTAATTAATTAAATAAATTATAAATCAATAAAAAAAACCCACTTACTCACCTACTAACTTTTTTTCCAACTTCTCTCCTATTTATTTTTATTTTATTTCAAATTAATATAATTAATTAAATAAAATTTAAAAATTTTAAAAAAACACTGATGTAATACCATTAGAAAGAATTAAAATTTATTCTATTTAATTATAGAAATTAAAAAAAACATTCTTAATTTCTCTCAATAAATTCTTTAAATTGTTTCTCCACATAAACGGGACATTATAATTAAAATAATTTAAAAATAAAATAAAATAAAACACGAGTGCTCACAACCAACAAAACGTGTTATTTTTATTAAATTAAATTAAATAATTAATTTAAATAAAATAAAATAAAACAAATCACAGGTTTATGGATTCTCCCACATCCCACTGAATCAATTTATCTTATTAATTAATTAGATTGTGATTTATTTTTTTTATGAAAACTAATAAGAAATATATACTATTGCACTAGAATTCTTTGGATTTACGTTACACGAATTAATGAATAAATTGTTAAGTATGATATTATATTTTTAATTTAATAACATTAATATAATTATAATTTATAATTATTTATTAAATTTTAATCATGTGTTTGGAATGTCAAATATAATATAATTTATTTTGTAATTCATAAATATTCACGTAGTTTCAATTACATATTAATATATATATTAATTTTTAAATATTGATTCATACTTATAATAAATCGTACAATCATTTTTATAACTTTAATTATATAAAACAACAACAAAAGAAATAGTTAAAAGATAAACATTAAAATGATCAGACAATAGTTAATATATCATAGATATATTCACATCTACCTGTAAATCCAGATGAGTTAACAAACTTCAGTTAAATTTAAATGAGTTAATTCAAAAAATTTATTAGACTCATTAGCTCATTTTTCTAAATTTCAATTTTAAAATTTTCTTATTATATTATATTTACATTTTTTTATAATCTATATGACAATTCTTCGTTAAATTTCAATTTTAAAACTTTTTTATTAGATTATATTTACAAATTTTACAAATCTAAAATGTATGATATTTCGCTGTCAAAATTTAATAAATTATGTAAATATGCTAATGCAAATTCAATATGAAGTTTAAAATCAAACTTTAACTTAATCTTCAAAATAATTTCGCGGAGTGTAATAAAAATTTATTAAACATATATTAGATATTAATCTATTTTTCTAAATCTAAAATGTATGACATTTCTCTGTCAAATTTTAGTTTTATACATTTCTTATTATCTTATATTTATATTTTTTTACAACTTACAATATATGACCGTTCTTCATTTAATTTCAATTTTAAAATTTTTTATTAGATCATATTTATAAATTTTACAAATATAAAATATATGATAATAACCCGTCAATATTTAATAAATTATATAAATATACTAATACAATTCAACATAAAAATTAAAATCAAATCTATAACCTAATCTTCAAAATAAATAAAAAATATAATTTTATTTAAAAATAATTTACGTATAAAATAATTTATAAAATATATTTTTATATACAGATTTATTAAAAATTTTTTTACTAAATACATATGTCTTTAGAAAAAAAAAATTCTAACACTAACTAATCATTTTTTAAATTGACATCAGACATATCACAAACACAAGTAGCTAATCATTAAAATTAACAACCTTAGATTTATGTTATTTTATATTGATATAGTTATGTTAACGTATTTATATGAGCTTCTACGTAACACATAAATAAATTTGTAAAGCAAACTGATACCACAAAATTTTATAAACAAATTAATCTATTGGTAATTTTTATTTATAACAAATTTACGCAACTTGCATTTACGGTTACACACATCAACATCAATAATACTACTTTAACTTATCAACAGTATGATCAAGTCTAATAGAGAAATAGTTGGCTCAATTATGCCAACTCCTTTTTTTTTCTCCATCTTTTGTTCTAAGAATTTGGACCCCATATGCTCAAGAAGATAGGAGTAACAAGAAAAGTGTATTACCATCCCATGATCCATTATAATTGGGGGTTTAGGTTTGTACTCGGCCGTAAAGGTTGCCTTATACACCTTTCTGAGTTTTATGGCATAATCTTGAGTGTTGCAGGATCATATATTGAGACACAATGGAATGTATGATATGGACTCAGATTCGATAGAGTTTTGGATGGTCTTAGTATTGTGATTCTAGATTTTGACCTTAGCAATTTTACTAGTAAGGACACCGTCCCTCCTAAAGCACAACATGTTTTGGCGAGTGCCCTTTTTAGTAAAATTGATAAGGACATGGATGTGAAATTTGACATGACCACAAGGCAGAAGACAGTTTTTGGTTGTTTGCCAGCTGCACATGCTCAAGATTTTCTCCTTGCTATTCATATTGATGGGTTAGGCCAACATATATCACCGGTGGAGTATCGTACTATTCTAAGATACCGTCTTACGATTCCTTTATTTTCTATAGATGAGTGTCGTAACCGGCAAAAAAATAGAGAGTCGCCACCATTAATTTTTGTCCTAACGATTAGAATATAACGGATAACCCTAGTTCGTACAAAGATTCTAAATCCGTAAGTCAATTAGATGAGGAGAAGGTGTTAGACACCCCTTATCTCACTTGTTCTCAAGGGGCTCCGCTTTTTAAATTTAAGGGTAAAATTGGAAATTTGGTAGTTAATATTTATATATGTTAACTGTTGTACCCCAAAATTTTCCCTCCCATTTTACTCATTGAAGTCCTCAACTTGCTCAAGAATGCCCAAGGATTGATCAGGCAAATGCTCACCTAAGACAATGAACCTCAAACTAAGGTTTCCATTTTCATCAAGATGGGTGAACTCTAAAGGTCTAAAATCTTTTCCAGGGTCCTAATATCTTCTCAAGAACATCCATGTCAAGTCTCATGCCTTGCCCAAGAAGTTTGCTCAGTCAACCGCTCAAATGCCTGAAAATCAACTGCACTAGGGAAAAAGTCAATTGTGGCCCACATACAGTCAAACTTCAAGATTTTTGGTAAACATCAACATTTTGAAGTGGTGTCCATCATTTGATCAAGGTTTGATCATGATTCCTCAAGGAATGCCCCAAATTCATCAAAACTCAAAAGTTGCCAAATTAGGGTTTCTATAGGAAAAGTCAACCAAACTTTGACCAGGCATAACTTTCTCATACTTTATCAGAAATTTCTCATCCAAGGTTCATTTTTAAGAGAATCCAATTCCCTACAACTCATATTCAGCCATCAAGTTCAAGAAATACACTCCTCAAAAGATATAAATTCAGACATTATAGGTCCTTTTCAAAAGTCAACAAAAATACATTTTGGGTCAAAGCTCCTTACATGAACATGGAAGATCCAATTGAGATGAGATCAAAAGGTTTGCTTATAGGACATCCTAAGCTTTATAAAAATTCAAAGAACACCCTCCTAGGGTCAAAATTGAGGAAGATATGCATTGTCAAAGTTGACCATTTTTGGAAAATTGCATGAAGCCAATATTGACCAAATTTGCATTTTTTCCAAATGGGCCTAACTTTTTATGTTTGAAACTAATTCCTAACATGGTCTACGACCCATAAAACCATCCATGCTTTATTTGCTCATTTATTTGATTTATTTTGATTTTAATCATTAAAAAATCAAATTAAATTAAATAAATGATACAAATTTGTTTTGAGATTATTTTTCATTTAATGAATGGCCATATATGCTGTCACATAGCAAGAAATCGCGCCATGCCATGGAAAAGGGAAGAGAATCTTCAAAATAGGAAACATTGAAATTGTTTTGAAACTCATTCAATTCATTTGATCTAGTCCATATATGTTAACCTAATGTTGATTCACTACTTAAGCAAGTCATTCCAACCCTAAGAGAGAAGACACACGCGCAACCTGCCACTAGAGAGAAATACAAGTTCCAAAAAATATTCAAGAGAGGAGCAATCTTGTAGCACGCAATACAGACAATTTCAATCGTTGCCAAGCATCCTAGCACCCTCTTGGAGATCTCAGCATCTCATTCCATCCGCTCTTGAAGGCCAAAGCACCCAGGATCACCCTTTCCAATACTCCACGAGTTGGTAAAATTCTTAAGCTTCAAACTTTTGAATCATGCAATATAAATTGATTTTTTGCATTGATATGTGTTCATAATATTGTTCTAAAGTTTTTTGAATCATTATTTGCAAGCATGCACGCAGAAACAACCATATGCCATTTTAGGGCACGACCTGAAAACATGCTCGAAGCTCTTGATACAGCCATGATCCATTAAAAACAAGCCCGAATTTGAACTCAGGGGGTGATTTTACAGGGAATAGGTCTCTTTGCAGGCTTTAAATCTCATGAAATTGTAGGTTGGCCATTTTGCTTGGCCGGAGAAGACGACCGGAGTGCAGCTCCGGCGTCGTTGACTCTTCTTTCTCAGGCGAAGACCTGGCGTTACAGTTTCATATAACATGATTGGTTCTTGAATTGCTGACACGTTTATTTTTTGCTGACTGGGATTTAATTGTTTGTTTTATATATAATGTTATTGAGTTATCATATTCATGAATAATTAGTTAGCATAGATGGCAAGGGAGTGAGCATATGAAAGGGAGGACCTGAGTTCGACCCCAAGTCTAGCCATTTTGTTTTTCTGATGTTCATATTGTAGATCCAATACATTGCCTCCTAGCGCGCACCCATGCGTCTCCAAATCTCACCCATTAGATTGTCCCTTGATCAAATCTAGCATCCAGCAAGCATAGAACACGATGGACCCTCAGAAGGAAGCCCCACGGAATTAGGCGTTGGACAATTGGGCCACCAGCCTTCTTGGGCCTAACAATTCAGCTTCACACCCTTAGTTTGCTTCATCACTCCAGGCCCAATTTCTTTTTCTTCATTATTTGTTTGTTTTAATTGTTTTTCTATATTTTTTAATTAATCATAAAATCAACCAAAATCACAAAAAATAGACTTAGGTTTTTTTTAATTAAAATTAATTCTTGTAAATTAATTTAATTTAATTGATTTCAACTTATTTTCTTTAATTTAAAAATTAAGTAGAAATAGGTTAAATCTTAAATCTTTTTCAAAAAAATACACAAAAATATTTTTTTTAATTAATTAGATTTTTTAGGCTTCTAATTTATTCTCGTATTTAATTTGTCGCGCGTGCCTTTACTTCCGTTTAATTCAAAATTATTGTAATTGTTTCAAGTTTGTAACAGATTAATTAGGATTTTAATTTCCGCATCTTTATTTTCAGTCAAATATTTGTGTATCTGCCCAAAAGCCTTATAATAGTTAGGACTTTAATTTCTCGCACTCTTTAATTTCCGCAACTATTAAACTGCTAGATGTATGGACATTAGGATTGTATGCGAAAGATAAATCAACGATTAAAAGGTAGATAACCCTAATTGTGAAAAGATAATTAACTGAAAAAAGCACACTTGCACATGCTCACTCCTAGGGTTTTCCCCACTCCGGTTGCCTTCGGTAAACGGTCATAAAGTATAGGGATTTTTAGTGGTCATCCTCTAGTCCCAAAAGATCAAAAATGACCCTTTCGGATGTTGCCCCGGAAAGATCTTTTAGGACTTTAGGGTAATTACTAAAGTTTCCTAACCGTTGCTTTTGTGACCGTACTTGTCCTTTCGAATGTCCCTTAAAAACTCTAACGATAGGGCTACCCACTCTTTAATAGTAGGATAACGCTGTCTAAAGGAAACGAAAACGAACAGTCTTTTTCGAGTAGGTAGGAAATCTTAAGTACTTGCTCAAAACAAACCTTTTACACAAACACTTTTCAAACAAAATTTTCAAAAACATTTTATCACACCCTCGAGGACTGACACAAGGGTTACCATAAAGTGAAACGCCGCACTAAGGAAAATTTCAAAACTTCTCAAAACACAAGCAAGTACCTAAGAGCCCGTGGAAAACCACAGGTAGGAAGGATGTTAACACCTTCCCTTTCTATAATCTACCCCCGTACTCAAAAACTCTCGAAAAAAGGTTTTTTCTGTTCTTTTTCCTTTCCTTTGTTGGATGAAATAAAAGTCGGTGGAGACTCTTGCTTACCGCGACATTTGCAAATAAAAAATGCAAACGAGTATAAACAGTCGGTTCTGCCACCGTATCACATAACTGACAACTGTGCTGGAGAAATAATAAGTAGGGTATACCTTAGGATCTAGGTCATTTATAAAAATTGCTTTCTTGTGTTGCTTTGCCTGCTTTATATTCAAGGGTTTTGTTGGGGGTTATGTAGATCCTACACCTGGATCTGGGGACACCTTTTAGGTAAGTAGTAATAAACTGTGAGGGAACTGTGTGGGGTATACCGACACGGTTGAAACAGTAGCTATGTTGATGTGATACTTTGGTTGGTACCGGTAACCCTTGAGTCAACCAAGGAGAATACGGGGATGATGCATGGTGTCATAAAGCATCAACTGACCTTAGAATCTTTAATTGCACAACTTGGCCAGTAGGACGTAGCGAGATGGCCGACTTTGGTGTATTCCCAAGGTCGATAGATACTCGATGCTACACTCATTAAGGTTTGACTCTTGAGTTTTGTTTGGTTGCGAGTCAATCTCTTATTGAACAAAGTTTGGGGGAAAGATCGGTGATATTGAGATCCCTTAGAACCCGGTTACTATTTATATGACAGGTTGAACCGATCCAGCTTCAAGAGGGTATGACCTTAAAACTCATGCAGGCCTTAAACCTAAGGACTTGGTGTGACTTATTTGTTGCTTGCTATACATGTGATTTTTAGCATAATCATGACATCATACGCATGGTATATCATACTAACCATTTCGAGGATTTTCTAGGGCTCATCTTTGCTTTGTTTTGTAGGACATGGCACCCGCCCGCAGGAACACTATCCAGATTAACCTTGTGAAAGTGCCTCTCCAACTAAAGGATTTGGCATTAAGGATCCATGAAAGCTCTCCCTTCACTGAAAAACATGGTCAGTTTCTCAACTTGGTCACTTCTAAACCTGATGAAGAATTGTTAAAAGTGCTATTTCAGTTCTTTGATCCCTTGCACCACTGTTTCACCTTCCCGGATTACCAGCTAGTGCCTACTATGGAGGAATTTTCTCGGTTGTTGGGGGTACCTATTCTTGATCAGTTACCTTTCAACGGTACGGAAGAACATCCAAAAACTGAAGAGATTGCTCGAGCTCTGTCCTTACAACGGTCCGATGTAGTGACAAATTGGGAAACTAGGGGAAGTGTCCAAGGAATCCCGGTTAAATTTCTATTTGAGAAGGCTTACTATTTTTAGGATGCCCTGGATTTACAAGCTTTTAAAGAGGTATTGGCACTCCTCATCTATGGGATGGTACTTTTCCATAATACAGACCAACTCGTAGATGTGAATACTATTAAGGTATTTTTGTCTCATAATCCGGTGCCTACATTACTTGGGGATGTTCTACACTCTCAGTATGCTTGCACTTTAAAGAGAAGAGGGACCCTCCTGTTTTGCACTCCTCTATTGGCTAGGTGGTTTATTTCGCACCTACCCAGGTCTATTTTGAAGAATGGGCAGGGTATGAAATGGTCTCATAGGCTGATGTCCCTTACACATTCATACATTCATTGGTGTTCACGGTCCTCGGAAGATGTTACCATCATCGATCACTATGGTGAATTCCCTAATGTCCCTATCTTTGGCATTAGGGGAGGAATCACTTATAACCCTTGTTTGGCACTGTGGCAGTTTGGTTATGCAAGAAGGGATGGTCCTCATGATACGCTTATCCAGGGAATCACCTTAAACTATGAGAATGATGCTCAGGGTTACCGCAAAAGGTTCATGAGAGCTTGGGGCATGGTACACAAAATTGATAGCAAGACATTGGGGCACAATAATTCCATCCCTCTTGAGCCTTATCTCCGATGGGTACGAGCCCGCGCCCAAAGTCTTATGATGCCTTACCCTGCTGCCCTACCAATGATTGTGGAACCAGTTGCTGAAGGAGACACTGCTTCTCTTGTTCATCATCCTGACATGCCAACTAATCATGAGGAGTTACAGAAATCCCGGGTTCAACTTAAAGAGGAGCGGGATACGTTTGAAGCTCAATTCTATGCCAGCGAGAAGAAGGTCCTGGAGATCACTAGGCTACTTCATGAAGAAAGGAACATAAACGCCTACATTGCGCCAAAAAGGATGCGCTCCTGGGAGATCTAGTTTTCTTTTGCTTTAAGTTTTGTTTAATTGTAAGCCTAAAGGGCACTCTTTGTAACAACCCAAACTTATTAATATAATTAACACGTGTTTCTTTTGGTTAAACAAAGTTGAGCCTTTACAAGTCCTTGAAATCATTGCATACGCATACCATCAATGACATTGCATAAACAAGTACCATCACATGTTTCTCATCTTCTTCGCTGTTTATTTCAGCAAAAATGTCTTCTGAACAAAGCATCAAAGATCTCCAGGCACAAAATGCCCAATTTCAACAAATGTTCATAGCTTTGGCAAAAGGGCAGGAAGATCTGAAGGCCCTTATCCTGAAGGAAAAGAAGAAGAAGAAGAAGAAGAAGACCTCTGGTGTTCTGAATCTGGGCAGAAGGTTCAGGGGGCCATTAAAGCAACCAGTTGATCTGACCTTCTCGTCCAAAGAAAGGGAGAATCAAGATAGAGAGAGAGAGAGAGAGACAAGGGAGAAGGAACCTAGCCCTGAAGTCTTTGATAATGACACATACTACAATGATGAGCAGTATCCTCTCACTGAGGATAGATACAAGCAGTTAGAGGATTGGTTGAGCGCTATGGAGATCCAGAGAATACCCAGGCTGGATTTTGAAGAGCTGGGATTGGTGTCGGGGGTAGTCATCCCACAAAAGTTTAAAGCTCTGGTTTTTGCAAAGTATGATGGGGTGTGTTGTCCTAAGCTTCATCTCCGTTCCTATGTGAAGAAGATTCAGCCTCACACGGATGATAGGAACTTGTGGGTTCACTTATTTCAAGACAGTCTGTCAGGGACTCAACTCAAATGGTTCTATCAACTAGAGGGAACCAATGTCCGAAACTGGGAGGATTTGGCTGCTGCTTTTTACAAGCAATATCAATACAATGCTGACCTTGCCCCTACTCGCACCCAACTCCAGAGTATGTCCATGGGTGCAGGTGAAGGCTTTAAGGACCATGTGCAGAAGTGGAGAGATCTGACTAGGAGAGTCCAACCCTCTTTGTCTGATAGGGAGTTGGTTGACATGTTTCTTGGGACACTGTCTAGTCCATTCTTCAGTCATTTGATTGGTAGCTTCTCAGTTGGTTTCACTGAGCTGATATTAACAGGAGAGAGGGTAGAAGCTGGGATCCAGAGTGGCAAGATCCCGAAAGACACCTCTTCGAGCTCAGTGAAGAAGCCCTTCGCAGGTAAGAAGGAAGTCAGTGCTATTTATAGCCCAAGAGGTCAGAACAGAGCTGAGTGTCATCCAACGGTAGGTGCTGTGATGATATCTAGGCCCGCGGCTACCCCACAACACAACAATCAGCAAAGGGTAGAAAGACCACAAATGCAGTTTACTCGGATTAACATGACATTGACATAGGTTCTATCCCACCTGCTAAGATCCAACTTGGCAACCTTGAAAGAGGATCCCAAGAATCATAATACCACATCTCCTCGGTACAATCCAAACGCTTGGTGTGCCTACCATTCTGAGAGTCCTGGCCACGATACAAATGACTGCTGGGCTCTGAGAAATAAAGTACAAGATCTGATTGAAGCCATGGAGATTGAGTTTGATGCTCTGGAGAAGCCCAATGTCATAACTGCTCCCATGCCTAAGCACAACCGTGGAGTTAATGCCATTCATACTGATCTGTTCGTTACCTCTGTTTATGAAGTTTCCACTCCTCTTATGACTGTTAAGAAGAATTTGTTGTTGGCCGGTTTATTTATGGGTTATGGTGAAGGTTGCCACATGTGTTCATCTCTGCCCACTGGTTGCTATTTGCTGAAAGCAGGTGTTCAACGCCTGATGGACAACAGAGAAATTTTGTTCGAAAAGACTTTGATTCCAACTATTCTGTGTGAAGATATTGCCATTATAACCATTTCCGCCAATCCTTCCAAGGTCTCCTCTAAAAGACCTGTTAGGATTACACCTGCTCCAAGAATCGCCCCGCTGATAATCACTTTTCCTGGTCCCGTACCGTACTCCTCGGACAAAGTTGTCCCGTGGAATTATGGCGCCGATGTTTACTATCATGGCGTTAAACAAGATTTGAAGACTGAAGAGGTTAATCCCGATGTCAGTAACATTGTCGATACCAACAAGATCACATGAAGTGGAAGGGTTTTCTCTCCTGAGATCTCCCCGAAGACTGTCACTAAGCCTGTTGTTATTTCATCTGCTGTTCCTACCAGTACTGTCGTCACTACTCCCATTCTTACTCCAATTGTTACTCCTACTGTTGAGTCATCTGGGACTCGGGGAAAAGAAGCTGTAGGTGAGCCTGCTTGGACGGAGGCACCTAGAAAAGTTGTTGTGGAATCCTCCAAGCAAGAGATAGAGGAAATCTTAAAAATAATCAAGAAGAGCGACTACAATATGGTCGAGCAGCTGGGGAAGACCCCTTCGAAGATATCAATGTTGTCTCCATTGTTATGTTCCAAGGCTCATGCAAAGGCTTTGATTTCATTCCTCAAGACTACATGTGTGCCGCAAGAAACCTCAGCCGATCAATCCAAAGACTGCGTGGCCAGTCTGACTGCTGAAAATGGGTTGGGTTTCTCATATGTCGATCTAACACCAAAGGGGAGGAAGCATAATAATGCTCTGCATGTATCGATCGAATTCAAGGGAACTACTATGGATCATGTGCTGGTAGACACTGGATCTTCACTGAATGTTCAGCCTAAGAAGGCTCTTGATCGGTTAGATTGTGAATGCTTGATCCTAAAGCCCAGTAACATTGTGGTGAGGGCTTTTGACGGGTCAAAGAGAATGGTGCATGGGGAGGTAGACATCCCTGTCAAAGTGGGCTCTCAGACCTTTGGGTCCACCTTCTACGTGATGGACATCAAGCCATCATACTCTTGTTTGTTGGGTCGTCCTTGGATCCATGAAGTTGGGGCTGTTACTTCTACGTTGTACCAAATGCTGAATATCCGGTGAAGGGGAAGATTATCACTGTGCATGATGAAGAGGAGTATATGGTGAGCCACCTGAACTCCTTCAGGTATGTGGAGATGGACGGGGAATTCATAAAGACTCTTTGTCAAAAATTTGAAGAGGTTCTCCATATTTTGGCGTCAACCGAGACTACCACCAACACCAAACCTCCTCTGAAGATGGCTTCTCTCATGGACGCCAGAGCAGTAGTTGAAGAAGGTGGGTGTACCAACTGGAGATAGCTCCCTGATTTTACTCAAAAAACTGACAAATTTGGTTTGGGCTTTACTTCAGGAGCTCAAAGGGTTGTTCGACGCGCTCGGGCTGGAGGACTTCCCCTACGCATCAACAATCGTGGAGTCAATGCTATTAAAGACAGTGAGGAAGATTCTGATATTGACAGTTGGATCTACCCGACTACCAATGGTGGACCGAGTAACTGGACGGCCAAAGATTTTATACCAGTTTCTTTTATTCCGCAGTAATTGTCTTACTTGTTTTCCGAGTTTGTAATAAACAGTTTAAACTTTATGGCCTTGTGTCTTACCCGAGGCACAATGGTTCTATCTGTGAGGGTTATTATATGTCATTTCATATATCATCAATAAAACATTGGACGTTCCTTGCATACAAATTTTGCGCTCTCTGTTTTTATTTTCTGCTTTTACTTTATTAATACAATTATGCTCTTACACACACTCACATATCAAACTGCAGATCCATATCCACTTTGGATCCCATTCATAACAGTTCTTATATTTCCAGTCATGACTTCAAAAATCCGATCAACCAAGTCGAGGATGAAGGTGAGGACGATTGTGAGGTACTCAGAGAACTTTCTAGACTGTTACAGCAGGAGGAGAGGGCTATACAACCTCATGAAGAGCCAGTTGAGACAATAAACTTGGGTACGGAGGTGGACAGAAAAGAAGTCAAGATCGGGGCAAATCTGGAGACTAAGATCAAACAATGGTTGATACAGATGTTGCATGACAATGTTGAGATATTCGCCTGGTCATATGAAGACATGCCTAGTTTAGACACTGATATTATGGTACACCGTCTGCCGACTAAAGAAGATTGTCCTTCGGTTAAGAAAAAAGTCCACCGTATGCGCCCTGAAATGTCAGAGAAGATCAAAGTAGAGGTTATGAAACATTTCAATGCTAGGTTCTTAGCTGTCACCTCCTATCCGCAGTGGGTTGCTAACGTTGTTCTAGTTCCTAAGAAGGACAACAAGGTACGGATGTGTATGGACTACAGAGACCTAAACAGGGCAAGCCCCAAGGATGACTTCCCGCTTCCCCACATTGATGTTCTGGTTGACAACACCGCACAACATAAAATCTTCTCCTTCATGGATGGTTTCTCTGGCTACAACCAGATCAAGATGGCTCCTAAAGACATGGAAAAGACAGCATTCGTCACACAGTAGGGCACCTTCTGTTACAAGATGATGCCTTTTGGGTTGAAGAATGTTGGGGCAACTTATCAGCGAGCCATGGTCGCCTTGTTCCATGATATGATTCACCATGAGATAGAGGTTTATGTTGATGACATGATAGCCAGGTCTCAAACCAAAGGGGAACACCTTGATCATCTGCAAAAGTTGTTCGACAGGTTGGAGACATACAAGCTGAGGTTGAATCCGAACAAGTGCCCCTTCGGGGTAAGTTCTGGTAAGCTTCTGGGTTTCATCGTTAGTGACAAAGGTATTCAGGTAGACCCTGCGAAGGTAAAGGCCATACAAGAGATGCCGGATCCTCGTACAGAGAAGGAGGTTAGAGGTTTCTTGGGATGCCTGAATTATATCGCCAAGTTCATTTCACATTTGACTGCTACTTGTGAGCCCATCTTCAAGCTTCTGAAGAAAGATCAAGTGGTAAAGTGGAATGATGAATGCCAGACTAATTTCAAAAGGATTAAAGAATACCTTCAAGAACCACTAATTCTGATGCCCCCGGTTGAAGGAAGACCTTTGATATTATACTTAACAGTGCTAGACAATTCAATTGGGTGTGTGCTGGGGCTGCATGACGAGTCTGGTCGAAAAGAGAATGCAATATACTACCTTAGCAAAAAATTTACCGACTGTGAGACAAGATACTCACTGATCGATAAAACTTGCTGCGCTTTGGCATGGGATGCTCGCCGACTAAGACAGTATATGCTAACCCACACTCTCTATTGATATCTAAGATGGATCCAATCAAATACATCTTCGAGAAGACCGCACTCTCCAGAAGAATATCAAGATGGCAGGTGATCTTAACTGAATACATTATACAATATATAACCCAGAAAGCAATCAAGGGAAGTGTATTAGCGGATCATTTGGCTCATCAGGCCGTGGATGACTACCAGTCCATGAATTTTGAGTTCCCGGATGAGAATATCATGCTAGTGACTGACTATGAAGAACCTGGACCGGATGAAGGACCTAAGGAAGGATCCCGATGGACTATGGTTTTTGACGGAGCTTCGAACGCACTCGGTAATGGCATTGGCACCGTAATCATATCTCCTGAGGACTGTCATACCCCTTTCACTTACCGACTATGTTTCAACTGCACTAACAACATGGAGGAGTATGAAGCTTGCATCATGGGTCTCAAATCCGCTATCGACCTCAGGATCAAATTCTTAAATGTCTTCGGGGATTCAGCCTTAGTGATAAGTCAGATCAAAGACAAATGGGATACGAAGCATCCGAATCTCATCCCGTACAAAGAGCATGTACTGGCGTTGCTCCCACACTTTGAGGAGGTAACCTTTGAACATTTCCCACGAGAGGAGAATCACTTAGCAGACACGCTAGCCACCATGTCATCTATGTTTAAAGTCAGGTGGGACAACGAAGCTCCCCGAATCACCGTTGAAAGGTTGGATGAACCAACCCACTACTGCGAGATTGATACTGAAGAGGTAGCAGACAAACCCTAGTTTCACAAAGTAAAAAGGTATCTCGAGGATCAAGAATATTCCGAAGGGGCATTTGTCAATGATAAGAAGTTTCTGAGAAGGTTCTCCGTGAAATTCTTCTTCAGTAATGGAATCCTCTACAAGCGCAATCATGACTCTACCTTATTGCGGTGTGTAGACAAGAACGAAGCATAGAGGATTATGACAGATTTACATGAAGGTACCTTTAGAAACCATTCAAGTGAACATACCATGGCTAAGAAGATCCTACAGGCAGGATACTACTGGACCACTATGGAAGCAGATTGTTATCAACACTCCCGAACTTGTCATAAGTGCCAAATCAATACTGATAAGGTGCATGTGCCTCTGGTTCCTTTGAACGTCTTGACAGCTCCTTGGCCCTTTGCGATGTGGGGCATTGACATGATCGGGGAAATCAGACCTACCACTTCCAATGGGCATCACTTCATCCTGGTGGCCATTCATTACTTCACGAAGTGGGTTGAGGCTGCCTCCTTTGCTACAGTGACCAAGAACATGGTAGTGCGGTTTATCCGACATAACCTGATCTGTTGGTATGGTGTACCAGAGAGAATCATCACTGACAATGGTACGAATCTCAATAACACGATGATCACCAAGCTCTATAAGCAATTCAAGATACAACATCATAACTCTTCTCGCTACAGGCCGAAGATGAATGGCGCTGTTGAAGCAACTAACAAGAGCATCAAGAAGATTATGCAGAAGATGACGGTGACATACAAAAACTGGCATGAGATGTTACCATTCGCTCTTCATGGGTACCGTACCTCATCACGAACGTCAACAGGGGCAACACCCTACTCTTTGGTATATGGCATGGAGGTAGTCCTACCCATTGAGGTCCAGATTCCTTCTTTAAGGATCACGAAGGACGCGGGTTTGAATGAAGATGACTGGATCTAGACTCGACTTGAACAACTGAATTTGATCGATGAGAAGAGACTTACTGCTGTCTGTCATGGTCAAACATATCAAAAACGGATGATCAAGGCTTTCAACAAAAAGGTCAGACGCCAAGAGTATCAAGTTAGGGATCTAGTGATCAAGCACATCATACTGTCGCAAGGTGATCCCAGAGGCAAATGGACTCCCACATATGAAGGGCCATTTGTAATTAAAAATATCTTCTCAGGTGGAGCCATGATTCTAACCACCATGGACGGTAACGACCTTCCTCACCCTGTCAATGCGGACATAGTAAAAAGATACTACGTATGATAAAAGACCCACTAGGTTGACTGGCCTAGGAAAAAATAAGGGCTTCATAGAGAACCAAAAGGGTTCGGGCAAAAGTAAGGGATAAAAATGAAAAATCTGTACACCTGACAAGTCGAAAACCTGAAAAGGCGGCTTGGGAAAAAAAGGGTATCCCAGTGGACTGAAAACCCGAAAGGGCAGTCCAGGAAAAAGTTAGGGATGTAAAGCGTATCACTATGTCCCGTTGGATCATCTTACGATCAGACCTTAATATCAACCATCAAGCTCGAACGACACCGATCAATCTAATCAGCTTCGAACAAGCACCAAAGTGATAAGACGCTCAAAGACATAACGACAATAGTAGACTTGGAACCCATTCAGATTGTTGTACATAACTGTTTTCTTTTTTACACAATATTATATAGCTTCCATTTTTACGGTGGCATTCTCTTACTAGAGCGTCAACTTCCTTGTACAAAACGCCTATTATAGGCCAACTTCTTACAAAAAACTATGTGTTTTTTTCTTTTTCTGTTTTGTTTTGCAAGAATATCCTATGGTTTATTCTTGACATATGCATTTGAATATGATTTATGTTCACAAATGTTTGCATAAGAAACAGAAAGACAATTGCTCGTGACTTAAGAAACAGGGGCAAAAACTAAAAAAGTCAAACCCGACAGTTACTCTGTCCATCAGGTATCAGGGTAGAGACAGACTTGAAACAAAGTCATCAGTACATACGACCTCACGACATCCGTACTCCCCACAGAGTAAAAGCAATCAAAGCATTAATATCAGCTTTCCCAAAACAGGAAGTAATCTCCCCAGCCAGGTTCTTTTAGAAATCCGACATCTATATCCCCCAGCCGAATTTCATAATCGCAAGCGGGTCATAAAATTTGTCTCCTAAGCAGAGTTTATTTCCCTGAATGCAAAAACTCAATCCCTGACAGAGTTTATCCCTCAAGTTACGGAAATCCACTTTCCAACAGAATTATTCTCCCGCAGAGTTATTCTCAAACAGAGTCTCTCCCCGGCAGAATATTCACAAACAACAAGGAGTAAATCTCTAGCATAGTCATTTCCGTTCATCATCCCCAGTGGAATTAGAAGAACCACAATTCCCTACAACAGTCAGGAATGCTATAGTCTCCAGCAGCAGTCAGGGATTTATTTTCCCAGAATCGGATATGTCACAATATCATCTCATGCTTATACATCATGACATGCGCATACATATCACACACATCATAATCTCATTTATTTTGAGAACATCATCTCACAATGCATTTCATGCATCACATATAATTAACCC
This sequence comes from Vicia faba, assembly GCA_948472305.1. Taxonomy (NCBI): domain Eukaryota; kingdom Viridiplantae; phylum Streptophyta; class Magnoliopsida; order Fabales; family Fabaceae; genus Vicia; species Vicia faba. The sequence goes on from OX451735.1 coordinate 695,113,203, forward strand.
TATTATCTTTTCAGGAAAGATAATTATCACCAACAACTCCAGCAGTTATACATGTCATATCTGCAGACAGCCAATGAAAAAATCAGTTCTCGAAACCAAACGAGTCAACTAAGATACGCGACCAAATGAAGTAACCCTACGACCCAGGTTCCTTCCCATAAGCCCTACTATCCAGGCTTTCATCCAGAAGTAACCCTACTATCTAGGTTCCTTCCCATAAGCCCTACTATCCAGGATTTCATCTTGAAGTAACCCTACTATCCAGGTTCCTTCTCATAAGCCCTACTATCCAGACTTTCATCTTGAAGTAACCCTACTATGCAGGTTCCTTCTCATAAGCCTTACTATCCAGGATTTCATCTTGAGGTAACCCTACTATCCAGGTTCCTTCCCATAAGCCCTACTATCCAGGATTTCATCTTGAAGTAACCCTACTGTTGTACCCCAAAATTTTCCCTCCCATATTCCTCAAGACATGTCAAGAATTATCTCCAAGTTGTTCAAGATGGCTCAAGATTTGGACAGTCAAATCACCTCTTAAGGCAGTCAAGTCAAAATTAGGGTTTTGTGTTGCATCAAGGTCCTTACATCCAAATGACCTCAAGTGATTCCCAATGTCCTAATATGTTCTCAAGTTCATTCATGTCAAATTTCAAGCCTTGCAGAGAAAGTTTGGTCAGTCAATTGCTCAAGAAGTCCAAAAATCGACTGTGCTAGGGTAAAAGTCAACTGTGTCCCAAATGCAGTCAAACCTCAAGATTTTTTGTCAACATTCTCATTTTTAAGGATAATTCATCATTTGATCAAGGGTTGATCATGATTCATCAAGGATTGCTCAATATTCATCAAGGTTCAAGAGTTGCTAAATTAGGGTTTTGTAGGAAAAGTCAACTCAACTTTGACCAAGCATAACTTTCTCATAATTTATGAAAAATGACCCATCCAAAGCTCATTTTAAAGAGGATGAAATTTCCTACAATCCATCTTCACACCCCAAGATCAAGAAATTCTCTCACAAAAAGTTACAAATTTGGACATTATAGGTCATTTTTGAAAGTCAACAAAAACACCTTTTTTTTTTCCAAAGCTTATATCTTGAGCATGGAATATCAAAATGAGATTATACCAAAAGGGTTGGTTAGAGGACATCTCAAGGTTTCTAAAAAGTCCAAGAACACTTCCAAAAGTTCAAAATTGAAGAAGTTATGCCTTGTTGAAGTTGGGCATTTTTCCAAAATTGCCAAAAGTCAACTATCCTCAAAACTCCAATTTTTGACAAAAGGGGCCACTTTTTTTCCACTTGATATGGTCTTTTCATGCCACACACGTGTCCCATCTTTAATTTCATGGCCATTCATTTATTTTTCTATTTTATTTAATTTTTATTGATTTAATTCATTTTAAATCAATATTAAATCAAATAAAATCTAAAAATTGATGTAATGAGATTCTTGTGGTCATTATAGGTCTTCATTGTCAAGATACACCAAACCAAATCCGAATCATGCCTTATGGTGCACAAAATATTTGATTTGAGCCATTTTTGGAAATTTGTTAATGGAAGATCATATCAAATCATGAATCTTCAATGCACATGGATTCAGGCCAAAAGGTTAAACCTAATTCATTCTATAATACTTGTACAAGCCACACACATCAAGAACACGCACAAAGCATTGCAGAAACGGCCATACAAAGTTTGGAAAAAGTGTGAAAAAAGTGTGAGATCAAAAACAACATTAGAGCTCGATTCAAACAAAAGCTGGACACTAATCCCTTGCTGGCAATCCCCTGAAGCGATACCAACCAAAATCAAGCCTTCTCATCGCCTGAAACTCCCTGTAAGTCATCACGAATACACCTCTGTACATGAAAATGTAAATCACCATTCTTGCATCTTTTTGCCAATTTTCTTGTACATTCATACTTGCCATTCAATTTCCAATGATTCTGTAATATTTAATTTTGTTTTCATGGCTTATAACCCCGTATCCAGAGCTAGGGTTCTTGTTCTTGCTTTTTAGGCATTTTTGATGCAGGATAAATTGAGACTAATGATGGGTATAGGGATGATCAGGGGAGATTGACGAATGCAGTGATGGTCTCCATTGGCATTTATATGGCCTGTAGCTCATGATAGGATGATGCCATGGATTTAGTTGCGGAATAAAATCCGCAGGTAAACGAACCAGTCTTCGTTGAAGAAGACGAAGACGTGTACTAGCTTCATTGGACAATTCAAACAAATTGCGCGTTTTTTTTATTTCCAGCATGAGTAATTGTTTTGTCCATATAATGTTTGTTGTATATTCCATTAACAATAAAGCAGCATTGGTGGAGTGGTTGGAGCGCTGGTGTTGCACCCCAAAATTTGCCCTCCCATATTCTTCAAGAAATTGCCAAGCCAAGTCACAAAATTCCCCCAGGGTTGCACAGCTCAACAGTCTCCTATACAGTCAAAACTAGGGTTTGTGTTCTGGTCAAAGAAAAGGAAGTTTTCAAAGGCCCAATCAAGTCTCCCATGCCTACAAATGTGGTCAAGCATCTTCATATCAAGTTTCAAGGCATTCAGCTCAAAATTGCACAGTCAAAACCCTAGATTGCACTACAGTCAACTGTAGGGGCAAAATGGTCATTTGGCAGTCAAAAGTTCAAATTTTTGGTCAACATATCATTTTGAAGCCACAAACATCATTTGATCAATGCTTGATCATGATTCTCAAAATTTGGCTCAGAAATCATCAAAGATACAAAAGTTACTATATTTGGACAGCTGAAAAAGTCAACTGAAATTGACCAGGGCATAACTTTCACATGGATTATCAGAAAAATTCCATCCAAAGCTCATTTTTAAGAGAAAGACATTTCCTACAATTCATCTTCATATTCCAAGTCCAAGAAATGCTCTCACAAAAAGTTATCAATTTCAACATTATAGGTCATTTTCAAAAGTCAACAAAAAGGGACTTTAAGTCAAAGGCCATAACTTGGGATTGGTAAATCAAAATGACATGGGACCAAAGGCATTGGTTAGAGGACTCAAAGACCTTTCCAAAATGTCCAAGAACATGTGAAAAGCTTAAACATTGAGCAAGTTATGCCTTGTGGAAGTTGGGAAATGTTTGGGAATTTTGAAAAGTCAACTTTACTTTAAATGACCTAAAATTGCTAATGGGCCCATTTTTCTTCCATGATTCATCATTCCAAGCATGTGCACGACCACTTGGCCCAAAGGGAAGTATTTTCTCATTTTTTATTTATTTATTTGGATTATTATTCATATTAATTCATTTAAATTATATAAATATGTGGAAAATATAAAACTTGACCTAAAAAATATTTTTATACATGTTTTAAGGTCAAGATCTCATGCACATCCCAATATGGCAAGATTTGGTTGATTTGAGCATGATTGAACAAAAATGCACATGAAAAAGATTCAAAAAGATCTTAAGAAAATCAATTTGCAAAATCATTGAATGCCATGGATTTGATCAAGTTTTGTTGACCTAATAGCTTCCATACATAATCAGAATCACAACCCTAATGCTAACACACTCTAAGCTGCGCAGGAAGAGACATATCAAACTTGGAATTTTCATCAAAAAGTTCAAAACTGAAAAGCACTCTAGAGGTCGATTCAAAGCACCATTCTTGTCTCAATAGCTTCCTGAACCCTCACTGAACGTGCTCCAATCAAAAACAACCACAAAAGCTCCAAGAATTGGTATAATGACTCAAAACTGTACAGAGGAAAACTTGGAGTCGTGCATCATGATTTAAGCATCTTTCTTAAGTTTTATTTGTTGATTCATGATTGTTATCTTGTCCTGATGCTAACCATGTGCCTTAATTTGATTATCATACTGCATATACGATTGTGCCATTGTTAAATTTTAGGGTTTACAGAGCTTCTGAATGGGGGTTTTGTAACGAGGTAAAATTAGAAACCCAGACCACTGCCAATCAAACCAGCATGTTCAGACGAAGAATAATCGTCCATCGCGATAAATTTATATGCAGAGGAGCGCTAATCGCTATTTTTTCAAAGAACCCCTTCTGCAACGCGTAGAAAACTGTTGCCTTTGAGTTTGTGTTACAGGGGACGCGAGGAAGACGATACCGTGTCAGGGAGTGATTGGTTCTTTTTGAATTTCGCGCTAAAATCTAATCTATATGCGTTACTTATTTTATATTATTTGTTTAATGCTAAATGTTAACGCGCGTTAATTGGCACAACTGGTCAGGGAAGGCATTGGCAAGGCATATGACCTGGGTTCGAACCCCAGGTCTCTTACTTTCTCAACAATATTTTTTTAATTATCTTCCCATGCAGCGCCCAAGGCCAGGATCATCATACACGCCCAGAAATCAACCTCCACGCGTCCAAGGGCACCAGATCAATGGCCCAGATCCAAGGAGTACCATGTACCATAGTCAACGCATCCACATGCTAGGCAAAAAGTCAAAAAGGCCACTGCTTGTTGGGCCAGATTCCTCATAATTTGACCTCACCATTTGGGACTACACCCCCACCCTGGTTTGCAAATGTTTTATTTTTCTCATATCTTTTTTTTAATTATTATTTTTATTTGTTTTATTGTTTTAGTTTAATTCATTATTTTTACAATACATAAAAAATACAGAAAAATCAGAAAAAGATAAAAATATAATAGATTATTTTATTTTATTTTAATATTCTCATAAATAAATTAATATGTAATTATTTAGTTTAATTAGGTTACAACATTAATTCTTTCTTAATAAAAAAATCCAAAAATATGTAGAATTAAGTTTAATGAATTCTTTTTATTCCTTTTTAATTTTCCCCTTTTTTACAATATTATTATTTATTTATTTATTTTTATAATTAAATTGTACATAAATAATTTAGGTTTAAATTAGGTTAAAAGTTCAACATTTTTTCTTAATAAGTTTAAAAAACAATTAGAATTAGGGTTTACATCCAATTTTTTAGTTTTAATTAATTCCTTTTTCTCTTAAATCATAAAAAACATAAAATACCAAAAACATTTAATTTTAATTTTTAATGCCTTTAAATATTTTTTGCAAAAGGGTCCAACGCCCTAGTTTTGTTTTTAATTCCTTTATTTCGCGTATTTATTTATTTCGCTCAAATAATTATGTATCTCTCCCAAAGCCGTGTAAACAATTGCTCGCACTTTTAATTTGCTTTATTTACTTTCCGTTAAATCGGGTCCGGTTTAATTTTGGCGATGTGGACCCGCGCCATTTGTAATAGTTTAGCTTTATTTTCCCGCAAATATTAACTGTTAATCAAAAGCATGAAAGAATGTATGGCCTTAAAAATAAAATCAAGCGTAGATCACAACAAACATGACAAGACAAATAACTGAAAACAACACACGAATCGCACACACCACCCCTAGGGTACGCCTCACTGTTGCCTTGCCTCGAAAGGTGATCGTCGAGTAGAGGATGTCTTAGTAAGTCCTCATGATCCGGGAACCTGGCATGAGGGTAGCTTCTAAGGTGTCTTCCCATTGCTCTGGTGATCACCATGTCCCTATAACCTCGAATTGACCCGAACACCTCCAACGGTGGTGCTACCTACCTCTCAATGGTGGGATGGCACTACTTTAAAGGACATTTACACAGATGAATTCCTTAGGGTAGGTAAGTTCTCGTAGATACTTGCTCTCTTCAAAAACAAACAAAAATCTTTTCACACCGACACTTTTCAAAAGCTTTCAAAGCAATTTTTCAAACACTCTGACACAAGAGTCGATCTGAAACTTTCAAAGAAACTTTTTAAAACCCACAGTTGAAAAGCAAACAAACAATTTTGAAAACACAATGAGCAAGTATCTAAGAGCCCATGGATAACCATGGATAGAAAGGGTGCTAACACCTTCCCTTTCTATAACCTACCTCCCGAACCGAGAGCAATCTCTATAAGGAATTTTTCTGTGCTTTTGTCCTTTCCATTTGGAGAAAATAAAAGACGGTGGCGACTCTTGCTTCCGCGACATTTCGCGAACCAGCGTTAAACAGTCAGTTCCAGATCCACCGATCACAGAACTGGCGACTCTGCTGGGGACCAAACTTAAAGTGAGGTGTACCTTAGGGTTAGTTCATAACTGTGTTTTCAATTGTATTGACTTGTCTGCTTTAAATTTGTGGGTTGCATGGGAGTTACATAGATCCTAACCCGGATCTGGGGATACTCTGTTTAGGTAGCATAAGCTGTAAGGGACCTGTCCGGCGTAGACCGACACGGGTGAAACAGTGGCTACGTTGGTGTGGCACCTTGGTCTGTACCGATATCCCTTGTGTTGCAACGAGGAGAATATGGGTCTTCTGAGGAGTCATTAAGCACCAACAACCTTAGAACCTTAAATGACACAACTTGGCCATTAGAACAGTAGCAGTATGCTACGCCCATTGAGGCTAAACTCTCGTGATGGTTCTGGCCGCAAGAAAAGATTGCGATGCTGGAGTTATGACCGATTGAGGGTAGTCAATGATATTGGGATCCTCTAAGAACCCGGTTACTTCTAATAGGACAGGTTGAGCCCACCAACTTCAAGAGGGTAATACCCAGACCTCATGCTGGCCTAAACTCTAAGGGTTTCTCTTGTGTGACTTGCGTGCCTTCGTACTTGACTACTTGCATGCTTGTTATCTGACACATGAACTACTTGCAGGTTTTGTTTATAGTCCTTAATTGGGACTCATAACAGGGTACTAAGTGTCTTGCAGGTTCTGTTTATAGTCCTTAATTGGGACTCATGACGGGTTTTACTTGAGTTTCTTGCAGGTTTTGGTTTGCAGTCCTTAATTGGGACTCATAACAGGGTTTACCTACATTACCCCATGCATAGCATGACATCATACCATTGCATACATCCTAACCCATTTCAAGGGTCTCAAGGGCTTGTGGTGCAGGTCATGGTGGATCAACTATCCCAGCAAGGGGCAAAGAGGAGTTATTTTCCTCTAGCCAAGGTTGTCAGGGGCTATGACCCACTGGATATGGTGAGCCTTTGACCCTTGGAGAAGGACTCTCAACAACATGAAGTACCTTCAATCAAGTTACTGGTTTTCAACTCTAACAAGTTTCTCTGCTTACCCCGCGAGGTCCTTGAAATCATTACATGCATGTCATACATATCATTGCATAACAGGTACCCCTTTTCTCTACAGGTTGCTTACCCTTCTTCGCTGTTTATTTCAGCCGATCGTCATGAACCCTGAATCATCAGCTGAGCAGTCCATCAAGGACCTCCAGGCTCAGAACGCCCAGTTCCAAGGGCTGATCATGAATCTGACCCAGGGGCAACAAGATCTGAAGGCTCTGCTCTTGAAGAAAGAAAAGAAGAAGAGGAGGACTGTCTTGTTCAGCCCTAGGCGCAGATCTGGGAATACACCGCAGACTGAAACTGAGAGGACTACCCCATCTGTGAGGGAAAGCAGTCACCATGAGAGAGAGGTGCCCAGTCCAGTGGTCTCCGACAATGGGACAGATTTCAACGATGAACAGTACCCTCCGGCTGAGGACAGGTACAAACAGTTGGAGGACCGGCTCAGTGCTATGGAGATACAAAAGGTGCCTGGCCTGGACTTCGAGGATCTAGGTCTGTCTTCTGGGGTAGTGATCCCGCGCAAATTCAAGGTACCCGCCTTTGCTAAATACGACGGGGCATCCTGTCCTAAGTTGCATCTCAGGGCTTATACAAGGAGGATCCAGCCCTATACAGCTGACAAAAACTTATGGATCCATTTTTTCCAAGAGAGTCTTTCGGGGACTCAGCTCGAGTGGTTCTATCAACTGAATGGAGCCAACATCCGTACCTGGGAAGACTTAGCCACTGCATTTTACAAACACTACCAGTATAATGCCAACCTCGCTCCCACGCGTACTCAGCTTCAGGGGATGTCTATGGGTACAGGCGAAGGCTTCAAAGAGTATGCTCAAAAATGGAGGGACCTTGCTGGAAGGGTACAACCACCTCTGACTGACCGCGAGCTCGTCGACATGTTCTTGGGGACCCTGTCTGGTCCATTCTTCAACCACCTAATTGGGAATTCTGCTGCTGGGTTTACCGATCTTGTCTTGACTGGGGAGAGAATCGAAGCTGGTATCAAGTCGGGGAAGATTCAAGAAACCGCACCTGCTGATACTCAGAAAAAGCCCCACAGTGGAAAGAAAGAGTCCAATGCTATACATGGTAAAAAGGGTCGTCATGATGTGGGGGCAATCCAGATTTCGGATCCCACGCCCGTTCAACCAAGAAAGAGCAATAGGCGTAGGATAAAACATCAAGATAGGAAGTATACTGACATCAACATGTCTTTGTCTCAGGCATTACAGCAATTGCTGAGGGCAAAACTGATCACACTAAAGGATCCTCCTCAAAATCCTGACACTTCCTCTCCCAAGTACAACCCGGGCGTGAGATGTGCCTACCATTCTGACAGTCCTGGACATGACACCGACGACTGTTGGACCTTGAAGAACCAAATCCAGGATTTGATTGACGCCAAGGAAGTCGAGTTTGAACACTGATCCTACACCGAATCATCGAGAATGTCTTTTGTTCATTCAAATATTCAAGTTGTATTTTTCTTTGATTGTTTAAACATTTATTCATGTTAAAACATTGTTATTCCATTAATGCATCGCTTATGTCTATTTTGAATCAATATATTCGCATTCACTATATGCAAACTGTTTTCATATTTTTTCTGATGTCGACTCTCAATTAATAATTCTAAGCCTCTTGAGGGAGGATGACGAAAACGATACCTCTATCTTTACAGTATGCTTTTGAACAGACCCCGCTGATGAGGTACAGGCCTTGTTTCAAATCCTAAACACTGGAGTTATAAGGAAGATAATCCCTCGTCAACCCATCTGAGCCAAAGAAGTAGGAGTTTTATTTTCGAAAATTGAAACCCTTAATCATAACCTGGGGCAGGGTAGTTCCCTCATTTGATCCAAGTGCATGACGAATGGCACCGAAGAGATCTTCACGAAACGAACAAAGATAGTAATGGTTCAGAACAATCAAAAGGACAGGCAGTCATCATCAAAATTCATAAATGAAAAGCCCAAAAAGTCTAAACCTACAAAGGGGACTTATGAAACTGGGGCATCCCGCTGACTGTGATTCCAAAAAAGGAAACAGTTCAGGCAAAAAAGAAAGGGATAACAAAAATCAAGAAAGAGGTCTCACAAACCCTCAACAAAAAAGGAAGGACTGCCTATTCCAAATAATATGTCAATATCTGAATCATCACCGGAAAATCAGAGCAAAGACTCAAACAAGGTCTAACGTATGATCAACTGAGTTTAGGTTTGGAGGACATCACGAAGAGCGGGTGGGTACAAATAATTTGAGCTTTTATCCTTTGTTTCTTAAACCGTGAACCAGGCCACGTTATAACCCTCAAAAGTCCTAGCTGAAGCATGGGTTAGTTCGAAAGCATACTGTTACGAAAAGTATCCTGACTCCTTAAGGCTTACGGTAAATACGGAGTTGGCATCACGTTTTACAAACAATCACTTGTTTTATGAAAGAAAAAATGCATTTTCAAAATCTTCAAGACAGACATAAGCTTTGCATTTTTAACATAACTTTGTTTGCATATGACTTTTTGTTTGAACAGCAGGGAACTTCGCGCGATGAATACCTAATGAACAGAAGTACTTCCAATCAAGGGGGAGACAAGATCATTGTCCATCATCTGGGGTAATCCAATCAAGATTCGGAGAATCTCTCAAAGGCCAAATAGCCTGGGGAAAATCTCCGCCTGAGTCACTTGGGGCACCCCAGCAACGAATCTTGCCTAATCAGACATCTTCTGGTAGCAGGGCAACCAAACACTTCTAACAGAGGCAACTCCCTATATTCTGAGAGCGTGGACATAGTCGAAAAGATACTACGCATAATCAAAGACCCGCTAGGTTGACATACCTAGGCAAAAATAAGGGCTTCCCGGCGAACCAAAAGGGTTCGGGCAAAAATGAAGGGATGAAATAAAAAATCTGTACACCCGGCGAGTCGAAAACCTGAAAAGGCGGCTTGGGCAAAAATGGGTATCCCGATGGACTGAAAACCCGAAGAGGCGGTCCAGGCAAAAGTTAGGGATTAAAGCGTACGACTATGTCCTGCTATCTGTCTACCAGAAGAAGGTTTGTCCACCAACAACTATCCGCTCCCACATCAGAAACAGGGGGAATAATGGGTGGTCTAAGCAATCTGATTGCTCTGTCCTCTAAGATGTCAAGGTAGGGTCCGTTGAAGAACATAACCAATGCAGTTCAATACTTCCCCAGAAAAGTCCAATCCGGTTTCCCCAGGAAAGATGGAGTCCATATCCCCAAGCAGTAAGCTTATCCCCAGTAGATTCTGGAAGCTTATCCCCTCGCAGAGCACGAACGCGTCGCCCGGCTCTATTTAAAGAGTTATTTCCTCAACAGGATATAACTGGGTTATCCTCAGCCAAAAGCCACGGAAAGAGCGTCCTCGACGTAGTTCTTTCCTATCCCCAGCGAAGTCTATTCACACTTCCAACAACAAGACATCCTCAGCAAGTTACTATCAACATTCAGCAAAGCATCTCTCTCCCCACAGAGTGTTGCTTCCCAGCATGGTCGCTAGAGTATCTTTTCTCCCCGCAGAATCCTTCATTTGCCAAGTTTATTCCGCAACGGAGTCATCTTCTCCTACCGGTATTCTTGCAGTTATCATCCCCAGCGGAAGCAAAATCTATTCTTCAACATCAGCCCGGGATACGACTTCCCGGCACCCGTCAAGGATTTACTTTCCTAGACGAAAAATACATTCATAAAACGTCACATACATCATTATGGCATGCATAGACGCATCATATCACCCCAATCTCATTTATTTTTGAGAACATCTTAAAATCAGGCAATTCATGCATTATGACATTGCATACAACTAATTCGTTACTTTTTCAGGAAAGAACGATCAACAGATAAAAGTCTTTACCCGTTGAGGTAGTAATCATCCCAGATTCCTTCATCATCCCGTTGAGGTAGTAATCATCCCAGATTCCTTCATCATCCCGCTGAGGTAGTAATCATCCCAGATTCCTTCATCATCCCGTTGAGGTAGTAATTATCCCAGATTCCTTCATCATCCCGCTGAGGTAGTAATCGTCCCAGATTCCTTCATCATCCCGCTGAGGTAGTAATCGTCCCAGATTCCTTCATCACCCGCTGAGGTAGTAATCGCCCAAGATTCCTTCATCACCCGTTGAGGTAGTAATCGTCCCAGATTCCTTCATCACCCGTTGAGGTAGTAATCGTCCCAGATTCCTTCATCACCCGTTGAGGTAGTAATCATCCCAGATTCCTTCATCATCCTGCTGAGGTAGTAATCATCCCAGATTCCTTCATCATATTTTTGGAGTAGCAATCGTCCCAGATTCCTTCATCATCCTACTGAGGTAGTAATCGTCCCAGATTCCTTCATCACCCGTTGAGGTAGTAATCGTCCCAGATTCCTTCATCACCCGTTGAGGTAGTAATCGTCCCAGATTCCTTCATCATCCTGCTGAGGTAGTAATCGTCCCAGATTCCTTCATCACCCGTTGAGGTAGTAATCGTCCCAGATTCCTTCATCGTCCTGCTGAGGTAGTAATCGTCCCAGATTCCTTCATCATATATTTGGAGTAGCAATCGTCTCAGATTCCTTCATCACATCCTTATCAAAAAAAACCTCCTCTGGTTCAGTCAGATCGACCCTAGGATCTCCCTGATCCTTATTCCAGTTGAAGATATTTCAAGACCTCCTCTAGTCCAGCTAAATCGATTCCCAACAGATTTTCCTGGTAAAGACTCAGTAGAAGTTTTTCAGATGTTTCCCTCTCCGACGATGAGTGTGAGGTGATAGTCTCTTATGGTCCCCTCTCCGGTAAGTGCGTGAGGCGGTAATTCCTTCTTCAGATATTTCCCTCTCCGACAATGAGTGTTGTACCCCAAAATTTGCCCTCGCGCTTTTCCACAAGAAATATCAGCTTCAAACATTTCCTGACTTTTCAAACTAGCTCAAGAATCGGACAAACAGACTTTTCTTGACAGTCAAGCAGAATTGGGGTTTTCCTGATTTTCAGAGCTCTGAATTGTTTCATACAGTGGGCTTAGGGTTTAGTTGATTTTTGGTTCAATTTTGATCAAGCGAGCGTGATTTGGCATTTAATCGGGAATTAGGGTTTTATGGGCATATTCTCAGAAGAATTTAAATTCCACAGCACTTTGCGGTTTATTTCAAGATTCAGATTAAAATTCGCGTTATCTTGGTTTAATCAGCAAAAGAGACAGTGGTTTGAATTCAGTACGTTTTGATTGGGCCAGTCATATACAGGATGCAGTGTTGGATTCACAGTGTTTATGCGTTTGATCAGTCCATTTGGGTTAATTGCTGCTTTGCTTTGGATTTTGAATAAGACGGGTTTAATTGATCAATGTTGTTTTATTTTAGTTATTTATTATTCTGAAATTGAATGATTGAATTTATTTTTCAATTGTTTTAGTTCTAAGAATTTTAAATAAATAAATAAACAATAAAGAAAATTGGAATTAATTGGATAATTTAGATTTTATTGAATAATTGAATTATTTGTACAAATTGTTGTTTATAATCTAAATTATGAACAATGATATACATTAATTTAAATATTACATAACATTAAAACTATCCTATTTTCTAAATATTCTTCATTCTTCACTCCGCTCCGGTATTCCATTTTTTATCTGCAAAAAGAAACAAGAAAAGTCATAAGACAGTTAAAAAAAAAAAGAGACAAATAAAATATTGCTCATCATTAGGGGCCACTGACTGGGATCAGTTGACCCTCTCTGCAAATCACGGGATTTCTCCCGGTTCACAAAGAGGGAAGAATTCTATTTTTGTTTCATTCATGAATGTCAAATGCCTAATTTCTAAAAATTCAAGCTGCATAGAATCTCAAGTCCAAAGTTCAAACTATATGGTTCAAATCCAATCCCACTTTCCATCAAAAGCAAAAGGCAATTTATTGTCAAAAACAGAAAATCTATCCCAAGCTGTCAAAAGGGGATTTGGAAAGGATATCAAAATACAAAGTCAAATCCCAAGATATCAAGGAAAAGGAAGTCAGCACACATAAACTGTCAAAAGAGATAAAGATGCAAAATGTGTTATGCAAGTAATCTTATCATCATTTCCCAAGGAGAGCCCCTTCAGAACCATAGTACAGGATAATAATTATATAAAATTCTTTATTGTACTGTAAAGTGAGAAAAAGAGAGATAAAGAACATAGGCAGGGTTCAGGCATAGACAGGAGGAGAGCAAGACAAAAAAGATTATACAAATCCACAAGCAACCCAGTTCAGCAGCAGACAGGAGGAAAGGAAGAAAAAAAAAGATATAATCCAAACTCAGTTCAGCAGCAGAAAAAAGACAGAAGTAAGGAGATAAAAGAAGAAAAATATACCACTCAGTTCAAGAGAAGCAAAAGTGATAACCAAAAACTATCAAACCTGAACCTGTCCACAAACTTCATCAACTCTGCATAATATAAAAAATACACAAGCCAATACAGGAGGGAGGAGATAGAGGAGAGAAGTATTCAGACCCCATAAAACCTGCATCAGGTCCCCCAACATAACGGATCTCAAACACAGTACCTAAAAACGTCACAAGTTATCAAACACTTTCAAAAAAAACTCAGAACACCCTGCCCAACCAAGAGAACCTTGTAAAAAAAAACAGTTATCAAATACATCATCCACAACCACCAATACCATGTCATAACCAAACACTATCTAACCGATACCATAACCTGCAAACTGTGAACTGTGAACCAAGGGCAACTGAAGCAAAAACCTGTTAATGCCTTAATCAGTCAAAAACATAGCTTATCAGAAAACCCCACCATACCTGCCTCAACATACAGGCCATACACATAAAAACCTGTAACTATGCCTTAAAGAACCTCAAGAGCCTGTCAAGCCTAATTACCATTACCAACTGTCAAAACCCAAAGAACAAGGTCCTGAGTCAAAACAACATCAACCACCATAAATCAACCTGCACAATTATCCTAAGCCCTCAGCATGAGCATCATTGGGCAATAAATCACAAACAAGCATACAGCCACTCGAGAGAAGTCAAACAAGAAGCATACAATACTCAGACATACCATACTCAGGCAACAAGACTCAAGGCAACAACTGTTCCAAAATATTCAGGACAAACAGAAGCAAAGGCATCACAGCAGGAAAGAAGAAGATGAAAAAGTGAATTTTAAGAAGGGCTTCTCAGTGTACATCATCATCAAAGCCCTAAATATAGCAAAAGAACGAAAATACCAGGAAAGCTCAAAGATTCATCACAGCACTGCATTCCTCACGCCGTTCCGGCCTCCTCAAGCGTCTCCACTTCGCCTCTCCTCCATCCCCAAAAGCTCAGGTAGTATAATCTTCGCCTTCTATCTCTTCCCCTTCACCTCATAAAAAACGAAAAAATAAGAACTTAAAACAACACATGCGAATTCAGAAAAGAAGAAAGAGACATAAGGCATTAAAACGAACCATGTTTCGAAGGCGCTGAGCTCATGCCTTGGAGGGAAGAAAGACGTTGGAATAACGCTGGTGGCCGGAGGAAGCTCAGGAAGCCTAATCGGAGAAGACTCAACAAACGGCGCCGCTGTTAACCCTAGCCCTTGTTCTGAATTGCCAAATGCCTAACCCTAATTTCGTTCAAAATCCAAACATGGGCTTAACCCGTTCCCAATTATTCTAAGCCCAAGTTAACACTTAACCATGTTTTTTTTAAACACTAACCCTTTTCTTTCTTTTATTTCCTAAACAATACCTCTTTTCTTTTATAAAACACTAACCCTTTTTATTTTACAAACAATTTTTACTTTTTTATTTTCTTTGAAAAACACTAATTCAATTAAAATACATTTTCCATCATATAAGTTAAAATATCTTTTTCTTAAGTATATATTTGTACATAAAAATAATAAACTTTTTCATAATTAAATTGAAAATACTTTTTTAATTAAAATACATTTTGTACATATTTCATACATGATTAAAATTGAAACTCTTTTTTAGTTAACATTCTTTTTCATACATAACAATTCAATACATTTATTTTCTAATATTAAATTCACAAACATTTGACTAAAATACTTTCCAACTAAAAATTGAACATTTAATCAAAACACTTTCTTTTTTCTTTTGTACATAATTAACATATAAATCAAAAATACATTTAAAACATTTCTCTAGGTCAAACCCTAATACGATTCAACTTCATAATTCGCACTTGTATATAATTATACAAGTCATATACATACACATCTCACATTTACACTTACACAATATATTGCCCTATACACATTTTATCTTATATTTATACATTCGATATTTACATTTTGATTGCGACATTCAATTTGGTTGTAAATACTATAAGTCTCATCCCCTTGTACATTTATACCCCCACTCCCGGACACTATCTTGTAATAGCGTAGGTTTTACATTCCGCAATTTACAGTTTTCAATTATACCATGGTTAGACCTAGGGTTTGTATGTATATAAAATCGAACGCTAGATAACCTAATACAAGACAAACGCGTGTAATCAATACACAATCACACTTGCACCCTCTAGGGTAATCCCACATGATGCCTTCCAAAATGGGCCATGCTTGCACGTCGAGTATCTTTGGCAAAACAAAAGCAAATGATCACAAGTCCCTCAAAATGTTGCCTAAATGGAATGATCATAGTCCCTTCAAGATAAGTTGCCAAAGACACTTGGCATCATTGCATTCATGGTCCATACGATGACCCACGCCCGTCCCGAATAAACTTCCTAAATACAAGATTGCCTACCAATTTCAATGGTAGAACAAAATTGTCAAAGGGGTTAAAACACGACGAAAATCTTTGAGAAAGCTTTAGGGTAGATAAAGTACTTGTCAATTTGCAAAGAAAACACTTGCCTAATTTCAAAACCCACTTCACAAACACTTTCAAAAAATCAAACTTTTCAAACCCTTGAAACATCTTTTTAAAAGATAAAACACCTTTTGTAAAACATTCGAGTAAAGAATTGTTACAAGGTTAGCCTAGCATAAGGCATCTTTTCAAAATATTTTCAAAACAACCCACAAAGCACCATTTCATACAATTGAAAACCAACGCAAAATGGATCTAAGCAAGTACCTAAGAGCCCATGGATAACCATGGATGAAAAGGGTGCTAATACCTTCCCTTTTCATAATCTACCCCCCGAACCCACGAAATATCTCAAAAGGTTTTTGCTGTGCTTTTTTAATCTTTCCTTTACGATAAAATAAAAAGTCGGTGGCGACTCTTGCTCAACCGCACAAGTGCGAATACGAACGCAAAACACTAGTCAGTTCTCCCACCGTATCACAATGAGTGTGAGGTGATAGTCTTCTATGGTTCTCTCTCCGGCAAGTGCGTGAGGCGGTAATTCCTTCTTCAGATATTTCCCTCTCCGACGATGAGTGTGAGGTGATAGTCTTCTATGGTTCCCTCTCCGACGGTGTGTGAGGTGGTAAGTCCTTTTCAGATGTTTCCCTCTCCGACGGCGTGTGAGGTGACAATTCCTTTTCCTATGATTCCCTCTCCGACGGCGAGTGAGGTGATTCCCTTTCAGATTATCACAGCCTATGGTTTTCCTTCCGATACTGCGAGGATGGTATTTCCCACCAAGATTTTCTCAACGAGCGTTGTTGAAGTTAAAATCACCCAAGGTTCTCTTACCATTCATGCTAAAGCAGTAACCATCCCTGGTTCATTCATCGCCGTTTGAAGCTCCAAACTCAGCTCCTGTAACCAGTCAGGACATGTCCATACCAAGCATCTAAAATCAGCTCCTGCAACGTGTCAGGTACTCATTTTTTCTTTTGCAGGTATGCAGGTTCTCGCTAAGGAATCTCCTATGCAATCAACATCCAGATGGCATCTATAAGCCCATCACCCTATCCAGCAATATCCAAATGGCATCTATAAGCCCATTCCCTCATCACACTGCTAATAGGTGAGCGCAAATTTCTGGGCACTCTAGTGTTCAATCATCTTCCACCCTCGGATTACGAAAGGCACGCCAGCCAATCTGCATCCTCAGGTCTAAGAAGATTGAACAGGGGCAACTGTTGCACCCCAAAATTTGCCCTCCCATATTCTTCAAGAAATTGCCAAGCCAAGTCACAAAATTCCCCCAGGGTTGCACAGCTCAACAGTCTCCCATACAGTCAAAACTAGGGTTTGTGTTCTGGTCAAAGAAAAGGAAGTTTTCAAAGGCCCAATCAAGTCTCCCATGCCTACAAATGTGGTCAAGCATCTTCATATCAAGTTTCAAGGCATTCAGCTCAAAATTGCACAGTCAAAACCCTAGATTGCACTACAGTCAACTGTAGGGGCAAAATGGTCATTTGGCAGTCAAAAGTTCAAATTTTTGGTCAACATATCATTTTGAAGCCACAAAAATCATTTGATCAATGCTTGATCATGATTCTCAAAATTTGGCTCAGAAATCATCAAAGATACAAAAGTTACTATATTTGGACAGCTGAAAAAGTCAACTGAAATTGACCAGGGCATAACTTTCACATGGATTATCAGAAAAATTCCATCCAAAGCTCATTTTGAAGAGAAAGACATTTCCTACAATTCATCTTCATATTCCAAGTCCAAGAAATGCTCTCACAAAAAGTTATCAATTTCAACATTATAGGTCATTTTCAAAAGTCAACAAAAAGGGACTTTAAGTCAAAGGCCATAACTTGAGATTGGTAAATCAAAATGACATGGGACCAAAGGCATTGGTTAGAGGACTCAAAGAACTTTCCAAAATGTCCAAGAACATGTGAAAAGCTTAAAAATTGAGCAAGTTATGCCTTGTGGAAGTTGGGAAATTTTTGGGAATTTTGAAAAGTCAACTTTACTTCAAATGACCTAAAATTGCTAATGGGCCCATTTTTCTTCCATGATTCATCATTCCAAGCATGTGCACGACCACTTGGCCCAAAGGGAAGTATTTTCTCATTTTTTATTTATTTATTTGGATTATTATTCATATTAATTCATTTAAATTATATAAATATGTGGAAAATATAAAACTTGACCTAAAAAATCTTTTTATACATGTTTTAAGGTCAAGATCTCATGCACATCCCAATATGGCAAGATTTGGTTGATTTGAGCATGATTGAACAAAAATGCACATGAAAAAGATTCAAAAAGATCTTAAGAAAATCAATTTGCAAAATCATTGAATGCCATGGATTTGATCAAGTTTTGTTGACCTAATAGCTTCCATACATAATCAGAATCACAACCCTAATGCTAACACACTCTAAGCTGCGCAGGAAGAGACATATCAAACTTGGAATTTTCATCAAAAAGTTCAAAACTGAAAAGCACTCTAGAGGTCGATTCAAAGCACCATTCTTGTCTCAATAGCTTCCTGAACCCTCACTAAACGTGCTCCAATCAAAAACAACCACAAAAGCTCCAAGAATTGGTATAATGACTCAAAACTGTACAGAGGAAAACTTGGAGTCGTGCATCATGATTTAAGCATCTTTCTTAAGTTTTATTTGTTGATTCATGATTGTTATCTTGTCCTGATGCTAACCATGTGCCTTAATTTGATTATCATACTGCATATACGATTGTGCCATTGTTAAATTTTAGGGTTTACAGAGCTTCTGAATGGGGGTTTTGTAACGAGGTAAAATTAGAAACCCAGACCACTGCCAATCAAACCAGCATGTTCAGACGAAGAATAATCGTCCATCGCGATAAATTTATATGCAGAGGAGCGCTAATCGCTATTTTTTCAAAGAACCCCTTCTGCAACGCGTAGAAAACTGTTGCCTTTGAGTTTGTGTTACAGGGGACGTGAGGAAGACGATACCGTGTCAGGGAGTGATTGGTTCTTTTTGAATTTCGCGCTAAAATCTAATCTATATGCGTTACTTATTTTATATTATTTGTTTAATGCTAAATGTTAACGCGCGTTAATTGGCACAACTGGTCAGGGAAGGCATTGGCAAGGCATATGACCTGGGTTCGAACCCCAGGTCTCTTACTTTCTCAACAATATTTTTTCAATTATCTTCCCATGCAGCGCCCAAGGCCAGGATCATCATACACGCCCAGAAATCAACCTCCACGCGTCCAAGGGCACCAGATCAATGGCCCAGATCCAAGGAGTACCATGTACCATAGTCAACGCATCCACATGCTAGGCAAAAAGTCAAAAAGGCCACTGCTTGTTGGGCCAGATTCCTCATAATTTGACCTCACCATTTGGGACTACACCCCCACCCTGGTTTGCAAATGTTTTATTTTTCTCATATCTTTTTTTTAATTATTATTTTTATTTGTTTTATTGTTTTAGTTTAATTCATTATTTTTACAATACATAAAAAATACAGAAAAATCAGAAAAAGATAAAAATATAATAGATTATTTTATTTTATTTTAATATTCTCATAAATAAATTAATATGTAATTATTTAGTTTAATTAGGTTACAACATTAATTCTTTCTTAATAAAAAAATCCAAAAATATGTAGAATTAGGTTTAATGAATTCTTTTTATTCCTTTTTAATTTTCCCCTTTTTTACAATATTATTATTTATTTATTTATTTTTATAATTAAATTGTACATAAATAATTTAGGTTTAAATTAGGTTAAAAGTTCAACATTTTTTCTTAATAAGTTTAAAAAACAATTAGAATTTGGGTTTACATCCAATTTTTTAGTTTTAATTAATTCCTTTTTCTCTTAAATCATAAAAAACATAAAATACCAAAAACATTTAATTTTAATTTTTAATGCCTTTAAATATTTTTTGCAAAAGGGTCCAACGCCCTAGTTTTGTTTTTAATTCCTTTATTTCGCGTATTTATTTATTTCGCTCAAATAATTATGTATCTCTCCCAAAGCCGTGTAAACAATTGCTCGCACTTTTAATTTGCTTTATTTACTTTCCGTTAAATCGGGTCCGGTTTAATTTTGGCGATGTGGACCCGCGCCATTTGTAATAGTTTAGCTTTATTTTCCCGCAAATATTAACTGTTAATCAAAAGCATGAAAGAATGTATGGCCTTAAAAATAAAATCAAGCGTAGATCACAACAAACATGACAAGACAAATAACTGAAAACAACACACGAATCGCACACACCACCCCTAGGGTACGCCTCACTGTTGCCTTGCCTCGAAAGGTGATCGTCGAGTAGAGGATGTCTTAGTAAGTCCTCATGATCCGGGAACCTGGCATGAGGGTAGCTTCTAAGGTGTCTTCCCATTGCTCTGGTGATCACCATGTCCCTATAACCTCGAATTGACCCGAACACCTCCAACGGTGGTGCTACCTACCTCTCAATGGTGGGATGGCACTACTTTAAAGGACATTTACACAGATGAATTCCTTAGGGTAGGTAAGTTCTCGTAGATACTTGCTCTCTTCAAAAACAAACAAAAATCTTTTCACACCGACACTTTTCAAAAGCTTTCAAAGCAATTTTTCAAACACTCTGACACAAGAGTCGATCTGAAACTTTCAAAGAAACTTTTTAAAACCCACAGTTGAAAAGCAAACAAACAATTTTGAAAACACAATGAGCAAGTATCTAAGAGCCCATGGATAACCATGGATAGAAAGGGTGCTAACACCTTCCCTTTCTATAACCTACCTCCCGAACCGAGAGCAATCTCTATAAGGAATTTTTCTGTGCTTTTGTCCTTTCCATTTGGAGAAAATAAAAGACGGTGGCGACTCTTGCTTCCGCGACATTTCGCGAACCAGCGTTAAACAGTCAGTTCCAGATCCACCGATCACAGCTGGCATTTGAGCATTGGGACCTGAGTTCGAATCCTAGGTCCCCCAAAACCTTTGTACAATTTTTTTCCAGGCAATTGCATGGGACTCAGCAAGCGTGGACCATCATGTTCCTCATCCCATCAAATGCCAAGTGGCCTTCAAGCCAGATCCAAAGGCCAGAATTGCAGATCCACCATTGACTAAAGTCAACATGCGCCTATGGAATCACAAAGGTCAAAACAGGCTGGAGCGTTAATGGGCCAAGAATTGGTGATTTCACACCCAAATTAAGCCCAACACCCCCCTGGGTTATTTCTTTTTCCCTTCATATTTTCATTTATTTATTTTGTTCTAATTATTTATTTTATTATTAATTTATTAACCAATTAACTTCTTTTTTTCATAAAACCAGAAAACCTAAAAAATAATATTTTTATTAATTTCATTATTTTTTTCTCAATAAACAATAATCAATTTATTTAGTTTTTAATTAGGTATAATTTTAACAATTTTTTGCAATAAATTAAAATAAACTAGAATATTAGGTTTTAACATTTTTAATCATTTTATATTATTTCCTTAATTATAAATAAAACCCAAAAAATATTTTCATTTAATTAATTAATTGATTAACTTAGATATAATTTCCATTTTAATTCAAAATAACAAAAAATATGCTTTATTTAATAAAAAGGGTCAAAACCCTAAAAATGCTCCAATTTAAATTTCTCGCACGCGTATTATTTTTTATCCAATATTGTAACTGCTTCGGGAATGTAATAGTTTTTTTAAATTAGGACTTTATTTATTTATCGCTTTTATTTACTTTCCGCAATTTAATTTTAAAGGGTTTGTTTTTGGCGATGTAAATACCCGACGCCTTGTAATAGTTTAGATTTAATTTCCGCACAATATTAACTGTTAGATGTTTGATAAATAGGGAATGCATGACAAGATCAATCTTTAACCTAAAATCAACATAGCTCACCATTAACATGTACATATAAATATAACTGAAAAATAACACACTCGCACATGCCACTCTTAGGGTACACCTCACTTGGTTGCCTCGAACGTGGTCATTGAGTATAGGAAGTTTTAGAGGTCGCCCTCTTGTCCAAAGATCATAGTTGCCTCGAAACGGTTGCCTCGGAAAAATGATCTAAGACATTAGGGTTACCGCTAAGGCTTCCTAACATTGCTTTAGTGACCACACGTCCCTTAATCGAATTGACCCTTAAACTCCAACGACGATGCTACCTACTCATCAATAGTGGGCTAGCATTGTCTAAAGGATACTTGTACAGTTTAATTCCTTTTTGAGTAGGTAGATGGTTCTTAAGTACTTGCTCCTTTTAAAACAAAACAAAACTTTTCGCACCTACACTCTCTTCAAAACAAAAACTCTTTTCAAACCCACAAACCCAAAGAAAATCAATTTTTGAAAACACAATGAGCAAGTACCTAAGAGCCCGTGGATAACCACGGATGGAAAGGGTGCTAACACCTTCCCTTTCTATAATCTACCTCCCGAACCAGAGAAATATATCAAAAAGGAATTTTTCTGTGCTTTTGTCCTTTCCTTGTTGGATAAAATAAAAGACGGTGGAGACTCTTGCTTACCGCGACATTTTGCAAACACAAATGCAAGACGTGAACCAGCATCCCAAAACAGTCAGTTCTCATTCCCACCGATCACAGAACTGGCGACTCTGCTGGGGATATTATAAGTGAGGTGTACCTTAGGATTAAGATCACTGTGTTTTCAATTGTATGCTTTGTATGCTTTAATCTTGTGGGCTTGTATCGGAGTTCTATAGATCCTAACCCGGATCTGGGGGTACCCTTTAGGTAAGTAGCAATAAACTCTGAGGGATCTGTACGACGTAGACCAATACAGATGAAGTAGTAGCTACGTTGGTGTGACACTTTAGTCTGTACCGATATCCCTTGTGTTGGAACGAGGAGAATATGGGTCTTCTAAGGGGTCATTAAGCACCAACTGACCTTAGAACCTTAAATTGACCAACTTGGACATAGAACAGTAGCAGTATGCTACACTCATTGAGACTAAACTCTCGCGATGATTCCGGCTGCAAGAAAAGGTTGCTAAACTAGAATTATGACCGATTGAGGGTAGTCAGTGATATTGAGATCCTCTAGAACCCGATTACTATTTTTAGGACATGTTTAAACCAACTGAACTGAAAGAGGGTAGTACCTAAGCTCCATGCCAGCCTGAAATCTAAGGGCTCTCAGTGTGACTTGTGTGCCTTTACCATGTTTTCTTTTTGTGGATACTTGTGGTGTGCTTACTATCATGACATCATGACATCATAATATTGCATACATATTGCATAAGGACTAACCTATTTCAAAGACAGGAGGGTTTCATCTTTGCTCTGTTTTATAGGTCATCATGATGCCCATGCGTAGGAATACTATCCGGATCAACTTTGTCCAAGTCCCTACCTTGCTTAAAGAATTGGTTGCCAAGATGCCTGACACTACTTCCTTCATCAGGAGGCATGGTTCTCTTCTCAGTTTGGTCACTTCCAAGTTAGACGAACAAATGATGAGTGTCTTGGTCCAGTTTTATGATCCGATGTACCATTGCTTCACTTTTCAAGACTATCAGCTGGTTCCTACCCTAGAAGAGTTCTCTGAGCTGCTCGATATCTCTGTTCTGGAGCAGACCCCATTTACTGGTTGGGAAAAGACTCTTAAGCCTGAAGAGATTGCTGCAGCCCTTCACTTGACCAAAGAAGAGGTAATGGCTAACTGGGAGACTAGAAGTGGAGCTAAGGGTTTTCTGACTAAGTTCTTGGTGAGCAAGGCTAACTACTTCTGGGATAGCCTAGACTTTAAGGCCTTTGAGGACATTTTGGCTCTTCTGATTTATGGTCTGGTATTGTTTCCGAATCCTGACACTTTTGTTGATATCAATGCCATAAATATCCTCATCTCTCAGAATCCTGTACCCACTCTCTTGGGTGACATCCTTCATCAGCTCTATGCTCGTACTGCCCGAAAGCGGGGAACTTTGATGTGCTGTGCTCCTTTATTGTCAAGGTGGTTTATTTCGCACCTCCCTAAGTCAGTATTGAAGAACAAAGAAGGAATGAGCTGGGCTTATAGGGTGATGTCTCTTTCTAATAATGATATTATCTGGACTCTCAAATGTATGGATGAGGTGACTGTCATTGATCGCTGTGGAGAGTATCATAATGTTCCATTGATCGGAACCCATAGAGGGATTTCTTACAACCCATGCTTAGCTCTCCGTCAGTTTGGAAGAGCTAGAAGAGAAGGGCCTCATGAGATGTTAATGCCTCATATCATCTTTGATTTTCAGGGAGATAGCGACGAGTTGCGTCGTAGATTCATAAGGGCTTGGGACAGAGTTCACCAATCTGATCCACATGAGTTGGGTCCAAAGACTTCTCTGCCATTGGAGCCATATCTCATATGGGTCCGCATCCGTGCCCAGAAGCTAGGTATGCCATATGAAGCTGTCCGGCCTGTCACTCTTGAAGTTGCTAATGAAGAAGGGGTTCTTCCAACCATCCTCTACCCTTATATGCCCACTGATATTGGGGTACTGAAGAGGTCTTGGATGCAATTGAGGGATGAGCGGGATTCTTACCGGGAGAAGTTTAATGAACAAGAGCAGAAGATCCAGAAGCTGACTAGGCAACTGGAAAATGAGCGGATCCTGAATGATTATGTTCGCACTGAGAAGAAGAGACCATGGGAGCATTGATGGACCTTTGATGATTTCTTTTACAGTTTTATTTACTTTTCAGTATTTCCATTCTTGTAATGCCTTAAGGGCAATTTGTTGAACAATTTAAATTTTGAAGTTTAAATCTAATAAAGTGTGTTTCCTTTCTTGTTTACAAATTTGAATCTTGATTGTCTTTGAAATAATAATCATACGCATTTCATCCCATGCACTCCATAAGCAGGTACCCTTTACAGGTCTCTTATCTTCTTCGCTGTTTATTTCAGCACTCACTCATCATGTCTGCTGAACCTTCAACTGAGCAAGCTATCAAGGCCCTCCAGGCCCAAAATGCCCAATTTCAAGAGCTGTTCATGAATCTAGCCAAGGGTCAGCAGGACCTGAAGACCTTGATTCTGAAGGAGAAAAAGAAGAAGAAGAAGAGGACCATCCTGTTCAACACTGGACGCAGGTTTGGAAACGGGTTGCAGAATGAAGTTGATCTGACCACCTCATCTGGAGGGAAAGATAGTTCACAAGAAAGGAGGGCTCTTAGCCCTGTGGTCCCCGACAACGAGACGTACTACGATGAAGAACAGTATCCTCCTGCTGAGGATAAGTATAAACAGCTAGAAGACCGTTTGAGCGCTATGGAAATTCAGAAGGTGCCCAGTCTGGACTTTGGAGATCTAGGTCTATCATTTGGGGTGGTGATTCCCCATAAATTCAAGGCACCAGCCTTTGCTAAGTATGACGGAGTTTCCTGTCCGAAGCTGCACCTCCGGTCATATGTGAGGAAGATCTAACCTTACACTGCTGATAAACTTATGGATCCATTTCTTTCAAGACAGTCTCTCAGGAACTCAGCTTGAGTGGTTCTATCAGTTGGACGGAGCCAGTATCCGCAGTTGGGAAGATTTGGCTACTGCATTCTATAGGAAGTATCAGTACAACTCCGACATCGCTCCTACGCGTACCCAACTCCAGGGTATGTCAATAGGAACGAGTGAAGGATTTAAGGAGTATGCGCAGAAGTGGAGAGACCTTGCCGGAAGGGTACAACCACCTTTGGCTGATTGTGAACTTGTTGACATGTTTTTGGGGACCCTGTCTGGTCCATTCTTTAACCATCTGATTGGAAGCTCTTCAACTGGGTTTACAGATCTTATTTTGACTGGCAAGAGGATTGAAGCTGGTATTAAGGCTGGAAAGTTACAGAAGGGTGCCTCATCGAGCACCGAGAAGAAGCCGTTTAAGAAAGAGTCCAGTGCTGTCTACAGTGCAAGAAGACAGAGTAGACCCGAACACCGCCAAGCTGTCAATGCGGTTGTTATTTCAAAACCTGCTGGTGCTCCTCAGTACAACAATCAACAAAAGGACGAGAGACCTAAGAGGCAATTCACTCGTCTCAGCATGACCTCATCTCAGATTCTGCCACAGTTGCTGAAGACTAACCTGGTGACTATAAGGGAACCCCCAAAGAATGCAAATACAACGTCACCAAGGTATAACCCTAACGCCCGATATGCTTATCACTCCGATAGCACGGGACATAATACAGATGATTGTTGGGCATTAAAGAACAAGATACAAGACTTAATTGATGCAAAGGAGATTGAGTTCGAGGCGCACGAGAGGCCTAATGTTGTGACTGCTCCCATGCCCAAACATGGAGTAAATGCTGTAGAGGAAGACTTGTTTGTAGTTTCTGTGGATGACATTGTTACCCCTCTGATGACTGTCAAGAAGAACCTGTTGCTAGCCGGTTTATTTCCGGGCTGTGGCGAAGGTTGCCATATGTGTTCTGTTTTACCTACTGGTTGCCCATTCCTGAAGTCAGGTATCCAAAACCTGATGGATAATAAGGAGATCATGTTTGAGAAGATTGCTGTTCCTTCCATTCATTCTGAAGAAGTTGCCATTATTACCATTTTCAACAATTCTTCCAAGGCTCCCTCGAGGAAGCCTGTTAGAATTACATCTGTTCCGAAGATCGCACCTGTGATTATCACCGTTCCCGGGCCCATCCCCTACACCTCTAACAAAGCTGTCCCCTGGCACTATGGGGCTGATGTTTATGTTCTTGGAGTTAAGCAAGAGTTGGATGCTGATACTGACATCAGCAACATTACTGGACCTGCTAAAGTCACCTGTAGCGGTAGACTTTTCTCACCTGATATTGCTCCACCAACTGTCCGAAGACCTGTCGTTATTACACCTGCAAGTGTACCCACCACTATTCCTGATCCAGTTCCTATCCTTACCCCTGTCGCCGAGTCATCTGACGCTCGGGGCAAAGGGATCATCACTGATGTGCCTGCCCAGACGGAGGCACCAAAGACGATTACTATTGAAGCTTCCAAATAAGAGATGGAAGAGATTCTGAAGATTATTAAGAAGAGTGATTACAACGTAGTTGAGAAATTGGGGAATACCCCATCCAAGATTTCTATGTTGTCACTATTGCTGTGCTCAGAGGCCCATGCCAAGGCTCTGATTACCTTCCTGAAGACTGCCCGCGTGCCGCAAGAGACATCAGCTGATCAGTTTACCGATTGTGTGGCCAATTTAACTGCTGATAATGGCTTGGGTTTCTCTGACGCCGATTTGACTGCCAAGGGGAAAAATCATAACGATGCCCTGCATGTCTCCATTGAATGCAGGGGCACTACTCTTGCACATGTATTGGTTGATACTGGTTCCTCATTGAACGTCTTGCCCAAGAAAGCTCTAGACCGGTTGGATTGCGAAGGTTAGAGCTAAAACCAAGTAACATTGTTGTCAGGGCCTTTGATAGGTCTAAAAGGATGGTGCACGATGAAGTTGATATTCCAATTAAAGTTGGTTCTCAGGTCTTCAATTCTACGTTCATTGTGATGGACATTCGTCCATCCTACTCCTGTTTGCTAGGTCGTCCATGGATCCATAAAGCTGGGGCCGTAACCTCAACACTCCACCAGAAGCTGAAGTACCCTGTCAGAGGAAAGATTATGACAGTTCAAGGGGAGGAAGAGTACATGGTCAGCCACCTTAACTCGTTCAGATACGTAGAGATGGATGGGGAGTTCATTGAGACCCCATTTCAGCACTTTGAAGAGGTCCCCCAAACACTGGTATCAGCTGAGACTGTGGTTGAAGATTCTCCTATGAAGATGGCTTCCTTAAGAGATGCCCGGGCTGTTATTGAGAAGGGTGAGTGTGCAAATTGGGGCCGACTTCCTGATTTTACACAGAAGACTAATAAGTTTGGTTTGAGTTTCACTGCAGAAGCTCAAAGGGCTGTTCTAAGTGCAAGGATCGGAAGGCCTCCCGTGTTCATCATCCACTCGGGAGTGAATGCCATTGAAGAAGATGCAGAAGAGTCTGAATTCGACAGCTGGATCTATCCTACGACCAACGGTGGACCAAGCAACTGGACCGCAAAGGACTTCATCCCTATTACTTTTGTTACCCAGTAATGAAACTTTTGTTTTGAATTTGTAATAGACAATGTTTTGAAACTTTATGGCCCAGTGTCTTACCCGGGGCACCGTGGCTTCATTTGTGAGGGATTTTGTGTGTCATTTTCATATATCATTAACAAAAACATTGGACGGTCTTGCATTTCAAATCTTGTGCTCCTTGTCTTTCTTTATTATATATTGAGAAACAGCTATTTACACACACTCACATATACATGTCCACATCCACTCTGGATCTCACTGGTAACAGCTCTGCTACTGCCAGTTATGACTTCGAAAATCCGATCAACTTAGCTGAAGACGAAGGTGAAGATGATTGCGAAGTGCCTGGTGAACTTGCAAGACTGCTACTCCAGGAAGAGAGGGCCATTCAGCCACATGAAGTTCTAGTGGAACCAGTGAATCTGGGTACTGAGGCAGACAAAAAGGAAGTCAAGATCGGTGCAAATCTGGAGCTTAGTGTGAAACAACGGTTGATTCAGATGCTGCATGACTACGTTGAGATCTTTGCCTGGTCTTACGAAGATATGCCTGGGTTGGATACTGACATTGTGGTTCATCGCCTGCCTACCGAGGAAGACTGTCCCCCAGTAAAACAGAAGGTTCGCCGTATGTGCCCAGAGATGTCTGAGAAAATCAAGGCTGAAGTTATGAAACAGTTTGACGCCGGTTTTCTAGCAGTGACTTCTTACCCTCAGTGGGTCGCCAATGTGGTTCCGGTACCGAAGAAGGATGGTAAGGTCCGAATGTATGTTGACTACAGGGATTTGAACAGGGCAAGCCCTAAAGATGACTTCCCTCTACCTCACATCGACGTTCTGGTTGACAATACTGCTCAGTACAAGGTATTCTCCTTTATGGATGGTTTCTCCAGATATAATCAAATTAAAATGGCTCCCGAAGACATGGAGAAGACCACCTTTGTTACTCAGTGGGGCACCTTTTGCTACAAGGTCATGCCTTTTGGACTAAAGAACGCAGGGGCAACATATCAGCGTGCCATGGTTGCTTTGTTTCATGACATGATCCATCATGAGATTGAAGTTTACATCGACGACATGATTGCAAGGTCCCAGACTAAGGAGGAACACCTTGACCATCTACAGAAGCTGTTTGACAGGTTGAAGTTGTACAAGTTGAGGTTGAACCCGAACAAGTGCACCTTCGGGGTGAGGTTTGGTAAGCTACTGGGTTTCGTCGTGAGCAACAAAGGTATTCAAGTGGAACCTACCAAAGTGAAAGCCATACAAGAGATGCCAGCTCCCAGAATAGAGAAAGAAGTCAGAGGTTTTCTAGGACGATTGAATTATATTGCCCGATTCATCTCGCACCTAACTGCTACTTGTGAACCAATCTTCAAGCTACTGAAGAAAGATCAAGTGGTACGTTGGAATGATGAATACCAAGTCGCTTTCTAAAGAATCAAAGAGTATCTCCAAGAGCCACCTATCCTAATGCCACCAGTTGAAGGGAGACCCCTGATCTTATACTTGACAGTACTTGACAACTCAACGGGGTGTGTGCTGGGTCAGCATGACGAGTCTGGCCGAAAAGAGCATGCTATTTATTACCTTAGCAAAAATTTTACCGACTGTGAGACCCGATACTCACTGCTTGAGAAAACTTGCTGCACTTTGGCATGGGCTACTCGCCGACTGAGACAGTATATGCTGACTCACACTACTCTGTTGATTTCAAAGATGGATCCAATCAAGTATATCTTCGAAAAGCCTGCCTTGTCCGGAATAATAGCAAGATGGCAGATGATCTTGACTGAGTATGACATTCAGTACACAACTCAGAAAGCAATCAAGGGAAGTGTATTGGCAGACCATTTGGCACATCAGGCAGTGGATGATTACCAGTCTATGAACTTTGAATTCCCGGACGAGAATATCATGTTAGTAACTGATTGTGAGATACCTGGATTGGATGAAGGACCTGAGGAAGGATCCCGATGGTCTATGTACTTTGATGGAGCTTCGAACGTTTTGGGTAATGGCATTAGCACCGTGATCATATCTCCTAAAGGCTCTCATACTCCGTTTACCGCCCGACTATGTTTCAACTGCACCAACAACATGGCGGAGTATGAAGCGTGCATCATGGGTCTTCGAGCTGCAATTGACCTAAGGATTAAGTTTCTAAGTGTCTTCGGAGATTCCGCTCTCGTGATCAGTCAAATCAAAGGCGAGTGGGATACGAAACACCTGAATCCTATCCCTTATAAGGAGTATGTGTTGACATTGCTTCCCCATTTCAAGGATATAACCTTTGAACACTTCCCTAGAGAGGAGAATCAGTTGGCAGACGCGCTGGCTACGATGTCTTCTATGTTCAAAGTCAATTGGGACAATGAGGCTCCCTGGATCATTATTGAAAGATTGGATGAACCGGCACATTGCTGTGATCTTGAGACTGAAGAGGTAACAGAAAAGCCCTGGTATCATGAAGTGAAAAGGTATCTTGAAGCTCAGGAGTACCCCGAGGGTGCATCTGTTAACGACAAGAAGTTTCTGAGGAGGTTCGTGGCGAAGTTCTTTATCAGCAATGGCATTCTTTACAAACGTAACCATGATTCAACCTTGTTGCGTTATGTGGATAAGATTGAAGCAGAACGGATCATGGCAGAGTTACATGAAGGTACTTTCAGAACTCATTCCAGTGGACATACCATGGCAAAGAAAATCCTCTGGGAAGGATATTACTGGTCCACAATGGAAGCCGACTGTTATCAACATTCTCGGACATGTCACAAGTGCCAGGTCTATGCTGATAAGGTGCACATACCTCCAGTTCCTCTGAACGTTTTAACGACACCTTTGCCTTTTGCAATGTGGGGCATTGATATGATCGGCGAGATCAAACCTACGGCATCCAACGGGCATCATTTCATCCTGGTAGTGATTGATTACTTTACAAAGTGGGTTGAAGCAGCTTCCTTTGCTACCGTAACCAAGAACGTCGTGGCACGGTTCATTCGGAAAAATCTGATTTGTCGATACGGTGTACTAGAGAGGATCATTACGGACAATGGTACCAATCTCAACAACAAGATGATCACTGAGCTCTGCGAGTAATTCAAAATACAACATCAAAACTCTTCTCCCTACCGGCCGAAGATGAATGGGGTTGTCGAAGCGGCTAATAAGAACATTAAGAAGATCGTGCAGAAGATGACAGTGACATACAAAGATTGGCATGAGATGTTACCATTTGCTCTTCATGGATACCGCACCTCAACACGGACGTCAACCGGGGCGACACCCTATTCCTTGGTTTATGGTATGGAGGCAGTCTTGCCCATTGAAGTTCAGATACCCTCTCTTCGAATCATGAAGGATGCAGGTTTGAGCGAAGATGACTGGATTCATACCCGACTCGATCAACTGAACCTAATTGACGAAAAGAGACTTACTTCTATTTGTCATGGTCAGACGTACCAAAAACGGATGATCAAGGCATTTAACAAGAAAGTCAGACGACAAGAGTATCAAGTTGGGGACCTGGTAATCAAACGCATTATTCTACCTCAAGGTGATCCCAGGGGAAAATGGACCCTTACTTACGAAGGGCCATTTGTGGTTAAGAACATTTTCTCAGGAGGAGCTACGATTCTAACCACCATGGATGGTGACGACCTTCCTCACCCCGTCAATGCAGACATAGTGAAAAAATACTACGCATAATCAAAGACCCGCTAGGTTGACTGGCCTAGGCAAAAGTAAGGGCTTCCCGACGAACCAAAAGGGTTCGGGCAAAAATAAGGGATAAAATAAAAATCTGTACACCCGGCAAGTCGAAAACCTGAAAAGGCGGCTTGGGCAAAAATGGGTATCCCGGTGGACTGAAAACCCGAAAGGGCAGTCCAGGAAAAAGTTAGGGATTAAAGCGTAATACTATGTCTCATTGGATCACCTCGTATCCAGACTTCGATACCGACTATCAAGCTCGGACGACACTAATCAATCAGATTCATCTTCAAACCAGTAGCAAAGTGATGAGATGCTCGAGGACATAAAGGCAATAACAGAGTTGGAACCCAGTGGGATTGTTCACATAGCTATTTTGTTTTCTTTTCACAAATTGTATAAATCCTATTTGATCATCGACGTTCTCTTACTAGGACGTCAGCCTCTTGTACAAAACCGCCTATTTACAGGCAAACTTCAAAATCAATACAAATTCATTTTCATACAAATTTCAAACTGTTTTTTCCTTTATCTGTTTTGTTTTGCAAAGAACGTCCAATGTAAATTTTTGATATATGCATTTGACATTAATTGCTGCTCATAAATATTTACATGCAAAACAAAGGACGAATTACGGGTGATATCAGAAGCAGGGGCAATAAGAATTGTCCGAACTGTCTAGTTGCTATGTCCACCAAGGTACCAAGGTAGGTTTAGCTGAAGAATATGACCAAGATACCGTCACTCCCCGCAGAGTAAAATAGTAATGGTAGATCTCCCAGTTGAGACTTGCAGCTATATATAAATCAACAATACTCTCCCCAAGTAGAGTTAATCTACCATCAGCCCTAAAAAGGTTTGGTATCTCCAGAAGGTCTTAATATTCCCCAACGGAGTATAAGAATATTCCCCAGCAAGCATAAGAGTATCCCCGACAGTCTTAATATTCCTCAACAGAGTATAAGAATGTTCCCCGACAGGAATACAGTTTATCCCCCAGTGGAGCCATTTCCCCAGCGCAGTCTAAAAAAGCTTTCCCAACAGAGTTGAACCATCTTCCCCAGTAGATTCTGTGAAGCTTATCCCCTGCAGAGCGTAAATAAATCTCCCCATCCAAATTCAGAGGGTTATCCCCACATGAGTCTAACTGGGTTATCCTCAGCAAGTTGAAATTGAAAGATCATCCCCCAGTGAAGTTCTTTCTTTCCCCAAACATGAGTTCAATCCTCAACCGATTATGTATCACAACAACGGTAATGCATCCCCAGCGGAGTTCATCATTAAAAAATCCCCATCAGAGCTTATCAACGGAATCCCCAGCGGAGTTTATCGTTAAAATCTTCAGCAGAACATCTCTTCCCCACAGAGTAATTTCCCTCAGAATAATCTCTTCATCAGTTTATCTCCCAACAGAGTTCTTCTCTCCTACAAATTTATCACCTTCGTCCACCATCCCCAGCGGAAGCGAAGCATTCAACTTTATTCTCCAGCAGCTCCGGGATTTATTTTCCCCAGCTAAAACATTACATGTCCATACATCATGATACATACATATACGCATCATACCATACAATATCATTTATTTTGAGAACATCATTGCCTGATACATATCATGCATTACATACAGCTAACCCTTCCATTTCAGGAAAAATACAATCCAAATTCAAGTTATGAAGCCCGGATACGACAGGATAGTATCTTGATTTCTACAGCATATTGTGAAGCCTGGATTATGACCGGATAACAATATCAGACTACCACAAAGCCTGTATTACGACCAGATAGTGACATCTCTCAAAAGCAAGCTATGAAGCCCGGAGAACGACCGGATAGTAGTTTATTCCCCAGTGAGCCGTGAAGCCCGGATTACGACCGGATAACAGCTCAGCAAGTTATTGTGAAGCCTGGATTACGACCAGAAAGCGATACAAGACCATGAAGCCTGGATTACGACCAAATAATGATAGGAGATGTTGTGAAGACTGGGTTATGACCAAATAGCAACCAAGAGTACTACGAAGCCTGGATTCCGACCAGATAGTGGTATGATACATCGTGAAGCCTGGATTACGACCAGATAAGCGTTAAGGGACACTATGAAGCCTGGATTATGACCAGATAACAGTTTACCCAGCCAGTTACTACGAAGCCTGGATTCAACCGGATACTAGTAAACCCAACAGTCAGAAGGAAACCTGGATGCGATCGGATAACCGCTTGATTTGTTCTGAAGCCTGGATTATGACCAGATAGCGGTACAAGGCACTGTGAAGCTTGGATTCTGACCAAATAGCAGTTTACATGGACAGTTACTAAGAAGCCCGAAGTCAGCCGGATATTAGTGTGCCCTAAATTCAAGTTGAAGACCGGATGTGACCGGATAACCATTTAATTTGTTCTGAAGCCTGGATTTCGACCAGATAAGAAGTGAGGTATTGCAAAGCCTGGATTACGACCGGATAGCAAGTTTAATATCATCTCCCCAGTAAGTCACTGAAAAGCCTGGATTACGACCAGATAGCAGTCGGTCTTATCACTATGAAGCCTGGGTTACGACCAGATAGTAGTTCACTCTCACCTCTTCAACAGAGATGATTCCTCAGTAGAATAACAGACGACCGAAGCTCCTAAAATTCAACAGAGATGATTCCCCAGTAGAATAACGGACGACCGAAGCTCCTAAAGTTCTATTTCTCTTAAGACAAAGAACAACATTCCCCAGCAGAATCTCCCTCAACAACAGGTATACAAGCTCTCGCTAAGGAATCTCTTACGCGATCGACACTCCTTAGGATGGCATCGTTAAGCCCATATCCCATCATCAATCTCCAAATGGAATCTGTAAGCCCATTCCCGACATCATAATGATGATACTACTTCATGCGAGTGCAAATTTCTGGGCACTCTAGTGTTCAATCATCTTCCACCTTCGGATCACGAAAGGCCCGAACGCCAATCTATATCCTCAGGTTCAAGAAGATTGAACAGGGGCAGCTGTTTTACCCCAAAATTTTCCCTCCCATATTCCTCAAGACATGTCAAGAATTATCTCCAAGTTGTTCAAGATGGCTCAAGAGTTGGACAGTCAAATCACCTCTTAAGGCAGTCAAGTCAAAATTAGGGTTTTGTGTTGCATCAAGGTCCTTACATCCAAATGACCTCAAGTGCTTCCCAATGTCCTAATATGTTCTCAATTTCATCCATGTCAAATTTCAAGCCTTGCAGAGAAAGTTTGGTCAGTCAATTGCTCAAGAAGTCCAAAAATTGACTATGCTAGGGTAAAAGTCAGCTGTGTCCCAAATGCAGTCAAACCTCAAGATTTTTTGTCAACATTCTCATTTTTAAGGATAATTCATCATTTTATCAAGGGTTGATCATGATTCATCAAGGATTGCTCAATATTCATCAAGGTTCAAGAGTTGCTAAATTAGGGTTTTATAGGAAAAGTCAACTCAACTTTGACCAAGCATAACTTTCTCATAGTTTATGAGAAATGACCCATACAAAGCTCATTTTAAATAGGATGAAATTTCCTACAATCCATCTTCACACCCCAAGATCAAGAAATGCTCTCACAAAAAGTTACAAATTTGGACATTATAGGTCATTTTTGAAAGTCAACAAAAACACCTTTTTTGCCAAAGCTTATAAATTTAGCATGGAATATAAATCAGATGAGACCAAAAGGGTTGGTTAGAGGACATCTCAAGGTTTCTAAAACGTACAAGAACACTTCCAAAAGTTCAAAATTGAAGAAGTTATGCCTTGTTGAAGTTGGGCATTTTTCCAAAATTGGCAAAAGTCAACTATCCTCAAAACTCTAATTTTTGACAAAAGGGCCCACTTTTTTTCCACTTGATATGGTCTTTTCATGCCACGCACGTGTCCCATCTTTAATTTCATGGACATTCATTTAGTTTTATATTTTATTTAATTTTTATTGATTTAATTCATTTTAAATCAATATTAAATCAAATAAAATCTAGAAATTGATGTAATGAGATTCTTGTGGTCATTATAGGTCTTCATTGTCAAGATACACCAAACCAAATCCGAATCATGCCTTATGGTGCACAAAATATTTGATTTGAGCCATTTTTGGAAATTTGTTAATGGAAGATCATATCAAATCATGAATCTTCAATGCACATGGATTCAGGCCAAAAGGTTAAACCTAATTCATTCTATAATACTTGTACAAGCCACACACATCAAGAACACGCACAAAGAATTGCAGAAATGGCCATACAAAGTTTGGAAAAAGTGTGAAAAAAGTGTGAGATCAAAAACAACATTAGAGCTCGATTCAAACAAAAGCTGGACACTAATCCCTTGCTGGCAATCCCCTGAAGCGATACCAACCAAAATCAAGCCTTCTCATCGCCTGAAACTCCCTGTAAGTCATCACGAATACACCTTTGTACATGAAAATGTAAATCATCATTCTTGCATCTTTTTGCCAATTTTCTTGTACATTCATACTTGCCATTCAATTTCCAATGATTCTGTAATATTTAATTTTGTTTTCATGGCTTATAACCCCGTATCCAGAGCTAGGGTTCTTGTTCTTGCTTTTTAGGCATTTTTTATGCAGGATAAATTGAGACTAATGATGGTGTTGTACCCCAAAATTTGCCCTCCCATATTCTTCAAGATTTGCCAAGATCAATCTCCAGATGGTTCAAGATCACTCAAGGGTTGCACAGTCCAATGGCCTCCTAACACAGTCAAAACTAGGGTTTTGGTTCTGACAAAGAAATTAAGGTTTCCAAGGGTCCAATCAAGTCCCATATGCCTACATATATTGTCAAGCATTCATATGCCAAGTTTCAAGACTCACAGCATCAAATTGCACAGTCAAAAACCTTAAATGCTCTGCAGTCAACTACATGGGCAAAATGGTCATTTGACAGTCAAAAGTCAAAATTTTTGGTCAACATCTTATTTTGAAGCCACAAACATCATTTGATCAATTCTTGATCATGACTCTCAAAGCATGGCTCAAAAAGTCTCAAGATGCAAAAGTTTCTATTTTTGGACAGTTGAAAAGTCAACTGCAAATTGACCAAGGCATAACTTCTTCATGGTTTATCATAAAAATCCCATCCAAAGCTCATTTTGAAGAGGATGACATTTCCTACAACTCATCTTCACACTCCAAGTCCAAGAAATGCTCTCACAAAAAGTTATCAATTTCAACATTATAGGTCATTTTCAAAAGTCAACAAAAAGGCACTTTAAGTCAAAGACCATAACTTGAGATTGGTAAATCAAAATGACATGGGACCAAAGGAATTGGTTAGAGGACTTCAAGACCTTTCCAAAATGTCCAAGAACATGATCATAGCTTCAAAATTGAGCAAGATATGCCTTGGAGAAGTTGGGAAATTTTTGGGAATTTTGAAAAGTTAACTTTGCTTCAAAAGCTTCAAAAATGCTAATGGGCCTCAATTTCTTTCATGAATCATTACCCAAAGGCTATGCACGACCCTTGACCTCAAAGGGATGTATTTTCTTATTTTTGATTAATTATTTGAATTTTTAATCTTATTAATTCATTTAATTAAATTTAATTATGAGAAAAATATTAAACAATGGTTTTAAATCTTTTTTGTGCAGCAAATATGTCCATTATGAGCTAAATATTTCGTACATCAATCAACAAGGCCAAATCTTCCATAATTGGCATGATTTTCATGGCAAAAAGATTGGAAAAGATATGGAGAAAATCAAATATTTAAAACTTTAATTCATGGACATTGGGCTTGGCTTTTTGACCTAATTTCACTCAAATACTTATACAGAAGCTAACCCTATGCCATGAGACACGGAAGCTGCTCAGAAAACAAAGAACGAAATTGCCAAATTTTCACAAAAAGTTGGAAACTGAAAACCTAGTTACTGCACAATTCAAAGCTCCAAAAGCATTCCAATACATTGCCAAAGCATCCAGGAATAGACTGCAATCAAGAACACGCCTCCACCCTCAAAGAAACGGTAGAACGGCATCGTGCTTGTCACAAACATGTCCATTATCGTTTTTTAATTCTCATGAATTATTCATATGTTTTAAATGTTGATTCTTGCTAATATTGATGTTCTGAAGCGAATGGTACCATTTAATTGAACTAACAATGCATATATCAAAATCTACCATTGCTGGATATTAGGTTTTCAGAAGCTCAAAATTAGGGGTTTCTTCATATGGAAAAATCAGGCCACCAAACCTATGCCATTGAATTCGTGACATCCAGACGAAGCAAACTGACTACTCGCGCCCTTTTTATATTTTTCCATGTGCTATTCGCTATTTTTGCAGGTCTCGTTTAGTGGGGGTTTAGAACCCCCGCTATTTGGTTATATTTGCAGGTACAAAACGAAGAAGACGCATGTGTGTCATCTTATGGTTGGACAATTCAAAAATCTGGCGCGTTCTTTTGGTTGTGTATCATTAATTCTTGTTTTGTATTATATTATTTGTTTCCCATTCTATATTCAAAGCGCACAAACAGCTCAATTGGCAAGGCATTCGCTTGGTAAACGCTGGGACCTGGGTTCGATTCCCAGGTCCCCCCACATATTTCATATTTTTCCTCTTAACATGTTCATATGCAGCGCCTCCCCCAGGGTTCATCATACAACTCCACATCCAAGCCTGCCACGCGCCCATGAGCTTCAATCTGAAGGCTACAAAAGGAGTCCTACCATGTACCCCAGTCAATCACACGCACCCAAGCTGGAAAAGTCAAACAGGCTTCTTGTTCAGTGGGCCAAATTGCTTCCAAAAAACCTCCTAAATGGGCCTGATACCCCCCATGGTTTGCATTATTTTTGATTTTTATTTGATGTTCTTTAAATTCTTTTTAATGTTTTAATTATTTCTTTTCACCATAAAATAAATTTCACAATAAAAAATCAGAAACTAAAAATGTTTATTTATTTAATTATATTTAATTTCACCATTAAAATGTTTTTTGTAAATAAATTCTAAATTTAGTTAATTTAGGTTTTAATTCAATCTTTTTCTTAATAAGTTAAAATAGGTAGAATTAGGGTTTTGATATTTTTTTCACCTTTTCTTTTTTAGTAAATAATCTTCTCATCATTATTATTATTATTATTATTATTAATTACTAAATATTTTGTAAATAAACATATACATTAAATATTTAGTAAATTAGGTTAAACTTTAATATTTTTTCATTAATAATTAAAAGCAACTTAGAATTAGGGTTTCTCTTCAATTTTAATTTCTTTATCTCATAAATACCCAAAAACTTAAAAAAAAAACAATTTCTTTTCTTTTAACAAAATAATTAATTAACTTTTAATTCAATTTAATTTCAAAAGGGTCCAACGCCCTCGAACGTTCAACTTTAATTCTTTCGCGTATTTATTCTTATTTTCCTTTGTGAATATTATGTAACTGCTCAAGCCATGTAATAGTAACTAGGTTTTACTTTCCGCATTTTTTTATTAAAACGGGTCTTTGTAATTTGGCGATGTATAGACCCGCGCCTTGTAATAGCGTAGGATTTACCTTTCCGTCATTCAAATTTCCGCACTTTTAAATTCTAAACTTTGCATGAAAGAATGTATGGCCTAAATTAAAAACAAGCGTAGATCACCATGATACATGTGCAAGATAAAACATAACATGAAAATAACACACAAATTCACACACCACTTCTTAGGGTACGCCTCACTGTTGCCTTACCTTCGGAACGTGGTCGTCG
The DNA here is from genome assembly GCA_948472305.1 of Vicia faba. Taxonomy (NCBI): domain Eukaryota; kingdom Viridiplantae; phylum Streptophyta; class Magnoliopsida; order Fabales; family Fabaceae; genus Vicia; species Vicia faba. Next base: position 695,152,698 of record OX451735.1, read on the forward strand.
AGTATAGGACGTTTTAGTAAGTCCTTATGTCCATGATCAATGGCATAAGGGTAACTTCTAAGGTGTCCTACTGTTGCTCTGGTGACCACACTGTCCCTAAAAACGAATTGACCCGAACACCTCCAACGGTGGTGCTACCTACCTCTCAATGGTGGGATGACACTACCTTAAGGACTTTTACACAGCCTAATTCCTTAGGGTAGGTAGACAGCTCATAGGTACTTTCTCTCTTCAAACAAAAACAAACAAAAATATCTTTTCACACTGACACTTTCTAAAAGATTTCAAAACAAACGCTTCACAACACTCTTGAGGACTGATACAAGAGTCGAATTGAAGTTTTCAATGAAAGTTTTTCAAACCCACTCACATTTTGAAAAGCAAACAAACATTTTGAAAACATAAGAGCAAGTACCTAAGAGCCCATGGATAACCATGGATAGAAAGGGTGCTAACACCTTCCCTTTCTATAAATCTACCTCCCGAACCGAGAAACTATCTCATAAGGAATTTTGCTGTGCTTTTGTCCTGTCCATGTTGGAGAAAATAAAAGACGGTGGCGACTCTTGCTTCCGCGACATTTCGCGAACCAGCGTTAAACAGTCAGTTCTAAATCCACCGATCACAGAACTGGCGACTCTGCTGGGGACTCTTATAAAGTGAGGTGTACCTTAGGATAGCTCAGACTTATGTTTTCAATTGCTGTGTTTGTTTGCTTTATTATTGTGGGTTGCATCGGAGTTACATAGATCCTAACCCGGATCTGGGGATACCCTGTTAGGTAGCATAAGCTGTGAGGGACCTGTCCGGCGTAGACCGACATGGGTGAAGCAGTGGCTACATTCGTGTGGCACCTTGGTCTGTACCGATATCCCTTGTGTCGCAACGAGGAGAATATGGGTCTTCTGAGGAGTCATTAAGCACCAACCGACCTTAGAACCTTAAATGACCCAACTTGGCCAATAGAACAATAGCAGTATGCTACGCCCATTGAGGCTAAACTCTCGTGATGGTTCTGGCTGCAAGAAAAGATTGCGATGCTGGAGTTATGACTGATTGAGGGTAGTCAGTGATATTGGGATCCTCTAGAGCCCGGTTACTTCTGATAGGACAGGTCTTAACCAACAAACTGAAAGAGGGTAATACCTAGACCTCATGCTGGCCTAAACTCTAAGGGCTTGTCTTGTGTGACTTGTGTGCCTTATCATGTTTGCCTTTGTGGATATTTGTGGTGTGCTTTATCATAACACCATGCCATCATAAACATTGCATGCATCCTGCATAAGGACTAACCATTTCAAAGACAAGAGGGTTTCACCTTTGCTCTGTTTTGTAGGACATCATGATGCCTATGCGAAGGAACACTATTAGGTTCAATTTTGTTCACCCACCTGCGTTGCTTGAAGAGTTGGTTAGCAGAATTCCAAATACTACTTCCTTCATCCAGAGGCATAGTTCTCTTCTCACTTTAGTCACGACAAAGTGGGACCAACAACTGATGAGTGTCCTGACCCAGTTTTATGACCCTCTGTACCAGTGCTTCACCTTTCAAGACTTCCAGCTGGTCCCAACCCTGGAAGAGTTCTCTGATTTTCTTGGCATCCCTATCTTGGATCAGACTCCCTTCACTGGTTGGGAAAAGACTCTTAGGCTTGCGGAGATTGCTGCAGCCCTCCCTTTGACACACAAGGAGGTAATGGACAACTGGGTGACTAGAAGCAAAGTTAAGGGTTTCTTGGCCAAGTTTATGATTGGTAAAGCTAACAGTTTCTGGAATGACTTAGACTTTAGGGCGTATGAAGACATTTTGGATCTCTTAATCTATGGTTTGGTTTTGTTTCCTAATCCTGATAACTTCATCAACGTCACTTCCATAAGGATCTTCATGTCTCGGAACCCTGTGCCCACTCTCTTGGGCGATATCCTGCAACAACTTTATGCTCGTACTGCCCGAAGACGAGGAACTCTGTGGTGTTGTATTCCTTTGTTAGTGAGGTGGTTTATTTCGCACCTCCCTAAGTTCGTGCTGAAGAACAAAGAAGGAAGAGGCTGGGCTCATAGGTTAATGTCTCTCACTGATAAGGACATCATTTGGACTCTCAGAGGTTTGGATGAAGTAGCTGTTATTGATCGTTTCGGAGAATATCCTAATGTTCCTTTAATTGGTACCCAAGGAGGAATCTCTTATAATCCATGTCTAGCGCTCCGTCAGTTTGGAAGAGCCAGAAGAGCAGGGCCTCACGAGATGTTGGTGCCTCATATCAGTTTTGAGTTTCAGGTAGATAGTGACGAGCTGTGTCGTAGGTTCATCAAAGCTTGGGACAAAATTCACAAAGCTGACCCACAAGAGTTGGGACCGAAGACTTCTCTACCTATGGAAGCCTACTACAAATGGGTCCGCATCCGTGCTCAGAAGTTAGGTATGCCGTATGAAGCTGTCAGACCCATCATTCTTGATTATCCTGATAGAGATGGAGCTCCTCCAATTGTTCTCCCGCCTCAGATACCTACTGATATTGATACACTAAAGAGGTCTTGGGCGCAACTACGGGAAGAACGGGATTCGTATCGAGAAAAGTTCAACGAGCAAGAATTGAAGATCCGGAAGCTGACAAAGCAGTTGGAGAATGAGCGAGGTTTGAATGACTACATCCGTACTGAGAAGAGGAGACCCTGGGATCAATGATGAACTTTGGATATTCTTTTATAGTTTTATTTCCCTTTTCAATATTTCCATTTTATGTAACGCCTAAGGGAAATCTGTTGAACAAATCTAAATTTCAAAGTTGAATCTAATGAAGTGTGTTCCTTTTTGTTTACAAAGTTGATTCCCGATTGTCTTTGAAAACATAAATCATACGCATTCCATTCATCATGTGCATTACAGGTACTCTTCTTTTCAGGTTGCTTAATGTTCTTCGCTGTTTATTTCAGCATCATGAACCCTGAATCGTCTACCGAGCAGTCCATCAAGGCCCTCCAGGCTCAGAACGCCCAATTCCAAGAGCTGATTATGGGTTTGGCGCAAGGTCAAGAGGAATTGAAGGCTCTGCTGGTCAAGCAGAAGAAGAAGAAGAGAACTGTACTATTCAACATGGGCCGGAGGTTTGGTAACACACTGCAGAACGAGGTTGATCAAGCTGGTTCTTCTGTGGGAAAAGGCAGTCCCCAAGGGGGAAGAGTTCCTAGTCCGGTGGTCTCTGACAATGAGACTGATTTTAATGAGGAGCAGTATCCTCCAGCTGAAGACAGGTACAAGCAGTTGGAAGATCGTCTGAATGCCATGGAAATTCAACAGGTGCCTGGTTTGGATTTCGGAGACTTGGGCCTATCTTCTGGTGTGGTGATCCCACACAAGTTCAAAGCACCATCTTTCGCAAAGTATGATGGGGCGTCCTGCCCTAAGCTACATCTCAGGTCTTATGTGCGGAAGATTCAGCCATACACTATGGACAAGAACTTGTGGATCAACTTCTTCCAGGAGAGTCTTTCAGGGACTCATCTCGAATGGTTCTATCAGCTGGATGGAACCAAGGTTCGTAACTGGGAGGAGTTGGCTACTGCTTTTTACAAGCAGTATCAATATAATGCCGACCTCGCTCCTACACGTACCCAACTCCAGGGTATGTCGCTAGGATCGGGAGAAGGTTTTAAAGAATATGCGCAGAAGTGGAGGGACCTAGCTGGCAGGGTGCAGCCACCACTAACAGATCGTGAATTAGTGGACATGTTCTTGGGAACCCTATCTGGGCCGTTCTTCAATCATCTCATTGGCAATTCGTCTGCAGGGTTCACAGACCTCATTCTGACTGGGGAAAGGATAGAGGCTGGCATGAAATCAGGGAAAATTCAGAAAGGTGCGTCCTCAAGTTCTGAGAAAAAGCCTTTCAAGAAAGAAGCCAGTTCTGTGTATGGGCCTAGAAGGCAGAACAAACCAGAACGCCGCCAAGCTGTCAACGCGGTGGTTATTGCAAAGCATGCTGTCGCTCCTCAGCAACTTAACCAACCAAGGGCTGAGAGACCTAGAAGAGAATACACTCGGCTGAGTATGACCTTGTCGCAGATCTTGCCGCAACTGTTATCGACCAACTTGGTGACCGTCAGAGAGGCTCCGAAGGTTGTGAACACTACCTCTCCTAAGTATAATCCAAATGCCCGCTGTGCTTATCACTCCGATAGCTCGGGGCATTCTACTGATGATTGTTGGGCCCTGAGAAATAAGGTTCAAGACCTTATTGATGCGAAGGAAATAAAGTTTGAGGCACCTGAGAGGCCCAACATTGTGACCGCTCCTATGCCCCAGCATGGAGTAAATGCCATTGAGGAAGACTTGTATGCCGTTTCTGTGGAGGATGTTGCTACCCCTCTGTTGACTGTTAAGAGGAACCTACTGCTGGCCGGTTTATTTCCGGGTTGTAGCAAGGGTTGCCTTCTATGCGCTGTTTCCCCTACTGGTTGTCCGTTGCTAAAGTCAGGCATCCAAAGCCTGATGGATAGCAAGGAGATTCTGTTCAAAAAGACCGCTGTTCCTTTTGTTCCCGCTGAAGAAGTATCCATCGTCACAATTTTCAACAATCCTACCAAGGCTCCCCCGAGGAAGCCAGTCAAAATCATGTCCGTTGCTCCCATTATGATTACTGTTCCGGGGCCAATCCCCTACAAGTCTGATAAGGCTGTCCCATGGCACTATGGGGCAGATGTGTATGTGCTTGGAGTGAAGCAGGAGTTCAACACCGGTACTAGTATCAGTAACATCACTGGTCCCGCTAAAGTTACTCGCAGTGGCAGGCTCTTCTTGCCTGACATTGCGCCACCAGTTATCCGAAGACCTCTTATAATTACGCCTGCAAGTGCGCCTGTTTCCACTTCTGATCCAGTTTCTACCCCTGTTGCCGAGTCATCTAATACTCAGGGCAAAGGAATTGATGGTGAGCCTACCCGGATGGAGGCACCGAAGACAGTGAATGTTGAAGCCTCCCAGCAAGAGATGGAGGAAATCCTCAAGATAATCAAGAAGAGCAACTTCAACGTCGTTGAACAGCTGGGGCACACCCCCTCCAAGATCTCTATGCTATCATTGCTGCTGTGCTCAGAGGCCCATGCCAAGGCCCTGATTTCATTTCTGAAGATGGCCCATATGCCACAAGAGACATCTGCGGATCAATTTACTGACTGTGTGGCTAACCTGACCGCTGACAATGGTCTGGGTTTCTCTGATGCCGATCTTACCGCTAAAGGAAGGAACCACAATGATGCCCTGCATGTCTCCATAGAATGCAGGGGCACTACTCTCGCGCACGTGTTGGTGGAAACCGGTTCTTCCCTGAATGTATTGCCCAAAAAGGCCTTGGACAGGTTGGATTGTGAGGGTCTGGAGTTGAAACCTAGTAACATCGTGGTCCGAGCCTTTGACGGATCGAAGAGGATGGTTCATGGAGAGGTAGATATTCCGATTCGTGTTGGTTCCCAAGTCTTCGATTCAACTTTCTATGTGATGGATATCCGTCCATCTTATTCCTGTTTGCTGGGTCGACCTTGGATTCACAAAGCTGGGGCTGTGACCTCCACTCTACACCAGAAGCTCAAATACCCCGTCAGAGGGAAGATTGTTACTGTGCAGGGGGAGGAAGAATACATGGTTAGTCATCTGAACTCGTTCCGGTATATTGAGATGGACGGGGAGTTTATTGAAACCCCCTTTCAACATTTTGAAGAGGTACCTCCAACATTGGTGTCAGCTGAGACGGTGATTGAAGAAGACTTTCCTTTGAAGATGGCCTCCTTAAAGGACGCCCGAGCTGTAATTGAGAAAGGTGAATGTGCTAACTGGGGCAGGCTCCCTGATTTTACTCCTAAGACTGACAAGTTTGGGCTGGGTTTTACTGCAGAGGCTCAAAGGGTTGTACACAAAGCTAGGATCGGAAGACCTCCCGTGATCATCACCAACCCGGGAGTGAATGCTATAGAAGGCGATGTGGAGGAATCAGAGTTCGATAGCTGGATCTACCCGACGACCAACGGTGGACCGGACAATTGGACCGCAAAAGACCACATACCTGTTACTTTTGTTACGCAGTAATGAATTCCTTTGTTTTTGTTATTTGTAATAAACAATAAATTGAAACTTTAGGGCCCGATGTCTTACCCGGGGCACCGTGGCTTCATTTGGGAGGGCTTATTAACTGTCATTTCCATATATCATGAATAAAGACATTGGACGTTTTTCGCATTTCAAATCTTGTGCTCCCTTTCTTTCTTTCTTTCTTTTATATATTGCAAAACAGCTGTATTTACACACACTCACTTATACAGGTTTCAATCCACTCTGGATCTCACTAGTAACGACTCTGCTACTGCCAGTTATGACTTTGAAAATCCGGTCAACTTAGCCGAAGACAAAGGTGAAGATGATTGCGAAGTGCCTGGCGAGCTTGCAAGACTGTTACTCCAGGAAGAGAGGGCCATTCAACCATATGAAGAGCCAGTGGAAACGGTAAATCTGGGTACTGAGACAGACAGAAAGGAAGTCAAGATTGGTTCCAATCTAGAGCTCAGCGTGAAACAACGGTTGGTGCAGATGTTGCATGATTATATGGAGATATTTGCCTGGTCCTACGAAGACATGCCTGGGTTGGATACTGACATTGTGGTCCATCACTTGCCTACCAAGGAAGACTGCCCTCCGGTCAAACAGAAGGTCCGCCGTATGCGTCCAGAGATGTCCGAGAAGATCAAAGCTGAGGTTATGAAACAGTTTGATGCCGGTTTTCTAGCAGTGACTTCTTACCCTCAGTGGGTTGCCAACGTGGTTCCAGTGCCAAAGAAAGATGGTAAGGTCAGAATGTGTGTCGATTACAGGGATTTGAACAGGGCCATCCCCAAGGATGATTTCCCTCTGCCTCACATTGATGTTCTGGTTGACAATACTACTCAGCACAAGGTGTTCTCCTTCATGGATGGTTTTTCAGGTTATAATCAGATCAAGATGGCTCCCGAAGATATGGAAAAGACTACCTTTGTTACTCAGTGGGGCACCTTCTGCTACAAGGTCATGCCTTTTGGGTTGAAAAATGCTGGGGCAACCTACCAACGTGCCATGGTTGCTTTATTTCATGACATGATCAACCATGAGATTGAAGTGTATGTCGATGATATGATTGCAAGGTCTCAAACTGAGGAGGAACACCTTGACCATCTACAGAAACTGTTCGACCGTCTGAAATTGTACAAGCTGAGGTTGAACCCGAACAAGTGCACCTTCGGGGTAAGATCTGGAAAGTTGCTAGGCTTCGTCGTGAGCGACAAAGGTATTCAAGTGGACCCTGCCAAGGTTAAAGCCATACAAGAGATGCCAGTTCCCAAGACAGAGAAAGAAGTCAGAGGCTTTCTAGGATGTCTAAATTACATTGCTCGATTCATCTCCCATCTAACTGCTACTTGTGAACCAATCTTCAAGCTGCTGAAGAAAGATCAGGTAGTACGTTGGAACGATGAATGTCAGGCCGCTTTTGACAGAATCAAAGAGTATCTCCAAGAACCACCCATTCTCATGCCACCGGTTGAAGGGAGACCTCTGATACTATACCTGACAGTACTTGAAAGCTCAATGGGGTGTGTGCTGGGGCAGCATGACGAGTCTGGCCGAAAAGAGCACGCCATTTATTACCTTAGCAAAAAGTTTACCGACTGTGAGACCCGATACTCACTGCTCGAGAAAACTTGCTGCGCTTTGGTATGGGCTGCTCGCTGGCTGAGACAGTATATGCTGACTCACACTACTCTGTTGATTTCAAAGATGGATCCAATAAAGTACATATTCGAAAAACCTGCTCTGTCCGGAAGAATAGCAAGATGGCAGATGATCTTGACAGAATACGACATCCAGCACACGACTCAGAAAGCTATCAAAGGAAGTGTATTGGCAGACCATTTGGCACATCAGGCAGTGGATGACTACCAGTCAATGAACTTTGAATTTCCTGACGAGAGCATCATGATAGTGACTGATTGTGAAGTACCTGGACCGGATGAAGGACCTGAGGAAGGATCCCGATGGTCTATGCACTTTGACGGAGCCTCGAACGCCTTGGGTAACGGCATTGGCGCTGTGATCATATCCCCTCAAGGCACTCATACTCCACTTACTGTCCGGCTATGTTTCAACTGCACCAACAACATGGCGGAGTATGAGGCATGCATCATGGGACTTCAAGCTGCAATTGACTTAAGGATCAAGTTTCTGAGTGTCTTCGGAGATTCCGCTCTCGTGATCAATCAGATCAAAGGCGAGTGGGATACGAAACATCCGAACCTTATTCCTTACAGAGAATGTGTGTTGACATTGATCCCCCAGTTTACAGAGATAACTTTTGAACACTTCCCAAGAGAGGAGAATCAGTTGGCGGACGCGTTAGCTACGATGTCTTCCATGTTCAAAGTCAAGTGGGACAATGAGGCTCCCCAGATCATTATCTGGAAACTGGACGAACCTGCATACTGTTGTGATCTTGAGGCTGAGACAGTAATTGAGAAACCCTGGTATCATGAGGTGAAAAGATACTTGGAAGCTCAAGAATACCCTGAAGGTGCATCTGTCAACGACAAGAAGTTCTTGAGAAGGTTCGCAGCGAAGTTCTTCTTTAGCAACGACATTCTCTACAAGCGAAACCATGATTCGACCTTACTGCGTTGTGTGGATAAGACTGAAGCAGAAAGGATCATGGTAGAGCTACATGAAGGTACCTTCGGAACACATTCCAGTGGACACACCATGGCAAAGAAGATCCTTCGGGCAGGATATTTTTGGTCCACAATGGAAGCCGACTGTTACCAACATTCTCGGACATGTCATAAGTGCCAGATATATGCAAATAAGGTGCACGTTCCTCCAGTTACTCTGAATGTCCTGACTGCACCTTGGCCTTTTGCAATGTGGGGCATTGATATGATCGGCGAGATTAAACCTACGGCATCCAATAGGCATCACTTCATCCTGGTAGCGATCGATTACTTTACAAAGTGGGTTGAAGCAGCTTCCTATGCTACAGTAACCAAGAATGTCGTGGCACGGTTTATTCGACACAATCTGATCTGTCGATACGGCGTCCCGGAAAGGATCATTACGGACAATGGTACCAATCTCAATAACAAGATGATCACTGAGCTCTGCGAGCAATTCAAGATACAGCACCATAACTCTTCTCCTTACCGACTGAAGATGAATGGGGCTGTCGAAGCAGCTAATAAGAATATTAAAAAGATTGTGCAGAAGATGACAGTGACCTATAAAGATTGGCACGAGATGTTACTGTTTGCTCTTCATGGATACCGTACCTTAGTAAGAACGTCAACCGGGGCAACTCCTTTTTCTTTGGTCTACAGCATGGAGGCAGTCTTACCGATTGAAGTGCAGATACCCTCTCTCCGAATAATGAAGGATGCAGATCTGAGCGAAGATGACTGGATCCAGACTCGACTTGATCAATTAAATCTAATTGACGAAAAGAGACTCACTGCTATTTGCCATGGTCAAACGTACCTGTTGTACCCCAAAATTTGCCCTCCCATATTCTTCAAAGATTTGCCAAGTCAAGCTTCAAAATCTCCCCAAGGGTTGCACAGTTCAAGGGCCTCCTAAACAGTCAAAATTAGGGTTTGTGCTCTGATCAAGAAAATGAAGTTTCCAAAGGTCCAATCAAGTCTCACATGCTTATAAATATGGTCAAGCATCCTCATATCAAGTTTCAAGACTTTCAGCACAAAATTGCACAGTCAAAACCCTAATTGCACTACAGTCAACTGTAGGGGCAAAATGGTCATTTGGCAGTCAAAAGTTCAAATTTTTGATCAACATCTCATTTTGAAGCCACAAACATCATTTGATCAATGCTTGATCATGATTCTCAAAGCTTGGCTCAAAAATCATCAAGATGCAAAAGTTTCCTTATTTGGACAGTTGAAAAAGTCAACTGTAAATTGACCAGGGCATAACTTTCACATGGATTATCAGAAAAATTCCATCCAAAGCTCATTTTGAAGAGAAAGACATTTCCTACAACTCATCTTCATACTTCAAGTCCAAGAAATGCTCTCACAAAAAGTTATCAATTTCCACATTATAGGTCATTTTCAAAAGTCAACAAAAAAAGGACTTTAAGTCAAAGGCCATAACTTGAGATTGGTAAATCAAAATGACATGGGGCCAAAGGCATTGGTTAGAGGACTCAAAGACCTTTCCAAAATGTCAAAGAACATGAGCAAATCTTAAAAATTGAGCAAGTTATGCCTTGTGGAAATTGGGAAATTTTTGGATATTTTGAAAAGTCAACATTGATTCAAATGGCCTAAAATTGCTAATGGGCCTATTTTTCTTCCACAATTCATCATCCCAAGCATGTGCACGACCACTTGGCCCAAAGGGAAGTTTTTATTCAGTTTTTTATTTATTTATTTGAATTTTTATTAATAATAATTCATTTAAATCAATTAAATATATGAAAAATACTTAACCTAACTTATCAAATCTTTTTGTACATATAATAGGCTCAATAATTCGTGCATGATCAAATATGGAAGGAATTGGATTGATTGGATATGATTGAGAACAAAAACACATGAAAAAAGATTGAAAAAGATCTTTGAAAATCAAATTTCAAAAACCATGAATGCAAATGATTTGGTTTGTTTTTCTTGACCTAATTCACTCATACTTATACAAGGAATCAAAACCTAATGCCATTGACCATTGAGCTGCGCAGAAAACCCTTGCACAAACTTGAAATTTTCTTTGAAAACTCAAATTCAAAAAACCTACTTGCAGGTCGATTCAAGCCTCAAAACCTATTCCATTAGCTTGCCAGGGTTGCCAGTAAACAATTCCAATCAAAAACTAAGCCTCACACTCAAGGAAACGTGAAATCACCATTGAAGTTGGTAAAGAAAATTTCAGAATCGGTTTCTATCATTCATGCATTGTTAACATGTTTCATTGTTATTTTTGTGTTTAGAATAATGTTTGCAAGCTAATCATATGTTTTAATTGAAGTTTTACGCACTGTATGCCAAGATGCCATTATTGTTTTTTAGGGTTTACAGGATTTCGAATTGGGGGTTTCTTGGTCCTGTAAAATTAGCAAACCACAGTGCCATGAACGTGTTCAGCATACTTGGACGAAGAATTTGAGACCCTCGCGCTCAATTTATGAGCATCACAGGGCTATTCGCTATTTTCCCGAAACATGCCTAAAAGAACACTTGAAAACCGTTGCTTATTCTGTTTATATTTCAGGAAAATAAAAAACCAACGAAGAAGATGATGTGGTGGCCAGCAGCGATTGGCTCTTTTAAATTTTCGCGCTAAAACATCAACAATGTTTGTTTTTATTTTATATTAATTGTTTGATATTAAATGTATAAGCGCGTTGGTTGGAGCAGTTGGTAGAAGGCGTTGTTGGTAACAATCATGACCTGGGTTCGAGCCCCAGGTCTTCACTATCTCAATATTATTTTCCAATTAATCTTCACATGCAGTTTCACGTACTGGAGACCACCATACGCCTTCATAATCAAGCGTCCACGCGTCCAGGGGAACTCAATCAAAGGCCAAGATCCAAGGAGCATGGTAGGTCCTAGTCAACACGCCAGCACGCTGCCTGGAAAAAGTCAAAAGGGCCAGGGTAAATGGGCCAGATTGCTAAAGGCCTCACCTCCTATTTGGGGTCTGAACCCCCAGGTTTGCAAACTCTTTTATTATTCTTTATTTTTTTTCTTTATTTTTTTTTACTTTCAATTATTATTTTTAATTAATTCTATTAATTTAATTATATTTTCATAAAATCACAAAATACCATAAAAATCAGAAAAGACCAAAAATTAAATATATTTAATTAGTTAATATTTTGTAAATAAGTTCATAAATTAATTAGTTAAATTAGGTTTAATTTTAATTCTTTTAATAAAAATCTAAAAAACATAGAACTAGGGTTTAATTAATTTTCATCTTTTTTTATTTTTTATTCCATAATAATTAAATATTAGATATTTTTATAATTAAATTTGCGTATAAATTAATTAGGGTTAATATTAGGTTTTAATCTTCTTTTCTTAATAAATTAAAAAACAACTAGAATTAGGTTTAATTTTAATTAATTTTTTCCCATTAATCATAAAACAAAAAATACCAAAAACAAATCCTTTTTTTTATTAATTTAATAATCCTTTAATTTAATTTAGTCAAAAAGGGTCCAACGCCCTCGTTTAATTCTCATTTAATTCGCGCATTTAATTTTATTCTTCATAATATTGATGTATCTCTCCCGAAGCCATGTAATTAATTTCTTGCACTTTTAATTCTTTATTTTCTTTATTCTTTCTTTATTTTTCTGTCAAATCGGGTTCGAGAAATTTTGGCGATGTGGACCCGCGCCTTTTGTAATAGCTTAGAATTTTTATTTCCTGCAATATTTTTAACTGTAAATAATGGCATGAAAGAATGAATGGACAAAAATAAAAACAAGCGCTAGATCACCAATAACATGACAAAAGACAAAAATATCTGAAAACGACACACAAATCACACACCACCCCTAGGGTACGCCTCACTGTTGCCTTGCCTCGAAAGGTGATCGTCGAGTAGAGGATGTCTTAGTAAGTCCTCATGATCCGGGAACCTGGCATGAGGGTAGCTTCTAAGGTGTCTTCCCATTGCTCTGGTGATCACCATGTCCCGAACCTCGAATTGACCCGAACACCTCCAACGGTGGTGCTACCTACCTCTCAATGGTGGGATGGCACTACTTTAAAGGACATTTACACAGACGAATTCCTTAGGGTAGGTAGGTTCTCGTAGATACTTGCTCTAATTTCAAAACAAAATTCAAAAATACTTTTCACACCGACACCTTTTCAAAAAGCTTTCGAAAGCAATTTTTCAAACACTCTTGAGGACCGATACAAGAGTCGAACTGGAATTTTCAAAGAAACTTTTTTAAAACCCACAGTTGAAAAGAAAACAAACCATTTTTGAAAACACAATGAGCAAGTATCTAAGAGCCCATGGATAACCATGGATAGAAAGGGTGCTAACACCTTCCCTTTCTATAATCTACCTCCCGAACCGAGAGCAATCTCTATAAGGAATTTTTCTGTGCTTTTGTCCTTTCCATTTGGAGAAAATAAAAGACGGTGGCGACTCTTGCTTCCGCGACATTTCGCGAACCAGCGTTAAACAGTCAGTTCCAAATCCACCGATCACAGTACCAAAAGCGGATGATCAGGGCATTTAACAAGAAAGTCAGACCACAAGAGTTGGTTGATACTCGATACTACACTCAATTGAGGGTTGCTTTCCTGGAATATTTCGGTCGCCAGTTCAGTGGCTAAATCGAAACGATGAACAATGAAAGCAATCCAATGATATTGGGACCCTTAGAACCCGGTTACTTCTGATAGGACATGTTTTGAGCCCACCAACTTCAAGAGGGTACTACCCAGACCCCATGCTGGCCTTAAACCTTAAGGGCTTGTCTTGTGTGCCTTGTGTGCCTTACATGTTTGTCTTTATAAATATCTGTGGTGTGTTTAATCATAGCATCATGACATCATCCAGCATCATATGCATTGACTAACCATTTCAGGGGTTCGAATTTTCATCTTTGTTCTTGTTTTGTAGGACATGGAAACTGTTCGTAGAAAGACAATTCAAGTCAGTCTTGTAAGGGTCCCTCCTCAGCTTAAGGAACTTATATCCAGGATTCCCGAGAACTCATCATTCAGTGAAAGACATGGAAGTCTCATCAGCTTGATCAATACCAACATTGAGGAAGATATGATCAAGGTCCTGTTCCAATTCTTTGACCCTCTGCATCACTGTTTCACCTTCTTGGACTATCAATTGGTACCTACATTGGAGGAGTTCTCCCGGCTCCTGAAGATCCCTATCCTTGATCAGCTACCCTTCAATGGTACAAAAAAGGAACCTAAGCTTGAAGAGATTGCTAAAGCCTTGCACCTACAGTCATCTGACCTCAAGGGACATTGGGAAGTTAGAAGTGGTATCAAAGGGTTCTTAGCCAGGTTTCTGTTTGAAAAGGCCCATGAATGTTGGAACTCCCTTGAATTGCAAGCTTTTGAAGAGGTTGTGGCCCTCCTTGTCTATGGTTTGGTGTTGTTCCCTAATCCAGATCAGCTTATTGATATCAGTGCTGTCTAGATCTTTATGTCCAGGAATCCTATACCTACGTTGTTGGGGGACATCCTTCACTCATGTTACACTCGAACCATGAGAAAAAGAGGTGTCCTTATGTGTTGCACTCCTCTCCTGGGAAGGTGGTTTATTTCGCACCTTCCACAATCTGTCCTGAAGAATGAGCGGGGTTTGAGATGGTCACAACGGTTGATGACTCTTACACATGCAGATATACATTGGTGCCCTCGGTCCAGAGAAGATGTCACTATCATTGATCGTTGCAGGGAGTACCCTAATGTTCCTTTACTTGGAATCAGAGGAGGTATTACTTGCAGTCCATGCCTGGCTTGGAGACAGTTTGGTTATGCTCGGAGGGATGGTCCTCATGACAGGTTAATTCCTGACATAGTTTTTGACTTTGACAATGATACTCAAGGACTTCGCCAGAGATTTATCAGAGCTTGGAGGATGCCCAGTAGGATAGACGGTAAGACACTAGGGCACAGGAACTCCATCCCATTGGAACCTTATCTCAAGTGGGTACGAGCCCGCTCCCAGAAGTTGGTAATGCCTTATGCTCATATGCTCCCAGTAATCAAAGAACCGGTCTTGGAAGGAGAAGTGTCCTACACTATTCAGCACCCTGATATGCCCACATCCTAGGAAGAGATGCAGAAGAGCTGGATCCAGCTTAAGGAGGAAAGGAATTCTCTTGAGACTAGTCTGCATGCTAGTGAAAAGAAGGTCTTGGAGCTCACCCGCCTGTTGCATGAGGAGAGGAATCTCAACACTTACATAGCTCCAAAGAGGATGCGCAGTGTATTTTGGGATTGATTTACTTTTGTATCATTTTGCCCATGAGGCTTTGATGTACTAAACAGTTATTTCCTTAATGATAACGTGTGTTCCTTTTTGTCTACAACAAATTTGAACTTTCGAACCCTTGAATGCATTGCATAAACACATCTCATTCATCATGTGCATAGCAGGTTTTTCCTCTTTTCAGGTTGCTTACAGTTCTTCGCTGTTTATTTCAGCATCATGAATCCTGACTCTTCATCAACTGAGACATCCATCAAGGCTCTTCAGGCGCAGAATGCGCAATTTCAGGAATTAATCAAGGGTCTGGCTCAAGGCCAAGAAGAGTTGAAGGCTCTGCTCCTGAAGAAGGAGAAGAAGAAGAAAAGAAGAACTGTTCTGTTTAACTCGGGCCGAAGGTTTGGCAATGCTCTGCAGCATGAAGAGGCTGGTTCTTCTGTTGGCAAGAGTACTCCTCAAGAGGCACGGGTTCCTAGTCCGGTAGTCTCCGACAACGAGACTGATTTTGATGAAGAGCAATATCCTCTTGCAGAAGACCGTTACAAGCAGCTGGAGGATAGGCTGAATGCTATGGAAATACAACAGGTACCTGGGCTGGACTTCGGAGATCTGGGTTTGTCTACTGGTGTGATTATTCCTCATAAGTTCAAAGCACCATCTTTCGCTAAGTATGACGGGGCGTCTTGTCCCAAGCTACATCTCAGGTCCTATGTTCGGAAGATCCAACCGTACTCAGCGGATAAGAATTTGTGGATCCACTTCTTCCAGGAGAGTCTTTCAGGGACTCATCTCGAATGGTTCTATCAGCTGGATGGGACCAAGGTTCGTAACTGGGAGGAGTTGGCTACTGCTTTCTACAAGCAGTATCAATATAATGCCGACCTTGCCCCTACACGTACCCAACTCCAGGGTATGTCATTAGGTTCAAGTGAAGGTTTTAAGGAGTACGCTCAGAAGTGGAGAGACCTGGCTGGCAGGGTGCAGCCACCATTGACTGATCGGGAGTTGGTAGACATGTTCTTGGGGACCCTATCTGGGCCGTTTTTCAACCATCTTATCGGGAATTCATCTGCAGGGTTCACTGATCTGATTCTGACTGGAGAGAGAATTGAGGCTGGGTTGAAGTCTGGTAAGATTCCGAAGGGTGCATCATCTAGTTCTGAAAAGAAACCCTTCAAGAAGGAGGCTAGTGCCGTGTATGGTTCCAAGAGATCAGAGAGACCTGAGCGCCGCCAATCTGTCAGTGCGGTAATGATTGCTAAGCCTGCTGCCGCTCCTCGGCCGACCAATCCTCAAAGGGCTGAAAGACCCCGGAGAGAGTTTACCCGGTTAAACATGACCCTATCCCAAATCTTGCCACAGTTGCTCTCAACCAACTTAGTGACTGTCAGAGAGGCGCCGAAGTTTCCAAATACTGCATCTCCTAAGTACAACCTAAATGCTCGTTGTGCTTACCATTCAGATAGCCCGGGGCATTCTACTGATGACTGTTGGGCATTAAGGAGCAAGCTGCAGGACCTTATTGACGCCAAGGAGGTACAATTTGAGGCATCTGAGAAGCCTAATGTAGTGACAGCTCCCCTGCCGGCTCATGGAGTGAATGCTATTGAGGACGAAGACGAAGTGGATGAAGCTGAGTTGGATAGCTGGATTTACCCTGCAACCGACAATGGACTTAACAATTGGAGTGCAAAGGACAATCTATCTGTTTCTCTTGTTACTAAGTAATGAATTCCTATGTTTTTGGTATCTGTAATAAACAATAAATAAACTCTATGGCACGGTGTCTTACCCGAGGCACCGTGGTTTCATTTGTGAGGGCATATAAATTGTCATTTCATATATCATGAATGAAAATCTTGGACGTGTTCTCGCATTGCAAATCTTATGCTCCTTTTCTGTCTTTCTTTCTTTTACATATATTTCAAAATAGCTGTATTTACACACACACACACTCACTCATACAGGTTTCAATCCACCCTGGATCTCACTGGTAACGACTCTGCTACTGCCAGTTATGACTTCGAAAATCCGATCAACTTAGCCGAAGACGAAGGTGAAGATGATTGCGAAGTGCCTGGCGAACTTGCAAGACTGTTACTTCAGGAAGAGAGGGCAATTCAACCCCATGAAGAGCCAGTGGAAACAATAAACTTGGGTACTGAGGCAGACAGGAAAGAGGTAAAGATTGGTGCCAACCTAGAGCTCAGCGTGAAGCAAAGGTTGACTCAGATGCTACATGATTATATGGAGATATTTGCCTGGTCCTACGAAGACATGCCCGGGTTGGATACCGATATTGTGGTCCATCACTTGCTAACTAAGGAAGATTGCCCTCCGGTGAAGCAAAAGGTACGTCGTATGCGTCCAGAGATGTCTGAGAAGATCAAGGCCGAGGTTATGAAACCGTTTGATGTCGGGTTCCTTGCAGTGACTTCTTACCCTCAGTGGGTTGCTAATGTGGTGCCGGTACCTAAGAAGGACGGTAAGGTCAGAATGTGTGTCGACTACAGGGATCTGAACAGGGCCAGCCCCAAAGATGACTTCCCTTTACCTCACATTGATGTCCTTGTTGATAATACGGCTCAACATAAGGTGTTCTCTTTCATGGATGGCTTTTCAGGTTACAATCAGATCAAGATGGCACCTGAAGACATGGAAAAGACTACATTTGTTACTCAGTGGGGCACCTTCTGTTACAAGGTCATGCCATTCGGGTTGAAGAACGTTGGGGCAACCTACCAACGTGCCATGGTTGCTCTATTTCATGACATGATCCATCATGAGATAGAAGTGTATGTTGACGACATGATCGCAAGGTCCCAGATTGAGGAAGAGCACCTAGATCATCTGCAGAAGTTGTTTGACCGGTTGAAACTGTACAAGCTGAGATTGAACCCGAACAAGTGCACCTTCGGGGTAAGATCTGGAAAGTTGCTAGGCTTCGTGGTAAGTGACAAGGGAATTCAAGTGGACCCTGCTAAGGTCAAAGCTATTCGAGAGATGCCAGTTCCCAGGACAGAGAAGGAGGTCAGAGGCTTTTTAGGACGCCTGAATTACATTGCTCGATTCATCTCACACCTGACTGCTACCTGTGAACCAATCTTCAAGCTGCTGAAGAAAGATCAGGTAGTACGTTGGAACGATGAATGTCAGGCTGCTTTCGACAGAATCAAAGAGTATCTCCAAGAACCACCTATCCTTATGCCACCGGTTGAAGGGAGACCTCTGATACTATATCTAATAGTGCTTGACAACTCAATGGGGTGTGTGCTGGGGCAGCATGACGAGTCTGGCCGAAAAGAGCATGCCATTTATTACCTTAGCAAAAAGTTTACCGACTGTGAGACCCGATACTCACTGCTTGAGAAAACTTGCTGCGCTTTGGTATGGGCTGCTCGCCGGCTGAGACAGTATATGCTGACTCACACTACCTTGTTGATCTCAAAGATGGATCCTATAAAGTACATATTCGAAAAGCCTGCTCTGTCTGGGAGAATTGCAAGATGGCAAATGATCTTGGCGGAATACGACATTCAGTACACAACCCAAAAAGCCATCAAGGGAAGTGTATTGGCAGACCACTTGGCACATCAGGTCGTAGATGACTATCAATCCATGAACTTTGAGTTTCCAGATGAAAGTATCATGATTGTGACTGATTGTGAAGTACCTGGACCGGATGAAGGACCTGAACCAGGATCCCGATGGTCTATGCACTTTGACGGAGCCTCCAATGCTTTGGGTAACGGTATCGGCGCCATCATCATATCTCCTCAAGGTACTCATACTCCGCTCACTGCCCGGCTGTGTTTCAACTGTACCAACAACATGGCGGAGTATGAGGCGTGCATCATGGGTCTTCAAGCTGCGATCAACTTAAGGATCAAGTTTCTAAGCGTCTTCGGAGATTCCGCTCTCGTGATCAATCAGATCAAAGGAGAGTGGGATACGAAACATCCAAACTTGATTCCTTACAGAGAATGTGTGTTGACCTTGATCCCCCACTTCACAGAGATAACCTTTGAACACTTTCCAAGAGAGGAGAATCAGTTGGCGGACGCGTTAGCTACAATGTCTTCTATGTTCAAAGTTAAATGGGATAATGAGGCTCCCCGGATCATCATCTGGAAACTGGACGAACCGGCATACTGTTGCGATCTCGAGACTGAATTGGTGACTGAGAAACCTTGGTACCATGAGGTGAAGAGATATTTGGAAACTCAGGAATACCCTGAAGGTGCCTCTATCAATGATAAGAAGTTCTTGAGGAGGTTCGCAGCAAAGTTCTTCCTTAGCAATGGCATCTTGTACAAACGAAACCATGATTCAACCTTACTGCGTTGTGTGGACAAGACAGAAGCAGAAAGAATCATGGAAGAGCTACATGAAGGGACCTTTGGTACACATTCCAGTGGACACACTATGGCTAAGAAGATCCTTCGGGCAGGATATTACTGGTCCACAATGGAAGCTGACTGCTACCAACATTCCAGGACATGCCATAAGTGCCAGATTTACGCAGACAAGGTGCATGTTCCTCCAGTTCCCCTGAATGTTCTGACTGCGCCTTGGCCGTTTGCAATGTGGGGCATAGACATGATCGGCGAGATTAAACCTACGGCATCTAATGGGCATCGCTTCATCCTAGTGGCGATTGATTATTTTACAAAGTGGGTTGAGGCAGCATCCTATGCTACGGTAACCAAGACTGTTGTGGCACGGTTCATTCGGCACAACCTGATCTGCCGATACGGCGTCCCAGAGAGGATCATTACAGAAAACCGTACCAATCTGAACAATAAGATGATCACTGAGCTCTGCGATCAGTTCAAGATACAGCACCACAATTCTTCTCCTTACAGACCGAAGATGAATGGGGCTGTAGAAGCAGCAAATAAGAACATCAAGAAGATCGTGCAGAAGATGACAGTGACTTATAAGGATTGGCACGAGATGTTACCGTTCGCTCTACATGGGTACCGTACCTCAGCCAGGACGTCAACCGGGGCAACTCCTTTCTCTCTGGTTTATGGCATGGAGGCAGTCTTGCCGATCGAAGTGCAGATACCCTCTCTCCAGATAATGAAGGATGCAAATCTGAGCGAAGATGATTGGATCCAGACACGACTTGATCAGCTCAACCTTATTGATGAAAAGAGACTTGCTGCTATTTGTCACGGTCAGACGTACCAAAAATGGATGATCAGGGCATTTAACAAAAAGGTCAGACCACAGGAATATCAAGTTGGGGATCTGGTAATCAAGCGAATCATCCTTCCTCAGAGTGATCCAAGGGGCAAATGGACCCCTACGTACGAAGGGCCATTTGTGGTTAAGCATGTGTTCTCAGGAGGAGCCATGATTCTAACCAATATGGATGGTGACGACCTTCCTTACCCCGCCAATGCAGACATAGTAAAAAGATACTACGCATAAAAAAGACCCGCTAGGCTGACATGCCTAGGCAAAAATTAGGGCTTCCCGTCGAACCAAAAGGGTTCGGGCAAAATGAAGGGATGAAATGAAAAAAATCTGTACACCCGGAAAGTCGAAAACCTGAAAAGGCGGCTTGGGCAAAAATGGGTATCCCGGTGGACTGAAAACCCGAAAGGGCGGTCCAGGCAAAAATTAGGGATAAAAGCGTAATACTATGTCTCATTGGATCACTTTGCATCCAGAATCCGGTATCTATATCAAGTTCAGACGGCATCGATCAGTCAGCTTCACCTTCAACCAAGGTCATCAAGTGATGAGACGCTCGGGGATATAAAGGCAATAGCAGAGTTGAAACCCAGTGGGATCATTCATTTCACACAGCTGTTTTATTTTCTCTTGTACAAAATTTGTATAAACTCTTTTGTTCGGCGGCGCCCTCTTACTAGGACGTCAGCCTCTTGTACACAAAACGCCTATTTTCAGGCCATTCAAAAATCAATACAAATATACTTTTCAGTTAAACGTGCCAACTGTTTTTCTTTTTCTGTTTTGTTTTGCGAAGAACGTCCAAGGTTCAATTTGTGATATATGCATTGACAATAATTTTCTAACTCCTAAATATTTGCATACGAAACAAAGGATTAATTACAGGTGACACTAGAAACAGGGGCAATAAAGAGTTGTCTAAGCAACCTAATTGTTCTATCCTCCAAGGTACCAAGGTAGGTTCAGCTAAAGAACATGACCAGTACATCTAAATTCCCCAGAGAATGAGCCAACAAGTCAGTGCACTCTTCTCCAAGCAAAGTTATCAAGTCTTAAGGAAGTTGAGTATCCTCCAGCAGATCTCAACATTCCCCAGCAGCAATATACATATTCTTAACAAGCATCCCCGGCAGTCTTGACCTAAAGATTGTTCCCCGGCGGCGTATCAAACATTCAAAGGAATCACTTCCCCCGCAGTCCAATCTTTCCCCAGGAGAGTCCAATCTAGTTCCCAAGGAAAGTTGGAATCCATCTCCCTAAGCAGTAAGCTTATCCCCAGTAGATTCTAGAAGCTTATCCTCGCAAAGCACGAACGCGTCGCCCGGCCATATTTAAAGAGTTATTTCCTTAACAGGATATAACTGGGTTATCCTCAGCCAAAAGCCACGGAAAGGTCGTCGTCAACATAGTTCTTTCTTATCCCCAGCGAAGTCTATTAACACTTCCGATACAGCAAAGATATCCTCAGCAAGTTGTTATTATCAACAATTCAACAAAGTATCTCTCTCCCCACAGAGTATCGCTCCCCAGCATGGTCGCTAGAGTATTTTTCTCCCCGCAGAATCTTCCAATTGCCAAGTTTATTCCCCAACAGAGTCATCTTCTCCTACCGGTATTCTTGCAGTTATCATCCCCAGCAGGAGTAAAAGCTTATTCTTCAATATCAGCCCAGGAGTGACTTCCCGGCACCCGTCAAGGATTTACATTCCTAGACGAAAGCATACATAAACATCACATACATCATTATAGCATGCATAGACGCATCATATCATACAAATCTCATGTATGTTGAGAACATCATTGCTTGATCCATATCATGCATTGCATATGACTGACTTTTACCTTTCAGGAAAGATTCAGTTAAATTCTCAATCATATTTCAAGACCTAGACCGGTTCAGTTAATCGACTCCAAAGATTTCCTATCCAGTCCAAGGCCTTCTCTAGTCCAGCTAAATCGACTCCCAACAGATTTTTCTGATAAAGACTCAGTAGAAGTTATCTCAGGTTTTTCTCAAACGTCCGCTTTTGAGATTATAATTTCCTATGGTTCTCTCCCCGACGGTGCGTGAGATGATAATTCCATCCCAGGTTTTTCTCAAACGCCCGCTTTTGAGATTATAATTTCCTATGGTTCTCTCCCCGACAGTGCGTGAGATGATAATTCCAACCCAGGTTTTTCTCAAACGTCCGCTTTTGAGATTATAATTTCCTATGGTTCTCTCCCCGACGGTGTGTGAGATGATAATTCCATTCCAGGTTTTTCTCAGACGTCCGCTTTTGAGATTATAATTTCCTATGGTTCTCTCCCCGACGGTGCGTGAGATGATAATTCCATTCCAGGTTTTTCTCAGACGTTCGCTTTTGAGATTATAATTTCCTATGGTTCTCTCCCCGACGGTGCGTGAGATGATAATTCCAACCCAGGTTTTTCTCAAACATCCGCTTTTGAGATTATAATTTCCTATGGTTCTCTCCCCGACGGTGCGTGAGATGATAATTCCATTCCAGGTTTTTCTCAGACGTCCGCTTTTGAGATTATAATTTCCTATGGTTCTCTCCCCGACGGTGCGTGAGATGATAATTCCATCCCAGGTTTTTCTCAGACGTCCGCTTTTGAGATTATAATTTCCTATGGTTCTCTCCCCGACGGTGCGTGAGATGATAATTCCATTCCAGGTTTTTCTCAAACATCCGCTTTTGAGATTATAATTGCCTATTGGTTCTCTTCCCGATACTGCGAAGATGGTAATTCCCACCAAGATTTTCTCAACGAGCGTTGTTGAAGTTAAAGTCACCCAAGGTTCTCTCACCGTTCATGCTGAGGTAGTAACCACTCCTGGTTCATTCATCATCTTGTGAAGCTCCATATCCAGCTCCTGTAACCAGTCAGGACACGTCTATAATCAAGCATCTGAAAACCAGCTCCTGCAACATGTCAGGTACTCATTTTTCTTTTGCAGGTACGCAGGTTCTCGCTAAGGAATATCTTATGCGATCAACGTCCAGATGGCATCTATAAGCCCATCATCCTATCCATCAATCTCTAAATGGCATCTATAAGCCCATTCCCCCACCATCACATTGCTACTATGTGAGCGCAAATTTCTGGGCACTCTAGTGTTCAATCATCTTCTACCCTCGGATTTCGAAAGGCACGTCAGCCAATCTGCATCCTCAGGTCTAAGAAGATTGAACAGGGGCAACTGTTGTACCCCAAAATTTGCCCTCCCATATTCTTCAAAGATTTGCCAAGTCAAGCTTCAAAATCTCCCCAAGGGTTGCACAGTTCAAGGGCCTCCTAAACAGTCAAAATTAGGGTTTGTGCTCTGATCAAGAAAATGAAGTTTCCAAAGGTCCAATCAAGTCTCACATGCTTATAAATATGGTCAAGCATCCTCATATCAAGTTTCAAGACTTTCAGCACAAAATTGCACAGTCAAAACCCTAATTGCACTACAGTCAACTGTAGGGGCAAAATGGTCATTTGGCAGTCAAAAGTTCAAATTTTTGATCAACATCTCATTTTGAAGCCACAAACATCATTTGATAAATGCTTGATCATGATTCTCAAAGCTTGGCTCAAAAATCATCAAGATGCAAAAGTTTCCTTATTTGGACAGCTGAAAAAGTCAACTGTAAATTGACCAGGGCATAACTTTCACATGGATTATCAGAAAAATTCCATCCAAAGCTCATTTTGAAGAGAAAGACATTTCCTACAACTCATCTTCATACTTCAAGTCCAAGAAATGCTCTCACAAAAAGTTATCAATTTCCACATTATAGGTCATTTTCAAAAGTCAACAAAAAAAGGACTTTAAGTCAAAGGCCATAACTTGAGATTGGTAAATCAAAATGACATGGGGCCAAAGGCATTGGTTAGAGGACTCAAAGACCTTTCCAAAATGTCAAAGAACATGAGCAAATCTTAAAAATTGAGCAAGTTATGCCTTGTGGAAATTGGGAAATTTTTGGATATTTTGAAAAGTCAACATTGATTCAAATGGCCTAAAATTGCTAATGGGCCTATTTTTCTTCCACAATTCATCATCCCAAGCATGTGCACGACCACTTGGCCCAAAGGGAAGTTTTTATTCAGTTTTTTATTTATTTATTTGAATTTTTATTAATAATAATTCATTTAAATCAATTAAATATATGAAAAATACTTAACCTAACTTATCAAATCTTTTTGTACATATAATAGGCTCAATAATTCGTGCATGATCAAATATGGAAGGAATTGGATTGATTGGATATGATTGAGAACAAAAACACATGAAAAAAGATTGAAAAAGATCTTTGAAAATCAAATTTCAAAAACCATGAATGCAAATGATTTGGTTTGTTTTTCTTGACCTAATTCACTCATACTTATACAAGGAATCAAAACCTAATGCCATTGACCATTGAGCTGCGCAGAAAACCCTTGCACAAACTTGAAATTTTCTTTGAAAACTCAAATTCAAAAAACCTACTTGCAGGTCGATTCAAGCCTCAAAACCTATTCCATTAGCTTGCCAGGGTTGCCAGTAAACAATTCCAATCAAAAACTAAGCCTCACACTCAAGGAAACGTGAAATCACCATTGAAGTTGGTAAAGAAAATTTCAGAATCGGTTTCTATCATTCATGCATTGTTAACATGTTTCATTGTTATTTTTGTGTTTAGAATAATGTTTGCAAGCTAATCATATGTTTTAATTGAAGTTTTACGCACTATATGCCAAGATGCCATTATTGTTTTTTAGGGTTTGCAGGATTTCGAATTGGGGGTTTCTTGGTCCTGTAAAATTAGCAAACCACAGTGCCATGAACGTGTTCAGCATACTTGGACGAAGAATTTGAGACCCTCGCGCTCAATTTATGAGCATCACAGGGCTATTCGCTATTTTCCCGAAACATGCCTAAAAGAACACTTGAAAACCGTTGCTTATTCTGTTTATATTTCAGGAAAATAAAAAACCAACGAAGAAGATGATGTGGTGGCCAGCAGCGATTGGCTCTTTTAAATTTTCGCGCTAAAACATCAACAATGTTTGTTTTTATTTTATATTAATTGTTTGATATTAAATGTATAAGCGCGTTGGTTGGAGCAGTTGGTAGAAGGCGTTGTTGGTAACAATCATGACCTGGGTTCGAGCCCCAGGTCTTCACTATCTCAATATTATTTTCCAATTAATCTTCACATGCAGTTTCACGTACTGGAGACCACCATACGCCTTCATAATCAAGCGTCCACGCGTCCAGGGGAACTCAATCAAAGGCCAAGATCCAAGGAGCATGGTAGGTCCTAGTCAACACGCCAGCACGCTGCCTGGAAAAAGTCAAAAGGGCCAGGGTAAATGGGCCAGATTGCTAAAGGCCTCACCTCCTATTTGGGGTATGAACCCCCAGGTTTGCAAACTCTTTTATTATTCTTTATTTTTTTTCTTTATTTTTTTTTACTTTCAATTATTATTTTTAATTAATTCTGTTAATTTAATTATATTTTCATAAAATCACAAAATACCATAAAAATCAGAAAAGACCAAAAATTAAATATATTTAATTAGTTAATATTTTGTAAATAAGTTCATAAATTAATTAGTTAAATTAGGTTTAATTTTAATTCTTTTAATAAAAATCTAAAAAACATAGAACTAGGGTTTAATTAATTTTCATCTTTTTTTATTTTTTATTCCATAATAATTAAATATTAGATATTTTTATAATTAAATTTGCATGTAAATTAATTAGGGTTAATATTAGGTTTTAATCTTCTTTTCTTAATAAATTAAAAAACAACTAGAATTAGGTTTAATTTTAATTAATTTTTTCCCATTAATCATAAAACAAAAAATACCAAAAACAAATCCTTTTTTTTTATTAATTTAATAATCCTTTAATTTAATTTAGTCAAAAAGGGTCCAACGCCCTCGTTTAATTCTCATTTAATTCGCGCATTTAATTTTATTCTTCATAATATTGATGTATCTCTCCCGAAGCCATGTAATTAATTTCTTGCACTTTTAATTCTTTATTTTCTTTATTCTTTCTTTATTTTTCTGTCAAATCGGGTTCGAGAAATTTTGGCGATGTGGACCCGCGCCTTTTGTAATAGCTTAGAATTTTTATTTCCCGCAATATTTTTAACTGTAAATAATGGCATGAAAGAATGAATGGACAAAAATAAAAACAAGCGCTAGATCACCAATAACATGACAAAAGACAAAAATATCTGAAAACGACACACAAATCACACACCACCCCTAGGGTACGCCTCACTGTTGCCTTGCCTCGAAAGGTGATCGTCGAGTAGAGGATGTCTTAGTAAGTCCTCATGATCCGGGAACCTGGCATGAGGGTAGCTTCTAAGGTGTCTTCCCATTGCTCTGGTGATCACCATGTCCCGAACCTCGAATTGACCCGAACACCTCCAACGGTGGTGCTACCTACCTCTCAATGGTGGGATGGCACTACTTTAAAGGACATTTACACAGACGAATTCCTTAGGGTAGGTAGGTTCTCGTAGATA
Organism: Vicia faba; assembly: GCA_948472305.1. NCBI lineage: Eukaryota > Viridiplantae > Streptophyta > Magnoliopsida > Fabales > Fabaceae > Vicia > Vicia faba. The sequence continues at coordinate 695,179,425 of OX451735.1, forward strand.
CTTGCTCTAATTCCAAAACAAAATTCAAAAATACTTTTCACACCGACACCTTTTCAAAAAGCTTTCGAAAGCAATTTTTCAAACACTCTTGAGGACCGATACAAGAGTCGAACTGGAATTTTCAAAGAAACTTTTTTAAAACCCACAGTTGAAAAGCAAACAAACCATTTTTGAAAACACAATGAGCAAGTATCTAAGAGCCCATGGATAACCATGGATAGAAAGGGTGCTAACACCTTCCCTTTCTATAATCTACCTCCCGAACCGAGAGCAATCTCTATAAGGAATTTTTCTGTGCTTTTGTCCTTTCCATTTGGAGAAAATAAAAGACGGTGGCGACTCTTGCTTCCGCGACATTTCGCGAACCAGCGTTAAACAGTCAGTTCCAGATCCACCGATCACAGTACCAAAAGCGGATGATCAGGGCATTTAACAAGAAAGTCAGACCACAAGAGTATCAAGTTGGGGATCTGGTAATCAAACGCATCATCCTTCCTCAAAGTGATCCCAGGGGTAAATGGACCCCTATGTACGAAGGGCCATTTATGGTTAAACATGTGTTCTCAGGAGGAGCCATGATCCTAACCACCATGGATGGTGACAACCATCCTCACCCCGCCAATGTAGAGATAGTAAAAAGATACTACGCATGATAAAAGACCCGCTAGGTTGACATACCTAGGAAAAAATTAGGGCTTCCCGGCGAACCAAAAGGGTTCGGGAAAAATGAGGGATGAAATGAAAAAATCTGTACACCCGGCAAGTCGAAAACCTGAAAAGGCGGCTTGGGCAAAAATGGGTATCCCGGTGGACTGAAAACCCGAAAGGGAGATCCAGGGAAAAGTTAGGGATTAAAGCGTAATACTATGTCTCATTGGATCACCTTGCATCCAGAATCTGGTATCAACATCAAGTTCAGACGGCATCGATCAATCAACTTCATCTTCAACCGAGCAGCCAAGTGATGAGACGCTCGAAGATATAAAGGCGATAGTAGAGTTGGAACCCAGTGGGATTATTCTTTTCACATAGCTGTTTTGTTTTCCCTTTTCACAAATTGTATAAACTCTTTTGTTCGGCGGCGTTCTCTTACTAGGACGTCGGTCTCTTGTACATAAACGCCTATTTACAGGCAAATTCAAAAATCAATACAAATTCACTTTTCAGACCAATTGCCAATTATTTTTCCTTTTTTCTGTTTTGTCTTGCGAAAGACGTCCAATGTTCAGTTTGTGATATATGCATTTGACACTAATTTCTAACTCATAAAAATTTGCATACGAAACAAAGGATTAATTACAGGTAACATCAGAAACAGGGGCAATAATGAGTTGTCCAAGCGATCCAATTGCTTTGTCCACCAAGGTACCAAGGTAAGTTCGGCTGAAGAGCGTAACCAAGATATCTTAATTCCCCAGAGAGTGAGCCAAGATTCAACAAAACCTCTCCCAAGCAGTTGGTCTCCAATCATCCCTGAACAAGGCACAAAATCTCCAGCAAGTCAGCAATACTCTCCCCGAGCAGAGTTATCCTCTGTCAGCCTTAAGGAAGTTGGGTACCCCCAGCAGATCTCAATATTCCCCAGCATTATACGAACATTCTTAACAAGCATCCCCGACAGTCTTGATCTAAGATTGTTCCCCGGCGGCATACAAGACATTCAGTGGAGCCACTTCCCCAGTGCAATCTCAAAAGTCTCCCCAGGAGAGTCCAATCAATCTCCCCAGCAGGTCTTGAAGCTTATCCCCGGTAGATTCTGGAAGCTTGCCACCCGCAGAGCACGAGCGCGTCTCCCAGCTTTATTCAAAGGTTATTTCCCCACCAGGATATAACTGGGTTATCCTCAGCCAAAAGCCACAGAAAGATCGTCCTCGGCGAAGTCTTCCCATCCCCAGCAGAGTCTATTAATTCCTTCAACATAACACATCAATGGTATCCCCCATCGGAGTTCTCATTCAATATCTCAGCCAAGTACATCTCTTTCCCCACAGAGTTCACTCCCCACAGAGTAATCTATTCGCCAAGTTTATCCCTTAACGGAGTCATCTTCTCCTACCAGTATTCTTGCAACCATCATCCCCAGCGGAAGCCAAGAACTCTCTCTTCAACATCAGCCCAGGAGTTAACTTCCCGGCACCCATCAAGGATTTACTTTCCTAGACAAAAACATACATTCATAAACATCGCATCTTCATACATTATAGCATGCATAAACGCATCATGAACATACAGTCTCATTCATTCTGAAAACATCACGCATGTCATACAACATGACATCGCATACAACTAACGTTTTGTCTTTTCAGGACAAAGATCAATACAAAGATAATTACTATCAACGGTCGCAACTAAAGATTCGATTCCTGTATCTTGCCAGGGTGTATCTGTTGACGACTAACATTACCAGACTCGATTCCTGTATCTTGCCAGGGCACGTCTGAAGAGTTCGAAGATCCGATTCCTGTATCTTGCCAGGGTGTATCTGTTGACGACTAACATTACCAGACTCGATTCCTGTAACCAGCCAGGGTACGTCTGAAGAGTTCGAAGATCCGATTCCTGTATCTTGCCAGGGTGTATCTGTTGACGACTAACATTACCAGACTCGATTCCTGTATCTTGCCAGGGCACGTCTGAAGAGTTCGAAGATCCGATTCCTGTATCTTGCCAGGGTGTATCTGTTGACGACTAACATTACCAGACTCGATTCCTGTATCTTGCCAGGGCACGTCTGAAGAGTTCAAAGATCCGATTCCTGTATCTTGCCAGGGTGTATCTGTTGACGACTAACATTACCAGACTCGATTCCTGTATCTTGCCAGGGCACGTCTGAAGAGTTCGAAGATCCGATTCCTGTATCTTGCCAGGGTGTATCTGTTGACGACTAACATTACCAGACTCAATTCTTGTAACCAGCCAGGGGCACGTCTGAAGAGTTCGAAGATCCGATTCCTGTATCTTGCTAGGGTGTATCTTTTGACGACTAACATTACCAGACTCGATTCCTGTATCCTGCCAGGGCACGTCTGAAGAGTTTGAAGATCCGATTCCTGTATCTTGCCAGGGTGTATCTGTTGACGACTATTTTCCAGACTCGATTCCTGTATCCTGCCAGGGCACGTCCGAAGAGTTCGAAGATCCGATTCCTGTATCCTGCCAGGGTGTATCTGTTGACGACTAATTCCAGACTCGATCCCTGTATCCTGCCAGGGCACGTCTGAAGAGTTTTGAAGATTCGATACCTGTATCCAGCCAGGGCATATCTACACGAAGAGTTTGAAGATCAACCCCTGTAACAGGCCAGGTAATTATTTTTCTTTCTCAGGTACGCAAGTTCTCGCTAAGGAATCTCTTACGCGATCGACACTTAGATGGCATCTATAAGCCCATCCGCATACCAACAGTTTCCAAATGGCACCTATAAGCCCATTCCCGACAAGGTTCTGTCACACTTCCAGATGGCATCTATAAGCCCATCCTCCCATCCATTATCTTGCCAAATGGCATCTGTAAGCCCATTCCCGCCATCACGCTGCTGATACTCTACTATGTGAGTGCAAATTTCTGGGCACTCTAGTGTTCAATCATCTTCCACCTTCGGATTACGAAAGGCACGCCAGCCGATCTACATCCTCAGGTCTAAGAAGATTGAACAAGGGCAACTGTTGTACCCTAAAATTTGCCCTCCCATATTCTTCAAGATTTGCCAAGATCAATCTCCAGATGGTTCAAGATCACTCAAGGGTTGCACAGTCCAATGGCCTCCTAACACAGTCAAAACTAGGGTTTTGGTTCTGGCAAAGAAATTAAGGTTTCCAAGGGTCCAATCAAGTCCCATATGCCTACATATATTGTCAAGCATTCATATGCCAAGTTTCAAGACTCACAGCATCAAATTGCACAATCAAAAACCTTAAATGCTCTGCAGTCAACTACAGGGGCAAAATGGTCATTTGATAGTCAAAAGTCAAAATTTTTGGTCAACATCTTATTTTGAAGCCACAAACATCATTTGATCAATTCTTGATCATGACTCTCAAAGCATGGCTCAAAAAGTCTCAAGATGCAAAAGTTTCTATTTTTGGACAGTTGAAAAGTCAACTGCAAATTGACCAAGACATAACTTCTTCATGGTTTATCAGAAAAATCCCATCCAAAGCTCATTTTGAAGAGGATAACATTTCCTACAACTCATCTTCACACTCCAAGTCCAAGAAATGCTCTCACAAAAAGTTATCAATTTCAACATTATAGGTCATTTTCAAAAGTCAACAAAAAGGCACTTTAAGTCAAAGACCATAACTTGAGATTGGTAAATCAAAATGACATGGGACCAAAGGAATTGGTTAGAGGACTTCAAGACCTTTCCAAAATGTCCAAGAACATGATCATAGCTTCAAAATTGAGCAAGATATGCCTTGGAGAAGTTGGGAAATTTTTGGGAATTTTGAAAAGTTAACTTTGCTTCAAAAGCTTCAAAAATGCTAATGGGCCTCAATTTCTTTCATGAATCATTACCCAAAGGCTATGCACGACCCTTGACCTCAAAGGGATGTATTTTCTTATTTTTGATTAATTATTTGAATTTTTAATCTTATTAATTCATTTAATTAAATTTAATTATGAGAAAAATATTAAACAATGGTTTTAAATCTTTTTTGTGCAGCAAATATGTCCATTATGAGCTAAATATTTCGTACATCAATCAACAAGGCCAAATCTTCCATAATTGGCATGATTTTCATGGCAAAAAGATTGGAAAAGATATGGAGAAAATCAAATATTTAAAACTTTAATTCATGGACATTGGGCTTGGCTTTTTGACCTAATTTCACTCAAATACTTATACAGAAGCTAACCCTATGCCATGAGACACGGAAGCTGCTCAGAAAACAAAGAACGAAATTGCCAAATTTTCACAAAAAGTTGGAAACTGAAAACCTAGTTACTGCACAATTCAAAGCTCCAAAAGCATTCCAATACATTGCCAAAGCATCCAGGAATAGACTGCAATCAAGAACACGCCTCCACCCTCAAAGAAACGGTAGAACGGCATCGTGCTTGTCACAAACATGTCCATTATCGTTTTTTAATTCTCATGAATTATTCATATGTTTTAAATGTTGATTCTTGCTAATATTGATGTTCTGAAGCGAATGGTACCATTTAATTGAACTAACAATGCATATATCAAAATCTACCATTGATGGATATTAGGTTTTCAGAAGCTCAAAATTAGGGGTTTCTTCATATGGAAAAATCAGGCCACCAAACCTATGCCATTGAATTCGTGACATCCAGACGAAGCAAACTGACTACTCGCGCCCTTTTTATATTTTTCCATGTGCTATTCGCTATTTTTGCAGGTCTCGTTTAGTGGGGGTTTAGAACCCCCGCTATTTGGTTATATTTGCAGGTACAAAACGAAGAAGACGCATGTGTGTCATCTTATGGTTGGACAATTCAAAAATCTGGCGCGTTCTTTTGGTTGTGTATCATTAATTCTTGTTTTGTATTATATTATTTGTTTCCCATTCTATATTCAAAGCGCACAAACAGCTCAACTGGCAAGGCATTCGCTTGGTAAACGCTGGGACCTGGGTTCGATTCCCAGGTCCCCCCACATATTTCATATTTTTCCTCTTAACATGTTCATATGCAGCGCCTCCCCCAGGGTTCATCATACAACTCCACATCCAAGCCTGCCACGCGCCCATGAGCTTCAATCTGAAGGCTACAAAAGGAGTCCTACCATGTACCCCAGTCAATCACACGCACCCAAGCTGGAAAAGTCAAACAGGCTTCTTGTTCAGTGGGCCAAATTGCTTCCAAAAAACCTCCTAAATGGGCCTGATACCCCTCATGGTTTGCATTATTTTTGATTTTTATTTGATGTTCTTTAAATTCTTTTTAATGTTTTAATTATTTCTTTTCACCATAAAATAAATTTCACAATAAAAAATCAGAAACTAAAAATGTTTATTTTTTTAATTATATTTAATTTCACCATTAAAATGTTTTTTGTAAATAAATTCTAAATTTAGTTAATTTAGGTTTTAATTCAATCTTTTTCTTAATGAGTTAAAATAGGTAGAATTAGGGTTTTGATATTTTTTTCACCTTTTCTTTTTAAGTAAATAATCTTCTCATCATTATTATTATTATTAATTACTAAATATTTTGTAAATAAACATATACATTAAATATTTAGTAAATTAGGTTAAACTTTAATATTTTTTTATTAATAATTAAAAGCAACTTAGAATTAGGGTTTCTCTTCAATTTTAATTTCTTTATCTCATAAATACCCAAAAACTTAAAAAAAAAACAATTTCTATTCTTTTAACAAAATAATTAATTAACTTTTAATTCAATTTAATTTCAAAAGGGTCCAACGCCCTCGAACGTTCAACTTTAATTCTTTCGCGTATTTATTCTTATTTTCCTTTGTGAATATTATGTAACTGCTCAAGCCATGTAATAGTAACTAGGTTTTACTTTCTGCATTTTTTATTAAAACGGGTCTTTGTAATTTGGCGATGTATAGACCCGCGCCTTGTAATAGCGTAGGATTTACCTTTCCGTCATTCAAATTTCCGCACTTTTAAATTCTAAACTTTGCATGAAAGAATGTATGGCCTAAATTAAAAACAAGCGTAGATCACCATGATACATGTACAAGATAAAACATAACATGAAAATAACACACAAATTCACACACCACTTCTTAGGGTACGCCTCACTGTTGCCTTACCTTCGGAACGTGGTCGTCGAGTATAGGACGTTTTAGTAAGTCCTTATGTCCATGATTAATGGCATAAGGGTAGCTTCTAAGGTGTCCTACTGTTGCTCTGGTGACCACACTGTCCCTAAAAACGAATTGACCCGAACACCTCCAACGGTGGTGCTACCTACCTCTCAATGGTGGGATGGCACTACCTTAAGGACTTTTACACAGCCTAATTCCTTAGGGTAGGTAGACAGCTCATAGGTACTTGCTCTCTTCAAACAAAAACAAACAAAAATCTCTTTTCACACTGACACTTTCTAAAAGTTTTCAAAACAAACGCTTCACAACACTCTTGAGGACTGATACAAGAGTCGAATTGAAGTTTTCAATGAAACTTTTTCAAACCCACTCACATTTTGAAAAGCAAACAAACATTTTGAAAACATAAGAGCAAGTACCTAAGAGCCCATGGATAACCATGGATAGAAAGGGTGCTAACACCTTCCCTTTCTATAAATCTACCTCCCGAACCGAGAAACTATCTCATAAGGAATTTTGATGTGCTTTTGTCCTGTCCATGTTGGAGAAAATAAAAGACGGTGGCGACTCTTGCTTCCGCGACATTTCGCGAACCAGCGTTAAACAGTCAGTTCTAAATCCACCGATCACAGATGGGTATAGGGATGATCAGGGGAGAGAGACGAATGCAGTGATGGTCTCCGTTGGCATTTATATGGCCTGTAGCTCATGATAGGATGCTGCCATGGATTTAGTTGTGGAATAAAATCCGCAGGTAAACGAACCAGTCTTCGTTGAAGAAGACGAAGACGTGTCCTAGCTTCATTGGACAATTCAAACAAATTGCGCGTTTTTTTATTTCCAACATGATTAATTGATTTGTCCATATAATATTTGTTGTATATTCCATTAACAATAAAGCAACATTGGTGGAGTGGTTGGAGCGCTGGCATTTGAGCATTGGGACCTGGGTTCGAATCCCAGGTCCCCCAAAACCTTTGTACAATTTTTTTCCAGGAAATTTCATGGGACTCAGCAAGCGTGGACCATCATGTTCCTCATCCCATCAAATGCCAAGTGGCCTTCAAGCCAGATCCAAAGGCCAGAATTGCAGATCCACCATGGACTAAAGTCAACATGCGCCTATGGAATCACAAAGGTCAAAACAGGCTGGAGCGTTAATGGGCCAAGAATTGGTGATTTCACACCCAAATTAAGCCCAGCACCCCCCTGGGTTATTTCTTTTTCCCTTCATATTTTCATTTATTTATTTTGTTCTAATTATTTATTTTATTATTAATTTATTAACCAATTAACTTTTTTTTTCATAAAACCAGAAAACCTAAAAAATAATATTTTTATTAATTTCATTATTTTATTTTTTTTTTAAATAAACAATAATCAATTTATTTAGTTTTTAATTAGGTATAATTTTAACAATTTTTTGCAATAAATTAAAATCAACTAGAATATTAGGTTTTAACATTTTTAATCATTTTATTTTATTTCCTTAATTATAAATAAAACCCAAAATATATTTTCATTTAATTAATTAATTGATTAACTTAGATATAATTTCCATTTTAATTCAAAATAACAAAAAATATGCTTTATTTAATAAAAAGGGTCAAAACCCTAAAAATGCTCCGATTTAAATTTCTCGCACGCGTATTATTTTTTATCCAATATTGTAACTGCTTCGGGAATGTAATAGTTTTTTTAAATTAGGACTTTATTTATTTATCGCTTTTATTTACTTTCCACAATTTAATTTTAAAGGGTTTGTTTTTGGCGATGTAAATACCCGACGCCTTGTAATAGTTTAGATTTAATTTCCGCATAATATTAACTATTAGATGTTTGATAAATAGGGAATGCATGACAAGATCAATCTTTAACCTAAAATCAACATAGCTAACCATTAACATGTACATATAAGTATAACTGAAAAATAACACACTCGCACATGCCACTCTTAGGGTACACCTCACTTGGTTGCCTCGAACGTGGTCATTGAGTATAGGAAGTTTTAGAGGTCGCCCTCTTGTCCAAAGATCATAGTTGCCTCGAAACGGTTGCCTCGGAAAAATGATCTAAGACATTAGGGTTACCGCTAAGGCGTCCTAACATTGCTTTAGTGACCACACGTCCCTTAATCGAATTGACCCTTAAACTCTACCGACGATGCTACCTACTCATCAATAGTGGGCTAGCATTGTCTAAAGGATACTTATACAATTTAATTCCTTTTTGAGTAGGTAGATGGTTCTTAAGTACTTGCTCCTTTTAAAACAAAACAAAACTTTTCGCACCTACACTCTCTTCAAAACAAAAACTCTTTTCAAACTCACAAACACAAAGAAAATCAATTTTTGAAAACACAATGAGCAAGTACCTAAGAGCCTGTGGATAACCACGGATAGAAAGGGTGCTAACACCTTCCCTTTCTATAATCTACCTCCCGAACCAGAGAAATATATCAAAAAGGAATTTTTCTGTGCTTTTGTCCTTTCCTTATTGGATAAAATAAAAGACGGTGGCGACTCTTGCTTACCGTGACATTTTGCAAACACAAATGCAAGACGTGAACCAGCATCCCAAAACAGTCAGTTCTCATTCCCCCCGATCACACCTACTATCCAGGTTCCTTCTCATAAGCCCTATTATCCAGGCTTTCATCTTGAAGTAACCCTACTATCCAGGTTCCTTCTTATAGCTTACTATCCAGGCTTTCATTTCGAAGAAACCCTACTATCCAGGTTCCTTCCCATAGCCCTACTATCCAGACTTTCATTTTAAAGAAACCCTACTATCCACGTTCTTTCCCATAGCCCTACTATCCAGGATTTCATTTCGAAGCAACCCTACTATCCAAGTTTCTTCTCTCTTATCTCCAGACAAAAGTTTACAACACTGTAAGACCTGAACCCGACTAGATACGGTCGATTTCACATTTCCCCAGTAAGCCGCTGTGCAGCCTGGACCCTGACCAGATATGCAATTTACTTCTATCTCTGCAACCAAGAGATAATTCCCCAGTAAAGTAGCGGACAATTGAAGCTCCTATACTCCATTTCACAGGACATAAATATACATTCCTCGACGAAATCCTCCTCAACGGCAGGTACAAAAAATCCTCGTAAAGGAATCTCTTATGTAACCGATATCTTTGCTGGATGACATCCTTAAGCCCATCTCTGACGATTCTATGTCAACTTCCAAATGGAATCTGTAAGCCCATTCCTGATATAACCAATCAGTATTACTTCATGCGAGTGCAAATTTATGGGCACTCTAGTGTTCAATCATCTTCTACCTTCAGATCGCGAAAGGAAGACCAGCCAATCTACATCCTCAAGTTTAAGAAGATTGAACATGGTTAGTTGTTGTACCCCAAAATTTTCCCTCCCATTTTACTCAAAACATACTCATTGAAGTCCTCAACTTGCTCAGGGATGCCCAAGGATTGATCAGGCAAATGCTCTCCTAAGACAATGAACCTCAAACTAGGGTTTCCATTTTCATCAAGATGGGTGAACTCCAAAGGTCTCAAATCTTTCCCAGGGTCCTAATATGTTCTCAAGAACATCCATGTCAAGTCTCATGCCTTGCACAAGAAGTTTTCTCAGTCAACTGCTCAAATGCTTGAAAATCAACTACACTAGGGCAAAAGTCAATTGTGGCCCACATACAATCAAACTTCAAGATTTTTGGTCAACATCAACATTTTGAAGGGATTTCCATCATTTGATCAAGGTTTGATCATGATTCCTCAAGGAATTCCCCAAATTCATCAAAACTCAAAAGTTGCCAAATTAGGGTTTCTATAGGAAAAGTCAACCAAACTTTGACCAGGCATAACTTTTTCATACTTTATCATAAATTTCTCATCCAAGGCTAATGTTTAATAGAATTCAATTACCTACAACTCATCTTCATCCTTCAAGTTCAAGAAATGCACTCATGAAAAGATATAAATTCAGACATTATAGGTCATTTTCAAAAGTCAACAAAAATACCTTTTGGGTCAAAGCTCCTTACATGAACATGGAAGATACAATTGAGATGAGATCAAAAGGGTTGTTTAGAGGACATCCTAAGCTTTAAAAAAAGCCCAATAACACCCTCCTAGGGTCAAAATTAAGGAAGATATGCATCGTCAAAGTTGACCATTTTTGGAAAATTGCATGAAGCCAATATTGACCAAATTTGCATTTTTTCCCCAAATGGGCCTAACTTTTTTATGTTTGAAACTCATTCCTAACATGGCCCACGACCCATAAAACCCTCCATTCTTTATTTTCTCATTTATTTGATTTATTTTGATTTTAATCATTAAAATATCAAATTAAATTAAATAAATGATACAAATTTGTTTTGAGATTATTTTTCATTTAATGAATGGCCATATATGCTGTCACATAGCAAGAAATCATGCAATGTGTTGTACCCCAAAATTTGCCCTCCCATATTCCTCAATACATTTCAAGTGAGACCCTCAATTGCTCAAGGAAGTCCAAGAGTTTATCAGACAAATCCTCTCCTAAGGCAGTCTACCTCAAATTAGGGTTTCATGTTGCATCAAGATACTTGATTCCAAGGGATCCCAAATTCTCACCATTGTCCTAATATGTTCTCAAGATCATCCATGTCAAGTTTTAAGCCTTGCAGAGGAAGTATGCTCGGTCAATTGCTCAAAGGCCTAAAAATCGACTGTGCTAGGGCAAAAGTCAACTGTGGTCCACATACAGTCAAACTTCAAGATTTTTGGTCAAAATTATCATTTTGAAGTTTTATTCATCATTTTATCAAGGGTTGATCATGATTCATCAAGGATTGCTCACAATTCATCAAAACCCAAAAGTTGCTAAATTAGGGTTTTGTAGGAAAAGTCAACTCAACTTTGACCAAGAATAACTTTCTCATACTTTATGAGAAATGACCCATACAAAGCTCATTTTTAATAGGATGCAATTCTCTACAATCCATCTTTAGATCCCAAGTTCAAAATATGCACTCACAAGAAGTTATGAATTTGGACATTATAGGTCATTTTGAAAAGTCAACAAAAACACCTTTTTTGTCAAAGCTTCATACATGAACATGGAAAACTCAATTAAGATGAGACCAAAAAGGTTGCTTATAGGACATATCAAGATTTCTAAAAAGTCCAATAACACCTTCAAAGAGTCAAAATTGAGGAAGTTATGCAATGGTGAAGTTGACCTTTTTTGCAAAATTGCCAAAAGTCAAAAGTGCCTCAAATTGCAATTTTTGTCAAATGGGCTTAACTTTTTGCACTTGTCTTGAGTTGGTAGGATGGTCCACGAGCCCTAGCTCTTTCCACTTGTATTTATCTTATTTTTTCTATTTATTTTGATTTTTTATTTCAATTAAATCAATTTAAATCAAACTAAATCATGAAAATATCCAAACCATTCAAACCTTAAGATTTTGTGCACATTTCAGGTCCTATATACAGCTAGCAAGTGAATCAAATCGTGCAAGGCATAGGGGTGCATAAAAGAATGGTTTTAGCCTATTTTTGGAAAGATTTTCATGAAGATCAAATCAAGATCAAAAACCATAATTGATAAAGATTGAGAGCACAAGTGTAACCCTAATTCAATCAGTGGTATATAGTGGACGAATGCAGACAAAAAAGAGAAGGTTTTGAGGCGTGGAGAGGAAGAACAAAACTTGAAAAAATCACCAAAAAGTGCTGATCTGATTTTGTACTTCCAGGCATTTGAAAGGCTCCCAAGCCATCTCTTTCATTTCCTGGGCATACAAGGAAGCTATACCAATCAAAAGCAAGCATCCTCGTGCCCATAATTCATCTCTATGACCCTCACGGTTTGGCTTTTTTCTTGAAATCGTATTCCATTATTCTTGCATCTTTATCATGTTTTAATAGCATATTTGTAATCCTGATCATACTTGCAAGCTAACAATACCATTTAATTGTATTTTTGGAAGCTATATTAAAATTCACCATTGCGAGGGTTCTTGGTCTCGTTTTAGGCTCTTTTTATACAGGCAAAATTGGTCCACAAGAAGGGCACCATGATGCTCAGCAGGCCAAGGCGATTTGATCTATAGCATTGGATTCCATTTATCGTGCTTGTGGATGATTTTGGAAAATCGTTGGCTTATACCTATGCTTCTGGTCCGTAGGTAAAAGTCACTGGAACTTTTAGCAACGGAGAGAGGACAGGGACGATGGCGTGGCAAACTTTGATTTCCCCATTTAAATTTGCGCACGGATAATGGTTATTCTGTTTGTTTTCCATATTAATGTTTATTATTACTTCATGTACAACACGCGCACATAGCTCAGTTGGTAATGAGGCCGGTGGAAAAGGCCATAGGACCTGGGTTTGAATCCCAGGTGTGATCGGTGGGAATGAGAACTGACTGTTTTTTAAGCTGGTTCGTGAAATGTCGCGGTAAGCAAGAGTCGCCACCGTCTTTTATGTTCTCCAACATGGAAAGGACAAAAGCATAGCAAAATTCCTTATTCGAGAATGTTTCTCGGTTCGGGAGGTAGATTTATAGAAAGGGAAGGTGTTAGCACCCTTTCTATCCGTGGTTATCCACAGGCTCTTAGGTACTTGCTCTTATGTTTTCAAAATGTGTTTGCTTTTCAAATGTGAGTGGGTTTTGAAAAAGTTTCATTGAAAGATTTCTGAGTGATTCTTGTATCTGTCCTCAAGAGTGTTTGAAAAATTTGTTTTGAAAGCTTTTGAAAGTGTCAGTGTGAAAAGTTTGTTTGGTTTGTTTTTGAAGAGAGCAAGTACCCATGAGTCATCTACCTACCCTAAGGAATTAGGCTGTGTAAAAGTTCTTAAGGTAGTGCCATCCCACCATTGAGAGGTAGGTAGCACCACCGTTGGAGGTGTTCGGGTCAATTCGATTATCGGGACAGTGTGGTCACCGAAGCAACGGTAGGACACCTTAGAAGTAACCCTAATGTCCTAGATCCTTTTATCCGAGGCAACCGTTTCGAGGCAAATGGATCTTTAGACCAAGGGTGACCTCTAAGACGTCCTATACTTGATGACCACGTTTCGAGGCAACGAGTGAAGCGTACCCTAGGAGTGGCATGTGCTTTGTGTGTTGTTTTTCAGTTAAGGTTATCTTGTATATGTTATTTTGTGAGCTACGAATTAATTTTATTTACATACATTCTTTCATGCATTTAACAGTTATGGGGTGCGGAAAATAAATTGCGGAAATATAAATTCTACGCTATTACAAGGCGCGAGCCTATACATCACCAAAAATACAAAGACCCGTTTTGATAAAGTGCGGAAAGTAAATAAAAACAATAAACCTAATTACTATTATATTCTTGAAGCAGTTACATAATAATCAAAAGTAAGTAAATGTGCGCGAATAAAAATTAATCGGGAACGTTCTAAGGGTTTTGACCCTTTTAAGAAAAGAAATGATTTTTTTTTTGTCTTTTTTGAATTAAATGCAATTAATTAAATAAATCCTAATTACTAATTAATTAATTAAAAGGAAAAAGAATGTTTTTGTCTTTTTTATATTTTTAATGGAAATAAAATAAAGGGATTAAAATTAAAAGTTAATTAAAACCTAATTCTAAACTTATTTTAATTATTAAGAAAAAAAAAGTTAAAGTTGCCTAATTAATAATTAATTCAATTTATTAGTATTTAATTACAAAAATAAAATAATAATAATAATAATAATAATGTTAGTTCTTTTTTTGGATTTTTTTATATAAAAAATGTTAATTATGTTAATTGTCAATAAAAAAGGGAATAAGAAATAAAAAAAAGAAAATGACAAGATAAATAAAAAAGGAGCAAACCCAAGGGGGGTATGGGCCAAAATGGGGGGTTTTTGATTGAAATTTGAGGCCCATTTGAATCCAGCTCGTTTGACTTTCTGGAATCCAGTGCTTGTTAGTTGACTGGGCGCATGGTGAGGACCACCTCCTAGCCTTCAGATCTATGAGAGAGGCCACTTGGCGCTTGGATCTGTGAGGTGTATGGTGTTCAACATTTGGGAACCTGCACAAGAACATATTGAAAAAAATAACATTGGAATTATGGGGGGACCTGGGAATCGAGCCCAGGTCCCAACGCTTGCAAAGCACCTGGCCAACCGCTACACCACTCATGCGCATCTGTTAATATAATGGCCACTAAATATTATATAAGAAAAATGCGTTATATGCTGGAAAAATAAAAAAGAGCGGGGTGTTCGAAATTTGAAATATATGCGCTGGAGCATTCGAAGACGCGTGGAAGCAAGAGAGAGGCATTGCTCTGCATGTTCTGAACGTGGCAGAATCTTATAGCAAGACCGTTATGGTCGAAGTAGTATAAATAGAAGTCTTAGCATTAGGATTTCGTGTGTCATATCTATTGTACAAAAAAACTCAGTAAACATTCAAATTACCACATGGCTAGGGAAACGAATGCAAGAGCAATGTACGTATGATAACACCACATGTTTATGATTTAATGAAAATTCTTTATCATTTCCAGTACTTTCCTTTATCTTTATGTCAATACCATTTAAAAGTTTTTGCATTTAAAGTGTTTTCATTCGAAATCTTTTCACTGATGCCTTACATTTAAATGTTTTCTTTCCATTTCAAATACTTTACATTTCAGAAATTGTTATACATTTCATGCCTTTATCTTCAAGTTTTTATCATTCGAACACCCTTTTCACTTAAAGCCATTTTACAGTTTTCTTGCATTTAAACGCTTTCTTCATATTTCGAATCTTTTACATTAACCGTTTTTATGATTCAAAGTCATTTATTTGTCTTTTATGCAGTTTTTACATGTCTTTACAATTGACCTTTATTCATGCATTTTAGTTTCGCGCACATTTACTTGATCACACCTTTAGATCTTTAATAGAGAAATCGAAATAAGTTAAACACCTACACAACATTCTAAATACCAACCATGAATACCAGTTCGATCATGAGAGTTACCCTAATGACCAACACGTCCTAGGATCAATCTAGTCGATCCTGCGAGTTACCAGAGAAATTGAATAACAGTCAGTAAGTTTATTCGATAGTTTGGAGGACTAGCGGTTGTTTACCAGAAATCACTTTAAACAAATTGGCACACCTGATGGGACCAATCGTTGGACATTACGGAATTTAGAACATAAATGAAGATTGTTGAGACGTAACCATTATAAAAATACCCTCTGAGTGATAAGCTTGTTGTTTTATGAACCTGAGAAGTGGTAAAATAACAAACAACAACCAACCCTTATCCAGAAGAAAACGTTTGAACAAGATGTCTAATTCTGACAATCAACAAGGGGAACAAAATGCCCCACATACAACAGGCACTAATGTGTCCGCTTCGATGGGAACGTCTAATGTGATCCCTTCGAATGCACAGTCTGTTGCATCTTCTACCAGTAATATAGCCACTAATGGAGTAAGTGGCATATCAACTAATAGTTCGATCCTAGGAAACACTGGAACCATTGGTTATCCTGGGGGATTCGTCCCATCAACAGGGACACAAACCCATTTCGCCACCCCACTAACTAGACCACCCGGTTTCGATGGTAATAGAACTAGAAACTCCTCTTATGGAATGCCAACATCTTTTATGGCAGGCTTACACAGTTCCACATCGAATTCATCACCACAATTAGGGTCTGGGTCTGGGGCAAATCAGTTTATGACAAATAACCAAGGGTCAGTGGGTTATAGCGCAATGCCTATTTTAACCACAGAAAACCAGTTGGCTTTTAGGCAATTGATGGATGACAGTAACCATAATATGATAGGGGTGTTAGCACAAACTATGCAGGAAATATTTTCCCCAATAGTACAAAATGTGACTGTGACAAACAGAGAAAACGCAGATAACATGAGTCGAATAGCAGATTTCTTTGCTCCCCAGAGAGGCGTAGGCAGAATCAGGCGGGAGTTCGAGCAAACATACCTATTATGGAACAAGTTGCTAACGACCCAACCTATAGACCACCTAGAGAAGAAGTTAACTTGGGGGAAAGGATACAAAGGCTAGAAGCCCCAATGATCCCAGGCCCACAAAGAGAAATTATGGAACCAGGGGCAAGGATCGAAAGGCTGGAAGTCCCAGAGTTTCGAGAAGAACAACCTAGGGGGGTTGTCATGGTGGGTCGAAATCAAGATTCTGATGCAGTCGTTCATAGAATTCGAAACGATAACATCTTGGCAGAAAACAATTTAACCACCATGATAGAGAGAGTCATGGCTCAGAATGGCCTCAACACAGGAATTAGAAGGCCAAATTATGCTTCTCCTATATTAGATTACATAATGCATACTGATTTACCAAGGGGATATAAAGTCCCTAAGTTTACAAAGTTCGCTGGGGATACCAATGAGTCAACATTCGAACATATAGCCAGATATCTAACCGAAGCGGGAGATATAGCCAATAATGAAGACCTCAGGATCAAATATTTCCCAAGTTCCCTAACTAAAAATGCCTTCACATGGTTCACCACTTTGCCTCCTGGGTCCATTGATACTTGGGATCTTTTGGAGAGATTATTCCATGAACAGTTTTACATGGGACAGTCAAAAATAAGCTTGAAGGAATTAGCCAGTGTCAAGAGAAAGTTCACTGAACCCATAGATGATTATCTGAATAGATTCAGGCTTTTGAAATCCAGATGTTACACAGTGGTGCCTGAACATGAGTTAGTCGAAATGGCCACTGGTGGCTTGGATTACTCTATTCGAAAGAAACTAGATACTCAATATTTGAGGGACATGGCTCAGTTAGCCGACAGGGTTCGACAGGTCGAAAGGCTAAAGGCCGAAAAGGCCAGAGTCTTTAAAAATAACAAGAAGGAAAGGATCTCCTATGTTGGAACTGAGGAAGCAGAAGATTATCCTGAATTCGAATTCGAAGAGGTCGAAATCGACCTCGCTGAATTAAAACAGGCACCACCTTACTCCTGCAAATTATTAGTTCCCACAAAAGGGAAAGAGATTGTTGAAAATGAGAAAAGTGAAAATTCCCAAAGAAGGTTTATACCTTCGATGTCACTAAATGTGACGAGATTTTTGATTTACTTGTCAAAGATGGCCAACTCATTGTGCCATCAAATGTCAAAATACCTCCTTTAGATCAAAGAAAGAAAAGAGGATTTTGCAAATATCATAGTTTCCTGGGCCATAAAACCTCACAGTGTTTTCTTTTCAGGGACCTAATTCAGAATGCAATTAAAGATGGCAGACTGAAGTTTGCTGATAAAGCAAAAATGAAAGTGGACGAAGATCCCTTGGGCGTCGCAGACACCAATTACTCCGAGCCTGCATGCATTGGAGAGATTAACATGGTGGAAGCTGACCAAAGTGATGCCCCAATAGGAGAGAAAGGTACTGAAAACGAAAGCTGGGTGATAGTCGAAGTCGATAAGGAGGTCACTGAAGACGTCCAGAAGCAACCAGAGACTTCGATTGAAGCAACACCTTTAGTTGTTGCAAAAGAAATCCAGGCTACTGAAGGCCAGGAAAATCAAAACCAAGAGTTGACACAGGTCACTGAAGGCCTGAGGCTGGAATTGGAGAAAGTCCAAATCACGAAGCCAACTTCCCCTCAGAAAGAAATATGGGACACTTTAGGGGAACCCAGTGGAAAATTTGACTATTTGGTCAAGTATTCTGCCCCAGAGAGTTCAAAAGTCCACATTGAAGATATAAAACCCACAGGTTGGGGAGATGGTGAAGCTAAGGGGGAGGATGTTGAGGTAAACATGGTGGATATGGAGAGACCTCGCTCTGAGATGGAGGAGGTAGAAAGATACTTAGAAAAAGAGAAGTATAAAATGGAGGATAATCATGCTGGAGATGCTAGTCTCAAGGATTATCTCATGACGTGCCACAAGGGAGATACAGGAATGATACTATGCCCTAGGTGCAGCATCCTCTGCAATCAGAGAATCGCTGCGAACTTCGAAAGGGTACAGAGGGCTCGAACTGGCAACAATTGGCGCCAGGATAACCAGCTATTCAGGTGTTATCCTAAGGTTGGAGAAAGTTTGCTGGAATTTGTGTTTCGCTGCTACAAATGGGCAACCAAGTGCTTGATATGCCCAAGGTGTTCTGCTGTGTATGATCAAAGCATGGCCAGAGCCTTCGAAACAATTCCCTTCGCCCCTTGCTGGAACCATCAAGAAACTGCTCAGATGGGCCCACGTTTCGATAGCAAATACAAACAACGAAGGCCTGATAGTCCTCATTCCAAGGGTGCTCGAAGAGTAACATTCAAACTCCCTGCTGAAGTGCCAACCGACAGATGGCTACAAGTCAGAAATGACAAAGGCAAAGACAGATGGAGAAACACCAAACGAAATGCACGCCATGCTATGACATACAGAAGGCAATTCAACATAGCGAAGAGGGAAGAGGTGAGATTAGAGAACTACAGAGGAAGGAACCCCATGTCGATATCCCAGTGGCGAAGGCAACAGAGGATTCGAAAGGCTGAGAGGGAAGCTGTGGCAAATAAAGGGGTAACTTCAACAAAGAACCAAGGTGAATCTAGCACCAACAAACCCACACCAAAAAATCAAACTGAAGACAAACCCCCAGTTAATAGGAGGCTTTTCTCTGAAGTACAACTAGATGAACCAAAGGAATACACTCCAGGCCCAGAAGAAGACGAAGATATGATAACGGATAACTTCGAATCATAGGGGGAGTCTTCGTTCAACCTAAACTGCAACATGGTATCTATGCTTCCCTGTGAATTTGGACAGGAAACTGAAATTGATGAATATGAGGAAGAAGATACCATAGACTTGATGAAGCATAGGCCTGTGTGCTACTATGTGATGGACAATGGGGCTGTCGAGGAGCAAAATGCATTCTTCGAACGTCCAGAACCAGCTATGAAGAACCATCTTAAGCCACTATTAATTCGGGCAAAAGTTGGTGCCCATGGCGTGAATAAGGTTCTAGTGGATGGGGGTGCTGCAGTCAATTTGATACCCCACTTCATGCTGAAAAGATTAGATATACACGAAGGAGACATCAAGCCCCACAATATGGTTCTATCCAATTATGAAGGGAAAGTGGGCAAAACACTGGGGGTGGTTCAGTTGGACTTGAAAATAGGCTCAAGCTGTAGGCCCACCATGTTCATGGTGATCGAAGCCAAGGCCAACTACAACTTGTTGCTGGGAAGGGAGTGGATCCATGGCGTAGGGGCAGTTCCTTCGTCAATGCATCAGCGATTAGTTCTATGGAGAGAAGATGGGATCGTGGAAAACATCGAAGCAGACCAGAGTTACTTCATGTCAACAGTCAATTTAGTTGACAAGAGGGATTATGACAAACATCTGGCAAAGATTGCTCCGTGTGTCCCAAATGATGAAATCAACGAAACCAGAAACGCCCACTACTATATGACCCTTCGCCATGATGGCCTATACTGGGATAGAAGAATAATCAGTGAAGAAGAGGGAGTCAAAAGTACTATACAAAGATGGCCAGCAGGCTGGGACTTCGACAACCTTATCCATGACTGAGTCCTCCTTTTTTGAAAGGATTTCGGCCTATATGGCTGAGAACGAATCAAAGGCGGCCTTAGAGGCTGAAATAAATAAATTAGCTGTGAAGATGAACGAAATAAGTGGGGATGGCTCGAAATGCTCACCCTTTAAAGAACTTGAGATAGATCAAAGGCTGGACGCCATCTATGATAAAGAACCCTTAGGCTTCGAAAGGGACCCCATAGACTCAAGTGCCAAAATGTTGGCGCAGGATCCACTCGAAGAAGTCAACTTAGGGGATGAAAACACGAAAAGAATAACCTACATAAGTGAAAAACTTAGCCCAGGCCTCAAGCATGAAGTGATCGAGGTCCTCAAGAAAAATAAAGATTGTTTTGCATGGGATTATGACGAAATGCCTGGTTTAAAGAGGGAGTTAGTCGAACACAGACTGCCAATCAAAGATGGCAAGAAGCCCATCAAACAAACTCCTAGAAGATTCGCACCAGCGGTTCTCACAAAGATTAAAGCTGAGATCGAAAGGTTGCTGCGTTGCAGATTCATCAGAACCACAAGGTATGTCAAATGGTTAGCAAATATAGTACTTGTTATTAAGAAAAATGGTTCTTTAAGAATTTTCATAGATTTTAGGGATTTAAACACTGCAACCCCTAAGGATGAGTACTCCATGCCTGTGGCAGAAATGCTAGTAGACTCTGCTGCAGGGTTCGAATACTTGAGTATGTTAGATGGATACTCTGGGTATAATCAGATTTTTATTGCTGAAGAAGATGTTGCCAAGACAGCATTTCGTTGCCCAGGAGCCTTAGGCACTTACGAATGGGTGGTGATGCCCTTTGGTTTAAAGAACGCTGGGGTAACTTATCAAAGGGCAATGAATTCGATTTTTCATGATTTCATTGAAACCTTTATGCAGGTGTATATTGATGATATAGTCATCAAATCTATATCTGCAGAAACACATTTGCATCATTTGAGCCAATCATTCGAACGAATGAGAAAACATGGCTTAAAGATGAATCCCCTTAAATGTGCATTTTTTGTGCAGGCTGGAGATTTCCTTGGTTTTGTGGTTCACAAGAAAGGGATTGAGATCAACCAGAACAAAACCAAAGCCATAATGGAGACGAAAGCACCTATGTCAAAAAGGGAGCTGCAATCTCTGCTAGGGAAGATTAACTTCCTCAGAAGGTTCGTTTCAAATCTGAGTGGAAGAACCCAAGCTTTCTCTCCGTTGCTTCGTCTAAAGCAAGGCCAAGCCTTCGAATGGAACGAAGCCCATCAGGAGGCATTTGACAGGATAAAAAGATACCTCTCTCAGCCTCCTATCTTGTCTCCACCTTCATGGGGGAAGCCCATGAGATTGTACATATCTGCCTCTGAAGTTAGTATAGGTAGTATGTTAGCACAAGAAGATAGCAATGGTATCGAAAGAGCCATATACTATTTAAGTAGAGTATTGAATGATGCAAAGACCAGATATAACAATTTAGAAAAGCTATGTCTCTGTTTGTATTTCTCTTGTATGAAACTCAAGTATTATATAAAGCCTGTTGATGTTTATGTTTCATCCCATTTCGATGTCATTAAACACATGCTTTCAAAACCAATAATGCATAGTAGAGTTGGTAAATGGGCTTTAGCCTTAACAAAATATTCTTTGAATTTCATGCCTTTAAAAGTTGTGAAAGGCCAAGTGATTTCTGATTTCATTGTGGACCATTCATTGGTTGAGCAGACTGTCATGAGTTACGTCGAAATGCAACCATGGAAATTATACTTTGATGGTTCAACCCACAGGAATGGAAGTGGTGTTGGAGTCCTTCTAATTTCTCCTGAAGGAATTCCAACAAAATTCAAGTATAAATTAGATGGTCGTCGTTGCTCGAACAACGAAGCTGAGTATGAAGCGCTCATTGTTGGACTTGAAGCTTTGTTGGAATTGGGGGCAACTAAAGTCGAAATTAAAGGAGACTCAGAATTAGTGGTCAAGCAAATAACAAAGGAGTATAAATGCATAAAGGAAAACCTGATGATATACTTCGTCATAGTCAACAGGCTACTTAGGAAATTTGAATACATGGATATTCAACATATACCAAGAATAGAGAACCAAGAAGCAAATGACTTAGCACAGTTGGCTTCGGGTTATAAAGTTTCTACCAGGAACTTTGAGGATTTAGTTGAATTAAGGGGTAGAGTTATGGCTACTAGATTCACACCATCAGATCTAGAAAGTATGAAATTGGGATATGCTGAGAAACAGGGATTCGAAATATTAGCCATAAACACTTTATCAGATGCAGATTGGCGAAGTCCACTGGTGAGTTATTTAACAAACCCAACTTTGAATGTTGATAGGAAGACAAAATACAGAGCATTATCATATGTCCTCATGGGGAACGAATTGTTTAAAAAGACCCAAGAGGGCGTATTATTGAAGTGCCTAGGAGAAAGTGAGGCATACTTAGCATTGTCAGAAGTCCACAATGGGGCATGTGGGGCACATCAAGCAGGTCATAAAATGAAATGGTTGTTATTTCGATATGGCATGTATTGGCCTAGCATGCTCAAAGATTGTATAGACTTTGCTAAAGGACGTGAGGAATGTCAGAAACATGCAGGGATTCAACATGCCCCTGCAAGTGAGTTGCATTCAATCATCAAACCATGGCCATTTATAGGATGGGCATTGGATTTAATAGGAGAAATAAATCCCGCTTCGTCTAAAGGACATAAATATATCTTGGTAGGTGTGATCGGTGGATCTGGAACTGACTGTTTAACGCTGGTTCGCGAAATGTCGCGGATGCAAGAGTCGCCACCGTCTTTTATTTTCTCCAAATGGAAAGGACAAAAGCACAGAAAAATTCCTTATAGAGATTGCTCTCGGTTCGGGAGGTAGATTTATAGAAAGGGAAGGTGTTAGCACCCTTTCTATCCATGGTTATCCATGGGCTCTTAGATACTTGCTCATTTGTGTTTTCAAAATTGTTTGTTTGCTTTTCAACTGTGGGTTTAAAAAGTTTCTTTGAAAATTTCAGTTCGACTCTTGTATCAGTCCTCAAGAGTGTTTGAAAATTTGCTTTCGAAAGCTTTTTGAAAAGTGTCGGTGTGAAAAGTATTTTTTGATTTGTTTTGAAATTAGAGCAAGTATCTATGAGTTGTCTACCTACCCTAAGGAATTCGTCTGTGTAAATGTCCTTAACGTAGTGCCATCCCACCATTGAGAGGTAGGTAGAACCACCGTTGGAGGTGTTCGGGTCAATTCGAGGGTTCGGGACATGGTGATCACCAGAGCAATAGGAAGACACCTTAGAAGCTACCCTCATGCCATGTTCATGGACATGAGGACTTACTAAAACATCCTCTACTCGACGATCACCTTTCGAGGGGCAAGGCAACAATGAGACGTACCCTAGGGGTGGTGTGTGATTTGTGTGTCATGTTCATTTATGTTTATCTTGTTCATGCATTGGTGATCTACGCATTACTTTTATTTTTGCATTCATTCTTTCATGCAAATTATTAACAGTTAAAAAGATGCGGAATTTAAAGTCCTACGCTATTACAAAGGCGCGGGTCTACATCGCCAAATTAATCCAAGACCCGATTTGAAATAAAATAAAAAATGCGGAAAGATAAATGTCTAATTAATCTATTACATGGCTTTGGGATAATTACATGAAATTTATAAAAAAGGAAATACAATAAGCGCGCGAAATAGAATTATGATCGAATGCGAGGGCGTTAGACCCTTTTAAGGAAATTAAATTACAATTAATAAATTAATTAATTTAAATGAGAAAAGGAAATTATTTTGGAGTTTTTTGTATTTATGGATTTTAGTAAGAAAATTAAATGAAATTAAAAAGAAAAGTTAATTAACACTAATTCTAAATTGTTTTTAATTTATTAAGAAAATATTTAAATTAGACCTAGTTTAAATTAATTATTTACATGGCAATTTATTTACAAAATAAATAATTAATTATTAACAATAGTAAAAGAAAAGAAAAAGAATAAAAAAGTATTTAAAACCCTCGTTCTATATTTTTTAATTTATTAAGGAAAACATTAAATTATCGCGAATAGAACCCTGTTGATCATAAATTTATCGCGAGGTATGGAATCGATTAGTCATGAGCTTCTGGTTTCAATGGCGTGAGTCTTGTGTCTCAATTTTTCCTGAAGAGGAAAACCCTAATTTCACAGCCTTGAAAACCTAACAAGCTCCAATGGTAACTTTGCTTATAGGCTATGAAAACTCAATTAAACAATACCAATAGACTCAGAAGGTCCATGTTAGTATAAAACGACAATCAAACTGTATGGAAAATGCCCAGAAATTGAAATACGATTATGCATAAAGTATGAAGAATTTTGACTTCTATATACCAATTCTTGATGCTGGAAGCGTGGAAAAGGATTCAGTTAGGTTCCTTGATGCCTTAGGAAGCTTTTGGAATTGATATTTCGCTTTGAATTGCCCTCTAATGCAGTTTTCAGTTTTGACTTTTTCACCAAAAATTGCAAAGTGTGTTCTTAGGTTTGGGCGCAGCTTGAAGGTTCTCTGTATTAGGGTTAGGTTTGTGCTTGTATAAGGAACGATTTTGGTCAATAATCCAAGCCCAAAGCTTTGTCTTTAATGGTTTTCAAAATTTGATTTTTATGAATCTTTTTCAATATTTTCTTCATGAAGAACATGCCAATTTGCACCAAATCTTTCCTTTTTTTTGATATGCACGAGATCTTGAGTCTTTAAGGAGTCTATTAGCTGTATCACAAGATTCAAAACACATGCTTTGCTATTTTTGTCATATTTTATTTAATTAAATGAATTAATGGTGATTAAAAATTCAAATAAATAATAAAAAATGATGAAATAACTTCCCTTTGGGCCAATGGTCGTGCATAGCCTTTGGATGATGATTCTTAGAAGAAATTGTGGCCCATTAGCAATTTTAAGGCATTTGAAGCAAAGTTGACTTTTCAAAATTCCCAAAAATTTCCCAACTTCCACAAGGCATATCTTGCTCAGTTTTTAGGCTTTGATCATGTTCTTGGACATTTTGGAAAGGTCTTGAAGTCCTCTAACCAATTCCTTTGATCCCATGTCATTTCGATTTACCAATATCAAGTTATGGTCTTTGACTTAAAGTCCCTTTTTGTTGACTTTTGAAAATGACCTATAATATTGAAATTGATAACTTTTTGTGAGAGCATTTATTGGACTTGAAGTGTGAAGAGCGGTTGTAGGACATGTCTTTCTCTTCAAAATGAGCTTTGGATGGAATTTTTCTGATAAACCATGTGGAAGTTATGCCTTGGTCAAGTTACAGTTGAATTTTTCAACTATCCAAATATGGAAACTTTTGCATCTTGAGACTTTTTGAGCCATGCTTTGAAAATCATGATCAAGAATTGATCAAATGATGTTTGTGGCTTCAAAATAAGATGTTGACCAAAAATTTGGACTTTTGACTGTCAAATGACCATTTTGCCCCTACAGTTGACTGTAGGGCAATTAGGGTTTTTGACTGTGCAATTTTGTGCTGTGAGTCTTGAAACTTGACATGAGGATGCTTGACCATGTTTATAGGCATGTGGGACTTGTTTGGACCCTTGGAAACTTCAACTTCTTTGCCAGAACCAAAACCCTAGTTTTTGACTGTTAGGAGGCCCTTGAACTGTGCAACCCTTGGGGAGATTTTGAAGCATGCTCTTTGCAAATCTTGAAGAATATGGGAGGGAAAATTTTGGGGTACAACAGTTGCCCCTGTTCAATCTTCTTAGACCTGAGGATGCAGATTGGCTGACGTGCCTTTCGGAATCCGAAGGTGGAAGATGATTGGACACTAAAGTGCCCAGAAATTTGCGCTCACATAGTAGTGTGAAGGGGGAATGGGCTTATAGATGCCATTTGGAGATTGATGGATAGGATGATGGGCTTATAGATGCCATGCTGAGAGGTGATGGATAGGTGGATGGGCTTATAGATTCCATCTGGGTGTCGATCGTGTAAGAGATTCCTTAGCGAGAACTTGCGTACCTGAAAAAGAAAATGAGTACCTGGCATGTTACAGGAGCTGGTCTTCAAACTCTTTGTATAGATGTGTCCTGACTGGTTACAGGAAGTGAATCTGGAGCTTCAAAAGGTGATGAATGAACCAGGGATGGTTACTACCTCAACGGGACGGTGAGAGAACCTTGGACGATTACTACCTCAACAGGAACGCTGAGAGAACCTGGGGCGATTACTACCTCCACAGTAACGGGGAGAGAATCTGGGGTGATTACTACCTCAACAGTAACGCTGAGAGAATCTTGGGCGACTTCAACCTCAACAGTAACGCTGAGAGAATCTTGGACGACTTCAACCTCAACAGTAACGCTGAGAGAATCTTGGGCGACTTCAACCTCAACAGTAACGTTGAGAGAATCTTGGATGTCTTCTACTGGGATAAGAAACATGGAGATCTTAGGGTCGATCTGACTGAACCAAAGAAGGCCTTTGACTGGATAAGAAACAGGAAAATCTTAGGGTCGATTTAACTGAACCGGACAAGGTCTTGAAATCTTCAACTGGATAAGAAACAGGGAGATCTTAGGGTCGATCTGTCTGAACCAGAGAAGGCCTTTGACTGGATAAGAAACAGGAAAATCTTAGGGTCGATTTAACTGAACCAGACAAGGTCTTGAAATCTTCAACTGGATAAGAAACAGGGAGATCTTAGGGTCGATCTGACTGAACCAGAGAAGGCCTTTGACTGGATAAGAAACAGGAAAATCTTAGGGTCGATTTAACTGAACCGGACAAGGTCTTGAAATATAGCTGAGAACTTAACTGGATCTTTCCTGAAAGGTAAAGGTCAGTCATATGCAAGGCATGATATGAATCAAGCGATGATGTTCTTAACATAAATGAGATTTGTAAGATATGATGCGTATATGCATGCTATAATGTATGAAAATGTGATGTTTATGAATGTATGTTTTTGTCTTGGGAAAATAAATCCTTGACGGGTGCCGGGAAGTCACATCCTGGGCTGATGTTGGAGAACAATGCTTTGTTGTTTTCCGCTGGGGATGATAGTTGTAAGAATACCGGTAGGAGAAGATAACTCCGTTGGGAAATAAACTTGGCGAATGGATTACTCTGCGGGGAGAGAAGTACTCTAGCGATCTTGCTGGAGAACAATACTCTGTGGGGAGAGAGGTACTTTGCTGAAATGTTGTTGGTAACTTTGCCGGGGATACCATTGTTGTGTTGGAAGTGTTAGTAGACTTTGCTGGGGATAAGAAGATTTTTCCGAGGACGATCTTCTCATGGCTTTTGGCTGAGGATAACCCAGTTATATCCTGGTAAGGAAATACTCTTTGAGTAAAGCCGGGGGACGCGTTCGTGCTCTGCCGGGATAAGCTTCCAGAATCTACTAGGGATAAGCTTACTGCTTGGGGAGATGGATTCCAACTTTCCTGGGGAAGCTGGATTGGACTCTCTTGGGGAAGTTTTGAACTGTATTGGGGAAGTGACTCCATTGAATGTTTGATATGCCTCCGGGGAACAATCTTTAGACCAAGACTGCCGGGGATGCTTGTTAGGAATGTCTATATATCGTGCTGGGGAATGTTGAGATCTGCGGGGGTACCCAACTTCCTTAAGGCTGATAATAGCTTTGCTTGGGGAGAGTGCACTGATCTGCTGACTCACTCTCTGGGGAATTAAGATATACTGGTTATGTTCTTCAGCCGAACTCACCTTGGTACCTTGGTGGACGGAAAAAAATTAGATCGCTTAGACAACTCTTTATTGCCCCTGTTTCTAATGTTACCTGTGATTAATCCTTTGTTTCGTATGCAAATATTCATGAGTTAGCAAATTATTGTCAATGCATATATCACAAATTGAGCCTTGGACGTTCTTCGCAAAACAAAACAGAAAAGGAAAAACAATTGGCAATTTTAACTGAAAAGTGATTTTTGTATTGATTTTGAATTTGCCTGTAAATAGGCGTTTATGTACAAGAGGTTGACGTCCTAGTAAGAGAACGCCGCTGAACAAAAGAGTTTATACAAATTTGTACAAGAGAAAATAAAACAGCTGTGTGAAATGAATGATCCACTGGGTTTCAACTCTGCTATTTCCTTTATATCTCCGAGCGTCTCATCACTTGATGACCTTAGTTGAAGATGGAGCTGACTGATCGATGCCGTCTGAACTTGATGTTGATACTGGATTCTGGATGCAAGGTGATCCAATGAGACATAGTATTACGCTTTATCCCTAACTTTTGCCTGGACCGCCCTTTTGGGTTTTCAGTCCACCGGGATACCCATTTTTGCCCAAGCCGCCTTTTCAGGTTTTCGACTTGCCGGGTGTACAGATTTTTTTCATTTCATCCCTTCATTTTTCCCGAACCCTTTTGGTTCACCGGGAAGCCCTAATTTTTGCCTAGGTATGTCAACCTAGCGGGTCTTTATCATGCGTAGTATCTTTTTACTATGTCTGCATTGGCGGGGTGAGGAAGGTCGTCACCATCCATGTTGGTTAGAATCATGGCTCCTCCTGAGAACACATGTTTAACCACAAACGGCCCTTCGTACGTAGGGGTCCATTTGCCCCTTGGATCACTCTGAGGAAGGATGATACGCTTGATTACCAGATCCCCAACTTGATATTCTTGTGGTCTGACCTTTTTGTTAAATGCCCTGATCATCCGTTTTTGGTACGTTTGACCATGAAAAATAGCAGCAAGTCTCTTTTCGTCAATTAGATTTAGCTGATCAAGTCGTGTCTGGATCCAATCATCTTCACTCAGATCTGTATCCTTCATTATCCGGAGAGAGGGTATCTGCACTTCGATCAGTAAGACTGCCTCCATACCGTAGACCAAGGAGAAGGGAGTTGCCCCGGTTGATGTCCTGACTGAGGTACGGTACCCATGTAGAGCGAACGGTAACATCTCGTGCCAATCTTTATAAGTCACTGTCATCTTCTGCACGATTTTCTTAATGTTCTTATTTGCTGCTTCTACAGCCCCATTCATCTTCGGCCGATAAGGAGAAGAGTTGTGGTGCTGTATCTTAAATTGCTCGCAGAGCTCAGTGATCATCTTGTTATTGAGATTGGTACCATTGTCTGTAATGATTCTTTCAGGGACACCGTATCGACATATCAGATTATGCCGAATGAACCGTGCCACAACAGTCTTGGTTACCGTAGCGTAGGATGCTGCTTCAACCCACTTCGTAAAGTAATCAATTGCCACCAGGATGAAGCGATGCCCATTAAACGCTGTAGGTTTAATCTCACCGATCATATCTATGCCCCACATCACAAACGGCCAAGGCGCAGTCAGAACATTCAGAGGAACTGGAGGAACATGCACCTTGTCTGCATATATCTGGCATTTATGGCATGTCCGAGAATGTTGGTAGCAGTCGGCTTCCATTGTGGACCAGAAATACCCTGCCCGAAGGATTTTCTTTGCCATAGTGTATCCACTGGAATGTGTTCCTAAGGTCCCTTCATGTAGCTCTTCCATGATCCTTTCTGCTTCAGTCTTATCCACACATCGCAGTAAGGTCGAATCATGGTTTCGCTTATACAGGATGCCGTTGCTAAGGAAGAACTTCGCTGCGAACCTTCTCAGAAACTTCTTATCCTTGACAGATGAACCTTCAGGATATTCCTGAGCTTCCAAGTATCTCTTCACCTCATGATACCAGGGCTTCTCAGTTACCAATTCAGTCTCGAGATCACAACAGTATGCCGATTCGTCCAGTTTCCAGATAATGATCCGGGGAGCCTCATTGTCCCATTTGACTTTGAACATGGAGGACATCGTAGCTAACGCGTCCGCTAACTGATTCTCCTCTCTTGGGAAATGTTTAAAGGTTATCTCTGTGAAGTGGGGGATCAAGGTTAACACACATTCTCTGTAAGGAATAAGATTCGGATGTTTCGTATCCCACTCTCCTTTGATCTGATTGATCACGAGAGCGGAATCTCCGAAGACATTCAGATACTTGATCCTTAAGTCAATCGCAGCTTGGAGACCCATGATGCATGCCTCATACTCCGCCATGTTGTTGGTGCAGTTGAAACATAGCCGGGCAGTAAGTGGAGTATGAGTGCCTTGAGGGGATATGATCACAGCGCCGATACCGTTACCCAAAGCGTTGGAGGCTCCGTCAAAGTGCATAGACCATCGGGATCCTTCCTCAGGTCCTTCATCCGGTCCAGGTACTTCACAATCAGTCACTATCATGATGCTCTCATCTGGAAACTCGAAGTTCATTGACTGATAGTCGTCTACTGCCTGATGTGCCAAGTGGTCTGCCAATACACTTCCCTTGATGGCTTTCTGGGTCGTGTACTGAATGTCGTATTCTGTCAAGATCATTTGCCATCTTGCTATTCTCCCAGACATAGGAGGCTTTTCAAATATGTATTTTATAGGATCCATCTTTGAGATCAACAAAGTAGTGTGAGTCAGCATATACTGTCTCAGCCGGCGAGCAGCCCATACCAAAGCGCAGCAAGTTTTCTCAAGCAGTGAGTATCGGGTCTCACAGTCGGTAAACTTTTTGCTAAGGTAATAAATGGCATGCTCTTTTCGGCCAGACTCGTCATGCTGCCCCAGCACACACCCCATTGAGTTGTCAAGTACTGTCAGGTATAATATTAGAGGTCTCCCTTCAACTGGTGGCATAAGGATGGGTGGTTCTTGGAGATACTCTTTGATTCTGTCAAAAGCGGCCTGACATTCATCATTCCAACGTACTACCTGATCTTTCTTCAGCAGCTTGAAGATTGGTTCACAAGTAGCAGTTAGATGCGAGATGAATCGGGCAATGTAATTCAGGCGTCCTAAAATGCCTCTGACCTCTTTCTCTGTCTTAGGAACTGGCATCTCTTGAATAGCTTTGACCTTGGCAGGGTCCACTTGAATACCCTTGTCACTTACAATGAAGCCTAGCAACTTCCCAGATCTTACCTCGAAGGTGCACTTATTCGGGTTCAACCTCAGCTTGTACAGTTTCAAACGGTCAAACAGTTTCTGCAGGTGGTCAAGTTGTTCCTCCTCAGTTTGGGACCTTGCGATCATGTCGTCAACATACACTTCTATCTCATGATGGATCATGTCATGAAATAAAGCAACCATGGCACGTTGGTAGGTTGCCCCAACGTTCTTCAGCCCAAAAGGCATGACCCTGTAGCAGAAGGTGCCCCACTGAGTAACAAAAGTAGTTTTTTCCATGTCTTCAGGTGCCATCTTGATCTGATTGTAGCCTGAAAAACCATCCATGAAAGAGAACACCTTGTGTTGAGCAGTATTGTCAACCAGGACATCAATGTGAGGTAGAGGGAAGTCATCCTTGGGGCTGGCCCTGTTCAGATCCCTGTAGTCAACACACATTCTGACTTTCCCATCTTTCTTAGGTACCGACACCACATTAGCAACCCACTGAGGGTAAGAAGTTACTGCAAGAAACCCGGCGTCAAACTGTTTCATAACCTCAGCTTTGATCTTCTCAGACATCTCTGGACGCATACGGCATACCTTTTGCTTAACCGGAGGGCAGTCTTCCTTGGTAGGAAAATGATGGACCACAATATTAGTATCCAAACCGGGCATGTCTTCGTAGGACCAGGCAAAGATCTCCACAGAATCATGTAACATCTGAGTCAACCGTTGCTTCACGCTGAGCTCTAGGTTGGCACCAATCTTAACCTCCTTTCTGTCTGCCTCAGTACCCAGATTTATCGTTTCCACCGGCTCTTCATGTGGTTGAATTGCCCTCTCTTCCTGGAGTAACAGTCTTGCAAGCTCGCCAGGCACTTCGCAATCATCTTCACCTTCGTCTTCAGTTAAGTTGATCGGATTTTCGAAGTCATAACTGGCAGTAGCAGAGTCGTTACCAGTGAGATCCAGAGTGGATTGAAACCTGTATGAGTGAGTGTGTGTAAATACAGCTGTTTTGCAATATATAAAGAAAGGAAAGAAAGAAAAGGAGCATAAGATTTGAAATGCGAGAAAACGTCCAAGGTCTTTATTCATGATTTATGAAATGACAATTAATATGCCCTCACAAATAAAGCCACGGTGCCCCGGGTAAGACACCGGGCCATAGAGTTTTAATTGTTTATTAAAAATAACAAAAACAAAGGAGTTCATTACTCAGTAACAAGAGAAACAAGTAGGTTGTCCTTTGCAATCCAATTGTTAGGTTCACTGTCGGTTGCCGGGTAAATCCAGCTGTCGAACTCAGCTTCATCTACTTCATCATCCTCCCTGATAGCATTTACTCCATGGTTAGGCATGGGAGCAGTCACCACATTGGGCTTCTCAGGTGCCTCAAACTGTACCTCCTTGGCGTCAATAAGATCCTGCACTTTATTCCTTAAGGCCCAACAGTCATCAGTGGAATGCCCCGGGCTATCAGAGTGATAAGCACAACGAGCATTTGGATTGTACTTCAGAGAGACAGTATTCACAACTTTCGGGGCCTCTCTAACGGTCACCAAATTGGTGGATAGAAACTGTGGCAAGATTTGCGATAAGGTCATACTCAGCCGGGTAAACTCTCTTCTGGGTCTTTCAGCCCTTTGAGGATTGGTTTGCCGAGGAGCGGCAGCAGGCTTAGCAATCATCACCGCGTTGACAGACTGGCAGCACTCATGTTTCTCTTGTCTTCTAGACCCATATACAGCACTGGCCTCCTTCTTAAAGGGCTTCTTCTCTGAATTTGACGATGTACCCTTCTGAATTTTACCAGACTTCATTCCAGCCTCTATTCTCTCTCCAGTCAGAATAAGATCAGTAAACCCTGCAGATGAGTTACCGATAAGATGATTCAAAAATGGCCCAGATAGGGTCCCCAAGAACATGTCTACCAACTCCCGGTCAGTTAACGGAGGCTGCACCCTGCCAGCCAGATCCCTCCACTTTTGTGCATACTCTTTAAAACCTTCGCTTGACCCTAGCGACATACCCTAGAGTTGGGTACGTGTAGGAGCAAGGTCGGCATTATATTGATACTGCTTGTAAAAAGCAGTAGCCAACTCCTCCCAATTACGAACCTTGGTCCCATCCAGCTGATAGAACCATTCGAGATGAGTCCCTGAAAGACTCTCCTGGAAGAAGTGGATCCACAAGTTCTTGTCCACTGAGTACGGTTGAATCTTCCGCACGTAAGATCTGAGGTGTAGCTTGGGACAAGACGCCCCATCATACTTGGTGAAAGATGGTGCCTTAAACTTGTGAGGAATAATCACACCAGTAGATAAGCCCAAGTCTCCGAAATCCAGCCCAGGAACTTGTTGGATCTCCATTGCATTCAGCCTGTCTTCCAACTGCTTATACCGGTCTTCAGCCGGAGGATACTGTTCCTCATTAAAGTTAGTCTCGTTGTCAGAGACTACTGGACTAGGACCTTTTCCCCCTTGGGGACTGCTCTTGCCTATAGAAGAACCAGCCTCTTCATTCTGCAGAGTGTTGCCAAACCTTCGGCCCGAGTTGAAAAGAACAGTTATCTTCTTCTTCTTCTTCTCCTTCTTCAGGAGTAAAGCCTTCAGCTCTTCTTGGCCTTGAGCCAAACCCATGATCAGCTCCTGAAATTGCGCGTTCTGCGCCTGAAGAGCCTTGATAGACATCTCGATTGATGATGAGTCAGGATTCATGATGCTGAAATAAACAGCGAAGAACAGTAAGCAACCTGAAAAGAAGAAAACCTGCTATGCACATGATGAATGATATGTGTTTATGCAATGCATTCAAGGGTTCGAAAGTTCAAATTTGTTGTAGACAAAAAGGAACACACGTTATCATTAAGGAAATAATTGTTCAGTACATCAAAGCCTCATGGGCACATATTACAAAGCAAATCAATCCCAAAAGACACTACGCATCCTCTTTGGAGCTATGTAGGTGTTGAGATTCCTCTCCTCGTGCAATAGGCGGGTGAGCTCCAAGACCTTCTTTTCACTAGCATGTAGACTGGTCTCAAGAGAATTCCGTTCTTCCTTAAGCTGGATCCAGCTCTTCTGCATCTCTTCCCAGGACGTGGGCATGTCAGGATGTTGAATGGTGTAGGACACGTCTCCTTCCAAGACTGGCTCTTTGATCACAGGGAGCACATGAGGATAAGGCATTATTAACTTCTGGGAGCGGGCCCGTACCCACTTGAGATAAGGTTCCAATGGGATGGAATTCTTGTGCCCCAGTGTCTTGCTGTCTATCCTACTTGGCATCCTCCAAGCTTTGATAAATCTCTGGCGAAGTCCTTGTGCATCATTGTCGAAGTCAAAAACTATGTCAGGAATTAACATGTCATGAGGGTCGTCCCTCCGAGCATAACCAAATTGTCTCCAAGCCAGGCATGGGTTGTAAGTAATACCTCCTCTGATTCCGAGTAAAGGAACATTAGGGTACTCCCCGCAACGATCAATGATAGTGACATCCTCTCTGGACCGAGGGCACCAATGTATATCTGCATGTGTAAGAGTCATCAACCGTTGTGACTATCTCAAACCCCGCTCGTTCTTCAAAGCTGATTGTGGAAGGTGCGAAATAAACCACCTTCCCAGGAGAGGAGTGCAGCACATAAGGACACCTCTTTTTCTCATGGTTCGAGTGTAACATGAGTGAAGGATGTCCCCCAGCAACGTAGGTATAGGATTCCTGGACATGAAGATCTGGACAGCACTGATATCTATAAGCTGATATGGGTTAGGGAACAACACCAAACCATAGACAAGGAGGGCCACAACTTCTTCAAAAGCTTGTAAGTCAAGGGAGTTCCAACATTCATGGGCCTTTTCAAACAGAAACCTGGCTAAGAACCCTTTGATACCACTTCTAACTTCCCAATGTCCCTTGAGGTCAGATGATTGTAGGTGTAAGGCTTTAGCAATCTCTTCAAGCTTGGGTTCCTTTTCCGTACCGCTGTAGGGTGGTTGATCAAGGATAGGGATCTTCAGAAGCCGGGAGAACTCCTCCAGTGTAGGTACCAGCTGATAATCCAGGAAAGTGAAACAGTGATGCAGAGGGTCAAAGAACTGGAACAGGACCTTTATCATATCTTCCTCAATGTTGGTATTGACCAAGCTGATGAGTCTTCCACGTCTTTCACTGAATGAAGAGCTCTCGGGAATCCTGGATATAAGCTCCTTAAGCTGATGAGGGATCCTTACAAGGCTGATTTGAATTATCTTTCTGCGAACAGTTTCCATGTCCTACAAAACAAGAACAAAGATGAAGATTCGAACCCCTAAAATGGTTAGTCAATGCATATGATGCTGGATGATGTCATGATGCTATGATTAAACACACCACAAATATTTACAAAGGCAAACATGTAAGGCACACAAGTCACACAAGACAAGCCCTTAGAGTTTAGGCCAGCATGGGGTCTGGGTATTACCCTCTTGAAGTTGGTGGGCTCAACCTGTCCTATTAGAAGTAACCGGGTTCTAAGGGTCCCAATATCACTGGATTGCTTTCATTGTTCATCGTTTCGATTTAGCCACTGAACTGGCGACCGATATATTCCAGGAAAGCAACCCTCAATTGAGTGTAGTATCGAGTATCAACCAACCTCGGACTGCACCAAAGTCAGTTATCTCACTACCCTAAAGAGGCCAAGATGGTTCAATTAAGGTTCCTAAGGTCAGTTGATGCTTCACGACACCACATGGAGGCCCCGTACTCTCCTTGACTGAACTCAAGGGTTACCGGTACACACCAAAGTGCCACATCAACGTAGCAGACTGTTTCAACCATGTCGGTATACCCCGCACAGTTCCCTCACAGCCTTGTTGCTACTTTCTAAGAAGGTATCCCCAGATCCGGGTTAGGATCTATAGAACTCCCAAGACAGTCCCACAATTTAAAGCAAACAAGTC
This sequence comes from Vicia faba, assembly GCA_948472305.1. Taxonomy (NCBI): domain Eukaryota; kingdom Viridiplantae; phylum Streptophyta; class Magnoliopsida; order Fabales; family Fabaceae; genus Vicia; species Vicia faba. The sequence continues at coordinate 695,215,619 of OX451735.1, forward strand.
AAAGCAATTGAAAACACAGTGATCTTAGTCCTAAGGTACACCTCACTTTAAGATGTCCCCAGCAGAGTCGCCAGTTCTGCGATCGGTGGATCTGGAACTGACTGTTTAACGCTGGTTCGCGAAATGTCGCGGAAGCAAGAGTCGCCACCATCTTTTATTTTCTCCAAATGGAAAGGACAAAAGCACAGAAAAATTCCTTATAGAGATTGCTCTCGGTTCGGGAGGTAGATTTATAGAAAGGGAAGGTGTTAGCACCCTTTCTATCCATGGTTATCCATGGGCTCTTAGATACTTGCTCATTTGTGTTTTCAAAATTGTTTGTTTGCTTTTCAACTGTGGGTTTAAAAAGTTTCTTTGAAAATTTCAGTTCGACTCTTGTATCAGTCCTCAAGAGTGTTTGAAAAGTTGCTTTTGAAAGCTTTTTGAAAAGTGTCGGTGTGAAAAGTATTTTTTGATTTGTTTTGAAATTAGAGCAAGTATCTACGAGTTGTCTACCTACCCTAAGGAATTCTTCTGTGTAAATGTCCTTAACGTAGTGCCACCCCACCATTGAGAGGTAGGTAGCACCACCGTTGGAGGTGTTCGGGTCAATTCGAGGGTTCGGGACATGGTGATCACTAGAGCAATAGGAAGACACCTTAGAAGATACCCTCATGCCATGTTCATGGACATGAGGACTTACTAAAACATCCTCTACTCGACTATCACCTTTCGAGGGGCAAGGCAACAGTGAGACGTACCCTAGGGGTGGTGTGTGATTTGTGTGTCATGTTCATTTATGTTTATCTTGTTCATGCATTGGTGATCTACGCGTTGCTTTTATTTTGGCATTCATTCTTTCATGCAAATTATTAACAGTTAAAAAGATGCGGAATTTAAAGTCCTACGCTATTACAAAGGCGCGGGTCTACATCGCCAAATTAATCCAAGACCCGATTTGAAATAAAATAAAAAATGCGGAAAGATAAATGTCTAATTAATCTATTACATGGCTTTGGGATAATTACATGAAATTTATAAAAAAGGAAATACAATAAGCGCGCGAAATAGAATTATGATCGAATGCGAGGGCGTTGGACCCTTTTAAGGAAATTAAATTACAATTAATAAATTAATTAATTTAAATGAGAAAAGGAAATTATTTTGGAGTTTTTTTGTATTTATGGATTTTAGTAAGAAAATTAAATGAAATTAAAAAGAAAAGTTAATTAACCCTAATTCTAAATTGTTTTTAATTTATTAAGAAAATATTTAAATTAGACCTAGTTTAAATTAATTATTTACATGGCAATTTATTTACAAAATAAATAATTAATTATTAACAATAGTAAAAGAAAAGAAAAAGAATAAAAAAGTATTTAAAACCCTAGTTCTACATTTTTTAATTTATTAAGGAAAACATTAAATTAAACCTAGAATTAACTAAATTAATGGTTAAATTTATTTACCAAAATAACATTTAAATAAAATATTTTTGTTTTTGTCTTTTCTAGTTTTTTTATTATTTTATAGAAATTAATTTTGGCGAAAAATAAATAAAACAAAAAATAATAAAAAAAATGAAAAGAAAGAAAATAAAAAAAAGGCAAACCAATGGGGGGTGTTGACCACAATTTTGGAGGTATTGTCCAGCAATCTGGCCCATTTATTGGAGGCCTCTTTTGACTTTTCTGGCCACGTGCATATGCATTGACTGGGGTGTTCCCTGGACTTTAGATCCTGGCCATTGAGTGGATCCTCAAGGACATGTGGCGAGCTCAAGCATAGGCGTCCATGGTGGTCTTCAGATAAAGCGCTGCATGGGAAGATATTAGGAAAAATAATATTGAAGGAATGGGGGGACCTGGGAATCGAACCCAGGTCCCAATGCTTACCAAGTGCACGTTCCACCAACTGTACCACATGCGCTCTTTGTTTATTATATGGGATGCAAATATTATAATGGAAAATAAGCATTATTCTGGAATTTTAGCAAAACACGCGCCAAGATTTGAACTGCCCTTTCACGTCATGACACATAAGCGTCTTCTTCATCTGTTCTTTATTTTGCCTGAAAAAAACAAACTAGATAGCGGGGGTTTTAAACCCCCACTAAATGATGCATACAAAAATAGCGAATAGAACCCTGTTGATCATAAATTTATCGCGAGGTATGGAATTGATTAGTCATGAGCTTCTGGTTTCAATGGCGTGGGTCTTGTGTCTCAATTTTTCCTGAAGAGGAAATCCCTAATTTCACAGCCTTGAAAACCTAACAAGCTCCAATGGTAACTTTGCTTATAGGCTATGAAAACTCAATTAAACAATACCAATAGACTCAGAAGGTCCATGTTAGTATAAAACGACAATCAAACTGTATGGAAAATGCCCAGAAATTGAAATACGATTATGCATAAAGTATGAAGAATTTTGACTTCTATATACCAATTCTTGATGCTGGAAGCGTGGAAAAGGATTCAGTTAGGTTCCTTGATGCCTTAGGAAGCTTTTGGAATTGATATTTCTCTTTGAATTGCCCTCTAATGCAGTTTTCAGTTTTGACTTTTTCACCAAAAATTGCAAAGTGTGTTCTCAGGTTTGGGCGCAGCTTGAAGGTTCTCTGCATTAGGGTTAGGTTTGTGCTTGTATAAGGAACGATTTTGGTCAATAATCTAAGCCCAAAGCTTTATCTTTAATGGTTTTCAAAATTTGATTTTTATGAATCTTTTTCAATATTTTCTTCATGAAGGACATGCCAATTTGCACCAAATCTTTCCTTTTTTTTGATATGCACGAGATCTTGAGTCTTTAAGGAGTCTATTAGTTGTATCACAAGATTCAAAACACATGCTTTGCTATTTTTGTCATATTTTATTTAATTAAATGAATTAATGGTGATTAAAAATTCAAATAAATAATAAAAAATGATGAAATAACTTCCCTTTGGGCCAATGGTCGTGCATAGCCTTTGGATGATGATTCTTGGAAGAAATTGTGGCCCATTAGCAATTTTAAGGCATTTGAAGCAAAGTTGACTTTTCAAAATTCCCAAAAATTTCCCAACTTCCACAAGGCATATCTTGCTCAATTTTTAGGCTTTGATCATCTTCTTGGACATTTTGGAAAGGCCTTGAAGTCCTCTAACCAATGCCTTTGGTCCCATGTCAGTTTGATTTACCAATCTCAAGTTATGGTCTTTTACTTAAAGTCCCTTTTTGTTGACTTTTGAAAATGACCTATAATGTTGAAATTGATAACTTTTTGAGAGAGCATTTCTTGGACTTGAAGTGTGAATAGGAGTTGTAGGACATGTCTTTATATTCAAGATGAGCTTTGGATGGAATTTTTCTGATAAACTATGTGGAAGTTATGCCTTGGTCAAGTTACAGTTGACTTTTTCAACTGTCCAAATATGGAAACTTTTGCATCTTGAGACTTTTTGAGCCATGATTTGAAAATCATGATCAAGAATTGATCAAATGATGTTTGTGGCTTCAAAATAAGATGTTGACCAAAAATTTGGACTTTTGACTGTCAAATGACCATTTTGCCCCTGCAGTTGACTGTAGGGCAATTAGGGTTTTTGACTGTGCAATTTTGTGTTGTGAGTCTTGAAACTTGACATGAGGATGCTTGACCATGTTTATAGGCATGTGGGACTTGTTTGGACCCTTGGAAACTTCAACTTCTTTGCCAGAACCAAAACCCTAGTTTTTGACTGTTAGGAGGCCCTTGAACTGTGCAACCTTTGGGGAGATTTTGAAGCATGCTCTTTGCAAATCTTGAAGAATATGGGAGGGAAAATTTTGGGGTACAACAGTAGGAATAGATTATTTTACCAAGTGTATCAAAGCGATACCATTAATAATTGCTGATCAAGAGGCTATTATTGAGTTTATACAGAAACACATTATCTATAGGTTCGGATTGCCAGAGAGCATAACCACAGACCAAGGCTCTGTGTTTACTGGTAGAAAGATGCAAGAATTTGCCCAAGAAATGGGGTTTAGATTACTAACATCAACGCCATATTATGCTCAAGCAAATGGTCAAGTCGAAGCAGCCAATAAAGTGATAATAGGGTTAATAAAGAAACATATTGGTAAAAAGCCAAGGAACTGGCACAAAACTTTGGACCAAATACTATGGGCCTGTAGAACATCTCCTAAGGAAGCTACTAACACTACGCCTTTCCAACTCACATTTGGTCACGATGCAGAGCTTCCAGTAGAAATTCATCTACAATCAGTTCGATTTCAAAGACAAAACGAACTTCCAGCTGCATTATATTGGGAGATGATGATGAATGAATTAGTTGAGTTGGACGAAGTTAGATTACATGCATTGGAAATCTTGATGAGACAAAAAGAAAGAGTGGCCAGGACATATAACAAAAGGGTGAAAAGAAAAGCATTCATTATTAATGACTTAGTCTGGAAAGTCATATTGCCCATGGACAAGAAAAATAAAACATTAGGTAAATGGTCACCTCATTGGGAAGGGCCTTTTCGAATACTAAAGGTATTCACAAACAATGCATATGAAATCGAAGAGCTGATGGATGATAAAGGTATCCTAAAGGTTAATGGGAAGTATTTAAAGGAATATAAGCCACGCCTGCAGGAGATTCGAATAGTAACAACGTAACCAAAATATCATAAAATGCCAAAATGGAAATATGGGATGCCAAAATGGCGTTGTTCGAATATTACATATAAAAATACCCAATTTTAATCAAATGAACACTGAGATTTAGAAATAGGAATTATTCTTCAATCTGTTGAAGGTACTTCGAAAAGATTCAAGTCTCTGTTGAGCAAAACGTCTGGCTCCCTCCAAGGTTGCCACTTCTCCCTTGAGTTGTTCTGCAGTTTCCATTTCTGCAAGCCCCTGGTTGAGAAGCTCTTCGAATTGGTTACCATCAGTATTGGTTTTGTAGGCTAATTGTTGTTCTCTAGCCTCTTTAACCTTCTGTTGAAGTTCCTGAATTTGCCTTTCCCAGAGAAGGATGGACTCAACTCGAGCCTCATAATCAGTTTTTTCTTTCTTTAGATGCATGGCTTGATCCTCAGCTTCTTGAGAGAGTTTCGAAGCATGTTCATAAGCAGCATCCATTGCAGTGCGTTTTTCTTGAACCTTTCTGGCAGCAAATTCATCTTGGAGAAGGTACCCAGTTACGTTGTCCAGCAAAGATTGAAGATCGAACAAGATGGTACTAACTGGCAAGGAGCAGGTAGCAAGGTTGACTTTTGTAAGCAACTCCTTCATAGTGTAGCAAGCAGTGCTATCCTGTTTGAGCACTTCGAATATATCCACATCAAGAATTGTTCTCCTAATCCTGTTAAGAAGTACAATTCTTTCATCTGTGGGCAAAGGATGTCTAGTCGAACTTGTGCCAGCCCTAGCAGGTGGAATATCCCTTTGAGCCAGCTTCGCCTTCATGTACCCAATAGGGTCATTTCGTCTCAGGAGTGCAAGCTCCTCTTCAGTCATTCGAGACAAAGACGGTTGAGGGAGTTCCACACGCAGGGGAGTCACGTCCATTTCGACTTCCATGGGTTTATTGGTTGTGTCACCATCCCCTTCATTCGTTTCGTGCTCATTATCTTCTTCATCATCATCCAAATCCACCACTTCGATGTCTTCGTTTTCGCTGCTATTTGCATTGGACTCTGTCCCAGCAGTCGAACCATCGTTGGCATCCTCCTCCTCAGACTCTTCTTTCTGCAGATTCTTCGTTTCTTTGACCAAAATCAGCTTTCTCTCCTTCAGCGTGAGTGTCCTTTGGGTCCTCTTGAAGGGTTTCGAGAGGGGACTTTTGGAGAGAAGTTCTTTGTAAAGCCTCTGCAGATTCATGAAGCGTTGCTTCATTTGTTTCTTTTAGAGGAGGAGAAGTACTCTGATCATCTTGCTACTCAGAAGCCCCAGCCAGAACCGCCATATTGGAGGAACCTTTGTTCTGTACAAGGTTGCTGGAGTCTCCTTGAGGAGAGGAGTTGATCGGAGCAGCAGCTTTTGATATGGTGAGGTCGAAGTGGTAAAAGCTGGATTTAAAATATCCTGCAAGAAGCAAAAGAATATTAAAAGGATGCACCAAGGTAATGAATAATTATTTTGTCAAAGTTCAATTTACCTGTGGACTCTCAGAAGAGAGGTTGCTAGCTATGCGTTCCAACATTATGTTGGAGGTCGAAGATGGAATTTTGGATTTAGGTGAGGGAGAAGCATCCCTGGAATCGAGTCCAGAGACACTAGTTGGTTCAACACTTTTTGAAATATCATTCTTCTGCTTCTTCTTCGAAGCAGCTGGTAAATTCCCTCCAACCTTGGGGTCTTCCCCAGTAGTGTTTGATTTTCGCTTCTTTGGAGTGGTAGGCGGAAGTTTGTTGGTCTGAAAAGATTTAAACAAAGAGTTAGATGCAAATCATGAAGCATTAGTGTATTCTAAACATCAAGGCTAAGTGATTACCTGTGGAGTTGGAACACTGGTTATTACTGGTGTTGTTGATGTTGTTGCAGCAATTGTTGTTGGTTCGGATGGACTCACATTGTCAATGGTTTCGAAAGAGGCTTGAGAGGCGCTCCCTTCTTTTGACTTTGAAGCAGCAGTCTTTATCCTGATGGATGAAAATCGAAACAATTAAGGCAAAAGTTAAAGATATGGAAAATGAAAAACGTTTTGGTTTTTCCCAAGCATTCGCACCTGTGCCTTGATCAGATTTAATCGACATGGCAGAAAGGTCATAGCGAAGATGTCCTAGGAAATCATGGAGCCAGTGTCGAGCCCATGTCACAGTCTCAGATGGCTTTGGTTTCTTTTGAAGATATTTGAACATTTCTTTGCAAGTGAACCACCAAGGGTATGGAGGAAACCAAGCCAGAGCCAGTTCTGAGGTAGGTAATCTGGGAAATTTAGGTGGATGCATTTCGAATGCCAACCTATACCTATCCTCAGGTGACAACCCTGAAGGAAGTTTTAACTTAGAAACTTTTTCTTTGAATTTTTCCTTCAGGGTCTCAGCCGCTTGATGCACAGTGGATTCCAAGTGTGTGGGATCATAAGTAGTTTCGAAATAATTTTGAAAAGCTCTAATCTCTTTGGCATGAGTGAACATACCTTTCTTGCATGGTACCTGCACATCGAATGCATCAATTAGTTTCTGCTGAATAGTAAGAGTATCGAACATATAAGTCTGATAGAACTTTGTCCACCATTCCAGAAACCCCTTTGCTGTAAGGTGTGTAGGTTCGAAAGTTATTAATTCAAACTGGGCGAAGCCTTGGTATTGTTCCTGCTGTAGTTTGGCTTCTCGTGCCTTGAAGGTTTGCCCAGAGGTGATGGCACTTTCCGTTTGAAATAGGGGTTCAGGAATTAGTTGGCACAAGCCAAACTGTCTCGAAACGAAGTTGGGCTGATAAGCGAAAAGGAAAATCTGATTCTTGGCAGGAGTTATTCTTGAAGAGATTAGTCTGGGTAGCAAAAAGGCTCTCCATACATCTTGAATCTCTTTGCTTTTGACAGCTTCTGAGAGAGCCATGGTGAACCATGAAGGTCCATGAGCCCTTGAAGCAAAAGGCGCCATGGTCTCTTCAAACTTATGCCTCTTGGAGAATATCATGATATATTTTGAGAATAGGACTTTGAAGTCATCCTTATCATCGTTTGGGGTTAGTCTTCGCAGCCTAGTGCCTTCGATGATTCTATCCGTTATTTCAGGGTCTTGTTCGGCAATAGTGTTGGCAGTTGATAATGAAGGTTCGAACATGGCATTTAGCCATAACTGAAGTAACCAGAAAGGGCCAGCTAACAGGATATTCTTGGAGGTGTGAGATTTTAGACTCGAAACAGCTGACCTTAGGCTTTCATAAAGATCAACTAGTAGCAATTCGCTTAAGCACACCCTCCGATTCTCATGCAAATCTCTAGCTAGAGGAATAAACCTACTGGCTACCTGTAGGGATATACTGCAAAAGACATACCTTGACAGCCACAAGGTAAGGAAAGCAATGTGTTCTACATCCGACACACTGTCTCCTTCAGTATGATAGTGGATGATAAACTTTGAAAAGCTTGCTAGCTTGACTTCGAAGTCGATAATACTCGAATGCTCTTCGTTGTCAGGGATATATGTTTCTCCTATTGGTGATAGCCCAGTAATGGCCGCTATGTCAAAAAGGGTAGGGGTAATCATTCCACCAGGGAGATGGAAAGTATTATAAGTACTGTACCAGAAATATAGGGACGCGAATAACAGTGGGTGGCTATAAGTAAAACCTGGCTTCGACAGCTTAATCAAGTTGTAGATACCTAATTCTTCCCATTGCTGGGATTTCTTAGCTTCTACCTTATTGAACCAGTTATGATAAGCAGTGTCGGAGGTGGGGCAAGATCGAAACGGTTTGAAGTTACTCTTTACATAGTCTAATACAAAAGGGTCCTTAGGAGGAACAATTGGATTTTCCACGGTGTTTGAACCAGAAGACTCTATTGCCTTAGGGGCGTCCATTTTATTAAACAGAGGTTTGAAATTATAGCAAACTGGGAAAATTTTTCTGGTGTCTTTTAAAATTTCAAAAACTGTAAGAGGGCCCATTAAAGCTAACCTCTTGCCAGAAGCGGTAGTAGGAATTAGTACCTGGGATGCATAAAGCATTTCTTTCTCTTTTGATATCATCTGGGGAACAAGAACAGATTGACCTTGGTAAGTGACAACCTTGCTTTCCATTGTGGTTCCTGCGGTCTTTCCTTTCTTTTTAGAAGCCTTTTTTAGTTGAGATGAAGTTGAAGAAGACATTGTTGGAAGAATGTTGAAAGCTTAGGGTTTCAGTGAGAAAAGAAGGAGAAAAGATTCAGAATGTGGGAAGAAAAGAAAAGACTAAGTTGATGGGTTTTTATAATGTGGAAGTTTAAGCATCCACTGAGTAAGGTTGTGATACGTGGTAATCGTGGGTTGGTTTGATGAAGAGGTGGCGTAAAGTTAACATTGGTAATAGGCGTGATTAAAGATAATCATTGTTTTGTAACTGCACCATACTGTGAAATGGTTCAAGGCGGTTAAGGAATCTGAAAAGCGTTATGATTGACGTGACTGGAGTCATATGCAATAAATGTTACGATGATTCGAAGGTCGCATCAAAATCTTGTGTATATGTTTAAAATAAGTATTTCTCAAAGGAATCGAAATACGTATTTTAAAGGGGCATTTTGTTGGCTGAAGATTTTGATGATATTATAAGAAGCAAAGTAAATTGGACGTTTCGATTGAAATAAAACAAAACATCATGTTTCGAAATGGTAGAAGCAGTGCTTCGAATGGGCATATCAAAGCTTGGAGATTCGAGTGACAGTTATGAGAATATATCCAAAGAAGTCTCGAAATGATAACAAGGCTGTATCTAAGAAATGCGTTCGAAGCGAAGAAGTGCCAAAACATTTGAAATTCAAATGCAAGCGGAGTGTTCGAAATTTGAAATATATGCGCTGGAGCATTCGAAGACGCGTGGAAGCAAGAGAGAGGCATTGCTCTGCATGTTCTGAACGTGGCAGAATCTTATAGCAAGACCGTTATGGTCGAAGTAGTATAAATAGAAGTCTTAGCATTAGGATTTCGTGTGTCATATCTATTGTACAAAAAAACTCAGTAAACATTCAAATTACCACATGGCTAGGGAAACGAATGCAAGAGCAATGTACGTATGATAACACCACATGTTTATGATTTAATGAAAATTCTTTATCATTTCCAGTACTTTCCTTTATCTTTATGTCAATACCATTTACAAGTTTTTGCATTTAAAGTGTTTTCATTCGAAATCTTTTCACTGATGCCTTACATTTAAATGTTTTCTTTCCATTTCAAATACTTTACATTTCAGAAACTGTTATACATTTCATGCCTTTATCTTCAAGTTTTTATCATTCGAACACCCTTTTCACTTAAAGCCATTTTACAGTTTTCTTGCATTTAAACGCTTTCTTCATATTTCGAATCTTTTACATTAACCGTTTTTATGATTCGAAGTCATTTATTTGTCTTTTATGCAGTTTTTACATGTCTTTACAATTGACCTTTATTCATGCAATTTAGTTTCGCGCACATTTACTTGATCACACCTTTAGATCTTTAATAGAGAAATTGAAATAAGTTAAACACCTACACAACATTCTAAATACCAACCATGAATACCAGTTCGATCATGAGAGTTACCCTAATGACCAACACGTCCTAGGATCAATCTAGTCGATCCTGCGAGTTACCAGAGAAATTGAATAACAGTCAGTAAGTTTATTCGATAGTTTGGAGGACTAGCGGTTGTTTACCAGAAATCACTGTAAACAGCGCGTGATTTGAATGAACCACACACACATGGACACCTCAGCGTCGTCTTCCTTCCTGAAACAAAAACACAGACAAATAACGGGGGTTTTAAACCCCCACAAAATACCAATGTCAAAAATAGCGACTAGGCGCTCAGTTCATATAAAAAGGGCGCGAGGTATGCTTTGGATTCGTCTCCTCCTGCTAATTTCAACCATGGGTGTTTGGAGGGTTAATTTTACGATATAAGAAAAACCCCAAATTAAGAGTTTCTGAACCCTAGCATCCGTCCATGGTGGTTTTCATTTTAAGGCACCATACTCCAATTAAATCATGTCAAAAGCTTCAGTACAATGTTAGAAAGACAAAGCAATGTTCAAAATTTGTTAATGATGCGTGCAAAATGAATTTAGATCATAAGAAAAAATGATGAACCGTGTGACTGTGTAGCACGAGTTCTTGAGTGTGCGGACTTGTTTGTGCTTGCAAAAGGTTCCTGGGGATACTGGGAGTGTATTTGGATCAAAAGGAAGGCTTGAATTATGCTGGAAAGTGGTTTTCCGTTTGTGACTTTTCTCTTGAAATTTTGAAATTGGTTATGCTGCCTCTGAGTTTTCTAGGTCGTGTGTATTGTGTGGGAGGCTTGCATATATGGTTCTGAATGAGAATCAATCAACATCATGAGCCTTAAACCAATGCAATTATGTTTTGGATTTTGCCATAACCTCCATTAAAGAAACTTGCCATTCTTGTCAAAATTTGAATTTTTATGCTTGAAATAGGATGTACACGAAATTGGTATGTGAATTATGATGTATCAAGGCCATTCAAACCATAAGATATCCTTGAATTAATTTTTTTGATTTTTATTTGAATTTTAAAGATTTAAAATGAATTAAATCAAATAAAATTAAATAAAAATGGAAAAATTAATTTTTAATCTTGAAATAAATCATGGGACACGTTGATGGCTTGACAAGGATGAATCAAGTGGAAAAAGTGGGCCCTTTTGTCAAAAAATGAATTTTCAAGGATAGTTGACTTTGGCCATTTCACAAAAATTTCCCAACTTCTCCAATGCATATCTTGCTCAATTTTGATCACATGAACATGTTCTTGGACATTTTGGAAAGGTCCTGAAGTCCTATAACCAATGCCTTTGGACCCATGTCATTTTGATTTACCAATCTCAAGTTATGGTCTTTTACTTAAAGTGCCTTTTTGTTGACTTTTGAAAATGACCTATAATGTTGAAATTGATAACTTTTTGTGAGAGCATTTATTGGACTTGGAATGTGAAGATGAGTTGTAGGAAATGTTATCCCCTTCAAAATGAGCATTGGATGGGATTTTTATGATGAACCATGAAAAAGTTATGCCTTGGTCAAGTTACAGTTGACTTTTCAGCTGTCCAAAAATAGAAACTTTTGACACCTTGATGATTTTTGAGCCATTCTTGGGAAATCATGGTCAAGATTTGACCAAATGATGATTGTGGCTTCAAAATAATATGTTGACCAAAATTTTTGACTTTTAACTGCCAAATGACCATTTTGCCCCTACAGTTGATTGTGAAGCAATTAGGGTTTTTGACTGTGCAACTTGACCTTGTGAGCCTTGAAACTTGACATGTAGGTGCTTGACAATGTACATGAGCATATGGGACTTGATTGAGACCTTGAAAACCTCAACTTCCTTGCAAGAACCAAAACCCTAATTTGATTGGCTTTAGGAGAGTGGTTGACTGTGTGACTCCTTGAGTAACTTTGAGCAAATTGAGATGATGCTTGTCAAAACTTTGAAGAATATGGGAGGGCAAATTTTGGGGTACAACACCATGTCCCCCCATATATTTCATGTTCTTTTTGTTTGCATAATCAGGCATGTACGCACCATGAAGACCACCATGGACCATCATCTTCCAACCAACCAAATGTTCACAGGCAAGATCTGAAGGCTATCATGTGATGATCCACCAAAAGCCTTGGTCAACGTGCAAGCACTGAAGCGTAGAAGTCAACATGGGTAAGGTCTTTTGGGCCCAGAAGTTTCTATTCACACCCCCCCATATTGCTTACAAACAGGCCCAATACTCTTTTCTCTTCTTTTTTATTTTCTCTTTTATTTAATTCATTTAAATTATTTTTACTAACAAAATTAATTCTTTTTTTTCAAAAATCATAAAATCAATTTTTCATCAAAATTAGATTTAGGTCTTATTTTTATAAAAATTAATTTAGTTAGTTAATTTAATTTATTAGGTATCTTTAATTCCTTTTTATAAATAAATTAAAATCAATAAGAAGAATTAGGGTTTTTTATTTAATTTGTATTTCTCTTTTCTCAAAAAATCACAAAACACAAAAATAGGTCAAATAATTATTTTCATTAATTTAATTTAATTAGTAATTAGGTTCATATTTAATTTAAAACCTTATTTTCTTAAAATAATCAAAAACAACCAAAAATAATTCTTTTTATAATTAGGTTAGACGGGGTCAAAACCCTAATTTTCTTTCTTTCTCAATTCATAGCGCGTTTATTCATTTTTACAATATTGATGTAACTGCTCACATGATGTAATAGATTAATTAGGACATTTTCCTTTCATTTATCGTTTTGACTGGTTTTTTGGCTATGTAATTAATTTCACCCGAAGCCTTGTAATAGCGTAGCTTTATTTTCCGCATTTTAATTTCCGTAAATATTAATTGTTAGATGTATGTGTTGTACCCCAAAATTTTCCCTCCCATATTCTTCAAAGTTTTGACAAGCATCACCTCAAATGGTTCAAAGTCTACTCAAAGGCTACACAGTCAAGCACCCTCCTAAGCCAATCAAATTAGGGTTTTGGTTCTTGCAAGGAAGTTGAGGTTTTCAAGGGCTCAATCAAGTCCCACATGCTCATATACATTGTCAAGCACCTACATGTCAAGTTTCAAGGCTCACAAGGTCAAGTTGCACAGTCAAAAGTCCCATTTGCTCAACAGTCAACTGTAGGGGCAAAATGGTCATTTGGCAGTCAAAAGTCAAAATTTTTGGTCAACATCTTATTTTGAAGCCACAATCATCATTTGATCAAGTCTTGATCATGATTTCACAAGAATGGCTCAAAAATCATCAAGGTGTCAAAAGTTTCTATTTTTGGACAGCTGAAAAGTCAACTGTAACTTGACCAAGGCATAACTTTTTCATGGTTCATCAGAAAAATCCCATACAATGCTCATCTTTAAGGGGAAGACATTTCCTACAACTCATCTTCACATTCCAAGTCCAAGAAATGCCCTCACAAAAAGTTATCAATTTCAACATTATAGGTCATTTTCAAAAGTCAACAAAAAGGGACTTTAAGTCAAAGACCATAACTTGAGATTGGTAAATCAAAATGACATGGGACCAAAGACATTGGTTAAAGGACTTCAAGACCTTTCCAAAATGTCCAAGAACATGTTCATAGCTTCAAAATTGAGCAAGATATGCATTGGAGAAGTTGGGAAATTTTTGTAAAATGGCCAAAGTCAACTATCCTTGAAACTTCATTTTTGAAAAAAAGGGCCCACTTTTTCCACTTGGTTCAGCTTGGCCATGCCTCCCACGTGTCCCACGATTTATTTCAAGATTAAAAATTAATTTTTCCATTTTTATTTAATTTTATTTGATTTAATTCATTTTAAATCTTTAAAATTCAAATAAAAATCAAAGAAATTAATGGAGGGATATTTTGTGGTTTGAATAGCTTTGATACACCATCATTCACCTTCCAAATTCGTGCAAGGCCTATTCCAAGCAAGAAATTCAAATTTTGACAAGAATGGTAAGTTGCTTTAATGGAGGTTATGGCAAAATCTCAAACATAAGTGCAAGGGTTAAAGGTGCATTATATTGTTTTGATTCTCATTCAAGGATACATATGCAAGCTTTCCCAATACATTACACGACCTAGAAACACTCCATACGGCAAAAACCAATCTCAAATTTTCAAGAGAAAAATCACAAACTGAAAACCACCTTGCAGCCCATTTCAAGCTCTCTTCTTAATACAAACACACTCCTTACATTGCCAGGGACGATTTGCAATCATTAACAAGTCAAAAACCTCAAGAAATCACGCTACACAAGTCACACGGTTTGTCCAAAATTTTGAGAATCGAAATCCCATTTTTATGCCTCATTAATCCATTTTGATCATGGTTATGTATTACTGACATTGTTACAAAGCTTTCTGTGTATTTTAATTTGATTATGATGCTGTAAAACGCAAAGTGCCATTGTTGATTTCTAGGTTTTCAGAACTTGAAATTTGGGGTTTCTCACATAGTGCGAAATTAATCCTCCAAACACATACAGTCAAACTCAGAAGCTCAAGACGGATTGAATGGACATATCGCGCCTTTTTTATATTCAATGAGCGTCTAATCGCTATTTTCATATTGCTTGCATTTTGTGGGGGTTTAAAACCCCCGCTATGTGTTCTTTATTTTGCAGGAAAAGCTTGAAGACGATGGCGTGGCAATCAGGGAGTGGGCCATTCAAACATGGCGCGTTTTTTTTTGTTTTTTCAGCATATAATGCATTTGTTGTATATAATATTTGTTGTTTATTAGGTTTACAAAGAAGCGCGTTTGGTGTAGTGGCTGGCAGTGTGTTTGGTAAACGCTGGGGCCTGGGTTCGATTCCCAGGTCCCCCCATAATTCTCATGTTATTTTTCCAAGTGCTTTCCTGTGCAGATTCCAAACTGAGGCGCACCATAAGCCTCACATCTCTGCCTGCCAAGTGTCCATCAGTGCAAATCCAATGGCCAAAGCATGAGGACCATGATGCTCTGGAGTCAACATGGGCATAGGAAATCCAAGAAGTCAAACGAGCTGAAGCTTTAATGGGCCTCAAATCTCAACAATACACCCTCCTTCCTGGCCCAATACCCCATTCCATTTGGTTTATTCTTTTCTATTCTTTTCTTATTTTCCAATTTAATTTCTAACCTTTCAATTATTTTTATTATTAACAATTAATCAATTAACATTTTCATAAAAAAAATCAAAAAAGAACTAACATCATTATTATTATTATTTTATTTTGTAAATAAACATTAACAAATAAATAGTTTAATTAGGCAATTTTGACTTTTCTTTTAACAATTAAAATAATTTAGAATTAGGTTAACTTTTAATTTTATTTCTTTTTATTTTATTTCATAAAAAACATAAACAAACACAAAATATTTTCTTTTAATTAAATTAATTAATTAGTCATTAGTTAGTTTTAATTTCATTTTAATTACAAAAAGACAAAAAAATCAATTTCTTTTCTAAAAAAGGGTTAACACCCTTAAGACATTCCTGATTCTTTCTTTCGCGCGCATTTTAATTTTAATTCCTTATTTTTTGGATTATTATGTAACTGCCTCCGGATGTAATAGTAATTAGGATTTTACTGTTTTATTTCTCGCACTTATTTACCAAAAACGGGTCTTTTGTATTTTTGGCGATGTATAGACCCGCGCCTTGTAATAGCGTAGGATTTATGTTTCCGCAATTTACTTTCTGCACCCCTTAACTGTTAAATGCATGTAAGAATGTATGGTAAATAAAAACAACTCGTAGCTCACTAATTACAAAGACAAACATTAACTAAATACAACACACAATACACACACCACTCCTAGGGTACACTTCACTCGTTGCCTCGAAACGTGGTCATCAAGTATAGGACGTCTTAGAGGTCACCCTTTGTCTAAAGATCCAGTTGCCTCGAAACGGTTGCCTCGGATAAAAGGATCTAGGACATTAGGGTTACTTCTAAGGTGTCCTACCATTGCTTCGGTGACCACACTGTCCCTAATAGTCGAATTGACCCGAACACCTCCAACGGTGGTGCTACCTACCTCTCAATGGTGGGATGGCACTACCTAAAGGACACTTACACAGCTTAATTCCTTAGGGTAGGTAGATGACTCATGGGTACTTGCTCTTTTCAAAAACAAACAAAATACTTTTCACACCTTACACTTTCAAAAGCTTTCAAAACAAATTTTTCAAACACTCTTGAGGACAGATACAAGAGTCATTCAGAAATCTTTCAAAGAAACTTTTTCAAACCCACTCACATTTTGAAAAGCAAACATTTTGAAAACATAAGAGCAAATACCTAAGAGCCCATGGATAAACATGGATAGAAAGGGTGCTAACACCTTCCCTTTCTATAAATCTACCTCCCGAACCGAGAAACATTCTCATAAGGAATTTTGCTGTACTTTTGTCCTTTCCATGTTGGAGAACATAAAAGATGGTGGCGACTCTTGCTTCTGCGACATTTCGCGAAACCAGCTTTAAACAGTCAGTTCTCATTCCCACCGATCACAGAACTGGCGACTCTGCTGGGGAGAATTAATAAAGTGAGGTGTACCTTAGGAATAGTTCATCATCATGTTTTCAATTGCTTGATCTGTTTGCTTTAAAATTGTGGGCCTGTTTTGGGAGTTTCATAGATCCTAACCCGGATCTGGGGGATACCTTCTTAGAAAGTAGCAACAAGACTGTGAGGGAACTGTGCGGGGTATACCGACACGTTTGAAGTAGTCTGCTACGTTGATGTGGCACTTTGGTGAGTACCGGTAACGCTTGAGTCAAGTCAATGAGAGTACGGGGCCGCCGCGTGGTGTCGTGAAGCATCAACTGACCTTAGGAACCTTACTTGACCATCCTGGCCTCTTTAGGGGTAGTGAGATGACTGACTTTGGTGCAGTCCGAAGTTGGTTGATACTCGATACTACACTCATTAAGGGTTGTTTTCTTGGAATATTTTGATCGCCAGTTCAGTGGCTAAATCAAAACAATGAACATAGAAAACAACCCTATGATATTGAGCTCCTTAGAACCCGGTTACTTTGATAAGACAGGTTTTGAGCCCACCAACTTCAAGAGGGTAGTACCCCAAACTTCATGCTGGCCTAAACTCTAAGGGCTCTTTGTGTGACTTGTGTGCCTTCAAACTTGACTACTTGCATGCTTGTTATCTGACACGTGAGTTTCTTGCAGGTTGTTTACAGTCCTTAATTGGGACTCATTACAAGGCCTACTTACATCACTCCATGCATAGCATAACATCATACCATTGCATACATCTTGCATAAGGATTAACCCATTTCAAGGATCTCAAGGGTCTGTGATGCAGGTCATGATGAGTCAAAATGTCTAGCAAGGGGCAAAAGGGGATTTATTTTCCTCTAGCCAAGGTTGTTTGGAAGTCAAAACAGGATAACTTGATGTCAGGGGCTATGACCCACTCGATATGGTGAGCCTTGACTCTTGAAGAAGGACTCTCAACAACATGAAGTACCTTCAATCAAGCTACTGAATTCAAATTCTAACAAGTTTCTCTGTTTACCTCGCGAGATCCTTGAAAACATTGCATACATATCATACATATCATTGCATTACAGGTACACCTTTTACAGGTCACTTACCTTCTTCGCTGTTTATTTCAGCAGTCATCATGAATCCTGAATCATCCAATGGACAAGCTATCAAGGCCCTCCAGGCCCAGAACGCCCAGTTCCAGGAGCTGGTCATGAGCTTAGCCCAGGGTCAGTAAGAATTGAAGACTTTGATTCAGAAGAAGAAGAAGAAGAGGACTGTTTTGTTCAACCCTAGACGCAAATCTGGGAATACACTGCAGAATGAAGCTGAGCGGACCACTCCATCTGTTGGGGAAGGCAGTCACCAAGAGGAAAGGGTTCCTAGTCCTGTAGTCTCTGACACCGAGACAGATTACAATGATGAGCAGTACCCTCCGGCTGAGGACAAGTACAAGCAACTAGAGGATCGTCTAAATGCCATGGAGATTCAACAGGTGCCCAGGTTGGACTTCGGAGACCTAGGCTTATCTTCTGGGGTGGTGATCCCTCACAAGTTCAAGGCACCTGCCTTTGCAAAATACGACGGGGCTTCCTGTCCTAAGTTGCACCTCCGTTCATACGCAAGGAAGATCCAGCCCTACACGGCAGACAAGAATCTATGGGTCCATTTCTTCCAGGAGAGTCTTTCAGGGACTCAGCTCGAATGGTTCTATCAGCTGGATGGAACCAGTATTCGTAACTGGGAGGACTTGGCAACTGCTTTTTATAAGCAGTATCAATATAATGCCGTCCTCGCTCCTACGCGTACCCAACTCCAGGGTATGTCACTGGGGACGGGTGAAGGTTTTAAGGAGTACGCCCAAAAATGGAGAGACCTTGCTGGAAGGGTGCAACCACCTCTGACTGACCGTGAGCTCGTTGACATGTTCTTGGGGACTTTGTCTGGTCCATTCTACAACCATCTGATTGGGAATTCTTCTGCTGGGTTTACAGATCTTATCTTGACTGGGGAGAGAATTGAAGCTGGTATCAAGTCGGGGAAGATTCAAGAAACCGCACCTGCTGATGCTCAGAAAAAGCCCCACAGTGGGAAGAAAGAGTCCAATGCTATACATGGTAAAAAGGGTCGTCATGATGTAGGGGCAATCCAGATCTCTGATCCCACGCCCGTTCAACTAAGAAAGAGCAATAGGCGTAGGATAAAGTATCAAGATAGGAAGTATACTGACATCAACATGTCTTTGTCTCAGGCATTACAACAATTGCTGAAGGCAAAACTGATCACACTGAAGGATCCTCCTCAAAATCCTGATACTTCCTCTTCCAACTACAACCCGGGTGTGAGATGTGCCTACCATTCTGACAGTCCTGGACATGACACCGACGACTGTTGGACCTTGAAGAACAAGATCCAAGACTTGATTGATGCCAAGGAGGTCAAGTTTGAACACTGATCCTACACCAAATCATCGAGAATGTCTTTTGTTCATTAGAATTTTCAATTTGTAATTTTCTTTTGATTGTTCAAACATTTATTCATGTTAAACTTTATTATTTCATTAATGCATTACACGTGTCTGTTTTGAAGTAATTGTGTTTACTATGCTTAAAATTGCTTTTATTGATGCTCAACTCTCAATTAATAATTCTAAGCCTCTTGAGGGAGGATGACGAAAACGATACTGCAATTTACAGTATGCTTTTGAACAGACCCCGCTGATGAGGTACAGGCATTGTTTCAATTCCTAAACACTGGAGTAATAAGGAAGATAATCCCTAGTCAACCCCTTTGAGCCAAAGAAGTTGGAGTTTTTCTTTTCGAAAATTAAAACCCTTAATCATAACCTGGGGCAGGGTAGTTCTCTCAGTTTGATCCAGGTGCACAATGAACAGCATCAAAAGAGTCCTTCCAAAGCAAAGACAGTGATGGTTCCGTATAATCATAAAGACATGCAGTCATCATTTCTCAAAATAAAAGCCCAATAAGTCAAAACCTATGAAGGAGACTTACAAAACTGGGGCATCCCGCTGACTGTAATCACAAAAGAAACAGTTCAGGCTAAAAACAGGGATAACAAAATCAAAAAAAGAAAGAGGTCCGACAAACCCTCAACCGAAAAAAAAGGGAAATGACTGCCTACTCAAAGTAAACTGTCAATATCCGAACCATCATTGGAATATCAGGACAAAGACTCAAACAAGGTCTAACGCGCGATCAACTGAGTTTAGGTTTGAAGAACATCACGAAGAGCGGGTGGGTACAAATATAATTTGAGCCTTTATCCTTTGTTTCTTAAACCGTGAACCAGGCCACATTATAACACTTAAAAAGTCCTAGCTGAAGCATGGGTTAGTTCGAAGGCATACTGTTACGAAAGGTATCCTGACTCCTTAAGGCTTACTGTAAAATACTGAGTTGACATCATATTTTTACAAAACTCACTTGCGTTTACAAAAATGCATTTTTCAAAATTTCAAGACAGACATAAGCTTTTGCATTCTCAAAATAACATTGTTTACATATGACTAGTTATTTGAACAGCAGAGAAATTCGCACGACGAATATCTTACCAGAAGAAGATTTGTCGATCGGTAGTTATCAAGCACCTCCACAAGGTATCTTCTTCTCCCACATCAGAAACAGGGGCAATAATGAATTGTCCAAGCGATCTAGTGGCTCTGTCAACCAAAGTACCAAGGTAGGTTCGGATGAAGAACATAACCAAGAGGCCTCCACTCCCCTCAGAGTAAGACAAGAGTTAACAATACTCTTCCCCGAACAGAGTTTGGTCTCCCAATCAGCCCTGAAAAGGCACAGCATTCTCCAGCAAGTCAGCAACACTCTCCCCAAGCAGAGTTAGCCTACAATCAGCCTTAAGGAAGATGGGTATCCCCAGAAAATCCCAATATTCCCCAACGGAGTATACAGATGTTCCTAAGCAAGCATCCTCGGTAGTCTTAACCTAAGATTGTTCCCCGGAGGAATACCAGACACCCCAGTGGAGCCACTCCCTAATACAGTCTCAAAAGTCTCCCCAGGAGAGTTGAATCAATCTCCCCAGTAGGAAGCTCATCCCCAGTAGATTCTGGAAGCTTTTCCCCTGCAGAGCACGAACGCGTCTCCCGGACTTTTTATTCAAAGGTTATTCTCCACCAGAGCTTATAACTGGGTTATCCTCAGCTAAAAACCACGGAAAGATCGTCCTCGGTGAAGCTCTTCCTATCCCCAGCGGAGTTCATCAAATCTCCCAACATAACTTATCAACGGTATCCCCAGCGGAGTTATCATAAAACCTCAGCGAAGTATCTCTTCCCATGGAATAATTCCCCGCAGAGTAATCTCTCCAACAAGTTTATTCCCCAACGGAGTCATCTTCTCCTACCGGTTTATTCTTGCAACCATCATCTCCAGCGAAAACGAAGAACTCTCTTCAACATCAGCCCAGGATTCAGCTCCCGGCATTCGTCAAGGATTTATTTTCCTAGACGAAAATACATTCATAAACATCACATTGTCATACATTATGATACATGCATACACGCATCATATCACCTGTTGTACCCCAAAATTTGCCCTCGCATTTTTCCACAAGAAATCACAACTTCAGGCTTTTCCTGATTTTTCAGATTGGCTCAAGAATCAGTCAAACAGACTTTTCTCGTCAGTCAGACAGAATTAGGGTTTTCATTGGTTTTCATGGCTCTGAAACAGTTCATACAGTTTGTTTAAGGTTTGGTTGATTTTGGCTCAGTTTTGATCAGGCGAACGCTTCTTTGGCATTTGATCAGGAATTAGGGTTTTTTGTGCGTGCATTCTCAGAAAGATTTAAATTCTACAGTGCTTTTTAAGTTATGCTGGAATGTGGATTGAAACATTTGGATTGAGTTCGCATTGTGTGATTAAATCAGTGAAAAGATGCATTTGGATTGGATTTGCAATGTTTGGTTAAAATCAGTAAAAGGAAAATACGTCTAGACAGTTGTTGTGTTTGACTGTGCTTTGCTTTGGATTTATGAAACGCCAGGTTTATTGGTTGATCGATGCTAAAATCACATTGTTTATTTAATTGTTTATTATTCTGAATTCAAATGATTGGAATTTATTTTCAATTATTATAATTTAAAGAATTATAAATAATAAAATGAACAATTGGAAAGAAGAAAAGAATTAATTGGATAAAAAACCTTTTATTTATCTGTATAATTGTTTTTTGTTTACAAATTGTTTACAATAATGATTTTACAGTAATTAAGACTATCCTAATTTTTTCTAAATCTTCATTTCTTCATTCTTCATTTGGTGCTACCCCTCCCCATTTAATCTGCAAAGAAAAGAAAAAGAAGTCAGAAACAGATAAATTGAAATTAAGAGTAGACAGTTAATTCAGAAGTCATCATTAAAGGCAACTGGCCGGAATCAGTTTGCCCTCTCTGCAAATCACGAGATTTCTCCCGGTTCACAGAGAGGGATGAAAAATGCTTGCAAAAGGTATGAAATACACAAAAGTTTTAATTGCACAAATTCAAGTTTGTCAAAACATACTGCATAAAATGACAAACAAAATCCAAGTGGGAAACCAAAAAGGCAAACTGAGTAGTTACTGAATATGCCAAGAGAACAATGCAAGTCACAATTTCAAACTAGGTTCAAACTGAACTAACAACTGTCCAAAGCTGTCCAAGTCCAAAAGGCTATTCAGATACAAGTACAAAATGCTGTCAAAAGAAGATATGGAAAGATATCAAGAAGATAAACTATGCAGAGAAAACATGTTGCAAGCAAGCAAGTTTCAATGTCATCATGTTCCACCAGTCACCTTTTCAGCATAAGACAAATCATAAGCAATAAAAAATGCTTTAAATTTGTACTAGAGAGAGAGAGGAGAGAGTAAAGGAAGTACAGGTTTACAGGCTTAGGCTTGGAAAACATAAAGGATAAAAAAGCAAAACTGCAAATGACAGAAGATATCAAAGCAGAAGATATCAAAGCAGGAGATATCAAAAGAAAGGGGCAAAATTTACAAACAGAACTCATAACATAAAAACCCCTTCAAGAACTGTCAAACGGCTAGGCAAGCCTCAAGCTAAAACCTGTCAAACACTTAACAACACAAACTTGTCAAGCCAAGACCACTGTCCAAGCTGAAGGACCAAGCCAGTTTCCAAAGCCATTAACCTGCTGAAGCAAAAAACCAAAGCCTGAGCATCAAACAGATAAAACCAAAAAAACCTGCCTACAAACCTGTATCCAAGCACAAAAAGCCTTACCAAAAACTCAAACAAAAAGCCATAGAACCTAACTCAAAGCTCAAACCTGTAAGTCCACCAAAAACACGTAGCCATGAACCAGAAGTCATAAACCTGCTAAGCCTTACCAGAAGCCAAAAAACCAGTAAATCTGTCCAGATTCAAACCCTCAAACTGTCAAGCCTAAGCATCAACCAACAAAGTCAAAAAGCATCCAACTATCCAACAATAGCCATAACCCGTTTGAACCTCTCACAAAAGGCCTAAAACCTCACCTGATTAAAATACCACACTCAAAGTCAAGCATTCAGGCCCTCAGAACCTAGGGTTCATCACTGGGCACAACATATCAATAAACATATCAATCATCATCAAGCATACAGAAACGAGGAGAAGAAGCGTTTCAAGGCATCAAAGCATTCGAATCATACAAGGCAACTATCTAAGCATATCAGACATCACACATTGCAAGCATATTCGTCATACGAAACCCAAATATCATAACCAAGTCATAGGGCCCTCAGAGCATCCTCATCACTGGGCTAGTAAGAACGAATATTCAAAGCATCCAAGGCAACACAAGCATACAGAAGCATTCAGGAGCAACGAGAAGAAGAAGAGACAAAACGAACAGAAGAAGAGGAAGAGGTAACCAAATTAGGTTTTCAGTTTGTCATCATAAAACCTAGCGAAAGGGGCAAATACAGAGTACCGTGGTTATCAAAGCCAGTCCACAGCATCGCCAAGCTTCGCCTCCGGCCGCCTGAGCGCCTCCACCTTCATTCCTCCTCCGTCTCCTCAGAAAGGTATAATTTCTCTCCTTCTTCACGCACCTCGAACCAAAGAAACATGTAATCCGAATCAATAAACGAAGAAACTAAGCATGCAAAACATAAAACCCCTAACGCGTTGAAAGAAATCGTACCTCTTTTTACCGCCGTTGGAGTGAGCGTAAGGAGGAGGATGAACGGTGGCGCCGGTGGCCTTGGGCGAAGGAGACTCAGAAACGTTTGGGCATGAGAAAGAGGAAGGAATGAAGTGATGAACAAAGAGCAGCGCCGTAACTCATGAACATAAACCCTAACATCCAAAAATGAAACAAACTTCAGATAACCCTAAGAAAAATTGTTATTCAGAACATGGGCCTTGCCCTCCAATCGCGCCTAAGCCCGTTTTATTTGTTCTGGATGCACCCCCCCCTTTCTCTATCATTCTGATTAATCCATTTGGGCCTTAAACCTCTTTAGACCCATTTAATTCTTAAACTATTTTTTTACTTATCTCTTTTTCTACAATTTTAAACTAACCTAATCTTATTTGTAAATAAAATTACCTTAATTCTTTTTTATACAAAACTTTCTTTACATGAACTTTAGGGTTAATTAGATTAATAGATTCTTATTTTAATTTTCTTTTGTATATATAAAAATCCCTTTATACACAAATCACTAATTAACATATATTAATCCATGAGAAATACTTTGTCTTAAAACATTTTCTTGTCTCTAATTAAAATAATTTTATTTGTACATAAATGGGTCAATACATAATTTTTTTCTTTAAGTTAGAACATTTTCTTTTTCTTAAAAATATTATTTGTACATAATCAATTAAAATACATTTTTTTAATATACATAATTTAATTAAAATTTAAAACATTTAATTAAAATATTCTTTTTGTACATATTAAAGAAAAATACAAGATTACAAAGATTAAATAGAGAAAATATTTAATTCCTTTTAATTAGGTTATAATATACTTAATAATACACATTAAATTCACATCTCAACTTGTAAATAATTACATATACACTTACCTTACACCTACACAATACACTTTACACTTGATACACATACAATTAATATTCTTATACATTGATATGCGTTACATTTACACTTTGATCGCAATTCGATTTGGTTGTAAATTATTGGACACTACATTCCTAAAGTCTCATCCCCATTTGTAAATTTGTACCCCCACTCCCGGATACTATTTGTAATAGCGTAGACTTTAAATTCTCGCAATTTATCGCTTTCAAATTATACCATGGTTAGACCTAGGGTTTGCATGTACATAAAATCAAACGCTAGATAACCTAATACAAAGACAAATACATGAAATCAATACACAATCACACTTGCACCCCCTAGGGTAATCCCACATGTTGCCTTCCAAAATGGGCCATGCTTGCATGTCAAGTTTCTTTGGCAAAACAAATTCAAATGATCATAAGTCCCTCGATGACGCTTTCGAAAGTTGCCTAAAACGGAATGATCATAGTCCCTTCAAGCAAATTGCCAAAGACACTTGGCACCATTGCATTCATGGTCCATACGATGACCCGCGCTCGTCCCGTTAAACTTCCTAAACGCAAGATTGCCCACCAAATTCAATGGTAGAACAAAATTGTTAAAAGGGGTTGAAAACATAGAGAAAACCTTTGAGTACAATAGGGGTAGACAAAACTCTTAGTTACTTGAGATCAACTTGCAAAAAACACTTGCCTTCTTTTCAAAAACCACACTTCACAAACACTTTCAAAACAAACTCTCGAAAACATTTGAAACATCTTTTCGAAAAGATACACACTTTTGTAAAACACTCAAACACGAGTCAATTACATTGGTTGCCTAAGACAGGGCATCTCTTCAAAAACATTTTCAAAACACACACATACACCACAATTTCAAGCAATCAAGGCAAGTGATCTAAAAACCAAGTAACTAAGAGCCCATGGATAACCATGGATGAAAAGGGTGCTAATACCTTCCCTTTTCATAATCTACCCCCCGAACCCACGAAATATCTCAAAAGGTTTTTGCTGTGCTTTTTAACCTTTCCTTTAGGATAAAATAAAAGTCGGTGGCGACTCTTGCTCAACCGAACAAGTGCGAATACAAACGCAAAACTCAAGTCAGTTCTCCCACCATATCACAGAACTGGCGACTCTGATGGGGACAACTTAAAAGTGGGGTTACCTTAGGGTTTAGATCACCTTTGTTTTCAATTGATTGCTTTGTTTGCTTTACATTTGTGGGCTTTGCATCGGAGTTTTATAGATCCTAACCCGGATCTGGGGAATACCCTTTTAGGTGGCATAATCTGTGAGGGACCTGTCCGGCGTAGACTGACATGGGTGAAGCAGTGGCTACGTTGGTGTGGCATCTTGGTTTGTACCGATATCCCTTGTGTTGAAACAAGGAGAATATGGGTCTTCTAAGGGGTCATTAAGCACCAACCGACCTTAGAACCCTAAATTGACCCAACTTGGCCATTAGAACAGTAGCAGTATGCTACACTCATTAAGGCTAAACTCTCGCGATGGTTCTGGCCGCAAGAAAAGATTGCGATGCTGGAGTTATGACCGATTGAGGGTAGTCAGTGATATTGAGATCCTCTAGAACCCGGTTACTTTTGATAGGACAGGTTTTAACCAACGAAACTGAAAGAGGGTAGTACCTGAACCTCATGCAAGCCTAAACCTAAGGACTTGTTTGCTTTGTGTGAATATGTTTGTCTGTATATACACTCACTTGCTTTTTTCATGCATGTACATAACATCATAACATCATACCATAGCATCTTCAAATAACCATTTCAAGGATCTCGAGGGTTCTTTTGATGCAGGGTTACGTTGAACCAGACGTCTACCAAAGGGCAAGAGGTTTCTCCTCTAAACAAATGCCATCAAAGATCAAGTGCAACAACTTGAATCGGTGGCTATGACCCACTTGACATGGTGAGCTTGATTCTTGTGGAAAGACATCCACAGGTGCACAGTTCTCCAATCAGAGATCAAATACAATAACTTGAATCAGTGGCTATGACCCACTTGACATGGTGAGCTTGATTCTCGTAGAAAGACGCCCACCGGTGCAAAGTTCTCTAATCCAAGAGCAGAGTTCAACCTCTAACATTTTCTTGTGTTTACCCCAAGAGACCCTTGAAAGCATGCATCCACATATCATGCATTGCATTTTGATAGTTTTTCCTTTTTTCAGGTTTCCTTACTCTCATACTGTTTATTTCAGTAAGAGATGGCTCTAGAAAGGTCTGTCAAAGACATCCAAGACCAGACTGCTCAGTTGCAGGAAATGTTCTTGAATTTGTCTCTGGGGCAAGAAGAAATGAAAGCTTTCCTCACAAAGGGCTTGGAGAATTCAAACAATGCCAGGAGTGATCAGCTTGCGGAGCTGCAGTTTGATTTGACAACCTTAAGGATCCAAGTGATGGGGCAGTTAGTGGGTTAGATGGCTCTCATCCAAGACCTGTCTCAAAGACAAGAGGAACTCAGAGTTCTCGTCCGCCAACTGCTTCAAAACAACCAATTGGGGCAAACATCTGAGGTTGAAGAGCAAGTCACCGCTCAGCCTCCATCCACTCAAGAAGACAAGGGGAAGGCTCTTTCGCTTGCTTCAGGGTCACAAACCCATCAACAACCTCGCCAGCGTCAACGGGGTAATCGGCGTAAGCAAGAAACGTCGGGAAGACAGTTCACGGAGACTGAGATACCATCATTCTTCATACTGAAGCGCCTGTTGGAGGTCAACCTGCTTACCTTAAGGGATCCTCCTCAGAAGCTCAATACCTCCTCTCCTAACTATCGTCCCGATGCATTTTGTGTTTACCACTCCTACAGCCCGGGACACGACACCAACGACTGTTGGGCCTTGAAGAACAAGATTCAAGATCTGATCGACATTGGAGTGCTGGAATTCATGCCAGACGGTGAGATGAAAATCTTCCATTAAGGAGTTCTCCACATGGAGTGACAAAGCTCAAGCTGAAAGACTTTTGCTTCATTTTGAATTTTCAAAGTTGTAATTTCTTTTGTTGTCAAACAATTATCTGTTGATGTTAAACTCTGTTTTCATTAATGCATTGCATATGTTTGTCTTGAATTCATCCATTCGTTTCACTACTCTTATGCTTTTCTTTATGATATCTGACTCTTGATAAAAAGCTGCAAGCCTTTAGAGGGAGGATGACGAAACAATACCATAATCTCATACAGTATGCTTTTGAACAGACCTTGTTGATGATGTACATGCATTTCTTTCAATTCCCAAACACTGGAGTTATAAGAAAGTTAATCCCTAGTCAACCCCTTCGAGCCAAAGAAGTAGGAGTTTTCTATTTTAAACAATCAAAACCTTTGATATAAACCCGGGGCAGGGTAGTATCTCAGTTAATTCAAGAGAAAACGCGCATTGAAGTCGCAAACTCTCAGTTCGTAACACAACGAACGACGTCAAAAAAAAAGCATTCCTTTGGAATCAAAAGACAAGGGTGGTTCCCTATCACATAGGCAGTCAATCTCTCAAAAGAGAAACGCCCACCAAGCCAAAACCTGCAAAGGAGGCTTAAGAAAGTTGGGGCATCCCGCTGACTGTAATCTCGAAAACGGGAACAGTCAGGCAAAAGTTAGGGATAACAAATCAAAATCAAAATAGTGAGGT
Source organism: Vicia faba (assembly GCA_948472305.1). Taxonomy (NCBI): domain Eukaryota; kingdom Viridiplantae; phylum Streptophyta; class Magnoliopsida; order Fabales; family Fabaceae; genus Vicia; species Vicia faba. The sequence goes on from OX451735.1 coordinate 695,243,982, forward strand.
CATGACAAATCCTCAACAACATGAAAAATGTTGCAAAGAAAAAGGAGATGATGACTGTCTCCCCAAATTCAACTAGTGAACCATCACCCAAAAGTCGTTCCAAACTCAAACAGAGTGCGACGCACAATTAACTGAGCTTAGGGTTGAAGAACATCACGAAGAACGGGTGGGTACAAATACACTTTAAGCCTTTATCCTTTGTTTCTTAGACCGTGAACCAGGCCACATTACAACCCTTTAAAAGTCCTAATTGAAGCATGGGTTAGTTCGAAAACATACTGTTACCAAAGGTATCCTGACTCCTGTAAGGCTTTGCTCTAAAATCTTGTGTTGACTTGTCTTATAAAAAGTTTTCTGCTAAAAAACGCATCTTTCAAAACTTCGAGACGAACATAAACTTTGCATTGCTTGAATATCCCTGTTTGCATTTGGCTTTTTGTTTGACAGCGAAGAAATTCATACAGCGAATGTTCGGAGGAATGAAAACTCTCTCAGTGAGTAGAATCATTTCAAAAAGGATGACATCCCCTATCAACAAGGGGCATGACATGGCACCATCCAGTTAACCGGGGGCAGTCCAGTCAAGGTTTCAACGGATCTTTCAAAGTTCAGTTAACCTGGGGCAGTCCAGTCAAGATTTCAAGGAATCTCTCAATCCGCAGAGTAATCTGATTCAAGACTCCTTCATCATCGCTTGGGGAATTCGAATGTCAAAAGTGTTCAATCATTCCTTCACCACCTGCTGGAAATTATAACTGCCAACAGATCAACTATCACAATTCCAGATTCGATTCCTGTATCTAGCCAGGGCATATCTGTGAGTGATTGATTGTAGATTCGATACCTGTATCCAGCCAGGGCATGTCTGCATAAGGATTTTAGAGATTCGATACCTGTATCCAGCCAGGGCACGTCTGTAAGCAACCTTTTGAAGTTCCAGATCAACACCTGTAACAAGCCAGGAAAATATCTGTGAACGACCGATTATGGATTAATACCTGTAACAAGCCAGGAAATCATCTACATGAAGAGATTGAAGATCAACACCTGTAACAAGCCAGGGAACCATCTTTCTTTCTCAGGTCAGAGATCAACACCTATAACAAGCGAGGATAATATCTCTTTGACCAACTTTTCTTAAGTTCCAGATTAACACCTGTAACAAGCCAGGAAAATATCTGTGAACGACCGATTATGGATTAACACCTGTAACAAGCCAGGAAATTATCTACATCACCACTTGGGGCATTCGAATGTCAAAAGTGTTCGACAAATCCTTCATCACCTGTTGGAAGATACGGTCCATATGTGCTCCAGACACGGTTGCCATTCTGTTACCTTTCTTAAGTTCCAGATCAACACTTGTAACAAGCCAGGAAAATCTCTGTGAACGACCGATTATGGATTAACACCTGTAACAAGCCAGGAAATTATCTATGTCACCACTTGGGGCATTCGAATGTCAAAAGTGTTCGACAATTCCTTCATCACCTGTTGGATGATGCATTTTTACACGGACTCATCGTCAGGAAACCCTACGCCGATTCCTTCTCACAATCAAAAGATTCTTGCCTTCCCCCAACAACAGTCAGGTTCCTCCTATCCCCAGCGGAGTTCATCAAATTCCCCAACATAACATATCAGCGGAATCCCCAGCGGAGTTCTCATCAAACCCCAACGGAGTCATCTTCTCCTACCGGTGTATTCTTGCAACCATCATCCCTAGTGGAAACGAAGAACTTTACTCTTCAACATCAGCCCAAGATTTAATTCCCCGGCCGATCGTCAAGGATTTATTTTCCTAGACGAAAATACATTCATAGACATTTAACATTTTATACATCCTGCTTACATACATGATAAAGTGCATACAACACTATCTCATTTTGAGCATCATGACATCACGCATTTCATACATCATGACATTGCATACAACTGATGTTTTGCCTTTTCAGGAAAAGGTCAGTCCCAAAGATGATTACTATCAACTATCGCATTTCCAGATTCGATTCCTGTATCCAGCCAGGGCACATCTGAAGAGTTTGAAGATTCGATTCCTGTATCCAGCCAGGGCATATCTATTGACGACTATTTCCAGATTCGATTCATGTATCCAGCCAGGGCACATCTGAAGAGTTTGAAGATTCGATTCCTGTATCCAGCCAGGGCATATATGTTGACGAATATTTCCATATTCGATTCCTGTATCCATCCAGGGCACATCTGAAGAGTTTGAAGATTCGATTCCTGTATCCAGCCAGGGCATATCTGTTGACGACTATTTCCAGATTCGATTCCTGTATCCAGCCAGAGCACATCTGAAGAGTTTGAAGATTCGATTCCTGTATCCAGCCAGGGCATATCTGTTGACGACTATTTCCATATTCGATTCCTGTATCCAGCCAGGGCATATCTGTTGACGATTATTTCCAGATTCGATACCTGTATCCAGCCAGGGCATATCTGCGAACGTTTGATTGTAGATTCGATACCTGTATCCAGCCAGGGCATGTCTGCATGAAGAGACTGAAGATCAACCCCTGTAACAGGCCAGGAAATTATCTTTCTTTCTCAAGTACGCAAGTTCTCGCTAAAGAATCTCTTATGCGATCGACACATAACTCCAAATGGCATCTATAATCCCATTCCCGACAAAGTTCCGTCACACCTCCCGATGGCATCTGTAAGCCCATCTCCACAACTATCCATTACACTTCCAAATGGCATCTATAAGCCCATTCCCGACAAGGTTCTGTCACACTTCCAGATGGCATCTATAAGCCCATCCTCCTACAAACATTTCTAAATGGCATCTTTAAGCCCATTTCCAGATGGCATCTACAAGCCCATCCTCCTACCAGCAGTCACTAGATGGCATCTTTAAGCCCATCACCAAATGGCATCTTTAAGCCCATTTCTAAATGGCATCTTTAAGCCCATTCCCTCTACCATCACATCACCGAGTGCAAATTTTAGGGCACTCTAGTGTCCAATCTTCTTTTACCTTCGAGTCGCGAAAGGCAAACTTGCCAATCTAACTCTTCAGGTTCAAGAAGATTGAACAGGGGCAACTGTTGTACCCCAAAATTTGCCCTCGCATTTTTCCACAAGAAATCACAACTTCAGGCTTTTCCTGATTCTTCAGATTGGCTCAAGAATCGGTCAAACAGACTTTTCTCGTCAGTCAGACATAATTAGGGTTTTCATTGGTTTTCATGGCTCTGAAACAGTTCATACAGTTTGTTTAAGGTTTGGTTGATTTTGGCTCAGTTTTGATCAGGCAAACGCTTCTTTGGCATTTGATCAGGAATTAGGGTTTTTTGTGCGCGCATTCTCAGAAAGATTTAAATTCTACAGTGCTTTTTAAGTTATGCTGGAATGTGGATTGAAACATTTGGATTGAGTTCGCATTGTGTGATTAAATCAGTGAAAAGATGCATTTGGATTGGATTTGCAATGTTTGATTAAAATCAGTAAAAGGAAAATACGTCTGGACAGTTGTTGTGTTTGACTGTGCTTTGCTTTGGATTTATGAAACGCCAGGTTTATTGGTTGATCGATGCTAAAATCACATTGCTTATTTAATTGTTTATTATTCTGAATTCAAATGATTGGAATTTATTTTCAATTATTATAATTTAAAGAATTATAAATAATAAAATGAACAATTGGAAAGAAGAAAAGAATTAATTGGATAAAAAAGCTTTCATTTATCTGTATAATTGTTTTTTGTTTACAAATTGTTTACAATAATGATTTTACAGTAATTAAGACTATCCTAATTTTTTCTAAATCTTCATTTCTTCATTCTTCATTTGGTGCTACCCCTCCCCATTTAATCTGCAAAGAAAACAAAAAGAAGTCAGAAACAGATAAATTGAAATTAAGAGTAGACAGTTAATTCAGAAGTCATCATTAAAGGCAACTGGCCGGAATCAGTTTGCCCTCTCTGCAAATCACGAGATTTCTCCCGGTTCACAGAGAGGGATGAAAAATGCTTGCAAAAGGTATGAAATACACAAAAGTTTTAATTGCACAAATTCAAGTTTGTCAAAACATACTGCATAAAATGACAAACAAAATCCAAGTGGGCAACCAAAAAGGCAAACTGAGTAGTTACTGAATATGCCAAGAGAACAATGCAAGTCACAATTTCAAACTAGGTTCAAACTGAACTAACAACTGTCCAAAGCTGTCCAAGTCCAAAAGGCTATTCAGATACAAGTACAAAATGCTGTCAAAAGAAGATATGGAAAGATATCAAGAAGATAAAGTATGCAGAGAAAACATGTTGCAAGAAAGCAAGTTTCAATGTCATCATGTTCCACCAGTCACCTTTTCAGCATAAGACAAATCATAAGCAATAAAAAATGCTTTAAATTTGTACTAGAGAGAGAGAGGAGAGAGTAAAGGAAGTACAGGTTTACAGGCTTAGGCTTGGAAAACATAAAGGATAAAAAAGCAAAACTGCAAATGACAGAAGATATCAAAGCAGAAGATATCAAAGCAGGAGATATCAAAAGAAAGGGGCAGAATTTACAAACAGAACTCATAACATAAAAACCCCTTCAAGAACTGTCAAACGGCTAGGCAAGCCTCAAGCTAAAACCTGTCAAACACTTAACAACACAAACTTGTCAAGCCAAGACCACTGTCCAAGCTGAAGGACCAAGCCAGTTTCTAAAGCCATTAACCTGCTGAAGCAAAAAACCAAAGCCTAAGCATCAAACAGATAAAACCAAAAAAACCTGCCTACAAACCTGTATCCAAGCACAAAAAGCCTTACCAAAAACTCAAACAGAAAGCCATAGAACCTAACTCAAAGCTCAAACCTGTAAGTCCACCAAAAACACGTAGCCATGAACCAGAAGTCATAAACCTACTAAGCCTTACCAGAAGCCAAAAAACCAGTAAATCTGTCCAGATTCAAACCCTCAAACTGTCAAGCCTAAGCATCAACCAACAAAGTCAAAAAGCATCCAACTATCCAACAATAGCCATAACCCGTTTGAACCTCTCACAAAAGGCCTAAAACCTCACCTGATTAAAATACCACACTCAAAGTCAAGCATTCAGGCCCTCAGAACCTAGGGTTCATCACTGGGCACAACATATCAATAAACATATCAATCATCATCAAGCATACAGAAACGAGGAGAAGAAGCGTTTCAAGGCATCAAAGCATTCGAATCATACAAGGCAACTATCTAAGCATATCAGACATCACACATTGCAAGCATATTCGTCATACGAAATCCAAATATCATAACCAAGTCATAGGGCCCTCAGAGCATCCTCATCACTGGGCTAGTAAGAACGAATATTCAAAGCATCCAAGGCAACACAAGCATACAGAAGCATTCAGGAGCAACGAGAAGAAGAAGAGACAAAACGAACAGAAGAAGAGGAAGAGGTAACCAAATTAGGTTTTCAGTTTGTCATCATAAAACCTAGCGAAAGGGGCAAATACAGAGTACCGTGGTTATCAAAGCCAGTCCACAGCATCGCCAAGCTTCGCCTCCGGCCGCCTGAGCGCCTCCACCTTCATTCCTCCTCCGTCTTCTCAGAAAGGTATAATTTCTCTCCTTCTTCATGCACCTCGAACCAAAGAAACATGTAATCTGAATCAATAAACGAAGAAACTAAGCATGCAAAACATAAAACCCCTAACGCGTTGAAAGAAATCGTACCTCTTTTTACCGCCGTTGGAGTGAGCGTAAGGAGGAGGATGAACGGTGGCGCCGGTGGCCTTGGGCGAAGGAGACTCAGAAACGTTTGGGCATGAGAAAGAGGAAGGAACGAAGTTATGAACGAAGAGCGGCGCCGTAACTCATGAACATAAACCCTAACATCCAAAAATGAAACAAACTTCAGATAACCCTAAGCAAAATTGTTATTCAGAACATGGGCCTTGCCCTCCAATCGCGCCTAAGCCCGTTTTATTTGTTCTGGATGCACCCCCCCTTTCTCTATCATTCTGATTAATCCATTTGGGCCTTAACCTCTTTAGACCCATTTAATTCTTAAACTATTTTTTTACTTATCTCTTTTTCTACAATTTTAAACTAACCTAATCTTATTTGTAAATAAAATTACCTTAATTCTTTTTTATACAAAACTTTCTTTACATGAACTTTAGGGTTAATTAGATTAATAGATTCTTATTTTAATTTTCTTTTGTATATATAAAAATCCCTTTATACATAAATCACTAATTAACATATATTAATCCATGAGAAATACTTTGTCTTAAAACATTTTCTTGTCTCTAATTAAAATAATTTTATTTGTACATAAATGGGTCAATACATAATTTTTTCTTTAAGTTAGAACATTTTCTTTTTCTTAAAAATATTATTTGTACATAATCAATTAAAATACATTTTTTTTAATATACATAATTTAATTAAAATTTAAAACATTTAATTAAAATATTCTTTTTGTACATATTAAAGAAAAATACAAGATTACAAAGATTAAATAGAGAAAATATTTAATTCCTTTTAATTAGGTTATAATATACTTAATAATACACTTTAAATTCACATCTCAACTTGTAAATAATTACATATACACTTACACTTACACCTACACAATACACTTTACACTTGATATGCATACAATTACTATTCTTATACATTGATATGCGTTACATTTACACTTTGATCGCAATTCGATTTGGTTGTAAATTATTGGACACTACATTCCTAAAGTCTCATCCCCATTTGTAAATTTGTACCCCCACTCCCGAATACTATTTGTAATAGCGTAGACTTTAAATTCTCGCAATTTATCGCTTTCAAATTATACCATGGTTAGACCTCGGGTTTGCATGTACATAAAATCAAACGCTAGATAACCTAATACAAAGACAAATACATGAAATCAATACACAATCACACTTGCACCCCCTAGGGTAATCCCACATGTTGCCTTCCAAAATGGGCCATGCTTGCACGTCAAGTTTCTTTGGCAAAACAAATTCAAATGATCATAAGTCCCTCGATGACGCTTTCAAAAGTTGCCTAAAACGGAATGATCATAGTCCCTTCAAGCAAATTGCCAAAGACACTTGGCACCATTGCATTCATGGACCATACGATGACCCGCGCCCGTCCCGTTAAACTTCCTAAACGCAAGATTGCCCACCAAATTCAATGGTGGAACAAAATTGTTAAAAGGGGTTGAAAACATAGAGAAAACCTTTGAGTACAATAGGGGTAGACAAAACTCTTAGTTACTTAAGATCAACTTGCAAAAAACACTTGCCTTCTTTTCAAAAACCACACTTCACAAACACTTTCAAAACAAACTCTCGAAAACATTTGAAACATCTTTTCGAAAAGATACACACTTTTGTAAAACACTCAAACACGAGTCAATTACATTGGTTGCCTAAGACAGGGCATCTCTTCAAAAACATTTTCAAAACACACACATACACCACAATTTCAAGCAATCAAGGCAAGTGATCTAAAAACCAAGTAACTAAGAGCCCATGGATAACCATGGATGAAAAGGGTGCTAATACCTTCCCTTTTCATAATCTACCCCCCGAACCCACGAAATATCTCAAAAGGTTTTTGCTGTGCTTTTTAACCTTTCCTTTAGGATAAAATAAAAGTCGGTGGCGACTCTTGCTCAACCGAACAAGTGCGAATACAAACGCAAAACTCAAGTCAGTTCTCCCACCGTATCACATCACCCCAATCTCATTTATTTTTGAGAACATCATGACATCATGCTTTTCATACATTATGACATTGCATACAACTAACTCGTTACTTTTTCAGGAAAGAATGATCAACAGATAAAAGTCTTTACCTTTTGAGGTAGTAATCGTCCAAGGTTCTCTCATTGTCCCGTTGAGGTAGTAATCGTCCAAGGTTCTCTCATCATTCTGTTGAGGTAGTAATCATCCAAGGTTCTCTCATCGTCCCGTTGAGGTAGTAATCATCCAAGGTTCTCTCATCGTCCCGTTGAGGTAGTAATCGTCCAAGGTTCTCTCATCGTCCCGTTGAGGTAGTAATCATCCAAGGTTCTCTCATCGTCCCGTGGAGGTAGTAATCGTCCAAGGTTCTCTCATCGTCCCGTTGAGGTAGTAATCGTCCAAGGTTCTCTCATCGTTCCGTTTAGGTAGTAATCATCCAAGGTTCTCTCATCGTCCCGTTGAGGTAGTAATCGTCCAAGGTTCTCTCATCGTTCCGTTGAGGTAGTAATCATCCAAGGTTCTCTCATCGTCCCATTGAGGTAGTAATCGTCCAAGGTTCTCTCATCGTTCCGTTGAGGTAGTAATCATCCAAGGTTCTCTCATCGTCCCGTTGAGGTAGTAATCGTCCAAGGTTCTCTCATCGTTCCGTTGAGGTAGTAATCGTCCAAGATTCTCTCATCGTCCCGTTGAGGTAGTAATCGTCCAAGGTTCTCTCATCGTCCCGTTGAGGTAGTAATCATCCAAGGTTCTCTCATCGTCCCGTTGAGGTAGTAATCGTCCAAGGTTCTCTCATTGTCCCGTTGAGGTAGTAATCGTCCAAGGTTCTCTCATCGTCCCGTTGAGGTAGTAATCTTCCCTGATTCATTCATCGCATCATTATCAACAAAAACCTTTTGAAATTCCAGATTCGATTCCTGTATCCTGCCAGGGCACGTTTGAAGAGTTTGTAGATTCGATACCTGTATCCAGCCAGGGCATGTCTACATAAAAGAGTTTGAAGATCAACCCCTGTAACAGGCCAGGTAACTATCTTTCTTTCTCAGGTACGCGAGTTCTCGCTAAGGAATCTCTTACGCGATCGACACCTAGATGGCATCTATAAGCCCATCCTCCCATTACAGTTCCAAATGGCATCTATAAGCCCATTCCCGACAAGGTTCTGTCACATCTCCAGATGGCATCTATAAGCCCATCCTCCTATCCACCATCTCTCCAAATGGCATCTGTAAGCCCATTCCCGCCATCACACTGCTGATACTCTACTACGTGAGTGCAAATTTCTGGGCACTCTAGTGTTCAATCATCTTCCACCCTCGGATCACGAAAGGCACACAAGCCAATCTACATCCTCAGGTCTAAGAAGATTGAACAGGGCCAAATGTTGTACCCCAAATTTTGCCCTCTCATATTCTTCAAAGTTTTGACAAGCATCACCTCAAATGGTTCAAAGTCTACTCAAAGGCTACACAGTCAAGCACCCTCCTAAGCCAGTCAAATTAGGGTTTTGGTTCTTGCAAGGAAGTTGAGGTTTTCAAGGGCTCAATCAAGTCCCACATGCTCATATACATTGTCAAGCACCTACATGTCAAGTTTCAAGGCTCACAAGGTCAAGTTGCACAGTCAAAAGTCCCATTTGCTCAACAGTCAACTGTAGGGGCAAAATGGTCATTTGGCAGTCAAAAGTCAAAATTTTTGGTCAACATCTTATTTTTAAGCCACAATCATCATTTGATCAAGTCTTGATCATGATTTCACAAGAATGGCTCAAAAATCATCAAGGTGTCAAAAGTTTCTATTTTTGGACAGTTGAAAAGTCAACTGTAACTTGACCAAGGCATAACTTTTTCACGGTTCATCAGAAAAATCCCATCTAATGCTCATCTTTAAGGGGAAGACATTTCCTACAACTCATCTTCACATTCCAAGTCCAAGAAATGCTCTCACAAAAAGTTATCAATTTCAACATTATAGGTCATTTTCAAAAGTCAACAAAAAGGGACTTTAAGTCAAAGACCATAACTTGAGATTGGTAAATCAACATGACATGGGACCAAAGACATTGGTTAAAGGACTTCAAGACCTTTCCAAAATGTCCAAGAACATGTTCATAGCTTCAAAATTAAGCAAGATATGCATTGGAGAAGTTGGGAAATTTTTGTGAAATGGCCAAAGTCAATTATCCTTGAAACTTCATTTTTGACAAAAAGGGCCCACTTTTTCCACTTGGTTCAGCTTGGCCATGCCTCCCACGTGTCCCACGATTTATTTCAAGATTAAAAATTATTTTTTCCATTTTTATTTAATTTTATTTGATTTAATTCATTTTAAATCTTTAAAATTCAAATAAAAATCAAAGAAATTAATGGAGGGATATTTTGTGGTTTGAATAGCTTTGATACACCATCATTCACCTTCCAAATTCATGCAAGGCCTATTCCAAGCAAGAAATTCAAATTTTGACAAGAATGGTAAGTTGCTTTAATGGAGGTTATGGCAAAATCTCAAACATAAGTGCAAGGGTTAAAGGTGCATTATATTGTTTTGATTCTCATTCAAGGATACATATGCAAGCTTTCCCAATACATTACACGACCTAGAAACACTCCATACGGCAAAAACCAATCTCAAATTTTCAAGAGAAAAATCACAAACTGAAAACCACCTTGCAGCCCATTTCAAGCTCTCTTCTTAATCCAAACACACTCCTTACATTGCCAGGGACGATTTGCAATCATTAACAAGTCAAAAACCTCAAGAAATCACGCTACACAATTCACACGGTTTGTCCAAAATTTTGAGAATCGAAATCCCATTTTTATGCCTCATTAATCCATTTTGATCATGGTTATGTATTGCTGACATTGTTACAAAGCTTTCTGTGTATTTTAATTTGATTATGATGCTGTAAAACGCAAAGTGCCATTGTTGATTTCTAGGTTTTCAGAACTTGAAATTTGGGGTTTCTCACATAGTGCGAAATTAATCCTCCAAACACATACAGTCAAACTCAGAAGCTCAAGACGGATTGAATGGACATATCGCGCCTTTTTTATATTCAATGAGCGTCTAATCGCTATTTTCATATTGCTTGCATTTTGTGGGGGTTTAAAACCCCCGCTATGTGTTCTTTATTTTGCAGGAAAAGCTTGAAGACGATGGTGTGGCAATCAGGGAGTGGGCCATTCAAACATGGCGCGCTTTTTTTGTTTTTTCAGCATATAATGCATTTGTTGTATATAATATTTGTTGTTTATTAGGTTTACAAAGAAGCGCGTTTGGTGTAGTGGCTGGCAGTGTGTTTGGTAAACGCTGGGGCCTGGGTTCGATTCCCAGGTCCCCCCATAATTCTCATGTTATTTTTCCAAGTGCTTTCCTGTGCAGATTCCAAACTGAGGCGCACCATAAGCCTCACATCTCTGCCTGCCAAGTGTCCATCAGTGCAAATCCAATGGCCAAAGCATGAGGACCATGATGCTCTGGAGTCAACGTGGGCATAGGAAATCCAAGAAGTCAAACGAGCTGAAGCTTTAATGGGCCTCAAATCTCAACAATACACCCTCCTTCCTGGCCCAATACCCCCTTCCATTTGGTTTATTCTTTTCTATTCTTTTCTTATTTTCCAATTTAATTTCTAACCTTTCAATTATTTTTATTATTAACAATTAATCAATTAACATTTTCATAAAAAATATCAAAAAAGAACTAACATCATTATTATTATTATTTTATTTTATAAATAAACATTAACAAATAAATAGTTTAATTAGGCAATTTTGACTTTTCTTTTAACAATTAAAATAATTTAGAATTAGGTTAACTTTTAATTTTATTTCTTTTTATTTTATTTCATAAAAAACATAAAAAACACAAAATATTTTATTTTAATTAAATTAATTAATTAGTCATTAGTTAGTTTTAATTTCATTTTAATTACAAAAAGACAAAATAATCAATTTCTTTTCTAAAAAAGGGTCAACACCCTTAAGACATTCCCGATTCTTTCTTTCGCGCACATTTTAATTTTAATTCCTTATTTTTTGGATTATTATGTAACTGCCTCCGGATGTAATAGTAATTAGGATTTTACTGTTTTATTTCTCGCACTTATTTACCAAAAACGGGTCTTTTGTATTTTTGGCGATGTATAGACCCGCGCCTTGTAATAGCGTAGGATTTATGTTTCCGCAATTTACTTTCTGCACCCATTAACTGTTAAATGCATGCAAGAATGTATGGTAAATAAAAACAACTCGTAGCTCACTAATTACAAAGACAAACATTAACTGAATACAACACACAATACACATACCACTCCTAGGGTACGCTTCAGTCGTTGCCTCGAAACGTGGTCATCAAGTATAGGATGTCTTAGAGGTCGCCCTTTGTCTAAAGATCCAGTTGCCTCGAAACGGTTGCCTCGGATAAAAGGATCTAGGACATTAGGGTTACTTCTAAGGTGTCCTACCATTGCTTCGGTGACCACACTGTCCCTAATAATCGAATTGACCCGAACACCTCTAACGGTGGTGCTACCTACCTCTCAATGGTGGGATGGAACTACCTAAAGGACACTTACACAGCTTAATTCCTTAGGGTAGGTAGATGACTCATGGGTACTTTCTCTTTTCAAAAACAAACAAAATACTTTTCACACCTTACACTTTCAAAAGCTTTCAAAACAAATTTTTCAAACACTCTTGAGGACAGATACAAGAGTCATTCAGAAATCTTTCAAAGAAACTTTTTCAAACCCACTCACATTTTGAAAAGCAAACATTTTGAAAACATAAGAGCAAATACCTAAGAGCCCATGGATAACCATGGATAGAAAGGGTGCTAACACCTTCCCTTTCTATAAATCTACCTCCCGAATCGAGAAACATTCTCATAAGGAATTTTGCTGTGCTTTTGTCCTTTCCATGTTGGAGAACATAAAAGACGGTGGCGACTCTTGCTTCCGTGACATTTCGCGAAACCATCTTTAAACAGTCAGTTCTCATTCCCACCGATCACAGTATGATACTAGGGTTGCATGACAAGAATGTATGTTAATTTTAAAACAGTTAGCAAACCCTAAATGTGCAAAGATAATAACTTGAAATTGAATCACTCGCACATGCGCACTCCTAGGGTATACTCCCACTTCGGTTGCCTTCGGTAAATGATCATTAAGTATAGGATATTTTAGTGGTCGCCCTCTTGTCTAAACAAACGATCAAAGTCCCGTTCGGAAAAGTTGCCTCAGAAATGTTGCCTCGAATATTGATCTTAAGACATTAGGGTTATTACTAAGACGTCCTAACATTGCTTCAGTGATCGTACGTCCCTTTTCGAATTGACCCTTAAAACTCCAACGATGGTGCTACCTATTTCTCAATAGTAAGATAGCGCTGTCTAAAGGAAACGAGAACAAAAACAATCTTTTTTCGAGTAGGTAGATGCTAGTAGGTACTTGCTCAAAATAAACTTTTTCACACTTACACTTTTCCAAACAAAGTTTTCAAAAACACTTTGTAACACTCTTGAAGACAGAAGCAAGAGTTAAAACAAAGTTAAACAAAAACTTTTCAAATCACACAAACACGGAAGCAATTTTTTAAATGATGAGCAAGTACCTAAGAGCCCGTAGAAAACTATGGATAGAAAGGATGCTAATACCTTCCCTTTCTATAATCTACCCCCCGTACTAAAAAAATCTCGAAAAAAGGAATTTTTCTGTGCTTTTTTCCTTTCTAATTGGATAAAATAAAAGTCGGCGGCGACTCTTACTTACCGCGACATTTTGCAAACACAAACGCAAAACACAAACCAGCATTTTCCTAAAACAGTTCCGGTTCTGCCACCGTATCACAGAACTGGCGACTCTGCTGGGGAGTTTTATAAAGTGGGGTATACCTTAGGATTAGTTCATCATATTGCTTCTTTTGTTTGATTTGATTGCTTTAATTTTGAGGGCTTTGTATTGGAGTTACTATAGATCCTAACTTGGATCTGGGGGACACCTTTTGGGTTAGTAGCAATAAATTGTGAGGGAACTGTATGGCATAGACCGATACGGTTGAAGAAGTAGCTACGTTGATGTGGCACATTGGTTGGTACCGGTATCCCTTGTGGAGAAACGGGGAGAATACGGGGCTGCTATGTGTGTCGTTATGCATCAACTAACCTTAGAACCTATAATTGACCAACTTGGCCATAGGAAGTAGTGAGATAGCCGGTCTCGGTATAAAGCTGGGAACTGGTTGATACTCGATACTACACTCATTGAGACCATACTCTCGAGATAGTTCCAGCCGTAAGAAAAGATTGTGTGAGCTGAAACCATAACCGATGGAGGATGGTCAGTGATATTGAGAACCTCTAGAACCCGGTTACTATTATTAGGACAGGTTGAACCAACTGAACTTCAAGAGAGTAGTACCTAGACTCCATGCAAGCCTGAAACTTAAGGGCTCTTGTGTGACTTGTTTGCCTTTACCATGTCTGTTATCTGCTATACCTATTGTGTGTTTTATCATGACATCATGCATCATAACATAGCATGCATACTTCATTATGCTAACCATTTCAAAGACCGAGGGGATTTATCTTTGTTCTGTTTTGCAGATTATGGCTTCCATGCACAGAAACACCATTTGGGTTAACTTCGTGCAAATACCTGCTCAACTCAGAGAGTTAGTCTCAAAAGTTCATGATACTTCTTCATTCGTTAGAAGACATGGTCAGCTCCTTAGTTTGGTCACTTCAAAGTTGGATGAGTAAATGATGAGCGTCCTTTTCCAGTTCTTCGATCCGGTGCATCATTGTTTTACCTTCCCGGATTATCAGCTAGTTCCCACTTTGAAGGAGTTTTCTTATTTACTGGGTATATCCATCCTCGAGCAGACACCCTTCACAGGTTTGGAAGAGGTTCCTAGACCCGAGGACATTGCTTCAGCCTTACATCTAAAAAGGGCTGATGTAGTATCTAACTGGGAGACACGGAGCGGGGTTAAAGGCTTCCTGGCTAAGTTTATGATTGATCAAGCTCAACTGTTCTGGGATAATTTGGACTTTCAAGCTTTCAAAGACATCTTGGCTCTCCTCATCTACGGTTTGGTTCTTTTCCCGAATCCAGATTCCTTCATAGATGTGAATGCGGTTAAGATCTTCTTGTCCCGCAATCCAGTGCCTACTCTTCTGGGTGATATCCTACATGCCCGCTATACTCGTACTGTGCGAAGAAGGCGGACCCTCATGTGTTGTATGCCGCTGTTGGCGAGGTGGTTTATTTCTCACCTCCCCAAGTCTGTTTTGAAAAATGAGGAAGGTTTAGGTTGGGCTTACAGGATAATGTCCCTTGCTCATACGGGCATTCTTTGGAGTTATAAGGATATGGAAAGAGTAGCTATCATTGATCGATGTGGGGGATACCCTAATGTTCCGTTGCTTGGCATCAGAGGAGGAATTACCTACAGTCCTTGCTTGGCTCTATGACAGTTTGGTCGCGCTCGGAGAGACGGTCCTCATGAGCTACTCCTTACAGATATTGTCTTTGATTACAAGGGGGACATGGATGAGCATCTCCAAAGGTTTATACGAGCCTGGGGCATGGTGAACAGGTCTGACCCTCATGAGCTAGGACCGAAGACTTCTCTCTCTATGCAACCCTATCTCTAGTGGGTCCGAGCTCGGGCTCAAAAGCTTGGGATGCCTTACGAAGCTGTGCTGCCGGTGATTGTGGAGCCTACCAATGAAGAGGGTGTTCCTTATACAGTCCTTTATCCCTACATGCTTGCTGATCTCGGGGCATTGAAGAGATCCTGGATTTAGTTGAAGGAGGAAAGGGATACCTATCAGGAGAAGTATCATGAGCAGGAAAGGAAGATCTTGAAGCTCACGAGGTAACTTGAGAATGAAAGAACAATCAATGATTATGTCAGCACGAAGGGGAAACGACCATGGGACTTCTGATATATTTCATTGTTTCTAGTCTAGATTTGCTTTTCAGTTATTTCTTTGTAAACGCCTTAAAAGGAATTGTTAAACATTTTTACAATTTAATCTAATAAAGTGTGTTTCATTTTTGTTTTACAAATTTAAATCTCCCAAAGTCTTTGAAATCATTTCATACGCATTCCATTATCATGCACATCATTACAGGTGCCATTACAGGTTTCTCATCTTCTTCGTTGTTTATTTCAGCGCAAAATGTCTTCTGAAATACCTACCGATCAGGCTATCAAAGCTCTTCAGGCACAGAATGCCCAATTCCAAGAGATATTCTTGAACTTGGCTAAAGGGCAAGAAGATTTGAAGACTCTCATATTGAAGGACAAGAAGAAGAAGAAGAAGAAGAAGAAGAAGGTGGTTCTTCTGAATATGGGTCACAGATTTGGGAATAAGTTACAACAGGAAGCTGATCTGTCTCATTCATCCAAAGGAGGAGAGAATCAAGAGTCAGAAAAGGGTCCTAGCCCTGTGATCTCTGATAAGGACAGTGATTTATTTGCGACCTCTGTGGAAGAAGTTTCTACTCCTTTGAGGACAGTTAAGAAGAATCTATTGTTGGCCAGTTTATTTTCGGGTTGTGGCGAAGGTTGCCACCTATGTTCAATCCTGCATGCTGGTTGCCATTTATTGAGATCAGGTGTTCAACGCCTGATGGATAACAAAGAGATCCTGTTCCAGAAGACTTTGATTCTGTTAATTCCAGTTGAAGATGTTTCCATCATAACCATTTCTGCCAATCCTTCCAAGGCTTCCTCGAGAAAGCCTGTTAGGATTACATCTGTTCCAAGAATCGCTTCGTTAATCATTACTGTCCCTGGTCCTATCCCATACACTTTGGATAAGGTTGTCCCTTGGCACTATGGGGCCGATGTATATTACCATGGGATTAAGAAAGACTTAAAGATTGAAGAAGTTGATGCTGATATTAGCAATATTGTCGGGGCTAGCAAAGTCACCAGAAGTGGAAGACTCTTTTCTCCCGAGATTTCCCCTCTGACTGTTCAAAAGCCTATTGCCATTCCATCTGCCAGTACATCGACTACTGTTCTAATTCTTACTCCAGTTATCACCCTTATCGCCGAGTCATCTGACACTCGGGGCAAAGAGGTTACAGGTGAGCCTGCCCGAACGGAGGCGCCTAAGAAGATCATTGTAGAAACCTCTAAGCAGGAGATAGAGGAAATTCTGAAAATTATCAAGAAAAGCGACTATAACATAGTCGAGCAGCTGGGGAAGACCCCGTCGAAAATCTCCATGTTATCTTTGTTATTATGTTCTGAAGCCCACGCAAAGGCTTTTATTGGTTTCCTCAAAACTGCGCATGTGCCGCAGGAGACTTCTGCTGATCAATTCAAAGATTGTGTAGCTAGTTTGACTGCCGACAACGGGTTGGGTTTCTCAGACGCGAATCTGATTGCTAAAGGAAGAAATCACAATGATGCTTTGCACGTCTCGTTCGAGTGCAGGGGCACTACTCTGGCCCACGTACTGGTGGATAATGGGTCCTCATTGAATGTTTTACCAAAGAAAGCATTAGACCGTTTAGACTGTGAAGGTTTGATTCTGAAGCCGAGTAATATTGTGGTTAGAGCTTTCGATGGGTCAAAAATGATGGTGCACATGGAGGTGTACGTCCCTATTAAAGTTGGATCTCAGACTTTTGCATCTACGTTCTATGTGATGGATATCTGACCATCTTATTCTTGCTTGTTGGGTCGCCCTTGTATTCATAAGGCTGGGGCAGTGACTTCTACGCTCCATCAGATGTTGAAATATCCAGTAAAAGGGAAGATTGTTACGGTACAAGGTGAGGAGGAGTACATGGCGAGTCATCTCAACTCCTTCCGGTATGTGGAGATGGATGGAGAGTTCATTGAAACCCCGTGTCAGAACTTTGAAGAGGTTCCCCAGACATTGGCATCGTCTGAAGTTGCTACTGACAAACCTCCGATGAAGATGGCTTCCCTCAAGGATGCCAGGGCTGTTATTAATCAAGGTGGGTGTGCAAATTGGGGACAAATCCCTGACTTTGCACACAAAAATGACAAGTTTGGTTTGAGCTTTATTGCAGAGGCTCAAAGGGCTGTTTGATGCGCGCAGATTGGAAGACCTCATCTGTGCATCAGTAATTCGGGAGTGAATGCAATTGAAGCTAATGAAGAAGAGTCAGCTATCGACGGCTGGATTACCCGACTACCAACGGTGGCTTGAACAACTGGATGACGAAGGACTTCGTGCCCGTTTCTTTTATTACACAGTAATAGACTTTTGTTTTGAGATTTGTAATAGACAGTTTGAAACTTTATGGCCCGGTGCCTTGCCCGAGGCACCTTGGCTTTGTTTGTGAGGGCTTATTATTTTTCATTTTCATATATCATCAATAAAGCATTGGACGTTTTCTTGCATTACAAATTTTGTGCTCCTTATTTTTCCTTTCTATCTCTCACTTTATCAAAACAGCTATTGTCTTACACACACTCACATATCATAATGCAGATCCACATCCACTCTGGATCCCATTGATAACGACTCTGCTACTGCCAGTTATGACTTTGAAATTCTGATCAACCAAGCCGAGGACGAAGGTGAGGATGATTGTGAGGTGCCTGGGGAACTTGCTAGGCTATTACTACAGGAAGAGAGGGCCATAGAGCCGCATGAAGAGCTAGTGGAATCAGTAAATTTGGGTATAGAGGAAGACAAGAAAGAGGTCAAAATAATGGCCAAGTCTATGCTGATAAGGTGCATGTACCTCCAGTTCCTCTGAACGTCTTGACGGATCCTTGGCCTTTCGCAATGTGGGGCATCAACATGATTGGAGAGATCAGACCTACTGCGTCCAACGAGCATTGTTTCATCCTGGTGGCAATTGATTATTTCACGAAGTGGGTTGATGAAGCTTCCTTTACTACAATAATCAAGAACTTCGTGGCGCGGTTTATCTGACACAATCTGATCTATCGATATGGTGTACCAGAGAGGATCATTACGGACAATGGTATGAATCTCAACAATACGATGATCACCGAACTCTGCAAACAGTTTAAGATACAACATCACAACTCTTATCTCTACCAGCCAAAGATGAACGGGCTATTGAAGCGACTAATAAGAACATCAAGAAGATTGTGCAGAAGATGATAGTGACATACAAAGATTGGCACGAGATGCTACCATTATCTCTTCACGGGTACCGTACCTCAGCGCAAATATCAACAGGGGCAACACCCTATTCCTTGGTGTATGGCATGGAGGAAGTC
Organism: Vicia faba; assembly: GCA_948472305.1. Classification (NCBI taxonomy): domain Eukaryota; kingdom Viridiplantae; phylum Streptophyta; class Magnoliopsida; order Fabales; family Fabaceae; genus Vicia; species Vicia faba. Next base: position 695,262,945 of record OX451735.1, read on the forward strand.
TTGCCCATTGAAGTCCAGATACCCTCTCTCCGGATTATGAAGGATTCAGGTTTGAGCGAGGAAGATTGGATCCAGACCCGGCTTGATCAGCTGAACTTAATCGATGAAAAGAGACTTACTGCTATTTTTCATGGTCAGACGTATCAAAAGCAGATGATCAAAGCATTTAACAAGAAAGTCAGATGACAAGAATATCAAGTCGGGGATCTGGTGATCAAGCGCATCATACTACCGCAAGGTGATCCCAGGGGCAAGTGGACCCCTACGTATGAAGGGCCATTTGTGGTTAAGAACATTTTCTTAGGAGGAGCTATGATTCTAACCACCATGGATGGTGACGACCTTCCTCACCCAGTTAATGCAGACATAGTGAAAAAATACTACGCATAATCAAAGACCCGCTAGGTTGACTGGCCTAGGAAAAAATAAGGGCTTCCCGGCGAACCAAAAGGGTTCGGGCAAAAATAAGGGATGAAAATAAAAAACTGTACACCGGAAAGTCGAAAACCTGAAAAGGCGGCTTGGGCAAAAAAGGGTATCCCGGTGGACTGAAAACCCGAAAGGGCGGTCCAGGAAAAATTAGGGATCAAAGCGTAACACTATGTCTCATTGGATCATCTTGCAACCATACTTCGGTATCGACTATCAAGCTTGGAAGGCGCCAATCAATCTGATCTACCTTCAACCAAGTAGCAAAGTGATGAGACGCTCGAAAATATAAAGGAAATAACAGAGTTGGAACCCAGTGGAATCGTTCACATAGCTGTTTTTCTTTGTTTTTCACAAATTTTATATTTTCTATCTTTCGGCGGCATTCTCTTACTAGGACGTCAGCCTCTTGTACAAAACGGCCGTTACAAGGTAACTTCAAAATCAATACAATTCACTTTACAATAAAATTTCAAAATGGTTTTTCTTTTCCTGCTTTGTTTTGCAAGAACGTCCAATGATTCATTCTTGATATATGCATTTGAAAATAATTGTTGCTCATAAATATTTACATGCGAAACAAAATACGATTACTCGCAATTCCAGGAACAGAGGCAAACAGAAATGTCCAAACCTTACAGTTTCTCTATTCACCGGGTGCAGGGATAGACCCAGCTGAAGAATATGACTAAAGATACATACACTCCTCGCAGAGTAAAAGATACCCAAAAGACAGTGGTGTTAGCTCTCCCCAGCCGAAGTTCGTAAGCATTAATAAGTTGGCAGAATTCTCCCCAAGCAGAGTTTATCTATCACCAACAATGGAAGACCATCCCCAGTGGAGTTTATTTCTTCCACCAACAAAAACTTTATCCCCGACAGAGTTCATCATTGCCAGCAACGGCAATTCATCCACAAACGAGGTTATTTCTCAGAATTAGCAGATCTTCTAGTAGAGCATCTCTTCCCCACAGAGTCATTTTCTCGCCAGTGTATTCTCCAGCCGAGTTATTCTCTCGCCAATGTATTCTCAAATCATCTTCGGTCGTTATCCCCAACGAGAACGAAGAACTCAATTCTTTGTATTCTCCAGCAGCGGTCTGAGATTTATTTTCCCCAGTTAGAGAACATCCTAAAAACATTACACATCCATACATCATGACATGCAAATACTCATCATACAACACAATCTCATTTATTTTGAGAACATCATTGCTCGATACATGTCAGGCATCATGGCATTAGATACAACTAACTCTTTACATTTCAGGAAAAGACACAATCAAATTCTCACAAAGTTCAAGCTATGAAGCCCGGGTACGACCGGATAGTATCTTGATTTCTCCATCATATTGTGAAGCCCGGAGAAAGACCGGTTAACAGTATCAGAATACTGCGAAGCCTGGATTACGGCCAGATAGTGGTATCTCTTAAACAAGCTACGAAGCCTAGATTCGACCGGATAGTAGTTTAATCCCCAGCAAGTTATTGTGAAGCCTGGATTACGACCAAATAGTAGTACAAAGACGCCATGAAGCCTGGATTCGACCAGATAGTGGTATATCATAAACACAAGCCGTGAAGCCCGGAGTCGACCGGATAGCAGCTTAACAAGTTATTATGAAGCATGGATTATGACCAGATAGCAATACAAGACACCATGAAGCATGGATTCGACTAGATAGTGGTAGAAGACATTGTGAAGCCTGGATTACGACCAGATAGCATCCAAGAATACTAAGAAGCTTGGATTACGAACAGATAGTGGTATATCTTTAATGCAAGTTATGAAGCCCGAAGTCGACCGGATAATATCTTGATTTCCCCAAACACCATGAAGCATGGATTCGACCAGATAATGGTATAATACATCGTGAAGCCTGGATTATGACCAGATAGCGGTAAAGAACACTGAAGCCTGGGAGATGATTCCCCTCTTTTACCAAGAGACGATTCTCCAGTAGAATAACGGACGACTGAAGCTCCTAAAATTCAACTTTCTCTCAAGACAGAGACCAGCATTCCCTAGTGGAATCTTCCTCAACAACAGGTATACAAGCTCTCGCTAAGGAATCTCTTATGCGATCAACACTCCTTCGGATGGCATCTTTAAGACCATCTTTCATCATCAATCTCCAAATGGCATCTATAAGCCCATTCCCGACATCACAAGACAAATACCACTTCATGCGAGTGCAAATTTCTTGGGCACTCTAGTGTTCAATCATCTTCAACCTTCAGATCACAAAAGGCAGACAAGCCAATCTACATCCTCGGGTTTAAGAAGATTGAACAGGGGAAGCTGTTGTACCCCAAAATTTTCCCTCCCATATTTCTCATTACATTTCAAGTGAGGTCCTCAAATTGCTCAAGGAAGTCTAAGGGTTGACCAGACAAGCTCCCTCCTAAGGTAGTCTACCTCAAATTAGGGTTTCATGTTGCATCAAGATACTTGAGTCCAAGGGATCCCAAATGATCACCATTGTTCTAATATGTTCTCAAGATCATCCATGTCAAGTTTCAAGCCTTGCAGAGGAAGTTTGCTCAGTCAATTGCTCAAAGGCCTGAAAATCGACTGTGCTAGGGCAAAAGTCAACTGTGGTCCACATACAGTCAAACTTCAAGATTTTTGGTCAACATTATCATTTTGAAGTTTTATTCATCATTTGATCAAGGATTGATCATGATTCATCAAGGATTGCTCACAATTTATCAAAACCCAAAAGTTGCTAAATTAGGGTTTTGCAGGAAAAGTCAACTCAACTTTGACCAAGCATAACTTTCTCATACTTTATGAGAAATGACCCATACAAATCTCATTTTGAATAGGATGCAATGCTATAAAATCCATCTTCAGCTCCCAAGTTCAAAATATGCACTCACAAGAAGTTATGAATTTGGACATTATAGGTCATTTTGAAAAGTCAACAAAACACCTTATGATCGGTGGGAATGAGAACTGTCTGTATTTGGAATGCTGGTTCACTTTTTGCGTTTGTTTTCGCAAAATGCCACGGTAAGCAAGAGTCGCCACCGTCTTTTATTTTATCCAACAAGGAAAGGACAAAAACACAAAAAAATTCCTTTTTGAGATATTTCTCGGGTTCGGGAGGTAGATTATAGAAAGGGAAGGTGTTAACACCCTTTCTATCCGTGGTTATCCACGGGCTCTTAGGTGCTTTCTCATTGTGTTTTCAAAATTTGCTTTTCTTTGTGTTTGTGGGTTTGAAAAGAGTTTTTGTTTGAAAAGAGTGTAAGTGCGAAAAGTTTTGTTTTGTTTTAAAAGGAGCAAGTACTTAAGAGCCATCTACCTACTCGAAAAGGGAATTAAACTGTGCAAATGTCCTTTAGACAATGCTATCCCACTATTGAGGAGTAGGTAGCATCGTTGTTGGAGTTTTCGGGTCAATTCGATTAAGGGACGTGTGGTCACTAAAGCAATGTTAGGATGCCTTAGCGGTAACCCTAATGTATTAGATCATGTTTTCCGAGGCAACCGTTTTGAGGCAACTTATGATCTTTGGACAAGAGGACGACCTCTAAAACTTCCTATACTCAATGACCACTTTCGAGGCAACCAAGTGAGGTGTACCCTAAGAGTGGCATGTGCGAGTGTGTTAGTTCAGTTAATTTATCTTTGTACATGTCATGGGTGAGCTATTGTTGATTTTAAGTTCATACATTGGATCTTGTCATGCATTCCCTATTATCAAACATCTAACAGTTTATAGTTGCGGAAATTAAATTTGCGGAAATTAAATCTAAGCTATTACAAGGCGTCGGGTATTTACATCGCCAAAAACAAACCCTTTAATTTAAATTGCGGAAAGTAAAAATAAAGCGATAAATAATTAAAGTCCTAAAAAACTATTACATACTGGGAAACAATTACAAAATTGGAATCAAATGAATCGCGTGCAAGAAAATTAAATCGGAGCATTTTTTAGGGTTTTGCCCCCTTTTTTATTAAAGAAAAGATTTTTGCTTATTTTGAATTAAAAAATTAAATCTAAGTTAATAATTAAATTAATTAATTAATGAAAATATTTTTGGATTTTTTATATTTAAGGAAATAAAATAAAATGATTAAAATTATTAAAAAAACCTAATTCTACATTGATTTTAATTTATTGCAAAAAAATGTTAAATGTTAAACCTATTTAAGACTAAATTAATTAATTTAATTTATTTACAAAAATAAAGTCAATTTTAATTTTAATAAAAATAATATTTTTTGAGTTTTCAATTTTATGAGAGAAATTAATTATTTGGTTAGTGATTAATAATTATTAATTAAAACAATAAAATAAATAAATAAATATAATAAGAAGTAAAAGAAAATGAACCAAAGGGGGGTTTGGGCCCCAAATCAGGAGGTGTGATAGCATATTCAAGGCCCATTTTCGTTCCAGCCTGCTTTGACTTTGTTGATTCCATATGCGATTGTTGACTTGGACATATGATAGTCCTTCATTCCTGGCCACCAGATTTGGCCTGAAGGCCATCTGGCACGTTGAGATTGCAAGCGTATGGTAGACCATAGTTGATGACATGTACCTGAACAAGTGAAACAAAATAATATCAAGCATTTTGGGGGACCTGGGATTCGAACCCAGGTCCCAATGGATCATGCACTAACGCCTCTGCCAGCTGAGCTATTGGTTCTTTTTGTTAAAGAAATAAACAACGAATGATATATGTGAAAAGCAAGCAAATTACTGGAAATAAAAAATGCACGGAATTTATTTAAACAGGCCAATGAAGACGAGCCACGTCTTCATCTTCTTCAACAAAACCTGTATTTTTTCCTGCGGATTTGGTTCCGCATCAAAATCCATGGCTCGATTCTAGAATGGATTCCAGGCCCTATAAACACAAACTAAGAACACCAACGTGTTCGTCTCTCCTCCCTGAGCATCCCTATACCAATTATTTGTCCTAATTTTTCCTGTATAAAAAATGCCTAAAAACAAGGAATGAAAACCCTAGGTTCAGGTATCACGTTAGACGCCATGAAAACGAACTCAAATATTGTAGAATGCTTAGAAATTGAATGGAAAGCATGATTATACAAAAAAATTGGCAAAAGGATGCAAGAAAATGGATTCACAATTCCATGTTCAGAGCTATATTCAAGAACACTTACAACACTTTTCAGGTGGTTTCAGGACTTGCTTTTGATGGCAATCACTTCAGTGGACCTCAGGCAAGGAGATAGTGTTGAGTTTTTGGATTGAATCGAGCTCTAAGTATGATTTCAGTTTCCACTTTTTCAAGCTTTTTCTCCAATTTGGTTTTGCCGTTTCTGCAGTTCTTCGGTCGTGTTCTTGGTATGTCTATGTTGTATATGTATCAAGCAAGCAATTAGGTTAAATCTTGGGCTTCCAATCTTTGTGCATTGAAGATTTGAGATTTGATTTTATTCTCCATTAACAAAGCTTCCAAAAATGTCCAAATCTGATATTTTGTGCACCATAAGGCTTGATACGAATTTGATTATGTGCATCATGATAATTGAAAGCTGTATCAATCCAAAATATCTTATTCCATCAATTTTTGGATTTTATTTGGATTAATATTGATTTAAAATGAATTAATTCAATAAAAATCAAATAAAATAGAAAAATAAATGAATGGCCATGAAATTGAAGATAGGACACGTGTGTGGTGTGACAAGATCAAATTAAGTGGAAAAAAGTGGTCCCTTTTGACAAAAAATGAAGTTTTGGGGATAGTTGACTTTTGGCAATTTTGGAAAAATGCCCAAATTCAACAATGCATAACTTCTTCAATTTTTAACTTTTGGAGGTGTTCTTGGACTTTTGGAGGTGTTCTTGGACCTTTATCTCATTTTGATGCTCCATGATCAAGTTATAAGCTTTGGAAAAAAATGTGTTTTTGTTGACTTTCAAAAATGACCTATAATGTCCAAATTTGTAACTTTTTGTGAGAGAATGTATTGATCTTGGGGTGTGAATATGTATTATAGAAAATTGAATCCTCTTAAAAATGAGCTTTGGATGGGTCATTTATCATAATGTATGAGGAAGTTATGCTTGGTCAAAGTTGAGTTGACTTTTCCTACAAAACCCTAATTTAGCAACTTTTGAATCTTGATGAATCTTGAGCAATCCTTGATGAATCATGATCAAACCTTGATCAAATGATGAATTAATCTTAAAAATGAGAATGTTGACAAAAAATCTCGAGGTTTGACTATTTGTAGGTCACAGTTGACTTTTGCCCTAGCACAGTCGATTTTTGGACCTTTTGAGCAATTGACTGACCAAACTTTCTCTGCAAGGCTTGAAATTTGACATGGATGAAATTGAGAACATATTAGGACATTGGGGAGAATTTGAGGCCATTTGGATGTAAGGACCTTGATGCAACACAAAACCTTAATTTTGAATTGACTGCCTTAGGAGGTGATTTGACTGTCCAACTCTTGAGCTAACTTGAGTCACTTGGAGATTATTATTGACATGTCTTGAGAAATATGGGAGGGCAAATTTTGGGGTACAACACACCTTTTTTGTCAAAGCTTCATACATGGACATGGAAGACTCAATTGAGATGAGACCAAAAAGGTTGCTTAGAGGACATCTAAAGCTTTCTAAAAAGTCCAAGAACACCTTCAAAGAGTCAAAATTTAGGAAGTTATGCATTGGTGAAGTAGACCTTTTTTGCAAAATTGCCAAAAGTCAAAAGTGCCTCAAATTGCAATTTTTGTCAAATGGGCCTAACTTTTTGCACTTGTCTTGAGTTGGTAGCATGGTCCACGAGCCCTACCTCTTTCCACTTGTCTTTATCTTATTTTTGCTATTTATTTTGATTTTTTATTTCAATTAAATCAATTTAAATCAAAATAAATCATGAAAATATCCAAACCATTCAAACCTTAGGATTTTATGCACATTTCAGGTCCCATATACAGCTAGCAAGTGAATCAAATCGTGCAAGGCATATGGGTGCATAAAAGATTGGTTTTAGCCTATTTTTGGAAAGATTTTCATAAAGATAAAATCAAGATCAAAAACCATAATTGATAAAGATTGAGAGCACATGTGTAACCCTAATTCAATCAGTGGTATATAGTGGACGAATGCAGACAAAAAAGAGAAGGTTTAGAGGCGTGGAGAGGAAGAAACAAACTTGAAAAAATCACCAAAAAATGTTGATCTGATTTTGTACTTCCAGGCATTTGCAAGGCTCCCAAGCCATCTCTTTAGTTTCTTGGGCATACAAGGAAGCTATACCAATCAAAAGCAAGCATCCTCGTGCCCAGAATTTATCTCCACGACCCTCACGGTTTGGCTTTTTTCTTGAAATCGTATTCAATTATTCTTGCATCTTTATCATGTTTTAATAGCATATTTGTAATCCTGATCATATTTGCAAGCTAACAGTACCATTAAATTGCATTTTTGGAAGCTATATTGAAATTCACCATTGCTAGGGTTCTTGGTCTCGTTTTAGGGTCTTTTTATACAGGAAAAATTGGTCCACAAGAAGGGCACCATGATGCTCAGCAGGCCAAGGCAATTTGATCTATAGCATTGGATTCCATTTATTGTGCTTGTGGATGATTTTGGAAAATCGTTGGCTTATACCTACGCTTCTGGTCTGTAGGTAAAAGTCACTGGAAATTTTAGCAACGGAGAGAGGACAGGGACGATGGCGTGGCAATTTGATTGCCCCATTTAAATTTGCGCGCGGATAATGGTTATTCTATTTGTTTTCCATATTATTGTTTATTATTACTTCATGTACAACATGCGCACGTAGCTCAGTTGGTAATGAGGCCGGTGGAAAAGGCCATAGGACCTGGGTTCGAATCCCAGGTCCCCCCATATATTTCATGTTCTTTTTGTTTGCATAATCAGGCATGTACGCACCATGAAGACCACCATGGACCATCATCTTCCAACCAACCAAATGTTCACAGACCATATCTGAAGGCTATCATGTGATGATCCACCAAAAGCCTTGGTCAACGTGGAAGCACTGAAGCGTAGAAGTCAACGTGGGTCAGGTCTTTTGGGCCCAAAAGTTGCTATTGGCACCCCCCAGATTGCTTATAAACAGGCCCAATACTCTTTTCTCTTCTTTTTTATTTAATTCATTTAAATTATTTTTACTAACAAAATTAATTCTTTTTTTATCAAAAATCATAAAATAAATTTTTCATCAAAATTAGATTTAGGTCTTATTTTTATAAAAATTAATTTAGTTAGTTAATTTAATTTATTAGGTATCTTTAATTCCTTTTTATAAATAAATTAAAATCAATTAGAAGAATTAAGGTTTTTTTTATTTAATTTGTATTTGTCTTTTCTCCAAAAAATCACAAAACACAAAAATAGGTCAAATAATTATTTTCATTAATTTAATTTAATTAGTAATTAGGTTCATATTTAATTTAAAACCATATTTTCTTAAAATAATCAAAAACAACCAAAAATAATTCTTTTTATAATTAGGTTAGACGGAGTCAAAACCCTAATTTCCTTTCTTTCTCAATTCATCGTGCGTTTATTCATTTTTACAATATTGATGTAACTGCTCACATGATGTAATAGATTAATTAGGACTTTTTCCTTTCATTTATCATTTTGACGGGTTTTTTGGCTATGTAATTAATTTCACCCGAAGCATTGTAATAGCGTAGCTTTATTTTCCGCATTTTAATTTCCGCAAATATTAATTGTTAGATGTATGATACTAGGGTTGCATGACAAGAATGTATGTTAATTTTAAAACAATTAGCAAACCCTAAATGTGCAAAGATAATAACTTGAAATTGAATCACTCGCACATGCGCACTCCTAAGGTATACTCCCACTCCGGTTGCCTTCGGTAAACGATCATTAAGTATAGGATATTTTAGTGGTTTACCTCTTGTCTAAACAAACGATCAAAGTCCCATTCGGAAAAATTGCCTCGGAAAAGTTGCCTCGAATATTGATCTTAAGACATTAGGGTTATCACTAAGACGTCCTAACATTGCTTCAGTGATCGTACATCCCTTTTCGAATTGACCCTTAAAACTCCAACGATGGTGCTACCTATTTCTCAATAGTAAGATAGCGCTGTCTAAAGGAAACGAGAACAAAAACAATCTTTTTTCGAGTAGGTAGATGCTAGTAGGTACTTGCTCAAAATAAACCTTTTCACACTTACACTTTTCCAAACAAAGTTTTCAAAAACACTTTGTAACACTCTTGAAGACAGAAGCACGAGTTAAAACAAAGTCAAACAAAAACTTTTCAAATCACACAAACACGGAAGCAATTTTTTAAATGATGAGAAAGTACCTAAGAGCTCGTAGAAAACTACGGATAGAAAGGGTGCTAATACCTTCCCTTTCTATAATCTACCCCCCGTACTCAGAAAATCTCGAAAAAAGGAATTTTTCTGTGCTTTTTTCCTTTCCAATTGGATCAAATAAAAGTCGGTGGAGACTATTGCTTACCGCGACATTTTGCGAACACAAACGCAAAACGCAAACCAGCATTTTCCTAAAACAGTCCCGGTTCTGCCACCGTATCACACCATGCTATGGAAAAGGGAAGAGAATCTTCAAAATAGGAAACATTAGAATTGTTTTGAAACTCATTCAATTCATTTGATCTAGTCCATATATGTTAACATAATGTTGATTCACTACTTAAGCAAGTCATTCCAACCCTAAGAGAGGAGACACACGCGCAGCCTGCCGCGGGAGAGAAAGAAAAGTTCCAAAAAAATATTCAAGAGAGAAGCAATCTTGTAGCATGCAATACATCCAGTTTCAATCGTTTCCAAGCATCCTAGAACCCTCCTGGAGATCTCAGCATCTCATTCCATCCGCTCTTGAAGGCCAAAGCACCCAGGACCACCCTTTCCAATACTCCACGAGTTGGTAAAATTCTTAAGCTTCAAACTTTTGAATCATGAAATATAAATAGCTTTTTTGCATTGATATGTGTTCATAATATTTTTCTAAAGTGATTTGAATAATTAGTTGCAAGCATGCACGCAGAAACATCCATATGCCATTTTTAGGGCACGGCCTGAAAACATGCTCGAAGCTCTTGATACATCCATGATCCATTAAAACCAAGCCCGAATTTGAACTCAGTGGGTGATTTTACAGGGAATAGGTCTCTTTACAGGCTTCAAATCTCATGAAATTTCAGGTTGGCCGGTTTGCTTGGCCGGAGAAGACGATCGGAGTGCAGCTCCGGCGTCGTTGACTCTTCTTTCTCAGGTGAAGACCTGGCGTGGCAATTTCGTATAACATGATTGGTTCTTGAATTGCTGACGCGTTTATTTTTTGCTGATTGGGATTTAACTTCTTGTTTTATATATAATGTTATTGAGTTATCATATTCATGAATAATTAGTTAGCGCATATGGGAAGGGAGTGAGCATATGAAAGGGAGGACCTGGGTTCGATCCCAGGTCCAACCATTTTGTTTTTCTGATGTTCATATTGCAGATCCAATACATTTCCTCCTTGCACGCACCCCATGCGTCTCCAAATCTCACCCATTAGATTGTGCCTTGATCAGATCTAGCGTCCAGCAAGCACAAAACATGATAGACCCTCTGAAGGAAGCCCCACGGAATCAAGCGTTGGACAATTGGGCCACCATCCAGCTTGGGCCTAACAATTCAGCTTCACACCCCCAGTTTGCTTCATCACTCCAGGCCCAATTTCTTTTTCTTCATTATTTGTTTGTTTTAATTGTTTTCTATATTTTTTAATTAATCATAAAATCAACCAAAATCACAAAAAAATAGACTTAGGTTTTTTTAATTAAAATTAATTCTTGTAAATTAATTTAATTTAATTTAATTGATTTTAACTTGTTTTCTTTAATTTAAAAATTAAGTAGAAATTAGGTTAAATCTTAAATCTTTTTCATAAAATACACAAAAATATATATTTTTAATTAATTAGATTTTTTAGGCTTCTAATTTATTCTCGTATTTAATTTGTCGCGTGCGCCTTTACTTCTGTTTAATTCAAAATTATTATAATTGTTTCAAGTTTGTAATAGATTAATTAGGATTTTAATTTCCGCATCTTTATTTTCAGTCAAATATTTGTGTATCTGCCCAAAATCCTTGTAATAGTTAGGACTTTAATTTCTCGCACTGTTTAATTTCCGCAACTATTAAATTGCTAGATGTATGGACATTAGGATTGTATGCGAAAGATAAATCAACGACTAAAAGGTAGATAACCCTAATTGTGCAAAGATAATTAACTGAAAAAATCACACTTGCACATGCTCACTCCTAGGGTTTTCCCCACTCTGGTTGCCTTCGGTAAACGGTCATAAAGTATAGGGATTTTTAGTGGTTGTCCTCTAGTCCCAAAAGATAAAAAATGACCCTTTCGGATGTTGCCTCAGAAATATCTTTTAGGACTTTAGGGTAATTACTAAAGTTTCCTAACCGTTGCTTTTTTGACCGTACATGTCCTTTCGAATGTCCCTTAAAAACTCCAACGATAGGGCTACCTACTCCTTAATAGTAGGATAGTGTTGTCTAAAGGAAACGAAAACGAACAGTCTTTTTCGAGTAGGTAGGAAATCTCAAGTACTTGCTCAAAATAAACCTTTTACACAGACACTTTTCAAACAAAGTTTTCAAAAACATTTTATCACACCCTTGAGGACTGATACAAGGGTTACCATAAAGTGAAACGCCGCACTAAGGCAAATTTCAAAACTTCTCAAAACACAAGCACGAAAGCAATTTTAAAAATGAGTAAGTACCTAAGAGCCTGTGGAAAACCACAGATAGGAAGGGTGCTAACACCTTCCCTTTTTATAATCTACCCCCCGTACTAAAAAACTCTCGAGAAAAGGTTTTTTCTGTTCTTTTTCCTTTCCTTTGTTGGATGAAAAAAAAGTCGGTGGCGACTCTTGCTTACCGCGACATTTGAGAACAAAAACACACAAACTAGTATAAACAGTCGGTTCTCCCACCGTATCACAAGAACAAATTTAATTTTTTAGTTGTGAACGCGTCTTGGTTTTAACCGTGTGCTACGTATGTTCTTGCGAAGAATCAGAGTCCAAATTCGTAGTTCGAATGTGTTTGGTTAGTTTTTTTTATGGATTGTGGAAATGTCTGAAATTGTCCTTGAACCTTGCATGTGTTCGAAAATAGCGTAGTCGTAGACACATTTCGCAGTTAACATAAAATATCTCCACAATCCTTTTTAAAAATAAGTTGAATTCGAATTAAGTTAGTAGAAAAAAATGTTAAATTTGATGGGTTAGTTGTCTTAGAAGTTATGATGCAACTTGATAAAAAGAAGATAAATTTGAATGCTAAAAAAAAGGTTTGATAAAATAGAAAGAAAATATGGTTAGTATTTTAGAAAATAAACAATAAATAATTATTTTCTTATTATTAAAATATATCAAATATTTTTAATATTAGTCCAATATTTATTTATTTTAATGATTTTATGAAAAAATACAAAAAGAATATTTTAATGCAATATGTTAAAAAAGATATGAGAAGAAAGTATAAAGATAACAAATAAAGAAAACAAATTATTAAATTAAATAAATAAATTAATCAATTAACGCAGATCGTGCATAAATTAGACCAGGAGGGTGTTAATATGAAGGGCTTAAGTCCAAAATCAAATTTGAGTCCAAAAGGCAAAGGGGGTGTATCTTTATTCTAGAGAAGTAAGAAGGGGGTTGGAATAGCGTTGGGGTTGGCCCAAGATTTTTGTACAAGAGCCCAAACAAACTCTGAGTTCATTTGGACAACGTGAGGGGGGGTGCATGCGTTATGGTGGTCATAATGAATCTGGCACATTGATTTAGATCAAATGGCTAACAAGTGTTGAGCCTGGACCATTGATCTAGAGTATGTTAAACAAAAGGCTTATATGGAATGCTTGATTGGGCGTATGGTGTGTGAGAGTGCAGATGACCGGTCAACGGACACCTTATCCATGGGCTCTCAAGGAGCCACTGACACACATCAATGAACAGTGGGAGCAGTATATAAACAAAATTATAAGCTCCAAGCTCATTTTTCGATCTCCCTTCTCTCTCTAGCCAAACAAAAACACAACACTATAAAAGTTTAGAGAGAGAGAGAGGCTCTGGCCTCTCTCTAGGATTCCGGCCACCAGATTTCTCCTCAGCCCATAGAACCACCATAATACACTGACTAATCCAGATTCTCGATTGTAGTTTAACTGGGATCTTCATATCTGCAACCAAACCCATCCCAAATCTTCAGGATCTACATCCAACTTTCAACCAAACGCAAATTCCATCATACCTTTATTTGGGTTCACATGAACCCTATGAAGGTTAACCCTAACCCTACGCAATCTTCATCCAAACCCCAAGAACCCTAACCCTACTTCTTCAACCCTAACCAAAACATAAAACCCTAATTTGTTCATACCTTAACCCTAACCCAAATCATCAAATCCTAGGGTGTTTTACCCTAACCCTAAATCAAGTCCAGTAAAATCAATCCAACCCAAATTTCAGAAAACAACAATCATAAAAAATCGTCCATGCAGTGATTTTCGTAGTAAATTCCTCTTCTGATTTTCTGATTCTCCTCCTCTAATCTCTTTCTTCTCTTCCTTTTGTTTCAGGTACGATGAAGACGGAGGCGTACCAATGAGTCTCTCTTCAATCCTCAAATCTCTGGTCTCAGGGTCCAAAGATTTGAAGGTGCATCAAGGATTCGAGAAAAGGGTTTTCTCTAATTGTCTTCTTTTTTCTCCCTTCTTAGGTTTTATTTTAGGTTTATATAGGCTTAAAACTTAGAATAGATTATGAAATATTTGTTAGATTAGCAGTTATAATTTTGTGATTTATTCAATCAAATAAATTTGTAATTCTGATTTAGATTTATTTAGATTTTAGGTTAGAGATTGGTTCAGATTGATTTGTAATTGGAAATTATGGAGATTTGATTTTGTTCTTGAATTGTATATGGACTATTGTTGTACCCCTAAATTTTCCCTCTCATTTATCAAGACTTTTCTCACAGGATTCCTTTGACTCAAGACTGGATTAGGGTTTGGTCAGCTCAAGGCATATCATCATGCACTGATGACCCAAAATTAGGGTTTGAGATTTCACAAGAATTTTTGGACTATCAATGCTTCATGTGACTTTCAAACATCATTATGGACCCCTAAGATCACTCATGACAAGTTTCAGGCCTTGAACCACATTTTTAATCAGTCAATTGGACAGTTGACCTAAAAATCAACTATATTAGGGAAAAAGTCAACCATGGCCAATTTACAGTCAAACTTCATAACTTTTGATCCACATCAACATTTTAGGCTCATATGTATCATTTGGTCAAGTTTGGATCACAATTCCTCAAGAAATTTGATCAAATCACCAAAAGGGCAAAATGGTCAAAATTAGGGTTTTGACTAAGGAAGGGCAATTTTTGATTTTTAACCTAGCAAATGACCATTTTGGTTAAATAATGATTTCAAGGATTCAATTTCATCATCTTGACCTAATAGAATGGTTCAAAACATTGCAAGTTCATTGGATTGACAGATGAAATTTGCAGTCAACTGATCAAAAGTCAAATGTATACTGAAAAGTCAAACTTTGACTTTTTGGTCAAAATCAAGTTCCAAGGGTCACAATACATCAAAACATGTCAAAATATGAAACTTATTCATCAAGAAATCCAAGTTTGAAGATTAGGGTTTAAATTTGAAAATTTTCTTAACTTAAAAAATTTTCTAAGTATAGAAAATTTCTTATTTTTTCTCAACTTTAGGCCATTTTTTCACCATGATGCATAATGATTCAAAGAAAGTTCCCAACATGAAAGTTGTAGACCTCCATGAAATCTAAAACTTTGCTTCACACACTTTTCCCTAAAGATGCTTTTATCTCAAGATATAAATTTATGAATACATGCTCATGAACTAAATAACTTAGTGAAATTTTGCCCTAATTTAGGCAGGTTTTGGATCCAACTTCATGGCAATTTTTCACCTAGTTCCAAGAGGTATCTTGAAATGCATTTCAAATATGAATTATATATCACATTTCAATCTTTCGAAAATGTCTAAGAACTCCTCAAAATCATTTTTGAGCAGGGAGAATCGAAGAGATGAAGTTGGCATTTTCTCACTTTTTGTCCAAGCCATTTCATGAAGAACAAAGTTCCAATCAGTACATATGCTGCCTAATCCATGCTTTACAGGCCCCAAACTTGTTCCTTACTCCTTAATTTAATGCTTACTCAATTGACAAAGCTTCGATCCAAACCCTAGAGCCATTACCCAAGTTGTAATTCCATAAATGGCATAAAGTGACCATTGCCATTTTGAAAAAGCTCAACTTTTGTCACTTTCCAATTCTTGAGCATTGAACCTGTCTCTATTGTACATATAAGATTTAAAGGCTTAAAGCAATTGGTACAAGTTTATACCAACCCTAAGAAAGCCAGTACAAGTATGGTAAGCCTTGTCCCTTCACTTTACTTTAAAAGCAAGAAAGGTTGCAAAAAGGTGAAAACTGACACATCTGTTGGAGGGTTAACGTGAAACTGATTCCATACTAATATACAAACATAATACAACACAAGACACGATTGGAAAAAGCTTGAAACACTCCCAAGCTCAAAAACACCAGAAAACTGTCAAAACTTGCAGTTTTGGCATAAGCATACCAATCTCTCATTTGGCTCCTGCGTTTCAAGTCTTGATCATCAAAACATCTTTTCTACTTGATACCTAGCTAATCCAGACCCTCATCCCTGTACTGTAACCCCTTCTCCATCATCTTCCATTTTTGGTTTCAAAGCTTACAGGTTGACTTGGCCAAGGAGTTCCAGACACTTTCAAAGCAAGGCAAGGGTTGGAATACATTCAGGGAGGTTCAAGGAAGCTCAAACAAACATCAGGCCTCCATCAAACTCATTCCAGTTCAATCCACGATTTCAACTGAAGGAGGTAAAATCTCAACTTCTATCTCCTTGTACAGGCAACCATTGGCCATGATTTGTGAATAAATAATGTATTCCTCATTACAACGAAATTGTACATATCTTTATCTTGCATTTATTTTACTTGAGTTGAGAGAATTTAGAACTTGAAGTTTCTGAAAATATTAGGTTTAAATTTAGGGCTGTTAACATTCTTTCTGACCTTTGATTGTTAGTTCACATAACTTATATGGTTAGAATCGTGAGATCAAGTACCACAACTTTCATGTTATGAGTTTTCATTTTCATGGAAGAATGAGAGAGTTACAGGACATCTGGCCAAGCTTGAGGAAGAAGATGAAGTACAGGGCAAGGACTTTGTCCGTGTTATGTTATTTTTATTTCACTTAAAACAATGGATGTATAGCCACCCCAGTGGCAAAGTAGCGCGCTGGTGAGACCCATGTCCTGGGTTCAAACCTGGGCGCTACTTTTGTTTTTTTTTTACATTTTTCTTCTTTCCATTTTCCTATTTTTTGCAGGTTTGGGCTTAGTCTTTGGGCTTAGCATTTTTTGCTAACACATTGCTGCCAGTTTTGTTACGTCACCCCCCTTGCCCAACTATTTTTGCATTTTTATTTTTTGTTTTATTTTCATTTTAGTTTATTAAATATTTTCTCTAATGCATAAAAAATCCTAAAAAATGTAAAATTCATACTATTGCATTTTTACTTTATTTTAGTTTATTTTTCACATAGAAATATATTTTATTTTTATTATATATCATATATTTTCTAAATAAACTTGTAAAATACAATTAAAATATGTTTAGTTTAATTTATTTTTCATTCCATACTTATAAATATTTATTTTTACATATATAAAAACTTTATATTTTTATACAATTTTATTTATTATTTTAATACAAAAAATACCTAAAAATAATATATAAGAACTTTATTTTCTTTTAAAATAATAATTAGGGTTAAGCCTCCCTTTTAAATTAAATTTCTTTTCCTTATATTTTTAGGTTTAGATTAAAATTTCTTTTACATATAAAAAACAAGACAAAAATCTTTTCTTACATGTACATTATATTGCATCTTTAAATATTGTATATTATTTATTCTAATATTCGTACAAATTCAATTTGGTTGTAATAATTTATTTAGGTTTACATTCTTGCAAATCCCCATTCAAATTTGTATTCCCCCTCCCATAAAATTGTTGTAATAGCTTAGTAATATTTAAGTTACGCAATTTACTGCTTTACATGCCATGATTAGTAATTAGGGTTTGTATGATAAGATCAGAACAAAGCAAAATAGAAAACCCTAAATACAAGACAAAACCAAAGCAAGAAAATGATACACTTGCACACAAGCATCCTTAGGGTTTATCCACTTGGTTGCTTTATACAAAAATAGCCATGTTACGCATGCGAAGTATCTTAGCAAAACAAAAAAGTATAAGACCATAGTCCCTCGATGACGCTATTCAAAGTTTCCTTAAAAAATGATCTTGGTCCCTCAAAATGCTAAGATACTTTGCAAACATTGCTAATCATGGTTATACGATGACCCGCGCCCGTCCCGTTAACATCCAAAGATAGGGTTGCTTACCAAATCAATGGTAAGACAACAATGTCAAAGGAATAGAAAATGAACAAGAAAGACATTTGAGTAGGTAGTTTGCTCTTAATTACTTGCTCTATTTCAAACAAATATCCTTGCTATTTTCAAAAACAAACACACATTTCAAAAACATCTTACAAACATTGAAAACATTTTCAAAAAGACAAACATCTTTGTATACATTCTTACAAACGAGAATCATTACAAAGATTGCCTAAATGAATGGTCTCTTTTACAAAATACTTTCAAAACCACACCAAACACAATTTCAAACAAACAAAAGCAAGAGATCTAAGCAAGTAACTAAGAGCCCATGGAAAACCATGGATGAAAAGGATGCTAATACCTTCCCTTTTCATAATCTACCCCCCGAAATCAAGAAAACATCTCAAAGGTATTTCCTGTGCTTTTTTACCTTTCCTTTTGGATAAAAGAAAAGTCGGTGGCGACTCTTGCTAACTGCAACATTTGCGAACACAAACGCAAAACCTCAAGTCAGTTCTCCCACCGTATCATAACTATGTTATATTGTAAGTTCATTTTCAGTCAATAAAAACAAATATTTTATCAGATTTGATTCAATCTAAAAGATTTGATTTCTCACATCTGGAATTCTAGGCCTTCTAGGTTATCTTAGGGAAGAAGCAAGTCCAAAGGGCGCAACAACAAAAATTAAGGTTTTTACCCTAATTGCTAACTTGATACACAAGAAGTAAAAAATCAAAATAATAAAACAGTAAATAATGTTGTAATAACTTAGAGGTCGTTGACTCTAGGTCAACCCTCCAATTTAGACAAAATGAACCCCAATTAATGTGATTTCGAATAATAATAATAGTTAGATAATAACAATAACAATAAATAATAAAAATAATAAATCAAAAGACCAAATGTTGACTACGGTCAACTTCCCAACTCAATGGGTCTAAAAAGGCTTAATGGATCTCTTGGATACTAACCTCCCCCCTAAAGAAAATACATCCTATTTTCCTAATTTTAACCACATAACCTCTAAACAACCAATAATATAAAAATATAAGTTAGTAATAATTAAAAAAACATATAATAGCACCAAAATTTAAATAACCAAAATAATCAACAAAAATAAATTGATTACTAGAGGGGAAAATTTGGGGTATGACAGTTGCCCCTATTTAACCGCTCTTCGATTAAGGATGCGAGAATACGAAAGTCTCGCACATTTGGATAGGGGGGTTATTAAATAATGGAAGACCCTAAAATTTGACCGTAAATTTGAAAATATATGAAAACATAAACCCCAAAATATAGATAGGCAATGGTGATGCAATTAACTCCCTAATGCCCGAGCAAAAAATATAATTGACCTAGATATGACGACGCGAATGACGCGTCAACACCTAGAAAAAGTAGTTGTAGATTTTGTGTATTTGTCATAACCTGGGAGATAAATAACACAAGCTGAAAATTAACTTACTAACGCTTCGAGACTAACATAGTAAGTTACAACGTAGATTTTTCCTACTCATCACAACCTAGGGTATGAATAACACAAAGTTTAAAAACTTATTATTGTTTGGAGACTAAAACAATGAACTACATCGCATAAAATGGATAATTTATTACTGCTTCGAGACTAACGCAACGAGTTATATCGCAAATTTCATATATCTACTACAACCTAGGGAGTAAATGGTACGGGTTTGAAAATATCCTACTAACGCTTCGAGACTAACATAGTAAGGTATAACGTAGAGTTATGTACTTATCACGACCTAGATGATAAATATCATAGACCTGATAATTCATTGTTGCTTTGAGACTGACACAATGAACCATATCATAGATTATCGCATACCTACCGCAACCTAGGGGGTGGATAATACGAGTTTGAAAATAGATAATTTACTAAAGCTTCGAGACTAACATAGTAAGATATATCGCAGATTTGCATATCTATCACATCCTACAAAATAGATAATGTGGATTTTGAGAAAGTGTTTTGATAATTGAATCTTAGATGACTAAACTGAAGATATAAGTCGTAGATATAAAACCTAGTTTACCAGTTGTGTTTGTCCTCAACCAAGGTATCTATTTGTCTTACGCAAATAAGCTAATTCTCAATAGGCCCCAAGATAAGTCACATTATTCTTAGCCTAAGCAGCTTTTGAAAATGCAATTCATAATGTATATGCACAATGCCCTAAATTGATATGATACCCAATGAAAATACTATTGACATGATACCCAAATGTGTTATTTTGTATATGTGTAACGCCCGTTAATTTAATTAATTATTTAATTAAATTATTTTTGGATTATTTGTTGAAGTTGTGAGATATTAAGAATTGTTGGTATAAGTTGTTAGATTATTGTTAATTAATTAATTAGTTGATTAATAATAATAATTATGTTGGAATTAATGGAATAATTATGTTGGACTTATGTTATTGGTTGGAAGTAGTAAAGTGGGGGTGTGTATGTTAGGCCCAATAGGAATTATGATATAAGGTTAAGCTGACATAAGGATTTGATTTATTTGGTGAATAATAAGTCTTGTACGCTAACTGCGTGAAGCCGCACGAAGAGAGGAGCAAGCTGCTCGGTGTCGAGCAGAAGAAAGCAAAGTTGTCGGCTGGAAGTTTGGTGGAGCAGCCTTCAATCCAGGTAAGGGTGGGGTTTTTACCATATAATGAGATTTATGATGTGTATTATATGGAATTGGTCACTTGTATGATTGTTGCGTGTTGATGTTTCTAAATCTGTTATTGAAGTTGCTCGTTTCCTCATGATGTGGTCATTTAGGGAGTTAACATACGACTGTTTAATGAACCTATTATAGGAAGTTACCCGGTTGTTATGTTGTGGGCGTTTTGAGTTGTCTGTATACTTTCCCAGTGTAATAGATGATTAGGTTAGTGTATATTTTACCTGTTGATGTGGTCGTTAGGATGTTGTGATATTCCGAGAGGTTGGCAGGAAAATTAGTAAATTGTTGTTATGGTCGTATAGGAAGGGTTCAGCATGATTGTCTTG
Source organism: Vicia faba (assembly GCA_948472305.1). Taxonomy (NCBI): domain Eukaryota; kingdom Viridiplantae; phylum Streptophyta; class Magnoliopsida; order Fabales; family Fabaceae; genus Vicia; species Vicia faba. The sequence continues at coordinate 695,283,977 of OX451735.1, forward strand.
TATAATTAGTGAATCTGTTGCAAGTAGATATAGTTTCTCGTTGTTGTGTTATCCAGAGTAGTTGGCCGGAAATCATGGATTATGTTGTGATGGTCGTTATGTTGTTGTATTATACTATGCTGTTGGCCGGAATTAGTGGTTGAGGAGGATGCTAATGGTGTTAGGTTCTGAGCGGCATGTAGGCTACGAGGTGTGTCGGAGAATATAAGTGTTGGATGTCGAGCGCTATTAGGCTGAAAGGCACACTGAAGAGCACAATATTGATGTCGAGCTGCACAAAGTTATAGGTTATGTCAAGGAGCATAAGTAGTTGTTATTCTTCTTTGTTTCGGTGCGTGTCGAGGGGTATTGAGTTAGTTATTATTTTGTCTTGTTGTTGTACATGTCGATGGGCACGTAGTTTCCCTAGTCCTATTGCTCGTGTGTGTTGTTTTGGTCGTTACAGTGTGTTGTGTAGTCGTGCTTAATTGAGAATTTGCAGGTTGATGAATTATGTTGAGATGTCTCTAGTTATGGGCAGATATTATGTTGTAGGCTTATGGCCAAAGTTGAATTATGTTGATGTCGAATTATTGTTGATGTTGTAGGCTTATGGCCAAAGTTGAATTATGTTGATGTTGAATTGTTGTTGATGTTGTAGGCGTATGGCCAACATTGATTTATGTTAAGTTGTTGTTTGTTGTTGTTGTTGCTACATTCATGTTGTGTCGCATACATCGCATATCAAGTTGGAGATGATGCTCGTTAAGTTGGTATGGATTGGCACAATATTAAGTTGAAGGCTTATGCCTTGTTGATGTCTCTATTTATTGGCAGATTTTTAAGTTGGGAGTTCTGCTCCATTGGTACCACATGCATTTGCATAAAGACAAGTTTCATTCTAAGTTGCATTCTGAGTCGTTGTGTGTTTGATTTGATTATGCTTATGTTGTTAAAATATGAGAAGTGGTGAATATGTATGAACTGATTCTAATGTTTTATTCATCATACGTTCTATTATAATGTCTGATATCTCACCCCTTCTGTTTGAATGTTACCCATATGTTGGTAACGTGTAGGTAATCCAGAGTGAAGGTGGTTTACCTTCAGTAGTTCGAGTTAGTGTCATTGCTCTAATACCTAACACTCGGGGGGATGAACGCTTGCTATTTTATTATTGTTATTATTCGGTTGTTGCACTTTAAGTTGTTGTTCGTTAAATACTTGTTATTTAAAGTTGTTTTAGTTGGATAAAGATGTTATTCTCTTTAAGTTGAATATTTGATTTCGCTGCATGGTTATGAAAGTTGTTGGTTTTAAAAGATTAATTTATGTTGTTATTGGTTCATCCAAGTTTAATGTGTTATGTATCTATAATGAATGCCATTGTTTGAGTTGAATTTGTAGCATCCTGATTTGATTGTCGAATTTTTGTAACTCTAATTTTTATATTAATTGTCGGGTAGAATTGGGGTGTTACAAAGTTGGTATTAGAGTAAGTCGGTTCGTCCGACCAAGTTGTCGAGTCGTAGTTTTGTCTAATAATCGAGTATTGTTACCTTGAGTTCTAACCATTGTTTATGTTGTAGTGATAAGTTGAGATGGATGGAAGGAATGATGCTACACTCGCTGCTGCTTTAGAAGCAATGGCGCATGCTATGGAGAATCAGCCAAACACTAACGGGAATGTTGGATCTCGTAGTTTGGCGACTTCCCAGAGGGAGAATCCTCCTACCTTCAAGGGTAAGTATGATCCTAACGAAGCGTTGGATTAGTTGAAAGAGATTGAGAGAATCTTCAGTGTGATGGACTGAACTCCAGTGTAGAAGGTTCGTTATGGTACTCATACGCTATCAATCGAAGCTAATGACTGGTGGCTAGAGACGTGTCAGAGGTTGGAGGATGTTGGTGAAAATGTAACTTGGGCTGCGTTCCGTAGGGAATTTCTGAGGAAGTATTTCCCTGAAGATGTTCATGGCAAGAAGGAAATTGAATTTCTTGAGCTGGAGCAAGGGAGTTTGTCGATTGTTGAATATGCTGCAAAGTTTGCAGAGTTGGATAAGTTTTATCCGCACTATAGCGAGGCTAATGCTGAGTTTTCGAAGTGCATCAAGTTTAAGAACGGGTTGCGCCCGAAGATCAAGAAGGCAGTTGGATACCAAAATATTTGTGTCTTTGCTGATTTGATTGATAGTTGCAGGATTTATGAAGAGGATAATAATGCTCATTATAATATTATCAGTGAGAAGAGGGGTAAGCACCAACAGAATCGTGGTAAGCCTTATGATGCCCCAGTTGGTAAAGGTAAACAAAAAGTTGCTCAGGGTCAGAGGACTAGTGGGGGAGATGCTCCTGCCGGTGTGGTTTGTTTCAAATGTGGAAAACCTGGTCATAAGAGCAACATTTGTACTACTGAGGTGAAGAGGTGTTTCCGTTGTGGTAATACTGGACATGTTGTATCCGAGTGCAAGAATAAGGATATCATTTGCTTCAATTATGGTGAAGAAGGACACATTGGTAGTTAGTGTAAGAAACCAAAGAAGGCGCAAACCAGTGGAAAAGTGTTCGCTTTGGCTGAGAATCATACGGCTAATGAGGACAGACTCATCAGAGGTACATGTTTCATTAATAGTACTCCTTTAATTACTATTATTGATATCGGTGCTACTCATTGCTTTATTGCTGCTGATTATGTTGAAAGATTGGGTCTTATGTTGTCTTCTATGAATGAAGAGATGGTTGTCGATACTCCAGCCAAGGGGTATGTGACTACTTCTCTTGTGTGTTTAAAGTGTCCTTTGTCGATCTTTGACAGAGACTTTGCTGTTGATTTGGTTTATTTGCCTTTAAGAGGGTTGGATTTGATCCTAGGTATGAACTGGTTAGAGCATAATTATGTTCATATTAACTGTTATAACAAGTCTAAGGTTTTCTACTCCTGAAGAAGAGGAAGCTAGTCTGTTGTCCGCTAGACAACTGGAGCAGTTGATGCAAGAAGAGGCTCAAATGTTCTTGTTGACGACATCACTATCTATCGAGAATCAAGTTGTAATTGAGGAATTGCGAGTGGTGTGTGAATTTCCTAAAGTTTTCCCTGATGAAATTCCTGATGTACCTCCAGAGAGAGAAGTTGCATTTGCTATTGATCTTGTACCTGATACCAAACCTGTTTCTATGGCACCATACAAGATGTCTGCATCTGAATTGTCAGAATTAAAGAAGCAATTGGAAGATTTATTTGAAAGGAAGTTTGTAAGACTGAGTGTCGTCGTGGGGAGCTTCAGTGTTGCTAGTAAAGAAGAAAGATGGAAGTATGAGACTTTGTGTTGATTATAGACAATTGAATAAAGTAACAATTAAGAACAAGTATCCACATCCAAGAATAGATGACTTGATGGATCAATTGGTGGGTGCTCATGTGTTTAGTAAGATTGACTTGAGGTCGGGTTATCATCAGATTAAGGTGAAGGATGAAGATATCCAGAAGACGACTTTCAGAACGCGTTATGGACATTATGAGTATTCGGTGATGCCTTTCGGGGTTACTAATGCGCCAGGAGTATTTATGGAATACATGAACTGTGTCTTTCATACTTATTTGGATCGGTTTGTAATGGTGTTCATTGATGACATTTTGATTTACTCTAAATTGGAGGAAGAGAATGCAACACACTTAAGAATAGTATTGCAAGTTTTGAAAGAGAAGAAGTTAAGTGTGAATTTTGGTTAAAGGAGATTAGTTTTCTTGGTCATGTGATCTCAGGTAGTGGCATTGCTGTAGATCCATCTAAATTAGATGTTGTGTTGCAATTGGAAACTCCAAAGTCGGTGTTGTACCCTAAAATTTTCCCTATCATTTCTCAAGAAATCTCTCATAAGATCTCCATTGATTCAAGACTACACAAGGTTTGATCAACTCAAGACACCTCCTCAAACATTGACAACTCAAAATTAGGGTTTGAGTTTGTACAAAGATAATTGAACTTATAATGCCTTATATTACTTTAATGGATCATTTTGGATCCCCAATATTGCTCATGTCAAGTTTAAAGCTTTGGATCAGATTTTTGCTCAGTCAGTTGATCAGTTGACCTAAAATCAATTGTATTAGAGAAAAATCAATTATGGTCAATTTGCCGTCAAAATTCATGATTTTTTATCCATATCAACATTATGAACTCATATATGTCAATTGATCAAGTTTGGATCACAATTCCTCAAAGAAATTTGATCAGAATACCAAAAGGGCAAAATGGTCAAAATTAGGGTTTTGATTGAGAAGGCTCAGTTCTTGACTTTTGACCAAGGAAATAACTTATTGGTTTAAGACATGATCTCAAGGATTCAAATTCACAATCTTGACCTAATTTCATAGTTCAAATCACCTCTCAAGATCATTGGATTGACAGATGAATTTCAGTCAACTGATGAAAAGACAACTGTACACTGAAAAGTAAAACTTTGACTTTTTGATCAAAATCAAGTTTCAAATATCATTTTTCATCAAGACATGTCAAAATTTGAAATTTGTTCATCAAGGAATTAAAAAGTCAAAATCATCTTTGAAAAGTCAAAATTCTAGGACTTCGAAATTTTTCTTAGTGTTGGAAAGTTAACATTTTTTCATAACTTTATGCCAAATTTCCACCATGATGCAAGATGATTAAAGGAAAACTTCCAACATGAAAGTTATAGATATCAATGAGATCTAAAACATTATAGGGAAGAACCTTTTCTAGAAATGCTTGGATTTCAAGTTATGAATTTATGAAGACATGTCCATGAAACTAAAATACTTGGTGAAATTTTGCCCTAGTTAGGCAGATTTTTGGCACTAATTTCATAGTAACTTTTCACATGCTTCCAAGTTGATTCTTCAAAAATGTCCAACATAAAGGTTGTATAGGATTTTACAAGCTTTCCAAAATGTCCAAGAACTCATTGAGATCATTCTTGAGTAAGGAGAATCTAAGAGTTGAAGTTAGGGTTTCATTCTTGAATTATAGGTCATTTTGTGATGTGCAAGAATTCAAATCTCAAGCCCATGTTGCATAATCTTTGCTCTGTAGGATGTAAACTTGTGTTTTACTCCATAATTAATGGTTTACACAATTGATTGAACCATTATCCAATTGATTCAAGCATTATCCAAATCAATTTGCCATTTTGGGGAGAAAGTAACATATCCATTCTTGTAAAGCAAGATTTATGCACAAAGTCGGCTTCTTGAGCTCCTAACTTGTTTTCTTTGATTACACTCCATCCACAAAGTCAAAGGTATTGTGTTTAAAGTGGTTAAAAACTCTATGAACCAAGTACAAGGCATGGAAACTTGTTTTGTAAAAAAAATCACATGTTGAGCTTAAACATGTAAATTTGAATTCTGATCATCTAGAGAACTCCAAACCTTTTGCTTATAACTAGAGGCATTATTTATGAGCTAGTACCGGAATGCTAAGACCCTGAAACTCCCTGAAACACTCACAAACCAGAAATTGCTCAAAAAACACCATTGATACACAATCCTACCATTGAACTTGTATCTTTCATCCCCCCCGTGTGTTTTCCCTCAAAATCATTTGTAAGGCTTCTATACCTCAAATATAGTCCATCCTTGTCCTTATTTTGGAACTGTAACATCTCCATCACCATCCTCCATAACCAAAAATAGAGGTCTGCAACTTGACTTCTCCAGACCATTCCAGCCATCCATAGCTCAAGCTAAAAATTGCATTAGCTTCCTAGAGGTCCAAGGAAGCTAACCTGATCATCACAACTCTTTGAAAGCAACTCAAACTCATTTCACGATTCCCAGTTCTTGAGGTATTTTTCTGAACTTTCATCTATTCATTTAGGCATTGTTACGCTTTCATTTTCAAAGATAAAATATAAATATCATTGCCCTGAAGTTGTACATATCCATAGTTTTCATTTATTTTGCATGTGCTTAGAGAATTTTAAGTTTGAATATCTGAAAAAAGTTAGGTCAGGATTTGGTACTTTTATAAATACATGCTCATCTTTGATTGTTAGTCCAAATTATTTACATTTCTGAAATCCTGGTAAAATTTCTAACAAGTTTGATGTTGGAAGTTTTGAGAATGGATGAGAAATGAATGAGATACAAGGACCCTGGCTCGAGGTTGAAGATGAAGTTCATTTCTAGGAATGGATTTGTAATATATATTTATGGTTTTGGTTAAGTTAACAGATATATAGCCACCCCAGTGGTAAGGCAGCGCGCGTTTATGGTCAAGGGCATGGGTTCAAGCCCCAGCGCTGCAATTTTGCCTTTTTTCTAACATTTTCCATATTTTCTTTGTTTGAACAAGCCAGCGCGCCTTGGGCCTCCACAAGTGGGCCTTTGTATTTTTACTTCTCCTAACCCCCCTCTTTGCAGGTTTTACAGCGCAGGCCCAATGTTTTTTTATTTTATTATCTTTTACTGACTAACAAAAATGCTAATGGGCAGGCCAAACTCAAAAACTATTTTACTTTCATACACCTTAAATAAGTTCCACACCCTCCTGACTTTTATTTTATTTTCTTACCTTATTTTCTTTTTAGTATTAATATTATTGTTATTTTTATTTGTATTAGTAAAATATCTCAAAAAATATATTTTTATTATTTATATATCAATATACTTTTATTTCATTAACACAAAAGACCAAAAATATTTTTTTTTAAAATTTAATCTCTTTTCTTAATATTAGACCTAGGTTTTAATTTCCTTTAATTAAATTAACTTAGAATTTAGTTTTTTCTTTTAATTAATTTTTATACTAGTTTAATTAAATAAAAACTTTTTTCATAAAAAACTCTAAAAATAATTTCTTGATTAAATTTAATTTCTTTTCTTAATTAGTTTAGGTTTAATTTTCTTAATTTAATTAATTATTTATTTTAGTTAATTGGGTCAAAACCAAACCCTTTCCTCAAAAAACAAACAAATTCCATTTCTTATCCTTGTACATTATATTCCTTTCAATTCTTGTACATTATTCAAGTCTCAATATAGTTGTAATAGATAATTAAGTTTAATTTCTTGTAATCCCCATTTATAAATTTGTATACCCCATCCCCAAATGATGTAATAGCGTAGTAAATTTACTTTCCGCAATTTATCGCTTTCTTATCAATGCTAGTAAATTAGGGTTTGTATGGAAAGATAAAATCAATGCTTATAGAACCCTAATTCAATATAAACCAAGCATGAAAAAATAAACACACTATTCACACATGCACCCCTAAGGTTAACTCCACTTGTTTCCAAAAAAATGATCATGTTACGCATGTGGGGTGTCTTAGAGAAAATAATCAAATACAAGATCATAGTGCCTCGATGACGCTTCAAATGTTACCTTCCCAATGATCTTAGTCCCTCAAAGAGAAATGCTAATATATATCACAACATTGTTATCATGACTATACGATGACTCATGCCCGTGCCTTTTACATCCAAAGATAAGGCTTCTTTCCAATCAATGGTAAGATAGCAATATCATAGGAAGAGGGAAATGAACAAAAGACTTTTGAGTAGGTAGAAACGTTCCTAGTTACTTGCTCACTTTCAAAACAAACATTCTTGCAAACACACACCAAACACTTTCAAAAGTCCAACACTTTGCATACGTTCTTACAAAACGAGAACCATTACAAAGTTTGCCAAAACGAAGGCGCCTTTTCAAAAATACTTTCAAAAACCACCACAAAGCATATTTTCAAACAAAGAAAATGATCAAGAAAGAAACTAAGAGCACATAGATAACTATGGATGAAAATGGTGCTAACACTTGCCCTTTTCATAATCTACCCCCCGAACTCAAGAAAATATCTCAAAGATCTTTCCTGTTCTTTTCAGCCTTTCCTTTTCGATAAAACAAAAGTCAGTGGCGACTCTTGCTATTCACAACAATTGTGATAAAACACAAAACATCCCAAAGTCAGTTCTCTCACCGTATCACAGAACTGGCGACTCTGCTGGGGAAAACTTAAAAGTGGGGTTACCTTAGGGCTAGATCACCTTTATTTGCTTTCATTGTTTGACTTGCTTGCTTTACATTTTGGTTCCTTGTTTGGGCTTGTTTTGATCCTCTACCCGGATCTGGGATACCTTATAGGTAAGTAGCAATACATTGTGGAAACTGTGCAGGGTATACCGACATGGTCTAAGCAATAGCTACGTTAGTGTGACACATTTGTTGGTACCGGTAGCCCTTGAGTAGTCAAGGAGAATACAGGGCCGCTGTATGGTGTCATGAAACACTAACTGACTTTAGAACCTTTACTTACCAACTTGGCCATTAGGAAGTAGTGAGATAGCCGGCTTTGGTGCAGTCTGAAGTTGGTTGATACTCAATACTATGCTCATTGAAATCATACTTCTCAGGATATTTCGGTCGCCATTAAAGAGGCTTGCGCTGAAACAATGCCCGATAAGAAAGATTCGTGATATTGAGATCCCTTAGAACCCAGTTACTATTACTAGGACAAGTTAATCTAACTAAACTTCAAGAGGGTACTTACCTATAAGGCTCCATGCAAGCCTAAACCTAAGGACTTGTTTTGACTTGTGTGTATATGCTTACTTGTACATAACATCATAAACATCATAACATCATAAGCATTCTCACTGATCATTTCAAGGATTATTGGGATTTATCTTTGTTCTATTTTGTAGGACATGGCTTCCATCCGCAGGAATACTATCTAAGTCAATCTCGTAAGAATTCTTTCTCAACTCAAAGAATTAGCATCGAGGGTCCATGAGAATTCTTCATTCACCGAAAGACATGGTCGCCTCATAAACTTGGTTACCTCAAGCAGTGATGAAGATATGATGAAGGTGCTTTTCTAGTTCTTCGACCCTTTGCACCATTGCTTCACCTTTCCCGATTACCAGCTCGTACCTACTATGGAAGAATTTGCTTAATTCTTGAGGATTCCCATTATCAATCAACTACCTTTCAACGGTACAGAAAGAGATCCAAGCCCTAAAGAGATTTTCTGAGCGCTACACTTGCAACAATCCAATATCGCAACTAATTGGGAAACAAGGAGTGGTGTCAGAGGGTTCTTAGCCAAGTTCTTGTTGGAGAAGGCTCAAGATTGTTGGAACACTCTGGATTTATAAGCTTTTGAAGAAATCTTGGCCCTTCTCATCTATGGGATGGTTTTATTTCCAAACCCTGGCCAACTTATAGATATAAATGCTGTTTAAATCTTTATGTCTCGCAATCCAGTACCTACTTTGTTGGGAGATATCATACATTCTCTCCACTCTCTCACTATGAGGAAGAGAGGGAACCTCGTGTGTTACACTCCTCTTTTGGCTAGATGGTTTGTCTCACATCTCCCTCGGTCTGTGTTGAAGAACGAGCAAGGTTTGAGATGGTCCCATAGGTTGATGTCACTCAGACATTCGGATATTCGCTGGTGTTCTCGATCCTTAGAGAACGTTACTATCATCGACCATTATGGAGAATTCCCTAATGTCCCTTTGCTTGGCATTAGGGGAGGTATCACTTACAACCCTTGTTTGGCTTTGCGAAAGTTTGGGTATGCCCGAAGAGATGGTCCGCATGATATGCTCATCCAAGGAATGGTATTCAACTACGAGAGCGACGATCAAAGCTATCGTCAGAGGTTTGTACGAGCTTGGAGGATGGTAAACAAAGTGGATAGTAGGATGCTGGGACAAAATAATTCTATTCCCCTTGAGCCTTATCTTAGGTGGGTACGAGCTCGGGCTCAGAAGCTCGTGATGCATTACCCATCTATCCTACCAGTTATCTTGGAGCCTGTGGCTGAAGAAGATGTCCCGTGCACTGTCGTCCACCCCAACAAGCCTACTTCTCTTGAACACTTGCAAAAAGGTTGGATTCAGCTAAAGGAAGAACAAGATACCTTCGAAGCTCAATTCTACGCTAGTGAGAAAAGGGTTCTGGAACTTACAAAGCAACTCCATGAAGAACAAAGTTTGAATGCCTACCTTGCACCAAAGAGGATGCGTTCGACCTTTTTATCTTAGAGATTTGTTTTGTAAGCCCAAGAGGCACGATGTAGTAATTTTGAACTAATTAATGAAATTTGACGTTTGTTCATTCTTTGTCTATACAAATTTAAATTTCATAAATCCTCGAAATCATTTGCATACACATCTTCCATGCATCATAACATAACAAGTTTTCCACGACATGTTTCCTTATCTTTCTACTGTTTATTTCAGCAAGATGGATATCGAGAAAACAGTGAAAGACCTACAAGCACAAAACTCCAAGTTTCAAGAGACTCTGATGACCCTAGCCAAGGGGCAACAAGAGTTGATGGTGTTGCTAGCAGCCAAAAAGAAACCAAAGAGGAAAGCCCTGGTCAATATGGGTAAGAGATTCAGAGAGCCGATCCGTCAGATACCGATAGTGGAAGGCTCGTCTGAGGAAGACGAAAATCAAATTGAAGAAGCAATGAGTAACCATGCTGGGTGTATCAATGATCAAGCGCTCGGTGATGAGGATTATTTTGACGAGTAGTATCCTTCTACCGATGTTAAGTACAAGTAGCTAGAGAACAGGCTGAAGCCCTTGAGATTCAAGCTGTCCCCAGTTTGGATTTTGATGATTTGGGTTTAATATATGGGGTTGTCATTCCCCACAAATTCAAGATACCAGTCTTCGTTAAATACAATGGGGTTTCCTTCCCAAAAGTTCACCTGAAGTCTTATGTGCGCAAAATTCAACTGCACACCGCCGATAAGAAACTTTGGGTTCACTTCTTTTAAGAAAGCTTGGCTGGGACACAACTAGAGTGGTTTTACCAATTGGAGGGTTCCCGTATCCATACATGGGAAGACTTAGCCACCACTTTCTACCATCAATACCAGTACAATGCCGACCTGGCGCCAACAAGAGTTTAACTGCAAGACATGACAATGGGTAAGAGTGAAGGGTTCAAAGAGTACGCCCAAAAGTGGAGGGATCTTGCCAGTAGGGTCCAATTGCCGTTAACCGACAGGAAGCATATTGATATGTTTATGGGCACTTTATCTGGTCCGTTTTTCAACTTATTGGTTAGTTGTTCTTCTTCTGGTTTCACTGAGCTGATCTTATCCGGTGAAAGAGTTGAAAGCGGTATCAAAAGCGGGAAGATTCCCATAACATTTTCTTCCACCTCCAATCCCGTAAAGAAACCTTTTACCGGGAAGAAAGAAACGAATGATGTGTATGGGGAAAGGGCCCGTACCGAGAAGGATGACCGTCCATCCGTTAATGTTGTTCGTATTTCCAACCCACCACCTGTTCAAAGACAATCTTCCAATCATCAACGGTTTGAGGCTCCGCGAAGACAATACACAAGGATAGGCATGTCGTTATCCCAAGCCTTACAACACCTATTAAAGGCTAATTTGGTGACACTGTGTGATCCTCCAGGAAATCCAGATACCTCTTCACCTAAATACAATCCGAATACCAAGTGTGCATATCACTCGAATAGTCCCGGGCATGAGACTGACCAATGCTGGGTGCTGAAGAATAAAATTCAAGACTTAATAGACAACAAAACCATTGAATTTGATCTGCCTCCAATTCCCAATGTGATAACGACACCAATGCCAAACCATGGCAAGGGTGTCAATGCTGTTGAAGACACCATTTTTGTTTCCTCCGTCAAAGACTTAACTACTCCGTTAAATGTTATAAAAAAGAATCTGCTGAAAGCTGGGATTTTCCCTGGCTGTTTGAAGGATTGTGATTGCTGTGCCACACAACTCAATGGATGCAAAGGGCTGAAGGAAGGAATTCAACGCTTGATGAATAGTCATGAGATCCTATTTGAGAAGACTCCGTCTGCCAAAAGTTTGACCAATAATTTTGAAGACCTCTCCATCATAACAATCTCAAATAAGCCTCTTAGGATCTCCTCCAAGGGTCCTATCAGGATTTCAAATGAACCAAATGTTGCTCCTCTGATAATTACCGCCCCGGGCCAATTTCGTACTCTTCCAACAAAGTAGTGCCATGGAACTATGGTGCTGAGGTGTTTTACCATGGAATAAATCAAGACGCTTAGATTGAAGAAAGCAAAGTTGATGACATTGGTAACATTACTGGATCTTGTAAGGTGACCAGAATTGGGAGAATACTTTCACCCAACATCTCACCACCAACTGCTACAAAGGCACCTGTCCGCATCACCACTGCTAAGCCTAATGCTGACACAAGGGGAAAGGAGAAAGTATTTGAGCCTGCTGAGACAGAAATACCCGTAAAATGCATTGTTGCTGAGGAACCTTCCGCTCGAGAAATGGATGAGATCTTGAAAATTATAAAAAGGAGTGATTTTAAGATAGTGGAGAAGCTGGGGCAAACCCCTTCCAAGATTTCTATGTTATCTTTGCTAATCTATTCTGATGCTCATGCTCAGGCGTTAATCAAATTCTTGAAGAAGGCTCATGTCCCTCATGAGACCATGATAGACCAGTTTGAAAATTGTGTGGCAAGCTTGACGGTCGACAATGGTTTGGGGTTCTCAGATGCTGATCTGATACCACTAGGGAAGAACATAACAAAGCTCTGTATATTTCTGTTGAATGTAAGGGGACTACCCTAACACATGTTCTGGTTGACATTGGCTCTTCTTTAAACGTGCTACACAAGGGGGCTTTGGACCGTTTAGATTGTGAATGACTAGTTTTGAAGCCAAGTGATATTATTGTGAGGGCTTTCGATGGGTCCAAAAGGACAGTTCATAGAGAGGTGGATCTTCTGATCAAGGTGGGCTCATAGATTTTCAACTCTACTTTCTACATCATGGATATCCGTCCTACTTAATCCTGTTTGTTGGGTCGCCCTTGGATCCACGGAGTAGGGGCAGTAACGTCAACCCTTCATCAAAAGCTCAAGTATCTGGTCAAAGGAAGGATTGTCACTGTCTGTGGTGAGGAGGAGTTCATGGTAAGCTACCTTAACTCTTTCAAATATGTGGAGATGGAAGGCGAATTTATAGAAACCCCATGTCAGGCTTTTGAAGTTGTGCCACCAATGGTTGCTACTGCCAAATTTTCCTCTGATGTGTCAAAAGCTGTTAAGGTCGTGCCAAAGATGGTTTCATTTAGAGATGCTCGTGCCGCAGTCGAAGAAGGAAGTTGTGATACTTGGGGGTAACTCCCCGAGATCCCATTCAAAGCTGACAAATGTGGTTTGGGTTTCACTATCAAGGCTCGGAAAGAAGTGAGGCGTGCTCGTGCAGGGAAGCCCCCTCTCCGTATTGGAAGTCATGAAGTAAACATTGTGGCTGATTCTGATGATGAGTGTGCATTTGGAGAATGGGTATACCCTACTACAACAGAGCTCAACAATTGGAACGCAAAGGACTTCGTTCCCACCTCCTTCATTGAGGAGTAATTACTTGTTTATTGCTTTCTATTAATTCAAGAACATTTTGTCTGTAATATTAAACAATGACTTTTAAACCATGTGCCTGGCCCGGGGCACTATGGTCCATTTGTTAAGGGTTTTATTTATGTTCATTTTATCATATGATTATTCAATACAAACGATTGGACTTTTTTGCATTCGAACTTTTGTGCTCACTGTCTTTCTTTTTCTTCAATGCATTTTTCAAAATAGCCATATGTCTTACATGCACACACACACACACACTTGCAGGTCCTCATCCACTCCGGATCTCATTGCCAATGACTCTACTATTTCCGACTATGACTTCGAACATCCAATTAACCAAGTCGAAGACAAAGGCGAGGAATATTGTGAAATATCGGGAGAACTAGCCAGGCTTCTATTACAAGAGGAAAAAGCTATTCAGCCGCACGAAGAGTCAGTTGAAGTCATCAATCTAGGTACCGAGACAAATAAGAAAGAGGTCAAGATCGGCGTTAACCTAGAAAGCAGTGTTAAAAGCATATTGGTTCAGATGTTACATGACTATGTGAAAGTGTTTTCTTGGTCGTATGAAGATATGCCAGGGTTGGATACCGACATTGTAGTTCATCGTCTGCCGACAAAGGAAGATTGCCCTTCTGTCAAACAAAAAGTTCATTGCATGAGGCTTGACATGTATGAAAAGATAAAAGCTGAGGTGATGAAATTATTTGACGCAGGATTCCTTGATGTGACATCTTATCCCAAATGGGTTGCAAACGTGGAGCCAGTGCCGAAGAAAGACGGAAAAGTTCATATATGCGTAAATTATAGGGATCTGAATAGGGCAAGTCCGAAGGATGATTTCCCTCTACCTCATATTGATGTCTTGGTCGATAACACTGCTCAGCATAAAGTCTTCTCTTTCATGGATGGTTTCTCCAAATATAACCAAATTAGGATGGCTCCCAAATACATGGAGAAGACTACTTTCGTTACATAGTGGGGCACCTTTTGCTACAAGGTCATGCAGTTCAGATTAAAGAATGCAGGGGCAACATATAAAAGGGATATGGTAGCTTTGTTTCATGACATGATCCATCATGAGATAGAGGTATATGTGGATAATATGATTGCAATATCACAAACCGAAGAGGAACATATCGATCACCTATACAAGCTATTCGAGAGGCTGAAAAAGTACAAGTTAAGGTTGAACCCTAATAAGTGCACATTCGGAGTACGATCTGGAAAGCTTCTAGGTTTTGTTGTCAGTGGTAAAGGCATCGAAGTCAATCCTGCCAAGGTAAAGGCCATCCAAGAAATTCCAGTACCCCACTCTGAAAAGGAGGTTAAAGGATTCTTGGGTCGTCTTAACTACATCGCCCGCTTCATATCTCACTTAACTGCTACTTGTGAGCCAATCTTCAAACTCTTGAAGAAAGATCAAGTAGTCAGATGGAATGATGAATGCCAAGCTGCCTTCGACAAAATCAAAGAATATCTGCAAGAACCTCCTATTCTCATGCCTCTAGTTGAAGGAAGGCCCTTGATCATGTACTTGACGGTGCTAGAGAATTCTATGGGGTGTGTTTTGGGCCAACATGACGAGTCTGGCCGAAAAGAGCACGCTATTTACTACCTGAGCAAAAAGTTTACCGACTGTGAAACCAGATATTTACTGCTCAAGAAAACTTACTGCACTCTGGCATTGGCTGCTCGCCAGCTAAGATAGTATATCTTGACTCATACCACTCTACTGATTTCTAAGATGGACCCTATCAAGTACATCTTCGAGAAACCCGCTCTTTCCGGACGGATAGCTAGATGGAAAATGATCTTGACTGAGTACGACATTCAATACACAATGCAAAAGGCCATCAAGGGAAATGTATTAACAGATAATTTGGCCCATCAAGTTGTTGATGATTATCAGTCTATGAACTTTGACTTTCCGGATGAGAATATCATGCTAGTGACCGACTGCGCGAAACCTGGACCGTATGACATACCTGAACAAGGATCCCGATGGGCTATGGTCTTCGATGGGGCTTCTAACCCTTTGGGTAACGTAATTGGTGCTTTGATAATCTCCCATGAATGTTTCCACACTCCTTTCACTTCCAGACTATGCTTCGACTGTACGAACAACATGGCTGAGTACGAAGCATGAATTTTGGGTCTGAAGGCTGCCATTGATTTGAGGATCAAGCATTTGAATGTGTTTGGGGATTCCGCTCTAGTGATTAGCCAAGTAAAAGGAGATTGGGACACTAAGCACCCTAATATCATCCCTTACAAGGAGCTTGTGCTATCTCTGATTCCTTACTTCGAAGAGGTTACATTTGAACACTTCCCTAGGGAAGAAAATCAATTGGCTGACGCCTTGGCAACAATGTCTTCCATGTTCAAAGTCAAATGGGATAGAGAAGCTCATATGGTTACAATCGAAATATTTGACGAACCTATGCACTGCTATGAGCTCGACACTGACATAGAAAAGCCATGGTACCATGAGGTGAAGAGATACCTTGAAGCACAAGATTACCCTGAAGGAGCATCCATCAATGACAGAAAGTTATTACGAAGATTTTCAGCCAAATTCTTCCTAAGTAATGGAATCTTGTACAAACGCAACCATGACTCTACTCTACTCCGATGTGTGGACAAGAAGGAGGCAGAGTAAATTATGAAAGACATGCATGATGGTCTCTTTGGGACTCACTCTAGCGGATATATTATGGCCAAGAAAATCCTGAGAGCTGGTTACTATTGGTCAACAATGGAGACTGATTGCCATCACCACTCAAGAACTTGCCACAAATGCCAAATCTATGTTGACAAGGTCCATGTGCCTCATATCCCTCTGAATGTCATGACCTCTCCGTGGCCATTTGCAATGTGGGGCATTGACATGATTGGAGAGATCAAACGCACTGCTTCCAATGGGCATCACTTCATTCTTGTCACTATCGATTATTTCACCAAATGGGTCGAAGCCACCTTGTTCGCCTTAGTCACAAAGAGCGTGGTAGCCAGGTTCATCAAACACAACCTCATCTTTCGCTATGGTATCCCCGAAAGGATCATCACCGACAATGGGACTAACCTCAACAATGCTATGATTACAGAACTTTGCACTCAGTTCAAAATCAAGCATCACAATTCTTCTCCTTATAGACCTAAAATGAATGGCGCATTGGAAGCAGCCAACAAAAACATTAAGAAGATTGTGCAGAAGATGGTAGTAACCTACAAAGACTGGCATGAGATGTTACCCTTTACTCTTCATGGCTACCGTACTTCAGCTCGGACATCAACCGGGGCAACTCCCTTTTCGTTGGTCTATGGCATGGAAACTGTTCTGCCAGTGGAAGTTCAGATTCCCTCATTAAGGATTATGAATGATGCAGGCTTAGGCGAAGACGAATGGATTCAGACAAGATTGGATTAGTTGAACTTTGTGATACGGTGGGAGAACTGACTATGGTTTTGCGTTTGTTTTCGCAAATGTTTCGGTTGAGCAAGAGTCGCCACCGACTTTTTATTTTATCCTAAGGAAAGGTTTAAAAAGCACAGCAAAAACCTTTGAGATTTTTCTTGGGTTCGGGGAGTAGATTATAGAAAGGGAAGGTATTAGCACCCTTTCTATCCATGGTTATCCATGGGCTCTTAGGTACTTGCTTAGATCAACTTGCCTTGGTTTTCAATTGTTTGAAATGGTGCTTTGTGTGTGGCTTTTGAAAAATGTTTTGAAAAAGATGCCTTGTCTAGGCTACCCTTGTAACAATTCTTTACTCGAATGTTTTACAAAAGGTGTTTTGTCTTTTTGAAAAGATGTTTCAAGGTTTTTTGAAAGTTTGTTTTGAAAGTGTTTGTGAAATGTGGTTTGAAAATAGGCAAGTGTTTTCTTTTGCAAATTGACAAGTACTTAAGAGCTATCTACCCTAAAGTTCTCAAAGATTTTTGTTATGTTTTAACCCTTTTAACAATTTTGTTCCACCATTGCATTTGGTGGACAATCTTGTGTTAGGATGTGAAAGGGACGGGCGCGGGTCATCGTTTAGACCATAATTGCAATAGTGCTAAGTATCTTTGGGCAATTTTTCTTTGAAAGGGACTTGATCATTTTAGGCAACTTTTCGAAAGCGTCATCGAGGGACTATGATCATTTGATTGTTTGTTTTACCCAAAGAAACCTAACATGCAATATGGCCCATTTATTGAAGGCAACAAGTGGAATACCCTAGGGGTGCAAGTGTGGTATGTGTTGTCCATGTTCATGCTTGTTTATCTTGAAATTAGGTCAAACTATTTTTGTTCGTTTTATTTGCATACAAACCCTAATTCTAGCATGGTATATTTAGAAAGCGTTAAAGTGCGAAAAGTAAAATTCCTACACTATTACAACATAATATGGGAAGGGGGTACAAATGTTCAAATGGGGGGATATTTAGACGAGGAATTTAAATCTAGCTATTACATCAATTTTGGAATATTTACAAGATAATTAATTGCATAAATTAAATGGAAAATAAAATAAAGATGCAAAATGCAAAAAGGGTTTTCATATGTATGGAAAAAAGTATTTTTTATGTCAAATAAAATAAAAATGAAAAGTATTATTTTTTTGGAGCTTTTTAATGTTTAGGGTGAAACCCTGATTTTATTAAGTAAAAGGTAATGTTTATTTAATATGTACTAATATTTATCAATTATATATGAAACAAAAATAAAAATGAAGTATATTCATAAAAAAGTATTTTTCATGTTAGATATTAATAAAATAAAAATGTATATATTTTTTTGTATTATTTACCTAAATATACTAATATATATAAATATCTTTATTATTTACTAAATGAATATTATATATAAAAAATAATAATATTTAATATTTATAAAAAAAAGGTATATTTTATATAAAATATTTTCAAAAGAAAAAAATGAAATAAAAATCAGAAATAAAATATATTTGCATTATTTTTCTAGTTTTTCTAAATAATAGTATATATATATATATATTTATGTACAAATGTCCATATAAACAAATAAATACCTAAAAAATATAAAAATGGTGTAAAAAATATTTTTTATGTTTTTAATATTATTAGCAAAAATAAATAAGTCAGGATAAAAAAAGAAAAGTCAAAAAATCATGCAAATAAACAAAATGGGCTCAGGGGGTATGAAATCAAAAATATGGTGTGAAAAGAAATGCAAAAGCAGGCCCAGCCCATGTGGCTTCTTCTTCAACCTCTGAACAAAAAGATGTTCAAAAACGCGCGCCTGAACATCCATTCAAACACCTGGATTCCTTGATCTTTTGCACAAACTTACAACATAAGAAATGTTAAGCATTGAATCATGATTCTAAATATGTAAAGAACTCATCCTAACTCTCAAAAATGAGAGAGAATTTTAACATTCCCAAATCTTGACCTAACTTTTCTTCCATATTCAGACCTTAAATTCTCATAGCTCAGGCAAAATAAATCAAAAGTAAAAGCATGTACAGATTCAGGGGCATGAGTAGAACACTTCTTATTCACAAACTTAGAGCTAATGATGCCTACACTAAGAGTTAGAAGTTCAAGAAGATACCTGTTCAGTTGAAGTTCTATCTGGCAATGGGGGAGCTTTCAGGGCAAGATGGTGATCTGTACAGCTTGCCTGAAGTGTAGTGATGCTATTCCAATGCTTACTTTGCTTTGAAACACCTTGAATCGAGCTATGGACCTTCAACTGCAAAATAAGAAAGTGAAAATGGTGGAACTGTATAGAGGAATTACAGGTCGTGTTTTATGTTTGGGTTAGCTTCAAGTGATGCTAGGGAATGTGTTTGATGAGCTTTTAGCAAGAAAGCATGAAAGGGATGAGAGTTGGCACTCAAACTGCAGCAAGCCCTGTTTTTGTGCAGTTCAATGGTGATTTTGAGTTTGTGGAGGTATCAGAGGTGTTGGGGTCGTGTGCTAGCTCAGTTAGGATGTATTGAATGTGTACAAGATATTTTTTTAAGGGTTCTAGTGCTGAGATCAAAGTTATGTTGTGATATGCTATGTTTCTTAACACTTAAGCAAGCAAAGGCCAAGTTGTGTTCTAGACAGGTAGAGGCCCCCTAAACATGCTGCAAAACCTTGTCTTGATCAGAGTGATTAACTCATAAACTTGTGCCAAAGAGATTTCAAATGTACTCCTTGGATTTTCAATTTGACATAAAGCTTACTTTTGCAAAAATGGTTAAAGTGATTTATCTATTTTGGGATTAATCCATCATACAATGCTTGAACACATAGAACATGGTCTTGGCACAAAGAGTTTGCATTAAATTTATGAGTGTTGGATGGTTTAGAGGCCTGTAATCAAGTTGCATGCTGATTTGAAAAGTTTGCACAAGTTATGAACATGGAAATTGGCCAATTCAAAAGTGAGTTTTTGCCATATTGCAAAATTCGATTCTCTCAAGTCATGAGGTTGTTTGATGAGTTCTTGGACATTTTGGAAAGCTTGGAATGTGTACTACAATCCATCTTTGAAATGAAAATTGAAATTCCAAGGGGAAGTATGTGAAAAATGGTCTTGAAGTTAGGTAAAAACCTTGCCTAAAAAGGTCAAAATTTCACTAAGTTAAGAATGGTTTATTACCCTTATTCCAAAAATTGTAACTTGAGATACAAGCTTCTTTTGGGAAAACTTTGTGAATCAAAGTTGTATATTATGCAATAGGCTACAACTTTCATGTTTTGACTTTTGCTTGAATCCAAATGAATCTTGGTGAGAAAGTGGGGCAAAGTTAGGAAAAAATTAGGGTTTTTCATAACTTAGAAAAATTCCAAGTTATGAAAAATTCTTATTTCAAACCCTAATTTGCAATTTTTGATTTCTTGATGAACAAGTTTCATGATTTGGCATGTTTTGATGAAAAATGAATCTTGACTCTTGATTTTGACCAAAAAGTCAAAGTTTGACTTTTCAGTAAACAGTCAAAATTGATCAATTGACTGGGAAATTCAACTGTCAATCTTGTGCACTTGGGATCTTTTGAACTTGTTGAGCATGTCAAGACAATTCCATGGGGTCCTTGAGTCCATATGTGAGCTTGGTTTGCCATTGGTTAGGTCAAATAGTCAAAAATTGCCTTTGTGCAGTCAAAACCCTAAAAATGACCATTTTGCCCTTTTGGTGATCTGATCAAATTTCTTGTGAAATTGTGATCCAAACTTGATCAAATGGTCCATGTGAGTTCATGATGTTGATGTGGGTCAATTTTCATGAGATTTGACTGTCAATTGGCCACAATTGACTTTTTCCCCAATACAGATGATTTCTAGGTCAACTGCCCAATTGACTGGGCAAAACTTGGAATCAAGGCTTGAAACTTGATATGGATAAACTTGGGAGTCCAATATGAAGCAAGAAAGTCATCTTAGGCATTTTAGGTCAAAACATCTTTGTGCAAACACAAACCCTAATTTGGGTCAACAGTGCAAGGAGAAGTCTTGAGCAGATGAAACCCTAACTGGATCTTGATCTCCAAGGGCTTGGTGATGAGAAATGTTGAGAAAATGGGAGGGCAAATTTTGGGGTACAACAGTTGCCCCTGTTCAATCTTCTTGAACCTGAAGAGTTAGATTGGCAATTTTGCCTTTCGTGACTCGAGGGTAAATGGAGATTGGACACTAGAGTGCCTTTAAATTTGCACTCGTCAAAGCAAAGGATGCGGGAATAGGCTTAGAGATGCCATTTGGAGATGGGCTTAACGATGCCATCGGGAGGAATGACAGAAACTTGTCGGGGATGGGCTTAAAGATGCCATCTGGAATGAGTATCAGGAAGGTGTCCATGCTTGGGACCATCTCTGAACTGGGGGTCTGAATAAGCAATAGATTGACATCCGTTGTTGGGAGGAATCCGTAAACTGTTTTCAAAAATTGCATCTGAACAAATTGATAGACTAACATCCGTTGTTGGGAAGAATCCATAAACTGTTTTCAGAAGTCTGGAGAAGAATCTGAACAAGCGATAGGTTAACATCTGTTACTTGGAGAACCCGTGAACTATTTTCAGTAATCTTGAAGTTGAATAAGCAATAGAGCAGCATCCGTTTGTTGGGAAGCGTCCGTAAACTGTTTTCAGAGGTTGCGTCTGAACAAGCGATAGATTAACATCCGTTGTTGGGAAGAATCCATAAACTGTTTTCAGAAGTTTTGAGAAGAATCTGAACAAGTGATAGGTTAACATCCGTTACTTGGAGAACCTGTGAACTGTTTTTAGAAATCTTGAAGTTGAATAAGCAATAGAGCAGCATCCGTTCTTGGGAAGCGTCCGTAAACTGTTTTCAAAAGTTGCATCTGAACAAACGATAGATTACCATCCGTTGTTGGGAAGAATCCATAAACTGTTTTCAGAAGTCTTGAGAAGAATCTGAATAAGTGATAGGTTAACATCCGTTACTTGGAGAACCTGTGAACTGTTTTCAGAAGTCTTGAATTTAGAGGAAGAACCGGTGTAGGGTTCCCTGATGATGAGCTCGTGTAAAACTGCATTTGGATAAATCTGGAACAAGCATTAGAATGTTGCCGTGTCTGGGTCACACCCAAACTATTCCTGGAAAGAAATCTCGGAAGATAATGATTTTAGTCTTTCGACTGATCTTACCTGAAAGGTAAAGAGTTAGTTATATGTAATGTCATGATGCATGATACAATGTATGTTTATGTGATATGAATGTAAATGGATGCGCATGTAAGCTGGAGAGTTGTCTTGCAAAGGATAGATGAATCTGGGATGGCTGAAGATAAAAGTATCTTGACTGCTGCTGGGAAGAATAATTCCTGGTTGTTGCTGGAGAATAAGGAGCTTGGGTGGTATACCAATCTTCTGGGGAATTCTTGATGACTTCTACTGGGGAGTACCAATCCAATAGACTCATGCTGGGAAGGTAAGACTGAGAATCTTCAGCTTAGTGGGAAGTATCTCTGGAAACTTCACTGGGGAACTCAAGATTTGCCCTCCCAAAATTCTGTGGGGAGAAGGTTCATTAGTCTGGCTCCGCTGGGGATTGATAATTTGAAGCTTTAGCTCGGCTGGGGATACTGAAACTTAAACTCTGAGGGGAAATTAGTTCTGGAAGATTCTCCGGCTGGGGATAACAAAGACAAACTCCTCTGGGGATTGTATTGATAAGTTATGTTGGGGAACTCTGATGAACTCCGCTGGAGGTAGGAAGAATTTTGGCGAGTGCGATCTTCCGTGGCAATAAGCTGAGGATAACCCAGTTATAAGCCCTTGTGAGGAATAACTTTGAATAAAACTCGGGAGAGACGTCCGTACTCTGCAGGGGATAAGCTTCCAGAATCTACTGGGGATAATCCTCAAGACTTGCTGGGAGATATGGATTCCAAATCTCCTGGGGGTTTCCTTCGAAAGGGTATCAAGATATCCAACTGTATCTTCAGCCTATCAGTAATCCTCTTTCTTGATTCGTAAGGGAATGATTATGTTCAGATGCATATGCCTATCTAACAAAACATCAGACGTTTCTCAAAATAAAACAAATAGTGCAAGAGAAAAGAAAAGGACACAAATTTCTGGGGAAAGTATTTGTATTAACTTTTTTATGAGTATATTTGTACAAAGGAGACAACCACCCTAGTAAGAGGATTTCGTCGTAAATATTGAAAAATTTATACACAATAAAGATGGCTATGTGAAATAATTCTATAGGATTCCATTCCGCTATAGCTTTCACAACTCGGAATATATGTCCATTCAATGCTTCGTTGGCAGATGACTGGATTTATCAGAAGCCTGGAACTGGTTGATGAAGAGATTGTCTTTGAAGTGATCCGACGAGATATAGTCATACGCTTTAATTCCCTAACTTTTTCCTGAATCTCCCTTTCGGGTTTTCGATCCACCGGGAAACCCCTTTTTGCCCAAGCCGCCCTTTCGGGTTTTCAGCTTGCCGGGTGTACAGCTTTCTTTTTGTTTTTATCCCTAACTTTTGCCTGAACCGCCCTTTCGGGTTTTCGGTTCACCGGGATGCCCATTTTTGCCCAAGCCGCCCTTTCGGGTTTTCGACTTGTCGGGTTATTTTATGCGTAGTATCTTTTGACTATGTCTGCATTCGCAGGGTGCAGCAAATCGTCGCCGTCCATGGTGGTCAGAATCATTGCACCACCAGAAAATATGCTCTTGATCACAAATGGTCCTTCATATGTAGGAGTCTATTTGCCCCTGGGATCACTTTGCGGCAAGATAATCCGCTTGATTACGAGATCTCCAACTTGATACACTTGACGTCTGACTTTCTTATTGAAGGCCTTGATCATCCGTTTTTGATACGTCTGACCATGGCATATAGCAGCGAGTCGCTTCTCGTTGATCAAATTGAGTTGATCAAGTCGGGTCTGCATCCAATCATCTTCATTCAAACCTGCATCCTTCATAATCCTTAGAGAAGGAATCTGGACTTCTATAGGCAAGACATCTTCCATGCCGTATACCAAAGAAAATGGGGTTGCCCCGGTTGAAGTACGTGTCGTCGTACGGTATCCATGCAGAGTAAACGGTAACATCTCATGCCAGTCTTTGTAAGTGACTGTCATTTTCTGAATGATCTTCTTAATGTTTTTGTTCGCAGCTTCAACAGCACCGTTCATCTTCGGCCGATAGGGAGATGAATTGTGATGATAAATCTTGAACTGTTCGCACAATGCGGTGATCATCGTGTTATTCAGATTTGTACCGTTGTCTGTGATGATCCTGTCTGGAACACCATACCGGCATATGAGATTTTGTTTGATAAAGCGGGCAACCATATTTTTAGTAACAGAGGCGAAGGAAGCTGCTTCGACCCATTTGGTGAAATAGTCAATGGCAACCAGGATGAAGAGATGTCCATTGGAAGCCGTGGGCTTGATCTCTCCAATCATGTCAATGCCCCACATTGCAAATGGCCAAGGAGCAGTCAGAACGTTTAGAGGAACCAGAGGGATATGAACTTTGTCAGCATAGACCTGACATTTGTGGCAAGTACGGGAATGTTGATGGCAGTCAGCCTCCATGGTAGACCAATAATAGCCTGCCCTTAGGATCTTCTTAGCCATTGTATGCCCGCTCAAGTGAGTGCCAAATGTGCCGCTGTGTATCTCAGTCATGATCAACTCTGCTTCAGCTTTGTCTACGCATCGGAGTAACACGCAATCATGGCTTCGTTTGTAAAGGATGACGTTGCTCAGGAAGAATTTAGCAGCGAATTTCCTTAAGAACTTCTTGTCATTTACGGAAGCTCCTTCGGGATAATCTCTAGTCTCGAGATACGTTTTGATTTCATGGAACCAAGGTTGTTCCACTACTTCTTCGGTATTAATCTCGTGGCAATGTGCAGGTTAATCCATTCGCTCAATGGTGATTTGGGGAGCCTCGTTATCCCAGTTGAGTTTAAACATGGAGGACATTGTGGCTAGAGCATCTGCTAGCTGATTCTCTTCTCGCGGGAAATGCTCGAAGGTAATTTGCTCGAAATGAGGCAACAATGTTAAGACATGTTCTTTGTACGGGATAAGATTAGGATGCTTGGTATCCCACTCTCCTTTGATTTGACTGATAACCAAAGCTGAGTCCCCAAACACGATCAAAGATTTGATCCCCAAGTCTATAGCAGCCTTGAGACCAAAGATGCAAGCTTCGTATTCAGCCATGTTGTTTGTGCAGCTGAAGCAAAGTCGGGCCGTGAAAGGCGTGTGGCAACCTTCTGGAGAAATGAGTACTGCGCCGATACCGTTTCCAAGTGCATTTGAAGCACCATCAAAGTACAGGGTCCATCGGGATCCCTTTTCGGGTCCGTCATACGGTCCGTTACTTTCAATGTTATCCAAATTCATGATGTCCTCGTCTGGGAAGTCAAATATCATGGATTGGTAATCTTCGATAGCTTGATGAGCCAGATGGTCAGCTAGTACACTCCCTTTTATAGCTTTTTGGGTGGTGTACTGGATGTCATACTCAGTTAGGATCATTTGCCATCTAGCTATCCTTCCAGATAAAGCGGGCTTTTCGAAGATATACTTGATAAGATCCATTTTGGAAATCAACAAGGTAGTATGAGTCAACATATACTGTCTTAGTCGGCGAGCAGCCCATACCAAAGCGCAGCAAGTTTTCTCGAGCAGTGAGTAGTGAGTCTCACAGTCGGTAAACTTTTTGCTAAGGTAATAAATAGCATGCTCTTTTCGACCAGACTCGTCATGCTGGCCCAAAACACACCCCATTGAGTTATCCAAGACGGTCAAATACATGATCAATGGTCTCCCTTCGACGGGCGACATCAGAATAGGAGGTTCTAGCAAATACTCCTTGATCTTATCAAAAGCAGCTTGGTAATCGTCGTTCCATTCGACTACCTGATCTTTCTTCAAGAGTTTGAAAATTGGCTCACAGGTAGAAGTCAGATGAGAGATGAATCTGGCAATATAGTTCAAGCGCCCCAAGAACCCTCTAACCTCCTTTTCAGTATGGGGAGCAGGCATCTCTTGTATTGCTTTCACTTTTGCTGGATCGACTTCAATGCCTTTGTTGCTTACAATGAATCCCAGGAGTTTACCAGACCTAACTCCAAAAGTGCACTTGCTTGGATTCAGCCTGAGTTTGTATTCTTTCAATCTGGCAAACAGCTTTTCTAGATGTTCAAGGTGCTCCTCCTCTGTTTGTGACCGAGCTATCATATCGTCTACGTAAACTTCAATCTCATGATGTATCATATCATGAAATAAAGCTACCATGGCGCGTTGATAGGTTGCCCCTGCGTTCTTCAGTCCGAACGGCATCACCTTGTAACAGAAAGTGCCCCATTGCGTGACAAAAGTTGTTTTCTCCATATCCTCGGGGGCCATTTTGATTTGATTGTAACCCGAGAATCCATCCATGAAGGAAAACACTTTGTGCTGAGCTGTATTGTCGATTAAAATGTCAATGTGTGGTAGCGGAAAGTCATCTTTGGGGCTGGCCCTGTTCAAATCCCGGTAGTCCACACACATCCTGACTTTGCCATCTTTCTTAGGTACTGGCATGATGTTAGCGACCCATTGAGGATAGGACGTAACAGCCAGAAAGCCAGCGTCGAATTGCTTCATTACTTCTGCTTTGATCTTTTCAGACATGTCAGGCCTCATTCGGCAGACATTTTGTTTGATCGGTGGACAATCCTCTCTTGTGGGGAGACGGTGAACCACGATGTCTGTGTCTAAACCCGGCATGTCTTCATAAGACCAAGCGAAGATTTCAACATACTCATTCAACAACTGTATCAGGCGTTCCTTGACACTCGGTTCCAGATTGGCACCCACTTGCACCTCCTTCCGGTCTTCCTCGGTCCCTAAGTTGACAGTTTCCAATGACTCTTCATGAGGTAAGATGGCCCTTTCCTCTTGCTGTAGAAGTCTGGCTAGTTCCCCTGGTACTTCACAACCTTCGTCATCTTCATACTCGGCTTGATTGACCAGATCTTCAGAGTTATTGAAGGATATAGCAGAATAGTCACCCATGGAATCCGGAGTGGATGGGTACCTGCATTTGTGAGTGTGGGTGTGTGTAAGGGATAGCCATCCTTAAACAAAAAATGCAAAAGGAAAGAAAATGAACACAACAGTTTATCAAATGAAAAACGTCCAATGAATCATTAAACATGGCATATGGATATGAAAAATAATCAAAACCCTTACAAATGGACCTACATGCCCCGGGCAAGGCATGAGGTGAAAAAGATAGTGTACGGATTGTTTGAAAATAAATATTACAGACCAAATAGGAAATGTTTAACAGATAAATTACTGATGAATAAAAGTGATGGGGACAAAGTCTTTTGCCTCCCAGTTGCTCAATCCTCCTTTGACAGTTGGGTAAATCCATTCTTCGATGTTGCTCTCTTTGTCTTCATCCTCCAAAGCGTTGATTCCGTAGGGAGAAATTTTGACTGGCGCTCTTTCAATCTTCGAACGGCACATCGCTTTCTGGCCTGCGGTAGTGAACCCTAAACCGAATTTGTCTGTCTTATGTGGAATGTCAGGTAACTGCCCCCATACTGAATTCTTCCTTTCCTTTATTGCGGCCCTTGCGTCCTCCAGAGATGCCATCCTGGCCATCTTCCTCGGTGTCTCAGCTGCCAATTTTGCTACTGTTATTTCAGGAAGGACTTCTTCGAAATGCTGAAAAGGCGTCTCAATGAACTCCCCTTCAACCTCCACATATCAGAATGAGTTTAAGTGGCTGATCATGTACTCCTCTTCGCCATGGACGGTAATGATCTTTCCCTTAACAGGATACTTCAACATCTGATGTAAGGAGGAGGTGACTTCCCCAGCATGGTGTATCCAAGGCCTACCCAGCAAGCAAGAGTATGACGGACGGATGTCCATCACATAGAAAGTAGACTTGAACACCTCAGTGCCTATCTTGATGGGAATTTCAACTTCCCCATGGACCATTCTCTTCGAACCATCGAAAGCTCTGACAACAATATCACTCGGTTTCAACTCCAACCCTTCACAATCTAGTCGGTCCAAGGCCTTCTTAGGCAGTACATTCAGCGACGAACCAGTGTCGACCAAGACATGTGCGAGAGTAGTTCCTCGACACTCGACTGAAATGTGCAAAGCATCATTGTGGTTTCTACCTTTAGGAGTTAGGTCGGCATCAGAGAACCCTAATCCATTGTCCGCAGTAAGGCTAGCCACGCAATTTTGAAATTGATCTGCAGAGGTTTCCTGGGGCACATGGGCTGCCTTCAGGAATTTTATCAGGGCTTTAGCGTGCGCTTCTGAGCAAAGTAGTAGTGCCAGCATGGAGATCTTTGAGGGGGTTTTCCCCAGTTGTTCTACCACATCATAATCACTCCTTTTGATTATCCTCAAGATCTCATCCATTTCCTTCTTGGAGGTCTCCGGGATGACTAAGGGTTGAGCCCTCGTCCTGACGAGCTCATCTTGGATTCCCTTACCTTTATCAACAGCGGTAGGAGAGACAGTACTAGGAACAACAACATCCTCAATCAAAGGGGTTCTAGCAGAGAGTTTTATTGGGGCAGGGATGACCTTGTCGGCAGATGAGGGTCCAAAGATTGCTCTTGGAGGGGCAATCTCTGGAGAAAATATTCTCCCGCTCCTGGTGATTTTGCTCGTGCCTGCAATGTTACTAATGCTGGCTTCTTCATCATCCGAACTTTCTTCAGTTATTTCGATTTGTTTAATACCATGGTAGTAGACGTCACCGCCATAGTTCCATGGTATTGACTTCTCAGAAACATAGGGGACAGGCCCTGGCATTGTTATCTTCAAAGGAACAGATTTTGTAGCCGGTGTAATCTTAACAGGCTTTTTGACGGCCTTGGAAAGATTGGCGTGAATGGATATGATTGAGACATCTTCAGTATGAGTTGGAACAGCAGAAACTTTTTCAAACAAAATTTGTCGACTATCCATAAGGCCTTGGATGCCTTTCTTCAGTAACGGACAATCAAACGGCAGAGAGTAACAACAATAGCAGTCTTCTTTACATCCCGGGAAAATCCCGGCCTTTAACAGATTCAACTTGATGGTTAGCAACGGAGTTATCAGATCATTGACATCAGCAACATACAAATCTTCTTCAATGGCATTGACATTTCGGCCGTGCTTCGGCATGGGTGCAGATATCACATTAGGCTTCTCCGGAGCGTCAGACTCCACCTCCTTCGCCTCTATCAGGTCTTGGATTTTATGCTTGAGTGCCCAACAATCATTGGTGTCGTGCCCGACACTGTTAGAATGGTAGGCGCATTTAGCATTAGGATGATAATGCGGAGAGGATGTATTCACATTTTTTGGTGCCTCCTTGATGGTGGCGAGATTCAACTTCAACAGATGGGGAAGCACTTGCGCTGGAGTCATATTAATGCGGGTGAATTGCCGTTGTGGCCGTTCCACCCGTTGCTGATTTGGTCTGGATTGGTTATAGCGAGGCTGCTCACTTGAAGGGTTTTGAATCATTACGGCCCCCACTGTCGGTCGGCGCTCAGTCTTCCCTGCTCTTCTCTGAGAATATACCACAGATGTTTCCTTCTTAAAAGGCTTCTTCTCAACACTTGCAGCAACACCCCTCTGAATCTTTCCTGACTTGATGCTAGCTTCTATTCTTTCGCCTGTTAAGATCAAATCGGTAAACCCCGCGGAAGAGTTACCAATTAGATGGTTGAAAAATGGCCCAGATAGGGTCCCTAGAAACATATCAACAAGTTCACGGTCGGTTAAAGGAGGCTGCACCCTGCCAGCCAAATCCCTCCATTTTTGTGCATATTCTTTGAATCCTTCGCCTGTTCCTAGTGACATACCCTGAAGTTGGGTACGACTAGGAGCAAGGTCAGAATTGTACTGATATTGTTTGTAGAAGGCGGTGGCCAAGTCTTCCCAATTTCGGACGCTGGTTCCCTCTAGCTGATAAAACCACTCCAATTGAGCCCCAGAAAGGCTGTCTTGAAAGAAATGAATCCAAAGGTTTTTATCTGCCGTATAGGGTTGAATCTTTCTCACGTAGGACCTGAGATGCATTTTTGGACAGGACAGCCCATCATACCTCACAAACACTGGCACTTTGAATTTTGGGGGAATCACAATCCCGGCGACCAAACCCAAGTCTTCAAAATCCAAACCCGGTACTCTTTGTAGCTCCATGGCGGCCAACCTGTCTTCTAAACCCTTGTATTTATCATCAGCTGGAGGGTATTGTTGATCAGAATAATCTTCATCCTCTTCGACCTCCTCTTCTTCCACATCGGACTCGGAAGGTACCGCAGCCCCACCTCCTTTGCTGGTTCCTTCATCAGAAGTAAGAGGAAATTCAAGCACTCTCCGAGCTTCTCCGTCAAATCTTCTCCCCAAAGTAGCCACTCCGAGTCTCTTTTTCTTCTTTTTCACTGGGTCTTTATTCCCCAGCAAGGTCTTGAGATCCTCTTGACCTTTAGCCAAGGTTGTCAGGAGTTGCTGAAACTGTGCATTTTGAGCTTGTAGGTCTTTGACTGTTTGCTCGAGATCCATCCTACTGAAATAAACAGCAGACAGATGAGGAAACCTGGCGTGAGACCTGCTTATGCACATGATGAATGGTATGCTTATGTTTGCAATGCATTCAAGGATTTAGAACATTCAAAATTGTTGCAGACAAAGAAGAACGCACGTCATATTAATAAGAAGAAATTTGTTAGTACATAAATGCCCCGTGGGCCAAATATTACAAAATAACTTCTCAAGGAAAAAAGACATTGCGCATCCTCTTTGGTGCGATGTAGGTGTTGAGGGCCTCTTGCTCATGGAGTCGGCGGGTAAGCTCTAGAACCTTCTTCTCACTGGCGTAGAAGCTGGCTTCAAAAGTGTTCCGTTCCTCCTTGAGCTGAATCCAACTTTTCTGCATCTCCTCCCACGATGTAGGCATGTCTGGATGTAGGATGGTGTAGGGAACCTCTCCTTCCTTGACGGGCTCTTTAATCACAGGGAGTACATGAGGATAAGGCATCATTAGACTTTGGGCTCGGGCTCGTACCCACTTGAGATAAGGCTCAAGAGGGATGGAGTTCTTGTGTCCCAGAGTCTTGCTATCAACCTTGTTGGGCCTTCCCCAAGCTCTGATGAATCTTTGGCGAAGTCCTTGCGCATCGTTGTCGAAGTCAAAAACTAGGTCAGTAATCAACATGTCATGAGGGCCATCCCTCCGTGCATATCCAAATTGCCTCAAAGCTAAGCAAGGGTTGTAGGTGATACCTCCCCTAATTCCAAGTAAAGGAACATTAGGAAATTCTCCGCAACGATCGACGATGATGACATTTTCTCTGGACCGAGAACACCAATGTACATCAGAGTGAGTAAGAGTCATCAACCGTTGGGACCACCTTGAGCCTTGGTCATTCTTCAAGACAGATTGTGGAAGGTGCGAAATAAACCACCTTGCAAGGAGAGGAGTACAACACATGAGAACACCCCTCTTTCTCATTGTTCGTGTGTAAAATGAGTGAAGAATGTCCCCAAGCAATGTTGGTATTGGATTTCTGGACAAGAAGATTTTGACGGTGTTGACATCTACCAATTGGTCAGGATTTGGGAACAAGACCAACCCATAGATAAGGAGTGCCACAATCTCTTCAAAGGCTTGTAGGTCCAATGAGTTCCAACATTCTTGTGCCTTCTCAAACAAGAATTTTGCTAAGAATCCTTTGACGCCGCTTCTGGTTTCCCGATGCCCCTTGATGTCGGATGGTTGTAGATGTAATGCTCGAGCAACATCTTCCGGCTTTGGTTCCTTTTTCGTACCGTTGAAGGGTAGTTGATTAAGGATAGTAATTCTCAGGAGTTGAGAAAACTCCTCCAAAGTGGGCACCAACTGGTAATCAGGGAAAGTGAAACAGTGGTGAAGAGGGTCAAAGAACTGGAATAGCACTTTCATCATGTCTTCTTCAATGTTGGTGTTGACTAAGCTGAGCAGTCTACCATGTCTTTCACTGAAGGATGAGCTTTCCGGAATTCTTGAGGTGAGCTCCTTGAGTTGAGGATAAATTCTCACAAGGTTGACTTGAATGGTGTTTCTGCGAGGAATTTCCATGACCTACAAAACAAGAACAAAGATGAAGATCCAAACCCTTGAAATGGTTAGTGAATGCATATGATGCTTTATGATGTTTATGATGTATGCACAAAACATATGTACAAGCAATTCACACCAAACCCTAGTTTCAGGCTTGCATGGGGTTTCATAGGTAAGTACCCTCTTGAGTGTAGTTGGCTTAAAAACCTGTCCTATAAATAGTAACCGGGTTCTAAGGAGCTCAATATCACGGGATTGCTTTCATTGTTCATTGTTTTGGTTTAGCCACTTAACTAGCGACCAAAATATTCCAAGAAAACAACCCTCAATGAGTGTAGTATCGAGTATCTACCAACTTCGGACTTCACCAAAGCCGGTCATCTCACTACCCCTAATAAAAGGCCAAGATGGTCAAGTAAGGTTCTAGGTCATTAGTGCTTAGTGACATCACTCAGCGGCCCCGTACTCTCCTTGATTGAACTCAAGGGTTACCGGTACTCACAAATATGTCGCACTAATATAGCTATTGCTTCGACCGTGTCGGTATACCCCGCACAGTTTCCACAATGTATTGCTATCTATGAATGTT
This sequence comes from Vicia faba, assembly GCA_948472305.1. Taxonomy (NCBI): domain Eukaryota; kingdom Viridiplantae; phylum Streptophyta; class Magnoliopsida; order Fabales; family Fabaceae; genus Vicia; species Vicia faba. The sequence continues at coordinate 695,316,530 of OX451735.1, forward strand.
TCCCAAAATCCGGGTGTAGGATTTGCAAACCCAAACAAGAGAGCCAAAATATAGAGCAAACAATTCAAACAATTAGTCATGCAAGAGGGTGATCTAAGCCCTAAGGTTACTCCACTTTTAAAATCTATCCCCAGCAGAGTCGCCAGTTCTGTGATACGGTGGGAGAACTGACTATGGTTTTGCGTTTGTTTTCGCAAATGTTTCGGTTGAGCAAGAGTCGCCACCGACTTTTTATTTTATCCTAAGGAAAGGTTTAAAAAGCACAGCAAAAACCTTTGATATTTTTCTTGGGTTCGGGGAGTAGATTATAGAAAGGGAAGGTATTAACACCCTTTCTATCCATGGTTATCCATGGGCTCTTAGGTACTTGCTTAGATCAACTTGCCTTGGTTTTCAATTGTTTGAAATGGTGCTTTGTGTGTGGCTTTTGAAAAATGTTTTGAAAAAGATGCCTTGTCTAGGCTACCCTTGTAACAATTCTTTACTCGAATGTTTTACAAAAGGTGTTTTGTCTTTTTGAAAAGATGTTTCAAGGTTTTTTGAAAGTTTGTTTTGAAAGTGTTTGTGAAATGTGGTTTGAAAATAGGCAAGTGTTTTCTTTTGCAAATTGACAAGTACTTAAGAGCTATTTACCCTAAAGTTCTCAAAGATTTTTGTTATGTTTTAACCCTTTTAACAATTTTGTTCCACCATTGCATTTGGTGGACAATCTTGTGTTAGGATGTGAAAGGGACGGGCGCGGGTCATCGTTTAGACCATAATTGCAATAGTGCTAAGTATCTTTGGGCAATTTTTCTTTGAAAGGGACTTGATCATTTTAGGCAACTTTTCGAAAGCGTCATCGAGGGACTATGATCATTTGATTGTTTGTTTTACCCAAAGAAACCTAACATGCAATATGGCCCATTTATTGAAGGCAACAAGTGGAATACCCTAGGGGTGCAAGTGTGGTATGTGTTGTCCATGTTCATGCTTGTTTATCTTGAAATTAGGTCAAACTATTTTTGTTCGTTTTATTTGCATACAAACCCTAATTCTAGCATGGTATATTTAGAAAGCGTTAAAGTGCGAAAAGTAAAATTCCTACACTATTACAACATAATATGGGAAGGGGGGTACAAATGTTCAAATGGGGGGATATTTAGACGAGGAATTTAAACCTAACTATTACATCAATTTTGGAATATTTACAAGATAATTAAATGCATAAATTAAATGGAAAATAAAATAAAGATGCAAAATGCAAAAAGGGTTTTCATATGTATGGAAAAAAGTATTTTTTATGTCAAATAAAATAAAAATGAAAAGTATTATTTTTTGGAGCTTTTTAATGTTTAGGGTAAAACCCTAATTTTATTAAGTAAAAGGTAATGTTTATTTAATATGTACTAATATTTATCAATTATATATGAAACAAAAATAAAAATGAAGTATATTCATAAAAAAGTATTTTTCATGTTAGATATTAATAAAATAAAAATGTATATATTTTTTTGTATTATTTACCTAAATATACTAATATATATAAATATCTTTATTATTTACTAAATGAATATTATATATAAAAAATAATAATATTTAATATTTATAAAAAAAAAGGTATATTTTATATAAAATATTTTCAAAAGAAAAAAATGAAATAAAAATCAGAAATAAAATATATTTGCATTATTTTTCTAGTTTTTCTAAATAATAGTATATATATATATATATATATATATATATATATATATATATATATATATATATATATATATATATATATATATATATATATATATATATATATATATATATATATATATATATATATTTATGTACAAATGTCCATATAAACAAATAAATACCTAAAAAATATAAAAATGGTGTAAAAAATATTTTTTATGTTTTTAATATTATTAGCAAAAATAAATAAGTCAGGATAAAAAAAGAAAAGTCAAAAAATCATGCAAATAAACAAAATGGGCTCAGGGGGTATGAAATCAAAAATATGGTGTGAAAAGAAATGCAAAAGCAGGCCCAGCCCATGTGGCTTCTTCTTCAACCTCTGAACAAAAAGATGTTCAAAAACGCGCGCCTGAACATCCATTCAAACACCTGGATTCCTTGATCTTTTGCACAAACTTACAACATAAGAAATGTTAAGCATTGAATCACGATTCTAAATATGTAAAGAACTCATCCTAACTCTCAGAAATGAGAGAGAATTTTAACATTCCCAAATCTTGACCTAACTTTTCTTCCATATTCAGACCTTAAATTCTCATAGCTCAGACAAAATAAATGAAAAGTAAAAGCATGTACAGATTCAGGGGCATGAGTAGAACACTTCTTATTCACAAACTTAGAGCTAATGATGCCTACACTAAGAGTTAGAAGTTCAAGAAGATACCTGTTCAGTTGAAGTTCTATCTGGCAATGGGGGAGCTTTCAGGGCAAGATGATGATCTGTACAGCTTGCCTGAAGTGTAGTGATGCTATTCCAATGCTTACTTTGCTTTGAAACACCTTGAATCGAGCTATGGACCTTCAACTGCAAAATAAGAAAGTGAAAATGGTGGAACTGTATAGAGGAATTACAGGTCGTGTTTTATGTTTGGGTTAGCTTCAAGTGATGCTAGGGAATGTGTTTGATGAGCTTTTAGCAAGAAAGCATGAAAGGGATGAGAGTTGGCACTCAAACTGCAGCAAGCCCTGTTTTTGTGCAGTTCAATGGTGATTTTGAGTTTGTGGAGGTATTGGAGGTGTTGGGGTCGTGTGCTAGCTCAGTTAGGATGTATTGAATGTGTACAAGATATTTTTTTAAGGGTTCTAGTGCTGAGATCAAAGTTATGTTGTGATATGCTATGTTTCTTAACACTTAAGCAAGCAAAGGCCAACTTGTGTTCTAGACAGGTAGAGGCCCCCTAAACATGCTGCAAAACCTTGTCTTGATCAGAGTGATTAACTCATAAACTTGTGCCAAAGATATTTCAAATGTACTCCTTGGATTTTGAATTTGACATAAAGCTTACTTTTTCAAAAATGGTTAAAGTGCTTTATCTATTTTGGGATTAATCCATCATACAATGCTTGAACACATAGAACATGGTCTTGGAACAAAGAGTTTGCATTAAATTTATGAGTGTTGGATGTTTTAGAGGCCTGTAATCAAGTTGCATGCTGATTTGAAAAGTTTTCACAAGTTATGAACATGGAAATTGGCCAATTCAAAAGTGAGTTTTTGCCATATTGCAAAATTCGATTCTCTCAAGTCATGAGGTTGTTTGATGAGTTCTTGGACATTTTGAAAAGCTTGGAATGTGTACTACAATCCATCTTTGAAATGAAAATTGAAATTCCAAGGGGAAGTATGTGAAAAATGGTCTTGAAGTTAGGTAAAAACCTTGCCTAAAAAGGTCAAAATTTCACTAAGTTAAGAATGGTTTATTACCCTTATTCCAAAAATTGTAACTTGAGATACAAGCTTCTTTTGGGAAAACTTTGTGAATCAAAGTTGTAGATTATGCAATAGGCTATAACTTTCATGTTTTGACTTTTGCTTGAATCCAAATGAATCTTGGTGAGAAAGTGGGGCAAAGTTAGGAAAAAATTAGGGTTTTTCATAACTTAGAAAAATTCCAAGTTATGAAAAATTCTTATTTCAAACCCTAATTTGCAATTTTTGATTTCTTGATGAACAAGTTTCATGATTTGGCATGTTTTGATGAAAAATGAATCTTGACTCTTGATTTTGACCAAAAAGTCAAAGTTTGACTTTTCAGTAAACAGTCAAAATTGATCAATTGACTGGGAAATTCAACTGTCAATCTTGTGCACTTGGGATCTTTTGAACTTGTTGAGCATGTCAAGACAATTCCATGGGGTCCTTGAGTCCATATGTGAGCTTGGTTTGCCATTGGTTAGGTCAAACAGTCAAAAATTGCCTTTGTGTAGTCAAAACCCTAAAAATGACCATTTTGCCCTTTTGGTGATCTGATCAAATTTCTTGTGGAATTGTGATCCAAACTTGATCAAATGGTCCATGTGAGTTCATGATGTTGATGTGGGTCAATTTTCATGAGATTTGACTGTCAATTGGCCACAGTTGACTTTTTCCCCAATACAGCTGATTTCTAGGTCAATTGCCCAATTGACTGGGCAAAACTTGGAATCAAGGCTTGAAACTTGATATGGATAAACTTGGGAGTCCAATATGAAGCAAGAAAGTCATCTTAGGCATTTTAGGTCAAAACATCTTTGTGCAAACACAAACCCTAATTTGGGTCAACAGTGCAAGGAGAAGTCTTGAGCAGATGAAACCCTAACTGGATCTTGATCTCCAAGGGCTTGGTGATGAGAAATGTTGAGAAAATGGGAGGAAAAATTTTGGGGTACAACAAACTTGACCGATGAAAAGCGACTGGCTACTGTCTATCATGGTCAGATGTACCAAAAACGTATGATCAAGGCTTTCAACAAAAAGATCAGGACTCGAATATATCAAGCTGGTGACTTGGTAATAAAGCGCATCATTTTTCCATAAGGCGACCCCAGGGGAAAATGGACTCCCACCTACGAAGGGCCATTTGTTGTCAAGAGAGTGTTCTCTGGTGATGCCATGATGTTGACTACCATGGATGGTGAATATTTCCCACATCTTGTGAATGCGGACATAGTTAAAAAATACTACGCATAAGAGACCCGCTAGGTTGACACACCTAGGAAAGATAAGGGCATCCCGGCAAACCAAAAGGTTTGGGCAAAAGTTAGGGATATATGCAAAATATTATACACTAGGCAAGTTGAAAACCCGAAAGGGAGACTTGGGCAAAAATGGGTATCCTGGTGGGCTGAAAACCCGAAAGGGCAGTCCAGGAAAAAGTTAAGGATTAAAAGCGTATGACTATGTCCCGTGGGATCACCATAATCAACTTCATTACCAAGGTCCGAGTTCAAACGGTCCAAGATCAATCCAATCAACTTCTGTCAATGGCAAGGGACATTAGAAGACATTGGGGCAATAATAGAGTTGGAACATAATGAGATCACTTCCACATGGTTATTATTTTTGTTTTCAATTTTGTTTTCCCTTCGACGATTTCCTCTTACTAGGATCTCCTTCTCTTTGTACAAAAACGCCTATTCATGGGAAAAATATCAATACAAATATACTTTGAAGTGTAAACTTTATATTTTTGTTTTGAATACAAAAATGTCCAATGACTAAAATTGAACGAACATATGCATGTGAACATGATTAAAACTATTTAGCACATGTGTCCTTCTAAGAAGCAACAAGCATCTCTTTAATGTATATGGAATATCCCCATAGAGTTATTTCATTAACATTATCCCCACAAGGACGGCTACAATAAACCAATCCCCAAAAGAGTTGCCCACAAAGTCTCTTTGCATAGGTTGATCCCCATCCAGAGTCTCAATCTCTTGAAAACTCTCTCCCCATCTAAGTTGGTCCTAAAAGAAGAAGCCTTGTGGATATCTTCCTAAAAGAACTCACCTCATCAGCAGTTCGTCAAGTATTCCTCAACATGGTTTATTTCTTCAACATGGTTTATTTCCCCAGCAGGGTTTATTTCCCCAATTAAATCTGTCTGCCCCGACTGAGTTTATCCTCTCCAGCTTGAGTTTGCCTCTCAGACTATTACAAATCAGAGGGCCACAACCCTAATCCCCAGTGAAGTCGCCAACAAAGTCATTGCTATCTCCAAAAGTTGTTGTGAAGCCTGGAATCTGACCAGATAATAATTTTAACTTTAGAAAGTTGTTGTGAAGCCTGGTTTCGACCAGATAACAGTCAACTTCATTTATTCAAATACTATGAAGCCCGGACTCGACCAAATAATAGTGAAACTTTTCAAATACTATGAAGCCTGTATCCGACCAGATAATAGTGTAACTTTTCAAATATTATGAAGCCTGACCCCGACCAGATAATAGTACAACTTTCAGTTACTATGAAGCCTAGACCTGACCAGATAATAATTAATTTCTCAAGACACTATGAAGCCTGGACCCGACCAGATAAAAGTTTAAATCTTCGAGATATTGAAGAACATGGACTCAATCAGACAAGGGTTTAACTTCTTTTCCCCAGTAGAGTCTTCCTCTACCCCAGCAAGTTACTGTGAAGCCTGGATCCGACCAAATATCAGTTCAATTTTATCTTTCCAAGTGAGTTACTGTGAAGCCTGGATCCGACCAGATATCAGTTCAACGTTATCTTTCCAAGTGAGTTATTGTGAAGCCTGGACCCGACTAGATAGCAATTAACTTTATTCCCTCAGAAATTTGTTGTGAAGCCTGGAATCTGACTAGATAACAACTAATTTCCAACAAGTTACTGTGAAGCCTAGATCCGACCAGATATCAGTTCAACTTCATCTTTTCAAGTAAGTTATTGTGAAGCCTGGATCCGACCAGATAACAATTAACTTTATTCCCTCAGAAATTCACTGTGAAGCCCGAAATTCGACCAGATAGCAACTAGTTTCAAGCAAGTTACTGTGAAGCTTGGATCCGACCAGATAACAGTTCAACTTCAAGAAATTTCCTGCGAAGCCTGGAATCCGACCACATAACAACTAACATTCAAGAGATAATCCCCGACAGAAGCATTCTTTTAACAAAATTTGAAGATATGTATATTCTTCATCCCCGGTAGTAGCCAGGGATTTATTTTCCCGAACAAATATGCATCTAAATAAAATCCCATATTCATACATCATAGCATATGCATACGAAACACATTTAGCACAATCTCATTCATCTTGAGAACGCCAACATACATCTGCATTTAACTAACCTTTTTTTCCCACAGGCAAAACATCAAGTTTTAGTATAAATCCACCAAAGATTTATGCTGATACTTCTTCCAGTATTTACCATCATTCCTCCAAATGACATCTATAAGCCCATTCCCAATACATCTTCGAGTGCAAATTTCTGGGCACTTTAGTGTTCAATCATCTTTCACCTTTAAGTCATGAATGGAGGATCCACCAATCTAACTCTTCAGGTTTAAGAATATTGAACAGGGGCAGTTGTTGTACCCCAAAATTTGCCCTCTTATTTCTCAAGAAATCTCTCATAAGATCTCCATTGATTCAAGACTACACAAGGTTTGATCAGCTCAAGACACCTCCTCAAACACTAACAACTCAAAATTAGAGTTTGAGTTTGTACAAAGATAATTGAACTTCTAATGCCTTATATGACTTTCATGGATCATTTTGGATCCCCAAGATTTCTCATGTCAAGTTTCAAGCTTTGGATCACATTTTTGCTCAATCAGTTGATCAGTTGACCTAAAATCAACTATATTAGGGAAAAGTCAATTGTGGTCAATTTGCAGTCAAACTTCATAATTTTTTATCCATATCAACATTATAAACTCATATATGTTAATTGATCAATTTTGGATCACAATTCCTCAAAGAAATTTGATCAAAATATCAAAAGGGCAAAATGGTCAAAATTAGGGTTTTGATTGAGAAGACTCAGTTCTTGACTTTTGACCAAGGAAATGACTAATTGGTTTAAGACATGATCTCAAGGATTAAAATGCACCATATTGACCTAATTGCATTGTTCAAATCACCTCTCAAGATCATTGGATTGACAGATGAATTTCAGTCAACTGATGAAAAGTCAACTATACACTAAAAAGGCAAACTTTGACTTTTTGATCAAAATCAAGTTTAAAAAATCATATTTCATCAAGACATGTAAAAATATGAAATTTTTTCATCATGAAATTTAAAATTTAAAATCATCTTTGAAAAGTCAAAATTCTAGGATTAGAAATTTTTCTAAGTGTTGGAAAGTTAACATTTTTTCATAACTTTGTGCCAAATTTCCACCATGATGCAAGATGATTCAAGGAAAACTTCCAACATAAAAGTTGTAGATCTCAATGAGATCTAAAACATTGTAGGGCATAACTTTTTCTATAAATACTTTGATTTCAAGTTATGAATTTATGAAGACATGTCCATGAAACTAAAAGACTTTGTGAAATTTTGCCCTAGTTAGGCAAAATTTTGGTACTAACTTCATAGTAACTTTTCACATGGTTCCAAGTTGATTATTCACAAATGTCCAACATAAATTTTGTATAGGATGTTACAAGCTTTCCAAAATATCCAAGAACTCATTGAGATCATTCTTGAGCAAAGAGAATCGAAGAGTTGAAGTTAGGGTTTCATTCTTGAATTATAGGTCATTTTGTGATGTGCAAGAATTCAAATCTCAAGCCCATGCTGCATAATCTTTGCTTTGCAGGCTGTAAACTTGTTATTCACTCCATAATTAATGGTTTACACAATTTATTGGACCATTATCCAATTGATTCAAGCATTATCCAAATCAATTTTCCATTTTGGGGAGAAAGTAACATATCCATTCTTGTAAAGCAAACTTTATGCACAAAGTCAGCTTCTTGAGATCCTAACTTGTTTTATTTGATTACACTCCATCCACAAAGTCAGAGGTATTGTGTTTAAAGTGGTTAATAACTCTATGAACCAAGTACAAGGCATGGAAACTTGTTTTGTCAAAAAAATCACATGTTGAGCTTTAACATGTAAATTTGAATTCTGATCAACTAGAGCACTCCAAACCTTTTGCTTATAACTATAGGCATTATTTATGATCTATTACACGATTCCTAAGGCCCTGAAACTCCCTCAAACACTCACAATCCATAAATTGCTCAAAAAACACGATTGATACACAATCCTGCCCTTGAACTTGTATCTTTCATTTCCCTCGTGCGTTTTCCCTCAAAATCATTTGCAAAGCTTATATACCTCAAATATAGTCTATCCCTATCCTTGGTTTGGAATTGTAACATCTCCATCACCATCCTACATAACCAAAACAGATGTCTGCAACTTGACTTCTCCAGACCATTCAAGCCATCCATAGCTCAAGCTAAGCATTGCATTAGCTTCCTAGAGGTCCAAGGAAGCTAACCTGATCATCACAACTCTTTGAAAGCAGCTCAAACTCATCTCACAATTTCCAGTTCTTGAGGTATTTTTCTGAACTTTCATCTCTTCATTTAGGCATTGTTAGGCTTTCATTTTCAAAGACAAAATGTAGATATCATTGCCCTGAAGCTGTACATAGCCATAGTTTTCATTTATTTTACCCGAGCTTAGAGAATTTTAAGTTTGAATCTCTGAAAAAAGTTAGGTCAATATTTGGTACTTTTAGAAATACATGCTCATATTTGATTATTAGTCTAAATTGTTTACATTTCTGAAATCCTGGTAAAATTTCTAACAAGTTTGATGTTGGAAGTTTTAAGAATGGATGAGAAATGAATGAGATACAGGGACCCTGGCTCGAGGTTGAAGATGGAGTTCATTTCTAGGAATGGATTTGTAATATATATTTATGGTTTTGTTTAAGTTAACAGATGTATAGCCACCCCAGTGGTAAGGCAACGCGCGTTTATGGTCAAGGGCATGGGTTCAAGCCCCAGTGCTGCCATTTTTCCATTTTTCTAACATTTTCCATCTTTTATTTGTTTGAACAAGCCAGCGCGCCTTGGGCCTCCACAAACGGGCTTTTGTATTTTTGCTTCTCCCAAACCCCCTCTTTGCAGGTTTTACAGCGCAGGCCCAATGTTTTTTTATTTTCTTTTCTTTTGCTGACTAACAAAAATGCTAATGGGCCTGGCCAAACTCAAAAACTATTTTACTTCCATACACCTTAAATAAATTTCACACCCTCCTGACTTTTATTTTATTTTCTTACCTTATTTTCCTTTTAGTATTAATATTATTTTTATTTTTATTAGTAAAAAATCTCAAAAAAATATTTTTATTATTTATATATCAATATACTTTTATTTCATTAAGACAAAAGACCAAAAATATTTTATTATTATAAATTTAATCTCTTTTCTTAATATTAGACCTAGGTTTTAATTTCCTTTAATTAAATTAACTTAGAATTTATTTTTTTTCTTTTAATTAATTTTTATACTAGTTTAATTAAATAAAAACCTTTTTCATGAAAAAATATAAAAATAATTTCTTGATTAAATTTAATTTAATTTCTTAATTAATTTATGTTTAATTTTATTAATTTAATTAATTATTTCTTTTAGTTAATTAGGTCAAAACCAAACCCTTTCCTCAAAAACCAAACAAATTCCATTTCTTTTTACCATTTCTTATCCTTGTACATTATATTCCTTTCAATTCTTATACATTATTCAAGTTTCAATATGGTTGTAATAGATAACTAGGTTTAATTTCTTGCAATACCCATTTGTAAATTTGTATACCCCGTCCCTAAATGATGTAATAGTGTAGTAAATTTACTTTCCACAATTTATCGCTTTCATATCAATGCTAATAAATTAGGGTTTGTATGGAAAAATAAAATCAATGCTTAGAGAACCCTAATTCAAGATAAACCAAGCATGAAAAAATAAAGACGCTATTCACACATGCACCCCTAAGGTTAACTCCACTTGTTGCCAAAAAATGGTCATGTTACGCATGTGGGATGTCTTAGCAAAAACAATCAAATACAAGATCATAGTCTCTCGATGACGCTTCAAATGTACCCTTTCCAATGATCTTAGTCCCTCAAAGAGAAATTCTAAGATATCTCACAATATTGCTATCATGACTATACGATGACCCACACCCGTCCCTTTAACATCCAAAGATAAGGCTTCTTACCAATCAGTGGTAAGATAGCAATATCAAAGGAAGAGAGAAATGAACAAAAGACTTTTGAGTAGGTAGAAACGTTCCTAGTTGCTTGCTCACTTCTAAAACAAACATTCTTGCAAACACACACCAAACACTTTCAAAACATGAAATATTTTCAAAAGTCTAACACTTTGTATACATTTTTACAAAACGAGAACCATTACAAAGTTTGCCTAAACGAAGGCGGGCCTTTTAAAAAATACTTTCAAAAACCACCACAAAGCATATTTTCAAACAAAGCAAATGATCTAGAAAGCAACTAAGAGCCCATAGATAACTATGGATGAAAAGGGTGCTAACACCGTCCCTTTTCATAATCTACCCCCCGAACTCAAGAAAATATCTCAAAGGTCTTTCCTGTTCTTTTCAGCCTTTCCTTTTGGATAAAAGAAAAGTCGGTGGCGACTCTTGCTATCCGCAACAATTGCGATAAAACGCAAAACATCCGAAGTCAGTTCTCCCACCGTATCACAGTCGGCTACCAAGATTAGAAGCTTGTTAAGATTAGCTGGTTATTATGGACAATTTATTGAAGGTTTTTCTAAGCTGGCTCTTCCGTTAACTAAGTTGACTTGTAAAGGTAGAGCTTTTGTGTGGGGTGTTTAGTGTGAAGAAAGTTTTACAAAATTGAAGAAGAGATTGACGTCGGCTCCGATTTTGACATTACCTAATCCAAGAGAACCTTTTGTGGTACATTTTGATGCTTCTAAGATGGGTTTAGAAGGCGTGCTTATGCAGAATGATAAGGTAGTTGCTTATGCGTCAATGAATTTGAGGGCTCATGAGAAGAATTATCCTACACCCGATTTAGAGCTTGCTGCAGTTGTGTTTGTGTTGAAGATTTTGAGGCATTATCTTTATGGTTCTAGATTTTAAGTATTTAGTGACCATAAGAGTTTAAAGTATTTGTTTAATCAGAAGGAATTGAACATGAGACAACAAAGATGGTTGGAGTTGTTAAAGGATTACGATTTCGGTTTGACTTATCACCCAGTATGGTGGATGATGTGTTAAGTCAAAAGACTTTACATATGTCAACAATGATGGTTAAAGAGTTGGAATTAATTGAACATTTCAGAGATATGACCTTAGTTTGCGAGGTGACACCACATAGTGATATGTTGGGGATGTTGAAGATTAATAATGATTTTCTGGATAATACCAGAGAAGCTCAGAAGTTAGACGTGAAACTGGTAGATTAGATGGTTGGAATCAATCAATCTGAGAGTAATGATTTCAAGTTAGATGCGCAAGGTGTGTTGAGATTCCGTAATCGAATTTGTATTCCTGATGACGCGGGGATGAAGAAAGTGATTCTTGAGGAAAGTCATAGAAGCAAGTTGAGCATTCATCCGGGAGCTACAAAGATGTATCAAGATTTGAAGAATTTGTTTTGGTGGCCTGGAATGAAGAGTGATGTGGCTCAGTTTGTGTATGCATGTTTAACTTGTTAGAAATCGAAAGTTGAACATCAGAAGCCTGCAAGGTTGATGCAACCGTTAGAAGTTCCAGAATGGAAATGAGATAGCATTTTGATGGACTTTGTGATAGGATTACCTAATACTTAAAGAGGACATGATTCAATTTGGGTGATTGTTGATAGGCTTACGAATTTGTCTCATTTTATTCCTATTAACATCAGTTTTGCAGTGTCGAAGTTGGCAGAGATTTATACTAGTGTAATTGTGAAATTGCATGGTATTACTTTGTATATTATTTCGGATAGGGATCTGAGGTTTACTTAATATTTTTGGAAGAGTTTGCAAGAGGGGTTGGTTTCTAAGTTGAGGCTGAGTTTGGCGTATCATCCTCAGATGGATGGTCAGATTCAACAGACTATTCAATCGTTAGAGGATTTGTTGAGAGCACATGTTCTTGAGCAGGGAGGTTCGTGGGATACTTATCTTCCGTTAATAGAGTTCACTTATAATAATATTTACCACTATATCATTGGAATGGCACCTTTTGAAGCGTTGTATGGTCGGAGATATATAACTCATTTATGTTGGCATGAATCTGGAGAAAGTGTAGCGCTTGGACCTGAAATTATTCGAGAAACTACTGAAAAGGTGAAGTTGATTCGAGAAAAGATGAAAGCTTCCCAAAGTAGACAGAAGAGTTATCATAACAAATGAAGGAAAGATTTGGAATTTCAAGCAGGTGACCATGTGTTTTTGAGAGTTACACATGTGACTGGTGTTGGGCGAGCATTAAAGTCTAAGAAGCTCACTCCTAGTTTTATTGGTCCGTATCAGATTTTGGACAGAGTTGGAAATGTTTCTTATAGAGTGGCTTTACCGCCTAATCTCTCAAATTTGCATGATGTGTTTCATGTGTCACAACTCCGGAAGTATATTTCAGATCCATCTCATGTGATTCATATGGATGATGTGCAAGTACGGGATAATCTTACTGTGGAGAAGATGCTTGTACAAATCGCAGATAGTGAAATGAAGACTCTAAGAGGCAAAGAGATTGCTTTGGTGAAAGTATTTTGGCTAGGAGCTGTCGAAGAAAGCATGACTTGAGAGTTGGAAAGCAAGATGCGAGACTCATATCCTGAGTTGTTCGAATAAGGTAAATTTTCGAGGACAAAAATATTCTAAGTGGGGGAGAGTTGTAACGCCCGTTGATTTAATTAATTAGTTAATTAAATTATTTTGGATTATTTTTTGAAGTTGTGAGATGTTGAGATTGTTGGTATAAGTTGTTAGATTATTATTAATTAATTAATTAGTTGATTAATAATTATAATAATGTTGGAATTAATGGAACAATTATGTTGGACTTATGTTATTGGTTGGAAGTAGTAAAGTGGGGGTGTGTATGTTAGGCCTAAAAGGATTAATGATATAAGGTTAAGCTAACACAAGGATTTGATTTAGTTGGTGAATAAGAAGTCTTATGCACTGATCGTGTGAAGCCGCACGAAGAGAGGAGCAATCCGCATGATGTCGAGTAGAACAAAGTAAAGCTGTCGGTTGGAAGTTTGGTGGAGCGACCTTCAATCCAGGTAAGGGTGGGGTTCTGACCGTATAATGGGATTTATGATGTGTATTATGTGGGAATTTGTCGTTTGTATGACTGTTATGCGTTGATGTTTCTGAATCTGTTATCAAAATTTCCTGTTTCCTCATGTTGTGGTCATTTAGGAAGTTACTATACGTCTGTTTAATGAACCTGTTATAGGAAGTTTCCTGGTTGTTATGTTGTGGGTGTTTTGAGTTATCTGTATAATTAACTGGTCTAATCAATGATTAGGTTAGTGTAGATTTTACCTATTGATATGGTCGTTAGGACATTATGATATTCCGAGCGGTTGGTAGGAAAATTAGTAAATTGTTGTTGTGGTCGTTATAGGAAGGGTTCAGCGTGACTGTCTTGTACAATTAGTGAATCTGTTGAAAGTAGATATATTTTCCCATTTCTTTGTTATCCCGAGCAATTGGCCAGAAATCATGGATTATGTTGTGATGGTCATTATGTTGTTGTATTATAATATGTTGTTGACCGAAATTAGTCGTCGATGAGGATGCTGATGGTGTTAGGTGCCGAGTGGCATGTAGGCTGCGAGGTGTGTCGGAGAATATAGGTTGGTATGTCGAGCGGTATTAGGCTGTAAGGCATGCTGAAGAGCACAATATTGATGTCGATTTGCACAAAGTTGCAGGTTGTGTCGAGGAGCATAAGTAGTTATTATTATTCTTTGTTTCGGTGTGTGTCAATGGGTATTGAGTTAGTTGTTATTATGTCTTGTTGTTGTGAATGTCGAGGGGCACGTAGTTCCCTAGTCCTATTGCCCGTGTGTGTTATTTTGGTCGTTAAAGTGTGGTGTGTAGTCGTGCTTAATTGAGAATTTGTAGGTTGATAAATTATGTTGAGATGCCTCTAATTATGGGCAGATATTATGTTGTAGGCTTATGGACAAAGTTGAATTATGTTAATGTCGAATTGTGGTTGATGTTGTAGGCTTATGGCTTATGGCCAAAGTTGAATTATATTGATGTTGAATTGTTGTTGATGTTGTAGGCTTATGGCCAATGTTGATTTATGTTAAGTTGTTGTTGCTACATGCATGTTGTGTCGCATACATTGCATATCAAGTTGGAGCTGATGCTCGTTAAGTTGGCCTGTATTGGCAAAATATTAAGTTGAAGGCTTATGCCTTGTTGATGCCTCTATTTATTGGCAGATTTTTAAGTTGGGAGATCTGCTCCATTGGTGCCACATGCATTTGCATAAAGACAAGTTGCATTATGAGTCGTTGTGTGATTGATTTTATTATGCTTATGTTGTTAAAATCTGAGAAGTGGTGAATATGTATGAATTGATTCTAATGTTTTATTCATCATACATTATATTATAATGTCTGATATCTCACCCCTTATGTTTGAATGTTACCCATATGTTGGTAACGTGCAGGTAATCCAGAGTGGAGGTGGTTTACCTTCAGTAGTTTGAGTTAGTGTCATTGCTCTGATACGTAACACTCAAGAGGATGAACGATTGTTATTTTATTATTGTTAGTATTAAGTTGTTGCACTTTAATCTGTTTGTGATACGGTGGCAGAACCGACTGTTAATACTAGTTTGCATTTTGTATTTGCAAATGTTACGGTAAGAAAGAGTCGCCACCGTCTTTTATTTTATCTAACAAAGAAAAAGGAAAAAGAACAGAAAAAACCTTTTTCGAGATGTTTCTGAGTAGATTATAGAAAGGGAAGGTGTTAGCACCCTTTCTATCCATGGTTTTCCACGAGCCCTTAGGTACTTGCTCATTTTTAAATTGCTTTTGTGTGTTTTGAATTTTTTGTTGTTAAACTTCGTGGTAACCCTTGTATCTGTCCTCAAGAGCGTGACGAAGTTGTTTTTGAAAACTGTTTTGGAAGTGTTTGTGTGAAAGATTTTTTGTTGTTTTGAGCAAGTACTTAAGAGTTTCTACCTACTCGAAAAAGACTATTCGTTTTCTTGTTTCCTTTAGACAATGTTATTCTACTATTAAGGACTAAGTAGCCCCATCGTTGGAGTTAAAGGGACATTCGAAGGGACAATTACGGTCACATAAGCAATGATTAGGAAACCTTAGTAGTTACCCTAGGGTCTTTAAGATCTTTCCGAGGCAACATTCAAATGGGTCATTTTTTATCTTTTGAGACTAAAGGGCAACCACTAAAACTCCCTATACTTCATGACCGCTTACCGAAGGCAACCGAAGTGGGATAAACCCTAAGAGTGAACATGTGCATGTGTTTGATTTCAGTTGATTATCTTTGCACAATTAGGGTTTTCTACTGTTTTAATTTCATTTGTCTTTTGCATGCAAGCCTATTATCCATACATCTAGACAATTTATAGTTGCGGAAATTAAAAGCGGAAAAGTAAATCTATGCTATTACAAAGCCTTGGGGAGGGGGTTAGATAACCAAAAAATGGGGATTAAACAGTAAATAATATGCGGTAAACCCTAATTAAAAGCAATTACAAACTCGAAGCAAATACAATAACTGGAATTAAAAAATAAAATATTACGCGCGCGACGAATTAAATACGAGAATCAAAGTCTAAAATCAAAGGAAATCAAAGAAAATATTTCTTTGTTATTTTTTTATTGAGAAATTTAACTATTTGCAAATTAACTCTAATTTTCTAATTGATTTTAATTATGAAAAAAATAAATTTAAATTACCCTAATTAAATTAATCTAATTAATTAATGAAATAAAATATTTTATGAAAAAAATCTGATTTTGATGTTTTTGTGATTTTTTGATTTAATAAAAAAATGATTTTTTGTTTTTGTTTTTTTTGTAAAAATAATTAAACAAATAATTAAAATAAATAAAAGAATTAAAAAGAAAAATTAGACTAGGCCTGGTGTGAAAGCAGTCCTGGACGTGTGAATTGGAATTCTCATGCCCAGAATAGTTGGCCAAAGGCTGGCGTGTGATCCAGTGAGCATCCCCTTTGGAGGTACACCATGCGCTGCTTCCTGGAGGCGTGAGATCTGGCCAGGACATGATCTGATGGTGATGGATCTTAAGGCGCATAACATGGACCAGGGCGTGCAACACATGGAATCTGCAGAGAAATAGTGAGAAAAAACACAAAAGCACACGCCTGGGATTGAACCCAGGACGTTAGCTGTATACCTCTCTTTCTTGACCAAATGCGCTAGCTACTCATTCGTTAATATGATAAAACAAATAAAACATAAAGCAAGCAAAGTAGTGTTTCCCAAAAACGCACGCATGATTCAAATCCCCAATGAGAGTCTGCCACCTAATTGTCTTCTTTCCCAAAACTGTTGTTTTTTATATCAGCTTTTACCTACAGACAGAATCGTCACTAAAGGCTATAATAACAGTTTTTGTTCGTAGCTACATCCCTGCAAGATTCAAAAATATAATACAAGCAAGATAAATCAAAATCAAAGGCATAGATCAATTGCAAATCATGCCCTGAGTTCATTGGTACCCATAATTTGGTCTAATTTTGACTCTACGGAGAGTCCCCAATTTGGGACCTTAAAATCCTAACAATGGCATCGTGCCATTCCTGCACTTGAACTCAGATTAAACCATCCAGAAACAATACAAATATGATAACAAGCATGGATATATGATCAAAACATGTTTATAATTGGTAAATCAATAAATTCTAGTTTGAGAAAAATATGCAAACCGTGGTACTGTAAGGGCACAATTCTTAATGTTTTTTGCCTTGAGGATGATTGGAATAGCTTCAGAACACGTCCAGGAACGGATTGCTGGCTCTGAAATTGCTTGAATTGGTCTATGGAAGAGAATCTGATCTACACTTTTTTGACAAGAAATTGAGTTTTGTTCTTTCAGTTTTCACGACCCAATCCTTGTTTTTTGCCTTGGGAATGTTATGTGCTTATATTGGAATGAATTAGGTTAATAAAAACAGATCATATCTTTGTAAATTATGGAGATTTGATTTGATTTTTTGCCTTGCATTATTTATTTCTAAAACAAGCCAAATTATGATCTTTTCCAATCAATTAGCTCTTGCATGATTTGTATGATTTGCTAGTTGTTCATTGAGTCATAATATTCTCATAAAATCAAATCTTGGATTTTATTTCATTATTCTACTATTTAAATTGATTTATTTTGATTTAAATAGATAAAAAAATCAAAATAAATAATAAAAATAATGAAATAATAGGTGGATAACCTCAGGGGTCATGGGCCATCTTAGGAACAAGTTTCAAACAAGAAAACATGGGCCCATTTGGAAAAAAAAGTCATTTTGATCAATGTTGACTTCATGCACATTTCCCAAAATTGGTCAACTTTGACAATACATATCTCCCTCAATTTTAACCCTAAGATGTTCTTAGACTTTTTAGAAAGCTTAGGAGGTCCTCTAAACAACCCTTCTGGTTTAATCTCAATTGGACCTTTCATGTTCATGTAAGAAGCTTTGACCCAAAAGGTGTTTTTGTTGACTTTTTGAAATGACCTATAATGTCTGAATTTATATCTTTTCTTGAGTGCATTTCTTAAACTTTAGGGCTGAATATGAATTGTAGGGAATTGGATTCTCTTCAAAATTAGCCTTGGATGAGAAATTTTTGATAAAGTATGAGAAAGTTATGCCTGGTCAAAGTTTGGTTGACTTTTTCTATAGAAACCCTATTTTAGCAACTTTTGAGTTTTGATGAATTTGGAGCATTCCTTGAGGAATCATGATCAAACCTTGATCAAATGATAGATATTACTTCAAAATGTTGATGTTGGCCAAAAATCTTGAAGTTTGACTGTATGTGGGTCACAATTGACTTTTGACCTAACACAGTTGATTTCCAAGCATCTGAGCAGTTGACTGAGAAAACTTGTAGTGCAAGGCATGAAACTTGTCATGAATGATCTTGAGAACATATTAGGGCAATGGAAATAATTTTGGAACCCTTGGAACTCAAACATCTTGATGAAAATGGAAACCCTAGTTTGAGGCTCATAGTCTTAGGAAGAGGATTTGTCTGGTCAATCCTTAGGCATCCTTGGGCAGTGTTGAGGACCTCTATGAGTATGTTTTGAGTAAAAATGGGAGGGAAAATTTTGGGGTGCAACAACTTCCCCTGTTCAATATTCTTATACCTGAGGATGTAGATTGGCTTGTCTTCTTTTCGTGATCTGAGGGTGGGAGATGATTGAACACTAGAGTGCCCAGAAATTTGCACTCGCATGAAGTGAATGTTGATCGATAATATAGGGAATGGGCTTACAAATGCCATTTGGAAGGTGACGGAGAATCGTCGAAGATGGGCTTAAAGATGCCATTTGGAGAAGGTAACGGTTGCATAAGAGATTCCTTTGCGAGAATTCTTGTACCTGCCGTTGAGGAGGACTTCACCGGAGATTGTTGATTTATGTCTTGGGAAATAGATTCTAGGAGATTCGGTTGTCCATTACTCTACTGGGGAATATGAAATTGACCGTATCTGGTCTGGTCCAGGTTTTAACAGTGTTGTAAAATGTTGTCTGGATATAAAGAGAAGGAACCTGGATAGTAGGGTTACTTCAAAATGAAAGCCTGGATAGTAGGGCTATGAGAGGGAACCTGGGTAAGGTTGCTTCGTGATGAGTTTGGGTAAAACTGCATCTGAACCGAGAAGGAACCTGGGTAAGGTTATTTTGTGAGGAGTTTGGGTAAAACTGTATCTGAACCGAGAAGGAACCTAGGTAAGGTTGCTTCGTGAGGAGTGTGGGTAAAACTGCATCTGAACCGAGAAGGAACCTGGGTAAGGTTGCTTCATGAGGAGTTTGGGTAAAACTTCATCTGAACCGAGAAGGAAGCTTAGTGAGGTTTCTTCATGAGGAGTTTGGGTAAAACTGCATCTGAACCGAGAAGGAACCTGGGTAAGGTTTCTTCGTGAGGAGTTTGGGTAAAACTGCATCTGAACCGAGAAGGAACCTGGGTAAGGTTACTTCGTGAGGAGTTTGGGTAAAATTGCATCTGAACCGAGAAGGAACCTGGGTAAGGTTGCTTCGTGCTGAGTTTGGGTAAAACTGCATCTTAACCGAGAAGGAACCTAGGTAAGGTTGCTTCGTGAGGAGTTTGGGTAAAACTGCATTTGAATCGAGAAGGAACCTGGGTAAGGTTGCTTCATGAGGAGTTTGGGTAAAACTGCATCTGAACCGAGAAGGAACCTGGGTAAGGTTGCTTCGTGCTGAGTTTGGGTAAAACTGCATATGAACCAAGAAGGAACCTGGGTAAGGTTGCTTCGTGCTGAGTTTGGGTAAAACTGCATCTGAACTGAAGGAACCTGGGTAAGGTTGCTTTGGGATATGTCTGAGTAAAACTTCAGGAGGAACCTGGGTAAGGTTACTTTGGGCTAAGTCTGTGTAAAACTTCAGGAGGAACCTGGGTAAGATTATTTCGGGATAAGTCCGTGCAAAACTTCAGAAGGAACCTGGGTAAGGTTACTTTGGGCTAAGTCTGTGTAAAACTTCAGGAGGAACCTGGGTAAGGTTACTTTGGGCTAAGTCTGTGTAAAACTTCAGGAGGAACCTGGGTAAGGTTATTTCAGGATAAGTCTGTGTAAAACTTCAGAAGGAACCTGGGTAAGGTTACTTTGGGCTAAGTCTGTGTAAAACTTCAGGAGGAACCTGGGTAAGGTTACTTCGGGATTAGTCCATGTAGGGCTATGGGAAGGAACCTGGATTGTAGGGTTACTTTGTGATGAGTTCGTGTGAAACTTTATTTGGAAATGTATGAGATTTTTTTCAAGATAAGCCCGTGTGAAGCTGCATTTAGGAGAAACCCATGTAAGATTACTTTGTGACGAACCCGTGTAAAGCTGCATTTGGTCGCACAAATAATTACTCTATTTAGTTTTAGGATCTAATCTTGGACCTGCTGGAAATTGTTGATGATAACCATCTTTCCTGAAAAGGTACATGATTAATTATATGTGATGCACGAACTGCATTGTATGATGATGTTCTCAAAATAAATGAGATCATGCTGTATGCAATATGTGCGCGCATGTCATGATGTATGAACATGAAATGCTATTGTGACATATTTGAGTCTGGGAAAATAAATCTCTGACTGTTGCTGGAGAGTACCGGAAACTGAATTCTTGACCATTGTAGAAAAATTGGTTCTTCTACTTCCGTTGGGGATGGTGAACGGAGACGACTATGCCGTGGATTTTCTCCTTATTGTTTGTGAATATTCTGCCGAGAAGAGACTTTGCTTGAGAATAACTCTGCGGGGGAATAACTCTGTTGCGAGAGGAGATGCTTTGCGGGAAGATTTTGCTGATCTTGGGAAAATAAACTCCGTTGGGGGACGAGCTTCCGTAACTGAAGGAACAAACACTGTCGGGGATTGAGCTTCTGTATTCATAGAAATAAACTCTGCTCGGGAGAAAACTTTATGAACCGCTTGTGATTTATAAAATTCGGCTGGGGAACATAGATGTCAGTTTTCTGGAGGAACTTTGCTGGGGAAAGTAACTCCTGTTTGGGGAAGCTGATGTCAAAGCTTTAGTTCCCTCTACTATGTGGGGAGTTTTCACTGCTCATAATGTTGTGTTGTAGTACCGTCAAAAATGTTTTCATGATGGCACATGATTTGTTGCTGGAATGCGTGCATAATGCCCCAAGTGATTCAGATGGAGATCAGCCCCTGGTTATTTGGCACTTTTAGAGAGATTTCCCTAGGTGTGTTAGACATCATGTCATGCCCCTTGCTTATGGAAGACCTATTATTGGAAGTGTCTTTCCCGCTGAGGTGATTCTGTCCATTGAGAGGATGTCTGTTCATTGAATATCCATTGTGCGGATTTCTCTGCTGTCAAACAATTAGTCATATGCAAACAATGTCATTTAAAGAATGCAAAACTCATGTCTGTCTTGATTTTTTTTTTAAATGTGTTTTGTGTAGTAAAACAAAATTTGCAAGAATGTGATATCAACTCAGGATTCATAACAAGTCCTACAGGAGTCAGAATACCTTTGTAACAGTATGCTCTCAAACTAACCCATGCTTCAGCTAGGACTTTTAAGGGTTATAATGCGGCCTAGTTCACAGTTTAAGAAACAAAGGATAAAGGCTCAAAATTCATTTGTACCCACTCGTTCTTCATGAAGTCCTTCAGTCCTATGCTCAGTTAATTGCACGTTTAGAATCCCAGTTGAGTCCTGGAGTACTGTCCTTGATGTTTCGGTGATGGTTCGAATACTGAAAGTTTATTTTGAATAGGCAGTCATTTTTGTAATCTTCTTTCTGTTGAGGATTTGTAGGACCTCTTTATTTTTTTATCCCTTCTTTTTCCTGAACTGTTTCTTTTAATGATTACAGTCAGCAGGATGCCCCAGTTTTTTCTTAAGTCCCTTTCATGGGTTTTGACTTGAAGGGCTTTTCTTTTGCAAAATAATGACTGCCTGCTTTGATGATTATTCAGAACCATCACCATCTTTTGTTTTGGAAGGACGCCTTTGATGCCATTCATTGTGTACGAAGCAGCAGATTGCGACTGAATGTGCACCTGAATTAACTGAGAAAACTACCCTGCCCCAGGTTATGATTAAGGGTTTTAATTTGTGTGAAAAGAAAACTCCTACTTCTTAGGCTCAAAGGGGTTGACTAGGGATTATCTTCCTTATAACTCCATTGTTTGGGATTTGAAACAACGCATGTACATCGTCATCAGAGTCTGTTTAAAAGCATACTGTAGAGATTGTGATATCATTTTCGTCATCCTCCGTGTAATTCTTTGAGCTTTTAATCAAGAGTTGAATATCACGAAAAGGAAGTATAAAGCAGTTTAAGCATAATGAAAACAAATTAATCCAGGACAAACATGTGTAATGCATTAATGGAAAAAGTTTTGACATGACAATAATTGTTCGAATAAACAAAGAAAATACAACTTAAGAATTCAAATGAACAAAAATGCTTTCAATCCTAGCCATGTTTTGGCAAGGGAGAAGTGATCACGTTGGGAGTCTCAAGAGGGTCGAATTTAATCTCCTAGGCATCAATCATATTCTGAATCTTGTATTTCAGCGCCCAACAATCGTTAGTATCGTGCCCGGGCTTCCAGAATGATAAGCACACCTTGCATCCAGATTGTAGTTAGGAGAGGAAGTCTTAGGGTTCGGGTGAGGGTCTATCACCGTAATCAGATTCATCTTCAACATGAGTTGCAATGCTTGTGAAAATGGCATGTTAATTTGGGTGAACTGCCTTTGAGGTCTTTCTACTCTTGGCTGATTGTTCCATTGTTGTGGTCGTTGTGCGTGTGCCGAACTAGAGACCAACACTGCCCCTACAAATTGGTGGTATTCTGCCTTACTACACCCCTTCTGGCCATGCACAACATTGTCTTCCCTCTTGCCACCAAATGACTTCTTCTCAGTACTAGAAGATGCAGCCATCGGGATCTTCCCGCTCCTGATACCATTTTCGATCCTCTCTCATGTCAGAACCATCTCTGTGAACCCAGATGAGGAACTCCCAATTAGAAAATTGAAGAATGGTTCTGTCAGAGTGCCCATGAACATGTCTACCATTTCACGATCAGTCAGAGGGGGTTGTACTCTTCCAACTAAATCCCTCTATTTTTGTGCATATTCCTTGAAACCTTCTTTCGATCCCATGGACATATTCTGCAGTTGCACCTGAGTTGGTGCTAGGTCAGCATTGTATTGGTACTGCTTTTAGAAAGCAATAGCCAAGTCTTCCCAAGTATGGATGTTGGTTCCTTCCAACTGATATAACCAATCCAGTTTAGTGTCGGCCAAACTTTCTTGGAAGAAGTGGACCCATAACTTTTGGTCAGCAGTGTGAGGCTGGATCTTCCTGACATAGGATCTTAAAAGCAACTTAGGGCAGGAGACACCGTCGTACTTAGAGAATGTGGGGACCTTGAACTTTTGTGGGATGACCACCCCAGGAACCAGACCTAACTCTTCGAAATTCAAGCCGGACACTTTTTGGATCTCCATTGCACTCAGACTATCCTCTAACTGTTTGTATCTATCCTTAGTGGGAGGATACTGTTCATCGTTGTAGTCAGATTCATCCTCAGAAACTCTTGGACTAGGGTCTTCCTCCCTTGTTTCACCCTCTTGGTTCTCCCCTTATTTGGATGAAGAGGTCAAATTAACCGTTTGCTTCAACGGTCCCCTAAATCTTCTGCCCAGATTCAGGACACCAACAATCTTCTTCTTCTTCTTTTTCTCTTTCAGAATAAGGGCCTTCAGATCTTCCTGCCCTTTATCCAAGGCTACAAACATTTGCTAAAATTGGGCATTTTGTGCCTGGAGGTCCTTGATACTTTGTTCAGAAGACATTTTTTCTGAAATAAACAGCACAGAAGATGAGAAACCTGTTATGAAACCTACTTATGCAATGTCATGGATGATATGCGTATGCAATGATTTCAAGGATTCTTAAAGGCTAAAATTTGTTTAACCAAAAGAAACACACGTTAAGTGTATTAATAAGTTTGAATTGTTACAAAGGGTGCCTTTTAGGCTTAGAACAAAACAAAACTTAAATAAAAATAAAATTAGGTCTCCCATGAGCGCATCCTCTTTGGTGCAATGTAGGCGTTTATATTCCTCTCTTCATGAAGTAGCCTAGTGAGTTCTAGGACCTTCTTCTTGCTGGCGTAGAATTGATTTCAAATGTATCCCGCTCCTCTTTAGGTTGAACCCAATATTTTTTTAATTGCTCATGATCAATTGGCATGTCAGGATGGAGAACAAGATAAGAAGTGTCTCCTTCAGCAACCAGTTCCATAATCGTTAGTAGGACAGCAGGGTAAGGCATCATAAGGCTCTGAGCACGGGCTCACATCCATTTGAGATATGGCTCAGGAGGGATTGAGTTCTTGTGCCCCAGTGTCTTTCTATCAACTCTATGTACCATGCCCCAAGCTCGCATGAACCTTTTACGGTAACCCTGAGTATCATTCTCGTAGTCGAAGATGATTCCTTAGATAAGTGTGTCATGAGGAACATCCCTTCTCACATATCCAAACCGTCGCAGCGCCAGACAAGGGTTGTAAGTGATTCCTCCCCTAATGCCTAAGAGAGGGAAATTAGGGAATTCTCCGCATCAATCAATGATGGTAACATTCTCCGAGGATCGAGGACACCAATAAATACCCGAATGTGTAAGACTCATTAGCCTATGAGACCACCTCGAACTCTGTGCATTCTTCAGGATGGATCGGGGTAGGTGCGAAATAAACCATCTGGCCAAAAGAGGAGTGCAACACAGAAGCGTCCCTCTTCTCTTTATAGTTCGAGTATGCATAGAATTTAGGATATCTCCAAGCAAAGTAGGTACCAGATTGCGTGACAGGAAAACCTTAACCGAATTCACATCTATGAGCTGGTCCAGATTAGGAAACAATACTAACCCGTAAATGAGAAGGGCTAACACCTCTTCAAAAGCTTGCAGGTCCAGGGTATCCCAAAAATGATGAGCTTTCTCAAATAAGAACTTAGCCTAAAAACCCTTGACACCTCTCCTGGTTTCCCAATTTGCCACTACGTCAGCATGTTGTAAGGATAGAGCTTTAGCAATATCTTCAGGTTTAGGGTCTCTTTCCATGCCATTAAAAGGCACCTTGTTAAGGATAGGCGCCCCCAGTAACAGAGAAAACTCCTCCATAGTAGGCACTAACTGGTAATCTGGAAAAGTGAAGCAGTGATGTAGTGGGTCAAAGAACTGAAAGAGTACTTTTAACATTTCTTCATCAGGATTTGAGGTGACCAAGCTGAGAAGAAGACCATGTATTTTAGTGAAGGGGGAGCTTTTAGTAACCCTTGATACCAATTCCTTAAGCTGAGGAGGTACCTTTACCAGACCGACTTGGATAGTGAATCTGCAGGCGAGGGCCATGTCCTGCAAAACAAGACAAAAGTAAACCCTAAGAATCCTTGAAATGGTTAGTATGATATGCTATGTTATAATGTCATGATTATGCTCAAATATAGAAGATATATCAAACACATGAAAATCACACAAAGACCTTAGGTTTAAGGCTTGCATGGATTTTAAGGTATACCCTCTTGAAGTTGGATTAGTTCAACCTGTCCTAAATATAGTAACCGGGTTCTAAGGGATCTCAACATCACTGATCTTTCCCCCAAATTTCGTTCTGATAGACAATTGACTTGCCACCAAACAAAACTAAAGAGTCAAACCTCAATGAGTGTAGCATCGAGTATCAACCGAATTTGGGATTACACCAAAGACGGCTATCTCACTACGTCCTAAAAGCCAAGTTGGTCAATTAAGTTGCTAAGGTCAGTTGACACTTTATGATACCATGCAGCGGACCTGCATTCTCCTTGATTACTCAAGGGCTACCGGTACACACCAAAGTATCACGTCAACGTAGCTACTATTTCAACCGTGTCGATATACCCCGCACAGCTCCCTCACAGTTTATTGCTACTTACCTTAAAGGAATTCCCTGACTTGAGTTTAGGATCCAAATAACCCAAACAAATACCTTTAAAAGTAAATCAAACAAGACAAGCCAAAGAAGCAACTAAGAATGACCTAGATCCTAAGGTGAACCCCACTTTATTAAAAGTCCCCAGCAGAGTCGCCAGTTTTGTGATACGGTGGCAGAACCGACTGTTAATACTGGTTTGCATTTTGTATTCACAAATGTTGCGGTAAGCAAGAGTCGCCACCGTCTTTTATTTTATCCAACAAAGGAAAAGGAAAAAGAACAGAAAAAATCTTTTTCGAGATGTTTCTGAGTACGGGGGGTAGATTATAGAAAGGGAAGGTGTTAGCACCCTTTCTATCCATGGTTTTCTATATCTTAGGTACTTGCTCATTTTTAAATTGCTTTTGTGTGTTTTGAAAAAAAAATTGTTTAACTTCATGGTAACCCTTGTATCTTTCCTCAAGAGCGTGACGAAGTTGTTTTTGAAAACTATTTTGAAAGTGTTTGCGTGAAAGAGTTTTTGTTGTTTTGAGCAAGTACTTAAGAGTTTATACCTACTCGAAAAAGACTGTTCATTTTCTTGTTTCCTTTACACATCGCTATTCTAATATTAAGGAGTAAGTAGCCCCATCGTTGGAGTTAAAGGGACATTCGAAGGGACAATTACGGTCACATAAGCAATGATTAGGAAAACTTAGTAGTTACCCTAGGGTCTTTAAGATCTTTTTGAGGCAACATTCGAATGGTTCATTTTTGATCTTTTGAGACTAAAGGGCAACCAATAAAACTCCCTATACTTCATGACCGTTTACCGAAGGCAACCGGAGTGGGATAAACCCTAGGAGTGAACATGTGCATGTGTTTGATATCAGTTGATTATCTTTGCACAATTAGGGTTTTCTACTATTTTAATTTCATTTGTATTTTGCATGCAAGCCTATTATCGATACATCTAGACAGTTTATAGTTGCAGAAATTAAAAGCGGAAAAGTAAATCTACGCTATTACAAAGCCTTGGGGAGGGGGTTACATAACAAAAAACTGGGGATTAAACAGTAAATAATATGAGGTAAACCCTAATTAAAAGCTTTTACAAACTCGAAGCAAATACAATAATTGGAATTAAAAAATAAAATATTACGCACGCGACGAATTAAATATGGGAATCAAAGTCTAAAATTAAAGGAAATCAAAGAAAATATTTATTTGTTATTTTTTGATTGAGAAATTTAACTATTTGCAAATTAACTCTAATTTTCTAATGGATTTTAATTATGAAAAAAATAAATTTAAATTGCCCTAATTAAATTAATCTAATTAATTAATGAAATAAAATATTTTATGAAAAAATCTGATTTTGATGTTTTTGTGATTTTTTGATTTAATAAAAAATGATTTTTTTTTTTGTTTTTTTTTGGAAAAATAATTAAACAAATAATTAAAATAAATAAAAGAAATTAAAAAGAAAAATTAGACTGGGCCTGGTGTGAAAGCAGTCCTGGAGGTGTGAATTGGAATTCTCAGGCCCAGAGCTGGCCCAAGGCTGGCGTGTGATCCAGTGAGGATCCCCTTTGGAGGTTCGCCACGCGCTACTTCCTGGAGGCGTGAGATCTAGCCAGGATATGTTCTGATGGTGATGGATCTTAAGGCGCATAGCATGGACCAGGGAGTGTAGCACATGGAATCTGCAGAGAAATAGTGAGAAAAAACACAAAAACACACGCCTGGGATTGAACCCAGGACGTTAGCTTTATACCTCTCTTCCTTGACCAACTACACTAGCTACTCATTCGTTAATATGATAAAACAAATAAAACATAAAGCAAGCAAAGTAGTCTTTACCAAAAACGCGCGTGTGATTCAGATCTCCCAATGGGAGTCTGCCACCTAATTGTCTTCTTCCCCATAACTGTTGTTTTTTATATCAGCTTTTACCTATAGACAAAATCGTCTCTGTTGTACCCCAAAATTTACCCTCTCATTCTTCAAGGCCTTTCTCACAAGGATTCTCAAGGTTCAAGCTTGCACAAGTACTTTGGAATTTTCCAGTACCAAAATTAAAAGGAAACTGTCAAAAAGGGAGAAAACAGATAAAAATATGATTTTGACAAAATTTGGAGAAATACAGGTGTTCTTCGTTTCAGCTCCTTTGATTGGCCTTTTGGCCTCTTTTGATACAGGCTTTGGTTGCATCCTTCGACTGGGCGTTGGCCTCTTGCACGTTGGCTTTGATTTACAAGGCAGGAGTTTCCTACATGCCACCTTTGATTGCATCTTTGGCCTTACTGGGTTCACAATGCCATGACTGCCTATTGCATGTTTCGTTTGGATATCTGATGCTTGCATGCCTATACAAACTTTCCCTCCATGCTTTCCTTGACTCATAAAGGAATGACTAGTTACATACAAACTTTCATTTGAGCCACAACTTGCACGCAAAAGGCATCCCCCTTGCTAGCATGCACAAGGTACAAAGCCTCATATAACTTCCTTCGATTCCAAGGCAAAAAGCTCCCTTTTGGTGTCCTTCGATTTGCACTTTTTTGCCTCATGTATGCCTCTTTCGAATCTGGACATTTTCCTCCTGCATGCCTCTTTCGTTTGGGCATGTGGCTCCCTTCGTGAAAGTATTTGTTTGAGCATTGACCTTTTGTGTGCTTGCTTGGAGTCACAAAGTTTAGACCTCCTCCATGCAGGCTTCGACAAGACATTGACTATGTTTGTACTAGCTTCGACTGGACAACATTTCTCTTTAGTATGCTGCATTTCCATCCTTGACAAACTTCAGCACATGGTTGATGGCCGCTTCAAAAGACATATAGTGGTGGACTTGAGGGGCATACATATGAGTCTCTCTCGAAGGGTACACCTTACTAGTCCATTCGAAGGACACATTTGGCCCTTTTCAAAGAAGCATACATGATCCATTCAAGGGACATGTCTCGGAATCCCATTCGAAGGACATGCTTGAGGGCCCATTCGAAGGATTTACAAAGCCCACCTTAAGGCATGTTTTGGTTACCCATCCAAGGGGCACACATTTGGCCCCTTCAAATGATGCACAAAGGTGATTCGTTCGAAGGACACTTGTTGGAGGAAAGTCAAACAATATGTTTGAAAGAAGAATCTGGTCGAAGGAGGGTCAAAATGAAAGGATGAAATATTCAAAGATGCTTGCTGCCAAGTTCAGGCATGGTACACTGGCCAAAACTGCTGCACAGCAGTCTTGAAACACTGCCCCATTCTTACACCGAAATGGCATACAAGCACTGTCCCTCGAAGGCTACAAAGAGAAGTTTACTCAAATTGTTCAAATTATTTTGTTTTCCCTCCAAAAGCTTAAGCCAACTTTGCCTATAAATAAGAGGCTCCAACACATGTTTAGAGGACTTTTTGGGGCCAGGGGAACGAATCTTCAAAAAATTCTCAAACACCATAAAGCTCTCAAACACTTAAACACTCATAAAACACATACCCAGAATCCAAAAACTTATCCCCTTAGAATCTGAAACATCCCTATACCTTGTTACCCTTCGAATCCAGTAGGAAGAACCTCACACTTGTTCTTCTCTTTCGAATCCAGTATCGAAGACATAACCCCTGGTTCCTCCCTTCGAATCTAGAAGCACTCAAGGAAACCACTTAAAGGCCCAGCACACGTTCCAGCCTCAAGCAAGGTAAGTCATTCTTAACCTTGAACCCTTCATTTCTAGCATAACATGTAAATAAGCTTCCTTTTTGTTTCAAACATGTACGTAGTGTTTGTTACCTTTTCGTTTCCACCCTTTTAGTTTGTTTTTATTGCCTCTCCTTTTGGTTTTGCTCTTTGGTTTATTACAAATGCTTTAAGAACTAACCTGGCCCTGAGGTAATGATAGCATGGCCTTAGGCCATGTTGCTATTTAATATCTAAAACGAAATAAACAGGAGACAAGAGTATGAAACGAAGCCTCAGGCTTCCTCACTGACTCCAGGCCCAATCGAAGGAGGCAGAAAGGCAGATTACATCTTATACTGGTTCCATTGGTCCCAATTGAAAGGCACAACATGTTGTCCCACTGGTCCCAATCGAAAGGCACAACATATTGACTGTGAGGCCTCAGTCGAAAGTCATGCCTTCACCCTTTTCAGGCCAAATCGAAGAGAGCCAGAAAGTGCAGAATCGAAGGGTTTTCTGCCTCAATCGAAAGACCCTCATTTTTCTTGATTTTATTTTATTTTTGCCTTTATATTTTCATGCAATTCAATATGGTTGTAATAGTGTAGGATTTTATCTTTCTGCGCTTTATTACTTTTATATGCTTGCTAGTAAATAGGATATGTATGGCCAGATAAAATCAACAAGTAGACAATCACTAATAAAAAAAAAGCATGAAAATAACACACATGCACACTTGCACCCCTAGGGTTTCAATCCACTTGTTGCCTTCAAAAATGGGCCATGATATGCATGTCAAGTACTTTGGCAAAACAAAAACAAAATAAAAGATCATAGTCCCTCAATGACGCTATCTGAGTTGCCTAAACAAAATGATCAAGTCCCTCAAGAAAATTGCCAAAAATACTTGACACCATTGCTATCATGGTCTATACGATGACCCGCGCATGTCCCGTAAAACATCCTAACACAAGGTTGTTCACCAAATACAATGGTGAAACAACACTGTTAAAAGGGTTAAAAACATAAGAAAGATCTTTGAGTAAAATAGGATAGATAACTCTTAGTTACTTGATCAAAAACTTGCAAAAACATCCTTGCTATCTTCAAAACACACTTCTCCACACAATTTCAAAACCCTACTTTCAAACATCGAAAACTTTTCAAAAGACAAAAACACCTTTGTATACATTCAAACAAGAATCATTACAAAGGTTGCCACAACGATGGCCTCTTTTCAAAACATCTTCAAAAATCACACACAAAGCACCATTTAAAACATTTGAAAAGAACCATTTCAAACAATTGAAAATCAAAGCAAGTGATCTAAGCAAGTAACTAAGAGCCCATGGATAACCATGGATAGAAAGGGTGATAATACCTTCCCTTTCTATAATCTACTCCCCGAACCCAAGAAAACATCTCAAAGGTATTTCCTGTGCTTTTTGACCTTTCTTTAGGATAAAATAAAAAGTCGGTGGCGACTCTTGCTAAACCGAAACATTTGAGAATACGAACGTAAAACCCAAGTCAGTTCTCCCACCGTATCACAGTCCCTAAAGGCTATAGTGACTATTTTTGTCCGTAGCTACATCCCTGCAAGATTCAAAAATATAATACATGCAAGATAAATCAAAACCAAAGGCATAGATCAATTGCAAATCATGCCCTGATTTCATTGGTACCTATCATTTGGTCTAATTTTTCCTCTATGGAGAGTCCCCAATTTGGGACCTTAAAACCCTAACAATGGCATCGTGCCATTCCTGCACTTGAACTCAGATTAAACCATCCAGAAACAATGCAAATATGATAACAAGCATGGATATGTGATCAAAACATGTTTACAATGGGTAAATTAATAAATTCGAGTTTGAGAAAAATATGCAAACCGTGGTACTGTAAGGCCATAATTCTTGATGTTTTTGGCCTTGAGGATGATTGGAATAGCTTCAGAACACGTCCAGGAACATATTGATGGCTTTGAAATTGCTTGAATTGGTCTATGGAAGAGCATTCGATTTACATTTTTTTGACAAGAAATTGAGTTTTGTTCTTTCAGTTTTCACGACCAAATCCTTGTTTTTTGCCTTGGGAATGTTATGTGCTTATATTGGAATGAATTAGGTTAACAAAAACAGATCATATCTTTGCAAATTATGGAGATTTGATTTGATTTTTGGCCTTGCATTATTTGTTTCTAAAATAAGCCAAATTATGATCTTTTCCAATCAATTAGCTCTTGCACGATTTGGATGATTTGCAAGTTGTTCATTGACTCATAATATGCTCATAAAATCAAATCTTGGATTTTATTTCATTATTCTACTATTTAAATTGATTTATTTTGATTTAAATGGATAAAAAATCAAAATAAATAATAAAAATAATGAAATAATAGGTGGATAAGCTCAGGGGTCGTGGGTCATCTTAGGAACAAGTTTAAAACAAGAAAACATGGGCCCATTTGGAAAAAAAAAAGTCATTTTGATCAATGTTGACTTCATGCACATTTCCAAAAATTAGTCAACTTTGACAATACATATCTCCCTCAATTTTAATCCTAAAAAGGTGTTCTTGGACTTTTTAGAAATCTTAGGATATCCTCTAAACAACCCTTTTAGGTTAATCTCAATTGGACCTTTCATGTTCATGTAAGAAGCTTTGACCCAAAATGTGTTTTTGTTGACTTTTTGAAATGACCTATAATGTCTGAATTTATATCTTTTTATGAGTGCATTTCTTGAACTTAGGGCTGAATATGAATTGTAGGGAATTGGATTCTCTTCAAAATTATCCTTGGATGAGAAATTTCTGATAAAGTATGAGAAAGTTATGCCTGGTCAAAGTTTTGTTGACTTTTCCTATAGAAACCCTAATTTAGCAACTTTTGAGTTTTGATGAATTTGGGGCATTCCTTGAGGAATCATGATCAACCCTTGATAAAATGATGGATATTACTTCAAAATGTTGATGTTGACCAAAAATCTTGAAGTTTGACTGTATGTGGGTCACAGTTGACTTTTGACCTAACATAGTTAATTTCCAGGCATCTGAGCAGTTGACTGAGCAAACTTGTAGTGCAAGGAATGAAACTTGGCATGAATGATCTTGAGAACATGTTAGGGCAATGTAAATCATTCGGAACCCTTGGAACTCAAAAATCTTGATGAAAATGGAAACCCTAATTTGAGGCTCATAGTCTTAGGAGGAGGATTTGTCTGGTCAATCCTTAGGCATCCTTGGGAAAGTTGAGGACCTCTAGGAATATGTTTTGAGTAAAAATGGGAGGGAAAATTTTAGGGTGCAACACTTTTGTTCGTTAAATGCTTATTATTTGAATTTGTTTTAGTTGGATAAAGATGTTATATTCTTTAAGTTGAATATTTGATTCCGCTGTGTGGTTATGAAAGTTGTTGGTTTTAAAAGATTAATTTATGTTGTTATTGGTTCATCCAAGTTTAATGTGTTATGTATCTATAATGAATGTCGTTGTTTTGATTTGAATTTGTAGCATCCTGATTCGGTTTTTGAATTTTTGTAACTCTGATTTTTATATTAATTGTCGGGTAGAATTGTGGTGTTACAATATGCACCAAATGTCTCGTATGTACGTGCACTAAGTGTTTTTTCGTAAATGTTTTTGATAATTTTCCCTTTTAAATAATTAGCTTTCCTCCTAAGTCACCGACCCTCCGATGTTGTTTGTCGTTTTGTCGTGGAGTCTCCAAGTTGATTTCAATTTGATATGTAAAAGTGAACAGTGTCAATTTGATAATGGTAGTCGTATCGCAAGCGCAGGCGTGGACGTAAACTTGAATATTCTTTTGACGTTTTTCTGACCAAAATACTTTTTGATGGTTTATCAAATGCTTTTATTTATTTTGTCAAATCCCCAAAATTATTTCGACGCAGTGTTTTACAAGAAATAATTGTAGTATTTTGCAAACAAGTCGAAAAAAAAGAAAAACACAATTGAAATTGAATTTGAAAAGTAGATTCTTCTATTATTGAAAGTGCCTTTAAATAGGCGAGAGTACAAGATGCAATTCCTAAAAAGACGTAATTACAAAAATTTTAACAAAATTTGAAAATGACAATAAAAATTATAATTGATACTGCTATTTCTCCAATGTCCTTTGATAACTCCAATTTCCTTTGCTTCTGAGTCAGATGACTTAGATCGACCATTCTCTTTCATAGTCGTGGTAATGAATTCTCGTATCGTAGTCTATTTGTTCATTTTTTGAATAAGATCCATAACTTTTTCCTGGATCGCCCTTTCGGGGTTTTAATCCACCGGGATAATGATTTTGTTTGTATGTCCCTAATTTTTGCCTAGATCGCCCTTTAGGGTTTTCAATCCATCGGGATGCCCCTTTTTTGCCTAAGTTGCCCATTTAGGGTTTCGACTTAGCGGGCCTTTTATACATAGTATTTTTTTACTGTATCGGTGTTCATAGGATGTGGTAGTTCTTCCCCGTCCATTGTTGTGAGGATAAGACCTCTACCTGAGAATGATGTTTTAACCACATATGGACCTTCGTAGTTAGGTGTCCATTTACCACGTGAATCTAGACGAGGTATAAAAATCTTCTTGAGAACCAAATCTCCTTCTTTGAACACTCAAGGGCGTACCTTCTTATCGAATGATTTCTTCATCTGCTTTTGGTACAACTGACTGTGGCACAGAGCTGTTAAGCATTTTTCTTCAACAAGGTTGAGCTGATCAAGTCATGCCTGAATCCACTCTGATTCTTCAAGGTTGGTTTCATTATAACCCTTAGTGATGGAATCTCTACTTGAACATGGAGTACAACCTCCAAGCCACAAACGAGAGAGAAAGGAGTTGCATCTGTCGAAGTACGTACTGAAGTACGATAGCTATGTAAAGCAAAGGGAAGCATTCCATGCCAATCTTTATATGTCTTCACCATTTTCTGAATGATTTTCTTGATATTTTTATTGGCAGCTTCAACGACCCTGTTCATCTTGGGTCGATAAGGTGATGAGTTATGATGTTCAATCTTGAAATCATCGCATAACTCCCTTATCATTTTATTGTTTGTAATAATTCTGCTAGGAATCCCATATCTGCATATAATGTTCTGCTTGATAAATCGAGTGACCACTTTCTTGGTGACATTTGCATAGGATGCAACTTCAACCCACTTGGTGAAGTAATCAATGGCGACTAGTACGAATCAGTGTCCATTAGAAGCCTTTGGCTCGATCATTCCTATCATATCAATTCACCATATCAAGAATGGCCAAGGTAAACTTAGGATATTCAGAGGAGTTAATGGTATGTGCACCTTGTCAGCATAGATTTGGAATTTTTGGCATGTCTTTGTATAATGGTAGCAGTCTGCTTCCATCATCAAACAATAATAACCCGCTCTTAATATTTTTCTAGCCATTACATGTCCATTTGTATGAGTTCTGAAGGTTCCTTCATGGATCTCCCTCATAAGCATATTTGCTTCATGTTTCTCCACGCACCTGAGTAACACCATATCATAATTTCCTTTGTATAATACACCCTCATTCAAGAAAAACTTTGCATCTAGATTTCATAGAGTTCGCTTGTCAATTATTGAGGCATTTTCTGGATATTCTTGTTTCTCTAAATACCTCTTGATATCATATAACCAAGGTTTGTTAGCTGGTCCTTCTTCAATGGCGAGACAATGTTTAGGTTCTTCGAAATGTCTGATCGTGATGCATGGTTCATGATTTGGCCAAGTTACCTTGAACATGGCTGATAAGGTTGCCAAAGCGTCTACCATCTGATTTTCTTCTCGCGGGATGTGAGTGAAAGTAATTTTAGTGAATTTCGTAGCTAGCTTTAAAACATAATCTCGATATTAAATTAATTTGGGATATCGAGTGTCCCATTCACCATTGACTTGGTATATGACTAACAGTGAGTCTCCATATACTTCGAGGTGTTTAATCCTTAGATCAATAGCAGCTTTCAGACCCAAGATACAAGCTTCGTATTCGACAACATTGTTGGTGCAATCAAAACATAACCTTGCATTATAAGGTTTATGAAAATTCTTTGGAGAAGTCAATACAGCCCCAATACCATGTCCTAGTGCATTTGAAGCACCTTCAAACATGAGTGTCCAACGTGCCACTGGTTCAGGTCCTCCATCAGGTCTTGGTATTTCGTAGTCACCTATAACCATGACATCTTTTTCTAGAAAGTCAAACTTCATTGGTTGATATTCTGGCGACGGTTATGAGCTAGATGATCAGCTAATATGCTCCCTTTTATGGCCTTTTGAGTAACATATTGGATGTCATACTCGAATAGCAACATCTTCCATCTGGCGATTCTTCCTGTAAGAGATGGTTTTTCAAACACATACTTCAAAGGATCCATTATTGATATTAACCACGTGGTATGGGTTAACATGTATTGTCCCATTCTCTTAGTAGCCCAAGCCAAAGCACAATAAGTCTTCTCGAGGAGTGACTACCGAGTTTCCCAGTCAGTAAACTTATTGCTTAGGTAGTAGATTGTATGTTCTTTTCTACCTATTTCTTCATGTTTCCCTAATACACATCCCATAGATCCTTCAAGCACTGTTAAGTACATGATAAGTGGTCTTCCAGGAATTGGTGGCATCTGGATTGGTGGATCTTGTAAATATTGTTTTATTGTTTCAAAGGTTGTTTGATAGTCGTCATTCCACTCCACTGATTAATCTTTTCAAAGTAGTTTGAATATAGGCTCGTACATAGCAGTTAGGTGTGATACGAATCTTGAGATGTAGTTCAATCGTCCTAAGAAACCATAAACCTCTTTCTCTTTTCTTGGAGTTGGAGTTTATTGTATGGCCTTCACCTTGTCGGGATCCACCTCAATACCTCACCGACTTACAATAAAAACAAATAATTTACCTGACTTGACACCAATTGTACATTTGTTTGGGTTCAACCTTAGTCTAAATTTATGTATTTGTTCGAATAATTTTTGCAAGTGAATGATGTGATCCTCCTCTGTATGGGATTTGGCAATCATATCATCCACGTATACCTCGACTTCTTTGTGGATCATGTTATGAAATAATGTGACCATTGCTCGTTGGTAGGTTGCCCATGCATTCTTTAGACCGAAGGACATTACTTTGTAACATAAGGTGCCCCAAGGAGTCATGAAAGTAGTATTTTCCATATCCTCATGTGCCATTTTGATCTGATTGTATCCAGAGAAACCATCCATGATTGAGAATACGAAATCTTGAGATGTATTGTCCACCAAAACATCTATGTGAGGTAACGGGAAATCATCTTTTGGACTTGCTTTGTTTAGATCCTGATAGTCTACACACATGCACACTTTACCGTCCTACTTGGGCACCTGCACAATGTTATCTATCCAAGGTGGATAATCTACCACGGCTAAGAACCCTGCATTAAATTGTTTAAGGACCTCTTCTCGAATCTTGTCAGACATGTCTGGATGAGTTCTTATGAGTTTTTGTCTGACTGGAGAATAACCTTTTTTGAGAGGTAGTCTATGCACCACAATATATGTATCCAACCCTGGCATATCTCTGTAAACCCATGCGAATATATCCATGTATTCATGAAAAAGCTTGATCAACCTTTCTTTGACGCTTTCCTCCAAGGTTGCACTTATCTTGATCTCTTTTGGATCTTTTTTTGTGATAAGGTTGATGATCTCAATATATTCTTGGTACGACTGTTGTACCCCAAAATTTTCCTTCTCTTTTCTAAAGACATTTCTCACAAAGATCTTCAATAGCTCAAGTTTGCACAAATGTTGACTAGGTCAAATCACCTCTTACGCACTGGGACCCCAAATTAGGGTTTTGATTTCCACAAGGACAATTGGACTTCTAATGCCTCAAATGACTTTCATAGTTCATTATAGACCTCCAAGAATACTCATGCCAAGTTTCAAGTCTTGGATCACAATTTTGCCCAGTCAATTGATCAGATGACTGAAAATCAATTGTATTGGGTAAAAAGTCAATTATTGTCAACCTACAGTCAAACTTCAAGATTTTTGGCCCATATCAATATTTTTAAGTCATATTCATCAATTGATCAAGGTTTTAATCACAATTTCTCAAGAAAAACATTCAAATCATCAAAGGGGCAAAATGGTCAAAATTAGGGTTTTGACTGGGATTGACCAATCATTGACTTTTGACCTAATACATGATTTAATGATTTGAATCATGATCTTGAGAATTCAAGCACAATATATTGACCTAATTTCATGGCTCAAATTATTTCTCAAGATCAAACAATTGATAGTTAAAATTTGATCAACTAATGAAAAGTCACTGTTACACCAAAAGTCAAACTTTGACTTTTTGGTCAATATTGAGTTTCAAAGATAAAGATCCAACAAGACATTCAGAAATATGAAGTTTCATCATCAAGAATCAAGAAAGTCAAGAAAGTCCATAAAAAGTCAAAGTTTACAAGACTTAGAAAATTTCCAAGTACATTTTATACTTGATAAAATCATTACTTCATGACCTTTTTTCACCAAGATGCAAGATGATTCAAAGAAAACTTTCAAAATGAAAGTTGAAGATATTTATGAATTATACAACTTTGTATTAGAGGTTTGATATCCAAAAATTCTTAGATTTGAAGATACAAGCCCATGAAGTCATGACATTTTTCATAAAACACTTAGTGAAAATTTTGACAAGTTTAGGCAGATTTTTGACCTAACTTCTTGGCCAATTTTCACCTAGATCCAAGATGATTTAGCCAAAATGGTCAACATGAAGGTTGTATATAATGTTTCAAGCTTTCCAAAATGTCCAATAACTTAAAGAGATCATTTTTTGGCTAAGAGAATGGAATACAAGAAGTTGGACATCCATTCTTGAATTACAAGTCATTTTGATGATGAAACCCTTGGCCAAATCTCATAGCTATGCTGCATAATATTACTTTGCAAGATTCTAACTTTCAATTCACTACATAATTAATGGTTTACACAATTGTTAGAGCTATGATCCAAGCATTAGAGCCATTGTCCAAGTAATTGATCCATTTTTGGCACAAAGGTAACATTGTCATTTTGGAAAAGTGGCTTTAATCACAAAGTCCACTCTCCTTGAGCTTTGAACTTGTTCCTTATGCACATACACAATCCCAAATCCAGAAGCAACTTGTCTAGAGCCTGTCAACCACCCTACAAGCCTTGTACTATGCATTGAAACCATGTTTGTCAAGCTTGCTTAAAAACAAGTTAAATGGCCATAACATGTGATCTTATAATTCTGACCATCTACAGTCCTCAAACCTTTTCCTATAAATTTACACATTGTTTATAAGCCAAGGACACGGATTTACAAGCCTAGAAACTCCCTCAAACTCCCCTGAACTCTGAATTTCTCACAAACCTCCTTTTTGTTCCATTTCTGACCTTACACATCAAACTCTCATTTCACTCGTGCGTTCTTCCTCAAAATCAATCACAAAGAATTTCTATGTCATTTAGAACCTAACCCAACACCTGTTACATAACTGTAACACCTCAATCACCATACTCCATTTTCAAAAATAGCACCTTGCACTTTGACTTCTCCAGCACGACTCAGGAACTCTCAGCTCAAAGTAACTATTGAAATAGCTTTATGGAGGTTTAGTGAAGCTACCCAAATAATTATAACACC
This sequence comes from Vicia faba, assembly GCA_948472305.1. Lineage (NCBI taxonomy): Eukaryota > Viridiplantae > Streptophyta > Magnoliopsida > Fabales > Fabaceae > Vicia > Vicia faba. The sequence goes on from OX451735.1 coordinate 695,356,063, forward strand.
TTGAAGTGTGCTCAATCTCAAAACACGATTTCCATATGCAAGGTGAGTTTTCTTAACTTCTATCTCTTCATACAAACATCATTTGGCTTTTATTTTAAACGATAAAATGCAAACATCATTGCCCTGAAACTAACCATGCTTTTAGATTTCATTTATATTGCCCGTGCATGGAGAATTTTGAGTTGGAACTTCTTGAAAAAGTTAGGTTAAATTTGGTACCAACATAAATTTGTGTTCATCTTTGATCCATGGCTTTAGTTATTTACATGGTTGAAATCGTGGTTAAATTTCAAGCAACTTTCATATTTACATTTTCCATTTTGGTTGAGAAATGAGGAAGTTGCAGATTTTGAAAATGTTGAAGAACATCCTGGCGTGAAGAAGAAGAAGATGACATGTTCAGGACAAGGTTTATAATATATTTATTGGTTTGCATTCTAAATACCATATGTATAGCCACCTCAGTGTAAAGAACACGCGTGTAAGGCTTGGAACTATAGGGACCTGACTTCGAGCCCCAATGGTACCCTTCTGTGTTTTTCATATTATTTTTATCTGATTTTTGTTGTTTTGTAGCGCCTGGGCTTCCTTTAGTTTGGTCCTTCACTTGTTTTGCTGAATACCACCCCCCGATTATTTCACACCACGCAAACCCATCATATTTTATTTTATTTTTTTGTTTTATTTTCTGACTTGTACAAAAAAACTGTTGGGCCCTAAACAAAAATTGTTTTACTTTCTAACCTCCTAATCCCTTTTCAAACCCCCTGACTCTTTAGTTTATATTTTATTTTTATTTTCTTTTCTTTCTTTTATTTTATTTTATTATTATTTTTAATCAAAAAATACAAAAATATATTTTCTTTATTAAATACTTAGACTAAAAATTGTTATTTTATTTTCACTTCATTCCCTTTAAACAAAAGACCTAATAAAAAATTTCTTAACAAATTAATTGCTTTTCTTAATTATACTAATTTAGTCTTAGGTTTTAGTTTAATTTTCTATCCTAATTAAATTAATTTAGACATTAGGATTTTTATTAATTTCTTTTCAAATTAACTAATTAGGTTAAACCCTTTTTCATTAAAAACTCAAACAAAAACAATTTTCTTTTCTCTTTTCTTCTCTTTACATTTCTTTATACATTTTATTTCACATTATAATGTAACTGTCAAAGCCTTGTAATAGTAAATTAGGATTTACTTAACTTGTTATCCCCATTTGTAATTTGTATCCACATCCCCTAAAGTATTGTAATAGCGTAAGACTTTTAATTTCTGCAATTTATCACTTTTCATATTATTGCTAGTAATTAGGGTTTGTATGGCAAGCTATGAAATCAAGCATTAGAAAACCCTCATTCAAGACAAAGGCATGAAAATAAAAACACTTTGCCCACTTATACCTCTAAGGTTAACCCACACTTGTTGCATCAGATAAAACCGTCACGTCCCTCGAACGTGGGATACTTTAACAAAGACCCTCGATTATAAGATCGTAGTCCCTCGATGACCCTTCAACGTTGCCTTTGATAAATGATCTTAGTCCCTTACGACAAATTTCTAAAGTATCTTACAATGTTCCCTTCTATGACTGTACGATAACCCACGCTTGTCCCTTCAAATTCCAATGATAAGGTTTCTTACTAACTAATGGTAAGATAACACTATCTAAAGGAGGAGGAAAGAACAAATACTTTTTGAATAGGTAGAACATTCGTAGTTACTTGCTCACAAACCTTTAAAACAAAACATAATTCAAACACACCAACACTTTCATGAAATATTTTCAAAAGTAAACACTTTGTATACATTTATATAGAGACGAGAATCATTACAAAGTTCGCCTAAACAAAGGCACTTTTCAAAAATACTTTCAAACAAACACAAACACATTTCAAAAGCATTTTCAAAGTGAGCTAGCAACTAAGAACCCGTAAATAACTACGGGTGAAAAGGGTGTTAAGACCTTCCCTTTTCATAACCTACCCCTAGAACTCAAGAAAATTCTCAAAAGGTCTTTCTTGTTCTTTTCACCCTTTCCTTTATTGGATAAAAGAAAATTCGATGGCGACTCTTGCTATCCGCAACAATTGCGGTAACACGCAAAACACCCAAGTCGGTTCTCCCACCGTATTACAGAATTGGCAACTCTGTTGGGGAAATACTTAAAAGTGGGGTTACCTTAAGAGCTAGATCACCTTCATTGCTTTACTTGTTTGACTTGTTTGCTTCACATTTACGGGTTATGCTTGGGTTTTACTTGTAAAAATCCTATACCTGAATTTAGGGCATATTAGGTAAGTAGCAATAGATTGTGGGGAATGTACAGGGTATATCGACATGGTTGAAGCGATGACTATGTTAGTGTGGCACAATTGTTGGTACTGGTGTCCCTTGAGTCCAGTCAAGGAGAATACGGGGCCGCTGTGTGGTGTCATGAAGCACTAACTGACCATAGAACCTTAGTTTAACAACTTGGCCATTAGAAAGTAGTAAGGTAGTCGGATTTGGTGCAGACTGAAGTTGGTTGATACTCGATACTACACTCATTAAGATCACTTTTGGGATATTTTGGCTGCAGTTTGGATGCTTGAGCTAAAACAATGCCCGGTGAAGAAAGATCAGTGACATTGAGGCTCCTAGAACAAGATTACTTTTTAGGACAGGTTAAACCAACTAAACTTCAAGAGGGTACTTACCAATAAACCCCATGCAAGCCTAAACCTAAGGCCTTATGTTCTTTGTTTGTGTGTGATTATTTTCTCATGACATCATGCCATAGCATTTTACTAACCATTTCAAGGACCTAAGGATTTATCTTTGTTCTGTTTTGTAGGATATGGCTTCCGCTCGCAGAAATACCATCCAAATCAACTTCGTAAGAGTGCCTCCTTAAGTCAAAGAGTTAGCATCAAGGGTTCCTGAAAATTCTCCATTCACCAAAAGATATGGTCGACTTCTCAATCTGGTTACCTCAAGCTTTAAAGAAGACATGACGAAGGCCTTTTTTCATTTCTTCGACCCTATACACCATTGTTTCACCTTTCCCGATTATCAATTAGTGCCCACAATGTAAGAATTCTCTCAACTGTTGGGAATACCAATCCTTGACCAAATACCATTTATAGGTTTAGAGGAAACTCCAAATCCTGAAGTTATTGCCAAGGCCTTACATTTGAAGATTTCTGACATTATAGCTCATTGGGAAATAAGAAGCAGGGTCAAAGGCTTTTTTGGCTAAATTCCTGATGGAGAAGGCTCGTTCTTTTTTGGTTGTTTTGGATTTATAAGATTTTGAAGAAGTCTTGGCCCCTCTAATCTATGGTTTGGTTCTCTTTCCTAACCCTGACCAACTCATAGATGTGAGCACTGTCAAAATCTTCCTTACTCGTAACTCGGTGCCTATGTTGCTTGGGGACATTTTGCACTCTCTTCATACTCGTACTATGAGGAAGCGAGGGACCCTCATGTGTTGCTTACCTTTACTGGCTAGGTGGTTTATTTCGCACCTTCCTCGATCAATATTGAAGAATGAGCAAGGCTTAAGGTGGTCTCAAAGGTTGATGTCACTTTCTTTTGGATATCCATTGGTGCTCTCGATCTCAAGAGGACATTACTATCATTGGTCGTTGTGGGGAGTTCCCTAATGTTCCACTCATGGGCATTAGGGGAGATATTACTTATAACCCTTCTTTGGATCTAAGACAATTTGGCTATGCTCGAAGAGATGTTCCCCATGACGCGCTCATTCAAGGAATTATATTCGACTATGAGAATGATGTTCAAGGTTATCATCAAAGGTTTGTGCATGCTTGGGGCATGGTAAGCAAAGTTGATAGCAAGACTTTGGGGCATAAGAATTCCATCCCTATTGAGCCATATCTCAAATGGGTACGAGCTCATGCTCAAAGTCTCGTGATGCCATATCCATCCATCCTACATGTGATGATGGAACTAGTTGCCGATGGGGATATTCCCTATACCATTCTCCATCCTGACATGCCTACCGACTTCGAGGAATTGCAGAGATCGTGGATTCAACTCAATAGGGAACAAGACACCTTTAAAGCCCGATTCTACAAAATTGAGAAGAAAGTGTCGAAGCTTACAAGGCAACTTCATGAGGAGCGAAGCATGAATGCCTACATTGAACCAAAGAGGATGTGTTCGTGGTAGACTTGAGTCTTTTTGTTTTAGGAATATTATTTTTTCGTCTCTTTAAAAGACCTTTTGCTTTTTTCCATTGTAAGCCCAAGAGGCATTTGGAATTCTGGAACTTATTAATGCAATTGATGTTTTTGTCTTCTTTTTGTCTAGCAAATTTAAATTCCTTAAAGTCCTTGAAAACATGGCATCCGCATAACATGCATCATACCATAAGAAGGTTTCCTGACACATGTTTCCTCATCTTTCTACTGTTTATTTCAGTATAAGATGGATCTCGAGCAAATCGTCAAGGTCTTGCAGACTCAACATATCCAGTTCCAAGAAACTCTTCCTAACTTGGAAAAAGGCCAAAAAGAAATGATGACGCTTATCTTCATGAAGAAGACCAAGAAAAAAGTCGTGATCAACATGGGGAAGAGGTTCAAAGGCCCTTCCCGACAAGTTCAAATTGAAGAGGACTCCTCCGAAGAGGATGATAATCAAAATGAAGATGCTAGAAGTACCCGTGCAAGTGGTGGGAATAACCAGATTTTCGAGGACAAGGATTATTCCGATGAGCAATACCCGCCCGCCGACGACAAATATAAGTAACTAGAAGACAAACTAAAAGTTGTAGAGATCCAAGCAGTGCTTGGCTTGGACTTTGGTGACTTGGGTTTGGTTCCTGGGGTGGTAATTCCCCATAAATTTAAGATCCCTATCTTTTCCAAGTATGACAGTGTCTCGTGTCCGAAACTATATCTCAGATCATACGTTCGCAAGATCCAACTGCATACCACCGATAGGAAACTATGTGTTGTACCCCAATTTTTTCCCCTAAGATCCCCTGATCATGCCATGTTGATTCCATTACAACAAGATCACATTAGGATTCTTGGTTCCCCTCCCTATATTTAACTTTTCTCTTTGAGGAATCACCAAGCACCTTGACTTGTGTTCTTTTGTGATCATGAATATTTTTGTCTTGATTTCTTCTTTTAATTAATAAAGTGAAATGTTGGTTTGTCTTGCTTGTTACTCATGTAGGTAAAGGCAATGAGATTCAGCAAGTTGCTCCATAGGTTCATGAGTTTATTTCCATGCCCTAGTCAATAAATCCAGAGAAGTTCAAACCTCACCATTGGATTTGTTTTGGAGGAAATGGCATGGTAAGGTTATTTTGTTTCACCACATATCAATATTATCAAATTTGGTTCAAAAGTACAAAGGGTTGATTGGAGAAGTTGTCATGCTTGGACAAGGCTTTGTTCCCATTGGTCACAAATTCATATTTCTCTCAATTCTCAAGATATGAAAGTAGTTTTGGTGACTATGAGTTCTCATTTTCATCCTCAATAACTTCTATTTACAAATAATTTGTGTTGGTACAAGAAGTTTATTCAAATTTGTCAAAGTTCCTCAAGTCATTTTTCTTGATCTAGGAGCTAGGGTTTTAAACTTCAAAGAAGCATGTCTTTCTCATCTTTTGGTATTTTGGAGTGATTCCAAAGGCATCATTCTCTTCAAAGGGTTATCAACAAATCACTTCAAAAGTTCCAAGGAGTTTTCATGTGGAAGAAGCTTGATGATGAAGAAAGATTACAAGTCCTCTAGATGAACCCCCAATTTCTCATATGTGATTTCAAATGATCATAACTTGGCCAATTTTTATCACCTTGAGCCCATTCTTTTTCCACAATGATATTGAGGAGGGGAACTTTATGCCTTATTTTATGTGAAAAGGTATAAATGTATGGAAGATTCCCTAAGGATACAAAAGATTATAGGTTATTTCATGCTTTTTTGCAAACTTCAACAATTCATAACTCTCTCAATTTTTGGAGATTTTGAATGGTTCAAGTTTCAAAATGTCATTCAATAGGTCTATTTCATGCCATATTTTTTGGTCAAGAGTAAATTCCAAGTAGAAGGCCATGTTTGGATGCAAAATATTATAGGTCACTTTTGAAGAAAAATTAGAAATATTTCTAAGTATGGAAAGTCAACCTTTTTTCCCCAACTTTGACTCAATGCAACTTTCAGCTCAAGCATCCATTTGATTCCATTATTTTTCCATTGCAAAGCTTATAGCCTCATCTTTCTAAAGCATCAAGAATCATGTCTTAAGACCCCTTGAGCTGAGAATGCCATTGGATTGAACTTGGTAACTTGGAACTGAAGTTTCTTCATAAGTCAGAATTTGAAAATCATGTTTTAGCCTCTAAACATCAAATTAGGACGCGTTTGTGATCTAAACATGTTTAACCAAGTTGCCAAAGTGGATTAGAGCCTTAAAACGCAAGGATGGGATATTTTTTATGAAATCAGATCACACTTTGCTTGTGCATCAGGTTCATACAATTTCCCTCCAAACTTCATCATTTCACATGCTTGAACATTCCATTTGATTCCCTATAAATATAGGGTCATCCCCCATTCATTTCCTTAAGTTTTGAGAGCCAAAAACACTCTGTCAAAACCTCACACGTGCTTGAAATTTTTGAAATCAGTTTATGAGATTCCAACCTTTTCCTCTAAAATTCTTTGCACATTCATCTTCCTTAAGCATCATACAAACTCTCCAGCACTTAAACCAAGTAAAACGAGCCATAGTCCAAGCTACAGAAGTCAAGTTTCAGAGCTCCCTTCTTGAACTTCGAAAAGGTAGAATTCTCCATCATTTGGATCCAAATAAAGCACTAACTTGTTCTACTCCTTCTCCTGATTCTAGTGCTTCTTACAATTTTTAAATCCATTGAGAATTGAGAGAGAAATCTCAAATTGAAGGTGCTCGCTATTTTCTGGGTTTTTGATTCATATCTCTTTGCATACTTTATATAAATTTGTCGCGATGGTGGTGTTTGGATCATCTTGAAGAGACGAATCCAATGATACTGGTCTGGGATCCTAATTTTACCGTTTGAAGGATCTCACAAAATCTCAATTGTAGGGTGGCTGGAAGTTAAAGACGATGACATGTCTCGTCTCAGCCAATGACAGCGGGCCAAGCGTTTTAATTTCATTGGTTGCCCTTTTTCTGATTCCCTGCGCATCCCACTAAGGTCCATATCAAGCACAATGCGTCTGATCCATTGGATTAGCTTACTAACGCGTTTTGACTATGATCTGATGGTCCATAACTTTTTCGTTTTATTTTATTTTCTGATTTTTATATTTTAATTGATTTAATTTTCAAAAATTCATAACTCTTTTATTTTTTATCCAAAAATTATGAAAAAATTCACAAAAATACTTTGAATTATTTCTGATCTCATGACTATTTTTTCACATTTTTATTTTAACATTTGATATTTTTTTATATTTTTTTGCATTATTTTCTTCCTTTTAATTACTTTAAAAATGCTTTCTGACATTTTTTAATTCTGCAAAATTTCCTAAATATCATTTTGCATATTTTTGACTGTTTGAAAATTTTGTGGAATTTTATATTAATATTTACTATTTTTGACCTATTTTATTTTTTTTTGAACAATTTTAATTAATTTTAAAATAGTTTCTGACTTTTAAAAATTGCCAAAAAATTTATAAAAATATTTGAGTCCTTTTCTGATTTTTCTATGGCCTTACTCAATTTTTCTTGATTAATTTGAATATAGTTGATATTTTTGCTTTCTTATTTCTATTTTAAAACATTTTAAAACCTTTTTTTAATGTAGATATTAAATGCAATATTACTTTGTGATTATTGTCTGACTGAGCTTGGGTTGAATTTTGATCATGAACTTTATTAACATCATTGGATCCATGGTATTGAGTCTAACTCCACAAAAATGGATGAATGGTTTTAATAATAGTTTGATTAAAATTTAATTCAAATGTGGTTTGTATATTTTTTTCCCACCCCTTTCCATCTCATCTCTTTCTTATTGCACTAAGTGTTATTGGAGCATGATCTCTATATCATGTCTCAAAACAAATGGTACATAGATTGCTATTGACCGGCCTCAAAATAGGTGTGATTTATATATAAGTCCACTTACGATTGCTTAACAAAGCGCTAAATTTTGTCCCGATTTGAATAAATGATCATTCATGACCCCAAACCTATGTTTGCAAGCCCATGTGTGTTAATTTGATCTCTTTGATCCAATAACCTTGATGTGATCGGTGGATCTGGAACTGACTGTTTAACGCTGGTTCGCGAAATGTCGCGGTAAGCAAGAGTCGCCACCGTCTTTTATTTTCTCCAAATGGAAAGGACAAAAGCATAGAAAAATTCCTTATAGAGATTGCTCTCGGTTCGGGAGGTAGATTATAGAAAGGGAAGGTGTTAGCACCCTTTCTATCCATGGTTATCCATGGGCTCTTAGATACTTGCTCATTGTGTTTTCAAAAATGGTTTGTTTGCTTTTCAACTGTGGGTTTTAAAAATTTTCTTTGAAAATTTCAGTTCGACTCTTGTATCGGTCCTCAAGAGTGTTTGAAAAGTTGCTTTCGAAAGCTTTTTGAAAAGGTGTTGGTGTGAAAAGTATTTTTGATTTTTTTTTTAAATTAGAGCAAGTATCTAGAGTCGTCTACCTACCCTAAGGAATTCGTCTGCGTAAATGTCCTTTAAAGTAGTTCCATCCCACCATTGAGAGGTAGGTAGCACCACCATTGGAGGTGTTCGGGTCAATTCGAAGTTCGGGGCATGGTGATCACCAGAGCAATAGGAAGACACTTTAGAAGCTACCCTCATGCCAGGTTCCCGGATCATGAGGACTTACTAAAACATCCTCTACTCGACGATCACCTTTCGAGAGGCAAGGCAACAGTGAAGCGTACCCTAGGGGTGGTGTGTGATTTGTGTGTCATGTTCATTTACATTTATCTTGTTCATGTCGGGGGTGATCTACGCTTTTGTTTTTATTTTAACATTCATTCTTGCATGCAATTTATTAGCAGTTAAAAAAGGTGTGGAATTTAAAAGTTCTACGCTATTACAAAGGCGCGGGTCCACATCGCCAAATTAAATCCAGGACCCGATTTGACATAAAATAAAGTAAAGTGCGAGAAATTTAAAATGTCTAATTTACATGGCTTTGGGAGAATTACATAAAAAGAGAAAATAAAATAAGCGCGCGGATTGGAATTACGATCGAATGCGAGGGCGTTGGACCCTTTTTAATGAAATTAAATTATGATTAACAAATTAATTAAATTAAAATAAAAAGAAAAGATTTTTTTGAGTTTTTTATATTTATGAATTTTTAATAAGAGAATTAAATGAAACTAAGAAATTAATTAACCCTAATTCTAACTATTTTTATTTATTAAGAAAAAATATCAAAATTGAACCTAAAATTAAACCTAATTAATTAATGCAATTTTATTTACAAAAAAATAATTAATAATTAATAATGCTAAAAGAAAAGAAAAAGGTAAAAGTAATTAAAACCTAATTCTACAAATTTTAAATTTATTAAGAAATTGTTAAAGTTAACCCTAGAATAAAAAAAATATTTAATTAATAAGACCTTTTTTTACAAAATAGCATTTAAATAAAATATATTTTAATTTTATGACTTTCTGATTTTTATTATTTTTTGTTATGAAAATATTGCTTTAAAGAAATTAAATTAAAATTAATTAAAACAAATAAAAGTAGAAAAAATACAAAAAAGATGAAAGAGCAAACCAATGGGGGGTTCTGTCCCCAAACTGGAGGTCTTTGTAGCAATCAGGCCCATTTGTTCCAAGGCCTTTTTGACTTTTCCTAGAAGCGTGTGTACGTGTTGACCAATGAACATGGTGTTCATCAGATCTGACTTTTCCTAGAAGCGTGTGTACGTGTTGACCAATGAACATGGTGTTCATCAGATCTGGACCTTTGGATTGGGATCATGGGGCGCGTGGCATGCTGGGGACATTGGGCGTATGATGAACTTCAGGAGGCAAGCTGCATGAGATTAGGCTGAAACAAAATATGTGAAGAAAGTAAGGGGACCTGGGAATCGAACCCAGGTCCCAGTGGTTATAGGACAGCACATCCACCACTTATGCCAGGCGCTTGCTTTGTAATGTTAGTGGGATGCGATTAACATATAACAAAATAAAATATTAATACTGCTAACTCAAAAAATGCGCTAAAACTTGAATTACCCTTTCATGTTGTGACACCTATGCATCTTCTCCAATTGCTCTGCGTTTTCCTGAAAAAAAGAAACAAGATTGCGGGGGTTTTAAACCCCCACTATATGCTGTGTGAAAAAATAGCGAATAGAAATCCTTGGATCATAAATTAGGCGCGACCCAAGCATTGAGTTAGTCTGAAGCTCCTGGTTTTAATGGTCTAAGTCTCATGTCCCAATTTTTCTTTAAACGTAAAGCCCCAATTTTGAACCCCTGCAACCCTAAAAAGCTCCAATGGTGATTTCGCATGTGATGCACAAAAACTCAATCAAAACATATGGTTAGCTTTAGAATGATCCAATGAATACAAATCCAACATTAAAAATTACCAACAATGCATGAATTATGATACAAGAATATGGAAAAAATCATGAACAGGACACGGTCGTTCTACCGTTTCTTGACGTTAGAGTTGATGGTTTTGATCAGTATATGTTCCTTGAAGCCTCAGGAATGCAATGGAGTTAATGTTTTGCCTTGAAACTCCTTGGAATCGTGTTTTCAGTATTCACTTTTTCCACAAAAATTTCAATGTTTTTCTTCAACTTTGGGCGCAGCTTGGAGGTCTCTTGGCATTAGGTTTGCATCTTGCTTATGTATGGAATGAATTAGGGTTAAATTCTGAGTCCACAAATCCTTGCATTGATGGAATGAATATTTGATTTTCATGCATATATTTTCAAATCTTTTCCATGCATATTTGATACCAATCATGTCCAATCTTCCCCATTTGAGTTGTGCACGAATCTTGAGTGAATCATGAGTGATTATACTGCATAAAAAGATTTGATCGCATTGGTTTAGTATTTTTTCCACATTTTAATTAATTAAATGAATTAATTGTAATTAAAAATTCAAATAAATAATAAAAATGATGAAAATATCCCCTTTGGGCCAAATGGTCGTGCATATGATTTGGATGATGAATCTTGGAAGAAAATGTGGCCCATTAGCAATTTTAAAACATTTGAAGCAAAGTTGACTTTTCAAAATATCCAAAACTTTCCCAACTTCCACAAGGCATATCTTGCTCAATTTTTAAGCTTTGATCATGTTCTTGGACATTTTGGAAAGGTATGGAAGTCCTCTAACAAATGCCTTTGGTCCCATGTCATTTTGATTTACCAATCTCAAGTTATGGCCTTTTACTTAAAGTCTCTTTTTGTTGACTTTTGAAAATGACCTATAATGTTGAAATTGATAACTTTTTGTGAGAGCATTTCTTGGACTTGAAGTGTGAAGAGGAGTTGTAGGAAATGTCTTTCTCTTCAAAATGAGCTTTGGATGGAATTTTTCTGATAAACCATGTGGAAGTTATGCCTTGGTCAAGTTACAGTTGAGTTTTTCAACTGTCCAAATATGGCAACTTTTGCATCTTGAGACTTTTTGAGCCAAGCTTTGAGAATCATGAACAAGCATTGATCAAATGATGCTTGTGGCTTCAAAATGAGATGTTGACCAAAAATTTGAACTTTTTGACTGTCAAATGACCATTTTGCCCCTGCAGTTGACTGTAGGGCAATTAGGGTTTTTGACTGTGCAATTTTGTGTTGTAAGTCTTGAAACTTGGTATGAGGATGCTTGACCATGTTTATAAGCATGTGGGACTTGATTGGACCCTTGGAAACTTCATTTTCTTTGTCAGAACCAAAACCCTGATTTTTGACTGTTAGGAGGCCCTTGAACTGTGCAACCCTTGGGGAGATTTTGAAGCATGCTTTTGGCAAATCTTGAAGAATATGGGAGGGAAAATTTTGGGGTACAACAGTTGCCCCTGTTCAATCTTCTTAGACCTGAGGATGCAGATTGGCTGACGTGCCTTTCGTAATCCGAAGGTGGAAGATGATTGAACACTAGAGTGCCCAGAAATTTGCGCTCACATAGTAGTGTGATGGGGGGAATGGGCTTATAGATGCCATTTGGAGATTGATGGATAGGATGATGGGCTTATAGATGCCATGCTAAGAGATGATGGAAGGTGGACGGGCTTGTAGATTCCATCTGGGTGTTGATCGCGTAAGAGATTCCTTAGCGAGAACTTGCGTACCTGTAAAAGAAAATGATTACCTGGCCTGTTACAGGAGCTGGTCTTCAGATTCTTTGTATAGATGTGTCCTGACTGGTTACAGGAGCTGGATTTGGATCTTCAAAAGGTGATGAATGAACCAGGGATGGTTACTGCCTCAACAGGAACGGTGAGAGAACCTTGGACGATTACTACCTCAACAGGAACGCTGAGAGAACCTTGGGTGACTTCAACCTCAACAGTATCGCTGAGAGAATCTTGGGCGACTTCAACCTCAACAGTAACGCTGAGAGAATCTTGGGCGACTTCTACCTCGACAGTAACGCTGAGAGAACCTTGGGACGATTACTATCTCCACAGTAACGGGGAGAGAACCTTGGATGTCTTCTACTGAGTCTTCATTAGGAAAATCTGTTAGGGATTGATTTAACTGGACTAGAGAAGGCCTTTGACTGGATAAGAAAAAGGAAAATCTTAGGGTCGATTTAACTGAACCGGTCTAGGTCTTGAAATCTTCAACTGGATAAGAAACAGGGAGATCTTAGGGTCGATCTGACTGAACCAGAGAAGGCCTTTGACTGGATAAGAAATAGAAAAATCTTAGGGTCGATTTAACTGAACCGGTCTAGGTCTTGAAATCTTCAACTGGATAAGAAACAGGGAGATCTTAGGGTCGATCTGACTGAACCAGAGATGGCCTTTGACTGGATAAGAAACAGAGAAATCTTAGGGTCGATTTAACTAAACCGGTCTAGGTCTTGAAATCTTCAACTGGATAAGAAACAGGGAGATCTTAGGGTCGATCTGACTGAACCAGAGAAGGCCTTTGACTGGATAAGAAATAGAAAAATCTTAGGGTCGATTTAACTGAACCAGTCTAGGTCTTGGAATGTAGCTGAGAACTTAACTGGATCTTTCCTGAAAGGTAAAGGTCAGTCATATGCAATGCGTGATATGGATCAAGCAATGATGTTCTCAACATAAATGAGATTTGTAAGATATGATGCGTATATGCATGCTATAATGTATGGAAGTGCGATGTTTATGAATGTATCTTTTCGTCTTAGGAAAATAAATCCTTGACGGGTGCCGGGAAGTCACTCCTGGGCTGAGGTTGAAGAATTGATCTTTGCTTCCGCTGGGGATGATAGTTGCAAGAATACCGGTAGGAGAAGATAACTCCGTTGGGGAATAAACTTGGCGAATGGATTACTCTGCAGGGAGAAAAGTACTCTAATGATCTTGCTGGGAAACCATACTCTGTGGGGAGAGAGGTACTGTGCTGAAATGTTGATGGTAACTTCACTGGGGATATCATTGTTGTGTTGGAAGTGTTTAATAGACTTCGCTGGGGATAGGAAAGACTTTGTCGGGGACGGCCTTTCCGTGGTTTTTGGCTGAGGATAACCCAGTTATATCCTGGTAGGGAAATAACTCTTGAATAAAGCCGGGAGATGCGTTCGTGCTCTGCGAGGGATAAGTTTCCAGAATCTACTGGGGGTAAGCTTACTGCTTGGGGAGATGGACCTCAACTTTCCTGGGGAAACTGGGTTGGACTCTCCTGGGAAGTTTAGAACTGCATTCGGAAGTGACTCTGTTGAATGTTTGATATACCGCCGGGGAACAATCTTTAGGCCAAGACTGCCGGGGATGCTTGTTAAGAGTGCATGTATATTGTGCTGGGGAATGTTGAGATCTGCTGGAGGATACTCAATTTCCTTAAGGCTGTTGTAACTTTGCTTGGAGAGAGTGCATTGACTTGCTGGCTCACTCTCTAGGGAATTAAGATATTTGGTTGTGTTCTTCAGCTGAACCTACCTCGGTACCTTGATGGACAGAGAAACTAGATTGCTTAGACAACTCATTATTGCCCCAGTTTCTGTTGGAGAAGAAGGTACCTGTGAAGGTGTTTGATGACTGCCGTTTGACAAATCTTCTTCTGGTAGGCAAGTGACGAGATACCGGGACATAGTCGTACGCTTTGATCCCTAATTTTTGCTTAGACCGCCCTTTCGGGTTTTCAGTCCACCGGGATACACATTTTTGCCCAAGCCGCCTTTTCAGGTTTTCGACTTGCCGGGTGCGCAGATTTTTTTCATTTCATCCCTTCATTTTGCCCGAACCCTTTTGGTTCGCCGGGAAGCCCTTATTTTTGCCTAGGTATGTCAACCTAGCGGGTCTTTGATTGTGCGTAGTATTCTTTTCGACTATATCCACGCTCTCGGAATGTAGGGAGTTGCCCCTGTTAGAAGTGTTTTGTCATGCCACCAGAAGGTGTTTGATCAGGCAAGATTTGTTGTTGGAATGCCCCAAGTGACTCAGACGGAGATTTGCCCCAGGCTGTTTGGCCTTTGAGAGATTCTCCGAATCTTGATTGGACTGCCCCAGATAATAGACCATGATCATATCATGCCCCTTGATTGGAAGTGCTTCTGTTCACTAGGTTTTCATCGTGCGAATTTCCCTGCTGTTCGAACAAAAAGTCATATGCAAACACAGTTATGTTAAAAATGCAAAGCTTATGTCTGTCTTGAAATTTTTGAAAATGCATTTTTTTTCTAAAAACGAGTGAATTTTTTTGTAAAATGTGATGTCAACTCGTTATTTTACCGCAAGCCTTAAGGAGTCAGGATACCTTTCGTAACAGTATGCTTTCGAACTAACCCATGCTTCAGCTAGGACTTTTAACGGTTGTAGCGTGGCCTGGTTCACGGTTTAAGAAACAAAGGATAAAGGCTCAAATTTATTTGTACCCACCCGCTCTTCGTGATGTTCTTCAAACCTAAACTCAGCTGATCGTGCGTTAGACCTTGATTGACTTTTTGTCCTGATGTTCCAATGATGGTTCAGATATTGATGATTTATTCTGAATAGGCAGTCATTTTTTGTTATTGTTGAAGGTTTGCATGACCTCTGAAATTCTGGCTGCAGATACTCAATGTCACGTCCAATGTTATGACACCGTATCTGACTTACTATATGACAGTAAATACAAAAGCAGTAAATAACACAGTCAATTGTTTACCCAGTTCAGTGTGCAACAACACCTACTCTGGGGGCTACCAAGCCAGGGAGAGAATCCACTATAAGAGATGTTAATTCAGGAATAAACCAACCAGTTTATCTCCTTCACTTAAGACCTACCCAATGCAATTCTAATCTAAGTACAACTTAAACCTGAGTTCCTACTCACTCCCCCTCAATCACAGCAGTGATACATAAACCAATTTGACTTAAGAATTGATGAAGACACTCTTAAAAACACACACTTGATTAAGCTTCACAGCTTTTTAATCAAGTAACACAATCACTCGTGCTTCACAGCTTTGAGTGATGTACACAACTACCTTGACTCTGCTTCACAGCTTTAGTCAAGTAACATTCAAACACTCTTGCTTCAAAGCTTTGAGTGCTACACAACCCTTACAATTGAAACCTATTCCAAGGCACTTATCACAATGATAATTGCTTGGAGTACAATAAACAAATCTATACAGATTACAAAATTGATCTTCTAATCAATCAGCAGGGATCACTTCAAAAAAACCGCAGCTCTGTTGAATATATAGCAGCTGCAACTTCAGTTAGGGTTTCCAAAAACCTAGGGTTGATTCCGTTTGACCTAAAGACCAGGTCACAGTACTTTATTGATCAGGTTAGGATTGAGCTAGGTTACTCCTCAGAAAACGCAGGATTCTGTTTAGAAAGGACTGAGTTATTTCCTGAAAAAACTCAGACTTATCCAATCCTGCAATTCTGTTAGTTCAGAACAGGATGTCATAACATCTGTTATGACATCTGAGAAAACCTGTCTACTGATTTAGCAAAATGTGATCATTTTGCAAACATGCTCAGATACACACTTATAAACATCAGTATTTGAATTACAATATTTTTCTGCACATGTACCTAATGAGTTAGTACAACCTGAACTAGAATGTTATGACATCAGTCATGACATTCACACATACACTTGGGATTTACCAAAAATGCAAGCCAATACCTAAACACCTACAAACTCCCCCTTTGGCAGATTTTTGGCTAAAGACCCTAAACAATCAGAGATAGATAGATAGCAGCAGAAATAAGTGACAGCAGAAAAATATAATGTCAAGCAAGTACCAAAATATTCTCCCCCTCTTTAGCCACAAATGGGCCAAAGATACATGTTCATAAAGTTATACAATTATCCAAAACAAGAATAATGAGATCAGCATCTGACAACAGCAGAACACACTTCCAAACTCCACCAGAAATCAGCAACCATCCTTCAAGCACTGTCATCAGATCCAGAGGATTCAGGCTTCTTTCTTTTCTTGTGAGCAATGTCAGCATTCTTCCCTTTGTTTGATGTCTCAACATTCTTAGAGACATCTGGATTTGTTTCAGCATTTGATCTATCTTGGTTCAGAGGAACAGAAATGCCAGGAACTGAGTGGTTTTCGTTCAGAATTCTTGAAACAATTTTTGCTATTGCTTGATTAACATAGGCTGTTCCTTCCTTATTTGCAATTTCAGAGGGAACTGAAGAAGAAGGATGAGATGGATTACCTGCATATCTTGTTCTCAACTCTTTGTCCTTGGTGGGGTTAGTTTTATGAGAACAGATCTCCAGAACGTCAGAGTCCAGACAGGAAGAGATTGTCCCAGAATTTTGATCAGAGGAAGAGGTTGAGATGGTCGTCTTGGATGATGATGGCGTTTGAGACATTTTGTCAGTTTTGAAGGACCAACAGCAAATGAGAAGAAATTTCTGATTGAGAGACTGAGTTTTGATGAGGAGACGAGAGAGGAAGGAAGCAAAGGAGTGCCTATTCAACTTCTTAAAAGAATTGTAGGAAATGAGAAAATACAATTTCAAACCAATCAGAACAGGCATAAGTCCTTCGGTCTTTGTTTTAAGCAAAATTAATTGCTACAATTCCTCATGTTGGCAAATACCCAGCTTACCCCTTAAGTTTTCAAATTGGTTTGCATCCAAAGCCTTGGTAAAAATGTCAGCCAGCTGTAGCTCAGTGGCAACATGTTCCAATTTGATTGTCTTCTCTTCTACAAGGTCTCTAATAAAGTGATGTCGTATGTCAATATGTTTGGTCCTGCTATGCTGAATGGGATTCTTGGATATGTTGATTGTACTCAGATTGTCACAGTACAATGTCATAACATCTTGTGTGACATTATACTCAGTGAGCATCTGTTTCATCCATATCATTTGAGAGCAGCTACTACCAGCTGCAATATATTCAGCTTCAGCAGTGGAAAGAGACACACAATTTTGTTTCTTGCTGAACCAGGAAACCAGATTACTTCCCAAAAAGAAACATCCTCCAGAGGTGCTTTTTCTATCATCAGCACTACCAGCCCAATCAGCATCACAGTAACCAGTCAGAGTCGGTTCACAGCCATGAGTATACAACAATCCATAGTTGTAAGTACCACTTACATACTTCAAAATTCTCTTCACTTGATTGATATGACTGACTTTGGGATCAGCTTGGTATCTAGCACAAACTCCAACTGCAAAGGCAATATCAGGTCTGCTGGCAGTTAAGTACAACAAGCTTCCTATCATGCTTCTGTACAGACTTTGATCCACCTTAACACCACTTGAATCTTTGGTGAGCTTTAGATGAGTAGGAGCAGGAGTCCTTTTGTGACTTGCATTCTCCATACCAAACTTCTTTACAATATTCTTAGCATACTTGCTTTGAGATAAGAAGATTGAGTCCTCCATCTGTGAGACTTGTAGTCCAAGAAAATAAGTTAGTTCTCCCATGAGACTCATTTCAAATTCAGCCTGCATTTGGTCAGCAAAGTGTTTAACCATATGTTCTGACATTCCGCCAAACACTATGTCATCAACATATATTTGGGCAACCATCAACTTCCCTCCTTCAGTTTTGACAAATAGAGTTTTGTCCAAGCCTCCTTTTCTGTAGCCTTTGTCTGAGAGAAACTTTGTTAACCTGTCATACCATGCTCTAGGAGCTTGTTTCAGCCCATATAGAGCTTTTCTCAATTTGTAGACATGATCAGGATGGGTTGGATCCACAAAACCTTTAGGTTGTTCCACATAAGCTTCCTCATTTAAGTACCCATTTAGAAAGGCACTTTTCACATCCATCTGAAATAACTTGAACTTCAGAAGACAAGCAATTGACAACAAGAGTCTGATTGATTCCAACCTGGCTACAGGTGCAAAGGTTTCATCAAAGTCAACCCCTTCAACCTGGGTGTATCCTTGAGCAACAAGTCTTGCCTTATTTCTGGTGACAACTCCTTCAGCATCTGACTTGTTCTTGAATATCCATTTTGTCCCAATGATGTTAGTTCCTTTAGGTCTAGGAACTAGTTCCCAAACTTCATGTTGCTTGAATTGGTTCAGTTCATCTTGCATTGCACCAATCCAATATTCATCAGTTAAGGCTTCCTTGACATTTCTTAGTTCCATTTTGGACACAAAACAAGAATTTGAAATGATTTCTCTAGATCTTGTGATGACTCCACTATTGGGATCTCCTATGATGAGCTCTTTTGGATGATCCTTCTGAATTCTGATGGAAGGAGTCTTGCTAGCTTCCTTTGATTCAGATTCTATTGTGGTGGAGTTGGGTAGATCATCCTGTTGGGTTGAAGTCTCAAAGAATGTCTCAACAGTATAAGGAACATCTATTTCTTCATGATAGTCATCAATTATAACATTTATTGATTCCATCATGGTTTTGGTTCTGGAGTTGAATACTCTATAAGCTCTGCTGTTTGAGGAGTATCCTAGAAATATGCCTTCATCACTTTTGGAGTCCAGTTTTCTTCTCTGTTCACGATCAGATAGGATATAGCGTTTGCTGCCAAACACATGGAAGTACTTCACAGTTGGTTTTCTTCCTTTCCAGAGTTCATATATGGTGGATGAGGTTCCCTTTCTCAAGGTGACCCTGTTATGAACATGTTAGAACAATGTTTGAATCTACTACCCTATATTTAAGTTTTGATGATAACAAAGTGAAAAGATATAGTATTTATATGTTTCATGTTTGAACTATATGCTGCCTAAAATTACTATGCTCTGAC
Source organism: Vicia faba (assembly GCA_948472305.1). NCBI lineage: Eukaryota > Viridiplantae > Streptophyta > Magnoliopsida > Fabales > Fabaceae > Vicia > Vicia faba. The sequence continues at coordinate 695,375,443 of OX451735.1, forward strand.
TTGCAGATACGCTGATTAAAATAAGCAAGATCACTTCTTCAGCATCAGAATTTGATTTCATACACCAGCATCAGAAGTTGCTGAATCAGAACGTCAAGATCAGATGATCAACTCACGTACATGCTGAAGCTTGACTGCGCGTAAACACTCTGATACAAAAACAATAGTTCATCAGCAGCGAAGCAGAATCAGAATGAGCCAAGCCAGAACGTGCATTGAAGAAGCAACGGTACTGTGCATTGAACGCTAATTAATTCCAACGGCATCATTCTAGACAAGATCTGCTCAAAAAGGAAAGCTTGTTATTAGCATTGAATCAAGAATATTGCATTCAACGTTCATCTTCTCAAGTGCTATATAAACAAGGCTTCGAAGATTATAATGGCTAATGCTCTCCAATTCTCTACACGCACAAAGCTGAACAATAATCTTCATCTACCAGTTTTGCTAAACCACAAACTCTGATACTCCACTAGTGTTTAGCAATCTAAGTTTCTAAGCTTCATTTGTGTATACATCACAGTTGTGATATAGTTTTGTAGAAAACATTCACACGCATTTGTTTTATACCTTTGTAAGAAAGTGTTGCCTTGACAAACCGGATTGTGGTTTGAATCAAGAAGGCTTTAGCAGTTGTTAAAGCAGTCTGTAATATTCAGTTGAATATAGTGAATTAAGACCTCGTTGGAGAGAGGCGAAATCACCTTGACGGGTGGACTGGAGTAGTTTGAGATCAAACGAACCAGGATAAAAATATCTTGTCAATTGCTTTAAGATTTCAGTTTTACAATTCAACCCCCCCTTCTTGTGTTTTTCACCCCTTCAATTGGCATCAGAGCGCCTGGTTCTGAGCTAAAACACTTAACCGTGTCAGTACAAGATCCAGCGTCAGAAAAACACAATGGCAGGAAACAACTCTCATTTCAGCAATGACAACAATGAGGACAGAGACAGATTCAGCGGCAAACCTCCAGTCTTTGATGGAGAAAACTTTGATTACTGGAAAGACAGAATTGAAAGCTTCTTTCTAGCACATGATGCTGATCTGTGGGATATGGTGACAGATGGATACACGCACCCTGTGAATGCAACTGGTCAGAAGATTGATAGAAAATCAATGACTGATCAACAAAAGCGTGATTTCAAGAATCACCATAAGGCCAGAACCATCCTCCTCAGTGCCATCTCCTATACTGAGTATGAAAAGATCTCCAACAGAGACACAGCTAAGAACATCTTTGATTCTCTCAGAATGACGCATGAGGGCAACGTTCAAGTCAAAGAAACAAAAGCTCTGGCGCTCATTCAGAAGTATGAGGCGTTCAAAATGGAAGAATCTGAATCCATTGAAACTATGTTCTCTAGATTCCAGATTCTGGTAGCTGGTCTCAAAGTTCTGGACAAAGGATACTCTACTGCTGACCATGTCAAGAAGATAATCAGAAGTTTACCCAAGCAGTGGAGGCCTATGGTTACTGCTCTGAAGCTAGCGAAGGATCTCAACAAAATCACTCTGGAGGAACTTATAAGCTCCCTCAGAAGTCATGAGATAGAGCTAGAAGCTGACGAGCCTCAGAAGCAAGGTAAGCCTTTAGCTTTAAAATCTAACAGAAAATCTGAATCTAAAGTTTTGCAGGCAGTTGAAGAAACATCTGATGGATCCTCATCAGAAGAAGACGAACTTTCCCTTCTCTCCAGAAGAGTAAATCAACTGTGGAAGCAAAGACAAAGGAAGTTCAGGAATCCCAGAAGATCTGATCAGAACGAGTCTTCCTCCAGATACAGAAGGACAGATTCTTCCTCTGGATACAGAAGATCTGAAGGCCCTTCCAGTAGCAAGAAGCCAAACACAAAAGACATCATCTGCTACGAGTGCAATGAGCAAGGACACTACAAGAGTGACTGCCCAAAGCTTCAGAGGGAAAAGCCCAAAAAGAAGTTTGGAAGAGAGAAGAAGAAAAGTCTCATGGCCACATGGGATGACTCTGACTCGTCTGAAGCTGACTCAGAATCAGATGATGAAAGGGCAAACATAGCGCTCATGGCTAACATTCCAGATGACAGTGAAGCTTCTGAATCAGACTCAGAATCAGACACAGAAGAGGTATTCCCTAACTTCGCTGTTAATTTTACAAAGGCTGAACTTGCTGAAAGCCTCAATGAAATTCTGGAACGTTATCAGCAGATTAGAGCTAAATTCAGAGACCTGAAAAGGAATCTTGAATCTGACTCTAATAAGTCTGAGAGTCTCAAATTGGAAAACTCTGAGCTGAGAGATAAAATTTTAAAATTAGAAAACTCTTTACAAAACTCTCAGAAGGAACCAATTTCTGAAACTCCCAGCAACGCTGATGAGATCATCAAGGAGTATGATCATAGTTTCCAGAAGTTCCTTGCTAAAAGCATAGATAGAAGCAGAATGGCTTCAATGATCTATGGAGTTAGCAGAAACGGCAGGAAAGGAATAGGATACCAAGGTAAGGTTCCTACACCTAAGAATGTCATGGATTTAACCATTAAACACACTCCTCTAAGTTCACACTTTGTGTATGGTCACACACACGACATCAAATATACTAGCAGTAAGCACTCTGTGAAACCAAAATTCAACCAGAGTTTTGGTAAAACTAACAAGTCAGGACCCAAGAAGATCTGGGTACCTAAGGATAAAATAATACATGTTGCAGATATCTTTAGTAGCAAGTCAGAAACACCAGTCATGGTACCTGGACTCTGGCTGCTCACGACACATGACGGGAAGAAGGCATATGTTCCAAAGCCTGGAACTTAAGCCTGGAGGCCACGTTGGCTTTGGAGGCAATCAGAGGGGAAAGATAATTGGCTCTGGAACTGTAGGTAATGGAAATCTTCCCTCTATTAATAATTTTCTGCTAGTAGATGGATTGATGCATAATCTGTTATCCATAAGTCAATTAAGTGATAACGGTTATGATATAATCTTTAATCAAAAATCATGTAAAGCTGTTAGTCAGAAAGATGGGACTATCCTGTTTAATGGAAAGAGGAAAAACAACATTTACAAAATCAAACTTTCTGAACTAAAGAGTCAGAACGTAAAATGTCTTCTGTCTGTTAACAACGAGCAGTGGATCTGGCACAGAAGATTGGGGCATGTTAGTATGAGAAGAATATCTCAGATTAACAAACTCAATCTGGTCAGAGGGCTTCCAAATTTGAAGTTCAATTCAGATGCTCTGTGTGAAGCATGTCAGAAAGGCAAATTTTCAAAACCTTCTTTTAAATCCAAAAATGTTGTTTCTACCTCTAAGCCATTAGAACTTCTGCACATTGACTTATTTGGACCAGTTAAAACTGCTTCAGTCAGTGGCAAGAAGTATGGGTTAGTAATCATAGATGACTATAGCAGATGGACATGGGTAAAGTTCTTAAGACACAAGGACGAGTCACACTCTGTGTTTGTTACCTTCTGTAACCAAGTTCAGAATGAAAAAGATCTTAGAATCGTTAAAGTCAGAAGTGATCATGGTGGAGAATTTGAAAATAAAGATTTTGAGTCATTCTTTAATGACAAAGGCATTCTGCATGATTTCTCTTGTCCTAGAACTCCCCAACAAAATGGAGTTGTAGAACGAAAGAACAGAACATTGCAAGAAATGGCCAGAACCATGATCAATGAGACAAACGTTGCTAAGACTTTCTGGGCAGAAGCAATAAACACAGCGTGCTACATTCAGAATAGAATCTCAATAAGACCTATTCTGGAAAAGACTCCATATGAATTGTGGAAGAACAGAAAGCCCAACATTTCGTATTTTCATCCATTTGGATGTACTTGCTTTATGTTAAATACAAAGAATTATTTGAACAAGTTTGATTCTAAGGCACAGAAGTGTATTATGTTAGGATACTCTGAACGCTCAAGAGGGTACAGAGTATACAATACAGAAACACAGATTGTGGAAGAATCAATCAGTGTTCGTTTTGATGACAAGCTTGACTCTGAAAAGTCAAAGCAGAATGAAAATCTTGCAGGTATAGAAATTGAATTTGCAGGTTCTGAAGACAAGTCATCAGAAGCTCTCAACACAGACATTCCTTCAACGTCTGAAAGGAGCAATGCTAGAAATCCTACAACTGCTGCTGATCAACCTCAGAAGAGATTACCCAGAAGCAGTTTGGATCACCCAGAAGAAACTATCCTAGGAAGAAAGGAAGATCCAATCAGAACAAGAGCAAGCTTCATAAACTCTGAAGAAACTCTTATGGGACTTGTGTCTCTGATTGAACCTTCTTCTATTGATGAAGCACTTCTGGACAATGACTGGATTCTGGCAATGCAAGAAGAGCTGAATCAATTCACCAGAAACGACGTATGGGATCTCGTTCCCAGACCAAAAGGATTCAACGTCATTGGAACAAGATGGGTGTTCAGAAACAAGCTAAATGAACAAGGTGAAGTCATCAGAAACAAGGCACGACTGGTTGCACAAGGTTATAGTCAGCAAGAGGGGATAGACTATACAGAAACCTTTGCCCCAGTCGCCAGGTTAGAATCTATCAGACTTTTAATTTCATTTGCTGTTAATAGAGGCATCACTCTGTATCAGATGGATGTCAAAAGTGCATTCTTAAATGGTTATATAGAAGAAGAAGTTTATGTTCACCAACCCCCAGGTTTTGAAAATACAAAACATCCAGAACATGTTTTCAAACTGAAAAAGTCACTGTATGGTCTGAAACAAGCTCCCAGAGCTTGGTATGAAAGGCTAAGTAACTTTCTGCTTGAAAATGAATTCACCAGAGGGAAAGTGGACACTACTCTATTCTGTAAAACAGTTAAGAGTGACATTTTAGTCTGTCAAATTTATGTTGATGATATTATTTTTGGTTCTACTAATCCTTCTCTTGGAAGAAAATTTGCTAAGTGTATGCAGGCAGAATTTGAGATGAGCCTCATGGGGGAACTTAAATTCTTTCTAGGAATTCAGATCAATCAAACTCCAGAGGGAACTTACATTCATCAGAGCAAATACATCAGAGATCTTCTGAAGAAATTTGACCTCTCAGAATGTAAGCCATCAAAGATTCCAATGCATCCCACGTGCATTCTGGAAAGAGAAGAGGTAAGCAAAAGTGTAGAACAGAAGGTCTACAGAGGTATGATTGGTTCTCTCCTTTATCTGACAGCTTCAAGACCTGATATCTTATTCAGCGTATGTATTTGTGCTAGATTCCAATCAGATCCTAGAGAATCTCACTTAACAGCTGTTAAGCGAATTTTCAAGTATCTGAAAGGTACTACTAATCTGGGTTTGTTTTATAGAAAATCTAGTGATTACAGCTTAGTAGGCTACTGTGATGCTGATTTTGCTGGAGACAGAGTGGAACGTAAAAGTACTTCTGGAAGCTGCCAGTTTCTGGGAGAAAATCTGATCTCGTGGTCCAGCAAAAGGCAATCGACAATTGCTCTGTCAACAGCAGAAGCTGAGTACATAGCAGCAGCAGGATGTAGCACACAAATGCTCTGGATGAAAAGTCAGCTTGAAGACTTCCAGATTTTTGAGAGTAACATTCCTATTCTTTGTGATAATACTTCTGCTATTTGCTTAAGTAAGAATCCTATTTTACATTCTAGAGCTAAGCATATAGAAATAAAACATCATTTCATTAGGGACTATATTCAGAAAGGTATTTTAAACTTGAAATTTATAGATACAGACCATCAATGGGCTGATATCTTTACTAAACCCCTTTCAGAAGATAGGTTCAATTTCATTCTGAAACATCTCAGCATGAAAGTATGCCCAGAATGAAAATGTTTTAATTCCATGTATTTATCTTCAGAATGTAATTATATTACTGTGAACTTCTGATCAATCTTCTTTCAGAAAGATAGAACATGCAGATTGTATCAGATGCAAGTCTAAAGATCTGAGAGTCTAATCTCAAATACAGACGTGCTGATCACTACATCAAACAAGTGTCATCCAATCATCAGCAAATCCCTGAAGCAGAACGCATGCACGCTTCTGAGAAGGCAAAGCGCTGATTGGGTGCATTGAGACACATGTCTGGTAACCGTTTTTAAGTATCTTTCTCAAATCCCCCAAAATCAGCAAGCATTTAATGAAAAGTAATCACGCTTGTTAAATGGCAATCATTATTTTTTTTCTCTCTTAAAAACGTTTAATTTTTCAAAATAATTTTTGAAAACTCTATTTAAGCACATTAATCCTTCACTCTTATTCTTTACGCTTTCTCATAATCATTCAAGTATTTTCTGCATATTTCTGAGTTTATCTCCTACAAACCTTTTTCTCTCAAATCATTCTCAAAGCTTTCTTTAGTGAGAACAATGGCATCCTCCAGCATTTCTGCAGGCAATCAGAAGAAAGAAACCTCTGAACAATATCAGGTGCCCCTCAGAACTCTTCTCACACCGGTAAAGAATCTTGAAGTTCTCTCTGAGTTAATCATCGACTTTGAAAGTCTGAAGGAAAATGGATTTGACCTAACTGAAGAAATTAGGGCTCAAAAGTGGGAGAGGTATTTCGATAGGTTGGTTGGACCAACATTCCCAGAGCTTGTCAAGGAATTTTGGATTCACGCCAAGATTCATAAACATCTAGTCATCTCTTCTGTCATGGGAAAGAAGATAGTGATTTCTGAAGATCTCATTGCAAAGCTAATCGGTCAAAGTGGTGGTGGAGTCCGTTGTGTGGACATGGCTGATAGATGCCCTGATATAGGTGTGGTAGCCAACAGCATTTTCACTCTTGGATTTCCCAGCAGCAAAATTAAGGATCTGAAGGATCACTACAGAGTATGGGCCAAGATTGTTCTTGGATGCTTCAATCACAGGAAACCAACAAGTTCTCCTGATTATATAAACGTGGATCAGCAATTTCTGATCTACTTTATTGATCAGAGGGTAAAGATCAATCTGGCACACTTCCTGTTCAACCATCTCAAGACCAGTGTCAAAGAAACAAGAGAAGAAGAAAGGACCAAAAGGGACTGGATACCGTTTGGAAGGCTCATATCAGATATTCTGACAGAGAATAAGCTGATAGAGTATCTGAGCGAAGCTCAAGTGCTGAGCACTATTGAACCTACTGTTGGAAAACCGCTGAACGCTAAGAACCTGAAAAAGATGAAGCTGATAGAAAATATTAAGAAGGAACCCAGAGCTACTTCAACTGCTGACATCTCCAGCAGAAGAGTGCCTCTGAGTGATTTCCCAAAATTTTCTGAAATGGAATCCAAACCTGATATGTTTCTCAAGTATCCAGATTCATACAAGGAAGAAGATACAGTTTCAAAGCTGAAGATCAAAGATCTGAGTCAACCCCAACCTGAAGTGACTCAGAAGAAGACAAAGAAGAGGAAAGCAGAAGGATCATCTCATCAGACTCCAAAGAAAAGAGGTAATTCATCTGCTGCCCCTATTTCAAAATCTTTTACTATTCCAACATCTGCTGCCCCTCCTCAAACCTCTCACAGAATATCCATTCCAATCCCTACCATTGATGAAACCATACCAGAAGACCCTTCTGAGGCCTTACTACTCAGAAGACCCGGAACTAAGATTCCCAAACAACCAACTGTTTCAACAACACCAGCACTTGATAGAGTGCTAGCTGATATTGAGCGTGAACATGCTTCTGCTCAACCAAATTCTGAACCACCAAATATTCCTCCTCCACAACCAGAACCACAACCTGAACCAGAAATACAACATCAACCAGAACCAGAACCACAATCACAACAACCACTCACAGAAGAACCTCTGATCCCTGAGCAATCAGAGATTCCACCTCCTCAACCAGAAAATAATCCACCTTCACCACAAACAGAGTTTCACCACTATGAAACCCCTTCTCCTCATCATTCTGACCCTCACTCACCTCAACCTTCACCGCTGGCAATCCAGTTGCCATGTGGAACCACTATTGTCAGGCCCCAGTTGCCATCCTCATTAGAATCAACACCTCCAAAAACTCCAACCACTCCAATAGAAATATCTGACTCTGATTCTGATACCCTTCCTCCAAAACAAACAACCTCTCAGAAAACCGCTGAAAACCCCAGCAGAACTTTCATTGACTTAACAAGTCTTGAACGTCTTGCTGATCTAAGACACAAAATTGCCATACCCAAACCAAAGCAACCAGATGTTGGCTCTGGTATTTTGAATTTTGAAACAGGTATGCTGCAATGGATTGCTTCTTTGAAGCAAGTCTGTCCGGGGATGATCGACCCAGCTGCTTCTGATCAGCTCTGGTCATAGTTCAGACTATGGGTACGTGCTGAAGCCCTCAAGCTGCAGGACGTCAACTACGAGCAGGCTCAACAGAACTTTAGCAAGCTGCTGAAGGAAGTTGAGAGTCAGCTGCCTCAAGAAGTTGTGCTCCCTCTGGACAGTGAATCTTGGTCTGAGAAAGAGCAAGCTGCACAGGTGCAACCATCAGAAGAAGACAAGACCATTCAGGCTGAAGAAAATCCAACAGAAGATGTCGCTGAAAGTTCTGAGAAGCTTCCTCCTTCTGACCCTTCTCAAGCTGCCTTGGACAGGCAGGCTCTGGAAGAATTAAGGCTGAATGACTTGCGTCTACAGCAGCGGATGGAAGAGAATGATCAGAAGATGAAAGCAAGAATGGATGTACAGGACAGCAAGATTGACACTGTTGTCAACATGGTTCAGAAGCAGAATGAAACTTCTGAAAAGATTCAAGCAATGCTGGAAATCCTGTTCTCACGCATGCCCCCACAACCTTAAAATTTTTTTCATGCATGACATTCTCTATGTTTTCTTCATTTTCTGATGTACTGTTTTGACTATGTTTTGTAATGTTCTTTTGCTCTGATTATGAACTATTTTAATATAATTTGTTTTTCTGATCTAAATTGTTTTATCACATCACCAACACTTTTTGATTGCTGACAAAAAGGGGGAGAACAAGAATGATATTTAAAATCAATAACGGCTAACTAGACAGAAATTCTCAAACATTCTAACTCTATTACTTGAAATGTTTTTCTGTTTTTGTTTAAAGTCTACAGGCACAAGGAAGCTCCTGAACACTATGAAGACTAGAAGCTCTGATCAAAATGTAAAAGCTCTGATCAATGTTGCTCTGATCTAATATGAAGATTCTGATCGACCAAATACTCTGATCCAAAGCAAAGCTCTGACAGGAAAAGCTCTGAAGCTCTGCTCTCTGATAAGTCAAAGACTCTTAATCTGATGTTCAAAGAAAGACAAAGATCTTATCCTGAAGAACACGTATCATCAAAGGGAAGTAATCAACTCAGGGGGAGTATCTCTTAACTCTGATTTTTCCGTACTCCTTATTCTGATACATTTCCCAGACACCTTTTCACGTTATTTTTCATTTAAAATATCTAGTTTTTGTCATCATCAAAAAGGGGGAGATTGTTAGAACAATGTTTGAATCTACTACCCTATATTTAAGTTTTGATGATAACAAAGTGAAAAGATATAGTATTTATATGTTTCATGTTTGAACTATATGCTGCCTAAAATTACTATGCTCTGACTTGCAGATACGCTGATTAAAATAAGCAAGATCACTTCTTCAGCATCAGAATTTGATTTCATACACCAGCATCAGAAGTTGCTGAATCAGAACGTCAAGATCAGATGATCAACTCACGTACATGCTGAAGCTTGACTGCGCGTAAACACTCTGATACAAAAACAATAGTTCATCAGCAGCGAAGCAGAATCAGAATGAGCCAAGCCAGAACGTGCATTGAAGAAGCAACGGTACTGTGCATTGAACGCTAATTAATTCCAACGGCATCATTCTAGACAAGATCTGCTCAAAAAGGAAAGCTTGTTATTAGCATTGAATCAAGAATATTGCATTCAACGTTCATCTTCTCAAGTGCTATATAAACAAGGCTTCGAAGATTATAATGGCTAATGCTCTCCAATTCTCTACACGCGCAAAGCTGAACAATAATCTTCATCTACCAGTTTTGCTAAACCACAAACTCTAATACTCCACTAGTGTTTAGCAATCTAAGTTTCTAAGCTTCATTTGTGTATACATCACAGTTGTGATATAGTTTTGTAGAAAACATTCACACGCATTTGTTTTATACCTTTGTAAGAAAGTGTTGCCTTGACAAACCGGATTATGGTTTGAATCAAGAAGGCTTTAGCAGTTGTTAAAGCAGTCTGTAATATTCAGTTGAATATAGTGAATTAAGACCTCGTTGGAGAGAGGCGAAATCACCTTGACGGGTGGACTGGAGTAGTTTGAGATCAAACGAACCAGGATAAAAATATCTTGTCAATTGCTTTAAGATTTCAGTTTTACAATTCAACCCCCCCTTCTTGTGTTTTTCACCCCTTCAGAACATAGCAAGCTGTATTCATAGCTTCAGCCCAAAAATACATAGGAAGTCTTTTGGCATGTAGCATTGCTCTGGCAGATTCTTGTATGGTCCTGTTTTTTCTTTCCACAACTCCATTTTGCTGAGGTGTTATGGGAGAAGAAAACGCATGACTGATTCCTTCTGAAGCACAGAAGTCATCAAACTTGCTGTTTTCAAATTCCTTGCCATGATCACTTCTGATTCTGACAATACATCCTTCCTTCTCTCTTTGAATTCTCTTGCACAGTTCTTTAAAAACTTCAAATACATCTGATTTTTCTCTAATGAAATTAATCCAGGTGAATCTGGAAAAATCATCCACAACCACATAGGCATATCTTTTACCACCAAGACTCTCTACTTGCATTGGTCCCATCAGATCCATATGGAGGAGTTCTAGAACCTTAGAGGTGGTCAGATGTCTTGACTTTGGATGTGACATCCTAGTCTGCTTACCCACCTGACATTCACCACAAACTCTTCCTTCATCAATTTGCAGTTTTGGAATCCCTCTGACTGCCTCCAAGGAGATAATCCTCTTCATACCCCTTAGGTGAAGATGGCCAAGTTTTTGGTGCCACAGTTTCACCTCTTTTTCTTCTTTTGCAATGGAACACACAGATGAGAAATTGGTGTTCTCAGCCTCCCACAAGTAACAGTTGTCTTTGGATCTGACTCCTTTCATTACTGTCTCTTGTTTGTCATTGATTACAAGGCATTCAGATTTTGAGAAATTGACCTTGAATCCTAGATCACACAGTTGACTGATACTAATGAGATTAGCGGTCAGTCCTTTCACCAGCAGTACTTCATTTAGACTTGGAACTCCAGGGCAGTCCAAATCACCAACTCCTTTGATTTCACCTTTAGCCCCATCTCCAAAGGTCACAAAACTGGTGGTGTGAGGCTTAACATTATTGAGGAGGTTCTTTATTCCAGTCATATGTCTGGAACATCCACTGTCAAAGTACCAGTCTTCCTTTGCAGAGACCCTCAGGGAAGTGTGAGCTATCAGTGCAGTAGCCTTTTTCTTCCATTGAGGAGCATGTGGTACCTTTTTAGACTTAGGTTTGACACCTGAGTTCTGATTAGGGTATCCATGTAATCTGAAGCAGAAGCGCTTTATGTGGCCATATCTACCACAATGATGACATTTCCATCTTTGGTACCTTTTCCTCATATGTTTCTGTTCCTGATGTCGAGAGTTGTGTTGAGACATCTGTTTTGAAATTTGCCTACCAGAACCAGATTTCGTTGCTTTCATAAATCCTAGACCAGATTTATTTCCCACATTTTGTCCAATCTGTAGGATCTCTTCCAATTTGTCAGTTCCATTTGTCAACATCTTGACAGATTTGGTCATTTGATTCAGTTGTGAGTTCAGCAATTGAACTTCTCCTTCTAGATGACTTATAGTTTCAAGGTTTGCCCGTTTTTCAGCCTCCATCTTTATGATGAGTTTTGATTGTTTCTCATTCTGCACACAGACTTCAGTACTTCTGATACACAACTCCTTGTACGTTTCAGCCAGTTCTTCAAAAGTCACCTCTTCATCACTGATGTCACTTTCAGAGGTACAAACACCAGTTAAAGCAGTAACTCGTTTGGCAGTCTCTTCTTCGGAATTACTTTCTGAATCACAGTCAGACCAAGTAACTGTCATTCCTTTTTGTTTCTTAAGAAAGGTAGGACATTCAGCTCGAATATGCCCATATCCTTCACAACCATGGCATTGAATTCCTCTGCCTTGAACTCCCTTCTCATCTGACCTTGGTCTTATGCTAGAACTGTCAATGTTAGAGGAAATGTTATGAACATTAGACCTTGACTTTGGATCTATTCTTTTGATGAGTTTGTTGAACTGTCTTCCGAGCATGACTATAGCTTCTGAAATGTTTTCTTCAACATCAGTGTTAGACATAAGTGCTATGCTCTTGTTCTTTTTGACATCATTATTAGTGATTCCCATCTCAAAAGTCTGAAGAGACCCAATAAGTTCATCCACTTTCAACTTGCTAATGTCCTGGGCTTCCTCTATGGCAGTCACCTTCATTGCAAATCTTTTAGGCAAGGATCTGAGAATCTTCCTCACCAGTTTTTCTTCTGACATTTTTTCTCCCAGTGCTCCTGAGGTGTTGGCAATCTCCAAGATGTTCATGTGAAACTCATGAATGGTTTCATCTTCCATCATTTTTAGATTCTCAAACTTAGTGGTCAACATCTGAAGCCTTGACATTTTTACTTTGGAAGTTCCCTCATGAGTAGTTTTGAGAGTGTCCCAAACTTCCTTGGCCAGTTCATATTGATGAACTAATCTGAAAATGTTTCTATCAATTCCATTGAACAAGGCATTTAGAGCTTTGGAATTTCCCAGGGCTAGCTCATCTTCTTCTTTACTCCAATCTTCCTCAGGCTTCAGACTGATTGTCCCATCTTCCTCAGTTATGGTGGGATGTATCCATCCTTTGTCAGCAGCTCTCCAAGCCTTTTTGTTCAGAGATTTTAGGAAGGCAATCATACGAGGTTTCCAGTAGTCATAATTAGTTCCATCCAGAATGGGTGGTCTATTTCCAAAAACTCCTTCTTTGTCCATAGTGCCAGAAAGTGATATCCCTAGATCTCACCCAGTAATACAGGCAGGGTGCCTGCTCTGATGCCAATTGAAATTCTGGCTGCAGATACTCAATGTCACGTCCAATGTTATGACACCGTATCTGACTTACTATATGACAGTAAATACAAAAGCAGTAAATAACACAGTCAATTGTTTACCCAGTTCAGTGTGCAACAACACCTACTCTGGGGGCTACCAAGCCAGGGAGAGAATCCACTATAAGAGATGTTAATTCAGGAATAAACCAACCAGTTTATCTCCTTCACTTAAGACCTACACAATGCAATTCTAATCTAAGTACAACTTAAACCTGAGTTCCTACTCACTCCCCCTCAATCACAGCAGTGATACATAAACCAATTTGACTTAAGAATTGATGAAGACACTCTTAAAAACACACACTTGATTAAGCTTCACAGCTTTTTAATCAAGTAACACAATCACTCGTGCTTCACAGCTTTGAGTGATGTACACAACTACCTTGACTCTGCTTCACAGCTTTAGTCAAGTAACATTCAAACACTCTTGCTTCAAAGCTTTGAGTGCTACACAACCCTTACAATTGAAACCTATTCCAAGGCACTTATCACAATGATAATTGCTTGGAGTACAATAAACAAATCTATACAGATTACAAAATTGATCTTCTAATCAATCAGCAGGGATCACTTCAAAAAAACCGCAGCTCTGTTGAATATATAGCAGCTGCAACTTCAGTTAGGGTTTCCAAAAACCTAGGGTTGATTCCGTTTGACCTAAAGACCAGGTCACAGTACTTTATTGATCAGGTTAGGATTGAGCTAGGTTACTCCTCAGAAAACGCAGGATTCTGTTTAGAAAGGACTGAGTTATTTCCTGAAAAAACTCAGACTTATCCAATCCTGCAATTCTGTTAGTTCAGAACAGGATGTCATAACATCTGTTATGACATCTGAGAAAACCTGTCTACTGATTTAGCAAAATGTGATCATTTTGCAAACATGCTCAGATACACACTTATAAACATCAGTATTTGAATTACAATATTTTTCTGCACATGTACCTAATGAGTTAGTACAACCTGAACTAGAATGTTATGACATCAGTCATGACATTCACACATACACTTGGGATTTACCAAAAATGCAAGCCAATACCTAAACACCTACAACCTCTTTCTTTTTGATTTTGTTATCCCTAAATTTTGCCTGAACTGTTTCTTTCGTGATTACAGTCAGTGGGATGCCCCAGTTTTGTAAGTCTCCTTCATAGGTTTTGACTTATTGGGTTTTGATTTTTGAGATATAATGACTGCCTTTCTTCATTGATTATTCGGAACCATCACTGTCTTCTTTTTTTTGTAAGGACCTCTTTGGTGCCATTCGTTATGCACTTGGCTTAACTGAGAGAACTACCCTGCCCCAGGTTATGATTAAGGGTTTCAATTTTCGAAAAGAAAAACTCCTACTTCTTTGGCTCAGAGGGGTTGACGAGGGATTATCTTCCTTATAACTCCAGTGTTTAGGAATTGAAACAATGCATGTACCTCATCAGCGGGGTCTGTTCAAAAGCATACTGTAAAGATAGCGGTATCGTTTTTGTCATCCTCCCTCAAGAGGCTTAGAATTATTAATCGAGCGTTGATCATCAGAAAAAATATGAAAATAATTTGCATATAGTGAATACGAATATATTTCTTCAAAACAGACATATGCGATGCATTAATGAAATAACAACGTTTAACATGAGTAAATGTTTAAACAAAAGAAAATTTCAACTTGAACATTCGAATGAACAAATGTTTTCTAGTCTCAGGGCTAGTCACTTTAAATGGTGAGCCTTGGAGGGATGGTAGAAAAATTCAGCCTGACCATCTTGTGTGAACTCCAATGCCCCTTCATCAATCAGGTCCTGGATCTTGTTCTTCAGAGCCCAACACTCATTTGTATCATGTCCTGGACTGGCAGAGTGGTAGGCACACCTTTTATTGGGATCATAGACAGGAGATGCTATGTTGGGGTTCCGGGGATGAGCCCTTAATGTGATCAGATTCAATCTCAACAGGCGTTGTAAAGCTTGAAACAACGACATGTTGAGTTGGGTGAATTGCCTCCTGGGCTTGTCTGGATGAAGCTGGTGAGGTTGATGCTGAATTTGTGACCCTGGAGCCATTTGAGGAGCTCTCCCCTTATCTCCTTGTCTCAAAGATGATTGAATGATGACTGGCCCTTCAACCTTAGATGTTTGCCCCAGTTGGTTACTCTGAAGCAGTTGGTTGACGAGAATTCCGAGCTCTTCTTGTCTTTGAGCTAAACCTTGAATGGCAGTCACCTGCCCCAGCATCTGGGCTCTCATTGCATCCACTTCAACTTGCAGATGTTTCAGCCGTTCGTCCTCAGCGCTGTTCCTGACCAAAGTCTCCATGAGAAGTGCTCTCAACTCCTCCTGCCCCTTGGATAGATTCAGGAGGATTTCCCCGAACTGAGTCTCTTGAGCAAGAAGGTCCTGGTTATCTTGTTGGGAAGCCATTGCTGAAATAAACAGCGAGAAAGGTAAGTGACCTGCAACAAGTGTACCTGTAATGCAATGATATGTATGATATGTATATGCAATGTTTCCAAGGACCACGCGGGGTAAACAAGAAAATTGGAAACTGGTAATCTGATTGAAGGAACTTCATGTTGTTGAGAGTCCTTCTTCAAGTGTCAAGGCTCACCATATCGAGTGGGTCATAGCCCCTTTAGTCATCATGTCTGGTTTTGGTTTCCAAACAACCTTGGTTAGGGGAACCTTCTTCAAGAGTCAGAGCTCACCATATCGAGTGGGTCATAGCCCCTGACTTTAGTCATCATGTCCGGTTTTGGTTTCCAAACAACCTTGGTTAGGGGAACCTTCTTCAAGAGTCAGAGCTCACCATATCGAGTGGGTCATAGCCCCTGACTTTAGTCATCATGTCCGGTTTTGGTTTCCAAACAACCTTGGTTAGGGGAACTTTCTTCAAGAGTCAGAGCTCACCATATCGAGTGGGTCATAGCCCCTGACTTTAGTCATCATGTCCGGTTTTGGTTTCCAAACAACCTTGGTTAGGGGAACCTTCTTCAAGAGTCAGAGCTCACCATATCGAGTGGGTCATAGCCCCTGACAACCTTGGCTAGAGGAAAATAAATCCCCTTTTGCCCTTTGCTGGGATAGTTGATTCACCATGACCTGCATCACAAGCCCTTGAGATCCTTGAAATGGGTTAGGATGTATGCAATGGTATGATGGTATGCTATGCATAGGGTAATGTAGGTACACCCTGTTATAAGTCCCTATTAAGGACTATAAACAAAACCTTCAAGAAATTTAGTAAACCCTGTTATGAGTCCCAATTAAGGACTAAAAACAAACCCTACAAGTAGTTCATGTGTCAGATAACAAGCATGCAAGTAGTCAAGTTGGAAGGCACACAAGTCACACAAGAGAAACCCTTAGAGTTTAGGCCAGCATGGGGTCTGGGTATTACCCTCTTGAAGTTGGTGGGCTCAACCTGTCCTATCAGAAGTAACCGGGTTCTAAAGGTCCCAATATCATTGGATTGCTTTCGTTGTTCATCGTTTCGATTTAGCCACTGAACTGGCGACCGAAATATTCCAAGAAAACAACCCTCAATTGAGTGTAGTATCGAGTATCAACCAACCTCGGACTGCACCAAAGTCAGTTATCTCACTACCCTAGAGAGGCCAAGATGGTTCAATTAAGGTTCCTAAGGTCAGTTGATGCTTCACGACACCACGCGGCGGCCCCGTACTCTCCTTAACTGGACTCAAGGGTTACCGGTACACACCAAAGTGCCACATCAACGTAGCAGACTACTTCAACCATGTCGGTATACCTCGCACAGTTCCCTCACAGCCTTGTTGCTACTTTCTAAGAAGGTATCCCCCAGATCCGGGTTAGGATCTATAGAAATCCCAAGACAGTACCCACAATAATAAAGCAAGCAATTCAGACAATTGAAAACACAAGTGATCTTAGTCCTAAGGTACACCTCACTTTTAAAGAATCCCCAGCAGAGTCGCCAGTTCTGTGATCGGTGGATCTGGAACTGACTTTTAACGCTGGTTCGCGAAATGTCGCGGTAAGCAAGAGTCGCCACCGTCTTTTATTTTCTCCAAATGGAAAGGACAAAAGCACAGAAAAATTCCTTATAGAGATTGCTCTCGGTTCGGGAGGTAGATTATAGAAAGGGAAGGTGTTAGCACCCTTTCTATCCATGGTTATCCATGGGCTCTTAGATACTTGCTCATTGTGTTTTCAAAAATGGTTTGTTTGCTTTTCAACTGTGGGTTTTAAAAAGTTTCTTTGAAAATTTCAGTTTGACTCTTGTATCGGTCCTCAAGAGTGTTTGAAAAGTTGCTTTCGAAAGCTTTTTGAAAATGTGTTGGTGTGAAAAGTATTTTTGATTTGTTTTTGAAATTAGAGCAAGTATCTAGAGTCGTCTACCTACCCTAAGGAATTCGTCTGCGTAAATGTCCTTTAAAGTAGTGCCATCCCACCATTGAGAGGTAGGTAGCACCACCATAGGAGGTGTTCGGGTCAATTCGAAGTTCGGGGCATGGTGATCACCAGAGCAATAGGAAGACACTTTAGAAGCTACCCTCATGCCAGGTTCCCGGATCATGAGGACTTACTAAAACATCCTCTACTCGACGATCACCTTTCGAGAGGCAAGGCAACAGTGAAGCGTACCCTAGGGGTGGTGTGTGATTTGTGTGTCATGTTCATTTACATTTATCTTGTTCATGTCGGGGGTGATCTACGCTTTTGTTTTTATTTTAACATTCATTCTTGCATGCAATTTATTAGCAGTTAAAAAAGGTGCGGAATTTAAAAGTTCTACGCTATTACAAAGGCGCGGGTCCACATCGCCAAATTAAATCCAGGACCCGATTTGACATAAAATAAAGTAAAGTGCGAGAAATTTAAAATGTCTAATTTACATGGCTTTGGGAGAATTACATAAAAAGAGAAAATAAAATAAGCGCGCGGATTGGAATTACGATCGAATGCGAGGGCGTTGGACCCTTTTTAATGAAATTAAATTATGATTAACAAATTAATTAAATTAAAATAAAAAGAAAATATTTTTTTGAGTTTTTTATATTTATGAATTTTTAATAAGAGAATTAAATGAAACTAAGAAATTAATTAACCCTAATTCTAACTATTTTTATTTATTAAGAAAAAATATCAAAATTGAACCTAAAATTAAACCTAATTAATTAATGCAATTTTATTTACAAAAAAATAATTAATAATTAATAATGCTAAAAGAAAAGAAAAAGGTAAAAGTAATTAAAACCTAATTCTACAAATTTTAAATTTATTAAGAAATTGTTAAAGTTAACCCTAGAATAAAAAAACTAATTAATTAATAAGACCTTTTTTTACAAAATAGCATTTAAATAAAATATATTTTAATTTTATGACTTTCTGATTTTTATTATTTTTTGTTATGAAAATATTGATTTAAAGAAATTAAATTAAAATTAATTAAAACAAATAAAAGTAGAAAAAAATACAAAAAAGATGAAAGAGCAAACCAATGGGGGGTTCTGTCCCCAAACTGGAGGTCTTTGTAGCAATCAGGCCCATTTGTTCCAAGGCCTTTTTGACTTTTCCTGGAAGCGTGTGTACATGTTGACCAATGAACATGGTGTTCATCAGATCTAGACCTTTGGATTGGGATCATGGGGCGTGTGGCATGCTGGGGACATTGGGCGTATGATGAACTTCAGGAGGCAAGCTGCATGAGATTAGGCTGAAACAAAATATGTGAAGAAAGTAAGGGGACCTGGGAATCGAACCCAGGTCCCAGTGGTTATAGGACAGCACATCCACCACTTGTGCCAGGCGCTTGCTTTGTAATGTTAGTGGGATGCGATTAACATATAACAAAACAAAATATTAATACTGCTAACTCAAAAAACGCACTAAAACTTGAATTACCCTTTCATGTTGTGACACCTATGCATCTTCTCCAATTGCTCTGCGTTTTCCTAAAAAAAAGAAACAAGATTGCGGGGGTTTTAAACCCCCACTATATGTTGTGTGAAAAAATAGAGAATAGAAATCCTTGGATCATAAATTAGGCGCGACCCAAGCATTGAGTTAGTCTGAAGCTCCTGGTTTTAATGGTCTAAGTCTCATGTCCCAATTTTTCTTTAAACGTAAAGCCCCAATTTTGAACCCCTGCAACCTTAAAAAGCTCCAATGGTGATTTCGTGTGTGATGCACAAAAACTCAATCAAAACATATGGTTAGCTTTAGAATGATCCAATGAATACAAATCCAACATTAAAAATTACCAACAATGCATGAATTATGATACAAGAATATGGAAAAAATCATGAACAGGACACGGTCGTTCTACCGTTTCTTGACGTTAGAGTTGATGGTTTTGATCAGTATATGTTCCTTGAAGCCTCAGGAATGCAATGGAGTTAATGTTTTGCCTTGAAACTCCTTGGAATCGTGTTTTCAGTATTCACTTTTTCCACAAAAATTTCAATGTTTTTCTTCAACTTTGGGTGCAGCTTGGAGGTCTCTTGGCATTAGGTTTGCATCTTGCTTATGTATGGAATGAATTAGGGTTAAATTCTGAGTCCACAAATCCTTGCATTGATGGAATGTATATTTGATTTTCATGCATATATTTTCAAATCTTTTCCATGCATATTTGATACCAATCATGTCCAATCTTCCCCATTTGAGTTGTGCACGAATCTTGAGTGAATCATGAGTGATTATACTGCATAAAAAGATTTGATCACATTGGTTTAGTATTTTTTCCACATTTTAATTAATTAAATGAATTAATTGTAATTAAAAATTCAAATAAATAATAAAAATGATGAAAAAAAATCCCCTTTGGGCCAAATGGTCGTGCATATGCTTTGGATGATGAATCTTGGAAGAAAATGTGGCCCATTAGCAATTTTAAAACATTTGAAGCAAAGTTGACTTTTCAAAGTATCCAAAAATTTCCCAACTTCCACAAGGCATATCTTGCTCAATTTTTAAGCTTTGATCATGTTCTTTGACATTTTGGAAAGGTCTTGAAGTACTCTAACAAATTCCGTTGGTCCCATGTCATTTTAATTTACCAATCTCAAGTTATGGCCTTTGACTTAAAGTCTCTTTTTGTTGACTTTTGAAAATGACCTATAATGTTGAAATTGATAACTTTTTGTGAGAGCATTTATTGGACTTGAAGTGTGAATAGGAGTTGTAGGAAATGTCTTTCTATTCAAAATGAGCTTTGGATGGAATTTTTCTGATAAACCATGTGGAAGTTATGCCTTGGTCAAGTTACAGTTGACTTTTTCAACTGTCCAAATATGGCAACTTTTGCATCTTGAGACTTTTTGAGCCAAGCTTTGAGAATCATGAACAAGCATTGATCAAATGATGTTTGTGGCTTCAAAATGAGATGTTGACCAAAAATTTGAACTTTTTGACTGTCAAATGACCATTTTGCCCCTGCAGTTGACTGTAGGGCAATTAGGGTTTTTGACTGTGCAATTTTGTGCTGTAAGTCTTGAAACTTGGTATGAGGATGCTTGACCATGTTTATAAGCATGTGGGACTTGATTGGACCCTTGGAAACTTCATTTTCTTTGTCATAACCAAAACCCTGATTTTTGACTGTTAGGAGGCCCTTGAACTGTGCAACCCTTGGGGAGATTTTGAAGCATGCTTTTGGAAAATCTTGAAGAATATGGGAGGGAAAATTTTGGGGTACAACACTTGAGATTCATTGTGTGGAGGCTTTGGTTCTACCAATCCTTTAATGGATCTACAACATTTTTGGTCAACGCGGATCACTTAAATATCGTTGATCATTAAATGACACTTGTGGGGATTTTAAATGGGTGATATACTTGACAAAAAGTAAATGTAACTTGTTGTATGGAGGATTTGGTTCTACCAATCCTCTAATGAGTTCCAAATGCAAGTTTCAAGATGATCATCCAAATAACCACTAATCACTAATAATTGATTTTATCTTTTGTTTTTACTTTATGCCCCTTTATTTTTTATGCTTTATGCACCATTTACTTTTAAGCATTTACATTTCATGCTATCTTCATATTTGCTCACTTGAGCCTTTTATTTTTTCTTCTAATACACCTAATAATCAATATAAACCACAAAAAAATTTAATGGTACTTGGACTATTTGGTTACTATCCTTGGCATTATGGAGTATGGGACTTTTTGGACTTAGGATTAGAAACCTTGGCCTATGTTGGAGACCTTGTGACCTTAATTGATATTTTGTCTGGAGTTCTTGAGGCTTACCTCAAGACATTGGGTTGTTTGTTTGTTTTATATGCAGGTTATTATGATTATATACTTTGTTTGTAGTCTGGAATTCACCCGTATATAGCCATTACTCTGTCCAATTTTTTTGAAGACCTAATACACTTGAAGTTTTGTTCTCACAAGAGGTCTAGTATCTTTGCTTGCTTGGTTTCAATCCAAAGAATGAGAATTCTATCTTGGCTCATAATTTCAAGTATTGGCTTTTTGTTGGTTAGATGGTTCTTATCCCTAGCTTTTACCTTATGCTTTAGGATAGTTCTCTTCTTCTCCTCCCATCTTCTTTAATTTCAAAAAATCTTCTCTCTCTTTTTGAAAACTCTTCTTGTTTTTTAAACTTGAACCACTTTCATAATAAACTTGGACTTAGGTCCATGAATTTTCAAAAAAAAATTCATAAGTAAACTTCAATCAACTTAACAATACCTTGACATTTTTTTGAGAATACTAAAAGTCAATCAATCTCATTTCAAACCATTTTTGCCACTTTGGCTTCTAATTTTAAAACCTTTCTCAAAAGATTAGACTCTTGTCAATTCTTGTAGTGATGTAAACAACTATACTTCTATGATATGTAGTGAAGTGAGATATTTTCCACTTTGGTATTGAGTGAGGCATTGTTGATTTTAAAATCCAAGTCATATCCTCCACTTTGAGATGATGCAAATTCTCCTTTCTCATGATTGCGGATAGTAAGAATTTTTTCCACACGGACAATGACGATGATGTTTCATCTCATAAAAATTAACCAACACACTTACATTTTAAAATTATTAAAGAGGAACTACGTGTACCCTGATCCCCTATTGCACGAAAGGTGGTACGTAGGCACTAAAGGTTCGCAACCACGACGGGTGCAAAAATCATAAAAAATATATTTCTTTTCTCACCTCCACCATCTATTTTTATACAACATTTTTTTATAGCCAAAATATACAGATTTTACAAAGAGGTTCCTGCGGAGTACCATAGATGTTTAGGGTGCTAATACTTTCCCTTTACATAACCAACCCCCTTACCTTGAATCTTTCCCCTCTCTTTTTTGGGTTACTCGCTCTTTTCCCATTCCTTTAGAAATAATAAAGTGCGATGGCGATTTATATTTTGATTTGTACAAGTCTAGTCAATCCAATGGCTTAATCTTAAACGTTTCTACCGCTACAGAAAAATACCGACTTCACTGGGAAAAGATTGACCTCTTGTTGGTCCATCCCTAAGTGGGTTGAGCCTATCTTTGCTTATATCTGTGTATATGCTATTGTTATTTATGTGTTATATGTTGAATATATGTTTATCTGGATTTTCCTGGTTTTCAGGGTGCTTGGTGATTACTCATAAGTCCTATACCCGGACTTGGGCAAACTTTAAGATAGGAAGTTCAGTATAGTCATGTTAACTTTGAGGGAGTAATCCTAAAAAAGGAGGCATGAGATCCCTCACTCAGTGGAGGCCCCTTTGACTGTAGTGTCACTTACCGAGTAATCGGGAAGACGTACTACTTTTGACCTGGGAGCCTGCTGAAGCTGAGGACCGTAGAATACCTAACTCATCTTGGCCTTTTAGGTGTAATGCGGAAGCTACGACAGAGTAATCCATAAATAGTTGTCACGCGATACTACCCTCAGACGAGTTTTTTTTTAGAATATTACTAATTACCGAGTTAATAAGGAAGTTGGTAATATCCGAAGGAAGGATGTAGACTCTGGGAACCTCTAGAACCTTGTTCAGCAAGTGATAACTTTTAGACCATACCTTATGGGTAGTACCTTTGACCTCATGCTCGTGATGTTGAACCTATGATCCCTATATGTGTGATCTTATGTGTGATTGTTGCATCATGCATCCATGCACTCATAAGCATCTTTTGAAGAAATCTTATTTCAAGGAATTTAAAAGTTGACCATTTGTGAATATCTAAGGTACTTTTTAACCATGGATTCTGGAAAAAGAAAGACTGGGAAGTACAGTTTCAAGGATCCCAAGATAGATGAGTTGATCAGTCTAATTCCCGAGATTGAGTGTTCTGCAAATTTTCGGAAGAAGTATGGATCCATCATTCCTCTCATGAAGCTGAAGATGAAGGAGGGTATTCTCTCGACCTTGGTCTAGTTCTATGATCCGATGTATCATTGCTTTACTTTTCCCGACTATTAGTTTATGCATACAATAGAGGAGTATTCTTATCTGTTGGGTTTACCTGTTACCGATCGTGTTCCTTTTACTGGCTTAGAGGATGAGCCAAAATCACATGAGATTGCTGCTTTGATCCATCTGAGGAAGTCTGAGGTGGAAGCCCATATGACTATTAAAGGAGGGATTAGAGGATTACTGATCGGGACTTTATGAGTCTGTCGGGATACTAACTGCAAGTATACAGTTCAGTCATTCTAGTTTTAAAAGATTATCGAACCCACAGAGACTGAGGATCAATCGCATACGATCTAATGCTACAGTTTGTTTAACTAAGCGATGAATATTCGATTTTTGGGGGAAACAGTTTAATTAAAAATAATAGTAATAGTTATACCGGTATGTGATAATCGGACTTCGGGAATTCGGTGAATCGCTTGGCCTATAAAGTATTTCGGTAAAAGCTAATTGTTTAAAAACCTGAGACATACACTCTCGTGTTTATGAAATAAGTCATGTTACTAAACCTAGTGGATGCACTTTAAATTTAATAACACTTTTTGAAAACAATTTGAGTTTAATTAATTTATTAAAATACTCTCGTGTATTTAAAAATCAATGTTTCATTACCACTATCTGGGTTGAACCCCAGCTCTCGCATGCAGGTTCTTGCCTTAATTAATTTCCCACTCTCGTGGCAAAATCGTGTTAATTAACCTCTCACTCTCGTGACAAGGATAGTTAAATTAATTTTGGAAATTGGAAACCAGAAATTGTTTTATAAATATTTTTGGCCAAGGTATCACTGAATTCTTTCAGTTCTTAAGAGTCATATACCGGTATTAATAAATTAGCCGGACATAATAAATTTAACAGCAATGCAATTCAGAATATAATTCATATCAATAATTGGCATAATATAAAGAAAGCAAATAATTATTAATTTCAATAAAAACCTGGAATCAAAGTTGCTATGGTAATCTTGAAGTATTACAATAATCCTTGAGCTTGGTTGCAGTAAATAAACCGTGTTAATTCTTGAATGAAGAATTAACACCTAAAACTAAAGCTTGAAATAGAAATTACAGCAATGTAGAAAAAACTCTAAAAACAAGGAAATAGAAATAATTGCAGGAAAGTAGAAATTTTGGTCTCTGGAAAAATTCTTCGACCCTTGAACTGTGCACTGGTACACATATATATAGCATAGGAAAAATCAGCAGTTTTTGAATTCTTGATGAAGTCTTCCGTGGAGAAAATATAGGAGCACTAATAGTGGTGGCAGGAAATTAGGAGACTCAGCAGAACAAGGGAGAACGAGTCTGCCCTTAATGCCCACGTCTCAATCCATGTATAACGTCCACCTTCACGCGCGTGACGGTCGTCACGGGTGGGTGACGGTCGTAACGCGCTGAAGTAGTGCATTACGCTCGTCAGTGGTGCGTGACGAGCGTTTCTTCATGTTGGGGGGTGTTACGCCCATCACAAGGATGTGACGATCGTCACAGGTGCAAAAATCTAAACTTTGTATTTTTAGTTCTTTTTCTCTTTGTCTATTGTCTAGCCTTCTTCATGTTGTCCTTTTCCATTGGTTTGAGTTGACATATGTTATACCTGTAAAAAGACAAATAAACTCGGAATAATCGGGGGTTAGACGACTTAATGTAATATAAAATCGGTAAAAAGCGTAGTAATTATACGATACGTTTTCTCGTTATCAAATTCCCCCATACTTAAACCTTTGCTTGTCCTTAAGCAAATAGTCATTCAAAAGGTCGGACAAGTTTTGTCAACCGCATATGCATGACATACCTTGGATTTTTAAAGCAATTTCGGGAAATCCTCATCGGTTCGGCCAATACTTGACTGAAACACTAAAGATACGCTAATGACACAAGCAATAAGCTTAGTCGTAGGCTTCCATTTAAAACGAACTATCCAACAGTTCCGTTATAATTCTGCCCAGAGTTCCTCGTATCTATTTCACCCGGTTTCGTTCTAGCACAATCACATTAAGCCCTTTGTCTTAGCACGCACGTAGTGGAGTAACCGGTTAGTGACTTTGATCCTTTTAGCACGGGGTCTGGTACATGAATGTGGAAACCCTACATATGTTATCCAAGTTGGAGGTTGTGGGGGATCGGGCCATAGCACGCCCTACCAAGTTCAGAACCAGATACCTCTGAACCAACCAACACTAGATTCCTTCATTATTTGCTCAGCTCTTATATGTGACCGTATATTTTGGTGCACAAAATTTCTTTTCTTTTAGCAGCGAGATAGGAAGGATATTTTTAGAATCAGGCGTCAAACACTTATATTCATCAATTCTCCACGTGGTTTGTGTCAAGACGGTGCTGACTGCTAGTATAAACTACTAGGGGTTACTCTAGAAATTAAAACTCCAGATATCGGTATAATGGTTATTGAAACGGATCACGTAAATAGGAAGTCTACAATGTCATAACCATATCAATCTTGTTATGTCATTTTCGGCTTCCTCAACCGGGATTTCGTTAAAATAGGTATGTTGGGCTAATGCGAAGATAAAAAATTTTCAGTATGGCAAAATAAAGCGAAGAATTTGAATCGAGACATATCGTAAAAATTTACTAGTTTATAAAAGATGGAAAGGTACCTCTCCCACACTAAATCCGACATTGTCCTCAATGTTGCGGTATATAGGCGGGGAAGTACAATTACAAAAACAAACAGAAAGGAAATGAAACAGAAAAAAGTAAACTACATAGAAAATAAAGAAAAACTACTGGTGACCACGTCCTCTACTCCTGGTGCGAGAGCGTCTGGTAGGAGTGGCTTCTGTGTCAGTATCTTGGAAACCAAGGGTGCTGACGTCCATCCTTAAGGAATTAAGTTCTGACAGGGCCTCATCCAACCTCGCATTCATGTTCCGCTGCCCAGTCAAGATTTGAGCGTTTTGAGCGCACAGATACTCATATTGCTCCTGTTGTCTTCTTTCAAGCGTTGCGCTCATTTAAAAACTGTAAAAAGTAGACTTGTTTAAAATGAAATCATAAACTGCCTAGAAACATAAAACACAAGGTAAAAATAAGTGTTGATTCTGCTGCTTCATCCCAGCCGCGTCTTCAAGTCTTCGAAAGCTGCATGTATGTGATAAAACAGTTCCACAGTTATATCAGTTAAGCTTATCACATCCATACGCATACCCTTCAACTCGTTCTTGATTCCATTGATGTCCGTCTGGTAAACGTCCAGTGTAGAAAAGATCGTATCCAAATTTTTAGCATATTCTCCTTTTTTTGTTTCAGGGGCATCAACATCCTCCACGATGTTGTTAGTGGTGTCTCGGGTGTCGAAGGGTGGTCGGGAGGGTTAAGCTCATACAGCCAATTGTCGCAATTGTGGGCACTTGTTTTGGCATGGTTAGGAAGTGTAAATGTCGTGACTACTTCGTCCCTTATCAAGTAATCAAAGGGTGCAGGACCTAGGTTACCTATTATTCGTAGGTGGAAACAAAAATCAATGTTCATAGGGAGGATTGAACCAAATTGTGTACACCTATGTAGTTGGTATCTAAGTTCGAGGGCGTTAGCAATCATGGTAACAAGGCCTCCTATGATGATCGGCTCGCTAGGGTTCTCAGCAATGCGGGAAAAGGTCCACATTAAGAATGGCACTGCATTTACAGGTCGGCCTTGTGTCATACACTGCAGCAAAAATATCTCATCTTTAGATACGACAGTGCGGTTCTGTTCTTTTCCAGAAATGGTATGTGCTAGAATCTTATGGAAATAGCGGATAACAGGGTTGTATATTTCATTATTATCCATGCTATCTGGCTCAGGGTGGTAGTTTCTGGTTAAAGTCCCCCAAAAATAGTCTAGCTCAAAATCCATTAACTCTACCTGGGTGGTAGAAAAAGAAAAAGGCCCGCTAGGGAATCCTAGAAGGTCGGCTAATTCTTTATGGGTGTAAGCAAATTCAATACCAAAAATCCTGAAGGCTATAAATCCCTTTCTAGTTCCGAAACCGCGCTCGGGTATATGAACTAAGGAGCTCAGAAACTCAAGGGTGAGCTCGCGGTATGTAACAAACCTAGATTTAATATGGGCTTTGTCCCATCCCAGCTGGCTAAACAGATAATGGACAATATCCTTAATGCCTAAAGTGTCCATTGTTGGTTCATCATAATATAAGGTCATACCAATATTTCTGTGTGATAATTCCTCAAACCTCCTCATTTGGTTCCTGCCTCTAAAAGTGGTTTCCATAGCAAATAGCAAAGAGGGAAAGCAAATCAGGGGAGAAGGTAGGATAGAAAAAGACTTTTTTTTTTCAGAAAACCTGTAAAGTTGTTTGAAAATCAGCAGCAGTTGTATAAAAAAAAATTAGAAGTAATGAAAATAAAGCTTTAAAAGAAATAAATGTAGAAACGAAAAAGAAAAACAAAAATAAGAACAAACGGAAATAATAGCAATAACAAATAGGTGGGTTGCCTCCCACGCAACGCTTTGTTTAATGCTGATAGCTCGACGGCTCAGAAGTGCAAGCACTCATGGTGGTTCTCTCGACGATGACTCCTCGGTTGAACTTTTAGTAGTTGTCATTTTCCATGGCCACTTATCAAGCCATCTCACATATCCCTCACCTTTTCTTTTCTTTCTTCTGTGGGGTGGTTCATTCTTATGAACTTGTGGTGGTGGTTCTGGATCTATCCTAAGTATCAACTTTTCAAGTTTGGGCTTAGTGATTTCATCCACCACCTCAAAGGTTAACCTTACCTTCTTAACAGTAATTATATCCCTAGTTTCACGGTCCTCTAATTTTCTCTTTTTATGCAAGACTTCCAACAAGGGTGCATTAGTGTGGATATTTTCCAATACCTCCACATATGTTTTAGATTGGGAGTCTATCTGAGCTTCCATAAAACTTTTCGAGAAAGGAAATGGTGGGGTATATGGGTGAGGCATAACAATAGGTGCTCCCTTTTCTACCTCTTCTACAACCTCCCTTTTAGATGGTGTTGGAGGATTTTTCTCAATCTTTACTCTTTTCTCGTCCACATCATTACTCTCCGCAACCTCATTATCACTCTCTTCAACCTCATTATCGCTCTCCTTAGGATTTTCAACTTGTTTTTCACTACTGGTTGTTACAACATCCAATTTCTCCTCAGGGAAGGGTCCTAGAGGGTTTTGTTCAAGCTGGGAGATTTAGGTCTCTAAGGCTATGTTGTGGGTCGCGAGCGAGTCAACCACAATGGTCAGTTGCCTAAGGTTTTCACTGTTTTGAAGACTTTGTTTTCTAAACTCTTCGTTCTGGATAGTTTGTGTCTCTACAAAGTGCTCCATCAGAGATTCTAACCTAGAGTGAATTAGCATCGCGTCGGAATCCTCCATTGATGTTTCAAAGTTGAAATCATGCGATTCTTCTGATTCTTCAAATTTAGTTAGAGTCGCATTTTGTATTTCCGTAAAGCGCTTTGTCATCATTGATATTTCATTAAAATTTCCCATTAATATTTCGAGGTCGGATTTATAGGATACTTGCGTCTCCTCGAAATATTAGGTGTTGTGATTGTAGGGGAAATTTGGTTGAGGATAAGTTTGGTTGGAATTATAATATTCTTGCGATTCCTCAAAACGTTGGGATTGGTGGTTGGAAAGGTAATTTGGATGAGAATGAGTTTGTGATGCATTGAGATTCTCCAATAGTATTTCGAGGTCGGATTTACGGGATTCTTGTGATTTCTCGAAATACTTAGAGTGGGGGTTGTAGAAAAAATTCGGGTGATACATAGTAACTGGGACAAGATTTGTAGATGCAAAGGCTCGCTTCGGGAGTGAGTATTTGGCATACAAATCGAAAGAGGGTTTCTGTTGCCTAGTCTAAACGTGCAACATAAGAATCGTACTTAATTGATTAATCAGTCCCCGGCAACGGCGCTTAAAACTTGATCGGGACTTTATGAGTCTGTCGGGATATTAACTGCAAGTATACAGTTCAGTCGTTCTAGTTTTAAAAGATTATCGAACCCACAGAGACTGAGGATCAATCGCATACGATCTAATGCTACAGTTTGTTTAACTAAGCGATGAATATTCGATTTTTGGGGGAAACAGTTTAATTAAAAATAATAGTAATAGTTATACCGGTATGTGATAATCGAACTTCGGGAATTCGGTGAATCGCTTGGCCTATAAAGTATTTCGGTAAAAGCTAATTGTTTAAAAACCTGAGACATACACTCTCGTGTTTATGAAATAAGTCATGTTACTAAACCTAGTGGATGCACTTTAAATTTAATAACACTTTTTAAATACAATTTGAGTTTAATTAATTTATTAAAACACTCTCGTGTATTTAAAAATCAATGTTTTGTTACCACTATCTGGGTTGAACCCCAGCTCTCGCATGCAGGTTCTTGCCTTAATTAATTTCCTACTCTCGTGGCAAAATCGTGTTAATTAACCTCTCACTCTCGTGACAAGGATAGTTAAATTAATTTTGGAAATTGGAAACCAGAAATTGTTTTATAAATATTTTTGGCCAGGGTATCACTGAATTCTTTCAGTTCTTAAGAGTCACATACCGGTATTAATAAATTAGCCGGACATAATAAATTTAACAACAATGCAATTCAGAATATAATTCATAACAATAATTGGCATAATATAAAGAAAGCGAATAAATATTAATTTCAATAAAAACCTGGAATCAAAGTTGCTATGGTAATCTTGAAGTATTACAATAATCCTTGAGCTTGGTTGCAGTAAATAAACCGTGTTAATTCTTGAATGAAGAATTAACACCTAAAACTAAAGCTTGAAATATAAATTACAGCAATGTAGAAAAAATTCTAAAAACAAGGAAATAGAAATAATTGCAGGAAAGTAGAAATTTTGGTCTCTGGAAAAATTCTTCGACCCTTGAATTGTGCACTGGTACACATATATATAGCATAGGAAAAATCAGCAGTTTTTGAATTCTTGATGAAGTCTTCTGTGGAGAAAATATAGGAGCACTAATAGTGGTGGCAGGAAATTAGGAGACTCAGCAGAACAAGGGAGAACGAGTCTGCCCTTAATGCCCACGTCTCAATCCATGTATAACGTCCACCTTCACGCGCGTGACGATCGTCACAGGCGGGTGACGGTCGTAACGCGCTGAATTAGTGCATTACGCTCGTCAGTGGTGCGTGACGAGCGTTTCTTCATGTTGGGGGGTGTTACGCCCGTCACAAGGATGTGACGATCGTCACAGGTTCAAAAATACAAACTTTGTATTTTTAGTTCTTTTTCTCTTTGTCTATTGTCTAGCCTTCTTCATGTTGTCCTTTTCCATTGGTTTGAGTTGACAAATGTTATACCTGTAAAAAGACAAATAAACTCAAAATAATCAGGGGTTAGACGACTTAATGTAATATAAAATCGGTAAAAAGTGTAGTAATTATACGATACGTTTTCTCGTTATCAATTACCAGCTCAGTTGTTATTGGAGAAAGCTCGTTACTTTGCAAGGATAAAGAGTACAGTCACTTTTGAGGCCATCTTTGCTCTACTTGCTTACAGATTATTCTTATTTCCTAATGTGGACAAGTTTGTTGACATTAATGCTATCAGGATCTTCATGATTGGAAACCCATTTCCTACATTATTGGGAGATGCTTATTACTCCATTCATCTTAGGAATTCTTATCATGGGGGGATGATTATATGTTGCACACCTTTGTTGTACCAGTGGTTTATTTCTCATATGCCTCATTCTGATTTTTTTTAGATGCTAAGAAGGAACCCCGTTTGGCTCCAAAGATCAAGGCACTTACTTACTCGGATATTGATTGGTATCATCGAGCTTACCATGATATAGAGATTGTTGACAGTGGTGGTAGTTTCCCCAATGTACCTCTTCTTGGTACAAAGGGAGGAATTAACTATAACCCTGTTCTTGCACGACGACAACTTGGTTATCCGATGAGGGATAAACCAAATAGTATTCATTTGAGTAGTTTCTTTATGAAGGAGGGAGAATACCATAGGGAAGCTAAGGAGCAGATTGCAAAGGCCTGGCGTCACATTCATAAGAAGAGTAGGAAAGATTTGGGACCTGGGGTGTTGTTTCTTTGGAGCCATATCTTCACTGGGTCCAAAGGAGAGCCATTCAGTTGAAGATGTCGTATTCCCTGGAAACACCTATGCCTGATTTGTTTATGAAGACCACTCCTCCCCTATTAGATGATCTAGAAGAGCTGCAACTTGCTTTGGTCAGGATGCAACAGGAAAAGGATGCTTGGAAGAATAAGTGCCAAAC
The DNA here is from genome assembly GCA_948472305.1 of Vicia faba. Classification (NCBI taxonomy): domain Eukaryota; kingdom Viridiplantae; phylum Streptophyta; class Magnoliopsida; order Fabales; family Fabaceae; genus Vicia; species Vicia faba. The sequence goes on from OX451735.1 coordinate 695,407,213, forward strand.
TCTAGAGATTTCCTATAGAGCATATTTGAAGGAGAAAGACGACCTGATTGAGATCCTTGAGAGACGGGCTGTAGAAACTATGGAGAGGCAAGGGGATTTATTTTCTCCTAAACCTCGGTCAGATGCTATTTGCTCACTCCCTGATTCAGGTGATTGGAAGGAGGTTGCCACCAGATATGCGGAAGAAAACCAGAGGTTGAAGGCTCATATTGACAGACTCACAGGGAAGCGCCGGCGCATAGAGTGATCTCCACCAGTTTTACTTCTCAGGGTTTTAGATTTTATTTTCATCTTGTACTTGGGATTGTTGAAATTTGTAACCCATTTTGAATTTATTATGATAAAATTATTTCAGTATTTTCAAATGTGTTATTACTTTGATATTTGCAATATGTCTATAAACTTTAAATCCCTTGAAATACTAAATAACAAAATAAAATCATATGCACTGCATATCATGCATCATATTGCACATATTTCTTGCATTTTTTATGCATATCCAGGTGTCTTACCAAGCTTTTTTACTTCATTCAGCAAGCTGACTCATCACTACAACACTCAGGCTAATTTCAGAAAGAAGATGGACAACTTAGAACAAGAGAATTGTGAGTTGCGCGAGGAGGTTTTTGCTTTGAAGGCCGACATGGCCAATCTTACTGCTCTGATGGAATCTCTGGTGGCTGCTCAGAATCAGCCACCGAGTGTTCAACCTCAGCCAACAAGGGTTACTACTGAAGCTCCGGCTGTTCCTTTTTGAAAAGCTTCCACTCTGCCCAAGGTTGAAGTATTAATGTTGTAGGGCTTATTTGTTTGTTATAACTTTTAAAATCAATAATAAAGGTTGTCTTTGTTCCCCAAAATTGTGTCTTTATTTTCTGCTTTTTCTTGGAAAATGGTAAATAAAAAAAAACCTTTCAAAATAAATAATAACTGAAAAACAATATGCACGATCACTTGTTACATGTGTCAGTTTCTAAATGCAATCATAAATTATATGTGCAGATTAATTAAAAAACCGGTTGAATACAATGACCATGTACCCTCTCCCAACTTTGAATGTCCTGTGTATGGGGCCGAAGAAGAAGACTATGATGAGATTCCAAAAGAGGTCTCACGGTCGCTTGAGCACGAGGAAAATACCATTCAGCCATATAAAGAGCCATTGGAAGTGATCAATTTGGGTTCAAAAGAAGATCTGAGAGAAGTCAAGATTGGAGAATTGTTGCATCCTGATGTGAAGAGTAGGTTGATTGAGCTGTTGAAAGAGTATGTGGATATTTTTGCTTGGTCTTACCAAGATATGCCTGGTCTAGATACAGATATTATGGAGCACCATTTACCGTTGAAACCAGAGTGTCCGCCAATCAAACAGAAGTTGAGAAGAACTCACCCAGATATGGAAGTGAAGATCAAAGAGGAGGTTCTAAAGAAGATTAATGCTGGTTTTCTTGTGACGTTAGTGTATCCTCAATGGATTGCCAATATTGTCCAAGTACCGAAAAAAGACGGAAAAGTCTGCATGTGCGTAGATTACAGAGATCTAAATAAAGCTAGTCCAAAAGATGATTTTCCATTGCCACACATTGATATGTTAGTGGATAGCATAGCAAAATTCAAAGTTTTCTCATTCATGGATGGATTTTCCGGTTATAATCAAATAAGAATGGCTCTGGAGGACATGGAAAAAACAACGTTCATCACACCCTGGGGAACATTCTATTACAGAGTGATTCCCTTCGGGTTGAAGAACGCTGGTGCAACGTACCAGAGGGTTATGACAACCCTATTCCATGATCTGATGCACAAGGAAATTGAGGTATATGTTGATGATATGAATTCTAAATCCCAGGCGGAAGAAGGGCATGTAGAAGATTTGTTGAAGTTGTTTCAGCGTTTGAGGAAGTATCGTCTCCGCTTGAATCCAAATAAATGCACCTTCGGTGTTAGATCAGGAAAATTGTTTGGTTTCATTGTTAGCCGGAAAGGAATTGAAGTTGAACCTGACAAAGTCAAAGCAATTCAAGAGATTCCAGCATCAAGAACTGAAAAGCAAGTCAGAGGGTTCCTCGGGCGTTTGAATTATATTTCCAGATTCATTTCTCACATGACTGCAACGTGTGAACCGATCTTTAAGTTGTTAAAGAAAGATCAAGGTTGTGTGTGGATGGATGACTGCCAAAGGGAATTTGAAAGTATTAAAGAATATCTTCTTGAACCTCCTATCTTGCTCCCTCTTGTTGAAGGAAGACCGTTGATTATGTATCTGAAAGTGTTAGATGAATCCATGGGTTGTATTCTGGGACAACGAGATTAAACAGGGAAGAAAGAGTATGCCATTTATTATCTCAGCAAAAAGTTTACTGATTGTGAGTCACGGTATTCCATGCTGGAAAAGACATGTTGTGCTCTAGCCTGGGCGGCAAAATGTTTGCGGCAGTATATGTTGAATCACACTACTTGGTTGATCTCTAAAATGGATCCAATCAAGTACATTTTTGAAAAGCCTGCTCTTACTGGGATAATTTCCCGCTGGCAGATGTTGCTATTTGAATATGACATTGAATACCGTACATAAAAAGCTATTAAAATCAGGGTGCTGGCAGATTATCTTGCTCACCAACCAGTGGAGGATCATAAGTCTGTGGAGTATGAATTCCCCGATGAGGATGTGATGTTCCTGAAATTGAAAGATTGTGATGAACCATTGCCTGAGGAAGGTCCTGATCCTGAATCTCGCTGGTGTATGATATTTGATGGAGCTATGAATGCTTATGGTAAAGGAATTGGTGTTGTGATTGTCACTCCACATGGATCGCACATTCCTTTTACTACAAGGTTGACATTTGATTGTACTAATAATATGGCAAAATATGAGGCTTGAATCATGGGTCTCGAGGAAGCTATTGATCTCAGAATTAAAATTCTAGATGTGTATGGTGATTCAGCTTTGGTAATAAATCAAATTAAAGGAGAATGAGATACTTGTCACCCCGACTTGATCCCTTACAAAGATTATGCTAAAAGGTTTTTACCCTTCTTTAATAAAGTTGAATTCCATCATATTCCAAGAGATGAAAATCAAATGGCGGATGCACTGAAAACTTTGGCTTCTATGTATCAAGTAAATATGTGGAATGATATACCTCGAATTATGGATCAGCGGCTGGATAGGCCCGCTCATGTGTTTACAATAAAGGAGGTAGCGGATGAGAAGCCTTGGTATTATGATATCAAGCATTTTCTCCAGACTCAGGAATACCCGATTGGTGCTTCGAAGAAAGATAGAAAGACATTGAGAAGATTGGACGACACTTTCTTCATTAGTGAAAATGTGTTGTATAAGAGAAATTATGACATGGTCTTGCTCAGATGCATGGATAGACACGACGTAGACATGTTGATGCATGAGACTCATGAAGGTTCATTTGGCACTCATGCCAATGGACATTCGATGGCTAAAAAGATGCTAAGGGCATGTTACTATTGGCTGACAATGGAATCTGATTGTTACAAATTTGCAAAGAAGTGTCACAAATGCCAGATTTATGCAGACAAGGTCCATGTGCCTCCAACACTTCTAAATGTGATTTCCTCCCCGTGGCCTTTCTCTTTGTGAGGTATTGACATGATTGGGATGATAGAACCCAAAGCTTCGAATGGACACCATTGCATCTTGGTAGCAATTGATTACTTCACCAAGTGGGTGGAGGCTGCTTCATATGCTAATGTCACTAAGCAGGTGGTTGTGCGCTTCATCAAGAATAATATTATATGTCAGTATGGTGTGCCGAGCAGAATTATCACTGATAATGGCTCGAATCTAAACAACAAAATGATGACGGAACTGTGTGAAGAATTCAAGATTGTCCATCATAATTCCTCTCCGTACAGGCCAAAGATGAATGAGGTTGTTGAAGCTGCTAATAAGAATATCAAGAAAATTATCCAGAAGATGGTTGTTACTTATAAGGATTGGCATGAAATGCTCCCTTTTTCTTTGCATGGATATCGAACATATGTCCGCACTTCAACATGAGAAACCCCATTTTCCCTTGTGTATGGAATGGAAGCTGTACTCCCAGTCGAGGTTGAGATCCCCTCTTTGCGTGTGATAATGGAAACCAAGTTGTCAGAGGCTGAATGGGTCCAGAGCAAGTTTGACCAATTGAATTTGATCGAAGAAAAGAGAATGACAAATTTGTGTCATGGATAGTTATATCAGAAGAGAATGAAGAAATCTTTTGATAAGAAGGTTAAACCTCATGAATTCAGAGAAGGCGACCTCGTGCTCAGGAAGATCATGTCTTCCAACGCTGATTCTAGGGGCAAGTGGACTCCCAATTTTGAAGGCCCATATGTTGTCAAGAAAGCCTTCTCTGGCGGTGCATTAATTCTTGAAACTATGGATGGAAAGGAGTTCCCACGCACTATGCATGCTGATGCAGTCAAGAAATACTTCGCCTAAAGAAATGAAAGAACAACTCGATAAGTTGAAAACCCGAAAGGGCGGCTTAGGCAAAAAAGAGCGTCTCGGTAGGCCGAAAACCCGAAAGGGCGGTCTAGGAAAAAATTAGAGACATAAACAGAATAAATTTCCTGCTAAGTTGAAAACCCGCAAGGGAAGCTTAGGCAAAAGTTAGGAGCTTTCTTGGCAAGTAACTACATCAGACAAGACTTGATCGTTGGAGCAACAATCTTCTTGGATCCTCATCATACTTCAACAGATGCTGCTGCTCAGAATTTCAAAAGTTGTTAGAGGGGATAGTGGTCATTGTATCTCAATGTATCTTTTCCATTATATATTAAAATTTTACGAACTTTGTAATCATCCATGGAGTCTCTCCATACGCAGACTACCATTCTATTAATGAAATTTGAGCTTTTACCCAATTCTTTGTAGTTCTTATATTATTTAGCTTGCAAAGACTCCATTTATTATTGATAATAACTTTCAAAGCGAAGAGATTAAAAAAATTGATTTTCAAAATGAATGTACAATTTACTATTACTTTAAAATTTGTGACGCAAGAGGAAAAAAAAGTGGTGATCACAAGAATGGACGAACTCCAGTTGTTTTGAGAAGTTTTGTTTCCAGGGGAAGTTTTTCTCAGGATGTTCTCGATGTATTGGGTTTGTGACTCCAGTGTCCCTGGTCAAGTTGTGGTTCATTTCTCCTCTTTTTCAAGTTTTCATGATATGAAGATTCAATCCCAGATTCCCCCAGTAAAAGTTTTCATTTGTTTAATAGAGGTTCTTTCTTCCCAGAGAAGTTGGTATAATAATCACTCTTGAAGAACGCAGGTCTCTAGTTTCTCTAGTGAAGAACGTATATTGGTTTTCCTTTGAGGATGCGGTGTTAACCTCCCCAATGAAGTCAGCGTGAAATCTCTAGTTAATGGCTTGATGATAGGACATTATACGCCTTAACAAAGTTTGTGTGTTTCCTCTTTCAAAATGGTCCTGAATTCCCCAGTGAATGTTTTGATGATTTGATGATCGTCTGCTCTACTTGAAATTGATTTTTCAAAATCCCCAGTAGAAGCGTTACTTTTGAAAATATTTGATTTCTCGTTTAAGTCTGAGTGTTATTCCATGGTAAAGACCTGGGAGAGGATGTTGTATCCCTATATCTATGTTGTTTAGTCGCTATGTTTTGTTTACTACTGAATTACGTTTCTCCCTAATAAAGTTAAACCAGGCAGTAGGTTTTGTTTCCCCAGTTGGCGATTACTTTTTCTCGGATTGTTCATCTTGGATGTAATTTGGCCGAGTGTTGATTGTGCCTGAGTTGGTTTTGCCTGTTTACTCCCAGTGTTATATATCTGCTTTGTAAGCATATGTAAACACCCATACATTCATACACACATCATGTATAACTGAAATTGGCAAATCATCGCTCATTCACATTCGTTAATTATTTTGTTGACATATTACCCTGTTTTTTAGATGTTATGTTGTCCTCTCTTCAATTGAGTGTTGGCCTTAAGCAGAAAGAGTATATTATTTCAACTTCCCCACTGAGTTATCCCTCTTGGAAGATCTTCGCTTCAGACTTCTTGTACAACTCTTTGTCTGGATGATCTGAGTTTCCCTCTTGAGTTTATTTCTCAAGGGAAGTATTTTAGATGACTGTCTCATTCCAGTTTATTTCTAGTTTGAATTTTTGATTCTCAGCAATATTGTTACTTTGGATTTCCACAAGCTTCGATCATTGGTTTGAGAATGTGCATTTATTTTGCACGAGAAGACCTTTATCTCCTCAAGCAAGAATATATTGATAGTTTGCAGTTTGTTGCCAAAATTACTCCAATGGTTGGAAAGTCTTTCGATATTGCAGAGACAGTTTGTTGTGAAGTCTTTGCAAGTGGTAGTCTCTTTATTTGAGACGTCTTACATATTATCCTTTCTAAGCAGAATTCCTTGGTTAAAGAAGAAGTTGAGACCCGTTCTAGGTTTAATGCTAGAATTTTGGGGAAAACTTGTTATCTTTTTGCTACCTTCAGTGAATGTTGGTAGTTCATCGTTGGTGAACGGTGATGCTATGATGTATTCTCTTTCTACCTTCAGTGAAAGTTGGTAGGTTACCTTCAATGAAAGTTGGTGATTGTTATCTTTTTTCTACCTTCAGTGAACGTTGGAAGTTCATCGTCAGTGAGTGGCGATGCTATAATATATTTTCTCTCTACCTTCAGTGAAAGTTGGTGATTATTATCTTTTTGCTACCTTCAGTGAACGTTGCTAGTTCATCGTCAGTGAACGACGATGCTATGATAAATTTTCTCTCTACCTTCAATGAAAGTTGATAGGCCACCTTCAGTGAAAGTTGGTGAATGTTATCTTTTTGCTACCTTCAGTGAACGTTGGTAGTTCATCGTCAATGAAAGGCTATGCTATGATATATTTTCTCTCTACCTTCAGTGAAAGTTGATAGGTCACCTTCAGTGAAAGTTGGTGATTGTTATCTTTTTGCTACCTTCAATGAATGTTGGCAGTTCATCATTAGTGAACGGTGATGCTATGATGTATTCTCTTTCTACCTTCAGTGAAAGTTGGTAGGCCACCTTCAGTGAAAGTTGGTGATTGTTATCTTTTTGCTACCTTCAGTGAACATTGGTAGTTCATCGTCAGTGAACGGCGATGCTATGATATATTTTCTCTCAACCTTCAGTGAATGTTGGTAGGTCACCTTCAATTAAAGTTGGTGATTGTTATCTTTTTGCTACCTTCAGAGAACGTTGGTAGTTCATCGTGAGTGAACAATGATGCTATGATATATTTTCTCTCTACCTTCAGTGAAAGTTGGTAGGTCACCTTCAGTGAAAGTTAGTGATTGTTATCTTTTTTCTACCTTCAGTGAACGTTGGTAGTTCATCGTCAGTGAACAGTGATGCTATGATATATTTTCTCTCTACCTTCAGTGAAAGTTGGTAGTTCACCTTCAGTAAAAGTTGGTGATTGTTATCGTTTTGCTACCTTCAGTGAACGTTGGTAGTTCATCGTCAGTGAACGGTGATGCTATGATATATTTTCTCTCTGCCTTCAGTGAAAGTTGGTGATTGTTATCTTTTTTCTACCTTCAGCGAACGTTGGTATTTCATTGTTAGTGAACGGTGATGATATGATGTATTCTCTTTCTACCTTCAGTGAAAGTTGGTAGGTCACCTTCAGTGAAAGTTGGTGATTGTTATCTTTTTGCTACCTTCAGTGAACATTGGCAGTTCATCGTCAGTGAACGACGATGCTATGATATATTTTCTCTCTACCTTCAGTGAAATTTGGTAGGTCGCCTTCAATGAAAGTTGGTGATTGTTATATTTTTGCTACCTTCAGTGAACGTTGGTAGTTCATCGTTAGTGAATGGCGATGCTATGATATATTTTCTCTCTACCTTCAGTGAAAGTTGGCAGGTCACCTTCAATGAAAGTTGGTGATTGTTATCTTTTTGCTACCTTCAGTGAACGTTGGTAGTTTATCGTCAGTGAACGGCGATGCTATGATATATTTTCTCCTTACCTTAAGTGAACGTTGGTAGTTTATCGTCAGTGAACGGCGATGCTATGATATATTTTCTCCTTACCTTAAGTGAAAGTTGGTGATTGTTATCTTTTTGCTACCTTCAGTGAACATTGGTAGTTCATCATCAATGAACGGCGATGCTATAATATAATTTCTCTCTACCTTCAGTGAATGTTGGTAGGTCGCCTTCAGTGAAAGTTGGTGATTGTCATCTTTTTACTACCTTCAGTGAACATTGGTAGTTCATCGTTAGTGAACAGCGATGCTATGATATATTTTCTCTCTACCTTCAGCGAAAGTTGGTAGATCACCTTCAGTGAAAGTTGGTGATTGTTATATTTTTTCTACCTCCAGTGAACATTGGTAGTTCATCATCAGTGAACGGTGATGCTATGATATATTTTCTCTCTACCTTTAGTAAAAGTTGGTAGGTCACCTTTAGTGAAAGTTGGTGATTGTTATCTTTTTGTTACCCTCAGTGAACGTTGGTAGTTCATTATCAGTGAATGGCAGTGCTATGATATATTTTCTCTTTCTACCTTCAATGAAAGTCGGTAGGTCACCTTTAGTGAAATTTGGTGCTTGTTATCTTTTTGCTACCCTCAGTGAACGTTGGTAGTTCATCGTCAGTGAACGACAATTCTATGATATTTCTTTTCCTTCTACCTTCAGTGAAAGTTAGTAGTTCATCGTCAGTGAACATCGATGATTCTTTATCTCTACCTTCAGTGAAAGTTGGTAGTTCACCGTCAGTAAACGTCGGTATTGTCATTTATCTCCTCTTTCTACTCTCACCGAAAGTTGGTAGGTCACCTTCGATAGAAGTTGGTGTATTCTTTGACTTTTTACCATCCTCTAAGTCAGGTCTTTTTATCCACCAGTGATTTATTTTCCTAGTCGGGTTTCTCTTTTGTTTCTGTATTTTCTTTGCTACATCCCCAGTGGTGTTTTGCGTCGCCTTGGTTTCGTTCATATGCATTCATGCTCATAAGCACTGCATGGCATCTTAGGGCCAAAAGTAGGGTTTGTTTTATATTTAAGTATCTTCGATCGCGTAGACACGAAAATTTTAAACCTTCGTATCTTCGGATAGAAGAAACTTAAATAAGGGCAACTGTTGTACCCCAATTTTTTCCCCTAAGATCCCCTCATCATACCATGTTGATTCCATCACAACAAGATCACATTAGGATTCTTGGTTCCCCTCCCTATATTTAGCTTTGCTCTTTGAGGAATCACCAAGCACCTTGACTTGTGTTCTTTTATGATCATCAATATTTTTGTCTTGATTTCTTCTTTTAATTAATAAAATGCAATGTTGGTTTGTCTTGCTTGTTACTCATGTAGGTAAAGGCAATGAGATTCAGCAAGTTGCTCCATGGGTTCATGAGTTTATTTCCATGCTCTAACCAATAAATCTGGAGAAGTTCAAACCTCACCATTGGATTTGTTTTGGAGTAAATGGCATGGCAAGGTTATTTTGGTTCACCACATTTCAAGATTATCAAATTTGGTTCAAAAGTACAAAGGATTGATTAGGGAAGTTGTCATGCTTGGACAAGGCTTTGTTCCCATTGGTCACAAATGCATATTTCTCTCAATTCTCAAGATACGAAAGTTGTTTTGGTGACTATGAGTTCTCATTTTCATCCTCAACAACTTCTATTTACAAAGCATTTGTGTTGGTACAAGAAGTTTGTTCAAAATTGTCAAAGTTCCTCAAGTCATTTTTCTTGATCTAGGAGCTAGGGTTTTGAACTTCAAAGAAGCATATCTTTCTCATCTTTTGGTATTTTGGAGTGATTCCAAAGACATCCTTCTCTTCAAATGGTTATCAACAAATCACTTCAAAAGTTCCAAGGAGTTTTCATGTGGAAGAAGCTTGATGATGAAGAAAGATTACTAGTCCTCTAGATGAACCCCCAATTTCTCATATTTGATTTCAAATGATCATAACTTGGTCAATTGTTATCACCTTGAGCCTATTCTTTTTCCACAATGATCTAGAGGAGGGTAACTTTATGCCTTATTTTATGTGCAAAGGGAGAAAATGGATGGAATATGCCCTAAGGATACAAAAGATTATAGGTCATTTCATGATTTATTTTTCCAACTTCAACAATTCATAACTCTCTCAATTTTTGGAGATTTTGAATGGTTCAAGTTTCAAAATTTCATTCAAGAGGTTTATTTCATGCCATCTTTTTTGGTCAAGAGAAAATTCCAAGTAGAAGGCCATGTTTGGATGCAAAACATTATAGGTCACTTTTGAAGAAAAATTTGAAATATTTCTAAGTATGGAAAGTCAACATTTTTCCCCAACTTTGACTCAATGCAACTTTTAGCTCAAGCATCCCTTTGATTCCATTATTTTTCCATTGCAAAGCTTGTAACCTCATATTTATAAAGCATCAAGAATCATGCCTTAAGACCCCTTGAGATGAGAATGCCATTGGATTGAACTTGGTAACTTGGAACTGAAGTTTCTTCATAAGTCAGAATTTTGAAAATCATGTTTTGGCCTCTAAGCATCAAATTAGCACGCGTTTGTGATCTAAACATGTTTAACCGAGTTTCCAAAGTGGATTAGAGCCTTAAAACGTAAGGATTGGATGAGTTTTGATGAAATCAGATCACACTTTGCTCGTGCATCAGGTTCACACGATTTCTCTCCAAACTTCATCATTTCACACGCTTGAACATTCCATTTGATTCCCTATAAATAGAGGGTCATCCCCCATTCATTTCCTTAAGCTTTTAGAGCAAATAACACTCTGTCAAAACCTCACACGAGCTTGAAATTTTTGAAATTAGTTTCTTAGATTCCAGCCTTTTCCTCCAAAATTATTTACACATTCATCTTCTTTAAGCATCATAAAAACTCTCCAACACTTAAACCAAGAAAAACAAGCCATAATCCAAGCTACAGAAGTCCAGTTTCAGAGCTCTCTTCTTGAACTTCGAAAAGGTAGAATTCTCCATCATTTGGATCCAAATAAAGCACTAATCTGTTCTACTCCTTTTCCTGATTCTAGTGCTTCTTACAATTTTTAAATCCATTGAGAATTGACAGAGAAATCTCAAATTGAAGGTGCTCGCTATTTTCTGGGTTTTTGATTCATATCTCTTTGCATACTTTATATAAATTTGGCGCGATGGTGGTGTTAAGACCGTCTTGAAGAGACGAATCCAATGATACTGGTCTGGGATCCTAATCTTACCGTTTGAAGGATCTCATAAAATCTCCATTGCAGGGTGGTTGGAGGTTGAAGATGAGGACATGTCTCGTCTCAGCCAATGACAGCATGCCAAGCGTTTTAATTTCATTGGTTGCCCTTTTTCTGATTCCCTGCGCATCCCACTAAGGTCCATATCAAGCACAATGCATATGGTCCATTGGATTAGCTTACTAACGCGTCTTGACTATGATGTGATGGTCCATATCTTTTTGGTTTTATTTTATTTTCTGATTTTTATATTTTAATTGATTTAATTTTCAAAAATTCATAACTCTTTTATTTTTTATCCAAAAATTATCAAAAAATTCCCAAAATACTTTGAATTATTTCTGATCTCATGACTATTTTTTCACATTTTTATTTTGATATTTGATATTTTTTATATTTTTTGCATTATTTGCTTCCTTTTAATTACTTTAAAAATGCTTTCTGACATTTTTTAATTCTGAAAATTTTCCTAAATATCATTTTGCATATTACTGACTTTTTGAAAATTTTATGGAATTTTATATTAATGTTTACTATTTTTGACCTATTTTCTTTTTTGTTTGAACAATTTTAATTAATTTTAAAATAGTTTCTAACTTTTAAAAATTGCCAAAAATTTTATAAAAATATTTGAGTCATTTTCTGATTTTTCTATGGCCTTACTCAATTTTTCTTGATTAATTTGAATATAGTTAATATTTTTGCTTTCTTATTTCTATTTAAAAACATTTTTAAAAACTTTTTGTAATGTATATATTAAACGCAATATTACTTTGTGATTATTTTCTGGCTGAACATGGGTTGAATTTTGATCATGAACTTTATTAACATCATTGGATTCATGGTGTTGAGTCTAACTCCACAAAAATGGATGAATGGTTTTAATAATAGTTTGATTAAAATTTAATTTAAATGTTGTTTGTATATTTTTCCCACCGCTCTCCATCTCATCCCTTTCTTATTGCACTAAGTGTTATTGGAGCATGATCTCTATATCATGTCTCAAAACAAATGGTGCATAGATTGCTATTGATCGGCCTCAAAATAGGTACGACTTCTATATAAGTCCACTTACGATTGCTTAACAAAGCGCTAAATTTTGTCCCGATTCGAATAAATGATCATTCGTGGCCCAAACGTATATTTGCAAGCCCAAGTATGTTAATTTAATCTCTTTGATCCAATAACCTTGAGATTCATTGTGTGGAGGCTTTGGTTCTACCAATCCTCTAATGGATCTACAACACTTTTGGTCAACACGAATCACTTAAACATCGTTGATCATTAAATGGCACTTGTGAGGATTCCAAATGGGTGATATACTTGGCAAAAAGTAAATGCAACTTATTGTATGGAGGCTTTGATTCTACCAATCCTCTAATAAGTTCCAAATGCAAGTTTCAATATGATCATCCAACTAACCACTAATCACTAATAATTGATTTTACCTTTTGTTTCTACTTTATGCCCCTTTATTTTTTATGCTTTATGCACCATTTACTTTTAAGCATTTACATTTCATGCTATCTTCATCTTTGCTCACTTGAGCCTTTTCTTGTTTCTTCTAATACACCTAATAATCAATATAAACCATAAAAAAATTTAATGGTACTTAGACTATTTGATTACTATCCTTGGCATTGTGGAGTATGGGACTTCTTGGACTTAGGATTAGAAACTTTGGCCCATGTTGGAGACCTTGTGACCTTAATTGATACTTTGTCTGGAGTTCTTGAGGTTTACCTCAAGACATTGGGTTGTTTGTTTGTCTTGTGTGCAGGTTATTGTGATTACATACTTTGTTTGTAGTCTGGAATTCACCCGTATACAGCCGTTACTCTGCCTAATTTTTTCTGAAGACCTAATACACTTGAAGTTTGTTTCTCACAAGAGGTCTGGTATCTTTGCTTGCTTGGTTTCAATCCAAAGAATGAGAATTCTATCTTGGCTCATAATGTCAAGTATTGGCTTTTTGTTGGTTAGATTGTTCTTATCCCTAGCTTTTACCTTATGCTTTAGGATAGTCTCTTCTTCTCCTCCCATCTTCTTTAATTTCAAAAATCTTCTCCCTCTTTTTGAAAACTCTTCTTGTTTTTTAAACTTGAACCACTTTCATAATAAATTTGGACTTAGGTCCATGCATTTTCAAAAACTTTTTCACAAGTAAACTTCAATCAACTTAACAATACCTTGACATTTTTTTGAGAAGACTAAAAGTCAATCAATCTCATTTCAAACCATTTTTGCCACTTTGGCTTCTTATTTTAAAACATTTCACAAAATATTAGACTCTTGTCAATCCTTGTAGTGATGCAAACAACTATACTTCTACGATATGTAGTGGAGTGAGATATTTTCCACTTGGGTGTTGAGTGAGGCATTGTTGATTTTAAAATCGAAGCCATATCCTCCACTTTGAGATGATACAAATTCTCCTTTCTCATGATTGTGGGCAGTAAGAATGTTTTCCACACAGACAATGTCGATGATGTTTCATCTCATAAAAATTAACCAACACACTTACATTTTAAAATTTTTAAATAGGAACTACGTGTACCCTGATCCCCTATTGCACGGAAGGTGGTACGTAGGCACTAAAGGTTCACAATCGCGGCGGGTGCAAAAATCATAAAAAATATATTTCTTTTCTCACCTCCACCATCTATATTTATACAACATTTTTTTATAGCCAAAATATACAGATTTTACAAAGAGGTTCTCGCGGAGTACCGTAGATGTTTAGGGTGCTAATACCTTCCCTTTACATAACCAACCCCCTTACCTTGAATCTCCCCCCCCCCCCCTCTTTTTTGGGTTATTCGCTCTTTTCCCATTACTTTGGAAACAATAAAGCGCGATGACGATTTCTATTTTGATTTGTACAAGTCTAGTTATTCCAATGGCTTAGTCTTAAACATTTCTACCGTTACACCCAGTTCGGAGAAACTCTCCTACTCTGGGGGCATACCAAGCCAGGGACAAATCCACTATGATAGTATCAATTCATAGACCCTACAACAAACATACCAGTTTACAGTCAACTCACTTAATCACTATCCATGCTATATTTCTATTTAAGACTCATCTAGATATGAGGCCCTCCTCAATTCCTCTTCAATTACAGACAGTGATTGGACAATAACAATTCTGAACAAATAGGAAGACACACTTCCATGACAATACCTAGCTAAAACTCAAAGTTAAACTCCCACAATTACAACTTTACTCCTAACTAAGAACAACAACTTGAAGTTACTTTAAAGCTTTCTCCAAGAACAATACTCAACTCATTACCAACAGGTTTCTGAGTGAGAACATAGTGACCATCTCACAACCCGAGTGATTCATATAGAAAAATCCCTAAACTTCTACATCTTGGACTCGTACTAAACTAGGTTACAAAACCTTCTGTTTATAACCTATACCCAAATAGATTTGGGCCTTCAATCACAGCTCATTAGTTGTTACAAACCAACAGAAACTTCTTCTACAAACAAGGTCTTCAATCATTAGTTTCCTAAAATATTTCCATATTTAAAAGCTGTGTATTCTTTAATATTTTGACTTGATTCTTCTTGACCTTTAATTCAGCACCACGTTTCAAATTCACCAGTATGGAGTCGAAAGTACAACCCATAAGGTATGGGCTAATGGTTATCACCTACCGAACAAAGGTTCTAAAAGATTCCCAGAGTCTACATTCTTCCATCGGATATTACCAATGTCCAGATTAACTTAGTAATTAGTAATATTCTCAGGAAAAATTCGTCTGAGTGTAGCATCACGTGACAACCATTTTCGGATTACTCCATCATGGTTTCCGCACTACACCTAAAAGGCCAAGATGGGTTAAGGGTTCTACGATCCTCAGCTTCAGCAGGCTCCCAGGTCGAAGCAGTACGTTTTCCCGATTACTCGGTAAATGACACTACAGTCAAAGGGACCTCCACTGAGTTGGGGATCTCATGTCTCCTTTTTTGTGATTACTCCCTCAAAGTTAACATGAATATACCGCCCATCCTATCTTAAGTTTGCCCAAGTCCGGGTAGAGGACTTATGAGAAATCACCAAGCACCCTAAAAACCAGGAAAATCCAGATAAACATATATATATATATATATATATATATATATATATATATATATATATATATATATATATATATATATATATATATATATATATATATATATATATATATATATATATATATATATATATATATATATATATATATATATGATAATGGGAAGTAATAAACAGCAAGTAAAAAATATATAAGCACTCATAGAAAAGAAACAAATAAGGCTAGGATTGACCCACTTGGGAAAGAGTCCTCAGTGAAGTCGCCAGTCTGTCGCACCGTGTAAAAAATAATGCGAACAAATAATTTGTAGCGGGAAAGATTTGAGATTAAGCTATCAGTTGACTTAACTCACTTAATGAAGTCGCCACTGCACTTTATGTTGGATTAAAATATCCAGCGTCAACCTTAGGGACTCGAAGGGCTTAACATCCCACCCATGGGCACTTAGTAAACTAGGTGCATCCCCTGAAAATGCTCGTACTATATGGAAATAAAGTATCACCTTGGCTACAAGCAATTTCTTTTAGCTCAGTGGTAAGCGCTTGATCCTACAAGTGGTATCAGAGCATGGTCATGGGTTCGAATCCCCCCGGCTGACACTGGGGGTGGGGGGAGATTGTTGGATTAAAATATCCAGCGTCAACCTTAGGGATTCGAAGGGCTTAACATCCCACCCATGGGCGCTTAGTAAACTAGGTGCAGCCCCTGAAAATGCTCGTACTATATGGAAATAAATTCGCACCTTGGGTACAAGCAATTTCTTTTAGCTCAGTGGTAAGCGCTTGATCCTACACTTTATTGTTTTCAAAGGGAAATGGGAAAAAAGTGAACAAAATCCACAATGAAGTAAAATATTAGAGATCGAGGTACGGGGGTCGGTTATACAAAAGAAAGGTATTAGTATCCTAAGCATCTACGGTACTCTGTAGGATCCACTTTATTTGTTTTCTTTTAAAAGGTGTGTTATCTAAACGATTACTTGTCAAAGGAAAATAATGAATGAGTATTTGCAAATAAAGGAAAAATGTTTTTTTATTATTTTTGCTCGCCTTAGGTCGTAAGATTTAGTGCCTACGTACTCCCTCGTGCAATGGGAAAGTCAGAGCACCATTGTTCAGCTAGAAAAGACTTGTTTGTTGGTTGATTTTAAACGAAGATACAAGTCATCATTTTTAGGAGAGAAATCTCAACTAACGCCCACAAGGTGTGGGAAAGATGGACCATGCGTCAGCAAGAGT
This sequence comes from Vicia faba, assembly GCA_948472305.1. Classification (NCBI taxonomy): domain Eukaryota; kingdom Viridiplantae; phylum Streptophyta; class Magnoliopsida; order Fabales; family Fabaceae; genus Vicia; species Vicia faba. The sequence goes on from OX451735.1 coordinate 695,423,781, forward strand.
GAGGGTTTGAGAAAACCTCTAGTACTCAAGTGGAAAAGTTGACACCTTCATAACCATAGGGACAGGAGAATGTTGCTCGACTATAAATGAATCATGTCTAACCTTGGAAAATTTTTTAAAGGATAAAAGGTGCTCGAGCGCACAAAAGGGTTTGAATGAGTTAAAGTGTTTTTTGTTAATTTTGAAAGATGTCGAAGTATGATTAAATGAATTGAAGTTTATTTAAAGAAAAGAAGTTTTAAAAGAAAAAGCCCTCGACAAAGTCGAGGTTTATTATGAAATAGGTTTGGGTTTATAAACGAAGAATATTTTGAAAAAGATGAGAAGATTTTGAAAATTAAAGAATGGGAGAAGATGAAGAGAGTATCCTATGTACAGGAGGGACTATCCTAAAACATAAGGTAAAAGCTAGGGAAAAGAACCGTCTAACCAACAAGAAGCCAAAACTTGACACAATGAGTCAATTTAGAATTTCCATCCTTTATTTGAGACCAAACCAACAAAGATAATAAACCTCTTAAGAATACCAAGCTTCAATTGCATTAAGTCTTCACAAAAAATTGGGCAGAGTAACGGCTGTATACAAATGAATTCCTGATCACAGACAAAGCATGTAATCACAATAATCTGCACACAAAGCAAACAAACAACCCAATGTCTTGAGGTAAACCCCAAGAACTCCAGACAAAATAACAGTTGAGGTCACAAGGTAGATCAAGGCTTCTAATCCTAAGTCCAAGAAGTTCATAACTCCAAAATGCCAAGGATAGTAACCAAATAGTCCAAGAAACCTTAAAGTTTTTTATTATTCAAGTTTCAAAAAAGAAAGTGAAAACTCAAATGAGCGAAATAAAGAAAATGATATAAAAATAAATGCTTAAGTGAGCAAAGATGAAAATAACATGAAATGTAAATGCTAAAATAAATGTGCGTAAAGTAAAAACATAAAGTAAAAGCATAAAATAAAGTCAATTGTTAGAAATTAGAGGTTAGTTGAATGACCATCTTGAAACTTGCATTTGAAACTCATTAGAGGATTGATAAAACCAAAGCCTCTCAATAACAAGTTTCATTTGATTTTTGTCAAGTATATCACTCATCTAAAATTCTCAAGGCAAAAATAAATGATCAATGGTGTTTAAGTGATTCACTTTGACCAAAGCTTATGAAGATTTATTAGAGAATTGATAAGACCAAAGTCTCCTGACAATAAATTTCAAGGTTATTGGATTAAAGGATTCAAATTAACATACTTGGGCTTGCAAACATAAGTTTGGGCCAAGAACGATCATTTCTCGAATCAGAATAAAATTTAACGCTATGTTAAGCAATCGTAAGTGAACTTATATATAAGTCACACCTATTTTGAGGTCGGTCAATAAAGTTTATGCATCCATACATATTCAAAAGCCAAATTAGAATTAACTTTGAAATCGCAATGCAATAAAGAGTTAGCAACATAAATTCGAATTTATTTACAAATTAAAATAAAATAAAACTAACTAACTCTAAACCCCAAAACTCTATGTCTAATTATATTTTTTATACTATTAAACATTAAATCAAAACAATCAAATGATACAATAATGAAAAATATAAATGCTGAAGCATGGAGGTGTAAAATTCAATTGGGGCTTAGACCAATGTTTTTGTCAAGCCCAAATCTTATTTGAAATAAAATCCAAACAAAACCGTTCTAACAAATAAACTAAAATAAAAATTATAAAAAATGAAAATTATAGAATGAGATAAGAAAAAAAAGGTTGTGCGATTGGTACTTATTTGAATTGTATGTAGTGTTTCTGGAGGGAGTATTATTGAGATGAATGGGTAATGTGAGAGGGATGAAGTGGGAATTGTGAGAGGGATGAAGGAAATTGATTTTCTGGTTTCGTTTCTTCTTATCGCTTTTTTTTCTCATCACAAACTCTCATCCCTTATTTATAACCAATTTAAGTTTGTTATTTTTTTAGATTCCCAAAAAGTCCTTCAATGATAAAAATTGACATAAAATCTGAACGAGCAAAAAATAACATATACAAAAATATTTTTGTTTCAATTTTCTGAATAAAAAATAGAGACCCAAAATGACTAAAAACGATAAAAAATGGACATTAATCTATCCGAAAAAATGAAATGAACACATTAAAATAAACTATATATCACAAAGATTAATAAAAAATTATTCAAAAGATCAAAATCATAATAAAATGAGAATAAAAATATCAGGTTAAACAAACACTTACGGTTAAAAACAAGACTTCAAACTGTACCAAAAAATGAAGCGAGCATACCGTTATGATCTACGTGAAACGCAGATTCATAAAATGGTCAGTAAAAGGTGAAAACTTGAAATATTTTCTCGCCAATTTTCCATAAAGTATCGAATCACTTTTAACGATCTGTCTGTAAAACCGAAATATTAATATTAAAACGTGTAAACAAACTTGGAGCGATGTAAGAAGCGAGTAAAGAGATAAAAATGTAAGAAGTGAAATATCAGGTGTTTTCAACTACAAAATGATGCAAACTTCGATTTAAACTGACTTTGGATCAACTTAAATACGACTAATGATGCAAAATGTGATGAATGAGGATATTTATTGAAGATTGTGACCAAATAATAAAATCTGATATGAAAATGTGACTAAAAATTTAGGTAATATTGCACAGATGATGAGAACTTCTCATCTCAACATGTCTCAACATAATATAATACTTCTTGCTCAGCTTGTTCCTGTTAGCGAGTTAACGTTTCCTATCTAACATATTATTGTCTTATTTGTTTTACAGAAATTATTGTCAATCCCAACACTAGAGAACTTATATTTATCTTTTGAAAAGCTTAACAAAGAAGACTCGTCTTTGGAATTCCCTAGAAATGGGATGCATATACAAGATGATATGATGTTATGTTATGTAACGACATGAGATCAAGGCTCTAAAGAATCTGGGTAACCACTATACAACCCTCTAAAAAAATACTGTACAATCTTCTGAATAAATATTGTACAATCCTCAAAGTAAATATTGTACAATCTTCTGAATAAGTGTTATACAACAAGCAGAATATAACAGGATCAAAGGTCTGACACTATTTCAGAACACTAGGGAACTAAGTACCAAATAAGTCACCAACGGTACCTGTAAGATCATTCCCCCCACTCACGGGTGAAGTCTAGGCCAGGGTAAGGTCAAAAGGTAACTCAGAGTCGCAAGTTTGTCTGAAAATACTATCATCGTAACACCTACATGATAATGATAGTACCCCATTTGAACCTCGTCTGAGCATGGAACACATAACCGCATTAGTAGGATCTACATCCAGTATCCGTCATGACTTCACTCTATTCCTATATATTCCTAGATGTTTCTCTTTGGCCTGGGTATTATGGCTTTTACCTCAAAGTAACACTCAACCCGCCAAGAAAACAACAACACAGTCCAGCATATGAAAAGCAATAAAATGCAATGCATGTAATAAATAAGCAATAAGTAAAACATAAAGATAAACACCCAATGAAAAAAAAACTAAAAAGCGCTAGGGTTGACTTGCTTAGATTTCCCAGTAGAGTCGCCAGCTGTCGCGCCACGAAAAAATATAGAGCCGCCACCGAACTTTATTTATCCCGAAAGAACAGAAAATATCGAGAAAACCCCAAAAGGAAGGATAAGATGATCTTGCAACCAAGAGAAAGGATACGAAAGTCGATTACGCAGGGGAAAGGTATTAACACCCCCTCATGTATGTAGTACTCCACGGGATCCACTCTTGTTGTTCTAATCAAAGGGAGTGTTTTATCTAATGTTTACTTGCTAAGGGAATGCATGCAGAAGTTGCTTAAGAAAAAAGAAAAGTTTCTTTATTATTGTGCCCGCCGCGGTTGCGAAGCTTTGTGCATACGTACCCTCTTTATGCAATGAGATATCAAGGCACTCGTAGTTCACCTCAACGTTTTTGGTTTGTTGTGTGTTTTGTACGGGTGACGAACCCTTTTGAAAAGGTTTTGAGTTACGCCCTCAAGGCAAAATGCCACGTTTGATTGGTTTGTGTTTTGTTATGGATAATAGCAAATGGATCCCTCTGTAAGGAAACTCACTACTTCTCCACTTATTTGTGAAAAGTAAATTGAATCATACTAAAGACTATGGATGAAAGAAAGAACAAGGTTTAATCTGTACTGCCTCATCCTTTTCCCATCACTTAAGGCTCGTGACATATGATTCACATCTTTATTTGTTAAGTGTTTTTTATTAAGAAAGAGTTTTTGTTTTAAGATGGATGCAAAATAAGAAAACGATTAAGAGGAAGACTAATCCTAATGTTGTCATGCAATATGGACATAAAGTTGGGATTGAGAAAAATTATACTTAATTGTTGTCATGCTTGATTTCAATCCTAAGGTCTAATTAATTCAATTTAATCAAAGATTAAAATTAAACTAAAACTTCTAAAGGGAACATGTTAATTATACAAGCAAGCAACAAGATAATCCTCATCAAGCAATATCATCATGATCATAGCAAAAATCATCACTAAGAAAGCACCAAAGTCATGGTAAAGTGTAGAAAATGATCATAAAAATGAAGGAATTAATAGGGAAAAAATCCAATTAAATCCTAAAGAAAGTCCTAAAAATTCTAATCTTTATTCTACTAATTTTTTATATATTTTTTATCACTATTTGTTAACAAAAATTAAGAGAAAGATTAAAGCTAAAAGAAGATTAAACCAAAAGAGAATCTAGAAGAAACACGGGGTTTATGGACTGAGTGGGATGGTGTAGTAGGAAAATCTGGCGTCGAGGCCCATACGAAATCAGTCCATAATCAATTTTTTTCACAATAAATTGGTGTACCAAAAAAGTGCTACAGGCCTCAAGGTGTAACGAAATCCAATAAATCTAGGCCCATGGAAATTTGTTCATTCATTTTGTTTTTTGGTCCAAACAACATCAAGCCATCAAATTTTGTTCCAATTATCAGATTTTCAATATTCAGTTTTGTCTCAATTCTATTATAAAAAAGAAAACAAATAAATAAATTAAGAAGGAAACAATGAGGTTTTATGATTAGGGTTAAGTAATGTGACGTTCTATCTTCTATGCACAAACTTCTTCTCTTCTCTCTCGAAAATCTGATGAGAGCTCCGCCGGCCGGAAATCACTTACGGCGTCGGAGCAAGCCCAAATGTCTTCAAACCAAACGTAACAAACCCTAAGTCCACTGAAATGGAAATCAAATCCGAATGGTGGCGAATTGGATCAAGAGATCTTAGGGGAACAATTCACCGTGCTTTGTACTTCATGGAGGTAACAAGTTGAGCAAAAAGATGAAGAAAAGAGGGAGTGCGGGAGTTACCTATCGGAGACGCTCCGATGGCATTTCAATTGCGACGGTAACGGAACCAGAAACCCCGCTCCAAGCTACACACTCCACAGGTATTCATTTTTTTCACTCTTGATTCGGTGAACTCTGAATTCTTCTTCTTCTTTCTCTGAAATCCTACCAGGAAGTAGGCATTGTGTTTTTATCGCTCATGGTTGCTATTTCCTGTTTGAAAATTCTGTGTGTTGTTGTTGTTGAGTTTGCGCGTGAGAGCTCAAGAATGATGAGAGTGTTGTTGCGTTGCGTGTGAGTTACAGAGTGTGCCGAGAAGATTAAGGTTGAAGGATTCATGAGCTTCAGAGAGGAAGTGTGAAGGAGGTTGAATTGGTGTGTGTGGAGAACGATGGTTGGAGATATGGTGAAGATAAACTTTGAAACTGAAAAAAAGAAGAAATGGTGGAGAGAGTGAAAGGATGAATGAAAAGTGATTTATATAGTGATGAGGAGAAGTGAAAATTAGTTAGAGATGAATGCTTAGTAGCAATTGGATTGGGGAGTTTTCTATTATGAGATGGATGGTGAGATCGAGAGTTGGTTAGAGAGTGAAAGTTCTGTTATGTTTCTGTTATTAACTGTTAGAGACTAATTGAACAAGTTAGTTAGAAACCAGTTAGATGAAGTTTTTTCCGTTAGTTGGTAGTTTTGTGTAGTTAAGATGGGTTCAAAAACAGTTAGAAGTTAGTTATACAGTGAGAGAATCAGTTAGGGTTAGTTGTAGGATTTCTGTTATGAGTTTCTCATTTTCTGATATTTCTACTTGAACTCATGCAGAGTAGTGTTTTGTGACGTTTTGGTGAATTGGTTTTGATATTGTATCAGGGCATCCGACTTGAACTATTTTTGTTTTGGCTTATTTTTATGTTGGCCGATTTATTGAACTGAAGCTATGGATTGGATTTTTATTCTGTTTGGATTAGTGAATGCAAAGGTGATCTGTCTTTTTAATGCATGGCAAACACGATAGCAGGTTTTGACTTTGTTGCGGATTCGTCTTTGGCCTGAGCTTAAGTGCAAGGGCATGATATGCTATCTAAGATTATTGTGGTTGAATTTCCTTTCTGATTTTTTGTTTCAATGATGCAGGTTTTGTCTGGATTTGATGCGGGGTCAGTTCGTCGATGAAGATTCTTGGTGATGATAGTTTCGTTTTAGTGAAGGGTTGTCGTACATATATGTAGTTGCTGATTTGTTCTTGATTATGCAAGGTTATTTGATGAATTGATTGAAGGCATGGTGTAAATCTTTATGATCATGTCATGGTTTTGGCATTGAAGTTTGGATGCAAGTTTGAAGGTTTCACATGAAGGTAAAAAGGTCATGGTGAAGGATCTTGAAGAATATTGAGATGGAATCATGGAGTTTGGGTCTAGCAATTTGGATTAGAAACAATAGACTTTCATATAGTTTTATTTATATGGTAATTTGTGTAATTTTTCAAGGTGTAATGGAATGACAACTTGTAATCTTGAATGAAATCCATTAGGATAGTACTTGAATTCACATTGAAATCTTGTAAATTTGAGTGAACTTCCGATTTTGGTATTTGACTTTGTCAACTAAGTAATTTGGAATAAATGGTTTCCGTCCTTTTCAAATTTGAAATTCAATTTTCTTTCTTTAATGCCTTAGTAATTCTCTAAAGTCCCACTTATGCTTCCACTAATGTAACCGTGGTTGAGTATTAATGGAGAATGAGCAACAAAAGTCAACCCTTTCGTGATGTCTTAATAAAAAGACACCAATCTTTGACTTGTTACACATGTAATAAAACAAACCCTTATCTATGAGGAGGCCTTGACTCATGAAGTCTTATAAGAAACAAAAGCATTCAAATTATGACCACATGTCTTGATATTCGAGTGACAATCGATCCTCTTTTGATGAAGAAAAGTCAACAAAAACCCTAGCTTGTCATTCATACATCAACTTCAAACAATGATTGAGACCCTCATGAATGCCACGAGACTAAGGAAATGAACTTCAATTCCTGTGGAGATGATAAGCATAATAAGATAATGGATGAGACCAAAGTGTTGAGAGTGAGGAGATTTATTCCTTGATATTGAGTCTCCAATTGAACCAAACCCTACAAAAAAGATGAAATCCTAACACATTATATGAACCTTAATCTCATGACCATTGATTTAAGAGTCAAGCCTTGTTATTAGTGAATGTATACAATGTTAGGTGACCTAATGAAGGATATGTACATGATAATTATGTGATGCATAAGCCATATGATTTTATTAAAGGGTAGGACAAATTTAGGGTATGACAAACCCCTTCTCTTCCTTTGATTTTAAGCAAAACCAAGACACAAAAGCTCCTAATTGATTTATAGAATCTTGCTACTCCTTTGCGTACCAAACTCCAAAGCTCTTTCGTGCGCTGTCAATTGTAACTATTGAACACAAGCACTTTTAATTTGATTCGTCGTTCTCTTGCTACTTCCTTGGGTACCAAACTATGAAGGCTTTTCACTTGGCCGCAATCCTATTTTGAAAGTATTGAACAAAACTCCCAAAGCTACCAAAGATCTTGAAGGATAAACCCTAGATTTTTCTGGATAAAACTCCCCACAATTCTTAACCCAATATTATCAGTTACACAAAAACCTAATTGGACATTATCAAACCTCACCTAGATGGCACCCTGAAAAAAGATGATTATGTGTCATTTATCAGTTTGTATGTATAGGTTGGAGGTTGAATGTGAAGAACAATGGTGGTAAGTGTTTATAGTTTTATCTAGTTGAAATGATGCATGAATGATGTATTTATAGTTGTAGAAGTTTATGTGCAAAAAGGTAATTTTGGAAATTAAAAAGAATTAAAAAAATGACCCAGTCAAACAATATGTGTTGGCTGAAATACGTATGTGCTGGCACATAAGTAAAAAATTAACAGTATGTGTCGGCCTATGCAAGTCAGTAGCTATAAGCTTCAATACTACAATAGATGTGCCAACCTAAAAATCGTATGTGCCGACACATAAAACTGAAAGTTATAATATGTATCGGCCTGGGTGATGCATGTGTCTGCCTATGTTAAACATAAGCTACAAGCTTCATTATTGTGTTACATGTGTTGGCCTCAAATACGTATGTGTCGACACATGCAAGCAATTTTTATGTAGAAAACTGATTTTCAAAGTTTTGGTCAATTTCAAAGTGGTTTTTAATGATTTATTAGATCTGTAATGCAAGGGAGTGCCACATGACATAGAAATATCGTTCAATATATAGAAATACTAAGCTTTCCTAGTTTTGACATCATGCAAAAACATCTAAGGATAAAGTTGCACTCACATACTCCTCCTTTTTTATGATGGCAAAACTTGTGACGAAGAATTTCGTGTTGTTATCAAATTCTCCCCCTGACTTTGTGCTTCCCAACTTCATCTCGCATATGCTTCCCTCTTTTGACAACATGAAAAAGAAAGAAAGAAAAACGTGAGAAATATCATATTCCAATGCAAATACTAATATATCACTCAGAGACATTTTTACATAGAAAAGCACCAATTACATATCCCCTTATATATATATATATATATATATATATATATATATATATATATATATATATATATATATATATATATATATATATATATATATATATATATATATATATATATATATATATATATATATATATATATAACTAGCTTACAACATTACAAAACATGTAATACAATGCATGAATAATAATGAATGTGGTGCAAGAGTAAACTTTTCAAGTTGCTTATATAGCGTCATGATTACGTAATACAATATAATGAAACTCTCGAAGTTGCACACACATACGCCTAGCATAGCGACAAAAATGTCCCCACTCAATTCAAAATGAAAATATTATCATAACACATGACACAACTACAACAAGAATTATATTTGCAAATAACACACATACATTCAACTCATGCACGAATGCATGAAATCATAATACCAAAGCATGCTTGTGCAATGAAGAACACACTTATACAAATGAGAAAGAATTAATACATGAAGTCATTATAAGCATATAAATTGAAAACACACAATGGTTGTCAATTGAAATTTTTGGAAATGAACATTCATGGGTTTCATCATTTGAGAACATAACAAATATTTTTTAACCAACTAAAACATGCACTAAGAAAAGTTTTACTTTTAATGATAAATTTGGAACAATATTACCTAACTCTTGATGCAATGGAATTTTCACTCACGTGATGTAAAATACTCAAAAAAAGTTATAGAGAAAAAGTATAAAAGTGCAAGTAGCTTAATAAATATTAAGCAACATCGGAGACATCAATGATTCTTAATTTCTCATGTATGTTGAATTTGTTGCCATGGGAGTGTCAATTTTCTTTGCATTATTCATGTTAAAATTCTTTTGTAATTCGAGACAATACTATGCTTGACACATAAATTTTCCTTCCTTGAGTTACTTTATTTGGAGGCCGAGAAAATAATTTAACTCTCCTACAAGACTCGTTTACAACTCTCCCTGCATAAGCTTGAAGAACTCCTTGATAAGTTGCATGTTTGTAGAACCAAATATGATATAATGTCAAATGAGTTGTACTTGATGTTTAATGAAGCTAAATATGCTTATGTATACATAAGTGTTTATAAAAAAATACCTGAAAATATAATATGATGAGGTCATTTTAAGTATATAAATTGATAAGTCACCATGAAAATCAATTAAGAATTATTTTGCAAATGAATACTCATAATATATATATATATATATATATATATATATATATATATATATATATATATATATATATATATATATATATATATCATACACCAAGTATGTCATTTACTTAGAAAATAAACAAGTAAAAGAGAGAACTTACTAACAAAGGGAAAATTGAATCGATACTACCTCATCATACAATATCACGGAGGATGCACTTGCATTTCACAAGGAAATCTCGAAAGAAAGTTAAACCAAATTCAAAGTATGCCACAAAGGTTTTAGAAAACCACGATCTTACCACTTTTTACTTTGACAATATATCCAAAAGTATAACTTATGATGAATCCAAGAAGGTCATTAATTTGATGATCATTAATTTTGATTGAACTTTCATCTTTATCCTTTTCATGATAGTTGTCTTTCTCCTCCTCATGTTTCACGGATTCGGGTTGATCAATTTCTTCTTCAGCGTCATTGAGTCTGTCTCTTGAAGATATACCTACATTATGAAATGAAATATCTTTTGAGTATTTTCAGATATAACATCAAAAGTAATTTATGCATCTTTTACCAATTAAACAAAACTTGTTGTTGCTTTCTAGATCACATAATCCATCTTCTTGCCACATATATAATAGGATTAGACTATGTTATCCATCATATGCCTTGAGCCACCATAAATGATAACCCATATTTTATTTATAGAGTCAAGAAAATTTTTCTAAAAAATCAATAAGATAAGTTAGGTACCAAATCTTCATTTGGTCCTCGGGGGTTAGTGAAAAATTGGTTGCATTTAGGCAATCATTGAAAACACTTTTAGGAACAAAAATACTTCTAATTTGACTTTTTCAATAGTGTGGCCTTTCTTGTAACCATAGTGATAATTTAAATATTCACCATCACTAGAATCACTATCAATGTTCTCACCTTTTGAGAACCTTGAACAAGAAGTCCTAAGAGCTTGAGACTTCGTTCCTTCCTCCTTATTCATGACTTTCTCCTTTTTCTTCTTCTTCCCAAGCTTTTTCTAATGCTTGTCTAAGCAAGTAAGTTATTGCTCATGTTCTTCAAACGTACCAAACAATATAGTAAGATCAAGTGTTGTAAGATCATTGGATTTCTTGATTGCAGTGACCTTCGGTTGTCAATTCCTAATAAGACATCTCACAACTTTATTAGTAGCAATCGTATTGGAAATTAGATTACCAAGTGCATTCAAATGATTAATGAGATTTAATGTACTTTTCTTATCATCATTATTCCATAGTGCTTCCGGCTTAGGTGTGACACCACCCTCAACAACATGTGTTACCGGTGTTAGACCATTTAAAATAGCATTCTACACACCTTTATCATATGAGTTAACCTGAATGTGCATACAAGGTTTCCAATAACTATAGTTTTCTTCTGAAAAGATTGGGGTATTTTGGTAATCCTCTTTAGGTTCGTATACCATTTTTTAATAAGAGTTTCGAAGTACAGAGTCAACCGAAGCTCTGATACCAATTGTTAGACTACAACAACTTATCTAGAGGGATATGAATAGATCCCCAATTAAAAATTACCTTTCAAAAATAGTTATTTAAAAAATCATTTTAAAAACAATGTTGAGCGGAATGTTTTTGGCCTAGATCAAAATAGTAGTCTAAACTAACCTAGTTATTGGAAACTCGGATATGCACAAGCCTTATGAAATTTAGATAATGATAAAATCAATCAACATAATAATAATCAAGTAACCGGTTAATATCAAACACAATAGTTTCCTATTTCTAATGAAATCAAGTTAAAAACATAGCTTGACAATTTGTCGAACACTTGGTGTGCGATCAATTTTTCAGAATTTTCTTTTTAGCTTTGTTGATATGAAAAAGAACTTACCATCAAAGTGATTATAAGCTAATCAACAAAGCAATTTAAACTTTAACAATCAAAGAAAAAATTTATACGAATCGATCGATCAAACAACACATTCAACAAATTGCATATAGAAAGTAAATGATAGTAAAAGATAGATAGATAGATAGATAGATAGAGAGAGAGAGAGAGAGTGTGTGTGACACAAGGATTTGTTTAAGAAGTTTACCAATCGTCCTTGCTATGGCTACGTCTCCCCCTAATTTCATTTTGGAATTGAGATAAATTTCATACTTTATAAAAAGTATGATTACAAGAGAAGTGTTGAAGAGCTACCCTAAAAACCATAACTGTTTGATGTTGATTCAACCCTTTTCTTCCTTTGATCTTCAACAAGACCAAGACACAATAATTCCCAATTGATTTATCAAAATTTTCTACTCCTTTGGGTACCAAACCCAAAGCTCTTTCGTTCATAATCAATTGTAACTATTGAACACAAGCACTTTCAATTTGATTCGCCGTTCTCTCTCTACTTTATTGGGTACCAAACTCCAAAGCATCTTCACTTGCCAAAACCCTCTTTTGAAAGTCTTGAACAAAACCACCAAATCTACCAAAGATATATGGAGGACAAACCCTAGGTTTTTTTGGATGAAACCCCCCACAATTCTCAACCCAATATTTTTGGTTACACAAAAACCTAATTGGATGTTATCAAACCTCGCCTAGATGGTACCTGTTGTACCCCAAAATTTTCCCTCTCATGTTTCCCAAGGTTTTTTCTCTTATATGGGTGGTTACAAACACTTGCCTAAAGAAAATGAAACTTTTGAATGTTAGCAAAGTGGCTTTCGATTGGCAGTTCAACAATGTCCTTCGATTGGTATTTAAACAGTGTCCTTTGATTGGCATAATAACAAACTTCGACTGGGCTCCTAAAACCCTTCGACCAAGCTTTAGCCCACAAGCTTCGATTGGGCACTGAATCTCCTTCAATCAAGCTTAGTTAACAAAGCTTCCACTGGGAAAAAGGCCCCTTTAGCTTATCATCAGCACACGTATGCCTCTTCATGCTTATCTTTGGTCTACTAGGAAAAAGCTTCCTCATAATTGCCTTGGTTTCACAAGGCAAAAACCCATCAACTTGCCTTTGATATACAAGTCAAAAGGCCCCTTTTACCGGTCTTCGATTCACAAGACAAAGGGTTGCCACATACATGCTTTGATTCACAAGGCAAAGGCTCCTTTTCAGCTTGCCTTCAGCACACAAGGCCAAGACTTCTTCAGATTTGCCTTCAATCCACTAGGTAAAAAGCTTCCTTCGACCCACAAGGAAAATACCTCCTCCATGCCTGATTCGATTCACTAGGCAATGGCCTCTTTTATGCTTGCTTTGACCTGCCTCATGCTAGCGCCCACAAGGCATTGGCTGCCTTTATGCCAGCTTCGACGGGGAAATGGTCCCCTTTGAAACAGTTTTTATACTTCGACACGCATATTAGTCCCTTCGAAGTCGCATTCATGAGGACCCTTCGAAGGAGCATTCATTGGTCCATTCGAAGGGTACACAAAAGTTCCATTAGAAGAAACATTCAAAAGGCCCATTCGAAGGGTACACAAAAGGTCCATTCGAAGAAACATTCAAAAGGCCCATTCGAAGGATATAAAAGAGGTCCAATTGAAGGACATGGACTAAAGGTATTCGAAAGTCAAAGGTGTCCAGGTTCATAGCAAATTCAAAAAGGGACAAGAAACCATGTCTTTGGCAAAGTTTCAAAGTGAGATTCATGGCCTTTAAAACACCAACTTAATGGCTGTTTATTCCTTTATCCTCTTGTCCCCTCCATCCCCTCTATATAAGGAGCACACTAGCAAGCTTAGAAAGGGGGACGAAAAAAAGAGGATACCAGGTACATACGCACACGCTGCCTCACAAGATCATACCAAACTTGCATCTTTCCTTTTGAATCCAAGAGCACCCATCAAATCCAGTCCACACACAAGTTCCAGTTCTAGGCAAGGTAATTCCTCCTGACCTAGCCTATTTTCGTTTTAGCATAACATGTAAATAGCCTTTTACTTACTTTTCGTTTCAGCATAATATGTAGACAGCCTCTTACTTATGTTATTCATTTCTTCCCTCTTGGTTTGTTTGCTTTTCTTGTTGGAACTAACCTATACAGATTCAAACGAAAGATAAAAAGAGTGTGAACGAAGGATATGCGCTCATGCTGCTCCGCAGGTCCATGTTTCTTCATATTCTAAATAGAAAGAAGCAGAGGAGTTTGCAGTCAAAGGTTGCTCATGCCCACTCCCTGGATCAATAAAAAAAAATAGAGAAGGTGCAAATCGAAGGTTGCCCATACCATTCCAAAACTCAGTCGAAGAGGCAGGAAAAGATGCAAATCGAAGCTTGCTCACGTCAATTCTCAAGCCCAATCGAAATAAGGCAAAAGAAGGGTGAATCGAAGGAGTCCATGGCCTGGTTCGAAGAATTCATTTCTCTTCTTTATTTTTGGTTTTTACATTTTTCTTGTCTTTTGGTTTGGTTGTAATAGCGTAGGACCCTTACTTTCTGCATTTTTACTGCTTTTCATATTAACTGCTAGATATATGACTAATAGGATTGTATGGAAAGACTAATAACAAAAGGTTAGCAAACCTAACACAAAAGATAAAAAATAACTGAACATAACACACATTGCACATATACACCTCTAGGGTACCCCACTTTGGTTTCCTTCGGAAATAAAACAGTCATGTCCCTCGAGACAGGGACGCTTTAGAAAAGGCCCATAAATCAAAAGATCATAGTCCCTCAATGACCTTACAGTTACCTTTCGGTAAGTGATCTAGTCCTTAAACAAAATTGCTAAAGCGTCTCCATATGTTGCCTTTATGACTGTACGTCCCTTCGAATGTCCCTCATATATCCAACGATAGGGCTACCTACTCACTAATAGTAGGATAGAATTGTCTAAAGGATAAGTAGGAAAAGAACAAACTTTTTTCGAGTACAAGTAGATAGCTGTGAAATGCTTGCTCAATTAAAACAAACATTTTTACACCTATACATTTCAAAAACAACTTTCAAAAATACATTTGCTTTGTCAACACTCTTGAGGACTGATACAAGAGTTATCACAAAGAAATCGCCGTATTAAGGCATTTTCAAACTACTTTTTCAAAACACACAAAAGCACAGGCAATTTTCAAAAAAATGAGCTAAGCATCTAGGAGCCCGTAGAAAACTACAAATGGAAAGGGTGCTAACACCTTCCCTTTCCATAGTCTACCCCCTTACTCAGAAAACTCTCGAAAAGGTTTTTTTCTGTTATTTTCACCCTTTCCTTAATTTGGATAAAAAGTCGGTGGCAACTCTTGCTTACCACAATGTTTGCGAACACAAATGCAAAACCAGTATTAATAGTCGGTTCTGCCACCGTATCGCAGAACTGGTGACTCTACTGGGGAAAATTAAAAAGTGGGGTTACCTTAGAGTCTAGTTCATTTTAAACTTCTTTACCTTGTATGATTTGTCTGCTTTACTTTTGAGGGCTTGTTTGGGTTGTTACTAAAAGATCCTACAACCGGATCTGGGGCACCTTATTAGGTAAGTAGCAATAAATCATGGAGGTTGTACAGCGTAGACCGATATGGATGAAATGATAGTTGCATTAGCATGATACTTTAGTTTGTACTAATGTTCCTTGAGTCAATCAAGGATAACATTAGGCTTCCTTAGTGTCATTAAGCGCTAACTGACCTTTAGAACTTTTAATTGACTCATCCTAAGCCATTAGAAAGTAGTGAGATGGCCGACTTTGGTTCCAATCGAAGATTGGTTGATACTCGATACTACACTCATTGAGACTAGACTTTTGGGATATTCTAGCCGCAATACTTTGGTGCTTGAGCTAGAACAATGCCTAAAAGAAAGGTCAATGATACGAGACTCCTTAGAACCCAGTTACTATTAATAGGACAGGTTGATCCAACTGAAACTTCAAGAGGGTACTTACCTATGGAATCCATGCAAGCCTAAACCTAAGGCTACTTGTGTGATTTGTTTGCTTTCATTATCTAACAACTTGAACTCATTGTAGGGCTTTTATTTGCAGAACTTTGTTTGTATACATTATCCAATAAACTGGTTTTCTTGCAAGACATACTTGTCTTCATCACCCTGCTTTTTTGCTTGATGCATAGCATACACAACATGACATCATACCATAGCATCTCTTTAACCATTTCAAGGGTCTAAAGAGTCTGTGATGTAGGTTATAATAAACCAGACGTATAGCAAGGGGCAAGGGGATTTATTTTCCTCTAGCCAATGCCATCAATAGGACCATAACACAATAACTCGTGTCAGAGGCTATGACCCACTCGAAATTGCGAGCTTGATTCTTGTAGAAGGACATTCAAAGATACGAAGTTCTTCAATCAAAGCTGCAGTCAACTCCTAACATTTTCTTATGTTTACCCCATGAGATCTTTGAAAACATTTACACATCATGCATGTCATTACATAAGAGGTCTTCTAGTACAGGTCTCTCATGTTCTCGCTGTTTATTTCAGTAAGGAAAATGGCTTTCAAATAGAAAAACTGAGATCTCCAAACTCAAGAGTCTCAGTTCATGGAAATGTTTCTCAACCTATCCAAGGGGCAGGAAGAATTTAAAACACTCCTCAACGGGAGCTTGACCAAGAAACATCCTAACAACAATAAGGATGACCAGTTGGATCAAATGCAAGCTGAAATGAAAAGGATGAGAATCCAGATGAGTAATCAAATGGCTCTTATCAAAAGTTTAGCTCAGGAACAAGAAGAGTTGAGGTTTCTCATCAACAAGCATCATCAAGACGGATGCAATCATATGGAGCAAACAACGAGAATTGGGGACCGAGTCTTTAATCAGCCTCAGTTGAAACAAGAGGATTTGGTTGAAAAAACACCTTTTAAGACGGCTGTTATGCCAAGGGTCCAACAACGACC
Source organism: Vicia faba (assembly GCA_948472305.1). NCBI lineage: Eukaryota > Viridiplantae > Streptophyta > Magnoliopsida > Fabales > Fabaceae > Vicia > Vicia faba. Next base: position 695,440,731 of record OX451735.1, read on the forward strand.
TCGCCAACCACAATGGGGTAATCAGCAAAGGCAAGACAAGCCCAAGAGGCAGTTTACCAAAATCAACATACCATTGTCTCAGGCATTGCAACATATGTTGAGGATAAATTTGGTTAGGTTGATAAAACCTCATCCAAAAGCCAACACTTCTTCCCCTAACTACAATCCTGATGCAATGTGCGCATACCATTCCAATAGTCCTGGACATGATACGAATGACTGTTGGGCATTGAAAAATAAGATTCAGGACTTGATCAACGAAGGAGTGTTGGAGTTCACACAAGATGGCCAGACTGAATTCTTCTGCCATTCCTCAAAGGCACGTCATCTGAAATGACAAGTTTAGACAAAGAGGCTTTCTGTTTATTTGAATTCTTAATTTGTAATTTCCCTTGCTTGTTCAAACAATTACTGTTATGTCAAACTTTGTTATCATCAATGCATTGCATATGTTTGTCTTGAATGCGTATCCACAATATGTAAAACTGTGTTTTTACTTCCTTTCATGATATTCAACTCTTGATTAAAATCTGTAAGATTTTAGAGGAAGGATGACGAAAACGATACCACAATCTCTATAGTATGTTTTTGGAACAGACCTTGTTGACGATGTACAGACGTTGTTTCAAAATCCTAAAACAGTGGAGTTATAAGGAAGATAATCCATAATCAACCCCTTTGAGCCTAAGAAGTAGGAGTTTTTCTTTTCATACAAATTAAAACCCTTAATCATAACTTGGGGCAGGGTAGTCTCTCAGTTAATTCAAAGGTGCATTCAATCACAAGCGTTCCCTTTCATACACGACAAGTGGTGTCAGGGGAATCATTCCAGAATAGAAAACGGCGATGGTTCCACATAATCATTAAAATAGGTGTTGTACCCCAAAATTTTCCCTCTCATTTTATAAAGATTCTCCTCACAAGACTTCTTGGACTCAAGACCAGATTAGGGTTTGCTCAGCTCAAGACATCTCCTTGCACTGATAGCCTGAAATTAGGGTTTGAGTTTGCACAGGGATTTTTGGACTTCCAATGCCTCATGCGACTTTCATACTTCATCTTGGACCTCTGAGATTGCTCATACCAAGTTTCAAGCCTTGAATCAAATTTTTGCCCAGTCAATTGGACAATTGACCTAAAAATCAACTGTATTGGGGAAAAAGTCAATCATGGCCAATTTACAGCCAAACCTCATAATTTTTTATCCACATCAACATTATAGACTCATAGGAACCAATTGATCAATTTTGGACCACAACTCCTCAAGAAATCTGATCAGATCTTCAAAGGGGCAAAATGGTCAAAATTAGGGTTTTGACTGTAGAAGGGAAATTTCTGATTTTTGACCTAGCCAATGACCAATTGGGTTCAAGCATGGTTTCAAGGACTCAATGGTACCATATTGAACTAATCATAAGGTTCAAAAGATCTCAAATGCATTGGATTGACAAATGAATTTTCCAGTCAACTGATCAAAAATCAACTGTACACTAAAAAGTCAAACTTTGACTTTTTGGTCAAAATCAAGTGCCAAGGGTCATTTTTCATCAAGATGTGTCAAAACATGAAACTTGTTCACCAAGAAACTTAATTTTGGAAATTAGGGTTTAAATTTGAAATCTTTCATAACTTAGAATTTTTCTAAGTTATGGAAATTTCTTATTTTTCCCCCAACTTTTCACAACTTTTTTACCATGATGCAATTGGATTCAAAGAAAACTTCCATCATGAAAGTTGTAGTCCTCCACAAAATCTACAACTTTGATTCACAAAGTTTTCCAAAAAGATGCTTGGATATCAAGTTATAATTTTGTGAATAAGGGTCCATAAAACTTTTAACTTAGTGAAATTTTGCCCTAGTTTAGGCAGATTTTTGACCTAACTTCATGGAAACTTTTCACCTAGTTCCAAGTGGAATCTCAAAATTAATTTCAAAGATGGATTGTAAATCATGTTACAAGCTTTCCAAAATGTCGAGGAACTCTCCAAGATCATTTATGGTTAGGGAGAATTGAAGAAATGAAAATGGCAAATTATCACTTTTGTCCAAGGCATTTTCACCATGTTACAAGTTGCAAATCAGTTTCAAACATGCTTGTACTTTGTTTTACAGGTCCTAATCCTTTCTACACTCCAAAATTAAATGCAAATACATTGGATATTGGCTTTGTTCTGACCTATGGATCTTTGCACAATGAATTAATCCATTTATGGCATAAAGGTAACAATACCATTTCCATAAAGCTTGCTTTTAGCAACTTTGTTTATCTTGAGCCATGGACCTAACCTCTTGCTAAAAACAAAGTCCACAAATATCAGGCAAAGTTCACCAACTATGTCCAGCTAAGGAGCTAGCCTGTACAGGCCTTGGGCTTTGTCATCTCAAATTTTCTTCAAAAGCAAGTAAACTTACAAATGTCAAGGGGACTTAGATATCTGAGAAGAGAAAGCCTTGGTATCATTTCAAACAACTTAAGAACTTTGTTGCAAGCCTAAACACGATTTCCCAACCTCTCAAACACCCTTAAACACAGAAATGACCATTTCTGCCCAAAACAGGGCAATCTCTGCAAATCACAAGCCATTTCCATATTGCCTCGTGCGTTTTGCTTGGAACCACTTCAAACACATTCCATACATCACACCTAAGCTATCCAGGCCTTTATCCAGCAACTGTAACCCCTGTTTCGAGCTTCACCATTTCCATTTTCTGAGTTTGCAGGTTGACTTCTACAGGGAGTTCCAAGCAACTTCAAGGCCAGCTGAGCATTGGGATAACTTGAGGGAACTTCAAGCAAGCTCATAAGAACTTCAGGCCTCACTCAAATTTGCTACATTGCCATATCCAAACTCAACTGAACAAGGTATTTGTCAAGTTTCTATCTCCCTATTTAGGCATCATTAAGCTTAGGTTTGTGAAGCAAAGATGTAGTCCTTAAGTTGCTTGAGTTGTACATATGCATAGTTTGTATTTATATTAACTGAGCTAGGAGAATTTGGATGTTGAACATGCTGAAAAAACTAGGCCAGAATTTAGGGCCATTAAAATTCTCTCTGTCTTTTGAGAGTTAGGTCACAAAATGGATATGGTTGAGATCATGTTTAAAAATGCTATCAGTTTCATGTTGTAAGTTTTTGATTTCATGCAAGCATGAGCAAGAACAAGATTGACTTTGAAACATGCGCAGGAGGAAGAAGCCAATGACAGGGATGAAGTTGTCTGGGCTTGGCGCGCCTGGGCCTGGCTTTTCCTACTTTTTGCACCCCCCCCCCTTTACTTTTTGCACCCCCTAATCATTTTCTTTTATTTTTTTATATTTTCTTGTACAATTTATATTTTCTGACTTTATTTATTTTTTCTGAATATTTAAAATTACAAAAAATATTTTCTTTATTTTTTTGCATTTTATCATTTTTTTTTTTGCATAATAAATAAATTATTAGGTTAATATACTTTATTTTCTTAAATAAAACTTGTAAATAATATAAAAATATCATGTTTTATTTTTATTATTTATACACTTAAAATAATATTTTCATGCATATTTCAATTTTTTAACATTTTGTATATATTAATATTATTTTTCTTAAACAAAAATGGACAAATAAATAATAGAAAACATAATTTCTTTAAAACAAAAATTAGGTTTTCACCCTTTCAAAAATAATCATTTTATTTTTTCTTATTTTTTAAGACATTAAATAAATTCATTTTTACATACATAAAAATTAATACAAAACATTTTTTTGCATACATACATTTAATTGCATATTTAAATATTTGCTTATTTATCTATTTGTACAATAAATTCAATTTGGTTGTAATAGTTTTAAGGTTTTATTTTGAGCAATATCCCCCTATTCAAAACTTGTACCCCCCTTCCCATAATATTGTTGTAATAGTCTAGATTTACTTTACGCAATTTATTGCTTTCATATACCATGATAGTAAACTAGGGTTTTGTATGCAAAAACCAAAAATCAAAACAAATAGCAGGACTTAATACAAGACAAAAATGCATGAAAAATGATAACACATTGCACACAAGCACCCCTAGGGTTTCATCCACTTTGTTTCCTTAAAACATGGCCATGGTATGCATGCTAGGTATCTTGGCAAAAATTAAACAAAATAAAAGATCATAGTCCCTCGATGACGCTATCAAAAGGTTGCCTAAACAAAGATGATCTTAGTCCCTAAAACTTGCTAAGATACTTGGCACCATTTCCATCATGGTCATACAATGACCCACGCCCGTCCCGTTTAACATCCAACGATAGGGTTGTTTACCAAATACAATGGTAAATCAACAACATCAAAGGAATAAAAATGTGTAGGAAAGACTTTTAAGTAGGTAGATGCCTCTAGTTACTTGATCAAATTTGCAAACCATCCTTGCTATTTTTCAAACAAACACACACATTTCAAAACATTTCCAAACAACTTTCAAAACATTGAAACATTTTTCAAAAGATAAACATCTTTGTATACATTCTTACAAACAAGAATCATTACAAAGATTTCCAAAACAATGGCCTCTTTTCAAAATACTTTCAAAACCATACAAAGCACCATTTCAAACAATTGGAAAAGCAAAGCAAGTGATCTAAACAAGTAACTAAGAGCCCATGGAAAACCATGGATGAAAAGGGTGCTAGCACCTTCCCTTTTCATAATCTACCCCCCGAACTCAAGAAAACATCTCAAAGGTCTTTCCTGTGCCTTTTGACCTTTCCTTTTGGATAAAATAAAAGTCGGTGGCGACTCTTGCTAAACCGAAACATTTGCGAACACAAACGCAAAACCTCAAGTCAGTTCTCCCACCGTATCACAATAGGCACTCATTATCTCTCAAAATAAAAGCCCTATAAGTTAAAACCTATAAGGAGACTTAAGAAAACCGGGGCATCCCTCTGACTGTAATCATAAAAGAAACAGTTCAGACAAAAGTAGGGATACCAAATATAAAAAAAAGTTCATACAAATCCTCAACAAAAAGAAAAGGTTACAAAAATGACTGCCTTCTCAAACAAACGTTCAATTTCTGAACCATCACCAAGTATCAGAGAAAGATTCCAAACTCAATTGGGATCTAAACGCACAATTAACTGAGTAGAGGACTGGAGAACATCACGAAGAACGGGTTGGGTACAAATAAATTTTAAGCCTTTATCCTTTGTTTCTTAAACCGTGAACCAGGCCACGTTACAACCCTTAAAAGTCCTAGCTGAAGTGTGGGTTAGTTCGAAAGCATATTGTTACAAAAGGTATCCTGACCCCTGTAGGATTTGCTTAAATACTAAGTTGATATCACACTCTTACAAAATTTGTTTTTTTTACTAAAAAATGAATTTTCAAACTTCAAGACAGACATAAGCTTTGCATTCTTAAAATACCATTGTTTTCATATGACTATTTGTTCAACAGCAGAGAAAATCGCACGACGGATATTCGATGAACAAAAATCCTCTCAGTGGATAGAATTACCTCAGATGGAAAGACATTCCAGTGACAAGCCTTTCATAATCAAGGGGCAAAACATGGTGTCCAGCTGATCTGGGAACTCAAGTCAAGTTTCAAGGAATCTCTCAAAAATTCCAAATAGCCAGGGGAAGATCTCCATTTGAATCACTTGGGGCATTGGACTTGAATTCCAACAACGAATCATGTACGATCAAACAAAAATCTTCTGCCAGTGCAGCAACACTTACCACTATGGACAGTGACAATTCTCCGTACTCGGTGAACATGGACATAGTCGGAAAATACTACGCATGAACAAAGACCCGCTAGGTTGACTGGCCTAGGAAAAAATAAAGGAATCCCGGCGAACCGAAAGGGTTCAGGCAAAAATTAGGGATATACATATGAAAAAACTGTACATCCGACAAGTCGAAAACTTGAAAAGGCGGCTTGGGAAAAAAAGGGTATCTCGATGGACTGAAAATATGAAAGGACAGTCCAGGAAAAAGTTAGGGATCAAAGCGTACAACAATGTCCTGTCATCTCGTTACTTGTCTATCAGTAGAAGGTTTATTACCCTGATCTGCATTCACCAAGGACTCCAAGAGTTGGAATAATAGTTAAACCATCTACAAAATCCCCGACAAATACCTTCTCCAGCAGGTACCGAGGCAGGGGCATTCTACTACAAGGTCACCGCGATGTTCTCAGTATGCAGCCTAATGGTGTCGAGTTCTCATATCCCCGGCAGAGCAAGAATATCCAAATTACTGCTCCAACATCTAAAAATTTCCCGGTGAAGTCACCAAGCTTCTCAGGATTCCCCAGCAGGATCTCACAAAATCCCAAAGCAGATTACGGAGTTTCCCTTCCCCAACAGATTTCTTCTCAAAACAACAAACCAGGAATCCCCAGCGGAAAAATTCTAAATAAAGCAGATTCTCATCTAGAAACGGTTCAGGTACGATCCAAATATGGATGTCATCCTGACACTTATTCCAGATTCTCATCTAGAAACGGTTCAGGTATAATCCAAAGACGGATGTCATCCTGATACTTATTCTGGACTATCTTCTAGCAATAGTTCGGGTACGATCCAAAGACTGATTTCATCCTGATACTTATTCCAAACTATCTTCTAGCAACATTTCGGGTACGATCCAGAGACGAATGTCATCCTGATACTTATTCCAGACTATCTTCTAGCAACAGTTCGGATATGATCCAGAGATGGATGTTATCCTGATACTTATTCCAGACTATCTTCTAGCAACTGTTGAGTTCACGGAGTTTACCTTCCCCAACAAAGTTTATTTCTCTAACAACGGAAGCTCATCTCCTAACATTTCAATTTCAACAAATCTATTCTTCACCCCCAGCAACAATTAGGGATTTATTTTCCTTAGTTCAACAACACTGCAGTAGAACGACTGACACATTCACATATTGCATTCATACACCATTTTAAAAACGTCATAACATGTGCAGCACAAATGCATATATCACAATCTCATTTATTTTGAGAGCATCATGCAATTCATACATCATGACATCGCATGAAACTGGTTTTACATTTTTAGTTCAAACATTACCAACTTATACAGTAGGTCAAAGATTAATGCCCGAAACCAGAAGGGGAACTATCTATGTGACCAACATTTTCAAGTTCCAGATTAATACCTGAAACCAGACAAGACAACTATCTGTGAACAAATTGCAGATCAGTTCCCGAAACAAGACTGGGTGACTAGCTACATGACAAACACTTCCTTCAGACCTCTGCTGGTTCAGTTTAAATCGACCAATGGTTTATCCAGATTCCGTTCCAGTAGACACTTTCTCTGGTTCAGTTAAATTACTCCAAAGATTTATTCTGATTCTCTTCCAGTTAAAGATTATTCAAGACCTCTAATTCAAGACCTCTGTTGGTTCAGTTTAAATCGACCAATGGTTTATCCTGATTCTGTTCCAGTAGACACTTTCTCTGGTTCAGTTAAATCGCTCCAAAGATTTATTCTGATTCTTTTCTAGTTAAAGATTATTCAAGACCTCTGCTGGTTCAGTTTAAATCGACCAATGGTTTATCCTGATTCTGTTCCAGTAGACACTTTCTCTGGTTCAGTTAAATCGCTCCAAAGATTTATTTTGATTCTCTTCCAGTTAAAGATTATTCAAGACTTCTGTTGCTTCAGTTTAAATCGGCCAATGGTTTATCCTGATTCCGTTCCAGTAGGCACTTTCTCTAGTTCAGTTAAATTGCTCCAAAGATTTATTCTGATTCTTTTTTTATTAAAGATTATTCAAGACCTCGGTTGGTTCAGTTTAAATTGATCAATGGTTTATCCCGATTCCGTTCCAGTAGACACTTTCTCTGGTTCGGTTAAATCACTCCAAAGATTTATTCTGATTCTCTTCTAGTTAAAGATTATTCAAGACCTCTGCTGGTTCAGTTAAAATCGACCAATGGTTTATCCCGATTCCATTCCAGTAGACACTTTCTCTGTTCAGTTAAATCGCTCCAAAGATTTACACTGATTCTTTTCCAATTAAAGATTATTCAAGACCCCTGCTGGTTCAGTTTAAATCGACCAATGGTTTATCCTGATTCCGTTCCAGTAGACACTTTCTCTGGTTCAGTTAAATCGCTCCAAAGATTTATTCTGATTCTTTTCCAGTTAAATATTATCCAAGACCTCTGCTGATTCAGTTTAAATCGACCAATGGTTTATCCTGATTCCGTTCCAGTAGACACTTTCTCTAGTTCAGTTAAATCGCTCCAAAGATTTATTCTGATTCTTTTCCAGTTAAAGATTATTCAAGACCTTTGTTGGTTCAGTTTAAATTGACCAATGGTTTATCCTTATTCCATTCCAGTAGACACTTTCTCTGATTCAGTTAAATCGCTCCAAAGATTTATGCTGATTCTTTTCCAGTTAAAGATTATTCAAGACCTCTGCTGGTTCAGTTTAAATTGACCAATGGTTTATCCTGATTCCGTTCCAGTAGACACTTTCTCTGGTTCGGTTAAATCGCTCCAAAGATTTATTCTGATTCCTTTCTAGTTAAAGATTATTCAAGACCTCTGTTGGTTCAGTTTAAATCGACCAATGGTTTATCCTGATTCCATTCCAGTAGACACTTTCTCTGGTTCAGTTAAATCGCTCCAAAGTTTATTTTGATTCTTTTCCAGTTAAAGATTATTCAAGACCTCTATTGATTCAGTTTAAATCGACCAATGGTTTACCCTGATTCTGCTCCAGTAGGCATTTTCTCTGGTTCAATTAAATCGCTCCAAAGATTAATTCTGATTCTTTTCCAGTTGAAATCAAGCTTATATTTAGTCTAATTGCTATCAACCATCACCTGTGGATGAAATCTTTAAGCCCATCTTTGACAACTCTTTGTCATCTTATCCAAATGGCATCTATAAGCCCATTCCCGCCATCATCAACAATCATTGTTACTTCATGTGAGTGAAAATTTCTGGGCACTCTAGTGTTCAATCATCTTCCACCTTCAGATCACGAAAGGCAGACAAGCCAATCTACATCTTCAGGTTTAAGAAGATTGAACAGGGGCAGTTGTTGTACCCCCAAAATTTGCCCTCTCATGTTTCCCAAGGTTTTTTCTCTTATATGAGTGGTTACAAACACTTGCCTAAAGAAAATGAAAATTTTGAATGTTAGCAAAGTGTCTTTAGATTGGAAGTTCAACAATGTCCTTCAATTGGTATTTAAACAGTGTTCTTCGATTGGCATAATATCAAGCTTCAACTGGGTTCCTAAAACCCTTCGACCAAGCATTGGCCCACAAGATTCGATTGGGCACTAAATCTCCTTCAATCAAGCTTAGTTCATAATGCTTCCACTGGGCAAAAGGACCCTTCTGTTGTACCCCAAAATTTGCCCTTGCATTTTTCCTCAAGAAATCACAGCTTCAGGCGTTTCCTGATTTTTCAAACTGGCTCAAGAATCGGTCAAACAGACTTTTCTCGTCAGTCAGACAAAATTAGGGTTTTCATTGGTTTTCCTGGCTCTAGAACAATTCAAACAGTTTGTTTAGGTTTTTGGTTGATTTTGGTTCAACTTCGATCAGGCGAACGCTTCTTTGGCATTTAGTCAGGAACTAGGTTTTTGTGCGCAAATTTTAGAAAGACTAACTCTACAGTGCTTGTCAAGTTATTTTGAGATGTGGATTGAGGCATTTGGATTTGAATTCGCATTGTGTGACTAAATCAGTGAAAAGATGCATTTGGATTGAATTCGCAGTGTTTGATTAAAGTCAATAAAAGGAAAATACGTCTGGGCAATTGTTGTGATTGACTGTTGCTTTGCTCTGAATGTTGGAAGCGCCAAGTTTAATTGATCAATGTCGAAACAATGTTTATTTAATTATTACTATTCTGAATTTAAATGATTGGAATTTATTTTCCATTATTATAATTTAAAGAATTTTAAATAATAAATAAACAATTGGAGAAGAAAAGAATTAATCAAATAAAAGGACTTTTTATTTATCTTTAAATTATTTGTATAATTGTTTTTGTTTACAAAATGTTTACAATAATAATATTACATTTATTTAAATTTAAATAAAAACTATCCTAAATATTTTTCTAAATCTTCAATTCTTCATCTTCCATCCCTTGCTCCCTCTGCTTCATTTGATTTTATTTGCAAAAAAAAAAAGAAAAGAAGAAAAAGTTAGAAACAGATAAATTGAATTAAAGAGACAGACAGTTTAATTTAGGCTCATCATTAAAGGCAACTGACTGGAATCAGTTAGCCCTCTCTGCAAATCACGGGATTTCTCCCGGTTCACAAAAAGGAATGAATATTGCTTGCTAATCATGAATGCACAAAGTTGAAATTCACAAGTCAAAATTGTCAAAGTTGCATAGTCCAAAAGTTTCAAACTGAATGGTATAAACAATGTCCAAATCCAAATTGAACCACAAAGTCCAACTAAGTTCCAAATTCAAACTTGCCACAAGCTGCCAAAAAAGCTGTCAAAGATATCAAAGTATCATAAAAGCGTAGCACAAAGTATGGAAAAGAGAGATAAAGTATGCAGAGGCAAAGCAACTAGTGCAAGCAAAGAATCATTTCAGCATTTTTCCAACAGTGCCTTTTCAGAACATAGTACACTTAAGCAATATTAAATGCTTTATTTTGTACTAGAGAGAGAGAAGAGAGAGTGAAAGAAAGCAGGCTTACAGGGCTTAGGCTTGAAGAAACAAATGATATAAAACTAACTACAATAGAACAGTAGAAGAGAGCAGAAATCACAAGAAAAAAATATAACTCAAAAACTGCCTCCACCCTGCTAAAGCAAGACAGAAGCATCAAGCTTCAAATCCAAACCTGTCAAACACACAAACAAGTCCATACAAGCCTAACCTGCATAAGCCTTTAACCTGCACCAAACTGAAGCCAAGCTTCGGAACCAGAAAAAGCCTAAGACAGTGTTAAGCCAAAAAAGCCTAAACCTGTGTCAAGTTTAACAAACAACAAAAATAGCATCAAGCCTAAACTTGTACCAAACAAAAACCTGTGTGCCCAAAACAGCCATAACATGTAACTCAAAAGCCCTCAACCAAGAGCATAAGCCTAAAACTGTTCCAAACCTTTCAATCAAAACCAGTAAACCTGCATCAAAAAACTCAAACAGAAATCCATCCATAAACCTGCTAATGCATAAGCCTTTCAAAGCCTCACCATTCCACAAACCTGAACCTGTGTTTCTAAACTAAGAGAAACAATTCAAAACATCAAAAGGCTTTTCAAACAAAGGCCTTTAACTTATCAAAAGGCCAAGCACCTAACTGAAGCAACCAAGGCCCTCAGAGCATTCTCATCACAGGGCAAGCATTCCAAAAGGAAACCAGAAGGAGATAAAGAAGCATACTCAGGAACACGCAGTGTCAAACATCACAAGCCCTCAGAAATATTCATCATTGGGCAAAGAACAAGCATACAAAGGGTCCAGCATACAAAGCAACAATTCAACAGCATAACAGGGCCATCATACAAGCATACTAAAGCATACATACAAGCCAACAAGAAGAAGAGACAGGAATGTCAACAGACAAGTATCCAAAGGCAACACAAAGGCCTCAGAGAGTTCTCATTATAGGCAAGTATTAAAGGCAACTAGGGTCAACGAGAAGAAGGTGATAAAGAAGCAAACAGAAGCAGGCGTACGAGGCAGACAGAGAAGAAGAAAATATATCATCAAGAGGTTCTCAGGCCATAATCATCATCAAACCCTAATACAAGCAAAGAATACACAAACCAGGAAGCAGAAGCTTCATCATCATCATCCCCTCACAGTCCAAAGCCAGTGTCATCGCGTCCTCCACCCTTAGCCGCCCACAGCGCCTTCCAATCCGTCTCATCATCCCCTTCCAAAGGTATAAACTTTCTTCTTTCTTTTCCAACATCTTGCACAAACATCAAAACAATGTAATCAAGAGCCAGAAATAAGCAACAACATGTAAAGGCATAAAACATTAGAATGAAAATCAAACCTCGTAACCATCGCTTGGGGTAACCTTGTGGAAGGAGGAGAAACAGAGTTGGCGTTGGGTGGCCGTGGATGGTTAGAAGTAACTCAGTAGCCATGGAGAGGATGACAAACGGAGAAGACGAAGCAAGCGTGCCGCTCTCAGCAAACCCTAAGTTTTTCCCAATTGAAACAATCACTCACAACCCTAAACGAAAACATTGTAAGACAATTGGGCCTTGCCCACCTCTGAAGCACTGAAGCCCAAGCGAATTTCCAATTCATACCCCCCCCCCCCCCCTGTTCTATTCATTTTTCTCTATGAATTGCATTTGGGCCTCAAACCTTAAAGCCCATTTCTGATTTCTTTCAAACTATTTTTAACTATCATATCCTTTTTCTATATACAAATTAACATGACTTTTTTTAATATAATTATAATTTTAAACACAATATATTTTTCCTCTAACTTAAAAATATTTTCTTTCAATTAAAAAACTCTTGTATAAATATATTAATACTAATTACTAATATATAAAAAATAAAATTTAAAATATCTTATTTGTACATAAATACATAATTACATAATTTTTCCTTTAAGATAAATACTTTTCTTTTTTCAAGATATTATTTTTGTACATAATCAATTAAAATACATTTTTTTAATATACATAATATAATTTAAATTTAAAACATTTTTCTTTCTTTTAAGTAAAATACTTTTTTGTACATATTAAAGAAAAAAATACAAGATTACAAATTAAATAAAGAAAACATCTAATTCTTTTTATTAAGTAAACCATACTTGATAACACATTAAATTCACATTTTCTTAACTTGTAAATAAAATACATGTACACGTACACTTACACGATACATTTTACATTTGATACATTATACATTTGCTATACTTTGCTATACCTTGATTATATTTGATCGCGATTCGATTTGGTTGTAATTATTTAAGTCTCATCCCCATTTGTGAATTTGTACCCCCACTCCCGGATACCATTTGTAATAGCGTAGACTTTAAAATTCCCGCAATTTACCGCTTTCGAATTATACCATGGTTAGACCTAGGGTTTGCATGTACATAAAATCGAATGCTAGATAACCTAATACAAAGACAAATGCATGAAATCAATACACAATCACACTTGCACCCCCTAGGGTAATCCCACATGTTGCCTTTCAAAATGGGCCATGCTTGCACGTCGAGTTTCTTTGGCAAAATGAATTCAAATGATCATAAGTCCCTCGATGACGCTTTCGAAAGTCGCCTATCAAAATGATCAAGTCCCTTCAAGCAAAATTGCCAAAGACACTTGGCACCATTGCATTCATGGTCCATACGATGACCCGCGCCCGTCCCGTTAAACATCCTAAACGCAAGATTGTCCACCAAATTCAATGATGGAACAAAATTGTTAAAAGGGGTTGAAAACATAGAGAAAACCTTTGAGTACAATAGGGGTAGACAAAGCTCTTAGTTACTTGAGATCAACTTGCAAAAACACTTGCCTTCTTTTCAAAAACCACACTTCATACACACTTTCAAACAAACTTCCAAAAACATTTTTGAAACATCTTTTCGAAAAGATACACACTTTTTGTAAAACACTCAAACACGAGTCAATTACATCGGTTGCCGAAAAAAAGGCGTCTATTTCAAAAACATTTTCAAAACACACACATACACGACAATTTCAAGCAATCAAAAATCAAGGCAAGTGATCTAAAAACCAAGTAACTAAGAGCCCATGGATAACCATGGATGAAAAGGGTGCTAATACCTTCCCTTTTCATAATCTACCCCCCGAACCCACGAAATATCTCAAAAGGTTTTTGCTGTGCTTTTTAACCTTTCCTTTAGGATAAAATAAAAATTCGGTGGCGACTCTTGCTCAACCGAACAAGTGCGAATACAAACGCAAAACTCAAGTCAGTTCTCCCACCGTATCACAGAACTGACGACTCTGCTGGGGATTATACTTAAAAGTGGGGTTACCTTAGGGTTTAGATCACCTTTGTTTTTAATTGATTGCTTTGTTTGCTTTTACATTTGTGGGCTTTGCATCGGAGTTTCATAGATCCTAACCCGGATCTGGGGAATACCTTTTTTAGGTAGCATAATCTGCGAGGGACCTGTCCGGGGTATACCGACATGGGTGAAGCAGTGGCTACGTTGGTGTGGCGCCTTGGTCTGTACCGATATCCCTTGTGTTGAAACGGGGAGAATATGGGTCTTCCAAGGAGTCATTAAGCACCAACCGACCTTAGAACCCTAAATTGACCCAACTTGGCCATTAGAACAGTAGTAGTATGCTACACTCATTAAGGCTAAACTCTCGCGATGGTTCCGGCCGAAAGAAAAGATAGCAATGCTGGAGTTATGACCGATTGAGGGTAGTCAATGATATTGAGATCCTCTAGAACCCGGTTACTTTTAATAGGACAGGATGAGCCAACTAACTTCAAGAGGGTACTTACCTAAACCCCATGCAAGCCTGAACATAGGGACTTGCTTGCTTCGTGTGAATATGATTGCCTGTATATACACTTACTTGCTTGTGCATACATGTACATAACATCATGACATTATACCATAGCATTTTTTACTAACCTTTTCAAGGATCTTGAGGGTCTGTTGATGCAGGGATACGTTGAACCAGACGTCTACCAAGGGGCAAGAGGTTTCTCCTCTAAGAAAATGTCGTCAAAGATCAAGTGCAACAATTTGAATCAGTGGCTATGACCCACTTGACATGGTGAGCTTGATTCTCGTGGAAAGACATCCACCGGTGCAAAGTTCTCCGATCAAAGATCGAAGTTTAACCTCTAACATTCTCTTGTGTTTACCCCAAGAGATCCTTGAAAACATTGCATATATATCACACATATCATTGCATAACAGGTTTCTCCCATACAGGTCTCCTTATTCTTCCTACTGTTTATTTCAGTAAGATGGATATATAACAAACAGTGAAAGATCTTCAAGCTCAAAATGCTCAATTCCAACAAATGTTGCTGGCTATGGGTAAAGGGCAAGAGGATCTGACAGCTCTTCTTCTCGAAGACAAGAAGAAGAAGTCCAAGAAGGCAGTCCGCATCCTGAACTTCAGGAGAAGACCTAAGACCCAAGACCTTGCAACTCCATCCAACACAGGAGGTAGTCTTGAAGAAGACCACAATGTGGAGATTGTTGAAGAAGAAGCTGACTACTCCGAGGGGCAATATCCTCTCGTTGATGACAAATACAAAGAGTTGGAGGATCGCCTCAGTGCTATGGAGATCCAACAAATACCCGGCTTGGATCTAGGAGATATGGGCCTAGTTCCTGGATTGGTCATCCCTTCAAAGTTCAAAGTTCCTACCTTCGCTCTGTACGACGGAGTCTCTTGCCCTAAGATGCATCTAAAGTCTTATGTCCACAAGATTCAACCATACACAGCTTATAAGAGGCTTTGGATCCATTTCTTCCAAGAAAGTCTAGTAGGGGCTCAACTCGAGTGGTTCTATCAATTGGAGAGTTCTCGCATCCACACCTGGGAAGATCTAGCCAGGGCTTTTTACGAACAGTATCAGTACAATGCTGATCTCGCACCAACTCGAGTGCAATTGCAGAGCATGACCATGGGTTCTGACGAGAGCTTCAAGGGATACGCCCAAAAATGGAGAGATCTGGCTGGTAGGGTGTAACCCCCCTTTAACTGATAGAGAGCTGATTGATATCTTCATGGGAACTTTGACCGGGCATTTCTTCAAACACTTAATTGGAAGCTCCTCAGCCGGGTTCACCGAGCTGATACTGACCGGCGAAAGGGTCAAAGCTGGCATCAAAAGTGGAAAGATCCAAGGAGCTACAACCTCCGATACTCGGATAATTCCCTACAATGTAAAGAAGGAGTCCAATGCCGCGAGCAGTCAAAAAGGTCGTCTTGACCAACATGTAGGGGCAGTCGTGATCTCTAACCCTACACTTGCTCAGCAAAGACAGGGGCATCAACATAAGGAGGTCGCACCTAAGAGGCAATTCACCAAGATCAACATGTCGCTGTCTCAAGCACTGCAACACTTGTTGAAGAGGGATCTGATTACATTGAGGGCTCCTCTCCGGAACCCAAACACTTCTGCTCCTACTTATCACCCCAATGAAAGATGTGAATACCACTCTGATAGCCCGGGGCATGATACCAACAACTGTTGGCCTCTGAAGAACAAGATCCAAGACATGATCGATGCCAAGGAGATTGAGTTTGGTCCCCCAGAGACCCCAGCATGATCACTCCTCCTATGCCAAATCATTGAGTTTGTTTTTGTTTCGTTCGAATTTTTAAGTTGTAACTTCTTGTATTATTCAAACAATTATCTTTTAATGTCAAACTCTATTTCACTAATGCATTGCATATGTTTGTCTTGAATTCATTCATTCGCTTTCATTACTCTTATGCTTTCTTTTTGACATTTAACTCTTGATAAAAAGCTGCAAGCCTTTAGAGGGAGGATGACGAAACAATACCATAATCTCATACAGTATGCTTTTGAACAGACCTTGCTGATGATGTACAAGCATTTCTTTCAATTCCCAAACATTGGAGTTATAAGGAAGTTAATCCCTAGTCAACCCCTTCGAGCCAAAGAAGTAGGAATTTTCTGTTCTAAACAATCAAAACCTTTGATATAAACCTGGGGCAGGGTAGTATCTCAGTTAATTCAAAAGAAAAGGCGCATTGAAGTCGCAAACTCTCAGCTCGTAACACAACGAACAACGTCAAAGAAAAAGAAAAGCATTCCCTTGGAATCAAAAGACAGGGTGGTTCCCTATCACATAGGCAGTCAATCTCTCAAAAGAGAAAAGCCCACCAAGCCAAAACCTATAAAAGAGGTTTAAGAAAGCTGGGGCATCCCGCTGACTGTAATCTCGAAAACGGGAACAGTCAGGCAAAAGTTAGGGATAACAAATCAAAATCAAAATAGTGAGGTCATTACAAATCCTCAACAACATGAAAAATGTTGAAAAATAAAAAGGAGATGATGACTGTCTCCCCAAATTCAACTGGTGAACCTTCGCCCAAAGGTCGTTCCAAACTCAAAACAGAATGCGACACACAATTAACTGAGCTTAGGTTTGAAGAACATCACGAAGAGCGGGTGGGTACAAATACACTTTGAGCCTTTATCCTTTGTTTCTTAAACTGTGAACCAGGCCACGTTACAACCCTACAAAAGTCCTAATTGAAGCATGGGTTAGTTCGAAAGCATACTGTTACAAAAGGTATCCTGACTCCTGTAAGGCTTTGCTCTAAATCTTGTGTTGACTTGTCTTATAAAAAGTTTTCTGCTAAAAAACGCATTTTGCAAAACTTCGAGACAAACATAAACTTTGCATTGCTTGAATATCACTGTCTGCATTTGGCTTTTTGTTTGACAGCGAAGAAATTCATACAACGAATGTTCGGAGGAACGAAAACTCTCTCAGTGAGCAAAATCACTTCAAAAACAAAAGAATGAAACTTCCATTGCGAATCTCCTATCAACAAGGGGCATGACATGTCACCATCCAATTAACCTGGGGCAGTCCAGTCAAGGTCCAACAGATCTTCCAAAGTTCAGTTAACCTGGGGCAGTCCAGTCAAGATTTCAAGAAATCTCTCAATCTGCAGAGTAATCTGATTCAAGACTCCTTCAATCATCACTTGGGGCATTCAAATGTCAAAGGTGTTCAACAATTCCCTCATCACCTCAGAAGATTGGTATACTCCCAATTTCTGACCCACAACAAAATCAAGATCCAGATATAGTTCAAGATGTGACCCAAGTTTGGCGACATTCTATAACTCATTCAGATTTTCATTCCAGATATAGTTCAAGATGTGACCCAAGTTTGGCGACATTCTATAAATCATTCAGATTTTCATTCCAGATATAGTTCAAGATGTGACCCAGAGATGGCGACATTCTATAACTCATTCAGATTTTCTTCCAGATATAGTTCAAGATGTGACCCAAGACCTGGCGACATTCTATAACTCATTCCGAGATTCCTTCTAGATATAGTTCAGATGTGACCCTGATTCGGTGACATTCCGTAACTTATTTAAGATTTCCTTCTAGATATAGTTCAGATGTAACCCTGATTCGGTGACATTCCGCAACTTATTCAGATTTTCATTCATGATATAGTTCAAGATGTGACCCAAGATTTGGAGACATTCTATAACTCATTCAAATTTGCATCCAGATATAGTTCAGATGTGACCCAAGATTTGGCGACATTCTATAACTCATTCAAACTTGCATCCAGATATAGTTCAAGATGTGACCCAGATTTGGCGACATTCTTAACTTATTCCAAACTTCATTCATGATATAGTTCCAGATGTGACCCGGATTTTGGCGACATTCCGCAAGTTATTCAGACTTTCATTCATGATATAGTTCAGATGTGACCCAAGATTTGGCGACATTCTATAACTCATTCAGATTTCCTTCCAGAAATAGTTCAGATGTGACCCTGATTCGGCGACATTCCGCAACTTATTCAGATTCTCATTCATGATATAGTTCAAGATGTGACCCAAGACCTGGTGACATTCTATAACTCATTCCGAGATTCCTTCTAGATATAGTTCAGATGTGACCCTGATTCGGCGACATTCCGTAACTTATTTAAGATTTCCTTCTAGATATAGTTCAGATGTAACCCTGATTCGGCGACATTCCGCAACTTATTCAGATTTTCATTCATGATATAGTTCAAGATGTGACCCAAGATTTGGCGACATTCTATAACTCATTCAAATTTGCATCCAGATATAGTTCAGATGTGACCCAAGATTTGGCGACATTCTATAACTCATTCAGACTTGCATCCAGATATAGTTCAAGATGTGACCCAGATTTGGCGACATTCTTAACTTATTCCAAACTTCATTCATGATATAGTTCCAGATGTGACCCGGATTTTGGCGACATTCCGCAACTTATTCAGACTTTCATTCATGATATAGTTCAGATGTGACCCAAGATTTGGCGACATTCTATAACTCATTCAGATTTCCTTCCAGAAATAGTTCAGATGTGACCCTGATTCGGCGACATTCCGCAACTTATTCAGATTCTCATTCATGATATAGTTCAAGATGTGACCCAAGACCTGGCGACATTCTATAACTCATTCCAAGATTCCTTCTAGATATAGTTCAGATGTGACCCTGATTCGGCGACATTTCGTAACTTATTTAAGATTTCCTTCTAGATATAGTTCAGATGTAACCCTGATTCGGCGACATTCCGTAACTTATTCAGATTTTCATTCATGATATAGTTCAAGATGTGACCCAAGATTTGGCGACATTCTATAACTCATTCAAATTTGCATCCAGATATAGTTCAGATGTGACCCAAGATTTAGCGACATTCTATAACTCATTCAGACTTGCATCCAGATATAGTTCAAGATGTGACCCAGATTTGGCGACATTCTTAACTTATTCCAAACTTCATTCATGATATAGTTCCAGATGTGACCCGGATTTTGGCGACATTCCGCAACTTATTCAGACTTTCATTCATGATATAGTTCAGATGTGACCCAAGATTTGGCGACATTCTATAACTCATTCAGATTTCCTTCCAGAAATAGTTCAGATGTGACCCTGATTCGGCGACATTCCGCAACTTATTCAGATTCTCATTCATGATATAGTTCAAGATGTGACCCAAGATTTGGCGACATTCTATCCAAGCCTGCTTCCAGAAATAGTTCAGATGTGACCCAGATTTGGCGACATTCTACAATTTATTCAGATTTATTTCTAGAGATAGTTCAAGATGTGACCCAGAGATGGCGACATTCAGTAACTTATTCCAGACCAACACCTGCAGCAATCAGAGGACTCTCGCAATCCCCAGCCAGAGAACCTTCCAGAAGCTAATTCCCCTCAGAATCAAGTTTCAATATCCCCAGCGGAGCTAAAACTTCCAACTATCAATCCCCAAGCAGATTGAAGACTCTCATTCTCAGTTCCCCACAGAATATTCGAATATTCTCCGGTGAAGATCTCCTCAAGACAAGAATTCTCCAGTAGATTGGCATACAACCCAAGCTTCTGATTTCCCCAACAGTGGTCCCAAGGCTTCTCATTTTTAACAATCGAAGATTCTTGCCCTCCACAGCAGTAGCCCAGGATTTGTTCTTCCCGACAGTAGTCAAGATTCTTTTATCTTCAGTTATCCAGGATTCATCTATCCTCAGCAAGACATCTCATCAGCTTACATGCGCATTCATCACATTTCATATCATAAACATTGGTGTAACATACATTGCATCATGCATCATGACATTGCATACATCTAACTCTTTACCTTTTCAGGTAAGATCAGTCGACAGGCAAAGATCATCTTCCGAGATTCATCCAGAAATAGTTCAGATGTGACCCAGACACGGCGACATTCTGATACTTATTCCAGATTCACTCAGAGACAGTTCAGATGTGACCCAGACACGGCGACATTCTGATACTTATTCCAGATTCATCCAGACGCAGTTCCATACGGACTCATCATCAGGAAACCCTACACCGGTTCCTTCTCGACTTCGAGACTGCGAAAAACAGTTTATAGATTCTCCAAACACGGATGTCAATCTATTACTTGTTCAGACCCCCAGCTCAGAGATGTTCCAAAACATGGATACCTTTCTGGCACTCGTCTGCTCACCAGTGACATACAGTTCAACAATCATCACCAGATGGCATCTTTAAGCCCATCACCAAATGGCATCTTTTAAGCCTATTCCCTCTACCGTCACGTCACCAAGTGCAAATTTCCGGGCACTCTAGTGTCCAATCTCCTTTTACCTTCGAGTCGCGAAAGGCAAACTTGCCAATCTAACTCTTCAGGTCCAAGAAGATTAAACAGGGGCAACTGTTGTACCCCAAAATTTGCCCTTGCATTTTTCCTCAAGAAATCACAGCTTCAGGCGTTTCCTGATTTTTCAAACTGGCTCAAGAATCGGTCAAACAGACTTTTCTCGTCAGTCAGAAAAAATTAGGGTTTTCATTGGTTTTCCTGGCTCTAGAACAATTCAAACAGTTTGTTTAGGTTTTTGGTTGATTTTGGTTCAACTTCGATCAGGCGAACGCTTCTTTGGCATTTAGTCAGGAACTAGGTTTTTGTGCGCAAATTTTAGAAAGACTAACTCTACAGTGCTTGTCAAGTTATTTTGAGATGTGGATTGAGGCATTTGGATTTGAATTCGCATTGTGTGACTAAATCAGTGAAAAGATGCATTTGGATTGAATTCGCAGTGTTTGATTAAAGTCAATAAAAGGAAAGTACGTCTGGGCAATTGTTGTGATTGACTGTTGCTTTGCTCTGAATGTTGGAAGCGCCAAGTTTAATTGATCAATGCCGAAACAATGTTTATTTAATTATTTACTATTCTGAATTTAAATGATTGGAATTTATTTTCCATTATTATAATTTAAAGAATTTTAAATAATAAATAAACAATTGGAGAAGAAAAGAATTAATCAAATAAAAGGACTTTTTATTTATCTTTAAATTATTTGTATAATTGTTTTTGTTTACAAAATGTTTACAATAATAATATTACATTTATTTAAATTTAAATAAAAACTATCCTAAATATTTTTCTAAATCTTCAATTCTTCATCTTCCATCCCTTGCTCCCTCTGCTTCATTTGATTTTATCTGCAAAAAAAAATAAGAAAAGAAGAAAAAGTTAGAAACGGATAAATTGAATTAAAGAGACAGACAGTTTAATTTAGGCTCATCATTAAAGGCAACTGACTGGAATCAGTTAGCCCTCTCTGCAAATCACGGGATTTCTCCCGGTTCACAAAAAGGGATGAATATTGCTTGCTAATCATGAATGCACAAAGTTGAAATTCACAAGTCAAAATTGTCAAAGTTGCATAGTCCAAAAGTTTCAAACTGAATGGTATAAACAAATTCCAAATCCAAATTGAACCACAAAGTCCAACTAAGTTCCAAATTCAAACTTGCCACAAGCTGCCAAAAAAGCTGTCAAAGATATCAAAGTATCACAAAAGCGCAGCACAAAGTATGGAAAAGAGAGATAAAGTATGCAGAGGCAAAGCAACTAGTGCAAGCAAAGAATCATTTCATCATTTTTCCAGCAGTGCCTTTTCAGAACATAGTACACTTAAGCAATATTAAATGCTTTATTTTGTACTAGAGAGAGAGAAGAGAGAGTGAAAGAAAGCAGGCTTACAGGGCTTAGGCTTGAAGAAACAAATGATATAAAACTAACTGCAATAGAACAGTAGAAGAGAGCAGAAATCACAAGAAAAAATATAACTCAAAAACTGCCTCCACCCTGCTAAAGCAAGACAGAAGCATCAAGCTTCAAATCCAAACCTGTCAAACAAACAAACAGGTCCATACAAGCCTAACCTGCATAAGCCTTTAACCTGCACCAAACTGAAGCCAAGCTTCAGAACCAGAAAAATCCTAAGACAGTGTTAAGCCAACAAAGCCTAAACCTGTGTCAAGTTTAACAAACAACAAAAATAGCATCAAGCCTAAACTTGTACCAAACAAAAACCTGTGTGCCCAAAACAGCCATAACCTGTAACTCAAAAGCCCTCAACCAAGAGCATAAGCCTAAAACTGTTCCAAACCTTTCAATCAAAACCAGTAAACCTGCATCAAAAAACTCAAACAGAAAGCCATCCATAAACCTGCTAATGCATAAGCCTTTCAAAGCCTCACCATTCCACAAACCTGAACCTGTGTTTCTAAACTAAGAGAAACAGTTCAAAACATCAAAAGGCTTTTCAAACAAAGGCCTTTAACTTGTCAAAAGGCCAAACACCTAACTGAAGCAACCAAGGCCCTCAGAGCATTCTCATCACAGGGCAAGCATTCCAAAAGGCAACCAGAAGGAGATAAAGAAGCATACTCAGGAACACACAGTGTCAAACATCACAAGCCCTCAGAAATATTCATCATTGGGCAAAGAACAAGCATACAAAGGGTCCAGCATACAAAGCAACAATTCAACAGCATATCAGGGCCATCATACAAGCATACTAAAGCATACATACAAGCCAACAAGAAGAAGAGACAGGAATGTCAACAGACAAGTATCCAAAGGCAACATAAAGGCCTCAGAGAGTTCTCATCATAGGCAAGTATTAAAGGCAACTAGGGTCAACGAGAAGAAGGTGATAAAGAAGCAAACACAAGCAGACGTACGAGGCAGACAGAGAAGAAGAAAATATATCATCAAGAGGTTCTCAGGCCATAATCATCATCAAACCCTAATACAAGCAAAGAATACACAAACCAGGAAGCAGAAGCTTCATCATCATCATCCCCTCGCAGTCCAAAGCCAGTGTCATCGTGTCCTCCACCCTTAGCCGCCCACAGCGCCTTCCAATCCGTCTCATCATCCCCTTCCAAAGGTATAAACTTTCTTCTTTCTTTTCCAACATCTTGCACAAACATCAAAACAATGTAATCAAGAGCCAGAAATAAGCAACAACATGTAAAGGCATAAAACATTAGAACGAAAATCAAACCTCGTAACCATCGCTTGGGGTAACCTTGTGGAAGGAGGAGAAACAAAGTTGGCGTTGGGTGGCCGTGGATGGTTAGAAGTAACTCAGTAGCCATGGAGAGGATGACAAACGGAGAAGACGAAGCAAGCGCGCCGCTCTCAGCAAACCCTAAGTTTTTCCCAATTGAAACAATCACTCACAACCCTAAACGAAAACATTGTAAGACAATTGGGCCTTGCCCACCTCTGAAGCACTGAAGCCCAAGCGAATTTCCAATTCATACCCCCCCCCCCCTGTTCTATTCATTTTTCTCTATGAATTGCATTTGGGCCTCAAACCTTAAAGCCCATTTCTGATTTCTTTCAAACTATTTTTAACTATCATATCCTTTTTCTATATACAAATTAACATGACTTTTTTTAATATAATTATAATTTTAAACACAATATATTTTTCCTCTAACTTAAAAATATTTTCTTTCAATTAAAAAACTCTTGTATAAATATATTAATACTAATTACTAATATATAAAAAATAAAATTTAAAATATCTTATTTGTACATAAATACATAATTACATAATTTTTCCTTTAAGATAAATACTTTTCTTTTTTCAAGATATTATTTTTGTACATAATCAATTAAAATACATTTTTTTAATATACATAATATAATTTAAATTTAAAACATTTTTCTTTCTTTTAAGTAAAATACTTTTTTGTACATATTAAAGAAAAAATACAAGATTATAAATTAAATAAAGAAAACATCTAATTCTTTTTATTAAGTAAACCATACTTGATAACACATTAAATTCACATTTTCTTAACTTGTAAATAAAATACATGTACACGTACACTTACACGATACATTTTACATTTGATACATTATACATTTGCTATACTTTGCTATACCTTGATTATATTTGATCGCGATTCGATTTGGTTGTAATTATTTAAGTCTCATCCCCATTTGTGAATTTGTACCCCCACTCCCGGATACCATTTGTAATAGCGTAGACTTTAAAATTCCCGCAATTTACCGCTTTCGAATTATACCATGGTTAGACCTAGGGTTTGCATGTACATAAAATCGAACGCTAGATAACCTAATACAAAGACAAATGCATGAAATCAATACACAATCACACTTGCACCCCCTAGGGTAATCCCACATGTTGCCTTTCAAAATGGGCCATGCTTGCACGTCGAGTTTCTTTGGCAAAACGAATTCAAATGATCATAAGTCCCTCGATGACGCTTACGAAAGTCGCCTATCAAAATGATCAAGTCCCTTCAAGTAAAATTGCCAAAGACACTTGGCACCATTGCATTCATGGTCCATACGATGACCCGCGCCCGTCCCGTTAAACATCCTAAACGCAAGATTGTCCACCAAATTCAATGATGGAACAAAATTGTTAAAAGGGGTTGAAAACATAGAGAAAACCTTTGAGTACAATAGGGGTAGACAAAGATCTTAGTTACTTGAGATCAACTTGCAAAAACACTTGCCTTCTTTTCAAAAACCACACTTCATACACACTTTCAAACAAACTTCCAAAAACATTTTTGAAACATCTTTTCAAAAAGATACACACTTTTTGTAAAACACTCAAACACGAGTCAATTACAACGGTTGCCGAAACAAAGGCGTCTATTTCAAAAACATTTTCAAAACACACATATACACCACAATTTCAAGCAATCAAAAATCAAGGCAAGTGATCTAAAAACCAAGTAACTAAGAGCCCATGGATAACCGTGGATGAAAAGGGTGCTAATACCTTCCCTTTTCATAATCTACCCCCCGAACCCATGAAATATCTTAAAAGGTTTTTGCTGTGATTTTTAACCTTTCCTTTAGGATAAAATAAAAAGTCGGTGGCGACTCTTGCTCAACCGAACAAGTGCGAATACAAACGCAAAACTCAAGTCAGTTCTCCCACCGTATCACACCTTCAACTTGTCATCAGCACACGTATGCCTCTTCATGCTTGTGTTTGGTCTACTAGGCAAAAGCTTCCTCATACTTGCTTTGGTTTCACAAGGCAAAGACCCATCAGCTTGCCTTTGATCTACAAGGAAAAAGGCCCCTTTTATTGGTCTTCGATTCACACGACAAAGGGTTTCCTCAGACATGCTTCAATTCACAAGGCAAAGGCTCCTTTTCAGCTTGACTTCAGCATACAAGGCCAAGACATCTTCAGATTTTCCTTCAATCCACTAGGAAAAAATCTCCCTTCGATCCACAAGGCAAATACCTCCTCCACGCCTGATTCGATTCACTAGGCAATGGCCTATTTTATGCTTGCTTTGACCTGCCTCATGCTAGCGCCCACAAGGCATTGGCTACCTTTGTGCCAACTTCGACTGGGAAATGGTCCCCTTTGAAACAATTTTTATACTTCGACACGCATATTAGTCCCTTCAAAGGCACACTCATGAGGACCCTTCGAAGGAGCACTCATTGGTCCATTCGAAGGGTACACAAAAGGTCCATTCGAAGAAACATCAAAAGGCTCATTCGAAGGGTACACAAAAGGTCCATTTGAAGAAACATTCAAAAGGCCCATTCAAAGGATATACAAGAGGTCCAATCGAAGGACAGAGACTGAAGGTATTTGAAAGTCAAAGGTGTCCAGGTTCATAGCAAATTCAAAAAGGGACAAGAAACCATGTCTTTGGCAAAGTTTGAAAGTGACATTCATGGCCTTTTAAAACACCAACTTAATGGTTGTTTATTCCTTTGTCCTCTTGTCCACTCCATCCCCTCTATATAAGGAGCACACTAGCAAGCTTAGAAAGGGGGGTGAAAAAAGAGGATACCAGGTACATACGCGCATGCTGCCTCACAAGATCATACCAAACTTGCCTCGTTCCTTTCGAATCCAAGAGCATCCAACAACTCTAGTCCACATATAAGTTCTAGTTCCACGCAAGGTAAGTCCTCCTAACCTAGCCTCTTTTCGTTTCAGTATAACATGTAAATATACTTTTACTTATTTTTCGTTTCAGCATAATTTATAGATATCCTCTTAGTTATGTTCTTCGTTTCTTCCCTCTTGGTTTGTTTGCTTTTCTTGTTGGAACTAACCTCTACAGATTCAAACGAAAGACAAAAAGAGTGTGAACGAAGGATATGCACTCATGCTGCTCCGCAGGTCCATGTTACTTCATATTCTAAATCGAAATAAGCAGAGGAGTTTGCAGTCGAAGGTTGCTCACGCCCACTCCCTGGATCAATTGAAAGAAATAGAGAAGGTGCAAATCGAAGGTTGCCCATACCATTCCCAAATTCAGTCGAAGGAGGCAGGAAAAGGTGCAAATCGAAGCTTGCTCATGTCAATTCTCAAGCCCAATCGAAAGAATGCAAAAGAAGGGTGAATCGAAGTAGTCTATGTCCTGTATCAAAGAATTCATTTCTCTTTATTTTTGGTTTTTACATTTTTCTTGTCTTTCGATTTGGTTGTAATAACGTAGGACCATTACTTTCTGCATTTTTACTGCTTTTCATATTAACTGCTAGATGTATGACTAATATGATTGTGTTGTACCCCAAAATTTGCCCTCCCATATTTCTTAAGACATTTCAAGAATAACTCCCAAGTTGCTCAAGATGGCTCAAGAGTTGGACAGTCAAATCACCTCATAAGGCAGTCAATTCAAAATTAGGGTTTTGTGTTGCATCAAGGCCCTTACATAAAAATGGCCTTAAATGCTCCCCAATGTACTAATATGTTCTCAAGTTCATCCATATCAAATTTCAAGCCTTGCAGAGAAAGTTTGGCCAGTCAATTGCTCAAGAGGTCCAAAAATCGACTGTGTTAGGGCAAAAGTCAACTGTGACCTACAAACAGTCAAACCTTAAGATTTTTTTGCCAACATTATCATTTTGAAGTATAATTCATCATTTTATCAAGGGTTGATCATGATTCATCAAGGATTGCTCAAGATTCATCAAGATTCAAAAGTTGCTAAATTAGGGTTTTGTAGGAAAAGTCAACTCAACTTTGACCAAGCATAACTTTCTCATACTTTATGAGAAATGACCCATCCAAAGCTCATTTTGAATAGGATGAAATTTCCTACAATCCATCTTCACACCCCAAGATCAAGAAATGCTCTCACAAAAAGTTACAAATTTGGACATTGTAGGTCATTTTTTGAAAGTCAACAAAAAACACCTTTTTCCAAAGCTTATAACTTAAGCATGGAATGTTAAATTTAGATGAGACCAAAAGGGTTGGTTAGAGAACATCTCAAGGTTTCTAGAAAGTCAAATAACACTTCCAAAAGTTCAAAATTGAAGAAGTTATGCATTGTTGAAGTTGGGCATTTTTCCAAAATTGCCAAAAGTCAACTATCCCAAAACTTCAAATTTTGTCAAATGGGCCCACTTTTTTCCACTTGATTTGATCTTGTCACACTATACACGTGTCCTAGCTTCAGCCTTGTGACCTTTTGTCAAATTTATTATTTAATTTGATTTTTTAATGAATTATTTCATTTTTAATCAATTTAAATCAAATAAAATCCAAGTATTAATTATTTGATCTCTTTTTGGCTATTTTAGGACCTAATAATCATCATCAATGAGATCAAATTTTAATCAAGACTAATCATGTGCAAAAAGATTGAATCAAATCAAATTTGGAAGGTTTAATAATGGAGAATCATCAAATATGGCATTTTTTTCAAATCTTGATCATGGTCTTAAAACACAACATTATGAGGGAGACTCTTTCAATGCTTTCTTGTCTCCTCATTCTCCTCTATAAATATAGAGCCACACAAGCTAGAAATACACGAAAATCCTCTCTAAAAAGCTCTCAAAAAGCTCTTCAAAAAGTTCTCTAAAAGCTCTTCAAAAAGCTCTCCAGAAATCAAAGTATTGGTGCAAGTCATATCTCGAGGTTCCGACCTCTCGCAATTGACATCAAGCCTCAAACCATCCTCTTGAAGTCCTCATGAGTCTTACAAGGTCCAAGAGCAGTCCATCACACGCCTATCACGCCCACCGGTTTGGTAAAATTTTAAATTTCGAATCTCTAATTTTAAGCATATTTTATGGTATGCTAACGTTTGTTTGAGTTTATATAGAACAGTTATGGATGGTTGAATCATAGGTTCCACGCAAGAATAAAAAAAACACCATAGTTAGAGCATGAAACTTTCAAAGATCCGAGCTCAGGAATGCTTTCTGCACCCTCCAAAAAAAGGCCTAATTTCTCTACTTTCTCATATTTTATTTGTTTGGTTTAATTATTTTATTTTTACTTAATTAATTTACTAACCAATAACAAACTTTCTTTTTATCAAAAAATCACAAAAATATCATTTTGTCCAATTAAAATTAAGAACTTTATTTTTCTTTAATAAATTCCGATTAATTAATTAGGTTTTTAATTCTAGGAAACTTTAATTTCTTTTTGTAAATAAATAAAACTAATTAGAATTTAATAGGTTTAATCACTAATTTAACCATTCCATTTTCTTTCTTTAAATAACCAAAAATCCAAAAATAACTTTTTTTTTCATTTAATTAATTAATTTAATTTAATGTAGCGATTAATTTAGATTTATTTCTTTCTTAAAATATAAAAAAAAACCACAAAACATTTTCTTTATCAAATTAAATTCTAACTTTTATTTTTGTTAATAAACATTAATTAATTGATTTAGAATTTTAATTAGAATAACTTTCACATTTTTGTAAATAATTAAAATTCAATTAGAATTAATCTAGGTTTTAATTACTAACATTAATTTTGATTTCTTTCTTAAAATACCAAAAGACCAAAAATAATTTATTTTTATTCATCAATTTAATTAATTTAATTTAGTAATTAATTTAGACTTTAATTAAACAATAACTTTAATATATTTTTGTAAATAATAAAATTAATTTAGACATAATTAGGATTTATTAACATTGATCAATTTTATTTTCTTTCTTTAAATATCAAAAAACCCAAAAATATTTATTTTCATTAATTAATTAATTTAATGTAGTTTAATAATTAACTTAGATAATTTATATCTTAAAATTCAAAAGCAAACAAAAAAAATCTTTTCTTTAACAAAAAGGGTCAAAACCCTAGAACTTTGCGCTCGATTTAATTTCCCGCACGCGTTTGTTTATTTTTATCATATTAATGTACTTGCCTCCGGTTTGTAATAGCTTTTAAACAGGACTTTATTTTATCGCTTTCTTTTATTTTCCGCAATTTAAATTTCAAGGGTTGTTTTTGGCGATGTAAATACCCGACGCCTTGTAATAGTTTAGATTTAATTTCCGCAATTTAATTTCCGCAACTTATAAACTGTTAGATGTTTGATAATAGGGAATGCATGACAAGATCAAATGTATGAACTTAAAATCAACATAGCTCACCCATGACATGTACAAAGATAAAATTAACTGAAATAAAACACTCGCACATGCGCACTCTTAGGGTACACCTCACTTGGTTGCCTTCAAACGTGGTCATTAAGTATAGGAAGTTTTAGAGGTTGCCCTCTTGTCCAAAGATCATAAGTTTCCTCGAAACGGTTGCCTCGGAAAAATGATCTAAGACATTAGGGTTACCACTAAGGCGTCCTAACATTACTTTAGTAACCACACGTCCCTTAATCGAATTGACCCTTAAACTCCAACGATGGTGCTACCTACTCCTCAATAGTGGGATAGAATTGTCTAAAGGACATTAGCACAGATTAATTCCTTTTTCGAGTAGGTAGATGGTTCTTAAGTACTTGCTCATTCTAAAACAAAACAAAACTTTTCGCACTTACACTCCTTTCAAACAAAAAACTTCTTTCAAACCCATAAACACAAAGAAAAGAAAATTTTGAAAACACTTTGAGCAAGTACCTAAGAGCCCATGAATAACCATGGATAGAAAGGGTGCTAACACCTTCCCTTTCTATAATCTACCTCCCAGACCCGAGAAACATCTCGAAAAAGGAATTTTTCTGTGCTTTTTTCCTTTCCTTGTTGGATAAAATAAAAGACGGTGGCGACTCTTGCTTACCACGACATTTTGCAAAAACAAGCGCAAAACGCGAACCAGCATTCCAAAACAGTCAGTTCTATTCCCACCGATCACAGAACTGGCGACTCTGCTGGGGATTATTTATAAGTGGGTATACCTTAGGATTAGATCATTGTGTTTTCAATTGTATGCTTTGTATGATTTATATTTGTGGGATTGTATCAGAGTTCTATAGATCCTAACTCGGATCTGGGGATACCCTTTAGGTAAGTAGCAATAAACTACGAGGGAACTGTCTGGCGTAGACCGACACGGTTGAAGCAGTAGCTACGTTGGTGTGTCACTTTAGTCTGTACCGATATCCCTTGTGTTGAAACGAGGAGAATATGGGTCTTCTAAGGGGTCATTAAGCACCAACTGACCTTAGAACCTTAAATTGACCAACTTGGCCATAGAACAGTAGCAGTATGATACACTCATTGAGACTAAACTCTCGCGATGATTCCGGCCGCAAGAAAAGGTTGCTAAACTAGAATTATGACCGATTGAGGGTAGTCAGTAATATTGAGATCCTCTAGAACCCGGTTACTATTTTTAGGAAAGGTTTAAACCAACTGAACTGAAAGAGGGTAGTACCTAAGCTCCTTGCCAGCCTGAAATCTAAGGGCTCTTTTGTGTGACTTGTGTGCCTTCAAACTTGAACTACTTGCACATTCTTGTTATCTGACAACATGAGTTTCCTTGCAGGTTTTGTTTACAGTCCTTATCCAATAATTTGGATTTATTGCAGGGTTTACTTACAACACCTCACACTTTTGCTTAAACGCATAGCATACACATCATAACATCATGCCTTAACATTTCCTTAACCATTTCAAGGATCTCAAGGATCTGTGATGCAGGTTATGGTAAATCAAAGGTCTAGCAATGGGAAAAGGGATTTATTTTCCTCTAGCCAAAGTTGTCTAGAAATCAAAACACGATGACTTGAGTCAGGGGCTATGACCCACTCGATATGGTGAGCTTGACTCTTGAAGAAGAACTCTTAACAACATGAAGTTTCTTCAATCAAAGCTGCAAAATTCAAGTTCTAACAAGTTTCTTGTTTACCCCGAGAGATTCTTGAAAACATGCATCCACATAACATGCATCCACATCATGACAGGTTTTCCCTTTCAGGTTTCCTTATTCTCCTACTGTTTATTTCAGTAAAGATGGCCCTAGAGAGAACTATCGAAGATATCCAGTCTCAAAACGCTCAACTTCAAGAAATGTTCTTGAACCTATCCCAGGGGCAGGAAGAAATAAAAGCTCTCCTCACAAGGGGCTTAGTCCTAGGGAATCCCGGCGGCATCAGGAATGATCAGTTGAAAGGGCTACAAATTTAGTTGGCAACAATGAAGATCCAGATGATGGGACAGCTGGTGGGCCAGATGGCCCTCATTCAAGACCTGGCTCAAAGACAAAAAGAGCTCAGGGTCCTCGTCAACAAACTACTTCAAAATAACCAAGTGGGGAAAACAACTAGGGTTGAACATTAAGTCATCATTCAACCTCCTTTGAGACAAGAAGACAAGGGAAAAGCTCCCCAACTTGCTTCAGGGTCACAAGCCCAGCAACAACCTCACCAGCGTCAACGGGGTAATCGGCGTAAGTAAAATACATCTGGAAGACATTTCTCTGAGACTTCTATACCATCATCTCTAATACTGAAACGCTTGTTGGAGGCCAATCTGATTCCTTTAAAGGATCCTCTCCGGAATTCCAATACCTCTGCTCCTGGCTATCACCCCGACGCATTTTGTGTATACCACTCCTATAGTCCTGGACATGACACCGGCGACTGTTGGGCTTTGAAAAACAAGATCCAATACTTGATTGACAGAAGAGTGTTGGAATTCATGCCGGGTGGTGAGATGAAAATCTTCCGCTGAGGGTTCTCCACCTGAAATGACTAGTTCGAACTAAGAGGCTTTTGCTCATTTGAATTTTCAAGCTATAATTTTCTTTTGACTGTTCGAACATTTATTCATGTCAAGCTTTATTACTTTACCAATGCATTGCATATGTATGTTTTGAATCAATCCACTCGTATTTCACTATATTCAAATTGCTTTCATTTTTTTTGTGATGATCAACTCTCGATTAAAAATTTCTAAGCCTTTAGAGGGAGGATGACGAAAATGATATCAAAATCTCTACAGTATGCTTTTGAATAGACCCCGCTGACGAGGTACATGCATTGTTTCAAATCCTAAACAGTGGAGTTATAAGGAAGATAATCCCTAGTCAACCCCTTTGAGCCAAAGAAGTTGGAGTTTTTCTTTTCACAAATTAAAACCCTTAATCACAACCCGGGGCAAGGTAGTTTTCTCAGTTGATCCAGGTGCACAATGAATGACATCAAATAAGTCCTTCCGAAACAAAAGACAGTGTTGGTTATGTATAATTGTAAGGACAGGCAGTCATTATCTCTCAAAATAAAAGCCCAATAAATCAAAACCTGCGAAGGAGACTTAAGAAAAACTGGGGCATCCCACTGACTGTAATCACAAAAAGAAACAGTTCAGGCAAAAAACAGGGATAATAAAAACCAAAAAGAAAGAGATCCTATAAACTCTCAACAAAAATGACTGCTTGTTCAAAATAAACTGTCAGTATCCAAACCATCAGTGGAATATCAGAGCAAAGACTCAAACAGGATCTAAATGCACGGTTAGCTGAGTTTAGGATCGAAGAACATCACGAAGAGCGGGTGGGTACAAATAAATTTTGAGCCTTTATCCTTTGTTTCTTAAACCGTGAACCAGGCCACGTTATAACCCTTAAAAGTCCTAGCTGAAGCATGGGTTAGTTCGAAAGCATACTGTTACAAAAGGTATCCTGACTCCTGTAGGGCTCGCTGTAAAATCCTGAGTTGACATCACATTTTACAAAAACTCGCTTGTTTTATTGAAAACTGCATTTTCAAAAAAAACTTCAAGACAGACATAAGCTTTTCATTCTTAAAATAACATTGTTTGCATATGACTATTTGTTCAAACAACAGAGAAATTCGCACGACGAATATCTAGTGAACAAAAAACCTTCTCAATAAAAGGATCACCTCAAGTGGAAAAAACACTTCCAACCAAGGGGCACGACATGATCATTGTCCATCATCTAGGGCAGCCAAGTCAAGATTCAAGGAATCTCTCAAAATGCCAAATAGCCAGGGGCAAATCTCCATCTGAATCAATTGGGGCATTGGACATGAATTCCAGCAACGAATCTTGCATGATCAAACGAAGATCTTCTGGTAGTATGGCAACACAACACTACCGACAATGACACCTCCCTACATCCTGAGAGCATGGACATAGTCAAAAAAGTACTACGCATAATCAAAGACCCGCTAGGTTGACTGGCCTAGGCAAAAATAAGGGCTTCCCGACGAACCAAAAGGGTTCGGGCAAAAATTAAGGATAAAAATGGAAAAAATCTGTACACCCGGCAAGTCGAAAACCTGAAAAGGAGGCTTGGGAAAAAAAGGGTATCCCGATGGATTGAAAACCCGAAAGGGCGGTCCAGGAAAAATTAGGGATCAAAGCGTATGACTATGTCCCATCATCTCGTCACTTGCCTACCAGAAGAAGACTTGTCATTTCAATCGAAAGATACCAAGCACCTCATAGGTTGGGATAATACTCGATCCACAAGGCCTCCGCAGGCACCTTCTCCCGTAGAAACAAGGCAAATAAGAATTGTCCGAACTGTACAGTTGCTCTGTCCACTAGGTACTAAGGTAGTTTCAGCTGAAGAGTATGGCTAAGATACCTTCACTCCCCGCAGAGTAAGGCAGTAATGGTAGCTCTCCCCAAGTAGAGTTAGTCTACCATCAGCCCTAAAAAGGCTTGGTATCCCCAGAAGGTCTTAATATTCCCCAGCGGAGTATAAAAATATTCCCCAGCAAGTATCAGAGTATCCCCGACAGTCTTAATATTCCTCCACGGAGTATAAGAATGTTCCCCGGCAGCACACAAGATACCCCTAGTGGAGTCAATATTTCCCCAGCACGGTCTAAAAAAGCTTCCCCAACGGAGTTGAGGCATCATCCCTAGTAGACTTTGGAAGCTTACCCCTAGCGGAGTACAATAAATCTCCCCAGCCAAATTCAGAGGGTTATCCCCACAAGAGTCTAACAGGGTTATCCCTAGAAAGTCGCAACTGAAAGATCATCCCCAACGAAGTTCTTTCTTTCCCCAAGCAGGAGTTCAACAAATTCAATATCACCAGCAACGGTAATCCATCCCCAGCGGAGCTTATCAGCGGAATCCCCAGCGGAGTTTATCGTTAAAATCCTCAGCAGAACATCTCTCCCCCACAGAGTGATCACCCTCGGAGTAATCTCTTCATCAAGTTATTCCCCAACGGAGTTCTTTTCTCCTGCAGGTTTATTCTCACAATCATCTTTGTTCATCATCCCCAGCGGAAACGAAGAACTCAACTCTATTCTCCAGTAGCTCTGGGATTTATTTTCCCCAGCTAAAACATGACATTTCCATACATCATGATACATGCATATACGCATCATACAAAACAATCTCATTTATTTTGAGAACATCATTGCTTGATCTTTATCATGCATTGCATACGACTGACCTTTACCTTTCAGGAAAGATACAGTTAAAGTTCTCAGCTACGTCGAAGACCTGACCGGTTCTTAAATCTCAATTGAATTATCCTCGGTTGAATTTCAGATAAGGTTCTCAATCTTGACAATTTCCCTACGTCAAAGTGTGGACAAGTGCTATAATCTCAATGGTATACTATGTTGAACACTAGTCAGTTCCTAGATCTTGATGTTTTCCTCCGTCATAGTGTGGATGAGTTCTCTAATTTCAACGATATACTACGTTGAAGACCAGACAGTTCCTAGATCTTGATGAATATGTTTCCCTATGTCATAGTGTGGACGAGCGCTATAACCTCAACGGTATACTACGTTAAGCACTAGTCAGTTCCTAGATCTTGATGTTTTCCTCCGTCATAGTGTGGACGAGTTCTCTAATCTCAACGGTATACTACGTTGAAGACCAGACAGTTCCTAGATCTTGATGAAGATGTTTCCCTATGTCATAGTATGGACGAGTGCTATATCCTCAACGGTATACTACATTGAGCACTAGTCAGTTCCTAGATCTTGATGTTTTCCTCCGTCATAGTGTGGACGAGTTCTCGAATTTCAACGGTATACTACGTTGAAGATCAGAGAGTTCCTAGATCTTGATGAAGATGTTTCCCTACTTCATAGTGTGGACGAGTGCTATAACCTCAACGGTATACTATGTTGAGCACTAGTCAGTTCCTAGATCTTGATGTTTTCCTCCGTCATAGTGTGGACGAGTTCTCTAATCTCAACGGTATACTACGTTGAAGACCAGACAGTTCCTAGATCTTGATGAAGATGTTTCCCTATGTCATAGTGTGGACGAGTGCTATAACCTCAATGGTATACTACGTTGAGCACTAGTCAGTTCCTAGATCTTGATGTTTTCCTCCGTCATAGTGTGGACGAGTTCTCTAATTTCAACGGTATACTACGTTGAAGACCAGACAGTTCCTAGATCTTGATGAAGATGTTTCCCTATGTCATAGTGTGTACGAGTGCTATAACCTCAACGGTATACTATGTTGAGCACTAGTCAGTTCCTAGATCTTGATGTTTTCCTCCGTCATAGTGTTGACGAGTTCTCTAATTTCAATGGTATACTATGTTGAAGACCAGACAGTTCCTAGATCTTGATGAAGATGTTTCCCTACGTCATAGTATGGATGAGTACTATAACCTCAATGGTATACTACGTTGAGCACTAGTCAGTTCCTAGATCTTGATGCTTTTCTCCGTCATAGTGTGGACGAGTTCTCTAATTTCAACGGTATACTACGTTGAAGACCAGACAGTTCCTTGATCTTGATGAAGATGTTTCCCTATGTCATAGTGTGGACGAGTACTATAACCTCATCGGTATACTACGTTGAATACTAGTCAATTCCTAGATCTTGATGTTTTCCTCTGTCAAAGTGTGGACGAGTTCTACAATCTCAACGGTATACTACGTTGAAGACTAGACAATTCCTAGATCTTGATGAAGATGTTTCCCCCCAATTGAATTATGGACAGGTTCTTAAGACTCAGCCGAGGCATTCTCTCAGTTGAAGTACAGGCAAGTTCCTAAATCTCAACAAAAGTTAGACTTCCCCAGCGGAATCTTCTACAAACCACAAGTATGCAAGTTCTCGCTAAAGAATCTCTTATGCAATAGACACTCCTGCAGATGGCATCTGTAAGCCCATCCTCCTACCAACAATCTACAAATGGCATATGTAAGCCCATTCCCGACATCACAATACTGATACTACACCATGCGAGTGCAAATTTCTGGGCACTCTAGTGTTCAATTATCTTCCACCTTCGGATCACGAAAGGCTCGAAAACCAATCTATATCCTCAGGTTTAAGAAAATTGAACAGGGGCAACTGTTGTACCCCAAATTTTTCCCTCCCATATTTCTCAATACATTTCAAGAATAACTCCCAAGTTGCCCAAGATGGCTCAAGAGTTGGACAGTCAAATCACCTCCTAAGGCAGTCAATTCAAAATTAGGGTTTTATGTTGCATCAAGGTCCTTACATCCAAATGGCCTCAAATTCTCCCCAATGTCCTAATATTTTCTCAAGTTCATCCATGTCAAATTTCAAGCCTTGCAGAGAAAGTTTGGTCAGCCAATTGCTCAAGAGGTCCAAAAATCGATTGTGCTAGGGCAAAAGTCAACTGTGACCTACAAACAGTCAAACCTCAAGATTTTTTGCCAACATTCTCATTTTTAAGGATAATTCATCATTTGATCAAGGGTTGATCATGATTCATCAAGGATTGCTCAAGATTCATCAAGATTCAAAAGTTGCTAAATTAGGGTTTTGTAGGAAAAGTCAACTCAACTTTGACCAAGCATAACTTTATCATACTTTATGAGAAATGACCCATAAAAAGCTCATTTTGAAGAGGATGCAATTTCCTACAATCCATCTTCACACCCCAAGATCAATAAATTCTCTCACAAAAAGTTATAATTTTGGACATTATAGGTCATTTTTTGAAAGTCAACAAAAAACACCTTTTTTTTCCAAAGCTTATAACTTGAGCATGGAATGTCAAATCGATATGAGACTAAAAGGGTTGGTTAGATGACATCTCAAGGTTTCTAAAAAATCCAAGAACACTTCCAAAAGTTCAAAATTGAAGAAGTTATACATTGTTGAAGTTGGGCATTTTTCCAAAATTGTCAAAAGTCAACTATCCCCAAAACTTCAAATTTTGTCAAATGGGCCCACTTTTTCCCACTTGATTTGATCTTGTCACAATCTACACGTGTCCTAGCTTCAGCCTTGTGACCTTTTGTCAATTTTATTATTTAATTTGATTTTTTAATGAATTATTTCATTTTTAATCAATTTAAATCAAATAAAATCCAAGTATTAATTATTTGATCTCTTTTTGGCTATTTTAGGACCTAATAATCATCATCAATGAGATCAAATTTGAATCAAGACTAATCATGTGCAAAAAGATTGAATCAAATTAAATTTGGAAGGTTTAATAATGGAGAATCATCAAATATGGCATTTTTTTCAAATCTTGATCATGGTCTTAAAACACAACATTATGAGGGAGATTCTTTCCATGCTTTCTTGTATCCTCATTCTCCTATATAAATAGAGAGCCACACAAGCTTGAAAGACACGAAAATACTCTCTAAAAAGCTCTCAAAAAGCTCTTCAAAAAGTTCTCTAAAAGCTCTTCAAAAAGCTCTTCAGAAATCAAAGAATTGGTGCAAGTCATATCTCGAGGTTCCGGCCTCTCGCAATTGACATCAAGCCTCAAACCATCCTATTGAAGTCTTCATGAGTCTTACAAGGCCCAAGAGCAATCCATCACACGCCTAGCACACCCACCGGTTTGGTAAAATTTTAAATTTCGAATCTCTAATTTTAATCATATTTTATGGTATGCTAACGTTTGTTTGAGTTTATATAGAACAGTTATGGATGGTTGAATCATAGGTTCCACGCAAGAATAAAAAAAACACCATAGTTAGAGCATGAAGCTTTCGAAGATTCGAGCTCAGGAATGCTTTCTGCACCCTCCAAAAAAAGGCCCAATTTCTCTACTTTCTCATATTTTATTTGTTTGGTTTAATTATTTTATTTTTACTTAATTAATTTACTAACCAATAACAAACTTTCTTTTTATCAAAAAATCACAAAAATATCATTTTGTCCAATTAAAATTAAGAACTTTATTTTTCTTTAATAAATTCCGATTAATTAATTAGGTTTTTAATTCTAGGAAACTTTAATTTCTTTTTGTAAATAAATAAAACTAATTAGAATTTAATAGGTTTAATCATTAATTTAACCATTCCATTTTCTTTCTTTAAATAACCAAAAATCCAAAAATAACCTTTTTTTCATTTAATTAATTAATTTAATTTAATGTAGTGATTAATTTAGATTTATTTCTTTCTTAAAATATAAAAAAAAAACACAAAACATTTTCTTTATCAAATTAAATTCTAAATTTTATTTTTGTTAATAAATATTAATTAATTGATTTAGAATTTTAATTAGAATAACTTTCACATTTTTGTAAATAATTAAAATTCAATTAGAATTAATCTAGGTTTTAATTACTAGCATTAATTTTGATTTCTTTCTTAAAATACCAAAAGACCAAAAATAATTTATTTTTATTCATCAATTTAATTAATTTAATTTAGTAATTAATTTAGGATTTAATTAGATAATAACTTTAATATATTTTTGTAAATAATAAAATTAATTTAGACATAATTAGGATTTATTAACATTGATCAATTTTATTTTCTTTCTTTAAATATCAAAAAACCCAAAAATATTTATTTTCATTAATTAATTAATTTAATGTAGTTTAATAATTAACTTAGATAATTTATTTCTTAAAATTCAAAAGCAAACAAAAAAATATTTTCTTTAACAAAAAGGGTCAAAACCCTAGAACTTTGCGCTCAATTTAATTTCCCGTACGCGTTTGTTTATTTTTATCATATTAATGTACTTGCCTCCGGTTTGTAATAGCTTTTAAACAGGACTTTATTTTATCGCTTTCTTTTATTTTCCGCAATTTAAATTTCAAGGGTTGTTTTTGGCGATGTAAATACCCGACGCCTTGTAATAGTTTAGATTTAATTTCTGCAATTTAATTTCCACAACTTATAAACTGTTAGATGTTTGATTATAGGGAATGCATGACAAGATCAAATGTATGAACTTAAAATCAACATAGCTCACCCATGACATGTACAAAGATAAAATTAACCGAAATAAAACACTCGCACATGCGCACTCTTAGGGTACACCTCACTTGGTTGCCTTCAAACGTGGTCATTAAGTATAGGAAGTTCTAGAGGTCGCTCTCTTGTCCAAAGATCATAAGTTGCCTCGAAACGGTTGCCTCGGAAAAATGATCTAAGACATTAGGGTTACCACTAAGGCGTCCTAACATTGCTTTAGTGACCACGCGTCCCTTAATTGAATTGACCCTTAAACTCCAACGATGGTGCTACCTACTCCTTAATAGTGGGATAGCATTGTCTAAAGGACATTAGCACAGATTAATTCCTTTTTCGAGTAGGTAGATGGTTCTTAAGTACTTGCTCATTCTAAAACAAAACAAAACTTTTCGCACTTACACTCCTTTCAAATAAAAAACTTCTTTCAAACTCACAAACACAAAGAAAAGCAAATTTTGAAAACACTTTGAGCAAGTACCTAAGAGCCCATGGATAACCATGGATAGAAAGGGTGCTAACACCTTCCCTTTCTATAATCTACCTCCCGGACCCGAGAAACATCTCGAAAAAGGAATTTTTCTGTGCTTTTTTCCTTTCCTTGTTGGATAAAATAAAAGACGGTGGCGACTCTTGCTTACCGCGACATTTTGCGAAAACAAACGCAAAACGCGAACCAGCATTCCAAAACAGTCAGTTCTATTCCCACCGATCACAGATTGTATGTAAAAACTAATAACAAAAGGTTAGAAAACCTTACACAAAAGATAAAAAATAACTGAACATAACACACATTGCACATATACACCTCTAGAGTACCCCACTTTGGTTGCCTTTGGAAATAAAACAGTCTTGTCCCTCGAGACAAGGAAGCTTTAGCAAAGACCCATAAATTAAAAGATCATAGTCCCTCGATGACCCAACAGTTGCCTTTTGATAATTGATCTAGTCCCCTAAACAAAATTGCTAAAGCGTCTCCACATGTTGCCTTTATGACTGTACGTCCCTTCGAATGTCCCTCATTCGTCCAACGATAGGGATACCTACTCACTAATAGTTGGATAGCACTGTCTAAAGGATAAGGAGGAAAAGAACAAACTTTTTCGAGTATAAGTAGATAGCTGTTAAATGCTTGCTCAATTAAAACAAAATTTTTTACACCTGCACATTTCAAAAACAACTTTCAAAAAGACATTTCCTTTGTCAACACTCTTGAGGACTGATAAAAGAGTTATTACAAAGCAATCGCTGTACTAAGGTATTTTCAAAATACTTTTTCAAAACACACAAAAGCACAAGCAATTTTCAAAAAAAATGAGCTAAGCATCTAAGAGCCCGTAGATAACTATGGATGGAAAGGGTGCTAACACCTTTCCTTTCCATAATCTACCCCCCTTACTCAGAAAACTCTCGAAAAGGTATTTTTCTGTTCTTTTCACCCTTTCCTTATTTTGGATAAAAGAAAAGTCGGTGGCGACTCTTGCTTACCGCAACATTTGCAAACACAAACGCAAGACCAATATTAACAGTCGGTTCTTCCATCAAATCACAGTACCCCAACAAAAGATGGTTATGTGTGACTTATCAGTGTGTATGTATAGGTTGGAGGTTGAAGGTGAAGAGAAATGTTGGTAAGTGTTTATAGTTTCATCTAGTTATAATGATGCATGGATGATGTATTTATAGTTATGGAAGTTTATATGCAAAGAGGTAATTTTTGTAATTAAAAATAATTGAAAAATTGACCTAGTCAAACAATATGTGCCAGCCTGAAACACGTATGTGTCGGCACATGCATGCAATTTTTATGTAGAAAACTGATTTTCAAGGTTTTGGTCTATTTCAAAGTGGTTTTTAATGATTCCTAAGACCTCTAATACAAGGAAGTGCCACATGACATAGAGATATTGTCCAATATACATAAATGTTAAGCTTCCTAGTTTAGACATCATGCAAAACATATAATGGTGAAGTTGCACTCACATGAAGATGTCTTTTTATGCCATCGCTCTATAAAAGTAGATAACAAAGGGGCGTCAAGCATAGTTAATAGACATTTCACCAGATGGATCAAGCCACCACCATCCACTAAACTCTTGACCTCATTAGGCATATGCACATATGAAAAGTTTCTTCAACTTCATTCCATTATTATGGGCCTTCAATTGAATGCATCCATGTCATAATTAATTCATATAATATTAGTTACATGAAATTAACTACTAAAACATAAAATTAAATTAAAATAAATATATGTATATCTCTCTCTGCCATAATTAGAATGTAACATAATCGCGGTAAATTATCAGCACTGTCTGATGTCTCACTTAACATGGGGATGATATTGTCCCGCTCTCTTTGTCTCACTAATAAACAAATAAATCAAATTTTTAATAAAACAAGAAAAGGCCTACCAGATTTTACATAAATCTTGTTATACTCTACCCATACTGAATTGTTTGCAAATTTGGTGGAAATGAAAACATTATATCAATTTTTTTAGAAAATACAATGCCTTCTTTGCATTTAAAACATAATTTATAAACAAGATAGTAAAACCCATATATTTCTATCAGATTTACTAAGAATCCATCAAACTTATGAATTCTAGGAGTTGCAATCTTTAAGGAATCCATCATGAAAATGGCTTGATTGATGCAACACGAGAGAGATGAAGATAACAAAATTACCATAACTTCCCGCTCTAAATAAAAAAGTGTTTTTGGTTTATCTCGAAAATAGAACCCATTGTCGGGGCTCCTAATACATGCCTCTGAAACCACTGATAGGTTATCATGAGGGGGATGATCATCATTCAGTCAAGGACTTATCCAAACAAGTGAAAGAGACATCATATATTCATCCAAAATCTTAAGGATATAAGTGTATGAGTCCTCTTACTTATAAAGTGTTCAACCTCAACTTTTGTAAACAATGTGAGACTTACAACTCACACTTGTTTCTTAACAATCTCTCCCTCAAGAGTGAGTCTACCCACTCAAGCCTCACCTCACCACCACCATGCCAGGAAGGCTTTTAATATAAATAGTCCATCCCTTACTGAAACCACTAGTTCTTATATCACTTGTTAGTGCAAGTAGAAATTACTTTTGTTTATTGATATGGAATGGTCTTTATATACAAGTAAGGGTGGGAATATGTCAGACCAACTGTGATACGGTGGCAGAACCGACTGTTATACTAGTTTTGTGTTTTGCATTCGCAATTGTCGCCACCGACTTTTCTTTTATCCAACAAAGGAAATGGTGAAAAGAATAGAAAAAGACCTTTTTCGAGATTTTCTGAGTAAGGGGGGTAGATTATGGAAAGGGAAGGTGTTAGCACCCTTTCCATCTGTGGTTTTCCACAGGCTCTTAGGTACTTGCTCATTTTTGAAAATTTATTTCGTATTTGTGTGTTTTGAAAAGTTTGTTTACTTTATGATAACTCTTGTATCAGTCCTCAAGAATGTTGATAAAGCGTTTTTGAAAAATGTTTTGAAAGTGTAGTGTGAAAAAGTTGTTTTTGAGCAAGTACCTAAAACTTATCTACCTACTCGAAAAAGGTGTTCTTTTCCTCCTTTCCTTTAGACAGTTCTATCCTACTATTAGTGAGTAGGTAGCCCTAGTCATTGGATTTTGAGGGACTACCGAAGGGACGTTTACGGTCACTAAGGCAACTGGGTAAGAACTTTTAGTAACTGTCCTAAAGTTCTAAGATCACTTTTAAACCGAGGCGGCATCAAAAGGGTCATCGAGGGACTTGTGATCTCTTGAACTAAAGGACAGCCACTAAAAATCCTCACGTTTCAAGAATTGTGACTATTTCTGAAGGAAACCGAAGTGGGAGATACCCTAAGGGTGAACATGTGCAAGTGAATTGATTTCGTTCATTTATCTTGCAATTTAGGGTTATCTAATCATTTTCATTTATAGTCTTTCCATGCAAGACTAATTACTAGTAGTTAATAGTGCAGAAAGTAAAAACAGGAAGGTAAAGTCCTATGCTATTATAGGGCCTCGGGGAGGGGGATTTACAAGTTCAACAATTGGGGGAATAAATAGTAAATAAACCCTAATTTTAAACTATTACAAACTGTGTACATATACAATAATTGAAAAAGGAATACGGAAAGTAACAAACGCGCGAAGATTGAAAAGAGAACAAGTTTGAAACCCTAAAAAAATTTAATTGATAAAATAATTTTGGTATTTATCGAGAAAATGATTTGAAATTTTAACCTAATTCTAATTAATTTTTAATTAATGAAATAAGTCAAAATAATTAAATCAAATTAATTTATTTACCAAAAATTAAGAGTAATTTAGAGAGAAAAAACCTAAATCTATTATTTATTTTTTTGTGATTTTATAACTTTATGATTAAAATGAAATTGGTTTTTAAAAAACATAAAACAATAAAGTAAAAAAAAAAGAGTAAAGAAATTAGAAGTTGGGCCTGATGTCATGAAGCAAACTGGGGGGTGCACGTTTGAAAGTCTGCCGGGCCCATATACACAAGACCAACGCCTGCCTGGTCCAGTGTTGTTACGTAATGGAAATTTCACCATGTTCTATTCTTGTGAGAGCATTGGATTCAGGCCATCTATGATCTAATGGCTCAGGCTGATAGCCCATGATGTGCGCGTGGGGATACGTTGTACAGGATCCTACAAGCAAACGTCAGAAAAATGTAAAATTGATGGACCTGGGATCGAACCCAGGTCCCTTCCTTCACATGTGTTGTACCCTAAAATTTTCCCTCTCATTTACCAAGTAATCTCCCACAAGATCTCCATTGGTTCAAGACTGCATAAGGTTTGATCAGCTCAAGACACATCCTCAAGCACTGATGACTGAAAATTAGGGTTTGAGATTGCACAAGGAAAAATGGACTTTTAATGCCTCATATGACTTTCATGGATCATTTTGGACCCTCAAGATTGCTCGTGTCAAGTTTCAAGTCTTGGATCACATTTTTGCTCGATCAATTGATCAGTTGACCTAAAATCAACTGTATTGGGGAAAAAGTCAATTGTGGTCAATTTACAGTCAAAATTCATAATTTTTTATCCATATCAACATCTTGAACCTATATATGTCATTTGATC
Organism: Vicia faba; assembly: GCA_948472305.1. Classification (NCBI taxonomy): domain Eukaryota; kingdom Viridiplantae; phylum Streptophyta; class Magnoliopsida; order Fabales; family Fabaceae; genus Vicia; species Vicia faba. Next base: position 695,485,725 of record OX451735.1, read on the forward strand.
AAGTTTGGATCACATTTCCTCAAGAAATTTGATCAGATCATCAAAGGGGCAAAATGGTCAAATCTATGGTTTTGACTGAGAAGGTGCAATTTCTGATTTTTGACCTAGCAAATGATTGTTTGGTTTAATTTATGATCTCAAAGATTAAAATGCATCATTTTGACCTAATGGCATGGCTCAAAACATCTCTCAAGATCAATTGGTTAACAGATGAATTTCAGTCAACTGATGAAAAGTCAATTGTACACTGAAAAGTCAAACTTTGACTTTTTGGTTAAAATCAAGTATCAAAGATCACATTTCATAAAAACATGTCAGAATATGAAACTTGTTCATCAAGAAATCGAAAAGTCAAGATTTCATTTTTAAAAGTCAAAATTTCTAAACTTGGAAATTTTTCTAAGTGTTGAAAATTTCATATTTTTTCATAAATTTGAGCCAAATTTCCACCATGATTCAAGATGATTCAAAGGAAACTTTCAACATGAAAGTTGTATATCTCAAGGAGATCTAAAACATTGTATAACACAACTTCTCCAAGAAATGCATGGATTTCAAGTTATGATTTTCTAAATACACGTTCATGAAACTTGGAAACTTAGTGAAATTTTGCCCTAGTTTAGGCAGGATTTTGACCTAACTTCATGGCAATTTTTAAAATAGTTCCAAGATGAATTTTCAAAAATGTACAACATAGAGGTTGTATATTATTTTACAAGCTTTCCAAAATGTCCAAGAACTCATCGAGATCATGTTTGAGCAAGGAGAATCGAAGGCAAGAAGTTAGGGTTTCATTCTTGAATTACAAGTCATTTCTTGATGAACACATAATGCAATTTCAATGTTAGGCTGCATAATCTTTCTTTGCAGGCCTTATAACTTGTGTATTTATCCATCATTAATGGATTACACAAACTTTTGATCTATAATTCAAATGGTTTAAGCTTTATCCAATTCACATTGCCATTTTGGGAAGAAAGTGAAGAATACCATTCTTGAAAAGCAAGTTTTATGCACAAAGTCAATTCTTGTGCCTCTAACTTGTTCCCTCTGATCACACTCCATCCAAAAAGTCATAAGCAAGTGTGTTTAAAGCATAACCACTCTATCTTAGCAAGTACACAAGACTTTGAAACTTGGATTTCTCAAAAATCACATGTTATGCTTAAACTTGTTATTTTGAATTCTGATCAACAACAAGCTTCCAAACTTGTTGCTTATAAATAGAGGCACTATTTTTGAGCTAGAACATGAGCTTGAACACCCTGAAACACACCAAAACTCCCTCAAGCCAGAAATTGCTCAAAAAATACCATTGTTGCATAATTTCTGACCTTGAACTCCAAACTCATATTTCCCTCGTGCGTTCTTTGGCCTTTTAGTTCCTAAAGCTTCCTTACATCAAATACAACTCATCCATGTCCCTGTTACACGACTGTAACTCCATTTCCATCATCCTCCATAACCAAAAAGCAGATCATTGCAGTTGGACTTCTCCAGGCCATTTCAGCCACTCTCAATTGAAGCTAAGCATTGCATTAGCTTCCTAGAGGCTCAAGGAAGCTAACCTGATCAGTGCAAAATCTTGAATCGAGTTCAAACTCATTCACGATTTCCAGTTTTGAGGTATTTTCTTGAACTTCTATCACATTATTTAGGCAATGTTAGGCTTGCATTTGTGAAGATAAAATGTAGACATCATTACCCTGAAACTATACATGTCCATAGATTTCATTTACATTGCTTGAGTGGGGAGAATTTTGAGTTTGAACCTCTGAAAATATTTAGGTCAGAATTTGGTATTGTTAGAAATTCATGCTCATCTTTGAGAATTAGCTTAAGTTATTTACATATTCAGAATCGTGAGGAAATTTCTAACAAGTTTGATGTTGGAAGTTTTGTGAATGGATGAGAAATGAATGAGTTACAGGATTCATGGCTGGAGGTTGAAGATGAAGTTCATTCAGGAATTGATTTCTGTTATATGTTTATTATTTCACCCATTTTAACGAATGTATGGCCACCCCAGTGGTAAAGTGTGCGCTTGTTAACCTTTGGGACCTGGGTTTGAGCCCTAGTGGTGCCCTTTTGTTCATTTTTCATATTTTTCACTCTTTTTTTCTTCAACTGCAGCGCCTGGGCCTTTTGGTTGGGCTTTTCATTTTTTTGATTCTTCTAACCCCCATGACTATGTTTACACCCCTGGCCCATTATTTTATTTTCCGTTTTATTTATTTTCCCTTTATTTTTATTTTTATTTCATATTTTCTTTATTATTTTTATCATTACTATTATTATCATTATTATTATTTTTATTAATAAAAAAAATCCAAAAATATTTTGTTTATTTATTTGCATATTTAAAAAATGCTTATACATTTTATTTTTCTTTATAAAACAAAAAGACTAAAACTATTTTCTTAATAAATTTAATTTCTTTTTTAATAATTAATATTTAGACTTAGGTTTATTTATTATATTATTTTCTTTTAAATTAAAATCAACTTAGAATTTAGGTTTCTTTTAATTATTAATTTTCACATTATTATTATTAATTTAAAACCTTTTTCATAAAAAACCCTAAAAATCATTTTTAACTTAATTTCTTTCTTAATTATTCTAACCTTAGTTTTGTTTAATTTGTAATTAAGCATCTCTCTTAATTAGGTTAAAACCCCTTTCATAAAAAATCTAAACAAAAATCATTTCTTTTTCCATTTGCATTTGTACATTATTTATTCAATTATTGTACATTTATTCAATATGGTTGTAATAGTTAATTAGATTTAATTTTCTTACAATATCCCCATTTGTAAATTTGTATACCCCCCCCCCCCCCCTTAATGATGTAATAGCTTGGTATTTTTTTTACTTTCCGCAATTTATCGCTTTATATAAATGCTAGTAAGTTAGGGTTTGTATGGATAGATAACATCAATAAGTTAGCAAACCCTAATTCAAGATAAACAAGCATGTAAATCAAACTCACTTGCACCCTTAGGTTAATTCCACTTTGTTGCCTTACAAAAATGGTCATGTTATGCATGTGGGATATCTTAGCAAAAAGCAATAAAAAATACAAGATCATAGTCCCTCGATGATGCTATCAATGTTGCCTTTCAAAAATGATCTTAGTCCCTCAAAGAAAAATGCTAAGATATCTCACAACATTGCTATCATGGTTATACGATGACCCACGCCCGTCCCTTTATATCCAAAGATAAGGCTTCTTACCAATCAATGGTAAGATAACAATATCAAACGAAAAGAAAAAATGAACTAAGACTTTTGAGTAGGTAGATTATTCCTAGTTACTTGCTCATTTTCAAATCAAACATCCTTGCTTATTTTCAAAACCAACACCAACACTTTCAAAAACACTTTCAAAACATTTTCCAAACATGAAATATTTTCAAAAGCTCAACACTTTGTATACGTTCTTATGAACTAGAACTATTACAAAATTTGCCTAAACGATGTCGCCTTTTCAAAATAACAAAAACCACACAAAGCACATTTTCAAACAAAAGCAAGTGATCTAGCAAGCAACTAAGATCCCATAGATAACTATGGATGAAAAAGGTGCTAACACCTTCCCTTTTCATAATCTACCCCCTGAACTCAAGAAAAAATCTCAAAGGTATTTCCGGTTATTTTCAGCCTTTCCTTTTGGATAAAAGAAAAGTCAGTGGCGACTCTTGCTAACTGCAACATTTGCGATAAATGTAAAACACCCAAGTCAGTTCTCCCACCGTATCACAGAATTGGCGACTCTATTGGGGAATAACTTAAAAGTGGGGTTACCTTAGGGCTAGATCACCTTTACTTGATTTCATTGTTTGATTAGTTTGCTTTACATTTTGGTTCCTTGTTTGGGCTTGTTCTAATCCTCTACCCGGATTTGGGATAACTTATAGGTAAGTAGCAATATGTTGTGGAAACTGTGCGGGGTATACTGACATGGTCTAAGCAATAGCTACTTTAGTGTGACACATTTGTGGGTATCGGTAGCCCTTAATAGTCAAGGAGAATACGGGGCCGCTGTGTGGTGTCATGAAGCACTAACTGACTTTTGAACCTTTACTTGACCAACTTTGGCCATTAGGAAGTAGTGAGATAACCGACTTTGGTGCAGTCTGAAGTTGGTTGATACTCGATACTACACTCATTGAGGTTTGACTTCTTGGTATATTTCGGTCACCATTAAAGAGGCTCTCGTTAAAACCATTCCCAACAAGAAAGATCAGTGATATTGAGGTCCCTTAGAACCCGGTTACTATTTCTAGGACAGGTTTGAGCCAACTAAACTTCAAGAGGGTACCTACCTATGAGACTCCATGCAAGCTTAAACCTAAGGACTTGTTTTCCTTGTTTATATATGTTTACTTGTACATAACATCATAAACATCATAACATCATACTTATTCTCACTAACCATTTCAAGGATTTTTGGGATTTATCTTTGTTCTATTTTGTAGGACATGGCTTCTATTTGCAGGAAAACCATTCAAGTCAATCTCGTAAGAATTTCTTCTCAACTCAAAGAGCTAGCATCAAGGGTCCCTGAGAACTCTTCATTCACCGAAAGACATGGTTACCTCCTAAATTTGGTTACCTCTAGCACAAATGAAGATATGATGAAGGTATTGTTCCAGTTCTTTGATCCTCTACACCATTGCTTCACCTTTCCCGGCTATCAACTTGTGCCTACTATGGAAGAATCCTCTCAACTCGTGATTATTCCTATCCTTAATCAACTAACTTTATACGGTACGAAAAGAGATCCAAGACCTGAAGAAATTTCCGGAGCACTACACTTGCAACAATCTGCTATCACAACTAATTGGGAAACAAGGAGTGGTGTTAAAGGTTTCTTACCCAAGTTCTTGTTTGAGAAAGCTCAAGACTGTTGGAATTCTTTGGACTTACAAGCTTTTGAGGAAATCTTGGCCCTTCTCATCTATGAGATGGTTTTGTTCCCAAACCCTGATCAACTCATAAATGTCAATGCTGTCAAAATCTTCATGTCTCACAATCTGGTGCCTACCTTATTGGGAGATATCCTACATTCTCTCCACACTCGCACTATAAGGAAGAGAGGAGCCCTCATGTGTTGCACTCCTCTTTTGGCCAGATGGTTTATTTCACATCTTCACTGATCTGTGTTGAAGAACGAGCAAGGTTTGAGGTGGTCCCATAAGATGATGACGCTCAGACATTCAGATATCCATTGGTGTTCTCGATCCTTGGAGAACGTTACTATCATTGACTGTTATGGGGAATTCCCTAATGTCCCTTTTCTTGGAATTAGAGGAGGTATCACATACAACCCTTGTTTAGCCTTACACCAGTTTGGATATGCCCGAAGGGATGGTCCACATGATATGCTCATCCACTGAGTGGTATTCAACTACGAGAGCGATGATCAAGGTTATTGCCCGAGGTTTATAAGAGCTTGGAGGATGGTAAACAAGGTGGTTAGCAAGACATTGGGACACAAGAATTCCATTCCCCTCGAGCCTTACCTTAAGTGGGTACGAGCTCGTGCTCAGAAACTTGTAATGCCTTATCCCTCCATCTTACCAGTTATCATGGAACATGTGGTTGAAGGAGATGTCCCATACACTATCCTCCATCCCGACATGCCAACCTCTCTTGAAGACTTGGAAAAGGGTTGGATTCAGCTAAAGGAGGAACGAGATACCGTCGAAGCTCAACTCTACGCTAGTGAGAAGAGAATCTTGGAGCTTACAAAGTAGCTACATGAGGAGCAAAGTATGAACGCCTACATTGCACCGAAGAGGATGCACTCGGTATTTCTATCTTAGAGATTTATTTTGCCCAAGAGGCATGTTGTAATCTTTTCAAGTTAATTAATGAAAATTGACGTTTGTTTATTCTTTTGTTTATGAAAATTTAAATTCCATAAATCCTTGAAATCATTTGCATATTGTTGTACCCCAAAATTTTCCCTCCCATATTTCTCAATACATTTCAAATGAGGTCCTCAAAATTGCTCAAGGAAGTCCAAGATTTGACCAGACAAACCCTCTCCTAAGGCAGTCTACCCCAAATTAGGGTTTCAGTTTGCATCAAGATGTTTGATTCCAAAGGGTCCCAAATGCTAACCATTATCCTAATATGTTCTCAAGATCATCCATGTCAAGTTTCAAGCCTTGCATAGGAAATTTGCTCAGTCAATTGCTCAAAGGCCTGAAAATCGACTATGATAGGGCAAAAGTCAACTGTGTCCTACATACAGTCAAACTTCAATATTTTTGGTCAACATCCTCATTTTGAAGCATTATTCATCATTTGATCAAGGGTTGGTCATGATTCCTCAAGGATTGCTCACAATTCATCAAAACCCAAAAGTTGCTAAATTAGGGTTTTGTAGGAAAAGTCAACTCAACTTTGACCAAGCATAAATTTCCCATACTTTATCAAAAATGACCCATCCAAAGCTCATTTTTAATAGGATGTAATTCCCTATAATTCATATTCATCTTCCAAGTTCAAAATATGCACTCACAAGAAGATATGAATTTGGACATTATAGGTCATTTTGAAAAGTCAACAAAAACACCTTTTATGTCAAAGCTTCATACATGAACATGGAAGACTCAATTGAGATGATACCAAAAGGGTTGCTTAGAGGACATATTAAGCTTTCTAAAAATTCCAATAACACATCTCTAGGGTCAAAATTGAGAGAGTTGTGCATTGGTAAAGTTGACCCTTTTTGCAAAATTGCCAAAAGTCAAATGTGTCCCAAATTACAATTTTTGTCAAATGGGCCCAACTTTTTATGCTTGCATTGAGTTTGTAACATGACCCACGAACCATGATCCTTCCCATTTGTCATTCTTTTATTTTTGTCATTTACTTTGATTTGATTTCAATTAAATCAAATAAAACCAAAATAAAATCATGAAAATATCAAAAACTAATCAAAGCTTGAGATTTTTTGCATGTTTAGGTCTATTATACAGCTGGAGATGGAATCAAATCGTGCAAGGATCATTTGGACACAAAAAGATTAAGTTTTTCTTGATTTAGAAAGATTTGGCACAACAATCAAATCATGAATCAACAATCATAATTGGAGCTATTTGATATAAGTTTGTAACCCTAATTCCTTCTAGGGTACATAAGGGACAATTGCAGATCAGAAACAAAGGGATTGGAGGCGTGTAAACAAGAAAGCAAGTTTCAAAAAAATTGGAAAAAAGTGGCACACTGATTTCCAAGTTGCAGACTAATTCAAAGCATTCTAAGCATCTCAAACGTTTGTTGGACATCCCAGGAACGTGTTTCAACCATTAACAAGCTTCCTAACATCCAGAATTGCACTGTAAGTACCCAACGGTTTTCACATTTTCTTGAAATCGAATTCAATAATTCTGGCATAGTTAGCATGTTTTATTGACATATCCTTAATCCATGAGTTATTTGCAAGCTAATGGTGATACTTAATTGCATTTTCATTAACTGTACAACAAGATGCCATAGTTAGGGTTCTTGCTTCGTTTTTAGGGTTTTTGTGTACAGGGATAATTGGCCATGGATAGTGGTATCATGATGCTTGTGAGGTTGCAACGAGTTGATTGGTACCACTGGTTATGATTTATCATGCAGGAATAAGATTTTGGAGATGCACAGGGTTGTACCTACGCCCAGATGATTGTAGGTAAAAGTCCAGAAACTTTTAGCAACAGTGGGAGGAAGAAGAAAGTAAAGTGGCCTTCCCTGACTGGCCCATACAAATTTCGCGCGTTTTCAGAATTCACTTTTTGTCTTTATCATATAATATTTGTTTATTATTAATCATACAAAAAAACCAAGCCAGCTCAGATGGTCATCATGCAGCGTGAGAATGCCTAGGGGCCTGGGTTCGATCCCCAGGTCCCCATATTGTTCAATATTATTTTGCTTTGCATAATTAGGTACACAGGTGTCCCACAAGACCACCATGCGCCATCAACCTTCAACCACCAGATCCCTAGCATGCCAGATCCAAGGCCTCTCACATGGAAGTCCATAATACACCCCAGTCAAGTGCATGCATGAGATCCGGAAAAGTCAAAGAGGCCAGAAGTTATTGGGCCAAGAGTTTCCAACGACACCCCTCTCCTTTGCTACAAAACCAGGCCCATTCTATTTTTTCTAATTTTTCTTTTTATTTAATTTCTTTTATTTAATTATTTTCTAACACAAAATTAATTTCTCTTTTTCATAAAAAATCATAAAATAAATTTCAAAAATTTAGAATTAGGTTTATTTTATTTTACCAAATTTAATTTAATATTAGTTTAATTTAATATAGGATTAATTCTAATTTTTTCATATATTTAAAATCAACTAGAAAAAAATTAGGGTTAACATGCGATTTAATTTTTATTTCTTTTCTCAATAAAACAAAAATACTAAAATAGGTTAAATTAATTATTTTTCTTAATTTAAATTAATTAGTAATTAGGTTTTTTTATTTATTCAATTAAATCTTATTTTCTCAAAACAATAAAAAACAACCAAAAAAATGATTTTTCTCTTTAAGTTTCAATTAGGTTTAGATGGGGTCAAAACCCTAATTCCTTTTCATTTAATTCATCGTGCGCGTTTTATTATTTCTTGCGATATTAATGTAACTGCTCACGGTATGTAATAGTTTAATTAGGATTTTCTTTTATTTATCATTTTGCGGGTTTTTGGCTATGTAATTAATCCCTTCCCCGAAGCCTTGTAATATCATAGGTTTTTATTTCTCGCATTTTAATTCTCGCAAATATTAACTGTTAGATGTATGATAAGAGGATTGTATGACAAGACTGTGTGTTAATTTAAAATGGCTAGCAAACCCTAATATGCAAAGATAATAACTGAAATCAAATCACTTGCACATGCGCACTCCTAGGGTATACTCTCACATCGGTTGCCTTCGGTAAACGATCATTAAGTATAGGGTATTTTAGTGGTTACCCTCCTGTCTAAACAAAGATCAAATGTCCCATTCGAATATTGCCTCAGAAATTTTGCCTCGGAAATGTTGCCTCGAATATGATCTTAAGACACTAGGGTTATTACTAAGACGTCCTAACATTGCTTTAGTGATCATACGTCCCTTTCGAATTGACCCTTACAACTCTAACGACGGTGCTTCCTATTTCTCAATAGTAGGATAGCATTGTCTAAAGGAAACGAGAATGGAAAAAATCTTTTTTCGAGTAGGTAGATGCTAGTAGGTACTTGCTCAAAACAAACTTTTTCACACTTACACTTTTATAAATAAAGTTTTCAAAAACACTTCGTAACACTCTTAAAGACAGAAGCAAGGGTTAAAACGAAGTAAAAACAAAAACTTTTCAAAATGAACACACACAAGCAATTTTAAAAAGATGAGCTAGTACCTAAGAGCCCATGGAAAACCATGGATAGAAAGGGTGCTAATACATTCCCTTTCTATAATCTACCCCCCGTACTCAAAATCTCGAAAAAGGAATTTTTCTATGCTTTTGTCCTTTCCAGTTGGATAAAATAAAAGTCGGTGGCGACTCTTGATTACCGCGACATTTTGCAAACACAAACGCAAAACGCAAACCAGCATTTTCAAAACAGTCAGTTCTGCCACCGTATCACACATATACATCTTCCATGCATCATAACATGATATGTTTTCATACAACGGGTTTCCTTATCTTTCTGCTATTTATTTCATCAAGATGGATCTAGAGAAAACTTTGAAGGATCTTCAGGCACAAAACTCTCAATTCCAAGAGACTCTACTGGCCCTAGCCAAGGGGCAACAATATATGATGGCACTATTGGCAGTCAAGAAGAAACCCAAGAAGAGAGCCCTGGTCAACATGGGAAGAAGGTTCAAAGAGTAAGTCCGTCAGATCCCGGTAGTGGAAGATTCATCTGAAGAAGATGAGAACCAGATTGGTGAGGTTAAGAGTACCCAGGCTGACTGTGTTAATGATCAAGCGTCTGATGATGATTATTTTGATGAGCAATATCCACCCGCTGATGTCAAGTATAAGCAGTTAGAAGATAGATTGTAGGCCGTCGAGATCCAAGCCCTCCCCGGTTTAGATTTTGATGATTTGGGTTTGATCTCTGGGGTTGTTATTCCCCACAAATTCAAAATACTAGTCTTTGCAAAGTACGATGGAGTCTCTTGTCCAAAACTCCACCTGAAATCTTATGTGCGCAAGATACAGCCGCACACCGCTGATAAGAAGCTCTGGGTTCACTTTTTCCAAGACAGCTTGACCGGAACGCAGTTAGAATGGTTCTACCAGTTAGATGGTTCCCGCATCAATACTTGGGAAGATTTAGCTACCGCCTTCTACCATCAGTACCAGTATAACGCCGACTTGGCGCCAACAAGAGTTCAATTGCAAGATATGACCATGGGAAAGAATGAAGGATTTAAAGAATATGCACAAAAGTTGAGAGACCTTGCCAGTAGGGTTCAACCACCTTTGACTGATAGGGAGCACATTGACATGTTTATGGGCACTTTATCTGGTCCTTTCTTTAATTTGTTGGTTGGCAGCTCTTCTTCTGGTTTCGCCGAGCTAATCTTAACCAGTGAAAGAGTTGAAAGCGGCATCAAATGTGGGAAGATCTATATGGCATCTGCCTCCACTTCAAATCCTGTCAAGAAACTTTTTGCTGCAAAGAAGGAAATAAATGATGTGTACGGGGCAACGGCCCGTACCAAGAAGAATGATCATCCATCTGTTAATGATGTCTGAATCTCTAATCCAACTCCTACTCCAAGACCATATGCAAATCATCAATGTTTTGAAACTCTGAGAAGACAATTTACGAGGTTAGGCATGTCACTGTCTCAAGCCTTACAACATTTGCTCAAGGATAATTTGGTGACATTACGCTATCCTCCTACCAACCCAGATACCTTTTCACCAAAGTATAATCCAGACGCTAAATGTGCTTACTACTCAAGCAACCCCGGGCACGAGACTGACCAACGTTGGGCCTTGAAGAATAAAATTCAGGATTTTATCGATAACAAGACTATTGAGTTTGATCCTCCTCCAACTCCAAATGTAATCACTGCGCCTATGTCGAAGCATGACAAGGGTGTTAATGCTATTGAAGATACAATTTTTGTTGCCTCTGTTTAAGACTTGACTACTCCGCTGAATATCATAAAAAAGAATTTGTTGAAAGCTGGGATCTTCCCTGGCTGTATAAAATACTGTGTGTGTTGTACAAGATAACTCAATGGATGTGAAGGGCTGAAGAAAGGAATTCAACACCTAATAGATAGCCATGAAACTCTATTTGAGAAGACCCTGCTTGGCAAAAGTTTGATTGATAAATGTGAAGATCTCTCCATTATCACCATCTCAAACAAGCCTCTTAGGATCACCTCCAAAGGTCCTATTAGGATTTCAAATGAACCAACTGTTGCTCCCTTAATAAATCCCGGACCAGTTCCCTACTCTTCAAACAAGGCAATGCCATGGAACTATGGTGCTGAGGTGTTTTATCATGGGATAAAACAAGACGCTTGGATCAAAGAAGAAAAAGCTGATGATGTTGGCAACATAACTGACTCAAGTAAGGTAACTCGAACTAGGAGAATCTTTTCACCCAATATCTCACCACCAGTTATTACCAAGGCACCCGTCTGTGTTACTGTTGTCAAGCCAAGTAGCGATACAAGAGGGAAGGAGATGGTTGTTGAGTCTGTCGTGACAGAAGTACCCACAAAGGACGTTGCTGATGGAGAACCTTTCGCTCGTGAGATGGACGAGATCTTGAAGATAATAAAAAGGAGCGACTTTAATATTGTGGAACAATTGGGGTAAACCCCTTCTAAGATTTTTATGCTGTCATTGCTACTCTGTTCCGATTCCCATGCTCGGACATTAATCAATTTCTTGAAAAAGGCTCATGTCCCCCATGAGACCATAATGGACCAATTTGAGAATTGCGTGGCTAGCTTGACTGCTGATAATGGCTTGGGATTTTCAGATGCTTACCTAACACCTCTTGGGAAGAACAAAATAAAGCTCTACATGTTTCTGTCGAGTGCAAAGGAATCACCTTAGCACATGTACTATTCAGCACTGGTTCTTCATTTAACGTACTACCCAAGGGGGTGTTAGACCGTCTAGACTGTGAAGGTTTAGTCTTGAAGCCAAGTAATATAATCGTGAGGGCCTTCGATGGATCAAAAAGGACAGTTCATGGGGAAGTAGATCTTCCAATCAAGGTAGGCTCCCAAAACTTCAATCCCACCTTCTACATCATGGATATCCGTCCTGCCTATTCTTGTTTGTTGGGCCGACCGTGGATCCATAAAGCTGGGGCAGTAACCTCAACTCTCCATCAAAAGCTTAAATATCCTATCAAGGGAAGAATTGTCACCGTCTGTGGTGAGGAAGAGTTTATGGTGAGCCACCTCAACTCGTTCAAATGCGTAGAGATGGATGGAGAGTTCATTGAGACCACATGTCAAGTCTTAGAAGTCGTGCCACCAATGGTTGTTGCTACCAAATGTTCCTCTTATGAGTCCAAAGCTGTTAAAGTCATACCGAAGATGGTTTCAGTCAAAGATGCGTGTGCTGCAATTGAAGAAGGAAGTTGTGATACTTGGGGGCAACTCCTCGATATCCCATTCAAAGCAGACAAGTTTGGTTTGGGTTTCACCGTCAAAGCTTAGAAGGAAGTGAGGCATGCTCGTGCAGGAAAGCCACCTCTCTACATTGGAAGCCATGAAGTCAACGTTGTGGGTGATTCTGATGAAGAGGATGCATTTGAAGATTGGGTGTATCCAACTACAACAGAGCTGAAGAATTAGCATGCAAAGGACTTCGTGTCTATCTCCTTCATTGAGGAGTAATCTACTTGTTTATTTATTTTTTATTGAATTCAAGATCATTTTGTCTGTAATATTTAACAATGACTTTTAAACCATGTGCCTGGACCGGGGCACTTTGGTCCATTTGTCAAGGGTTTTATTTATGTTCATCTAATCATATGATCATTCAATACAAATCATTGGACTCTTTTGCATTCAAATCTGTGTGCTCATTGTCTTTCTTTTCTTCAAATACATTTTTTCAAATAGCCATGTATCTTATATGCACACACACGCACACCCTTGCAGGTCCTCATCCACTCTGGATCCTATTTCCAATAACTCTACTATTGCCGACTATGACTTCAGATGTCCAATTAACCAAGTCGAAGAAGAAGGTGAGGAAGATTATGATATACCGGGAGAACTAGATAGACTTTTATTACAAGAGGAAAAAGTTATTCATCCGCACGAAGAGTCAGTTGAAGTCATCAATCTGGGTAATGAGACGGACAAGAAAGAGGTTAAAATCGGAGCAAACTTAGAAGATAGTGTCAAGAGCAGGTTGGTTCAAATGTTGCATGACTACATGGAAGTGTTTGCTTGGTCTTATGAAGATATGCCATGGTTGGATACCGACATCATAGTTCATCGTCTGCCGACAAAAAGAGACTGTCCTCCCGTTAAACAAAAGGTTCATTGCATGAGGCCTGATATGTTTGAGAAGATAAAAGCTGAAGTGATGAAACAATTTGATGTTGGGTTCCTAGCTGTGACATCCTATACCCAATGGGTTTCAAATTTCGTGCCAGTACCAAAGAAGGATGGAAAAGTTTGCATGTGCATAGACTATAAGGATCTGAATAGGACAAGCCCCAAGGATGACTTCCCTCTACCTCACATTGACATCTTGGTCGATAACACTGCTCAGCATAAAGTCTTCTCTTTCATGGACGGTTTCTCCGACTATAATCAGATAAGGATGGATCCCGAAGACATGGAGAAGACCACTTTCGTTACACAATGGGGCACCTTTTGCTACAAGGTCATGCCGTTCGGATTGAAGAATGCAGGGGGGACATATCAAAGAGCTATGGTAGCTTTGTTTCATGACATGATTCATCATGAAATAGAGGTATATGTGGATGATATGATTGCCAGATCTCAAATTGAGGAAGAACATCTCGATCACCTGTACAAACTATTCGAGAGGCTGAAAAAGTACAAGTTGAGGTTAAACCCTAACAAGTGCACATTTGGAGTACAATCTGGAAAGCTTCTAGGTTTTGTTGTCAGCAATAAAGGAATTGAAGTTGATCCTGCCAAGGTAAAGGCCATCCAAGAAATGCCAGCTCCCCACTCTGAAAAGGAAGTTAGCAGATTCTTGGTTTGTCTCAATTACATCGCCCGCTTCATATCACACTTGACTGCTACTTGTGAGCCAATCTTCAAACTCTTGAAGAAAGATCAGGTAGTCAGATGAAATGATGAATGTCAAGCTGCCTTCAAAAAAAATCAAAGAATATATGCAAGAGCCTCATATTCTCATGCCTCCAGTTGAAGGAAGACCCTTGATCATGTACTTGACAGTACTAGAGAACTCTATGGGGTTTGTTTTGGGCCAACATGACGAGTCTGGCCGAAAAGAGCATGCTATTTATTACCTGAGCAAAAAATTTACCGACTATGAAACCAAATATTCACTGCTCGGTTACGCTCTGGCATGGGCTGCTCGTCGGCTAAGACAATATATGTTGACTCATACCACTTTGTTGATTTCTAAGATGGACCCAATCAAGTACATCTTTGAGAAGCCTGCTCTTTTCGAACGGATAGATAGATGGAAAATGATCTTACAGAGTACAACATTCAATACATTACACAAAAGGCCATCAAAGGAAGCATACTAGCAGATCATTTGGCCCATTGATGCGGTGTATTCGCAAGTGTACGAATCGCGTCAGAGTAATATAAAAGATTATCGATCCACATAGACCAATCGTCAATATATCGTTTCCTATTGTTATGGTGTTTAGCTAAGTCAATATTAAACAGGGAATTTAGCATGCAAGAAAGTAAAGTGCAGCGAAATAAACTTCAGATATAAAAAGCGAGGTTGAATGTAATTCACGTAGTCATATGATATTCGCAATGCTTCAGAATAGAACTACTTATAGGGCAATATTTTCTACTAAAGAAAAGAACTAATTTAACAGGAACTGTCGCTTTCGCGTAATCAGAACTGAGTTTACTCTCTAATCAGACCTTCTTATTGTCACTTATAAAAAGGCGCGCATTGCGTTAAAGTAATAAACCTATTTTTAAGAAATAAAGTACTTGACCAAGTTGAAAAGTATTTTGATCTGAAATTTCTAATAAAAAGGGAACCTAACTCTAACCTTATAAACGCGTCCGAAAATAGTTTCAAAATTGATTTCTTTGATAATAAAAATCCCTAACTAATCGGACAAAGCGCTTTCGCTTCCTTTGACCAGTTAGAACTAATCGAGTTTAACAAAGGGTTGGACGGCTTTCGATCTTACCCAACAACAATAAAGTATATAAAACTCGTATTAAAAATCAAAATAGCTCATAAGCATTTTGACACATTATTTGGAATATCGATCTAACTAGATTCCTTACATTCTAGCCTAGTAAGGTTCAGCCTGACATGGGAATGTAAACAGACATGTTAAAATAAATCATGCGAGAAAGTAAATAATTTAAAGTGCGGTGCGGGAAATAAACAAAGTAAAAGCAAGTGCGGGAAATAAATAAAGTAAAAGCAGGTGCGGGAAATAAACAAAGTAAAAGCAGTGCGGGAAATAAACAAAGTAAAAGCAGTGCGGGAAATAAACAAAGTAAAAGCAGTGCGGGAAATAAACAAAGTAAAAGCAGTGCAGGAAATAAACAAAGTAAAAGCAGTGCAGGAAATAAACAAAGTAAAAGCAGTGTGGAATATATAAATAGAAACCTGCTCCAAACGGGGAGGTTTTAAATCTGGTACAAACTGGAAGTAAAATGCGACTGGAAATAAACAACAGTTGAAAAGAAATGTGGCAAGATAAACTTCTGCCAAAGTGCTCCAAACTCGATTACAGACTCAATCTACAAACTCGATCATAGACTCAATCAATAATGCAATAATTCCCCGATGTGAAGAATTATCTCTTTACAATGGTGAAATTATATGGCTTAAGTTCGCAACTATGGTTGGATCAAGTTTGCAACTAAGCTTGGGTCAAGTTTGCAACTAAGCTTGGGTGAATTGAAATGAAATCAAGAACTTCTATTTATAGAGGATGAGGAATGCAGGAAATCACATGAATGCCCCCCAACTCCTTTTGGGGGGGAAACATGGCAGTTGAGGTCAGCAGGAGGTGGTCCACGTCATGGCCTACCCTATGGTTGGCGCCATGGTCGACGCCATGAGTGCAAATTTGACCTAAACTCCTGTTTTTCAGCCTGTTTTCCTTCATTTCTTCAGGGGAGCTCTGGATATTTGAAATACCTGAAAAGGAAACAAAAGATAGGCATAATACGAGAAAACAATAATAAAAAACCTAAATAACATGTGAAATCAGAGTCAAAAACAAGTGTAAAGTAAGTGTTATCAAATTCTCCCACACTTAAACCTTTTCTTGTCCTCAAGAAATAACTCTAAATAGATTAAGAAGAAAAATGGTGTTAGTGAACAAGTTGGGCTGCAAGGGGCCTCTGGAATTAAAACAGGGATGTATTGATAGTTACTGACTGATTCAAACCAAGGATATCGTAGTGACACTCTTCCGTAAAACGAACATAAGCTTCATTCTTTTACGAACCAATCCATATCATGCCACTATGCTTAGGCCTATATTTTTCCTTTTTTTTCAAATCCTTTTTCATTCAGGCGAAATCACATTAAGCCCGTTATTCGTACATGCTCATAGTAAAGTGACCGGGTAGTGATTCTGATCATAAAACGCAGGGCTCTGGTACAAAAAGTTGGTATAACCCCTTTTATTGGCCCATTTATAGTTGCGGGGGATCGGATCATAATCTGCCCTACCAAGTTCAGCACCAGAAACCTCTGAACCAACTAAAGATGGGTAAAAAAAATTCTTTTTCGTTTTCTTCTTCTTTTGCTTTTGCTTTATTTTTCAACATACAACTTTTGTTAAGTTAAATGACTTTGTGAGGGTCACCTATCCAGGGGTTGTAGTTTATAATAAGAACATAGCATATAGATCATTCATTTCTCTTCGGTCCCCTACGTAGAGCATGCTTAGACCGGAGCTGACTGCTAGGATAAACTATTCAAGGATTTAAGAATGAAAATTTTAAGGCCACGACATAGGGGGTATCGGGATTGAATTCCTAAATTTACGAAGCTTAAGGTGTAAAAACGATGTCGATGCTTCGAAAGGGATTTCCCAAGTCATACTACATCCTATCTCAACCAGGTCTTATAGCCCAACTAAGTTCAAAACACAGTGTTTTTCTTAGAAAACAAATTCGGTTAGGCTCAAGAAATGGGGGAGTGGACATACACTAGACCATACAGATATAGATGACTCGTCAAACACATGTATTATTTTGAAAAGAAAGCAAACAAGAAAACTAAAGCAAATAAAGAAGTAAAATAACGAGAAGGAAAATGCAGGAAAAGGGAAAAATAAAGCGAGAGAAAAAATAAAGCGAGAAAGCGAGTAAATCCCCTCCCACACTTAAATCAAACATTGTCCCCAATGTTACGAAATAAGAATAGGAAAGAGTCACCTAGTAAAGTACTAAGGCTGGCTGGATCCCTCGCCATCCTGTGGTGAATTTGTAGGATGACGGGATCGGCTGCGACGACGACTGCTCTGAGAAGCCTCGAACTGGTCGAATCTGGCGGACAAGGCAATTTGTGAACTCTGAGTCTCGCGAAGGTTGCCAAAAAGGGAACCTTGAGTGGCCTCCATGAGGGAGGAGTGCCTCTGAAAATGGTCTTGTTGCCTATGTTGCTCGCAGGATATCGCCTATTGAGATTCCATAAGACTTTGAAAAGAGCGGTCCGTCTGCTGTCGTGACGCCTCCATAAAACTCATGTTATCTGCCAGCTGCTGTTGGATGGCAGAAAGTAAACCATCTCTTCTATCCTCCCGAGCTAGCTGGTCACGCCACATCTCTTCAGTGATGTAGAAGCCAGGAGTCGTACCTGCAAAAGTGTTAGAAGTAGAAGGTGCAGTGTGTGCGGGTGAAGCATGGTGGGGGGACACAGGTGGGGCATGAGGTTCATCCCTCTGCTCGCATTCTTCATCAGTCTCGTGTCCATCCCCAAGTGGAACATTAGGAGGCAATGGACCCGTAAAAGGTGGAGCATCTAGATCGTAGGTCTAGTTCCTCGCAATTTGTACATCAACACGTCTAGTGCAAGGCAGAACGACTGATGGGATAGCGACACCCCGAACCATAAGTTCAAAACCACCCGCTCTCCTCACCTTGCACAATTTCATATCTTTTAGAAATTTCAAATTAATTATGCGGGGAGGCAGGGGTGCAAGGGTAGCTATCTCAGCGTCAAGGTGCAGAGCTCTAGTAATAGATGTAACTAGTCCTCCAAAAGCTATGGTCCCTATGTGTCTCAGGACAGCAATTATGTGAGAAATCATAAACAGGACTGAATTAATTCTTCTATTAGTGAGACTACCCTGCAAAAATAGAAGTTCTCTAGCATTTACCTTGTTTGGATTCTCCAGGCCAAAAATAGTACAAGCGAGCATATATCGAAAAATTTGAATAGTCGGGTTATGGATCAATGATGTTAAAACTCCTTCAAAAGAATTTATAGAAGAGTTTGACAATTGACGCCAAAAGGAAAATGCATCAGTGGACCATTAAGAATCCAAAGGGGTCTCACAAATAGCGCCATCACCATGAGGAATACCCAACAGAGTTGCTAGTTCGTCAGTGCTATATTCATATTCAAAATTAAATAGATGGAATTTAACCGTACTGACGGTACTAGCAGTGTCAGGGTGAACCAAATAAATTAGGGAACTTAATAATTCCCGAGTTAGCCTCTAAAAGGTGGGCTCTTTTCTAGTAAAAGTGTCATGCAAACCTAGGATGTTAGCTAAATGAAAAAAACTATGATAAAGTCCTAAAGTGTACAGACAGTCTTCATCGACATACCTGGTTGAGACAATTTCTCGTCCTTGCAATTTTTCAAGGATTTTACGTTGTCGGTCTCCGGGTTTGCCTTCACGAAGAACGTATCCGTTGAACTCCATTGTTTCTCCTTTGGAAGAAAATTGAAAAAAATGGGTTTCAAAAATGGGTGTTGGATATTGGGAGGAGAAAGTTTGAATTTTGATGATGGTTAGAAAAATGGATGTTGGAGTGGTTAATGGGGTAGTAGGTGGTTGAGAAAATGAGAGTTGTTGGGTGGTTAATGGGGTAGTAGGTGGTTGAGAAAATGAGAGGTTTTGGGGTTGAAAATGGAGAAAGTGGGAGGTTTTTGAAAATCTGCCCGTTATAATCCCAGACCCCATGGCGGGCACCATGGTCTTGGTGGCGGGCGCCATGTTTGAAAACTGGGTTGGGCTCAAATTTCTCTGTTTTGTTGGTTTGGGCTTCTCATTCCAATTTCTTCTCGTATGTGCAAACAACAATTCTTCATTTGGTGCTTCCAAGGATTGGTGTATTGAATTTTTTTTCTTTTATGTTTATAACTTGAAAATAATAAACTCATAAAAAAAATAAACAATTAATTAAAGAGAAAAAAAATACTTAATCATGGTAAGTCACAAAAAATAAAAAGAAAGTAGAATGCAAGAGTTAGGCATAAAAATAAATAAGTCTGAAAAAAGAAACAACAAAACAGCAAAACAGTGTAGATATGAATCAAGATCATCAAGGAGTGGTAGGGTTTGTGGTCGACTAAATACCATGAGATGCAGCTAACTTACTGCGAAGATCATCAATTTCCTACTGTAGGAGGTCTGCCTCAGTAGAGTGAGTAGCATCAGAAACCATAACCTGAAGAGAGAGGTCTTCAACTGTCTGACGAAGTTGGGCTCTCAACGCAGCTCAATAACCTGTGCATAGATGTCGGGTTGCTGCAAAGAGAAATTATTAGAGAATACAGTGGTCCTTTCTGGCGATGGACATGGATGATACTCAGGTACCAGAAGTGATTTTCGCTCGTCCACGGTCTCTCCAAGACCTTCTAAGGCATATGTCCAATTGGCAGGGTTATGGACATTGGTCATCATGGGATCAGATAAGGTAAAATAATGAACGGTTTCATTATCAATCAGGAGTCTATATTGGTTGGGATTAAAGTAGAATCTTCTCATCAACCCATGATCCAAACAGAAATTAATGTCCATTATAGTATATCCACAGTAGGAGGTAAGGTGAGATAACTTACTTGTATGACCTAAAGCAGAAGCAATCTGAGTCACTGTTCCTCCCACATGGAGGATACCTTCAGCTGACTTAGAAGTCATCATGAGATTCCACAGCAGAAAATTTCCACAGGCTACAGGGCGAGATTGGGTCGCACAGTAGAGGAAAAATATCTCCTCCTCGCTAACATGGGTATCAGTGTCGGCCTTCCCTAGGAAAGTGTGAGCAATAACCATCTGAAAATACCTGAAAGCGGGGTTGTGAATAACAGGGGATAGCTGAGTGGAAGGATCAAGGCTCCCTCCAGCAGTAATATCTCTCCATAATTTCTCTATGTCCCTAGTCATGAAATAGCCAACTGGAGCTCAGGTATAGCATCGGGTGTGGTATGGAAGCCTAGCAAGTCACCAAACACCCTCTGGGTAAAACCATATTCTATCTCGAATAGTTTGAAAGTGAGATATCCATCCTGACCATTATAGGGCTCAAACTCGAATGAACTGAGGAATTCTAAGGTGAGGTTCATGTAGGTCACATTTAGGTCATCTGCATACTCGTCCCACTTTAGCTGGTTGCATAAATACTTGATACTGGCTTCAAAGCCAAGAACTTCCATGCAAATCTGGTCTGGATATCTGGTCGGTGCCATGGGTCGCTGTGAAAGGACCGCATAGCGTTGTCTCTGAGTGTCATCTCGGAAGGAAACATGCATGTCATCGAAATGCTCCATCCTGAATAATGTAGTTAGCAAAGACGGCTAGCAGGTGATGCCTGAAATCATAAGTTTTGCAACTGTTAGTATAAAGAAAAAATAAAATTTGATAAAGTAAAAAGTAAATAAATGCAAAAAATAAAAATAAAATCATGGGTTGCCTCCCATGCAGCGCTTGTTTAACGTCGTTAGCTTGACAAGTAAGCTTCATATATCGGAAACTGGTACTAGTGGATCAATCAGAGTGTGCTAGAGTATTTGGTGGGAATGTCACCTCCTTTGTAGTGC
Source organism: Vicia faba (assembly GCA_948472305.1). NCBI lineage: Eukaryota > Viridiplantae > Streptophyta > Magnoliopsida > Fabales > Fabaceae > Vicia > Vicia faba. Next base: position 695,506,940 of record OX451735.1, read on the forward strand.
TTCAACCTCTGCCCATTGACGATGAATGGGCTACAAGAATTGTTTTTGATCTCGACTGCTCCAGATCTTAGGATTCTAGAGACCTCAAAAGGACCAGTCCATCTTGAATGTAGCTTGCCAGGAAAAAGTCGCAACCTGGAATTGAAAAGGAGAACAAGGTCGCCTATATTGAAATATTTCTTTAACAATCTTCTGTCATGCCAAGTTTTGGTTCTTTCTTTATATATTATAGCATTCTCATAGGCAGACTGGCGGAATTCCTCCAATTTATGAATGTCAAGGATGCGCTTTTCACCAACAGTCAAATATTCCAAATTCAGGGTCTTAATGGCCCAATAGGCTTTATGCTCTAACTTGAAGGGTAAATGACAAGATTTTCCATAGACTAATTGGTAAGGGGTTGTTCCAATAGGGGTTTTAAAAGCTGTTCTGTAGGCCCATAGTGCTTCATGCAGCTTCTGAGACCAATCTTTTCTGGAAATTGAAACGATTTTTTCTAAGATTTGTTTAATCTCCCTGTTAGACACTTCTACTCGGCCGTTAGTCTATGGGTGATAAGGTGTTGCTACTCTGTGCTTTACTCCATACTTACTCAAGAGCTTATCAAAGATTCTGGATATGAAATTTGATCTTCCATCACTTATAACGAGACGGGGTGTTCCAAACCTCGGAAAAATGATATTCTTAAATAACTTGACTACCACTCTTGTGTCATTTGTGGGTGATGCAATAGCCTTAATCCATTTAGACACGTAGTCCACAGCTACCAAAATCTACCTATTTCTCATTGAAGGTGGAAATGGTCCCATAAAGTCTATACCCCAAACATCAAAGAGTTCAACTTTCTGGATATTCCTCATTGGCATCTCGTCACGTCTCGATATGTTCCCGGTGAATTAGCATCGGTCACACTTGACAATGTAGGCATGAACATCGCGCCATAAAGTTGGCCAATAGAGGCCTGCTTGAAGAATCTTGGCGTGCATTTTAGATATACATGCATGTCCACCATAAGGTGCAGCATGACAGTGTCTGATGATGTCTTTTATTTCCTCTTCTGGGATGCAATGCCTGAAAATATTATATATTCCTCTCTTGAATAGGAACGGTTCATCCCAGTAGAAATGTTTAACATCTTTGAAGAACTTCTTTTTCTGTTGGTAATTTAGAACAGGGGGTATGATATCTACAACTAGGTAGTTTACAAAATCAGCGTACCAAGGTGCGCTCTTTGTAACACCCCTTCTAAAATACCCCGAATAATATTAATTATATCAATGATTAAAGACATATTCCATCAGAGTTAACACGGAACAAGGGATGTCACAATTATGAAATAAATAAAACTTCCAATAAAACAGTAGTCATGCTACACTGAGGGTCATTATTCAAATAATTCAATCAAATTAAGACCATGTCTTACACAGCGGAAAAATACCATAACCAAAACGGAATAAACCAAAACATAATTATTCCCAATAAAATTCAAAGAAACAATTGAATAATAACTAATTCCTCAACTAAACGTTCCCCAGTGTTACAACCTATCAGAGCAGGACACTGACACGCGGACTTAAAGTAACATAGCTCTAGAGCCATCCTCACCAACTCCTGAGCTGCTAACTTTAATCTGAAATTGTTAAAGTAAGGGTGAGATTTCTCATAATTAACATGAATTATAAGCTTCTCAATCAACATTATATCACAAGCATATTATTTCGCCCATTTTAGCATAAATTCAGATTCAACACGCAGTTCCAATCATACAAGTCATTATGCACAAATCAATAATCAACCAAAGAATTGTAACACTGGAAGACATCCTAACATGTTATAATTCCATGCAAACACAAATGCAGACACAATGCATGTGGTACCAACACGTGACCAAGTCACCCAACACTGATCCATCATCAACCGGATACAGCAACCATCAATTCGTCCATAAACACCCGGACACGAATCCAGCCTAACCACCCATCATCACCCGGGTATCGGTTAACGGCAATACAAGTCAAATTCCATACAATGGGAATTAACTTCACCAAAACAATGCATATGCACGCACATCACTAGCATGCAACATCAAATCAGTCTATGAAATACATCAATTTATCATAACTGAACCAAAACCAAAAACACGATATCTCAACGATCACGCACACCATCATTACTTCTTTCCTTTAATTAATTAAATTAATTCCAATAATCCAAAAATACCAATAATTAAATTTCCAATTAAATTAATAATTAAAAATTCTAATTATTTAATAATCGGATTATTTGGGGTGTCACAACTCTCCCCAACTAAAAGAGTTTTCGTCCTCGAAAACATACCTTAGACGAACAGTTCGGGATACGAGTCCTTCATCTGACTCTCCAGCTCCCAAGTGACATTTCCATCTGCTGGTCCTCCCCAAGCCACTCTTACCAAAGCGATATCCTTGCCTCGCAACTGTTTTAACTTCCGATCCTCAATTCTCGCAGGTACCGCTTCCACAGTCAAATTCTCTCGTACCTGTATATCGTCTACCCGAATCTCATGAGACGGATCAGCAATGTACTTCCTTAGCTGAGATACATGAAAAACATCTTGCAAATTTGCAAGTGACGGCGGCAAAGCAATCTGATAAGCAACTTTCCCAACTCTCTTGGTAATCTGAAACGGACCAATAAAACGTGGAGTCAACTTTTTTGACTTCAAAGCTCGACCAATACCAGTCATCGGAGTAACTCGCATAAAAACATGTTCTCCTTCGCTAAACTCAAGATCTTTCCTCCTCTTATCGTGATAACTTTTCTGACGACTCTGAGAAGTCCTCATCTTCTCCTAAATCATCTTAATCTTTTCCGAAGTCTGTTGGACAATTTCCGGTCCAATCACAGCACTCTCTCCAAATTCATACCAACACAACGGTGTCCGACACCTCCTACCATACAATGCCTCAAACGGAGCCATACCAATGCTCGAATGAAAACTATTGTTGTAGGTAAACTCAATCAATGGTAGATAACTATCCCAAGCTCCACCTTTCTCCAACACACAAGCTCTTAACAAATCTTCCAACGACTGAATCGTTCTCTCCGTCTGACCATCTGTCTGTGGATGATAAGCGGAACTCAAATGCAACTTAGTACCCAAAGCTTCTTGCAATCCCGTCCAGAATTTAGATGTAAACCTCAGATCTCGATCCGACACAATACTAGAAGGAATACCGTGCAAACTCACAATCTTCTCAACATACAATTCTGCCAACCTTTCCATCGGATAATCCATTCTTATTGGAATAAAGTGAGCAGATTCCGTCAACCGATCAACAATAACCCAGATAGAATCACAATTCTTTGATGTCCTTGGCAAACCAGACACAAAATCCATAGAGATTCCATCCCATTTCTATTCCGGAACAAACAACGGTTCCATCAATCCTGACGGTTTCTGATGCTCAATCTTCGACTTCTGACAAACCAAACAAGCATACATAAACTCAGCAATTTCCTTTTTCATTCTCGGCCACCAAAACAACTTCTTCAAATCATGGTACATTTTAGTAGCACCAGGATGAATACTCAATCCACTACGATGTCCTTCTTCCAAAATACTCTTCCTAATCTCTGCAACATCCGGAACACACACCCTATTACCAAATCTCATAACACCATTCTCATCAATCCGGAACTCGCCTCCTTGACCTTGGTTGATCAATGTCAATTTATCAACTAACCCAACATCGGACTTCTGTCCATTCCGAATTTCTTCCAGAATACCACTAGTCAGTTTCAACATACCCAATTTCACACTATTCGGAGTAGTTTCACATACCAAACTTAAATCTCTGAACTGCTCAACCAAATCTAACTCACAGACCATTAACATCGACATATGCAAGGACTTCCTACTCAAGGCATCCGCAACAATGTTTGCCTTACCAGGATGGTAATTTAAACCGAAATCATAATCCTTTAGAAATTCTAACCATCTCCTCTGCCTCATATTCAACTCTTTCTGATCAAAGAGATACCTCAGACTTTTGTGATCACTGAACACCTCAAACCGAGAACCATATAAATAATGCCTCCACAACTTCAGAACAAATACAACAGCTGCCAACTCCAAATCATGAGTCGGATAATTCCTTTCATGTACTTTCAATTATCTCGAAGCATAAGCCACCACCTGCTTATCTTGCATCAACACACAACCTAATCCCATTAATGATGCGTCACAATACACAACAAAAGACTTAGTCGGATTTGGCAAAATCAAGATCGGAGCACTTGTCAACCTCCTCTTCAGCTCTTGAAATACTTTCTCACATTCAACATCCCAAACAAACATCTGACCCTTCCTGGTCAACTTAGTCAACGGTAACGCTAATTTGGAAAATCCTTCTATAAACTTCCTGTAATAACCTGCAAGACCCAGAAAACTACGGATCTCAGAAGCGTTCTTCGGCGCTTCCCACTGAGATACTGCTTCTACCTTCGTAGGATCCACAACAATTCCATTCTTGGAAATTACATGGCCAAGAAAACTTACTTCACTTAACCAGAATTCACACTTGGACAACTTCGCATAAAGCTTCTTCTCTTTCAACAATTCCAACACAACTCTGAGATGTTCTGCACGCTCTTCATCGCTCTTCGAATAAATTAGAATATCATCAATGAACACCACCACAAACTTACCAAGATATGGATGAAATATCATGTTCATATACTCCATGAAAACACCAGGTGCATTAGTAACTCCAAACGGCATAACAGAATACTCGTAATGTCCATACCTCGTTCTAAATGCAGTTTTCTGAATATCTTCTGACTTCACACGAATCTGATGATATCCAGATCTCAGATCAATCTTACTAAATACACAAGCTCCAACTAGTTGATCCATCAAACCATCGATCCTCGGCAAAGGATACCGATTCTTGATTGTAACTTTATTCAGCTGTCTGTAATCAACACATAATCTCATTGAACCTTCTTCCTTCTTAACCAACAACACCGGAACACCCCACGGAGAAACACTCGGATGAATAAACTTCTTCTCAAGTAACTCCTCCAACTGTTTCTTTAACTCCGCTAATTTAGATGCCGACATACGGTAAGGTGCCATCGACACCGGACTAGTTCCAGGAATCAAATCTATAGTAAATTCTACCTCCCTCTCAGGTGGCAATTCACTAACGTCTTCCGGGAACACCTCTGGAAATTCATTCACCACTGGCAATCCATCACTCTTTGCTTTTCCCTCCGCTTCTATTGCAGAATACAACATAAATACCACAGCACCATCTTTCACAGCTAAGTTCATCTGTTTAACCGACATAGTCACATCTTCGACACCAACCTCTTCAGGAAAAATAACTGTCTTCGCAAAACAGTTGATATGAACCTGGTTAAATTCCAACCAGTTCATTCCAAGGATGATATCAAGTTGTTCTAACGGTAGGCACACTAAATCCATACCGAAACCCCTACCAAAAATCACAATAGGACAATTCCTACAAACATACGAAGTAGTCACTGAACCCGACGCAGGAGTATCAATAACCATACTTCCATCCATATTAGAAATTTCCAAATTCAATATTTTAGCACAATCCAAAGCAATAAAAGAATGCGTAGCTCCAGTATCAATAATCACAATCAAAGGTATGTCATTAATAAAACATGTACCTTTAATCAGCCGATCATCTGGCTTAGTCTCTGACCCAGACAATGCAAACACTTTACCACCAGCTTGCTCCTTCTTGGGTTTTGTACACTGAGGACGAGTATGACCTTGTTCACCACAGTTGTAACAAGTCACCACTCTTACTCTGCAATCATTGGCCACATGGCCGAGTTTCCCACACTTGAAACACTTCTTATCATTACTTTTGCAATCCACCATACGATGTCATGTCTAACCACACTTGTAGCACTTAATGGAAGAACTAGAATATCCTTCACCAAACTTCTTCCAACCACCGGGTCTCTGATTACTTCTATCATAAGGCTTACCACGATCCATCTGTTGCTTACCCTTCCTATCAACATACCCTCGAGCATTCGACTTAGTGCTAGCAAGATCCTCCTCTAAAATCCTACTACAGTCAACCAGATCAGGAAATCTTCAGATACGCTGATACTGAATACCCTGCTTAATCTCATCACGAAGACCATTCTCAAACTTGATACATTTGGAAAATTCTCCATCTGCATCGTTAGTATAATGAGCATAATACTTTGCTAACTCAGTAAACTTCGAAGCATACTCACTGACAGTCTTGTTACCCTGCTTGAGTTCCAGAAACTCAATCTCCTTCTTGCCTCTGATGTCCTCAGGAAAGTACCTCCTCAGAAAATCCCTCCTGAACACAGCCCAAGTCAATGCAATACCATCTTCTTCCATTTCAGTTCTGGTAGCAAGCCACCAGTCATCAGCTTCCTCTGTTAACATGTGAGTTCCGTATCTCACCTTCAACCCTTCAGCACAGTCAATTAATCTGAAGATCCTCTCGATCTCCTTCAACCACTTCTGAGCACCTTCGGGATCATGTGCACCCTTGAACAATGGAGGATTATTCCTCTGAAAATTCCCCAATTGTCGGTCAGCACCAATCACAGCTCCCTGCTGGTTCCCTCCGAGTACTCCAGCCAACATTCCCAATGCTTCAGCAATAGCATCGCCGTTTCTTCCGTTACCTCTTCCGGCCATTGTTCTGTAACATTACAAAACAACCTCATCAGCACACAAGTATCGACAGTGTCATCTTACACTAGTCGCATACAAAAGGGATAACGACACAAGACAAGACCGACCAGGCTCTGATACCACTATTGTAACACCCCTTCTAAAATACCCTGAATAATATTAATTATATCAATGATTAAAGACATATTCCATCAGAGTTAACACGGAACAAGGGATGTCACAATTATGAAATAAATAAAACTTCCAATAAAACAGTAGTCATGCTACACTGAGGGTCATTATTCAAATAATTCAATCAAATTAAGACCATGTCTTACACAGCGGAAAAATACCATAACCAAAACAGAATAAACCAAAACATAATTATTCCCAATGAAATTCAAAGAAACAATTGAATAATAACTAATTCCTCAACTAAACGTTCCCCAGTGTTATAACCTATCAGAGCACGACACTGACACGCGGACTTAAAGTAACATAGCTCTAGAGCCATCCTCACCAACTCCTGAGCTGCTAACTTTAATCTGAAATTGTTAAAGTAAGGGTGAGATTTCTCATAATTAACATGCATTATAAGCTTCTCAATCAACATTATATCACAAGCATATTATTTCACCCATTTTAGCATAAATTCAGATTCAACACGTAGTTCCAATCATACAAGTCATTATGCACAAATCAATAATCAACCAAAGAATTGTAACACTGGAAGACATACTAACATGTTATAATTCCATTCAAACACAAATGCAGACACAATGCATGTGGTACCAACACGTGACTAAGTCACCCAACACTGATCCATCATCAACCAGATACAGCAACCATCGATTCGTCCATAAACACCCGAACATGAATCCAGCCTAACCACCCATCATCACCCGGGTATCGGTTAATGGCAATACAAGTCAAATTCCACACAATGGGAATTAACTTCACCAAAACAATGCATATGCACGCACATCACTAGCATGCAACATCAAATCAGTCTATGAAATACATCAATTTATCATAACTGAACCAAAACCAAAAACACGATATCTCAACGATCATGCACACCATCATTACTTCTTTCCTTTAATTAATTAAATTAATTCCAATAATCCAAAAATACCAATAATTAAATTTCCAATTAAATTAATAATTAAAAATTCTAATTATTTAATAATCAGATTATTTGGGGTGTCACACTCTTCATTACTGAATTTTTTCAAAATATTTATCTCTGTAAGGCTCGAAATCATCAGTCTTAGCTTTAAGTTTGTCATAGGTGAAATCATCATTCATAGGCAATAAGTTAGGTTTTAAGTGTTCTAATCTAGAGAGGTTGTCAGCGATAACATTCTCTGGGCCTTTCTTATCCTTAATGTCTAGATCAAACTCTTGGAGTAACAGGATCCATCTAAGTAATCTAGGTTTAGCGTCCTTTTTATTAAAAGATAACGTATGGCAGCATGATCAGTGTAAACAATGATCTTTGCTCCAACTAGGTAGGACCTAAACTTATCTATCGCAAAAATTACTGCCAGTAATTCTTTCTCTGTTGTTGCATAGTTGAGTTGGGCGGTATCTAGGGTTCTACTAGCATAATATATAACATGTAATTTCTTGTCTTTTCTTTTTCCTAGAACAGCACCAACTGCATAATCGCTGGCATTGCACATGATTTCAAAAGGTTGTGTCCAATCTGGGGGTTGAATGATCGGAGCTGAAATCAGTGATTGTTTCAAAAATTTAAAAGCTTCGAGACATTTCTCGTCGAAAACAAATTCAACGTCCTTCATTAGAAGATTAGTCAAAGGTTTTGTTATTTTAGAGAAGTCTTTTATAAAACGCCGATAAAAACCAGTATGTCCAAGAAAACTTCTAATCTCCCTAATGGTTTTAGGTGGGCTGAGGTTTTCTATAATTTCAATTTTGGCTCTATCGACCTCAATGCCTCTTTCGGAGATAATGTGTCCTAATATTAAACCTTCATTAACCATAAAATGGCATTTTTCCCAGTTTAGCACTAGGTTCACCTCTACGCATCTTTCAAGGATTTTTTCGAGGTTGGAGAGACAATCTTTAAAATTGAATCCACACACCGAGAAATCGTCCATGAAAACTTCCATTATTCCATCTAGGTAATCTACAAATATAGACATCATAGAACATTGAAAAGTGGCAGGGGAATTACAGAGTCCGAAGGGCATTCGTCTATAGGCGAACGTTCCATAAGGACAGGTAAAGGTTGTTTTCTCTTGATCCTCAGGGTGAACAGGTATTTGGAAAAATCATGAGTATCCATCTAGATAACAAAAGTGCGAGTGTCTGGCTAGACGTTCGAGCATTTGATCTATAAATGGAAGATGGAAATGATCCTTCATGGTTGCTTTGTTTAATTTTCTATAATCTATACACATACGCCAACCTCCTTATGTTCGTTTAGCAATATGCTCACCTTTCTCATTTTCTATGACTGTGATGCCCCCTTTCTTTGGCACCACATGCACAGGGCTCACCCAATTACTATATGATATTTGGTAAATTATACCAGCCTCTAGTAACTTAAGAACTTCTCTTTTAACAACATCTCTCATTATAGGGTTTATTCTTCTTTGATGTTCTCTTGAGGGTTTTGAGTTTTCCTCTAACAAGATCCGGTGCATGCACACCGATGGACTTATTCCTTTTAAATTGGAGATGTTATACCCTAAAGCTGAGGGATATTTTCGTAAGATCTCTAAGAGTTGAGTTGTCTCGTCTTGACTTAAAATAGCGTTAACTATAACAGGACGATTCATCTCTTTATCTAAGAATTCGTATATGAGGTTCTTGGGAAGTTCCTTCAGTTCTAAAGATGGTTTCAAAGGGCAAGGCATGGGATCGGGAGTAAGCGATAAACATTCATAGAGGTCGTCATCGATGTAAGGTTCTAAACCTTTAAATCCATCGTCCTCCATAATGGGGGTCGAAGGCAACTTAATATTTTTGTTAGATTCCTCTCGCTTAAGTTCCAATATACACTCGTCAATGACGTCGATGGCATAACAAGCATCTCCTATGACTGGTGCCATTAAGAACTTTGAAAGAATAAATTCTATTTTCTCATCACCCACCTCAAATGTTAATTTTCCTTTCTTAATGTCAATTATGGCTCCGGCTATTGATAGAAATGGTTTACCTAAGAGGATTGGGATTTCTTCGTCTTCTTTAATATCTATAACCACGAAATCAGTTGGGATATATAGCTGACCAATCTTAACTGGTATGTCTTCAAGTATGCCTATAGGATACTTAACTGATCTACCAGTCAGTTGGAGAGACATTTTAGTCGACTGCAATTCTCCTAAGTTTAACCTTCTACAAACTGCTAAAGGCATAAGGCTGACGCTAGCTCCTAGATCTAAGAAGGCTTTGTCAATAATATCATTTCCTAATATACAAGGAATGGAAAAACCTCCTGGATCCTTTTCTTTCTTGGCAAGTTTATTTTATGAAATAAAATTGCATTGGATAGGTTTGGGATCATCAAGTCTACGCTTGTTGGTCATGATGTCTTTTAGGAATTTAGCATAAGATGGTATCTGAGTGATGGCTTCGGTGAAAGGAATTTCTACATGGAGTTTTTCTATAACTTTAACGAATCTCTGGTATTGATTGTCAAGTTTGGTTTGTTTAAGTCTTTGCGGAAATGGGACTGGGGGTTTGTACGGGGGTGGTGATTTATTAGTTTTATCTTTTAATTCTGGTTCTTTTTGCTTTTCGGGTTCCTCTAGTGTCTCCACTTGGTCTATAGGAAAAACATTTGTCTTAGGTTGTGAGGGTGTACTCATGGCTGGATTCTTGGGTCCATCGTAAGTAGTCCCACTTTGTAAGGAAATGGCATTAGCTTGCCCTTTAGGATTTGGTTGAGGTTGTCCAGGGAATTTTCCTCCAGGTGTAGTTTGTGGGGATTGTGTTTGGGCTATCTGCAAGATCTGGGTTTCAAGCATCTTGTTATGCGTAATTATCTGATCAACCTTAGTTCTTAATTACGTGATTAGTTTGCTTACGTGAATATTCTGATTTAGGAACTCTTTGTTTTGCTGGGTTTGAGCTGAAATGAAATTTTCCATGATTTTCTCAAGGTTTGGTTTGGGTGCCACAGCTTGCATAGGTTGATTTGGTCTTTGGGCTTGGAAACCTGTAGGTCTCGGAGGTGCAGAGTTTTGTATTGGGCTATTGTTTTTATAAGAAAAGTTTGGGTGATTCCTCCATCCGAGGTTGTAAGTGTTTGAAAATGGGTTTCCTTGGGTGTAATTTACTTAGTCTGAGCAAGGCTCATCCAATAAGTTACATTCCGCAGGTTGATGTCCTTGGGTCCCACAGAGTTCGCATTCGGAAGCTACTGTGGCTACAGTATTAGGGTTTTGAGACATGTTTTGAACTTTTAAGGCAAGAGCGTCCATTTTAACTTGCATCATGTCTAGAGAACTTGTCTCATGTTTTCCTCCTTGGGTCTCCTTTTTCTCTACCATAGCTCGTTCTGTTCCCCATTGGTAATGGTTTTGGGTCATGTCCTCAATGAGAGCGCAAGCTTCTAGGTAAGGTTTATTCATCAATGCGCCACCAGCAGCAACATCGATAGACATCTTTGTGTTGTAATGGAGTCCATTATAGAAGGTGTGGATGATTAGCCATTGTTCTAGGCCATGGTGTGGACAGGCTCTTAACAGGTCCTTATACCTCTCCCAAGCTTCAAAAAGTGATTTTCCTAGGTTTTGGTTAAATCTAGTGATTTGGTTTCTAAGGACAGCAGTTTTGCTGGGCGGAAAATATCTTGCGAGAAATACTCTCCTAAGGTCTTCCCAGGTTGTTATTGAATTGGGTGGAAGGGAATCTAACCAATCTCGTGCTTTATCTCTGAGGGAAAAACAGAATAATCTTAGTCGTATTGCCTCAGGCGAAACACCATTGCATTATAAAGTGTCTTCTAATTGTATAAAAGTTTTTAAGTGTTGATTCGGGTTCTCAGTAGTGAGACCACCGAATTGGTTTTGTTGCACCAATTGTAGCAATGAGGGTTTTAGTTCGAAATTATTTGTGGTTATAGCTGGGTTTACGATACTTGAACTAGGTTCCTCATCTGACAGTTGGGCAATTTCCTTAAGAGGTCTTTGGTTACGATTCTCGGCCATAGTTTTTCTAATTCTACGGAGAAAATGGATGTAATGTTCAGGTTCTTCTAAAGGATTGAATAAGGTTCCGGTGCTGCGAGATCTTCGTATTAACCGGACTGTAAAACTTAGTGTGGACGGTGCGACTATAGGGTGCGAAATTTGACGAAATTGGTCCCCGGCAACGGCGCTAAAAACTTGATGCGGTGTATTTGCAAGTGTACGAATCGCGTCAGAGTAATATAAAATATTGCCGATCCATAGAGACCAATCATCAATCTATTGTTTCCTATTGTTACGGTGTTTATCTAAGTCAATATTAAACAGGGAATTTAGCATGCAAGAAAGTAGAGTGCAGCGAAATAAACATATAAAAAGCGGGGTCGAATGTAATTCACATAGTCAGATGATATTCGCAATGCTTCGGAATAGAACTACTTATAGGGAAATATTTTCTACTAAAGAAAATAACTAATTTAACAGGAACTGTCGCTTTCCCGTAATCAGAACCAAGTTTACTCTCTAATCAGACCTTCTTATTGTCACTTATAAAAAGGCGCGCATTGCGTTAAAGTAATAAACCTATTTTTAAGAAATAGAGTACTTGACCAAGTTGAAAAGTATTTTGATCTGGAATTTCTAATAAAAAGGGAACCTAACTTTAATCCTATAAACGCGTCCGAAAATAGTTTCAAAATTGATTTCTTTGATAATAAAAATCCCTAACTAACCGGACAAAGCACTTTCGCTTCCTTTGACCAGTTAGAACTAACTGAGTTTAACAAAGTGTTGGACGGTTTCGATCTTACCCAACAACAATAAAGTACAAAAAACTCGTATTAAAAACCAAAATAGCCCATAAGCATTTCTATTTACACATTATTTGGAATATCGATCTAACTAGATTCCTTACATTCTAGCCCAGTAAGGTTTAGCCTGACATGGGAATGTAAACAAACATGTTAAAATAAATCATGCGAGAAAGTAAATAATTTAAAGTGTGGTGCGGGAAATAAACAAAGTAAAAGCAGGTGCGGGAAATAAACAAAGTAAAAGCATGTGCGGGAAATAAACAAAGTAAAAGCAGTGTGGGAAATAAACAAAGTAAAAGCAGTGCGGGAAATAAACAAAGTAAAAGCAATGCGGAAAATAAACAAAGTAAAAGCAGTGCGGGAAATAAACAAAGTAAAAGTAGTGCAGGAAATAAACAAAGTAAAAGCAGTGCGAAATATATAAATAGAAACCTACTCCAAATGGGGAGGTTTTAAATCTGGTACAAACTGGAAGTAAAATGCGACTGGAAATAAACAGCAGTTGAAAATAAATGTGGCAAGATAAACTTCTGCCGAAGTGCTCCAAACTCGATTACAGACTCAATCTAAGAACTCGATCACAGACTCAATCAACATTGCAATAATTCCCCGATGTGAAGAATTATCGCTTTTTAATGGTGAAATTATATGGCTTAAGTTCGCAACTATGGTTGGATCAAGTTTGCAACTAAGCTTGGGTCAAGTTTGCAACTAAGCTTGGGTGAATTGAAATGAAATCAGGAACTTATATTTATAGAGGATGAGGAATGCAGGAAATCACAGGAATGCCCCCTAACTCCTTTTGGGGGGGAAAACATCGTCCAAAGGTGGCGCCCGCCATGGAAGCCATGGCGCCCGCCATGAGTGTAAATGAAAGGAAGTGGGGAACGTGGCAGTTGAGGTCAGCAGGAGGTGATACATGTCATGGCCTACCCTATGGCTGGATCCATGGTGGACGCCATGAGTGCAAATTTGACCTAAACTCCTGTTTTTCAGCCTGTTTTCCTTTATTTCTTCAGGGGAGCTCTGGATATTTGAAATACTTGAAAAGGAAACAAAAGATAGGCATAATACGAGAACAATAATAAAAAACCTAAATAAAATGTGAAATTAGAGTCAAAAACAAGTGTAAAGTAAGTGTTATCACCCATCAAGCTGTGGATGATTATCAATCTATGAACTTTGACTTCCCAGATGAGAACATCATCTTGGTGACCCATTGTGCGAAGCCTGGACCGTATGACGGACCTGAACAAGGACCTCGATGGACTATGGTCTTCGATGGGGCTTCCAACACCTTGGGTAACGGAATTGGTGTTGTTATCATCTCTCCTGAAGGTTTCCACACTCCTTTCACTGCGGATTATGCTTTGATTGCACGAACAACATGGACGAATACGAAGCGTGCATTTTGGGTCTGAAGGCTGCCATTGATTTGAGGATCAAGCATTTGAATGTGTTTGGCGATTCCTCTCTAGTGATTAGCCAAGTAAAAGGAGATTGGGACACTAAACACCCTAATCTCATTCCTTACAAGGAACTTGTGCTATCTCTGATTCCCTACTTCGAAGAGATCACCTTTGAACACTCCCCTAGGGAAGAAAATCAGTTGGTTGACGCCTTGGCAACCATGTCTTTAATGTTCAAGGTCAGATGGGACAACGAAGCTCCTATGATTATGATTGAGAGATTCGACGAACCTACGCACTGCTGTGAGCTTGGCACTGACGCAGAAAAGCCATGGTACCATGAGTTGATGAGATATCTTGAAGCACAAGAGTATCCCGAGGGAGCATCCATCAATGACAGAAAGTTCTTACGAAGATTTTCAGCCAAATTCTTCTTAAGCAACAGAATTTTGTACAAGTGCAACCGTTACTCTACTCTACTCTGATGTATGGATAAGAAGGAGGCAGAAGAAATCATGGAAGACATGCACGATGGTCTCTTTGGTACTCACTCAAGAGGACATACGATGGCCAAGAAAATCCTGAGAGCCGGCTACTATTGGTCAACGATGGAGACTGATTGCCATCAACACTCAAGAACCTGTCATAAATGCGAAATCTATGATGACAAGTGTGATACGGTGGGAGAACTGACTTGAGGTTTGCGTTCGTATTCGCAAATGTTGCGGTTAGCAAGAGTCGCCACCGACTTTTTATTTTATCCTAAGGAAAGGTTAAAAAGCACAGCAAAAACCTTTTGAGATGTTTTCTTGGGTCCGGGGGGTAGATTATGAAAAGGGAAGGTATTAGCACCCTTTTCATCCATGGTTATCCATGGGCTCTTAGTTACTTGCTTAGATCACTTGCCTTTTGTTTTCAATTTGTTTGAAATGGTGCTTTGTGTGTGGGTTTGAAAATGTTTTAAAAAGAGGCCAATGTAGTGGCAACCTTTGTAATGATCCATGTTGGGATGTATACAAAGGTGTATGTCTTTTGAAAAGGTTTTCATTTGTTTTTGAAAGTTTGTTTTGAAAGTGTTGTGATGTGTGTTTTTGAAATTAGGCAAGTGTTTTGTTTTGCAAGTTTGATTCAAGTAACTAAGAGGTTGTCTACTCCTAAATTTCTCAAAAGATTATTGCTATGTTTTAACCCTTTTAACAAGTTTATTCCATCATTGTATTTGGTGGACAATCTTGTGTTTAGGATGTGAAAGGGACGGGCGCGGGTCATCGTTTAGACCATAATTGCAATGGTGCCAAGCATCTTTGGGCATTTTCCTTAAGGGACTTGATCATTTTGTTTTTTAAAAAAAGGTTATCGAGGGACTATGATCATTTAAATTGTTTGTTTTGCCCAAAGAGACCTAACATGCAATATGGCCCAATTTTGGAAGGCAACAAAGTGGAGTACCCTAGGGGTGTTAATGTGCAAGTGTGTTTTATTACATACAAGAGTTTTTCTTTGAATTAGGTTTTTTCTATTTCATTGAGTTTTATCTTGCCATACACGTCCTAATTACTAGCAATAAGAAGCGGGAATGTAAAATCCTACGCTATTACAATAGTTAGGGGAGGGGGATACACATTTGTACATGGGGGGTTCAACGAGAAAAATAGACAAAAAAGAAAATAGCGAAAAACAAGATATATAGAGAGAGGGAGGGAGGCCGCGCGCTGTTGGGAGGCCATCAGAAGTTCTGACCCAGATCCGCTGTCAGATGATCAACCTGTTGGTGAAACTGGATGAGTCAGAACTTCTGACTCTGGAACCTGCAAAACAGAATCTGGTTAGTGGGGAAACCAGAGGTTCTGATTTCCCTGCGCTGCAAGACAGAAGTTTGTTAGTGGAGAACCCAGAAGTTCAGATTCTGCTGAAAAGGCAATAACTCTCAGAGGTTCTGAGGTCATTGGCAGCAAAACAGGCTTCAGATGTGCTAACGTCAAAGTCAGCACTTGGCTTTTTCCTGCACTAATCAGAACATCTGCAATCCTGTTGTTACTCCACAAAACAGAAAACATATTTGGAACAGATCCAGCAAAATAGCAAAATGTCCCAGAGGTCAGAATCACCAAGGTCACAGGCAAGTCCTAAACTGGCTCAGAACGTCCTGAGGTATGAGAGTCCTCAGAACATAAACAGCGATAACATGAATATTTACATTATGTTATTTGAATATGCACAGCTGATGATGCTTAACAGTGTGGTGAGGGTCAGCAGGTGCTTACCTGACTTTCTGGAAAATGGTGAAGGTTAACTTTTGGTTCTGGTGGTGTTCTGGACAGATTTGGAAAAGGGGAAGTGGAGGTGTAAACGTGTATAGGGTCAGAAGTTTTGGGAAGAACGCTTTGGTTTACAGAAAAGAGCTGGGTGTTTGATGAGGTTGAAGGTGAGAAACTTAAAGTTATGAAACAAAACTGGAAATTGTGGCAGAGTTTCAGAATGTTATGTTGCTAGGAGTTTTGTTTCTCTCTTAGCAATTTTTCTGTTTTTCTTGAACTTCTTGAACGTCTTTTGCAGTGGTGAAAGCTTTCTATTTATAGGCAAAGTTCTTGTGGATATCTTGAACATTTAAGGCGCCAACAGAGTTTGAACTGGTTCTTTGACAGAAATTCCTGGGAAGTTGTGATAACAGCTATTTTTCAGCCTAGGTAGCAGCAGCAGGCGTGGATTGGGGGAAGTGACCTCTGAAATGGGCGGTGGCGTGAAGACCCATGCCAGAATCTGTGCAAAAGCATTTTCCAAGCCACAAGTGATCGCTCAGGAGTGGTTGGAAGCATTAATGGGCATTAAATGGTGACAAGACCTGTCAATACCAACATTCTGGTTGTTGAATCAGCAGCGTAAACCATGCTCTGGCCTTGGCTACCTGTTGTCTTAGCAAGCTCTGGAAATTTTCCTGGTCTTCTGGTACGTTCCTTGGGTCTACTTCTGGACAATCTGGACTTAGAGATTCTGTATCAATGTGACACCTATCCCTCTGACCTTTCATCTTCTGACTTCAACCTGTTCTGAAGGAGCCTTTATACTTTCATGTTTCTCTTGCATTCCTTTAGCAAGTTCTGACTGAGCTTGTGTAACTGCTGAAGGGGTATGTTCTGTTTGAGGCTTACACTCTGAACCACGTTTACAACTTCTGATTGAACTGATGTAGCTGTTGAAGAGGTAACTTCTGACCACGCTGAGCCAAGCTTGCAACTTCTGACCGTCTTCATCTGGAATGGATCCAGAAGTTCTGAAGCGCTGATTTTTTTCTAAAAAACACTTATTTTAAAGAAACATTCTAAGCACTTAGAATTTGATTTTCCTCAAGATGGAAGCGTTGTTCCCGGAGTTTGTGAGATCGTCTTGCTCTTGTAAGTGGCTTGCTTGGGCAAAAGGATAACCCAGGACTTGGATTTGTTCCAGGGGACTTTGAAAAATCTAAGATGGTTTCCTGAAGAAAGGGAGGGCAAATTTTGGGGTACAACAGTTGCCCCTGTTCAATCTTCTTGAACCTGAAGAGTTAGATTGGCGAGTTTGCCTTTCGCGACTCGAAGGTAAAAGAAGATTGGACACCAGAGTGCCCTGAAATTTGCACTCGCATGGTAGAGTATCAGCAATGGGAATGGGCTTATAGATGCCATTTGGAGAGGCGGTAGATAGGGAGATGGGCTTACAGATGCCATCCGGAGACGTGACAGAACCTTGTCGGGAATGGGCTTATAGATGCCATTTGGAAGTGTCGATCGCATAAGAGATTCCTTTAGCGAGAAACTTGTATATTTGAGAAAGACAGATGCTTTCCTGGCTTGTTACAGGTGTTTGATCTTCAATCTCCTCATGCAGATGTGCCCTGGCTGGATACAGGAATCGAGTCTGGAAACATGACAGTTGATAGATGTGCCCTGGCTGGATACAGGAATCGAATCTTTGAACTCTTCAGACGTGCCCTGGCTAGATACAGGAATCGAGTCTGGAAATGTTGTAGTTGATAGATGTGCCCTGGCTGGATACAGGAATCGAATCTTTGAACTCTTCAGACGTGCCCTGGCTAGATACAGGAATCGAGTCTGGAAATGTGACAGTTGATAGATGTGCCCTGGCTGGATACAGGAATCGAATCTTTGAACTCTTCAGACGTGCCCTGGCTAGATACAGGAATCGAGTCTGGAAATGTTGTAGTTGATAGATGTGCCCTGGCTGGATACAGGAATCAAATCTTCGGACTCTTCAGACGTGCCCTGGCTAGATACAGGAATCGAGTCTGGAAATCTTCAGACGTGCCCTGGCTAGATACAGGAATCGAGTCTGGAAACTGATCACTCTCAGATGTGCCCTGGCTAGATACAGGTATCGAATCTGAAATGGTGACAGCTGAAGGTAGTCGTTTTTGAGATTGTCTTTTTCCTGAAAAGGCAAAAGCGTAAGTTGTATGCAATGTCATGATGTATGATGTGCATGATATCATGATGTTCAACATGAAATGTTGTATGTGTTTCATCATGTAGGTAAGCAAGATGTATGCAAATGTGAAATGTTTATGAGTGTAATTTCATCTTAGGAAAATAAATCCTTGACGAACGGCCGGGAAGCTGCTCTGTGGAAGAGATACTTGGCTGAAGTTTTGATGAGAGGCCTGCTGAGGACTTTAACGACGGATTCCGCTGAGGATAATGATGAAAAACTCCGCTGGGAAATTCCAAAGATAAACTCTGCTTGGGAATACCAAAGATAGACTCCGCTGGGGATTGAAAGAACTTTGCCGAGAGCGGTCTTCGTGGCTTTTAGCTGAGGATAACCCAGTTATAAGTCCTTGTGAGGGAATAATTCTAAATAAACTCGGGTGAGACGTCCGTACTTCGCAGGGGATGAGCTTGCAGAATCTACTGGGGATGAGCTTTTAAGACCTGCCGGGGAATGTTGTGCCTGTTTAGGATCGACGGGGGACCAACTCTGCCTGGGGAAAGTATTGCTGAACCTTGTTTTACCCTGCGGGGAGTTAAGATGATTTGGCCACATTTTTCAGTTGAACCTACCTTGGTGCCTTGGCGGACAAAACAACCAGACTGCAATAGACAACCCCATATTGCCCCTGTCTTTGATGTCACCGGTAATTAATCTCTTGTTTCATATGTGAATATTTATGAATCAACAATTCAATGTCAAATGCATATATCAAAAAAATGAACATTGGACGTTCTTCGCAAGACAAAACAGAAAAAAAGGGAAAAACAATGGTAATTTGTATGAACAAGTGAATTTGTATTGATTTAAACTTTTGCCTGTGAATAGGCGTTTTTTGTACAAGAGACTGACATCCTAGTAAGAGGACATCGCCAAATAGTATAGAGTTTACATTTTGAAACAAGAAAACAAAACAGCTATGTGAACAATCCCACTGGGTTCCAACTCTGCTATCGCCTTTATGTTTTCGAACGTCTCATCGCCTTACTGCCTAATCTGAAGATGAAGCTGATTGGTCAATGCCGAAATTTGGGGCCAGATAGTTGATGCCGAATTCCGGATGCGAAGTGATCTAATGAGACGTAGTGTTACGCTTTCATCCCTAACTTTTGCCTGGACCGCCCTTTCGGGTTTTCAGTCCAACGGGATACCCATTTTTGCCCAAGCCGCCCTTTCAGGTTTTCGACTTGCCGGGTGTACAGATTTTTATTCATTTCATCCCTTATTTTTGCCCGAACCCTTTTGGTTCGCCGGGAAGCCCTTATTTTTGCCTAGGTATGTCAACCTAGCGGGTCTTTTATTTATGCGTAGTATTTTTTCACTATGTCTGCATTGGCGGGGTGAGGAAGGTCGTCACCGTCCATGGTGGTTAGGATCATGGCTCCTCCTGAGAACACACGCTTAACTACAAATGGCCCTTCGTATGTAGGGGTCCATTTCCCCCGGGGATCACTTTGAGGAAGGACGATGCGTTTGATTACCAGGTCCCCAACTTGATATTCTTGTGGTCTGACTTTCTTGTTAAATGCCCTGATCATTCGTTTTTGATACGTTTGACCATGACAGATAGCAGTGAGCCTCTTTTCGTCAATCAGATTTAATTGATCAAGTCGAGTTCGGATCCAGTCGTCTTCACTTAAGTCTGCATCCTTCATTATCCGGAGAGAGGGTATCTGGATCTCGATTGGCAAGACTGCCTCCATGCCATACACCAAGGAGAAGGGAGTTGCCCCGGTTGATGTCCTTGCTGAGGTGCGGTATCCATGAAGAGCGAACGGTAGCATCTCGTGCCAATCTTTATAGGTTACTGTCATCTTCTGCACAATTTTCTTGATATTTTTGTTGGCTGCCTCTACAGCCCCATTCATCTTCGGCCGGTAGGGAGAAGAATTGTGGTGTTGTATCTTGAATTGTTCACAGAGTTCAGTGATCATTTTGTTATTGAGATTGGTACCGTTGTCCGTAATGATTCTTTCTGGGACGCCGTACCGACAGATCAGATTATGCCGGATGAAACGCGCCACGACACTCTTGGTTACTGTGGCATAGGAAGCCGCCTCAACCCATTTCGTGAAATAATCGATTGCCACCAAGATGAAGCGATGCCCATTGGATGCCGTTGGTCGGATCTCACCGATCATATCGATGCCCCACATTGCGAAAGGCCAAGGTGCCGTTAGGACATTCAAAGGAACTGGAGGGATATGTACCTTGTCAGCATAGATCTGACACTTATGACAAGTTCGGGAGTGTTGGTAACAATCGGCTTCCATTGTGGACCAGAAATATCCTGCCCGAAGGATTTTCTTAGCCATGGTGTGTCCACTGGAATGTGTTCCAAATGTACCTTCATGCAGTTCCATCATGATTTTCTCCGCTTCAGCCTTATCCACACAACGCAGCAGAGTCGAATCATGATTCCGTTTGTAGAGAATGCCGTTGCTGAGGAAGAATTTTGCAGCAAACCTTCTCATGAACTTCTTATCATTGACGGATGCACCTTCAGGGTATTCCTGAGCTTCTAAGTACCTTTTTACCTCGTGATACCAGGGTTTTTCAGTAACCTTCTCAGTTTCGAGCTCGCAGCAGTATACTGGTTCATCCAACTTCCTGATGATGATCCGGGGAGCCTCATTGTCCCATTTAACTTTGAACATTGAAGACATCGTGGCTAGTGCGTCCGCTAGCTGATTCTCCTCTCTAGGGAAATGCTCAAAAGTTATCTCTTCAAAGTGAGGGAGCAAGGTCGACACATACTCCTTGTAAGGAATGAGATTCGGGTGTTTCGTATCCCACTCGCCTTTGATCTGATTGATCACAAGAGTGGAATCTCCGAAGACACTTAGAATTTTGATCCTCAAGTCGATTGCAGCTTGTAAACCCATGATACATGCCTCATATTCTGCCATGTTGTTGGTGCAGTTGAAACATATTCGGGCGGTGAGGGGAGTATGAGTTCCCTCGGGAGATATGATTACAACGCCGACGCCGTTACCCAAAGCATTGGAGGCTCCATCAAAATGCATGGACCATCGGGATCCTTCCTTAGGTCCTTCATCCGGTCCAGGTACTTCACAGTCAGTTACCACCATGATATTTTCATCCGGAAAATCGAAGTTCAATGATTGGTAATCGTCCACAGGTTGGTGTGCCAAATGATCGACCAGTACACTTCCCTTAATTGCTTTTTGAGTTGTATATTGGATATCATATTCTGTTAAGATCATTTGCCATCTCGCTATCCTTCCAGACAGAGCGGGCTTTTCAAATATGTACTTGATGGGATCCATCTTTGAAATCAACAAAGTAGTGTGAGTCAGCATATACTGTCTTAGCCGGCGAGCAGCCCATACAAGAGCGCAGCAAGTTTTCTCAAGCAGTGAGTAACGAGACTCACAGTCGGTAAACTTTTTGCTCAAGTAATAAATAGCGTGCTCTTTTCGGCCAGACTCGTCATGCTGCCCCAGCACACACCCCATTGATTTGTCAAGTACCGTCAAGTATAGTATCAGAGGTCTCCCTTCAACCGGTGGCATAAGAATGGGTGGCTCTTGGAGATATTCCTTTATCCTTTCAAAGGCGGCCTGACATTCATCATTCCAGCGTACCACTTGATCTTTCTTTAGCAATTTGAAGATTGGCTCACAAGTAGCAGTCAGATGTGAGATGAATCGGGCAATGTAATTTAGTCGTCCCAGGAAGCCTCTGACTTCTTTCTCTGTTTTTGGAGTCGGCATCTCTTGTATGGCTTTTACCTTGGCAGGATCTACCTGAATACCTTTATCACTTACAATGAAACCTAGCAATTTTCCGGATCTCACCCCAAAGGTGCATTTGTTGGGATTCAACCTCAGCTTGTATATCTTGAGTCGATCAAACAACTTCCTCAGATGGTCAAGGTGCTCCTCCTCAGTTTGAGACCTTGCAATCATGTCATCAACGTATACCTCAATTTCATGATGGATCATATCGTGGAACAAAGCAACCATGGCACGTTGATAGGTTGCCCCAGCATTTTTTAATCCGAACGGCATGACCTTATAACAGAAGGTGCCCCACTGAGTCACAAATGTAGTCTTCTCCATATCTTCCGGAGCCATCTTGATCTGATTGTACCCTGAAAAACCATCCATGAAGGAGAAAACCTTGTGTTGAGCTGTATTGTCAACAAGGACATCAATGTGAGGTAGGGGGAAGTCATCCTTGGGGCTGGCCCTGTTCAGATCCCTGTAGTCGACACACATTCTGACTTTACCGTCCTTCTTCGGCACTGGCACAACATTGGCAACCCACTGAGGGTAAGAAGTTACTGCAAGGAAACCCGCATCAAACTGTTTCATCACCTCGGCTTTAATCTTCTCAGACATCTCTGGACGCATCCGTCGAACTTTTTGCTTTACTGGAGGGCAATCTTCCTTGGTTGGCAAATGGTGAACTACAATGTCGGCATCCAAACCAGGCATATCTTCATAGGACCAAGCAAAAATCTCCATGTAGTCTTGTAGCATCTGGATCAATCGTTGCTTCACGCTGAGCTCTAGATTGGCACCAATCTTGACCTCCTTCCTATCTGTCTCAGTACCCAGGTTAATTGTCTCCACAGGCTCTTCATGTGGTTGAATAGCCCTCTCTTCCTGGAGTAGCAGTCTTGCGAGTTCACCAGGCACTTCGCAATCATCTTCACCCTCGTCTTCGGCCAAGTTGATCGGATTTTCGAAGTCATAACTGGCGGTAGCAGAGTTGTTACCAGTGAGATCCAGAGTGGATTGAAACCTGTATAAGTGAGTGTGTGTAAATATAGCTGTTTTGCAATATGTATAACACAGAAAGAAAAAGAGCACAAGATTTGAAATGCAACAAACGTCCAATGTTTTGATTGATGATATATGAAGATGTCATACAAAAAGCCCTCACAAATGGAGCTACGATGCCCCGGGCAGGACACCGAGCCAACAAAGTTTTAACATATTGTTTGTTACAAATTTGGAAATCAAAAGAAATCAATTACTGCGTGACAAATGTGATAGGGGTAAAATCCTTTGCTGTCCAGTTGCTAGGTCCGTTGCTGGTAGTCGGGTAGATCCAACTGTCAAACTCAGCTTCCTCCACATCCTCCTCGATAGCATTCACCCTTGAGCTGGAGATAAACACCGGAGCCTTTCCGATCTTCTCTTTGCGCACCGCCTTCTGAGCCTCTGCAGTAAAGCCTAGCCCAAACTTGTCGTTCTTCTGAGTGAAGTCAGGAAGCTGACCCCAGTGTGCACAATTGCCTTTCTGAACTACAGCCCGGGCATCCCTTAGGGAAGCCATCTTCAAGGAATCATTCTCTTCGGCCGTTGTCTCTGCAGCTGCTGAAATTGGATGTACCTCCTCGAAATGTTGGAAGGGAGTTTCAATAAATTCTCCGTCCATCTCGATGTACCTGAAGGAATTCAAATGGCTCACCATATACTCCTCTTCTCCTTGCACAGTGACGATTTTCCCCCCGACAGGATACTTCAGCTTTTGGTGCAAGGTGGAGGTCACTGCCCCTGCTTTATGGATCCAAGGTCGACCCAACAGACAAGAGTATGATGGACGTATATCCATCACGTAAAAGGTAGAGTCAAACACTTGAGAGCCCACACGGATAGGGATGTTAACCTCTCCATGAACCATCCTTTTGGAACCGTCAAAGGCCCTGACGATGATATTGCTGGGTTTCAACTCCAGGCCTTCATAATCCAGGCGATCCAAAGCCTTTTTCGGTAGAACATTCAAGGAAGAACCAGTATCCACCAATACATGTGCCAGAGTAGTGCCCCTGCATTCAATAGAGACATGCAGGGCATCATTGTGGTCTCTCCCTTTTGCGGTTAGGTCAGCATCTGAAAAACCCAAGCCGTTGTCCGCCGTCAGATTAGCTATGCAGTCAGTGAACTGGACTGCAGACGTCTCTTGCGGCACATGGGCCGTCTTGAGAAATGAGATCAAGGCTTTAGCATGAGCCTCGGAGCATAGCAATAAGGAGAGCAGGGAGATCTTGGAGGGTGTATGCCCCAACTGCTCGACAACATTAAAATCACTTTTCCTTATTATTTTCAGAATCTCCTCCATTTCTTGTCGGGAGGCCTCAGCATTTACGGGTATCGGCGCCTCCATCCAGGCAGGCTCTTCTTCAATCCCTTTGCCCCGAGCATTTGATGACTCGGCAGCAGGGGACACAATTTGATCAGCAACAGGACTAGGTAAACTTGCAAGTTTTATGAGGAGGGGTTTTCGAATAGCGGGCGGCACAATGTCAGGCGAGAAGAGCCTGCCACTGCGGGTGACTTTAGCTGGACCAGTGATATCGCAGATACTGGCACTAGCGTCAAATTCTTGCTTGATTCCATTTACATACACGTCTGCCCCATAATGCCAGGGGACAGCTTTATCAGACACGTAGGAGAGGGGTCCTGGAACAGTAATGATCACAGGCGCAACTGTCAAGATTTGAATAGGCTTCTTCGGGGAAGCCTTGATTGGATTTTTGAAGATGGTAATCACGGAAACTTCTTTCATCGGAACCAAATGAACAGTAGTCTTTTTGAATAGAATCTCCTTGCTATCCATTAGGCCTTGGATGCCTAACCTCAGCAAGGGACAATCAGATAGGGAAATAGCACAAAATGGGCAACCTTCGCCGCAACCCGGAAATAAACCGGCCCGCAGTAGGTTCTTTTTAACAGTCTTCAAAGGGGTAACAACTTCATCTACCGAAACAGCATACACTTCTTCCTCAATGGCACTTACCCTATGCTGGGGCATAGGAGCCGTTACAACATTCGGTCTTTCCGGCGCTTCAAACTGAATTTCCTTCGCGTCGATCAGATCTTGCACTTTGTTTCTCAAGGCCCAGCAATCATCAGTGGTGTGCCCGGGACTATCAGAATGATAAGCACACCGGGCATTTGGGTTGTATTTAGGGGACGCAGTGTTGACGACCTTAGGAGCTTCTTTGAGGGTCACCAGGTTGGTGGATAATAGTTGGGGTAAAATTTGAGATAATGTCATACTCAGTCGGGTATACTGCCTCTTGGGCCTTTCACTTCTTTGTTGATTGTACTGCTGAGGAGCAGCAACAGGTTTGGAGATGACCAAAGCATTGACGGCTCGGCGACTTTCGGGCTTGACTTGCCTTCTAGGACCATAGACGGCGCTTGCTTCTTTCTTAAACGGCCTCTTCTCAGCACTTGTAGAGGCGGCCTTCTGTATCTTGCCTGACCTGATACCAGCCTCAATTCTTTCTCCCGTTAATATCAAATCTGTGAACCCAGCGGAGGAGTTACCAACCAAATGATTGAAAAACGGACCAGATAAAGTCCCAAGGAACATATCAACCAGCTCTCGGTCAGTTAATGGAGGCTGCACCCTGCCAGCCAAATCTCTCCATTTTTGAGCGTACTCTTTGAACCCTTCACCCGTCCCTAGAGACATACCCTGAAGTTGGGTACGCGTAGGAGCGAGATCAGAATTGTATTGGTATTGTCTGTAGAATGCGGTTGCCAAATCTTCCCAGTGTCGGATGCTAGTTCCATCTAATTGGTAGAACCATTCAAGTTGTGACCCTGAGAGGCTATCTTGGAAGAAGTGAATCCAGAGGTTCTTATCCGCCGTGTAAGGTTGGATTTTCCTTACATACGACCTCAGATGCAGCTTTGGGCAGGAGACCCCATCATATTTGGCGAAGGCAGGCGCCTTAAACTTGTGTGGAATGACTACCCCAGAAGATAATCCCAAATCTCCGAAATCCAGTCCTGGCACATTCTGAATTTCCATAGCGCTCAAGCGGTCCTCCAATTGCTTGTATCTGTCAGCAGCAGGTGGGTATTGTTCATCGTTATAGTCCGTCTCGTTTTCGGAGACTGCGGGACTAGGAGCTCCTCCCCCCTGGGGACTGTTTTTCTCAGTAGAAGAAGTGGTTGGATCAGCTTCATTGTGGAGTGTGTTCCCAAATCTGCGTCCAGTGTTTAACAATGCAGTCCTCTTTTTCTTCTTCTTCATGAGGAGTAGAGTCTTCAACTCTTGCTGACCTTGGGCTAGGCTTAGGACCATCTCTTGAAACTGTGCACTTTGGGCCTGAAGGGCCTTGATTGCTTGCTCACTGGATGAGTCTGGATTCATGATGACTGTGCAAAATAAACAGCAAAGGGGATTAAGCAACCTGTGAAATAGGGTACCTGCCATGCATATGGTGTGATGGAATGCGTATGTATGCAATGCATTCAAGGGCTTAGAATATTCAAAATTTGTTGTAGACAAAAAGGAACGCATATTATATTAATAAGGAGAAATTTGTTAATACATAAATGCCCCACGGGCCAAATACTACAAAAATGACTCCTTAAGGTAAAAAGACATCGCGCATTCTTTTTGGCGCGATGTAGGTGTTGAGATTCCTTTCCTCGTGCAGCAGGCGGGTGAGTTCCAGGACCTTCTTTTCGCTAGCATGTAGATTGGTCTCAAGAGAATTCCGTTCTTCCTTAAGTTGAATCCAGCTCTTCTGCATCTCTTCCCAGGAGGTGGGCATGTCGGGATGTTGAATGGTGTAGGACGCCTCTCCTTCCAAGACTGGTTCTTTGATCACAGGAAGCATATGAGGATAAGGCATCACTAATTTCTGGGAGCGGGCTCGTACCCACTTGAGATAAGGTTCCAACGGGATGGAGTTCCGGTGTCCCAATGTCTTGCTGTCTATCCTACTTGGCATCCTCCAAGCTCTGATAAATCTCTGACGAAGTCCTTGAGTATCGTTGTCGAAGTCGAAAACTATATCAGGAATTAACATGTCATGAGGGCCATCCTTCCGAGCATAACCAAACTGTCTCCAAGCCAGGCATGGGTTGTAGGTAATACCTCCTTTGATTCCAAATAAAGGAACATTAGGGTACTCCCCACAACGATCAATGATAGTGACGTCTTCCCTGGACCTAGGACACCAATGTATATCTGCATGCGTGAGAGTCATTAACCGTTGTGACCATCTCAAACCCCGCTCGTTCTTCAAAACTGATTGTGGAAGGTGCGAAATAAACCACCTTCCCAAGAGAGGAGTGCAACACATAAGGACACCCCTTCTTCTCATGGTTCGAGTGTAACATGAGTGAAGGATGTCCCCTAGCAATGTAGGTATAGGATTCTTGGTCATGAAGATCTGGATAGCACTGATATCAATAAGCTGATCTGGATTAGGGAACAACACCAAACCATAGACAAGGAGGGCCATGACTTCTTCAAAAGCTCGTAGGTCAAGAGAGTTCCAACATTCTTGAGCCTTTTCAAACAGAAATCTAGCTAAGAGTCCTTTGATACCACTTCTAACTTCCCAATGTCCCTTGAGGTCAGATGTCTGTAGGTGCAAGGCTTTAGCAATCTCTTCAAGCTTGGGTTCCTCTTCCGTACCGTTGTAGGGTAGTTGATCAAGGATAGGGACCTTCAGAAGTCGGGAGAACTCTTCCAATGTAGGCACCAACTGATAATCCGGAAAAGTGAAGCAGTGATGCAGAGGGTCAAAGAATTGGAACAGGACCTTTATCAAGTCCTCCTCAATGTTGGTGTTAACCAAGCTGATGAGTCTTCCATGTCTCTCACTGAATGAAGAGCTCTCGGGAATCCTGGACAGAAGTTCCTTAAGCTGAGGAGGGATCTTTACAAGGCTAATCTGAATTGTCTTTCTGCGAGCAGTTTCCATGTCCTATAAAACAAGAACAAAGATGAAGATTCGAAACCCTTGAAATGGTTAGTCAATGCTCATGATGTTTGTATGATGTAATGATGTGATGATTAAATACAATATTCACAAAGACAACCATGGTAAGGCACACAAGTCACACAAACCCTTAGAGTTTAGGCCTGCATGGAGTCTGGGTATTACCCTCTTGAAGTTTGGTGGGCTCAACCTGTCCTATCAGAAGTAACCGGGTTCTAAAGGTCCCAATATCACGGGACTGCTTTCATTGTTCATCGTTTCGATTTAGCCACTGAACTGGCGACCGAAATATTCCAGGAAAGCAACCCTCAATTGAGTGTAGTATCGAGTATCAACCAACCTCGGACTGCACCAAAGTTAGTTATCTCACTACCCTAAAAAGGCCAAGATGGTTCAATTAAGGTTCCTAAGGTCAGTTGATGCTTCATGACACCACGCGGCGGCCCCGTACTCTCCTTGACTGAACTCAAGGGTTACCGGTACACACCAAAGTGCCACATCAACGTAGCAGACTGCTTCAACCATGTCGGTATACCCCGCACAGTTCCCTCACAGCCTTGTTGCTACCTAAAAGGGTTTCCCCAGATCCGGGTTAGGATCTAAAAAACTCCGATACAAAGCCCACAAATGTAAAAGCAAACAAAGCAATCAATTGAAAACAAAAGTGATCTAAACCCTAAGGTAACCCCACTTTTAGATTCATTCCCCAACAGAGTCGCCAGTTCTGTGATACGGTGGGAGAACTGACTTGAGGTTTGCGTTCGTATTCGCAAATGTTGCGGTTAGCAAGAGTCGCCACCGACTTTTTATTTTATCCTAAGGAAAGGTTAAAAAGCACAGCAAAAACCTTTTGAGATGTTTTCTTGGGTCCGGGGGGTAGATTATGAAAAGGGAAGGTATTAGCACCCTTTTCATCCATGGTTATCCATGGGCTCTTAGTTACTTGCTTAGATCACTTGCCTTTTGTTTTCAATTTGTTTGAAATGGTGCTTTGTGTGTGGGTTTGAAAATGTTTTAAAAAGAGGCCAATGTAGTGGCAACCTTTGTAATGATCCATGTTGGGATGTATACAAAGATGTATGTCTTTTGAAAAGGTTTTCATTTGTTTTTGAAAGTTTGTTTTGAAAGTGTTGTGATGTGTGTTTTTGAAATTAGGCAAGTGTTTTGTTTTGCAAGTTTGATTCAAGTAACTAAGAGGTTGTCTACTCCTAAATTTCTCAAAAGATTATTGCTATGTTTTAACCCTTTTAACAAGTTTATTCCATCATTGTATTTGGTGGACAATCTTGTGTTTAGGATGTGAAAGGGACGGGCGCGGGTCATCGTTTAGACCATAATTGCAATGGTGCCAAGCATCTTTGGGCATTTTCCTTAAGTGACTTGATCATTTTGTTTTTAAAAAAAAGGTTATCGAGGGACTATGATCATTTAAATTGTTTGTTTTGCCCAAAGAGACCTAACATGCAATATGGCCCAATTTTGGAAGGCAACAAAGTGGAGTACCCTAGGGGTGTTAATGTGCAAGTGTGTTTTATTACATACAAGAGTTTTTCTTTGAATTAGGTTTTTTCTATTTCATTGAGTTTTATCTTGCCATACACGTCCTAATTACTAGCAATAAGAAGCGGGAATGTAAAATCCTACGCTATTACAATAGTTAGGGGAGGGGGATACACATTTGTACATGGGGGGTTCAACGAGAAAAATAGACAAAAAAGAAAATAGCGAAAAACAAGATATATAGAGAGAGGGAGGGAGGCCGCGCGCTGTTGGGAGGCCATCAGAAGTTCTGACCCAGATCCGCTGTCAGATGATCAACCTGTTGGTGAAACTGGATGAGTCAGAACTTCTGACTCTGGAACCTGCAAAACAGAATCTGGTTAGTGGGGAAACCAGAGGTTCTGATTTCCCTGCGCTGCAAGACAGAAGTTTGTTAGTGGAGAACCCAGAAGTTCAGATTCTGCTGAAAAGGCAATAACTCTCAGAGGTTCTGAGGTCATTGGCAGCAAAACAGGCTTCAGATGTGCTAACGTCAAAGTCAGCACTTGGCTTTTTCCTGCACTAATCAGAACATCTGCAATCCTGTTGTTACTCCACAAAACAGAAAACATATTTGGAACAGATCCAGCAAAATAGCAAAATGTCCCAGAGGTCAGAATCACCAAGGTCACAGGCAAGTCCTAAACTGGCTCAGAACGTCCTGAGGTATGAGAGTCCTCAGAACATAAACAGCGATAACATGAATATTTACATTATGTTATTTGAATATGCACAGCTGATGATGCTTAACAGTGTGGTGAGGGTCAGCAGGTGCTTACCTGACTTTCTGGAAAATGGTGAAGGTTAACTTTTGGTTCTGGTGGTGTTCTGGACAGATTTGGAAAAGGGGAAGTGGAGGTGTAAACGTGTATAGGGTCAGAAGTTTTGGGAAGAACGCTTTGGTTTACAGAAAAGAGCTGGGTGTTTGATGAGGTTGAAGGTGAGAAACTTAAAGTTATGAAACAAAACTGGAAATTGTGGCAGAGTTTCAGAATGTTATGTTGCTAGGAGTTTTGTTTCTCTCTTAGCAATTTTTCTGTTTTTCTTGAACTTCTTGAACGTCTTTTGCAGTGGTGAAAGCTTTCTATTTATAGGCAAAGTTCTTGTGGATATCTTGAACATTTAAGGCGCCAACAGAGTTTGAACTGGTTCTTTGACAGAAATTCCTGGGAAGTTGTGATAACAGCTATTTTTCAGCCTAGGTAGCAGCAGCAGGCGTGGATTGGGGGAAGTGACCTCTGAAATGGGCGGTGGCGTGAAGACCCATGCCAGAATCTGTGCAAAAGCATTTTCCAAGCCACACGTGATCGCTCAGGAGTGGTTGGAAGCATTAATGGGCATTAAATGGTGACAAGACCTGTCAATACCAACATTCTGGTTGTTGAATCAGCAGCGTAAACCATGCTCTGGCCTTGGCTACCTGTTGTCTTAGCAAGCTCTGGAAATTTTCCTGGTCTTCTGGTACGTTCCTTGGGTCTACTTCTGGACAATATGGACTTAGAGATTCTGTATCAATGTGACACCTATCCCTCTGACCTTTCATCTTCTGACTTCAACCTGTTCTGAAGGAGCCTTTATACTTTCATGTTTCTCTTGCATTCCTTTAGCAAGTTCTGACTGAGCTTGTGTAACTGCTGAAGGGGTATGTTCTGTTTGAGGCTTACACTCTGAACCACGTTTACAACTTCTGATTGAACTGATGTAGCTGTTGAAGAGGTAACTTCTGACCACGCTGAGCCAAGCTTGCAACTTCTGACCGTCTTCATCTGGAATGGATCCAGAAGTTCTGAAGCGCTGATTTTTTTCTAAAAAACACTTATTTTAAAGAAACATTCTAAGCACTTAGAATTTGATTTTCCTCAAGATGGAAGCGTTGTTCCCGGAGTTTGTGAGATCGTCTTGCTCTTGTAAGTGGCTTGCTTGGGCAAAAGGATAACCCAGGACTTGGATTTGTTCCAGGGGACTTTGAAAAATCTAAGATGGTTTCCTGAAGAAAGGGAGGGCAAATTTTGGGGTACAACAACAAGGTACATGTTCCTCTTATCCCTCTAAACATCATGACTTCTCCCTGGCCATTTGCTATGTGGGGCATTGACATGATTGGAGAAATCAAGCCCACTGCTTCCAATGGACATAGCTTCATTCTTGTCGCTATTGACTATTTAACCAAATGCGTTAAAGCCGCTTCTTTTGCCTCAGTCATCAAGAATATGGTAGCCAGATTCATCAAACATAACCTCATCTACCGTTATGGTATCCCCGAAAGGATCATCACTGACAATGGGACTAACCTCAACAATGCTATGATTACTGGGCTTTGTACTCAGTTTAAGATCAAGCATCACAATTCTTCTCCATATAGACCTAAAATGAATGGCGCAGTCAAAGCGGCCAACAAAAACATTAAGAAGATTGTGCAGAAGATGGTGGTAACATATAAGGATTGGCATGAGATGTTACCGTTTGCTCTACATGGCTACTGTACTTCAGCTAGAACATCAACTGGGGCAACTCCCTTTTCCTTAGTTTATGGCATGGAAGTTGTTTTGTCAGTGGAAGTTCAGATTCCCTCACTAAGGATTATATATGAGGCAGGCCTAAGCGAAGACGAGTGAATTTAGACAAGATTGGATCAGCTGAACTTGATCGACGAAAAATAGTTGGCTGTTGTTTGTCATGGTCAGACGTACCAAAAACGAATGATCAAGGCTTTCAACAAAAAGATCAAGCCTCGAGTATATCAAGTTGGTGAATTGGTGATAAAGCGTATCATTTTGCAACAAGGAGACCCCAGAGGCAAATGGACTCCCACCTACGAAGGGCTATTTGTTGTCAAGAGAGTGTTCTCTGGCGGTGCCATGATGCTGACTACCATGGATGGCGAAGACTTCCCACATCCTATAAACGCGGACATAGTTAAAAAATACTACGCATAAGTGACACGATAGGTTGACACACCTAGGCAAAAATAAGGGCATCCCGGCAAACCAAAATGTTTGGGCAAAAATTAGGGATATATGCAAAAGATTGTACACCCGGCAAGTTGAAAACCCAAAAGGGCGACTTGGGAAAAAATGGGTACCCCGGTAGGCTGAAAACCCGAATGGGCAATGTTGTACCCCAAAATTTTCCCTCTCATTTCACTCAAAGGCATGCCTCTAGAGGTCCTCAACTGCTTAAGTTTGACTAAGGGTGGACCAGACAAACTCTCTCCTAAGGCAATGAATCTCCAATTAGGGTTTCAATTTTCATCAAGATAGGTGAGCTCCAAAGGCCTCAAATCTTTTCCATGGTCTTAATATGTTCTCAAGACCATCCATGTCAAGTTGTATGCCTTGCACAAGAAGTTTGCTTAGTCAACTGCTCAAATGCCTAAAAATCAAATGTACTAGGTCAAAAGTCAATTGTGACCCTCATGCAGTCAAACTTCAAGATTTTTGGTCAACATCAACATTTTGAAGTAACATCCATCATTTGATCAAGGGTTGATCATGATTCCTCAAGGAATGCCCCAAATTCATCAAAACTCAAAAGTTGCTAAATTAGAGTTTCTATAGGAAAAGTCAACCAAACTTTGACCAAGCATAACTTTCTCATACTTTATCAGAAATTTTCCATCGAAGGATCATTTTGAAGAGGATTCAATTCTCTACAACTTATATTCAGCCCTCAAGTTCAAAAATTGCACTCAAAAAGTAAAAAAAACACCTTTTTGGTGAGAGCTTCTTATACGAACATGGAAGACCCAATGGAGATGAAACCAAAAGGGTTGTTTAGAGGACATCATAAGCTTTCTAAAAGTCCAATAAAACCATCTTAGGGTCAAAATTGAGAGAGATGTGCATTGTCAAAGTTGGCCATTTTTGGAAATTTTCAAAGTCAACCATGCCCAAAATGCATTTTTTCTTCAAATGGGCCCAACTTTTTATGCTTGCATCTTACTCCTAACCTGGTCCACGACCCATGAACCACCCCATGTTTCATTTACTTATTTATTTAATTTATTTTTGATTTTATTTATTTAAAATTCAAATAAAATCAAATTAAATAAAAAATAAATCAAATAAATGGGATAAGATTTGTTTGGGCATTGATTTAATATCTCATGAATTGTCCAATGAAGAGCAAATCGTATCAAGCCATAGAAGGGAGGAAATCTCCAAATTTGTAAAGATTTGAAGAGATTTGAAATGCATTCATATCTTTGGATTATTGCCAAAACTATTAACCTAGTTGATTCACATACATATAGAAGATCATTGTGAACCCTAGACAAAAGAATTCAGACGTGCAGCCTTCTTCAAGGAGTCAAACAAAGTTTCAAATTTTCAAAGAAAAGTGCTTATCAGATCTTTCTCTACAGACCAATTCAAGCAATTTCAAAGCCAAAAATTCGTTCTTGGACGTGTTCTAGAGCTATTCCAATCATTCACAAGTCATAAAACATCCAAAATCATAAGATACATAATTCAGTCCTCTAACTATTTTTTATTTTTTGATTACGTGCATACATGCGTTTTCAATGAAATTTAACCATGCATTCTTGTTTATCATAAGGTTTTGATGCTTTCTGAATTGTTTGATTAAGTTTTAAGTGCAGGAATCAAAGGATGCCATTCTTAGGGTTTCCAAACTCGTTTTAGTGCTTCCTGATACATGCAAAATTAGGGTTAGACATGGGTACCATGGTGTTCAGGGCTTCAAGCCCAGTTGATTCATGGTCTCCATTAGAATTTATGTTGCTTGTATTTAATTTTTGAATGACGCAGGGTTATAGCTACAGACATCATCCATAGGTAAAAGTCCAGGCCTAAAACGACAGTCTGAGGAAGAAGAATATGATGTGCCAACGTCCCACTGGCCAGTTTGAATGTTGGTGCGTTTTCTGGGCATGCCATCTTGTTTACTTTATGTTGTTGTTTGTTTATTATATTAACATACAAGTCATGTAGCACATATGGTAAAAGGCAACGCTGGTGAGAGAAGGGACCTGAGTTCTATCCCAGGTCCAAGCATTTTCTTATTTTCTTAATTGTTGCTTGTAGATCCCATGTGTCTCGTACCCAGGCTCATGCTATGCATTCACAGATCCTGCCCACTAGGTCCACCATCATGCATATCCAGCGTCCCAGAACTGAAGGTCCGCCATGCACCATCTAAGGGAACCCCCAAGGGATCTCGCGCAGGCTCTGGGCCAACAAAAATGGGCCTAGAAATTTCAAGCGCTGCACCCCCCAGATTACTCAACAACATCAGGCCCAATTTATTTCTTTTTTTAATATCTTTTGTTTTAATTATTTTAATTATTTTTTACAAAACAAAATCATTTTTTTATTAAATCAAAAAAATCACAAAAAATAGAATTAGGGTTTTTATAATTAAAATTAATTTTTGAAAATTAATTACTTTAATTATTTCAAAATTGATTATTTTGTTAAATAAAATTAATTAAAAAATTAGGTTTAACTTGCAAATTTCAACTATTTTTCTCAATAAAAAATACAAAATATTTCCTTTAATTAATTAGATTCATTAGGATATTTAATTCCCGTGTTCCTCCTCGCGCGCGTTTTATTTATTTATTTTTTCCAATTACTGTAACTACTAAGGGTTGTAATAGTTTTTTAATTAGGTTTTATTACTGTTCTTACTTATTATTTTCCCCTATTTTGGCTATGTACCCCCCTCCCTAAAGCCTTGTAATAGCTAGGTTTTTATTCTCGCACTTTACTTTCCGCTATTATTAATTGCTAGATGATTGATAATAGGATTGTATGCAAAAGACAAATGAAATAAAAAAAGGTAGAAAACCCTAATTGTGCAAAGATAAATAAACTAAAAAATAACCACTCGCACATGCTCACTCCTAGGGTTTGCCCCACTTCGGTTGCCTTCGATAAACAGTCATGAAGTATAGGGAATTTTAGTGGTCGCCCTCTAGTCCCAAAAGATCAAAAATGACCCATTCGAATGTTGCCTCAGAAATATCTTTGAGGCTCTAGGGTAACTACTAAGGTTTCCTAACCATTGCTTTTGTGACTGTACTTGTCCCTTCGAATGTCCCTTAAACTCCAATGATGGGGCTACCTACTCCTTAATAGTAGGATAGCGCTGTCTAAAGGAAACGAGAAAACAAACAGTCTTTTTCGAGTAGGTAGAAACGCTTAAGTACTTGCTCAAAACAACAAAAACTCTTTCACACCAACACTTTTAAAGCAGTTTTCAAAAACAACTTCATTACACACTTGAGGATAGATACAAGGGTTACCACAAAGTTAAACAAAAAATTTTTCAAAACACACACAAGCAGTTTTAAGAATGAGCAAGTACATAAGAGCCCATGGAAAACCATGGATAGAAAGGGTGCTAACACCTTCCCTTTCTATAAACTACCCTTTGTACTCAGAAACATCTCGAAAAAGGTTTTTTCTGTTCTTTTTCCCTTTTCCTTTGTTGGATGAAATAAAAGTCGGTGGCGACTCTTGCTTATCGCACATTTGTGAATACAAAATGCAAAACCAGTATAACAGTTGGTTCTGCCACTGTATCACAGAACTGGCGACTCTGCTGGGGAAATGTAATAAAGTGGGGCTCACCTTAGGATTTAGGTCATTCTTAATTTCTTCTTTGGCTTGTCTTGTCTGATTAATTTTTAAGGGTATCTGTTTGGGTTATTTGGATCCTACACCCAGATCTGGGGGCACTTATTAGGTAAACAGCAATAGATTGTGGAGACGGTACAGCATAGACCGATATGGTTTAAGCGATGGTTGTGTTGGTGTGGCACTTTGGTTGGTACCGGTATCCTTCGTGTGGAAACGAGGAGAATATGGGGCCGTCGCGTGGTGTCGTGAAGCACTAACGGACTTTAGAACCTTAGTTGAACAAACTTGGCCATTAGAAAGTAGTGAGATAGCCGGCCTCGGTATAAAGCTGAGGATTGGTTGATACTCGATGCTACACTCATTGATATCATACTTTCGGGATATTTAGGCCACAAGAAAAGATTGCCTGAGCTGAAACAACGCCTGATAAAGGATGATCAGTGATATTAAGAATCCTTAGAACCCAGTTACTTTTCTAAGACAGGTTTGAAACCAAATAAACTTCGAGAGGGTACTGACCTTTAACCTCATGCAAACCTTTGAACCTAAGGTCTATTGTGTGCTTTGCTTGTGTGTGATTTACTCCGTTTGAATATAACATTATGCATCATAACATAGCATCTATTCTCATTACACTAACCATTTCAAGGACCAATGGAATTTATCTTTTTTCTGTTTTGCAGATCATGGCTTCCGCTCGTAGAAACACTATCTGAATCAGCTTTGTGAGAATACCTCTCCAACTCAAGGAGCCAGTATCAAGGGTTCCTGAAACTTCTTCGTTCACTAAGAGACATGGTCGACTTCTCAACATGGTTACTTAGAGATTTGATGAAAAGATGATGGGGGTACTCTTTCAGTTCTTTGATCCCAAGCACCACTGCTTCACCTTTCCAGACTATCAGTTGGTGCCTACCATGGAAGAGTTCTCTCAGTTATTGGATCTACCTATTCTTGACCAGATGCCTTTCACGGATTTAAAAGAAGTTCCCAAGCCAGAGATCATTGCCTCGGCTTTGCATCTGAAACGGGCCGAAGTGGTATCCAATTAGGAAACAAGAAGCAGAGTCAAGGGTCTTCTAGCCAAGTTCCAAATAGAGAAGGCCCAACTATTTTGGAATGATTTGGACTTTCAGGCTTTTGAGGAGGTTTTGGCCCTTCTAATTTATGGGTTAGTATTGTTCGCTAATCCAGACTTGCTCATAGACGTGAATGCTATCAAGATCTTCCTCTCTCGCAACCCTGTGCCTACTTTGCTCGGAGATATCTTGCATGCTCTCCACACTCGTACCATGAAGAGAAGAGGGGTTCTTATGTGCTTCATACCATTACTGTCGAGGTGGTTTATTTCTCACCTCCCTAAGTCAGTGCTTAAGAATGAAGAGGGTTTAGGTTGGTCGCAAAGGATAATGTAATTTTCTCACGCGGATATTCTCTGGTATTCTCGATCTATGGGAGATATTTCTATTATTGACCATTGCAGGGAATTCCCTAATGTCCCACTACTTATAATTAGGGGAGGCATAACTTACAATCCTTGTTTGGATCTGCGACAATTTGGTTACGCTCAAAGAGATGGTCCTCATGAGATGCTTATTTAGGGCATTGTGTTTAACTATGAGGATGGTGTTCAAGGGTATCTCCAGAGGTTCATACGAGCCTGGGGCATGGTAAACAGATTTGACGCCAAGACTTTGGGGCCGAAGAATTCCATTCCTATGGAACTTTATCTCCAATGGGTACGAACTCGTGCTCAGAAACTGATGATGTCGTACATCTTACCAGTGATTGTGGAGCCCATTACTGAAGGGGATATCCCCTACACGGTTCTTCATCCTGATATGCCCACTGATCTTGAAGAACTACAGAGGTCCTAGATTCAGTTGAAGAAGGAGCGAGATACTTATATGGACGAGTTCTATGCCCAGGAGAAGAAAGTCTTAGAGCTCACAAAGCAGCTTCATGTGGAAAGAAGCCTTAATGTCTATCTCGGCACAAAGAGGAAGCATCCATGGGAAACTTGATTTTCTTTTATTTTTTAGAATTTTCAATTGTAACACCTAAAAGACAGTTGTATTTTGAATTCTACTAATAAAATCTTTATTTCATTTTGGTTCGCGAATTTAAATTTCCCAAAGTCCTTGAAATCATTTCATACACATATCATCCATGACATTGCATAAACAGTTACCATAATAGGTTTCTCATCTTCTTCGCTATTTATTTCAGCAATAATATCTTCTGAACAAAGCATCAAGGATCTCCAGGTACAAAATTCCCAATTTCAGCAAATGTTCGTAGCCTTGGCTAAGGGGAGGGAAGATCAGAAGGCCCTTATTCTGAAAGAGAAGAAGAAGAAGAAGAAGAAGAAGAAGAAGAAGAAGAAGACCGCTTGTGTCCTGAATCTGGGCAGAAGATTCAAGGGGTCGTTGAAGCAATCGGTTGATATGACCTCCTCGTGCAAAGAAGGGGAGAATCAAGGAGGAGAGACAAGAGAGGAGGACCCTAACCCTGAGGCTTCTGATAATGACACAGATTATAATGATGAACAATATCCTCCCACTGAGGATAGATACTGTTGTACCCCAAAATTTGCCCTCTCATTTTACTCAATACATACTCCTAGAGATCCTCAATTTGCTCAAGTTTGCCCAAGAGTTGACCAGATAAACTCTCTCATAAGGCAGTGTGTCTCAAATTAGGGTTTCCACTTTCATCAAGATATGTGGATCACAAAGGCCCCAAATTCTCTCCAAGTCCCTAATATGTTCCCAAGATTCTCAATGTCAAGTCTCATGCCTTGCACAAGAAGTTTGCTCAATCAACTGCTCAGATGCTTGAGAATCGACTGTATTAGGTCAAAAGTCAATTGTGGCCCACATACAGTCAAACCTCAATATTTTTGGTCAACATCAACATTTTGAAGTGACTTCCATCATTTGATCAAGGTTTGATCATGATTCTTCAAGGAATGCTCCAAATTCATCAAAACCCAAAGGTTGCTAAATCAGGGTTTTGTAGGAAAAGTCAACCCAACTTTGACCAAGCATAACTTCTTCATACTTTATCAGAAATTTTCCATCCAAGGCTCATTTTGAAGAGGAAGAAATTTCCTACAGTTCATCCTCATCCCGCAAGTTCAAAATATGCACTCATCAAAAGATATGAATTTTTACATTATATGTCCTTTTAAAAAGTCAACAAAAACACCTTTTGGGTCAAAGCTTCATACATGAACATGGAAGATCAAATTGAGATGAAACCAAAAGGGTTGTTTAGGGGACAACCTAAGCTTTCTAAAAAGTTCAATAACACCCTCCTAGGGTCAAAATTGAGAGAGTTGTGCATTCTCAAAGTTGGCAATTTTTGGAAAATTGTAAAAAGTCAATATTGATCAAATTTGCATTTTTTTCCCAAAGGGGCCCATGTTTTCTTGTTTGAAACATGTTTCTAATAGGACCCACGACCCCTGAACTTTTCCACCTATTATTTTATTATTTTTATGATTTATTTTGATTTTTTATTCATTTAAATCAAAATAAATCAAATTAAATGGTAAAATAATAGAAGCAAATCAAATCTTGGGATTTTTGTGCATATTTGGATTCTATGTATAGCTAGCATGATGATGAATTCGTGCAAGACTCATTAGGATTGGAAAATATTGGATTGAAGCTGATTTTGGAAAGATATCATACATGAACCAAATCAAATCACATTTTCATAATTCTCAAAGATATGATGCAATTTTATTGACCTAATATGCTCTACTATATTTATACAACAATTCCAAATCATAAACAAGGGTTGCAGTCGTGAAAAGGCCAAAGCAAACTCAAAATTTTTGACAAAAAGTGAGGTTCAAATTCTGGGATAGAGGGATATTCAAGATGATTTAAAGCCAAAAATCAATTCCTTGGCATCTCAGGAAGCATTCCCAACCATTTGCAGGCTTCAAAACATCAAGAATACTCGCATAGAAGTATCACGATTTGCATCCCAAACTCAAATTCAATTTCTATGTTTTACGCATTATAAATCCATTCTATTCATATATTCTTGTTCATAATCGTGTTTGCAAGCTTTCTATATCCTTTAATTGTATTAACAGTGCAGGAATCAATACTTACCATTGGTAGGGTTTGAGGTAGCGATTTGGGGATTCCTGGTACAGGTTAAATTAGGCAAAAAGAAGGGTACTATGGTGTTCACAAGATCAAAACGAATTGATCTGTATAGTTAGATTTCATTTATCTGGCGTTTTATGGATTTTTGAATGTGACAGGGCTATGGTTACAAACATTGTCTGTAGGTAAAAGGTCATCACCTAATATGACGGAGCCCTGGAGAAGATGATTAAGTGGCATCCAACCATTGGAGCGTTTGAATCTCGCGCGTTTTCTGATCCAACTATCTTGTTTTATATGTTGCGTTTTGTTTTCATTATGTTAACAAATAACCATTGTAGCGCAGTTGGCAACATGGCATTGGCAGAAGGCATAAGGACCTGGGTTCGATCCCAGGTCCAGACAACTTCTTTATTTTCCTTTCTATCAGCAGATCCAGTGCCTCACAATCTCATGCGCCTTCCATACAACCTCAACACCCAGCCATTTGATGCGCTCTTACCCAGATCTGACGCTTCCAGCCTGAAGGACCATGATGCACCTCAGGTCAATACTACAGAGGATCAAGCGTGGTCAACCTGGGCTTAGCTTGTTGGGCCAGAAAATTCAGATGCTCACCCCCTCTTTCAGCAAGACAACAGGCCCATTTGGTTTTTTTTTGTCTATACTTTTTTTAATTTCTCTATCCATTTTCTTTAATTGTTTTATTTTTCTTTTAATTAACACAAAATTATTTTTTATTAAATCAACAAACCACAAATCACAAAAATCTTTTTTTAATAATATTTTTATTTTTTAAAATTAGTTAGTTTAATTTAACTTAGGGCAATTTAATCTTTTTTTATAATTAAAAATAATTAGACTTGGGATTTTAATTGTACATAACTTAATTAATTTTCTTCAAAAATACACCAAGATCATTTTTCTCATAAAATATTTATTCCTTTAATTAATTAATTAATTAGAAAATTAGGATAATTTAATTTCCTTCATAATTAAAAAACAATTAGAAATTAGGTTTAATTAATTTGCAATTAAATTGTTTTCTTCAATAAAAATCCATAAAAGATATTTTCTCTCTCAATTAGGGTTTTAGGTTATTTCAATCGTCCTCGCATTTAATTTGCCGCGCGCTTGTTAATTATTTGTCCATTATTTTGTAACTGCTCAGGGTTTGTAATAGATTAATTAGTTTTTTTTATTTACTGTTTAAATCCCCGATTTTTGGTCATGTAATTAATCCCCCTCCCCGAAGTCTTGTAATAGCTAGGTTTCTTTTTCTCGCACTTTAAATTCATGCAATCTTTAACTGTCTAGATGCATGGTTAATAGGATTGTATGGAAAGAATGCTTGAAATTTAAAACGGTAGATCACCTAATATGCAAAGACTAAATAACTGGAAAAAAACTCATATGAACATATTCACTCCTAGGGTTTACCTCACTTCGGTTGCCTTCGGTAAACAATCATTAAGCATAGGAGATTTTAGTGGTTGCCCTCCCGTCTAAAAGATCAAAATGTCCCATTCGAATGTTGCCTCGAAAATGTTGCCTCAGAAATGTTGCCTCGGAAATGTTGCCTCGGAAAGATCTTAAGACT
This sequence comes from Vicia faba, assembly GCA_948472305.1. Lineage (NCBI taxonomy): Eukaryota > Viridiplantae > Streptophyta > Magnoliopsida > Fabales > Fabaceae > Vicia > Vicia faba. The sequence goes on from OX451735.1 coordinate 695,549,088, forward strand.
CTAGGGTTACTACTAAAGTTTTCTAACTATTGCTTTAGCGATTGTACTTGTCCCTTTCGAATGTCCCTTACAACTCCAACGACAGTGCTACCTACTCCTTAATAGTAGGATAGTGTTGTCTAAAGGAAATAGAGCAAACAATCTTTTTTCGAGTAGGTAGAATCTTAAGTACTTGCTCAATGAAAACTTTTCACACAAATACCTTTCAAAAAAACAAATTTTTCAAAATAAACTTCGTCACATCCTTGAGGACTGATACAAGGGTTATCACGAAGTAAAATATTTACAAAACAAACACACACAAGCAATTTGAAAAAATGAGCAAGTACCTAAGAGCCCATGGAAAACAATGGATAGAAAGGGTGTTAACACCTTCCCTTTCTATAATCTACCCCCCGTACTCAGAAATCTCGAAAAAAGGTTTTTTCTGTTCTTTTTCCTTTTCCATGATTGGATGAAATAAAAGTCGGTGGCGACTCTAGCTTACCGTGACATTTTGCAAACAAAAAATGCAAAATGCAAACCAGTAAAAACAGTCAGTTCTGCCACCGTATCACAGAACTGGCGACTCTGTTGGGGAAAATTAATAAAGTGGGGTTTTCCTTAGGATCTAGGCCATTTTTAAATTGCTTTCTTGTTTGTTTTGCCTACTTTATCTTTAAGGGTTTTTGCTTGGGTATTGTTGAAGATCCTACACCCGGATCTGGAGACACTTATTAGGTAAATAACAATAGATCGTGGAGACTGTACGGCGTAGACCAATATGGTTTAAGCGATGGCTGTTGGTGTGGCACTTTGGTTGGTACCGATATCCTTCATGGGGAAACGAGGAGAATACGGGGCCACCGCGTGGTGTTGTGAAGCACTAACGGACCTTAGAACCTTAGTTGAACAAACTTGGCCATTAGAAAGTAGTGAGATAGACGGCCTCGGTGTAGAGCTGAGGATTGGTTGATACTCGATGCTACACTCATTGAGATCAGACTTTCGGGATATTTCGGCCGTAAGAAAAGATTGCTTGAGCTGAGACAATGCCTGATAAAGAATGGTCAATGATATTGAGATCCCTTAGAACCCGGTTACTATTTATAGGACAGGCTGAACCAATCCAATTTCAAGAGGGTACTACCTTAAACTCAAGAAAGCTTTAAACCTAAGGACTTGGTGTGATTTGTTTTCGCTTGTTATACCTGTGATTTCTCAACATAAACATGACATCATGACATCATAAACATGGCATATCATAATAACCATTTCAAGGATTTCAAGGGTATGTGATGTAGGTCATGGAAAACTAGACGTCTAGCAAGGGGCAAGGGGATTTATTTTCCTCTAGCCAATGTTGTCAAAGGATCTTGAGTCAGGGGCTATGACCCACTCAATATGGTGAGCTTGACTCTTGAAGAAGGACTCTTAACGACACAAAGTTTCTTCAATCAAGCTGCAATCAAATTCTAACACTTTCTTGTTTACCCCGCGAGATCCTTGAAAACATTGCATGCATATCATACACATCATTACAGGTACCATTACAGGTTTCTAATCTTCTTCGCTGTTTATTTCAGCAAAAAATTCTTCCGAACAAAGCATCAAGGACCTTCAGGGACAAAACGCCCAATTCCAGCAAATGTTCATAAATTTGGCAAAAGGGCAGGAGGATCTAATAACCCTCATCCTGAAAGAGAAAAAGAAAAAGAAGAAGGCTGCCGGTATTCTGAATATAGGCAGAAGGTTTAGAGGACCATTGAAGCGACAAGTCGATATGACCTCTTCATCTAAGGAAGGGGAGAATCAAGAAGAAGAGACAAGGGAGAAAGATCCCAGTCCTGAAGTTTCTGACAATGACATCGACTATAATGATGAGCAGTATCCTCCCACTGAGGATAGGTACAAGCAGTTGGAAGACCGCTTGAATGCTATGGAGGTCCATAGGATACTTGGGTTGGATTTCGATGAATTGGGATTGGTGTCGGGAGTGGTCATCCCGCAGAAGTTCAATGCTCCAATTTTTGAAAAGTATGATGGGGTGTCCTGCCCAAAACTCCATCTTCGTTCTTATGTCAGGAAGATTCAGCCTCACACCACTGATAGGAACTTGTGGGTCCATTTCTTTCAGGACAGTCTGTCTGGGACTCAGCTTGAATGGTTCTATCAACTAGAGGGAACCAACGTCCGTTACTGGGAAGATCTGGCTGCTGCTTTTTACAAGCAATATCAATATAATGCTGACCTTGCCCCTACCCGTACTCAACTCCAGAGCATGTCCATGGACGCAAGCGAAGGTTTCAAGGACTATGCGCAGAAATGGAGAGATCTGGCAGGGAGAGTCCAACCCCCTTTATCTGATAGGGAGTTGGTGGATATGTTCCTTGGCACGTTGTCTGGTCCTTTCTTCAATCACTTGATTGGTAGTTCCTCAGTTGGTTTCACCAAGCTCATATTGACTGGAGAAAGAGTAGAAGCTGGGATCCAGAGTGGCAAGATCCAGAAAAATACCTCTTCGAGTACAGAGAAGAATTCATTTGGTAGAAAGAGGGAAGCCAATGTTGTGCACGGCCAGAAGGGGCGTAGCAAGGCAGACTACCACTAATCTGTGGGGGCAGTGCTGATCTCTAATTCGGCACACGCACAACGACCACAACAACAAAACAATCAGCCAAGGGTGGAAAGACCTCAAAGGCAGTTCACCTAAATCAACATGCCATTGTCACAAGCATTGCATCACATGTTGAAGAGGAAGCTGATTATGGTGATAAACCTTCATCTGAACCCGAAGACTTCCTCTCCTAACTACAATCCGGAGGCAAGGTGTGCTTATCATTCTGGTAGCCCGGGGCACGATACTAACGATTGTTGGGCGCTGAAATACAAGATTCAGAATATGATTGACGCCAAGGAGATCGAATTCGACCCTCCCGAGACTCCCAACGTGATCACTACTCCCTTGCCAAAACATGGCTAGGATTGAAAGAATTTTTGTTCATTTAAATTCTGAAGTTGTATTTTCTTTGCTTATTCGAATAATTATTGTCATGTTAAACTCTATTATTTCATTAATGCATTACACATGTCTGTCTTGAATTAATTTGTTTTCATTATGCTTAAATTGCTTTATATTTCCTTTTCGTGATATTCAACTCTCGACTAAAAAACTCTAAGCCTTTAGAGGGAGGATGACGAAAACGATACCACAATCTCTACAATATGCTTTTGAACAGACCTTGTTGATGATGTACATGCGTTGTTTCAAATCCTAAACAGTGGAGTTATAAGGAAGATAATACCTAGTCAACCCCTTCGAGCCAAAGAAGTAGGAGTTTTTCTTTTCACACATATTAAAACCCTTAATCATAACCTGGGGTAGGGTAGTTTTCTCAGTTAATTCAGAATCGCATTCAGTCACAATTTGCTGCTTCGTACACAATGAATGGCATCAAAGAAGTCCTTCTGAAACAAAACACGGTGATGGCTCCCTATAATCATCAAGACAGACAATCATTATCTCTTGAAATAAAAGCCCATTAAGTCAAAACCTATGAAGGATACTTAAGAAAAAACACTGGGGCATCCTACTGACTTTAATCACAAAAAGAAACAGTTCAGGCAAAATACAGGGATAATAAAATCAAAAAGAAAGAGGTCCTACAAACCCTCAACAAAAAATAAATGACTGCCTATTCAAAATAAACTGTCAGTATCCGAACCATCACTGGAATATCAGAGCAAAGACTCAAACGAGATCTAAATGCACAATTATTTGAGTTCAGGATCGAAGAACACCACGAAGAAAGGGTGGGTACAAATAAAATTTGAGCCTTTATCCTTTGTTTCTTAAACCGTGAACCAGGCCACGTTATAACCCTTAAAAGTCCTAGATGAAGCATGGGTTAGTTCGAAAGCATACTGTTACAAAAGGTATCCTGACTCCTGAAGGTCCGTTACAAATCCTGAGTTGATATCACATCTTTGCAAAATTCTATTTTTTCTAAAAAAACTGCATTTTCAAAACTTCAAGACAGACGTAAGCTTTGCATTCTTAAAATAACATTGTTTGCATATGACTATTTGTTCAACAACAGAGAAATCCGCATGACGAATATCTAGTGAACAAAAACCTTCTCAATAAAAAGGATCACCTCAAGTGGAAAAACACTTCCAACCAAGGGGCACGGCATGATCATTGTCCATCATTTGGGGCAGTCATGTCAAGATTCAAGGAATCTCCCAAAGATGCCAAATAGCCAAGGGCATATCTCCATCTGAATCACTTGGGGGCATTGGGCATGAATTCCAGCAACAAATCATGTACGATCAAACAAACATCTTCCGGTAGTGTGGCAACACAACACTACCGACAGTGACAACTCCCTACACCCTGAGAGCATGGACATAGTCAGAAAATACTGCGCATGAACAAAGACCCGCTAGGTTGACTGGCCTAGGAAAAAATAAGGGCATCCCGGCGAACCAAAAGGGTTCGGGAAAAAATTAGGGATAAAAACAAAAAAGATATGTACACCCGGCAAGCCGAAAACCTGAAAAGGCGGCTTGGGCAAAAAAGGGTATCCCGGTGGACTGAAAATCTGAAAAGACAGTCCGGGAAAAAGTTAGGGATTAAAGCGTACGACTATGTCCCTTCATCTCGTCACTTGCCTATCAGTAGAAGACTTATCATTTCGATCGGAAGTTACCAAGCACCTCATAAGTTGGGATAACACTCAATCCACAAGGCCTTCGCAGGCACTTTCTCCAGCAGGTACAGGGGCAGAAAAGTCTTGATACGAAGTCATTGTCGTATCCTTAGCATGCATCCCAGTAACATATACACTCCCCACAGAGTAGAGGCAACCAAAGTTTTGATCTCTGCCTCCCCAAACAGGAGTTACTTTCCCCAGCGAAGCTCTTTCGGTGAGCCGACGTCTATATTCCCCAGCCGAATTTTGTAATCGCAAGCTGTTCATAAAGTTTTCTCCTGAACAAAGTTTATTTCTCTGAATACAGAAGCTTAATCCCCGACAGAGTTTATCCCTTCAGCTATGGAAGCTTCTCTCTCCAACAGAATTATTTCCCCGCAGAGTTGTTCTCAAGCAGAGTCTCTCCTCGACAGAATATATGTAAACAAGGGGCAAATCCCCAGCATAGTCATCTCTGGTTCACCATCTCCAGCGGAAGTAGAAGAACCACTTTTTCTACGACAGTCAGGAACTCAATTTCCATTACTCTCCAACAGCAGTCAGGGATTTATTTTCCCAAACTCAGACGTGCTACAATAGCATTTCATGTTCATATATCATGACGTGCGCAAACATATTGCATACGGCATAATCTCATTTATTTTGAGAACATCATCATACAATGCATGTCATGCATCATATACGATTAATCATGTACCTTTTCAGGAAAGATGGTTATCATCAACAACTTCCAGCAAGTTCAAGATTAGATCCTGAAACTAAATAGAGTAATTATCTACATGATCAAATGCAGCTTTACACAGGTTCGTCATAAAGCAATCTTACACGGGTTTCTCCTAAATGCAGCTTCACACAGGTTTATCCTGAAAAATCTTACACGAGTCTTTTCTCATGCATTTCCAAATAAAGTTTTACACGAACTTATCACAAAGTAACCTTGCCCAGGTTCCTTCTGAAGTTTTACACGAACTTATCACAAAGTAACCTTACCCAGGTTCCTCCTGAAGTTTTACACGAACTTATCCCAAGGTGACCTTACCCAGGTTTCTTCTGAAGTTTTAAACGAACTCGTCCCAAAGTAACCTTACCCAGGTTTCTCCTGAAGTTTTACACGAACTCATCCCGAAGTAACCTTACCCAGGTTCCTTCTGAAGTTTTACACGAAATTATCACAAAGTAACCTTACCCAGGTTCCTCTTGAATTTTTACATAGACTTATCCCAATGTGACCTTACCCAGGTTCCTTCTGAAGTTTTACACGGACTTATCCCAAAGTAACCTTAACCAGGTTCCTTCTGAAGTTTTACACGAACTTATCCCAAAGTAACCTTACTCGGGTTCCTTCTGAAGTTTTACACGAACTTATCACAAAGTAACCTTACCCAGGTTCCCCCTAAAGGACTACACAGACTCATCACGAGCAACCTTACCTAGGTTCCTTCTCGGTTCAGATGGAGTTTTACCCAAACTCCTAACAAAGCACTCTTACCCAGGTTCCTTCTCAGTTCAGATGCAGTTTTACCCAAACTCCTCACAAAGCAACCTTACCCAGGTTCCTTCTCGGTCCACAACACTGTAATACCTGGACCTGATCAAGCACGATCGGTTTCACCTTTCCCCAGTAGGTCACGATGCAGCCTATACACTGGCCAGATATGCAGTTCACCTCCGGAGTTAACTCCCCATTAGTGTAACGGACAACTGAAGCTCCTAAAATTCTATTTCTCCCAAGACAGATACTAACATTCCTCAACAAATTCCTCCTCAACGACGGGAGAAGGGATTCTCATCAAAGGAATATCTCAGGAAATCAACATCCTCTAGATGGCATCTTTAAGCCCATCTCCAATGGTACTCCATCACGTCTTGGATGGCATATTTAAGCCCATCTCCGATAACTCTCTAGCAACTTCCAAATGGCATCTATAATCCCATTCCCGATATTACAAATCAAGTATCACTTCATGCGATTGCAAATTTCTGGGCCCTCTAGTGTTCAATCATCTTCCACCTTTAGATCATGAAAGGCAGACGAGCCAATCTACATCCTCAGGTTTAAGAAGATTGAACAAGGGAAGTTGTTGTACCCCAAAATTTGTCCTCTCATTTTACTCAATACATACTCCTAGAGATCCTCAATTTGCTCAAGTTTGCCCAAGAGTTGACCAGACAAACTCTCTCCTAAGGCAGTGTGTCTCAAATTAGGGTTTCCACTTTCATCAAGATGTGTGGATCACAAAGGCCCCAAATGCTCTCCAAGGCCCTAATATGTTCCCAAGATTCTCCATGTCAAGTCTCATGCCTTGCACAAGAAGTTTGCTCAGTCAACTACTCAGATGCTTGAGAATCGACTATATTAGGTCAAAAGTTAACTGTGGCCCACATACAGTCAAACCTCAATATTTTTGGTAAACATCAACATTTTGAAGTGACTTCCATCATTTGATCAAGGGTTGATCATGATTCCTCCAGGAATGCTCCAAATTCATCAAAACCCAAAGGTTGCTAAATCAGGGTTTTGTAGGAAAAGTCAACCCAACTTTGACCAAGCATAACTTCTTCATACTTTATCAGAAATTTTCCATCCAAGGCTCATTTTTAAGAGGATGCAATTCCCTATAGTTCATCCTCAGTCCACAAGTTCAAAATATGCACTCATCAAAAGATATGAATTTTTATATTAGAGGTCCTTTTGAAAAGTCAACAAAAACACCTTTTGGGTCAAAGCTTCATACATAAACATGGGAGATCCAATTGAGATGAAACCAAAAGAGTTGTTTAGGGGACATCCTAAGCTTTCTAAAAAGTCCAAGAACACCCTCCTAGGGTCAAAATTGTGAGAGTTGTGCATTGTCAAAATTGGCAATTTTTGGAAAATTGTCAAAAGTCAACATTGATCAAATTTGCATTTTTTTCTCCAAAGGGGCCCATGTTTTTTTGTTTGAAACATGTTTCTAATAGGACCCATGACCCCTGAGATTTTCCACCTATTATTTTATTATTTTTATCATTTATTTTGATTTTTTATTCATTTAAATCAAAATAAATCAAATTAAATGGTAAAATAATAGAAGCAAATCAAATCTTGGGATTTTTGTGCACATTTGAAGTCTATGTACAGCTAGCATGATGATCAATTTGTGCAAGACTCATTAGGATTGGAAAAGATTGGATTTAAGCTTGTTTTGGAAAGATATCATACATGAATCAAATCAAATCACATTTTCATAATTCTCAAAGATATGATGCAATTTTATTGACCTAATATGCTCTACTATATGTATACAATAATTCCAAATCATAAACAAGGGTTGCAGTCGTGAAAAGGCCAAAGCAAACTCAAAATTTTTGACAAAAAGTGAGGTCCAAATTCTGGGATAGAGGGCTATTCAAGATGATTCAAAGCCAGAAATAAATTCCTTGGCATCTCAGGAAGCATTCCCAACCATTTGCAGGCTTCAAAACATCAAGAATCCTCACATAGAAGTATCATGATTTGTGTCCCAAACTCAAATTCGATTTCTATGTTTTACGCATTATAACTCCATTCTATTCATATATTCTTGTTCGTAATCGTGTTTGCAAGATTTCTATATCCTTTAATTATATTAACAGTGCAGGAATCAATACTTACCATTGTTAGTGTTTGAGGTCACGATTTTGGAATTCTTGGTACAAGTTAAATTAGGCAAAAAGAAGGGTACCATGGTGTTCACAAGATCAAAACGAGTTAATCTGTATAGTTTGATTTCATTTATCTGGCGTTTTATGGATTTTTTAATGTGGCAGGGCTATGGTTACGAACATTGTCTGTAGGTAAATGGTCATCACCTAATACGACAGAGCCCTGGAGAAGATGATTAAGTGGTAGCCAACCATTGGAGCGTTTGAATCTCGCGCATTTTCTGATCTAACTATCTTGTTTTATATATTGTGTTTTGTTTTCATTATGTTAACAAATAACCATTGTAGCGCAGTTGGCAACATGGCATTGGCAGAAGGCATAAGGATCTGGGTTCGATCCCAGGTCCAGACAACTTTCTTTATTTTCCTTTCTATCAGCAAATCCAGTGCCTCACAATCTCAAGCGCCTTCCATACAACCTCAACATCCAGCGATTTGATGCGCTCTTACCTAGATATGACGCTTCCAGCCTGAAGGACCATGATGCACCTCAGGTCAATACTGCACAGGATCAAGCATGGTCAACTTGGGCTTAGCTTGTTTGGCCAGAAAATTCAGATGCTCACCCCCTCTTTCAGCAAGACAACAGACCCATTTGGTTATTTTTTTTGTCTATACTTTTTTAATTTCTCTATCTATTTTTCTTTAATTGTTTTCTTTTTCTTTTAATTAACACAAAATTATTTTTTATTAAATCAACAAACCACAAATCACAAAAATCTTTTTTTAATAATATTTTTATTTTTTTAAATTAGTTAGTTTAATTTAACTTGGGGCAATTTAGTCTTTTTTGATAATTAAAAATAATTAGACTTAGGATTTTAATTGTACATAACTTAATTAATTTTCTTCAAAAATACACCAAGATCATTTTTCTCATAAAATATTTGTTCCTTTAATTAATTAATTAATTAATTAGAAAATTAGGATAATTTAATTTCCTTCATAATTAAAAAACAATTAGAAATTAGGTTTAATTAATTTGCAATTAAATTGTTTTCTTCAATAAAAATCCACAAAAAATATTTTCTCTCTCAATTAGGGTTTTAGGTTATTTCAATCGTCCTCGCATTTAATTTGTTGCGCGCTTGTTAATTATTTGTCCATTATTTTGTAATTGCTCAGGGTTTGTAATAGATTAATTAGTTTTTTTATTTACTGTTTAAATCCCCGATTTTTGGTCATGTAATTAATCCCCCTCCCTGAAGCCTTGTAATAGCTAGGTTTATTTTTCTCGCACTTTAAATTCCCGCAATCTTTAACTGTCTAGATGCATGGTTAATAGGATTGTATGGAAAGAATGCTTGAAATTTAAAACGGTAGATCACCTAATGTGCAAAGACTAAATAACTGGAAAAAAAACTCATATGCACATATTCACTCATAGGGTTTACCTCACTTCGGTTGCCTTCGGTAAATAATCATTAAGCATAGGAGATTTTAGTGGTTGCCCTCCAGTCTAAAAGACCAAAATGTCCCATTCAAATGTTGCCTCGGAAAGATCTTAAGACTCTAGGGTTACTACTAAAAGTTTCTAACTATTGCTTTACTGATTGTACTTGTCCCTTTCGAATGTCCCTTACAACTCCAACGACGGTGCTACCTAGTGTTGTCTAAAGGAAATAGAATGAACAATCTTTTTTCGAGTAGGTAGAATCTTAAGTACTTGCTCAATGAAAACTTTTCACACAAACACCTTTCGAAAAAACAAATTTTTCAAAACAAACTTCGTCACATCCTTGAGGACCGATACAAGGGTTATCACGAAGTAATACATTTTCAAAACAAACACACACAAGCAATTTGAAAAAATGAGCAAGTACCTAAGAGCCCATGGAAAACCATAGATAGAAAGGGTGCAAACACCTTCCCTTTCTATAATCTATCCCCCGTACTCAGAAATCTCGAAAAAAGGTTTTTTCTGTTCTTTTTCCTTTTCCATGATTGGATGAAATAAAAGTCGGTGGCGACTCTAGCTTACCGCGACATTTTGCGAACAAAAAACGCAAAACGCAAACCAGTAAAAACAGTTGGTTTTGCCAATGTATCACAGATACAAACAATTAGAGGATCGTCTTAGCGCAATGGAGATCCAGAGAATATCAGGGTTGGATTTTGAAGAGTTGGGTTTGGTATCTAGGGTAGTCATCCCGCAGAAGTTCAAGGCTCCGGTATTTGTAAAGTATGATGGGGTGTCTTGTCCCAAGCTTCATCTTTGTTCCTATGTGAGGAAGATTCAGCCTCACACTGCTGATAGGAACTTGTGGGTCCATTTCTTTCAAGACAGTCTATCCGGGACTCAGCTTGAATGGTTCTATCAACTGGAGGGAACCAATGTCCAAAACTGGGAAGATATGGCTGCTGCTTTTTATAAGTAGTATCAATATAATGCTGACCTTGCCCCTACCCGTACTCAACTCCAGAGTATGTCTATGGGTGCAGGTGAAGGTTTCAAGGAATGCGCACAAAAGTGGAGAGATCTGGCAGGGAGAGTCCAACCCCCTTTGTCTGATAGGGAGTTAGTTGACATGTTTCTTGGGATGTTGTCTGGTCCATTCTTTAATCACTTGATTGGTAGTTCCTCAGCTGGTTTCACCGAGCTGATATTGACTCGAGAAAGGGTAGAAGTTGGGATCCGGAGTGGCAAAATCCAGAAAGATGCCTCGTCAAGTATAGTGAAGAAGCCATTCACAGGTAAGAAGGAGGTCAATGCCATTTATAGCCCAAGAGGTCAGAGTAGAGCCGAGCACCGTCCAACGGTAGGGGCTGTGATGATACCTAGGCATGCGGCTACTCAACAACGAAATAATCAGCAAAGGGTAGAAAGACCGTAAAGGCAGTTCACCAGAATTAATATGACATTGACTGAGTTTTTACCCCATCTTCTAAGATCCAACTTGGCAACCTTAAAGGAGGCTCCCAAGAATCCTAACACCACATCTCCTCGGTACAATCCAAACGCTCGGTGTGCTTACCATTCTGAGAGTCCAGACCACGATACAAATGACTGTTGGGCTATGAGGAATAAGGTACAGGATCTAATTGAAGCCAAGGAGATTGAGTTTGATGCTCTAGAGAAGCCTAAGGTCATAACTGCTCTCATGCCCAGGCACAATCGTGGAGTTAATGTCGTTGGTATTGATCTGTTTGTTACCTTTGTTGATGAAGTGTTCACTCCTCTCATGACTGTCAAGAAGAATTTGTTGCTAGCCGGTTTATTTCTGGGATGTCGTGAAGGTTGCCACATGTGTTCATCTCTGTCCTCTGGTTGTTATTTGCTGAAAGCAGGTGTCCAACGCTTGATGTAAAGTAGAGAAATTTTGTTTGAAAAGACTCTGATTCCGACTATTGCATATGAAGATGTTGTTATCATAACCATTTCTGCCAATCCTTCCAAGGTCTCCTCTAAAACACCTATTAGGATTACACCTGCTCCAAGAATTGCTTTGTTGATAATCACTTTTACTGGTCTTGTACCGTACTCCTCGGACAAAGCTGTCCCTTGGAATTGTGGCGCCGACGTTTACTATCATGGCGTCAAACAGCATTTAAGACTGAAGAGGCTGATCCCGATGTCAGTAACATTGTCGGGACCAGCAAAGTTACCCAAAGTGGAAGGGTTTTCTCTCCCGAGATCTCCCCGAAGATTATTGTTAAGCCTGTTGTTATTCCATCTGTTGTTCCTACCGGTACTTCTGTTACTACTCATATCCTTACTCCAGTTGTTACCCCTGCCGATGAGTCATCTGGGAATCGGGGCAAAGAAGCTATAGGTGAGCCTGCCCGGACGGAGCCACCTAGAAAGGTTGTTGTGGAATCCTCTAAGCAAGAAATGGAGGAAATTTTAAAAATAATCAAGAAGAGCGACTACAATATGGTCGAACAGCTGGGGAAGACCCCTTCGAAGATATCAATGTTGTCTCTGTTGTTATGTTCTGAGGCCCATGCAAAGGCTTTGATTGCATTTCTCAAGACTGCACATGTGCCGCAAGAAACCTCCGCCGACAAATTCAAGGACTGTGTGGCCAGTTTGACTGCTGATAATGGGTTGGGTTTTTCAGATGCCGATTTGATGCCAAAGGGGAGAAAACATAATGATGCTCTGCATGTCTCGGTCGAATGTAGGGGCACTACTATGGCTCATGTGTTGGTGGACACTGGATCGTCACTGAACGTTCTGCCTAAGAAGGCTCTTGATCGGATAGATTATGAAGGCTTGACCTTAGATCCCAGTAACATTGTGGTGAGGGATTTTGATAGGTCAAAAAGAATGGTGCATGGGGAGGTGGACATCCCTGTCAAAGTGGGTTCCTAGACCTTTGAATCCACCTTCTACGTGATGGATATCAGGCCATCATACTCTTGTTTGTTGGGTCGCCCTTGGATCCATGAAGTTGGGGCCGTTACTTCTACGTTGCATCAAACGCTGAAGTATCCAGTGAAGGGGAAGGTTATCACTGTGCATGGTGAAGAGGAGTATATGGTAAGCCATCTGAACTCTTCCAGGTATGTGGAGATAGGCGGGGAATTCGTAGAGACTCCTTGTCAAAATTTTGAAGAGGTTCCCCAAATTATGGCATCAACCGAGACCATCACTAGTGCGCCAAAGATCACCAAATCTCCTTTGAAGATGGCTTATCTCAAGGAACCCGGAGTGGTAGTTGAGGAAGGTGGGTGTACCATTTGGGGACAGCTCCCTGATTTTCCTCATAAAACTGACAAATTTGGTTTGAGATTTACATCAGGAGCTCAAAGGGTTGTTCGACGCGCTCAGGCCGGAGGACCTCCCCTACGTATCAGCAATCGCGGGGTCAACGCTATTGAAGACAGTGATGAGAATTCTAATATTGGCAGTTGGATCTACCCTACTACCAACGGTGGACCTAGTAACTGGACGACCAGAGATTTTGTGCCAATTTCTTTTGTTCAGCAGTAATTGTCTTACTTATTTTTCAAATTTGTAATAAACAATTTAAACTCTATGGACTTGTGTCTTACCCGAGGCACGATGGTTCATTTTTTAGGGTTATTATATGTCATTTTCATATGTCATCAATAAAACATTGGACGTTTCTTGCATACAAATTTTGCGCTCTCTGTTTTTCTTTTCTGCTTTTCAATATAGCTATGCTCTTACACACACTCACATATCAAACTGCAGATCCATATCCACTCTGGATCCCATTGATAACAGTTCTGCTATTTCCAGTTATAACTTCAAAAATCCGATCAACCAAGCCGAGGACGAAGGTGAGGAAGATTGTGAGGTGCCTGGAGAACTTGCTAGACTGTTACAGCAGAAAGAGAGGGCTATACAGCCTCATGAAGAGCCAGTGGAGACGATAAACTTGGGCACGGAGGTAGACATAAAAGAAGTCAAGATCGGTGCAAATCTGGAGACTAATGTCAAACAGCGGTTGATATAGATGTTACACGACTATGTTAAGATCTTCGTCTGGTCATATGAAGACATGTATGGTTTAGACACTGATATTGTGGTACATCGTCTGCCGACTAAAAAAGATTTTCCTCCAGTTAAGCAAAAGGTCCATCGTATACGCCCTGAAATGTCAGAGAAGATTAAAGCAGAGGTCATGAAACAGCTCAACATTGGGTTCTTAGCTGTCACCTTCTATTCGCAGTGGGTTACTAACGTTGTTCCGGTACCAAAGAAGGACGGTAAGGTACAGATGTGTGTGGACTACAAAGACCTGAATAGGGCAAGCCTCAAGTATGACTTCCCGCTTCCCCACATTGATGTTCTGGTTGACAACACCGCACATCATAAAATCTTCTCCTTCATGGATGGTTTCTCTGGCTACAACTAGATCAAGATGGCTCCTGAAGACATGGAGAAGACAACCTTCGTCACACAGTGGGGCACCTTCTGTTACAAGGTGGTGCCTTTTAGGTTGAAGAATGCTGGGGCAACTTATCAGCGAGCCCTGGTAGCTTTGTTCCACGATATGATTCACCATGAGATAGAGGTTTATGTTGATGACATGATAGCCAGGTCACAAAACTGAGGAAGAACACCTTGATCATCTACAAAAGTTGTTCGATAGGTTGAAGACATACAAGTTGAGGTTGAATTCGAACAAGTGCACCTTCGGGGTAAGGTTTGGTAAGCTTATGGGGTTCATCGTCAATGACAAAGGTATTCAGGTAGACCCTGCAAAGGTAAAGGCCATACAAGAGATATCGGCTCCCTGTACTGAGAAAGAAGTTAGAGGTTTCTTGGGACGCCTGAATTATATTGCCATGTTCATTTCACATATGGCTGCTACTTATGAGCCAATCTTCAAGCTCCTGAAGAAAGGTCAAGTGGTAAAGTGGAATGACGAATTCCAGACCGCTTTCGAAAGAATCAAGGAATACCTTCAAGATCCACCAATTCTGATGCCTCCGGTTGAAGGAAGACCTTTGGTATTGTACTTAACAGTGCTAGACAATTCAATGGGGTGTGTGTTGGGGAAGCATGACGAGCGTGGTCGAAAAGAGCATGCAATATACTACCTTAGCAACAAGTTTACCAACAGTGAAACCCGATACTCATTGCTCGAGAAAACTTGTTGCGCTTTGGCATGGGCTGCTCTCCGACTAAGACAGTATATGTTGACCCACACTACTTTATTGATATCTAAGATGGATCCAATCAAGTACATCTTCGAGAAGCCCGCCTTCTCCGGAATAATAGCAAGATGGCAAATGATCTTAACCGAATACGATATCCAATATATAACCAAGAAAGCAATCAAGGGAAGTGTATTAGCTGATCATTTGGCTCATCAGGCCGTGGATGACTACCATTCCATGAATTTTGAGTTCCTGGACGAGAATATTATGCTAGTGACCGATTATGAAGAACCTGGACCGGATGAAGGACCTGAAGAAGGGTCCCAATGGACTATGGTTTTTGACAGAGCTTCGAACGCACTCGGTAATGGCATTGGCACTGTAATCATATCTCCTGAGGGATATCATACTCCTTTCACCGCCTGACTATGCTTCAACTATACTAACAACATGGTAGAGTATGAAGCCTGTATCATGGGTCTCAAAGCTTCTATCGACCTCAGGATCAAGTTCTTAAATTTCTTCGGGGATTAAGCCTTGGTGATAAGTCAGATCAAAGGAGAATGGGATACGAAGCACCCGAATCTCATCCCGTACAAAGAGCACGTGTTGACATTGCTCCTGCACTTTGAGGAGGTAACCTTTGAACATTTCCCATGAGAGGAGAATCAGTTAGCGGACGCGCTAGCTACCATGTCTTCTATGTTCAAGGTCAGGTAGGACAATGAAGCTCCCCGAATCACTATTGAGAGGTTGGATGAACCAGCGTACTGCTGTAAGATTGATACTGAAGAGGTAGCAGACAAACCATGGTTTCACGGAGTAAAAAGGTACTCGAGACTCAAGAGTATCCCGAGGGGGCATCTGTCAATGATAAGAAGTTTCTGAGAAGGTTCGCCGTGAAATTCTTCCTCAGTAATGGAATCCTCTACAAGCGCAACCATGACTCTACCTTACTACGGTGTGTAGACAAGAGTGAAGCAGAGAGGATTATGACAGATTTACATGAAGATACCTTCGGAACTCATTCTATTGGATATACCATGGCTAAGAAGATCCTACAAGCAGGATACTATTGGTCCACTATGGAAGCAGATTGTTATCAGCACTCTCGAACGTGTCATAAGTTCCAAATCTATGCTGATAAGGTGCATGTGCCTCTGGTTCCTTTGAATGTCTTGACTGCTCCTTGACCCTTTGCAATGTGGGGCATTGACATGATCGGAGAAATTAGACCTACCGCTTCCAATGGGCATTGCTTTATCCTGGTGGCCATCGATTACTTCACGAAGTAGGTTGAGGCTGCCTCCTTTGCTACTGTTACCAAGAATTTTGTGGCGCGGTTTATCAAGCATAACCTGATCTGTCGGTACGGTGTGACAGAGAGAATCATCACGGACAATGGTACGAATCTCAACAACACGATGATCACCAAACTCTGTAAGCAGTTCAAGATACAACATCATAACTCTTCTTCCTACCGGCCGAAGATGAATGGCGTTGTTGAAGCGGCTAACAAGAACATCAAGAAGATTATACAGAAGATGACAGTGACATACAAATACTGGCACGAGATGTTACCATTTTCTCTTCATGGGTACCGCACCTCCGCACGGACGTCAACAGGGGAAACACCCTACTCTCTGGTATACGGCATGGAGGTTGTCCTATCAATTGAGGTCCAGATCCCTTCTTTAAGGATTATAAAGGATGCGGGTTTGAACGAAGACGACTGGATCCAGACTCGACTTGATCAACTAAATTTGATCGATGAGAAGAGACTTACTGTTGTCTGTCATGGTCAAATGTATCAAAAACGGATGATCAAGGCTTTCAACAAAAAAGTTAAACACCAAGAATATCAAGTCGGGGATCTAGTGATCAAGCGCATCATACTACCGCAAGGTGATCCCGGGGGCAAATGGACTCCCACATATGAAGGGCCATTTGTAATCAAGAACATTTTCTCGGGTGGAGCCATGATTCTAACCACCATGGATGGTGACGACCTCCCTCACCCTATCAATGCGGACATAGTGAAAAGATATTATGCATGATTAAAGACCCGATAGGTTAACTGGCCTAGGAAAAAATAAGGGCTTCCCGACGAACCAAAAGGGTTCGGGCAAAAATAAGGGATGAAAACAAAAAAAAATATGTACACCCGACAAGTCGAAAACCCGAAAGGGCGGGTATCCCGGTGGACTGAAAACCCGAAAGGGCAGTCCAGGAAAAAGTTAGGGATGTAAAGCATATCACTATGTCCCATTGGATCACCTTGCAATCAGACCTCAGTATCAACTGTCAAGCTCGAATGGTATCGATCAATCTAATCAGCTTCGGACAAGTAGCAAAGTGATGAGACGCTCGAAGACATAGCGGCAATAGCAGAATTGAAACTTAAATGGGATTAATGCACATAGTTGTTTTCTTTTTGTTGTATACAATATTGTATAGCTTCCGTTGTTACGGTGGCGTTCTCTTACTAGAGCGTCAGCTTCCTTGTACAAAAACGCTTGTTATAGGCCAACTTCGAAAATTAATACAAGTCATTTTTTCAAAACCATTTGTTTTTCTTTTCTGTTTTGTTTTGAAAAAACTTCTAATGATTTATTCTTGACATATGCATTTGAATATGATTGTTGTTTATAAATATTTGTATAGGAAACGGAAATACAATTGCTTGTAACTTAAGAAACAGGGGCAAAAAAAATACTAAAAAATGTCAAGCCCGACAGTTACTCTGTTCAGCAGGTACAGGGGCAGAGACAGTTTTGAAAGCAAGTCATTAGACCCCGTGACGTCTATACTCCCCATAAAGTAGAGGCAATTAAAGCTTTGACATCGGCTTCCCCAAAACAGGAGGTACTCTCCCCAGCCAAGTTCCTTCAGAAAACTGACATCTATATTCCCCAGCCAAATTTCATAATCATAAGCAGGTCATAAAGTTTTCTCCCGAATAGAGTTTATTTCTCTGAATACAGAAGCTCAATCCCCGATAGAGTTTATCCCTTCAGCTATGGAAGTTCATCCTCCAACAAAGTTATTTCCCCGCAGAGTTATTCTCAAGCACAGTCTCTCCCCCGACAGAATATTCGTAAACAAGGAGCAAATCTCCAGCATAGCCATCTTCGTTCACCATCCCCAACGGAAGTATAAGAACCACGGTTTTCTATAATAGTCAGGAATGCTATTTCCAATACTCTTCAGCAGCAGTCAGGGATTTATTTTCCCAGACTCAGATATGTCACAATAGCATCTCATGTTCATACATCATGACATGCGCATACATATCGCATACATCATAATCTCATTTATTTTGAGAACATCATCCTACAATGCATTTCATGCATCGCATATAATTAACCCTGTTATCTTTTCAGGAAAGACAATTATCATCAATAATCCCAGCAATTATACATGTCACATATGCAGACAACTATTGGAAAATCAGTTCCCGAAACCAAACGGGTCAACCAACCCACGTGATCAAACGAAGCAACCTTACCCAGGTTCCTTCCCGGTTCAGATGCAGTTTTACCCAAACTCCTCACGAAGAAACCTTACCCAAGTTCCTTCCTAATTCAGATGCAGTTTTACCCAAACTCATCATGAAGTAACCCTACTATCCAGGTTCCTTCCCATAAGCCCTACTATCCAGGCTTTCATCTCGAAGTAAACCTACTATCTAGGTTCCTTCTCACAACCCTACTATCCAGGCTTTCACCTCGAAGTAACCCTACGATCCAGGTTCCTTCTCATAGCCCTACTATCCAGGCTTTCACCTCGAAGTAACCCTACGATCCAGGTTCCTTCTCATAGCCCTACTATCCAAGCTTTCATCTAGAAAGTAACCCTACGATCCAGGTTCCTTCTCATAGCCCTACTATCAAGGCTTTCATCTCGAAGTAACCCTACGACCCAGGTTCCTTCTCATAGCCCTACTATCCAGGCTTTCACCTCGAAGTAACCCTACGATCCAGGTTCCTTCTCATAGCCCTACTATCCAGGCTTTCATCTCGAAGTAACCCTACGATCCAAGTTCCTTCTCATAACCCTATTATCCAGGCTTTCATCTCGAAGTAACCCTACGACCCAGGTTCCTTCTCATAGCCCTATTATCCAGGCTTTCATTTCGAAGTAACCCTACGACCCATGTTCCTTCTCATAGCCCTACTATCGAGGATTTCATCTCGAAGTAACCCTACAACCCAGTTTCCTTCTCATGGCCCTACTATCCAGGCTTTCATTTCGAAGTAACCCTATGACCCAGGTTCCTTCTCCTATCCCTACTAACCAGGCTTTCATTTCAAATCAACCCTACTATCCAAGTTCCTTCTCTCTTATCTCCAGACAATAGTTTACAACACTGTAAGACCTCGACCCGACCAGTTACGGTCGATTTCACAATTCCCCAGTAGAGTAGAGGACAACCGAGTCTCCTAGCCTCTATTTCCCAAGACATAAATCAACACTCCCCGGTGAAGTTCTCCTCAACGGCAGTTACAGGAATTCTCGCAAAGGAATCTCTTATGCAACTGATATCTTTTCTGGATGGAATATTTAAGCCCATCTTCGACGATTCTCTGTCGACTTACAAATGGCATCTTTAAGCCTATTCCTGATATCACCAATCAGTATTACTTCATGCGAGTGCAAATTTCTAGGCACTCTAGTGTTCAATCATCTTCCACCTTCAGACACGAAAGGCAGACCAGACAATCTACATCCTCAAGTTTAAGAAGATTGAACAGGGGCAGCTGTTGTACCCCAAAATTTTCCCTCTCATTTCACTCAAAGGCATGCCTCTAGAGGTCCTCAACTGCTCAAGTTTGACTAAGGGTGGACCAGACAAACTCTCTCCTAAGGCAATGAATCTCCAATTAGGGTTTCCATTTTCATCAAGATGGGTGAGCTCCAAAGGCCTCAAATATTTTCCATGGTCTTAATATGTTCTCAAGACCATCCATGTCAATTTTCATGCCTTGCACAAGAAGTTTGCTCAGTCAACTGCTCAAATGCCTAAAAATCAACTGTACAAGGTCAAAAGTCAATTGTGACCCTCATGCAGTTAAACTACAAGACTTTTGGTCAAAATCAACATTTTGAAGTAACATCCATCATTTGATCAGGGGTTGATCATGATTCCTCAAGGAATGCCCTAAATTCATCAAAACACAAAAGTTGCTAAATTAGGGTTTCTATAGGAAAAGTCAACCAAACTTTGACCAGGCATAACTTTCTCATACTTTATCAGAAAGTTTCCATACAAGGCTCAATTTGAATAGGATTAAATTCCCTGAAACTCATCTTTATCCCTCAAGTTCAAAAAATGCACTCATGAAAAGATATAAATTCAAACATTATAGGTCATTTCAAAAAGTCAACAAAAACACTTTTTGGGTCAAAGCTTCTTATATGAACATGGAAGACCCATTGGAGATGAAACCAAAAGGGTTCTTTAGAGGACATTCTAAGATTTCTAAAAAGACCAAGAACACCCTCTTATGGTCAAAATTGAGAGAGATGTGTATTGTCTAAGTTGGCCATTTTTCGAAATTTGCACAAAGTCAACCATGCCCAAAATGTATTTTTTCTTCAAATGGGCCCAACTTTTTATGCTTGCATCTTACTCCTAACCTGGTCCACGACCCATGAACCACACCATGCTCATTTACTTATTTATTTAATTTATTTTTGATTTTATTTATTTAAAATTTAAATAAAATCAAATAAAATAAAAAATAAATCAAATAAATGGGATAGGATTTGTTTGGGCATTGATTGAATATCTCATGAACTGTCCAATGAAGAGCAAATCTCATCAAGCCATAGAAGGGAGGAAATCTCCAAATTTGGAAAGATTTGAAATGCATTCATATCTTTGGATTCTTGCCAAAACTATTAACCTAGTTGATCCACATACATATAGAAGATCACTGTGAACCCTAGACAAAGAAATTCATACGCGCAGGCTACTTCAAGGAATCAAATAAAGTTTCAAATTTTCAAAGAAAAGTGCAGATCGGATCTTTCTCTACAGACCAATTCAAGCAATTTCAAAGCCAACAATTCGTTCTTGGACGTGTTCTGGAGCTATTCCAATCATTCCCACGTCATAAAACATCCAAAATCGTAAGATACAGGATTCGATCCTCTAACTATTTTTGATTTTTTATTATGTGCATACATGCATTTTCAATGAAATTTAACCATGCATTCTTGTTTATCATAAGGTTTCGATGCTTTCTGAATTGTTTGATTGAGTTTTAAGTGCAGGAATTAAAGGATGTCATTCTTAGGGTTTCCAAACTCGTTTTAGGGCTTCCTAATACAGGCAAAATTAGGGTTAGACATGGTGTGGTACGGTGGGAGAACTGACTTGAAGGTTTTGCGTTTGATCGCAAATGTTGCGGTTAGCAAGAGTCGCCACTGACTTTTCTTTTATCCAAAGGGAAAGGTGAAAAAGCACATGAAAGACCTTTGAGATTATTTCTTGGGTTCAGGGGGTAGATTATGAAAAGGGAAGGTATTAGCATCATTTTCATCCATGGTTTTCCATGGGCTCTTAGTTACTTGCTAGATCACTTGCTTTTGTTTGAAATTATGCTTAGTGTGGTTTTTGAAAGTATTTTGTAAATAGGCCTTTGTTTAGGCAATCTTTGTAATGATTCTCGTTCGTAAGAATGTATACAAAGATGTTGATCTTTTTAAAATGTTTTCAAGTTTCTAAGATGTTTTGAAATGTGTAGGTGTTTATTTTAAAAATAGAAAGGATGTTTTGTTTGAAATTGAGCAAGTAATTAGGAGAATTCTACCTACTCAAAAGTATTTGTTGTACATTTCCTTTCCTTTGACATTGTTATCTTACCATTGATTTGGTAAGTAACCCTATCTTTGGATGTAAACGGGATTGGATAAAGCTTAAACCACTTGGATTAAAGCTCAAAAATTTGTGTAATCCATTAATGATGGATATATACACAAGTTAGGAGGCCTGCAAAGCAATATTATGCAGCCTAGGTTTGAAATTGGATTCTTGTTCATCACAAAATGCCTTTTAATTCAAGTGACAAAACACCAATTTCATCTCTTCGATTCTCCCTACTCAAGAATGATCTCTAGGAGTTCTTGGACATTTTGGAAAGCTTGAAATATGGTCTACAATCCATATTTGAATTTATTTTGAATATTCACCTTGGAACTATATGAAAAAGTACCATGAAGTTGAGTCAAAATCCTAACCAAATTAGGGCAAAATTTCACTGTGTTTAGTTTCATGACCCTATGTTCTTGAAAATATAACTTGAGATCCAAGCATTTTTAGGAGAAGTTGTGTGAATCAAAGTTGTAGATTTCATGGAGATCTACAACTTTTGTGTTGTAAGTTTCTCTTGAATCATCTTGCACTATGGTGAAAATTTGGCTCAAAGTTATGAAAAAACATGGATTTTCAACACTTAGAAAAATTTCTAAGTTTGGAAATTTTGACTTTTCCAAATGAAATCTTGACTTTTTTATTTCTTGATGAATAAGTTTCATATTTTTATATGTTTTGATGAATTATGATCTTTGGCACTTGAATTTGACCAAAAAGTCAAGGTTTGACTTTTCAGTATACAGTTGACTGCAAAATTCATCTGTCAATCAAATGGACTTGCAATGTTTTGAACCATGTCATTAGGTCAAAATGGTGAAATTGGAATCTTGAGATCATGCCTTAAACCAATTGACCAATTTCTAGGTTAAAAATCAGAAATTGCCCCTTCTCAGTCAAAACCTTAACTATGACCATTTTGCCCTTTTGAGGATTCAATCAAATTTCTTGAGGAATTGTGGTCCAAAATTGATCAAATGATACATATGAGTCTAAAATGTTGATATGGATCAAAAATTATGAAGCTTGACTATGAATTGGCCATAGTTGACTTTTCCCCTAATACAGCTGATTTCAGGTCCACTGTTTAATTGACTGATCAAAAGTGTGATCCAGGGCTTGAAACTTGACATGAGTAATCTTGAGGGTCCATAATGATCCATGAAAGTCATATGGAGCATTAAAATTTCAACTATCATTTTGAAATCTCAAACCCTAATTTTTAGTCATCAGTGCTTGAGGAGGTGTCTTGAGTTGATCAATCCTAGTGCAGTCTTGAGCCCAAGGAGATCTTGTGAGCAAATTCTTGATAAATGAGAGGGAAAATTTTGGGGTACAACACATGGGTACCATGGTGTTCAGGGCTTCAAGCCTAGTTGATTCATGGTCTCCATTAGAATTTATGTTGCTTGTATTTAATTTTTGAATGACGCAGGGTTATAGCTACGGACATCGTCCGTAGGTAAAAGTCCAGGCCTAAAATGACAGTCTGAGGAAGAAGACAATGATGTGGCAACGTCCCACTGGCCAGTTTGGGTGTTGATGCATTTTCTGGGCATGCCATCTTGTTTACTTTATGTTGTTATTTGTTTATTATATTAACAAACAAGACATGTAGCTAAGATGGTAAAAGGCAACGCTGGTGAGAGAAGGGACCTGGGTTCCATCCCAGGTCCAAGCATTTTCTTAATTGTTTCTTGTAGATCCCATGTGTCTTGTACCCAGGCTCATGCTATGCACTCACTGATCCTGCCCACCAGGTCCACCATCAAGCAGATCCAGTGCCCCAGAACTGAAGGTCCACCATGCACCATCTAAGGGAACCCCCATGGGATCTCGTGCAGGCTCTGGGCCAACAAAAATGGGCCTGGAAATTTCAAGTGTTGCACCCCCCAGATTACTCAACAACATCAGGCCCAATTTATTTCTTTTTTTTAATTTCTTTTGTCTTAATTATTTTAATTATTTTTTACAAAACAAAATCATTTTTTTATTAAATCAAAAAAATCACAAAAAATAGAATTAGGGTTTTTATAATTAAAATTAATTTTTGAAAATTAATTACTTTAACTATTTCAACATTGATTATTTTGTTAAATAAAATTAATTAGAAAATTAGGTTTAACTTGCAAATTTCAACTATTTTTCTCAATAAAAAATAAAAAATATTTCCTTTAATTAATTAGATTCATTAGGATATTAAATTCCCGTGTTCCTCCTCGCGCGCGTCTTATTTATTTATTTTTCCAATTATTGTAACTGCCAAGGGTTGTAATAGTTTTTTAATTAGGTTTTATTATTGTTCTTACTTATTATTTTTCCCCTATTTTGGCTATGTAACCCCCTCCCCAAAGCCTTGTAATAGCTAGGTTTTTATTCTCGCACTTTACTTTCCACTATTATTAATTGCTAGATGATTGATAATAGGATTGTATGCAAAAGACAAATGAAATTAAAAAAGGTAGAAAACCCTAATTGTGCAAAGACAAATAAACTGAAAAATAACCACTCGCACATGCTCACTCCTAGGGTTTGCCCCGCTTCGGTTTCCTTCAGTAAACGATCATGAAGTATAGGGAATTTTAGTGGTCGCCCTCTAGTCCCAAAAGATCAAAAATGACCCATTCGAATGTTGCCTCGGAAAGATCTTTAAGGCTCTATGGTAACTACTAAGGTTTACTAACCATTGCTTTTGTGATCGTACTTGTCCCTTTGAATGTCCCTTAAACTCCAACAATGGGGTTAACTACTCCTTAATAGTAGGATAGCATTGTCTAAAGGAAAAGAGAAAACGAACAGTCTTTTTCGAGTAGGTAGAAACTCTTAAGTTCTTGCTTAAAACAACAAAAACTCTTTCACACCAACACTTTCAAAACAGTTTTCAAAAACAACTTCGTCACACTCTTGAGGACAGATGCAAGGGTTACCACGAAGTTAAATAAAAACTTTTTCAAAACACACACAAGCAATTTTAAGAATGAGCAAGCACCTAAGAGCCCATGGAAAACCATGGATAGAAAGGGTGTTAACACCTTCCCTTTCTATAATCTACCCCCCGTACTCATAAACATCTCGAAAAAGGTTTTTTCTGTTCTTTTCCCTTTTCCTTTGTTGGATGAAATAAAAGTCGGTGGCGACTCTTGCTTACCGCACATTTGCGAATATAAAACACAACCAGTATAATAGTCGGTTCTGCCACCGTATCACAGGCGGTCCAGGCAAAAGTTAAGGATTAAAAGCATATAATTATGTCTCGTGGATTCACCACAATCAACTTTATCACCAAGGTCCAAGTTCAAACGGTCCAAGATCAATCAAATCAACTTATGTCAACGGCAAGGGGCATTCGAAGACATTGGGGGCAATAGTAGAGTTGTAATGCAATGAGATCATTTCACATGGCTATTTGTTTTTGTTTTCAATCTTTGTTTTCCTTTCGACGATTTCCTCACACTTGGATCTCCGTCTCTTTATACAAAAAACGCATATTCATGGGCAAAATATCAATACAAATATACTTTGAAGTGCAAACTTTCTGTTTTTATTTCGAATGCAAAGTTGTCCAATGACTAAAATTGAACGAACATATGCATATGAACATAATTAAAACTATTTGGCACATGTGTCCTGCTAAGCAGTAACAAGCAACCCTTTAATGTATATGGAATATCCCCACAGAGTTATTTCATTAGCATTATCCCCACCAAGACAGTCACAATAAACAAATCCTCAACAAAGTTACACATGAAGTCTTTTTGCATAGGTTGATCTCTAGACAGAGTCTTAATCTCTTGGCAGCTCTTTCCCCAGCTAAGTTGATCCTACAAGTAGAAGCCTTGTGAACATCTTCCTCAAAGAACTCGCTTCATCAGCAGTTCATGAAGTATTCATCAACAGGGTTTATTTCCCCAACAGGGTTTATTTACCAAACATACAACAATTAAGGAACCACAAAATTCCCCAGCTTAGTCTATCCTCCCCAGCCGAGTCTGTATTCCCCCGGCATGGTCTATCTTCCCCAGCTGAGCATGTTATCCCTAGTTGAGTGTATCCTCCCCAAGCTGAGTCTGTCCTCCCCGACTAAGTTTACACTCTCCAGCTTGAGTTTGCCTTTCATACTATTTCAAATCATAGGGACACAACCCCTAATCCACAGTAAAGTCGTTAACAAAACCTTTACCATATCCAAAAAACTGCTATGAAGCTTGGACTCGACCAGATATTAGTGCAACTTTCAGATACTATGAAACCTGGACCTGACCAGATAATAGTTTAACTCCCCGAGATATAGAAGAACCTAGACTCAACCAGACCAAGGTTTAACTTCTTTTCCCCAGTAGAGTTTGCCTCTACCCCCAACAAGTTATTGTGAAGCCCGAACCCGACCAGATATCAGTTTTCAATTTCATTTTTTCAAGAAAGTTATTGTGAAGCCTGGATCCGACCAGATAGCAATTCCCCTCAGAAGTTTGTTGTGAAACCTGGAATCCAACCAGATAACAACTAAGTTCCTCAAGCAAGTTACTGTAAAGCCTGGATCCGACCATATACCAATTCAACTTTGTCTTTTCAAACAAGTTTATTGTGAAACCTGGACCCGACCAGATAACAATTAAATTCATCCACCTCAAAATCTGTGAAACCTGGATCCGACCAGATGTCAGTTCAAATTTTTCTATTCAAGCAAGCTATTGTGAAACCTGGAATCCGAACAGATAATGATTAGCTACAATGCCAGCAAGACACTATGAAGCCTGGACCCGACCAGATAATAGCATAACTTTTCAAAACTCTGAAGCCAGGACCCGACCAGATAGTAGTTACCACTTCAAGTTACTATGAAGCCTGGACCCGACCAGATATTAGTACAACTTCATCCCTTCTAGCAAGTTACTGCAAGGCCTGGAATCCAACCAGATAATAGTTAACTTCCTTATCCCCAGCAAGTTGTTGTGAAACCTGGAATCCGACCAAATAACAGCCTAACTTCACTCTCTCCAAGAAATTTTCTACAAAGCCTGGATCCGACCAGATAACAGTTAATTTATCCTTCCCCGGTAAGTTACCGTGAAGCCTGGATCCGACCAGATAGCAGTTGACTTCCTCATCCTCAGCAAATTGTAAAGCCTAGATCCGACCAGATAACATCTGACCTTCAAGAGATATTCCCCAGCGGAAGCATCCTTTCAAAAAAGTTTGAAGATATGTATACTCTTCATTCCCAATAGTAACCCGGGATTCAGCTTCCCAAAATTCCTCAGCAGCAGTCAGGGATTTATTTTCTTGGACAAACATACATCTCACATTCATACATCATGGCATATACATACCAAATGCATTTAGCATGACCTCATTCATCTTGTGAATATCATGCATACATCTGCATTTTACTAATCCTTTATCCAAGGGTGAAACATCAAGTTTTAGTATGAATCTACCAAATATTTGTGTTGATACTTCTTCCGGTGTTTACCATCATTCCTCCAAATGGCATCTATAATCCCATTCCCATTACGTCTTCGAGTGTAAATTTCTGGGCACTCTAGTGTTCAATCATCTTCCACCTTCAAGTCACGAATGACGAATCCACCAATCTAACTCTTCAGGTTTAAGAAGATTGAACAGGAGCAGCTGTTGTACCCCAATATTTTCCCTCTCATTTATCAAGTAATCTCCCACAAGATCTCCTTTGGTTCAAGACTGCACAAGGTTTGATCAGGTCAAGACACATCCTCAAGCACTGATGACTGAAAATTAGGGTTTAAGATTGCACAAGGACAAATGGACTTTTAACGCCTCATATTACTTTCATGGATCATTTTGGACCCTCAATATTGCTCATGTCAAGTTTCAAGTCTTGGATCACATTTTTGCTCAGTCAATTGATCAGTTGACCTAAAATCAGTTGTATTGGGGAAAAGTCAATTATGGTCAATTTATAGTCAAACTTCATAATTTTTTATCCATATCAACATCATGAACCTATATATGTCATTTGATTAAGTTTGGATCACAATTCCTCAAGAAACTTGTTCAGATCATCAAAGTGGCAAAATGGTCAAAATTAGGGTTTTGACTGAGAAGGTGTAATTTCTGATTTTTGACCTAGCAAATGATTGTTTGGTTTAATTTATGATCTCAAGGATTAAAATGCATCATTTTGACCTAATGGCATGGCTCAAAACATCTCTCAAGATCAATTGGTTGACAGATGAATTTCATTCAACTGATGAAAAGTCAATTGTATACTGAAAAGTTAAACTTTGACTTTTTGGTTAAAATCAAGTATCAAAGATCACAATTCATCAAAACGTGTTAAAATATGAAATTTTTTCATCAAGAAATCAAAAAGTCAAGATTTCATTTTGAAAATTCAAAATTTATAAACTTCGAAATTTTTTAAGTGTTGAAAATTTCAAAATTTTTAATAAATTTGAGCCAAATTTCCACCATGATGCAAGATGATTCAAAGGAAACTTCAAACATGAAAGTTGTAGATCTCAATGAGATATAAAACATTGTATAACACAAGTTCTTCTAGAAATGCATGGATTTCAAGTTATGATTTTATGAATACATGTTCATGAAACTTGGAAACTTAGTGAAATTTTGCCCTAGTTTAGGCAGGATTTTGACCTAACTTCATGGCAATTTTTAACATAGTTCCAAGATGAATTTTCAAAAATGTCCAACATAGAGGTTGTATAGTATGTTACAAGCTTTCCAAAATGTCCAAGAACTCCTTTAGATCATGTTTGAGCAAGGATAATTGAAGGCAAGAAGTTAGGGTTTCATTCTTGAATTACAAGTCATTTCTTGATGAACACATAATGCAATTTCAATGTTAGGCTGCATAATCTTGCTTTGAAGGCCTTCTAACTTGTGTATCTATCCATCATTAATGGATTACACAAACTTTTGAGCTATAATCCAAGTGGTTTAAGCTTTATCCTATTCACATTGCCATTTTGGGAAGAAAGTGAAGAATACCATTCTTGAAAAGCAAGCTTTATGCACAAAGTCAATTCTTGAGCCTCTAACTTGTTCCCTCTGATCACACTCCATCCACAAAGTCATAAGCAAGTGTTTTTAAATCATAACCACTCTATCTTAGCAAGTACACAAGACTTTGAAACTTGGATTTCTCAAAAATCACATGTTATGCTTAAACTTGTGATTTTGAATTATGATCAACAACAAGCTTCCAAACGTGTTGCTTATAAATATAGGCACTATTTAGGAGCTAGAACATGAGCTTGAACACCCTGAAATATAACAAAACTCCCTCAAGCCAGAAATTGCTCATAAAACACCATTGTTGCACAGTTTCTGACCTTGAACTCCAAACTCATATTTCCCTCGTGCGTTCTTTGGCCTTTTAGTTCCTAAAGCTTCCTTACATCAAATACAACTCATCCTTGTCCCTGTTACACGACTGTAACTCCATTTCCATCATCCTCCATAACCAAAAATAGAGCATTGCAGTTGGACTTCTCCAGGCCATTTCAGCCACTCTCAACTCAAGCTAAGCATTGCATTAGCTTCCTAGAGACTCAAGGAAGCTAACCTGATCAGTGAAGCACCTTGAATCAAGCTCAAACTCATTTCAAGATTTCCAATTTTGAGGTATTTTTCTTGAACTTCTATCTCATTATTTAGGCATTGTTAGGCTTGCATTTATGAAGATAAAATGTAGACACCATTGCCCTGAAACTATACATGTCCATAGATTTCATTTACATTGCCTGAGTAGGGAGAATTTTGAGTTTGAACCTCTGAAAATATTTAGGTCAGAATTTGGTATTGTTAGAAATTTATGCTCATCTTTGAGAATTAGCTAAAGTTATTTACATATTCAGAATCGTGAGGAAACTTCTAACAAGTTTGATGTTGGAAGTTTTGTGAATGGATGAGAAATGAATGAGTTACAGGATTCATGGCTGGAGGTTGAAGATGAAGTTCATTCAGGAATTGATTTGTGTTATATGTTTATTATTTCACCAATGTTAACGGCTGTATAGCCACCCCAGTGGTAAAGCGCGCGCCTGTTAACCTTTGGGACCTGGGTTCGAGCCCTAGTGGTACCCTTTTGTTCATTTTTCATATTTTTCACTCTTTTTTTTTGTTCAGCAACAGCGCCTGGGCCTTTTGGTTGGGCTTTTCATTTTTTTGATTCTTCTAACCCCCCTGACTATGTTTACACCCTTGGCCCATTATTTTATTTTCTATTTTATTTATTTTCCCTTTATTTTATTTTCATTTCATATTTTCTTTATTATTTTTATTATTACTATTATTATCATTATTATTATTTTATTAATAAAAAAATCCAAAAATATTTTGTTTATTTATTTGCATATTTAAAAAATGCTTATACATTTTATTTTTCTTTATAAAACAAAAAGACTAAAAATATTTTCTTAATAAATTTAATTTCTTTTTTAATAATTAATATTTAGACTTAGGTTTATTTATTATTTTATTTTATTTTAAATTAAAATCAACTTAGAATTTAGGTTTCTTTTATTTATTAATTTTCACATTATTATTATTAATTTAAAACCTTTTTCATAAAAAAACCCTAAAAATCATTTTTAACTTAATTTCTTTCTTAATTAGTTTAAACTTAGTTTTGTTTAATTTTTAATTAATCATCTCTCTTAATTAGGTTAAAACCCCTTTTATAAAAAATCCTAACAAAAATCATTTCTTTTTCCATTTGCATTTGTACATTATTTATTCAACTATTGTACATTTATTCAATATGGTTGTAATAGTTAATTAGATTTAATTTTCTTGCAAAATCCCCATTTGTAAATTTGTATACCCCCTCCCCTAATGATGTAATAGCTTAGTATTTTTTTTACTTTCCGCAATTTATCGCTTTATATAAATGCTAGTAAATTAGGGTTTGTATGGAAAGATAAAATCAACAAGTTAGCAAACCCTAATTGAAGATAAACAAGCATGTAAATCAAACACACTTGCACACTTGCACCCTTAGGGTAATTCCACTTTGTTGCCTTACAAAAATAGCCATGTTATGCATGTGAGATATCTTAGCAAAAAGCAATCAAAAATACAAGATCATAGTCCCTCGATGACGCTATCAATGTTGCCTTTCAAAAATGATCTTAGTCCCTCAAAGAAAAATGCTAAGATATCTCACAACATTGCTATCATGGTTATATGATGATCCACGCCTGTCCCTTTACATCCAAACATAAGGCTTCTTACCAATCAATGGTAAGATAGCAATATCAAAGGAAAATAAAAAATGAACTAAGACTTTTGAGTAGGTAGATTGTTTCTAGTTGCTTGCTCATTTTCGAATCAAACATCCTTGCTTATTTTCAAAACCAACACCAACACTTTCAAAAATACTTTCGAAACATTTTCCAAACATGAAATATTTTCAAAATCTCAACACTTTGTATACGTTCTTACGAACGAGAACTATTACAAAGTTTTCCTAAACAATGGCGCCTTTTAAAAATTCTTTCAAAAACCATACAAAGCACATTTTCAAACAAAAGCAAGTGATCTAGCAAGCAACTAAGAGCCCATAGATAACTAT
Source organism: Vicia faba (assembly GCA_948472305.1). NCBI lineage: Eukaryota > Viridiplantae > Streptophyta > Magnoliopsida > Fabales > Fabaceae > Vicia > Vicia faba. The sequence goes on from OX451735.1 coordinate 695,580,496, forward strand.
GGATGAAAAGGGTGCTAACACATTCCCTTTTCATAATCTATCCCACGAACTCAAGAAACAATCTCAAAGGTCTTTCCTATTCTTTTCAGCCTTTCCTTTTGGATAAAAGAAAAGTCGGTGGTGACTCTTGTTAACCACAACATTTGCGATAAAACGCAAAACACCCAAGTCAGTTCTCCCACTGTATCACAACATGCCTTATGCCTTTACCATTTGTGTTGTCTGCTCATTCATGACTATAATAACACAAAGATAATATAATGGTAATTCAGCCAAAGTGTCAAATTTTCTAACGCGTCAGATCAGATCTCACATGTGTAATACCCCAAATGTGTCCTACCTCTTTCACTTTTATCTGGCTTATGCATTTTTCACTTTTCGCATGTACATAACTCCTATTAGGTCATCTAACACATCATTCATTCATTAATCGATATATTTAGCATGGGATCAATGTTCATAAACAGGATTAGGGTTTTATCAACTAACTGAGGTGTATATGTTCAACAGAGCTTGATTCTTCTGGTTATTTTTCAAGGCAGTGAAATTGTACAATTAGGGTTTCTTTAAGGCATTGAGGCTCTTATCTTCATCCAAGGAATTCAAATTGTTTCTTCAACAAGATGGGAAAGATACTAGGGTTTTAACTTGTTATGCTTCATCAAGAATTCAATTGTAAGCTAAGGTTTTGGTTCCCTCCATCACCTCAAGCTACCTTGATTATCAAATTTTATCAAAAGCAAGTGAACCAGGGTTTGTTACTCATCATATTTGAGCTTGTTGGTGTTCAACAACTGAGGTTCATTGAGTTTCATGTCAAGGTATCCTATTGTGCTTCAAGTCCTGCCTTTATCAAAGGATTAAAGGCATTGTCTATCTTGTTATTCATCAAGTCGAGATATAGTGGGTTTGGATTGCGAAATGCAAGCCATGGTGCAAGAGATGAGTTTGTGGATTCATTGTAATAAAGGCATCATTATTCTTTCGCATACTTGTTGCTTGTCATGAAAGTTTGCTTAAGATTGGAAAATTGAATTGAATATAGGGCTTCATTGAGAATGGAAGCTTAATTTGAGATATTCATTCAAGTTCAAGATTATTCAAGCATTATTCAAGATACCAAAGTTCATTTAAAAAGAATCATCAAAATACCAAATTCAACATCTTTCACTATCCTTCAAAGTTCATCAAAATCCACTTAGGGATTCAAGCAATTTCCCACCATTTCACCATTCATCTAACCTCATTGTACATGGCTCGCAATTTTCAAGTCCATTCACATGGCAATTTACAAGAAAAGCTCTCTCAAAAGATAATCATTCATCTTTGAGTATGCAAGTTTGGCCAACTTCCAAATATCATTCCATTCAAAGTATACATGAAGGATAAGGAATTATTAGCCATTACAAAATACCATAACCTCACTATAACTTACATTACAGTTTCCAACATATATACCATTACACACATGGAACTTTACATAACAATTAGAACCTATTCTAATCCCGATCGTTCTTTATGTCCATCATGCTTCTAACTTTGCACCAAATTCCCTGTACCCTATCTTTCAGTCTTGTCTTGCTAATGGACTTCAATGTCGTGCTTCTTTTGAAGGTCAATCCCAACTTGTACCCTTTCCATAACAACCTGCATATAGGCAATAAAATAAAAAAACAGTACATCAGTTACAATATCATTACAAGACATGCATGTTGAGCTAGCAGTTGACATATGAAACCCAATGCAAAGTCATGAACAGAACCTGCAGTAATTAATAAACAAGACAGAGTAAATTACTCATTCAATAATTTGATCCAAGTGTGAAAGGGATGAAAAAACCAACAACCTCTCTTAACTACCGCATAACAGAAATGCCTCCAACTTCTACCAACCTATAACAACCAAAAGAGAATGGACTCTAAAAAGGATTTCCAGCTGGCCTCTAACAGAAAAGCCTATAACCATAACAGAATTTCCAAAGAGAGCTATAACAGTTAACAAATTGTCTTAACCGAAACAACCACCTCAGCATAAACTATCAAAACAGAACTTCCATAACCCCTCTAAACCGGCCCACAACAGAATTCCCTAACTGTTTTTAACTAACTGTAACCAATGCTAACAGTTTAGAACTACCCTTAACCCCTCTCTTAACTGACTTCCCAATTTTCCAACAGAATTAACAAAAAAAATCAACTCACCTGTAATTGTTAACAAACTTTTCCTAACTTCCTCTAACAGCCACAAACAGTTTCAGTCATAAGCATAACCTATATCCAAAAAAACCATAACCCTACAAACTCCCGCTAACAGAATCTGAAACCTATAACCAACTTCCCAAACAGATTTACTAACAGAAAAGCAAAACAGAACTTCCATAACCCCTCAAAACCTCCCAACCGAATCCCCTCTAACCTCTCTTAACAGTTTCTAACTAACCATTCTAACGACCCCTAACTGTTTCTAACTCATTCAACAAACTTCTCAACAGAATTCAGAAGAGAAGAAAAAGGAATTTCACAATTCAGTTTACACAAGAAAGAGAAATCAGTTAGAGATCTGACCTTTTTCAACCTCTCTCCCTGCAATTCCTCTGCAAAAAACCTTCATCTTTCAACACCTTCACGCTCAATCAATTTACATCTTAATTCAATCTTCACCTCCCTCAGATACTTGCCTTCAACCACCATCACAACTTCATCACGAGAATTCTTGAGTATTCCTCGATGATCATCATCACCAACGAAAATCAAAACCTGGGAAAATTCTTGCATCTTTCACTGAATCAGCTGCACAGTTCTTCTACAAATCACGCTTTAACATCGTCTTCATCTGTGAATCGCATACTCCAGCCTCGCGGTAATCTTCCTCAACAACGCGCAAGTTCTGCACATCAAAATCAACGTTGCCACGGTAACAACGATTCATACAAAAAAAATGTAAGATATAGACGAAGTGCTGAAATAAGTGTATACATGAGTTCTCCTAACTAGATTTCTGGTTTTCAATATTGCACAAGAGGCACCATTGGAGCGACTCCGACCGGTAAGTCGTTCCTTCTCCGTTTTCATCTTATCTTCATTGTTCTTGCTAGAATGAGAAATGAATTATGTTGTTCGAACAAGCTGAGAGAGTATTGTTGTACCCTAAATTTTGCCCCTAACTTTTTCAGTCGCACTTTCATATCATATTTTGTCAATTGGTTACAATCATTAGTAAATAGCTTTGTTCATCACATTTGTATCATTAATCGTGTTTAAGTTGACCAAAAGTCAATTTAAATCGACATTTACATCATTCTGTAGTTGAAAAATACCCGACATTTCACTTCATGCATTTTTATCTCTTTACTATTTTCTTTCATCACTCCAAGTTGTTTATGTGTCGATATAAATATATTTTGGTTTTACAGACAGACTGTTAAAAGCAATTCGACATTGTGCGGAAAATTAGCGAGAAAAATATTTCAAATTTTCACCTTTTATCGATCATTTTATGAATATGCGTTTCGCGTAAATTATGATGGTATGCTCGCTTTATTTTTCGATACAGTTTGAAGTCTTGTTTTTAACCGTAAACGTCTATTTAGTCTGATATTTTATTATCATTTTATTTCGATTTTGACTTTTTGAATATTTTTTCTTTAATCTTTGTGACATGTACTTTATTTTAATGTGTTCATTTTATTTTTTCGGATAAATTTTTGTCTGTTTTTTATTGTTTTCAGTCATTTTGGGTCTTTATTTTTTTATTCAGAAAAAATTCAAAAAATATATTTTTTATTGAGTTATTTTTTATACTTTCAGGTTTTTATTTTATTTTTGTCATTCAGGGACTTTTTGGTCACAAAAATATATTAATTACACTATACTTTATTTCTATTGGTTGTTGACAAAATTTGAGGATTAAATTATGAAAGAACATGATTAATTAGAAATCAATATTCCTCTTCATTTTCTCTATTTAAAGCTTCTTTACCTCTTTGTAATCACAACACACACAAAAAAAAAATAGTGGCATACTCCCTTCTCTCACCACCACCTTTCATCTTCACTGTAACTCACCTTACTCCCTCAATTCCTCACTTAGTTTCCCCCCTCCAAACATCCCATCCTCAATTCCACCCTTCATCAATTACTCTCACCACTTCACCTTTGTACATCACCAATCCACCTAATTCCCTTCACCGTCTCTCCGCGAACAACAACCATTACCATAAACCACCAACTTTTGTCTCCTCCCAACAACATTCCGCCTCACTCAATCAACCCTTCCTCCACATGCTTCCACCTCCCACCCTATTTCTCTCATCAAACCACATCTCACCATCCTCATCAATTCCGTAACTAATTATGTTCAAATATAACAACAACAACAACCTCCAATTCCGCAAGCAATTTCAAGACAACCTCTCATCTGTTTCCGCAAGCATCTCAATTCCGCTTGCTTCTAATTCTGGCCAATTCATTCCCGCACATCGGCACCTTCGATGTTCTCTAATCAGCACCAACAACATTCCATAAGTGTTTCTCCAGTCGATACCACCTCTGTCGGCATCGTATCGCACCTGCGACTTTGGCACTTTCTGTTCAGCAACAACACTCCTTCTATCAAGTTGGTAATTTCTAATATCCTTACTTTTGATTGAGATTAATTTATGGAATTGCTACAAATGTCATAAAGAAAAAAAAACTGTTGATAAATTTGGTTTGTTATTATCTTGATATCGCGATTTATCGGACTGTTTTGAAAAATAAATTGGTGATGCATTTATTTGTTAGTGATGAAACTATGGATATATATTATTGAATTTAGTGTTAATAATTTATTTGTTTCATGATAAAGCTTGTATCAAAAAAATTCTAGTTTTTTCATGTTAAATTGTGATGAAGAATTTGTTACGGTTATGTTGCCCAGATTTGGTTTATTTGAATAATTCTTGAATTGTAATCAATTTTTCATGTTTGAAGTTAGAATTAAATATTGGCATGAGTTCTTTGGTGTTAGTTTTGTTTGTGAATTTAAATAATTGAATAATTGATTGTTTGGTTCTTGTTTTGTTCACCTTTTGAATTTAATTGAAACACCATGGGTTGTTCATACTTGTGCATCAGTGTCGATTTTGTTTTGTAGTTTGAATTGCTTTAAAAGTGGTTTTGATAATGTTTCAATTGAACTCGATTCACAAAATTTGTTGGTTAATATCGGCTTTTATACATACGTTTGGAAATTGATTTTTCATGAGATTTTACGATGTCCAACTTTTGATTTGCATATTTAAGTTTGATTTTTCATGTATCGGATTGAATTACATAATAATTCTTGATTTTGACTTGTCTAAATATCCATTTGTTCATATGCATCATACAAGTTGATTTTGATTTTTATACTTTGTGATTACTAACATAAATTCAAATCTTGTTGCAATTTCATTTATTTTTATTTTTATACCGCTTGTGCTACTAACACGTTTATTACTGTGAAGGTTACCAAAAAATCAATTTCAAGTATTCATTCCCGCATAGCGCGTCCATAATTCCTACCATTCTCCCTTTTACCTCTTTATTTCATTTCACTATTTCGATTTTATATTTGGTAATGTAAATATATACTTATACATAATATTTTGATTGTATATTTTATTCACTTCATTTGTAAATAAATTCAGGTTATGTAAATATTATTTTCATTGCATTGCGATTTTAATTTTAATTCCAACTAACTTCTGAAAAATGTACGGACGCACATAGGCTTCCCGTGCTATTAGTTTTGTCTGTATATTTCCTGTGATTCAGGAAATCTTATACAATGAGCTTTATTCGATATCTTGAGCCTTATCCGGTACCATGAGCGTCATCGATGATTTCTTTTTTCCGTGATTTATTTTCACGTGTTGCACTTCTTGCTTATGATTCATTGTGCTTTATTCGCTGCTGGGAGTATTATCTTACATCTGGTTTTTTGATGCTGTCGACTTGTGATTTATTTGCACCTAAGGTTTGGTATACTCTTACCTTATTTTTTTCTGTTTGTGGCTTTAAACCCAAAGGGATGGGAATACAGTATTGACTTCATCATGTAAAGTACTGGTTTCTTATTCGATCGGATTCGCTTTACCGTATCTTTTACCCTCCTGTACATTGGACACTCTTTTCTCCCTTTCTTTAATTTTCAAAACTTTCTCATCTTTTTCAAAATATTCTTTGTTTATAAACTCAAACCTCTTTCATAATAAACCTCGACTTTGTCGGGTGCTTTTCTTTTAAAACTTCTTTTCTTTTAACAAACTTCAATACATTTAATCATACTTTGACATCTTTCAAAATTAACAAAAACAATTCAACTCATTCAAACTTTTTTGTGCGTTCGAGCACCCTTACCCTTCAAAAACGTTTTTCAAGATGAGACATGATTCATTGATAGTCGAGCAACATTCTTATATCCCTATGGTCATAAACATGTCGACTTTTCCACTTGAGTACCAGAGGCATTCTCAAACCCTCACTCTTGCTGACGTAGGGTCCATCTTTCTCATACCTTGTGGGCGTTAGTCGAGATTTCTCTCCTAACAATGACGACTTGTCTCCTTGTTTAAAAACAATCAATAGACAAGTCTTTTCTTGCCGAACTACGGTGCTCTGACTTTCCCATTGCACGAGGGAGTACGTAGGCACTAAGTCTTACTATCCAAGGCGAGCAACAAAAATAATAAAAAAACATTTTCTTTTGTTTGCAAATAAAAATGTATTCTTTCCCTTTAGCAAGTAAACCTTTACATGACACTCCTTTTAAAAGAAACCAAACAAAGTGGATCCTGTGGAATACCACAGATGCTTAGGGTGTTAATATATTCCCTTTGCATAACCGACCCCCGTACCTCGATCTCTGATCTTTTTGGGTTTTGTTCGCTTTTTTCCCATTTCCCTTTGGAAACAATAAAGTGCGGTGGCAACTTCATTGTGTTGATTGAAGTCAATTAATGGCTTAAATCTCAAATCTTTACTGCTACATTTCTTTACATATCATCACTGTCGCAATTGAGCGCCAGAAAAGTGTGCGACAAGTATGATCTGGCGTATCGTTGATGTTGAGTTTGGTGAAGTTCGAACCTCGAGGAGATGAACTGCGCCCATGAGACGAATTCTGAGACGAAGAAGGATAGGCGACCCTGAGGTGGAGATGGAGAGGATGGGAGAGAAAGAACCACCGCGTACGTTCGAGAGAGGAAGAAGAATTGGGATCGTCACCCCTAAAACTCATCCCTAATCCATCTTTCTATTTGTTTTATTTTATTTTATTTTATTTCTTTTTAGATAAACATTAAGGATGGACTGGTGTTATGGGAAAGAAACAAACTGAATTGTCCTGCTGGGCTTGGCCCATAGCCATTATTTTCCTTTAGAATCAATTTGCTTACAAAAAAAACTTTGTATTGTTGGACCGAGCAGGTTTCCCTCCTAGGCCCATTCCCTTTTGATTTTTTTTTTAGCTTGATATTATCATACAAAAACAGCAGATTGGATCCTGTTTGGATGGGCCTAACGACTTTTCTACTGAATCTAGCGCCCAATGCCAGCTTAATGCCCCTCCTTTTGAGTCTTGGTGGTTTTAGTTTCTAGCCTTTTTGCTTGATGTTTTTGAGTTCATTTCTCTTTTGAATTTCAATTATCGAAAACAATTAATGATTAAAAAATAATAATGCAAAAACATTAATAAAAAAGATTGTAGAATATAATAGAAATTTTTAGAAATTAATTCTTTAGTTTTTTTAGAATTTTCCTTACATAAACACTAATAAAAAATACACATTTTTCTCGTAGTTTTATCCATATTTTCATGCCGCTTTTCCATGTTATTTTTAACGTGTTTGTTCACTGTGCAAGGTATATTTTTGTGCTTTCGATCATATAACATAACAAGTAGTTATGTGATCGAAGCATACGGCTTATGCTCGCTACTGATGTGACGCGCCTTATTTCTCATCGTCTTGAGAAATTCATATCGTATTATATGTTGTCTTGATACATGCGATACTTTATAATATCTTATGCATGAACTTCTGATTACGCGTTGCGTTCGCAACACGCATTTGCTTTTATCTTAGTTGGATATTATTTCTGACTTTGTTTGTTTCTTGGTGAAGCTTGCTCGACGCGTACTCCCTGCTCCTCCATTGCTTTCGTCCACTCTTGACGATTTGCATGCTTTGGTAGTCGCCGCTACTACCTCCGTACTTCTTCGCACTTTACTACATTTCTTTACCGCTTTTCAAGATACCATGAGAAGTAGGAAATAAAGAGCGTGCATTCTAAGTCGCTGTTTAAAGACCTGTAGCAGGCATTCCGCACTTTATTTGCTATATGTGTTGTGCTTGTGTTTGCTTCTTTGTTTGTTGATCGATGAGTCACTCAATTTAGAAATTTAGATCACGACTTCGCTCTCAATGCATGCTCCCTATAGGATTTTATCACTTTTCTTTATTTCTTGTTGAGCGATGAGTCACTCAATTTAGAAATTGAGATCACGACTTCGCTCTCATTGCATGTTCCCTATAGGATAGTTTTGTTAGACTTGCTTTGGCATGCTAACCTAGGTAGGATCTCTCTAGGTGTGCTCTCTTAAGTTTATTAGCTTGTTTGCTTTATACTTATACATACCATGTTCCCTTAGGATATGCTTTCTCCCTTCGAACGCAAGTTAGACTTTAGGTTGTAAGCCATGCAACATTAGGTAGACGTTTCCCTTTTGTTAACCTAAACCTTAGGACTACCATTGTATGATAACATTAGGTTAGAAATAGGCTAGTCTCTCTTTGACTTTTCTTTCTCCTTTTACATTTGCATAAAACAAAAAAAACTTCTTTTTCGTCCAAACTTCAAAACACTTTAAAACTACTGATGAGAATCATGCCTTTGCTTAGTATGGGAAATGATAAGCGGGTCCCTTCTCTATCTTATTATTCTTCATCTCAAGCCTAGGTGTGGTTCAAGTCTCAAAGACTCCTTTCATGGATAAATGGAAAAGTGGCTAATATCTCTCTCTCTCTTGAGATCAACTAGCCATTATCTGCAACAAGATACAAACCAATCAAGTAGGGCATCTTGCCTCGAGGGCGTAACTCGAAACCCTTTTCAAGCAAGGACATGATTAATTTACTTGTGTCAACGCATAAGTCTCCAAAGGTTGAGCTGTGGCAGAAGGCGGAATTAACATTGTCCATAAAAAACACAAACAAACAAAAACATTTAAAGCTGAAATACGGTAGCTCTGATTCCTCAAAAAGGATACGTAGGCATTGGGGTAGGGCTCAAGCGAGTACAACTTTATTTTCCCTACATTTTTTTCTCCTCTCTTTTTCATGCATTCTCCCTTTAGCAGTAGTAAACAATAAGCATATATTAGACACACCCATAAGATAGATAACAAGAGTGGATACCGTAGAGTACTACGGGCGTGTCGGGTGCTAATACCTTCCCCTCGCGTAACAGACTCCCTTACCCGATCTCTAGGTTGCAAGACCGTGACTTCTCCCTTCTCAGGTTTTCTCGATGTTTACCTTTCCCTCCGTGTGGGATAAAAGACGTTCGATGGCGACTTCATTGTTTGATAATTTTCAGCCGGTTGTTTCAACTGGTGACTTCACTAGGGAATAGGTCGACCAAATGCTGGTCCATCCCGGAGCCGCTCCTAGCTCTTGTTTTCTTCTCTTTGGGTGTTTATTTTTTTATGGCTTATTTATTTTGTATATACCTGAGCATATGTATGCATTGCATTTTACTGTTTTCCATATATTACTACTGTACTGGATCTGCTTCTTGATTGGGTTGGGATGTTACTATTAAGGTAAAAGGCCCAATACCCAGGCCAGAGTGCACTAGGACACTAGCAAAAGAGTGGGGGCATGAGGGCTATAGGACGTGGTCCGACTAGTGCAGTCATATCATATACCACGCTCCGATGAGGTTCAATTGGAGTTATTTTCATCATGCACGTCTATGTTGCGATGTTTTTACTTTCAAGCGAACCTGTGATTTTCGAGTTACCCTTGCCTTACCCTAACCTAGTTTTCACTCGTTAATGGGAAGGGAATTATTATCACAGGTACAGATGGTAATTATGCTCAGATGGTGACTATGTTCAGATGGTTTCTCACAGACGGTGACTATTGGTTATAATGGTTATGTTATGGATTTCTATCAGCGACTATGAGGTTCTCAGATTTATTTTCTGAGTTCCGAATCTGTTCATGAGGTTTTTTTTCCAGACCTGTGATCCTGGTACTTACAGACTACGCAGAGACAGTATAACAGAAATTAGTATCATGGAAGTAGTAACCCCATGATCATTTTCATTTACATCATATCATATTTGTTTTTTCAAAAGAAATGTCAAAAAAAATAAAACTATATACTAACCCTGCATGTGCACGTCCATTCCGGGTTATTTCACGAAGTTATAGTTTCCGTCAATAACGTCTAGCAACAGTGGTGTTCTCAAGAGGACCAAGAGAGACAATTGTACTTATCAGTGTTGTTCAAGTTTTCCGCTCAAGTTCTCGACCTTCTTCGAAGAGTTTAAAAGATTGTTTAGTCTGTCCTAATGCAGAGATTTTTTTAAGACATGGTGGTGCTTTGACTCTACTTCAGTTTTACGACTATGATTTACACTGTTTCACCTTCCAGGACTATCATATTGTTCCACTGTCTCACATGGACCAATGATAATATGACAATTAAGCCACCAGAGTATACGCAAGTTAACGGTGGAGGAGTCTACCTCCGGTCACCTTCTCTGGTTGTCTCAAAAATCTAAACCTGCAAATCACGCAAGATAAAGATGCAAAGGGTACCCTACCCCCCTATTTCGAGGGTTGCAATCACGATAGTGGTGTCCTTTTTGACTAAAAAAACCTGCAAATTCAGATACGAAGAGGAAGGATCTTCGTGCCCTAACAATGGCACTTTTCTGTTTCTACGTCAAAACTTGCATATAATGGTTCTAAACACACGCAAACATGATGTTGAGCATAAAAATATGCAGAGATATCATTTGTGTTGCATGAAATAAGAGTTTGAGATCAATGAAATATACCAAACTGTGAGTTGTTGGAGGGGATGATCCTGTGTGCTTTGGCCTTCAAAAATGGATTGGTTCAATCCCTGGGGTCCTCAGAAGGGTGATAGGATGCTTGGATCAGATAGAGGTTGGCTGGATCGAGCATTTGTGAATTGCACCACTCTTTGAATCTTTTTGAAATTTGCTAGGGCTTCTCTAAGGCAGTTGCGCGTATCTTGTGGTCTGAACTTGTTATGAATATATAGCATATCATATTAGGTCAACAAAAGGAGTAAGAATCCTTGGCATTGAGTGTAAACAAATATGCTTCAAAACTTTCCAAAAAAGACTATTTTCTTCCTTTCATGGCTTGCACGATTTCTTTTGATATAATTAGCATATATTGTCCATTATTTAATAGAAAAATGATTTCAAATCAATCTTATATTATTTCCATTACTTATTTATTTAATTTTGAATTTTAATAAATAAAATATCAAAATAAATAGCATAAATAATAGAATAATGCATGGGTGGACTTAGAGGTTGTGGACCATGTTGGAAATAAGTACAGATCATAGAAACCAAGGCCCATTTGAGAGAAATCCAAGATTGATCAATATTCTCTTCATGCGTTGTTTCAAAAATTGGTCAACTTTAACAATGCATCTCTCTCTCAAATTTAACCCTATGAGGGTTTTCTTGGATTTTTTAGAGAGTTTAGAATGTCCTATAAACAACCCATTTGGTTTCATCTCAATTGAATCTTCCATGTTCATGTAAGGAGCTTTGACCTAAAAGGTGTTTTGTTGACTTTTTGAAAGGACCCATAATGTCTGAGCTTGTATCTTTCAATTGATGAATTTCTTGAACTTGAGGGTTGAATAGTAGTTGTAGGGAATTGGATTATCTTCAAAATGAGCCTTGTTGGAAAAAGAATTTATAAAATATGAGAAAGTTATGGTTGGTCAAAGTTCAGTTGACTTTTCCTATAGAAACCCTAATTAGCAATTTTTGACTTTTGATAAATTAGGAGCATTTCTAGAGGAATCATGATCAAACCTTTATAAAATTATGGATATCACTTCAAAATGTTTATGTTGACAAAAAATCTTTAAGTTTGACTATATATGGGCCACAGTTGACTTTTGACCTAGTACAATTGATTTTCAAGCATTTGAGAAGTTGACTGGGCAAACTTGTAGTGCAAGGCATGAAATTTGTCATGGACAACATTGAAGACATATTAGTACCATGGAAAACATTTGATATCATTGGAGCTCACACATCTTGATGAAAATTCAAACCCTAGTCAGAGGTTCATTGCCTTAGGAGGAGAATTTGGCTTGTCAATTCTTAGTCATCCTTGAGCAATTTGAGGACCTCAATGCGCATGCCTTGAGTAAAATGAGAGGGAAAATTTTAGGGTACAACAACTGCCCTTGTTCAATCTTCTTAAACCTGAAGATTTAGATTGGCTTGTCTGCCTTTCGTGATATGAAGGTGGAAGATGATTGAACACTAGAGTGTCCAGAAATTTGTACTCGCCCAAAGTAACATTGTTGGTTGATAATATCGAGAACGGGCTTACATATGCCATTTGGAAAAGGTGACATAATACCGTCGGAGATGGGTTTAAAGATGCCATCCAGAGAAAGTGATGAAGAGTCATCGGCGATGGGCTTAAAGATGCCATTTAGAGAACATGTTGATTTCATGAGAGATTCCTTTGTGGGGATTCCTGTTCCTGTCGTTGAGAAGGACTCTACTGAGGAATGTTGGTCTCTATTTCAGAAAATAGAGTCTAGGAGCTTCAGTTGTCCATTACTCTACTGGGGAGTTATCTCTTGACTGAAGAGACGAAAGTGAGTTGTTATCTGGTCGGGATCCAGGCTTCACAGCGACTTGCTAAGGATAATAAGGTTGACTGCTATCTGGTTGTATTCCAGGCTTCACAGCGACCTACTGGGGAATATGAAATTAACTGCTATCTGGTTGGTTCCAGGCTTTGCGGTAATTTGACGGGGTAAACTTCTATCTTGTCGGATTCCAGGCTTTATAATATCTTTAACTGGATAAGAATCATAAAATCTTAGGGTCGATTTAACTGAACCAGAGAAAGTGTCTACCAGAAAAGAATCAGAATAAATCATTGGTCGGTTTAAATTGAACCAGCAGAGGTCTTGAATTATCTTTAACTGGAATAGAATCATAGAAATCTTAGGGTCAATTCAACTGAACCAGAGAAAGTGTCTACCAGAAAGGAATCAGAATAAATCATTAGTCGATTTAAAACTAAACCAGCAGAGGTCTTGAATTATCTTTAACTGGAAAATAATCAGAGAAATCTTAGGGTCGATTTAACTGAACCAAAGAAAGTGTCTACCGGACAGGAATCAGAATAAATCATTGGTCGATTTAAAACTGAACCAGTAGAGGTCTTGAATTATCTTTAACTGGAAAAGAATCAGAGAAATCTTAGGGTCGATTTAACTGAACCAGAGAAAGTGACTACCAGAAAGGAATCAGAATAAATCATTGGTCAATTTAAAACTGAACCAGTAGAGGTCTTGAATCATCTTTAACTGAGGAAAATGCTGAAATAGCCCTTCATCAGATGTAGCCTTTGAGAAGACTGTCAGGTCATATAAGTAGTTAATGATGTTTGTCGGCTGATCTTTCCTGGAAAGATAAAGAGTTAGTTGTATGAAATGCATCGTGTAATGATGTTCTCAAAATAAATGGGATTGTGTTGTATGCAATATGTATGCGCATGCCATGATGTATGAACATGAAATGCTGTTGCAAATTTTCCTAGTCTGGGAAAATAAATCCTTGACTGCTGTTGGAGAGTACTGGGAAGTTGAATCCCTGACTGCTTTTTGGTAGATGAGGAAAGTGGTTCTTACATTTCCGCTGGGAATGATGAATGGAGATGATTTCCCAGGGATTTCCTCTTTCCGTTTGAGGATACTCGGCCGGGGATCTTTGACTTCTACTTGAGAATGTTTCGCCAGGGAGACGATGCTCTGTTAGAAGATCTTACCAATGTAGAGAAATAAACTCCATTCGGGGATGAACTTCTGTAGCTAGAGAAATAAACTCTATCGGGGATGAGGATTTATAAACTGTTTGAGATTTGTAAAACTCAGTTGGGGAACATTGATTTAAATTCTCTGAGGGAACTTTGTTGGAGAAGGTAATTCCTGCTTGGGAAAAAAAGAGGTCAAAACTTTGGTTGTTTTCACTCTGCCGGGATATAGACATCACCAGGACGTATGCTAAGAATGTGGCGGTGACTTCGCATCAGGACGTCTCTGCCTCTGTACCTGCTGGAGAAAGTAACTGTGGGGATTACAGATGGCTTTTTAGGCATTGTCCCATTTTTTAAAGTCATTAGCAACTATCTTTCTGTTTTTATGCAAGTATTTGTAAACAGTAATCATATTCAAAGGCATATGTCAAAAATAATCACTGGACGTTTTTGCAAAAAAAACAGAAAAATAGAAAACAAAAAGTTTTGTACTTTCAAAGAAACGATTTGTATTGATTTTGAAGTTTGCCTATAACTGGCATTTTTGTACAAAAAGAAACTGACATTCTAGTAAGAGAATGTCGTCGTAAAAGTGGAAACTATAGTATAAAGAGAAAACAGCTATGTGTAATAATCCCCTCGAGTTTCAATTTTGCTATTGCCCTTATTTCCTTGAGTGTCTCATCACTTTGCTACTTGTCCGAAGCTGACTGGATTAATTGGTACCGTTTGAGCTTGATAGTTGATACTGAAGTCTGGTTGCAATGTGATCTAACGGGACATAGTTATACGCTTTAAATCCCTAACTTTTTCCTGGGCCACCCTTTCGGGTTTTCAGTCCACCGGGATACCCTTTTTTTCCCAAGCCGCCTTTTCAGGTTTTCGACTTACTGGGTGTACAGATTTTTTTTGTATTTATCCCTAATTTTTGCCTGAACCCTTTTGGTTCGCCAGGATGCCCTTATTTTTGCCTAGGCCAGTCAACCTAGTGGGTCTTTATTCATGCGTAGTATCTTTTAACTAAGTTCGCATTCACAGGGTGAGGAAGGTCGTCACTGTCCATAGTGGTTAAGATCATGGGTCCACCTGAAAATATGTTCTTGATCACAAATGGCCCTTCGTATGTGGGAGTCCATTTTCCCCTGGGATCACCTTGTGGCAGTATGATGCGCTTGATTACTAGATCACCAACTTGATATACCTAACGTCTGACCTTCTTGTTAAAAGCCTTAATCATACGCTTCTGGTACATCTGGCCATGACAGACAACCGCGAGCCTTTTCTCATCAATCAGGTTCAATTGGTCAAGTCGAGTCTGAATCCATTCGTCTTCATTCAGCCATGCATCCTTCATGATTCTCAAAGAAGGGATTTGGACCTCAATAGGTAGGATAGCTTCCATACCGTATACCAAAGAGAAAGGAGTTGCCCTTGTTGATGTGCGTAATATGGTGCAGTAACCATGAAGATCAAATGGTAACATCTCATGCCAATCTTTATATGTCACCGTCATCTTCTAGATGATATTCTTAATGTTCTTATTAGCAGCCTCTATAGAGCCATTCATCTTCGACCGGTAAGGAGAGGAGTTATGATGTTGGATCTTGAATCACTTACAGAGTTCAGTGATCAAAGTGTTGTTGAGATTTATACCATTATCTTTAATGATTCTTTCGGGGATACCATACCGACAGATAAGGTTATTCTTGATGAACCGCGCCACAACATTCTCGGTAACATTAGCAAAAGAGGCAGCCTCAACCCACTTCATGAAGTAATCAATGGCAACAAGTATGAAGCGATGCCCATTGGAAGCGGTAGGTCTGATTTCTCCAATCATGTCGATGCCCCACATTGCAAACGGCCAAGGAGCAGTCAAGACTTTTAGACGAACCGGAGGTATGTGCACCTTATCAGCATAAATCTGGCACTTGTGACAAGTCCGTGAATGTTGATAACAGTCTGCTTCCATAGTGGACCAATAGTATCCTGCCCATAGGATCTTTTTAGCCATGGTGTGTCCACTAGAATGGGTGCCAAAGGTACCTTCATGTAAATCAGTCATAATCTTCTTTGCTTCATTCTTGTCTATACACCGAAGCAAAGTAGAGTCGTGGTTGCGCTTGTAGAGGATCCTGTTACTGAGAAAGAATTTGGCAGAGAACCTTCTTAGGAACTTCTTATCATTGACTAAAGATTCTTCAGGATACTCTTGGCCTTCGAGATATCTTTTGACTTCATGGAACCAAGGTTTGTCCACTACTTCTTCAGTATCAATCTCATGACAGTATGCTGGTTAATCCATTCTCTCAATAGTGATCCGAGGAGCCTCATTATCCCACCTGACCTTGAACATGGATGACATAGTGGCTAGCGTGTCCGCTAATTGATTTTCCTCTAGTGGAAAATGCTCCAAAAAAATTTCTTCAAAGTATGGGATTAATGTCAACACATGCTCTTTGTACGGAATGAGATTAGGATGCTTCGTGTCCCATTCTCCCTTGATCTGGCTGATTACTAAAGCTGAGTCTCTGAACACACTTAAGAATTTGATCCTTAAATTGATTGCAGCTTTGAGACTCGTGATGCATGCTTCATACTCAGCCATATTGTTGGTGCAGTTGAAGCATAGCCTAGTAGTGAAAGGGGTATGACAGCCCTCGGGAGATATGATTACAGCATCGATACCATATCCAAATGTATTGGAAGCTCTGTCAAAAACCATGGTCCATCGGGATCCTTTTTCAGGTCTTTCATCCAGTCCAGGTTCTTTACAATCAGTCACTAACATGATGTTTTCATCCGGGAACTCAAAATTCATGGATCGGAAGTCATCCACAGCCTGATGAGCCAAATGTTTAGCTAATACACTTCCTTCGATTGCTTTCTGGATCGTGTACTGGATATCATATTCGGTCAGTGTTGTACCCCAAAATTTTCCCTCCCATATTCTCCAAGAAATTGCCAAGCCAAGCTTCAAAATCTCCCCAAGGGTTGTACAGTCAAAGGTCTCCTATACAGTCAAGATTAGGGTTTGTGTTCTGATCAAGAAGTTGAAGTTTCCAAAGGTCCAAACAAGTCTCATATGCCTACAAATATGGTCAAGCGTCCTCATACCAAGTTTCAAGACTTTCAGCACAAAATTGCACAGTCAAAAACCCTAATTGCACTACAGTCAACTGTAGGGGCAAAATGGTTATTTGGCAGTCAAAAGTTCAAATTTTTGGTCAACATCTCATTTTGAAGCCACAAACATCATTTTATCAATGCTTGATCATGATTCTCAAAATATTGGCTCAAAAATCATCAAAATGCAAAAGTTTCCTTATTTGGACAGCTGAAAAAGTCAACTGAAATTGACCAGGGCATAACTTCCACATGGATTATCAGAAAAATTCCATCCAAAGCTCATTTTGAAGAGAAAGACATTTCCTACAACTCATTTTCATACTTCAAGTCCAAGAAATTCTCTCACAAAAAGTTATTAATTTCAACATTATAGGTCATTTTCAAAAGTCAACAAAAAGGGACTTTAAGTCAAAAGCCATAACTTGAGATTGGTAAATCAAAATGACATGGGACCAAAGACATTGGTTAGAGGACTCAAAGACCTTTCCAAAATGTCAAAGAACATGAGCAAAGCTTAATAATTGAGCAAGTTATGCCTTGTAGAAGTTGGGAAATGTTTGGATATTTTGAAAAGTCAACATTGATTCAAATGACCTAAAATTGCTAATGGGCCCATTTTTCTTCCACAAATCATCATCCATGGCATGTGCACGACCACTTGGCCCAAAGGGAAGTATTTTCTCATTTTTTATTTATTTATTTGAATTTTTATTTATAATAATTCATTTAAATCAAATTAAATATATGAAAAATATGTAATCTAGGTTTTATAATCTCTTTCTGCACAAAATCCACTCAATAATTCGTGTGAAATCAAATAAGGAAAGATTTGGAGTAAATTGATCATAATTGATACAAGAACACATGGAAAAGATTGAAAAAGATCCTTAAAAATCAAATTTCCAAAAAACCATGAATGCATTGGATTTGATTTGTTTTTCTTAACCTAATTGATTCATACATAAGCCAGGAACACAACCCTAATCATGATACACACTAAGCTGCGCAGAAGAGCAAAAACAAAGCTTGAAAATTTGTTAAGAAACTGAATTCTGAAAACTCACTTCCAGGGCGATTCAAGACATAATTTTTGTTTCATTAGCTTGCTGAAGGTCCATTGAACGTGTCTCAATCAAGAATATTCATCAAAGCTTAAGGAATTGGGTTTACAGGACCTTGGATTAGGGGTTTTTGAATGGGGAAAATTGGCCCTCAAGACCACCACCATTCAACTCAGCGCATGTGGACGAAGATAATGGAACTATCGCGCCTAATTTATGAGTGCCCTAGTGCTAATCGTTATTTTCTGTAAAAATACTTTCTGCAACGGTGTAAAAACCGTTGCTTATGTTGTTTGTATTTCAGGAACATGAAGAAGATGATGTGTTGGCCGGCGCTGATTGGAAGGTTTAAATTTCGCGCGTTTTGAACCACTAACGCTTTTATTTCTTTTATAATATTTGTTGATCGTTTAATATTAAATGCGTATGAGTTGGTCCAGTGGCAAGCGTTGTTGTTGTTAATCCTCATGACCTGGGTTCGAGCCCCAGGTCTTCAATAATTTCAATGTTATTTTTCTATTAACCATCACATGCAGTTTCGCTTACTGAAGTCCATGATACACCATCAGAATCCAGCGTACACACGTCTTGGAGCATCAGATCAAAGGCCCTGGATTGGAGAACGCCATACACCCTGGTCAACGCGTATACACGCATCCTGAAAAGTCAAAGAGGCCATCAATTTGAGTGGGCCTGGATTGCTATAGAATGCCTCCTAATTTGGGGACTGATACCCCCAAGGTTTGCAAAATTTTGTTATTTTTTATCTTTTCATTATTTTCATCTTATTTTAATTATTATTCTTTTAATCAATTTAATATTTTCATAAATATAAAAAATACCCATAAAAATCAGAAAAGAATTAAAACAATAAATAATTTTTATTTTTTAGTATTTTCTTAAATAAATTTGCATGTAATTGAATTTAGTTTTAAATTAGGTTTGCAATTTTAATTCTTTTAATAAAAAAATCTAAAAAATGTAGAAATAGGTTTAATTAATAATTTTTCATCCTTTTTATTTTTCTTTCCTAAATACATCAAATAATTAAATATTTTATTTTCATAATTAAAATTGTAAATTAATTAGGGATTAATTTAGGTTAAAGCTTCAATATTTTTCTTAATAAATTAAAAGCCATTAGAATTAGGGTTAGTATTAATTTTAATTAATTCTTTTTTTGTTATATTAAATCCTAAAATACTAAAAAATACCAAAAGCAAGTCCTTTCTTTTTTAATTAATTAACTTCATCATTAATTTGATTTTTTGCAAAAGGGTCCAACGCCCTCGTTTCGTTCTTAATTTCTTATTAATTTGCATTTTTATTTTATTTCGTTTAAATATTCATGTACCTCTCCCGAAGCCATGTAAATTATTTCTCGCACTTTTAATTTCTTTATTTATTTTCTGTCAAATCGGGTTCGAGAAACTTTTGGCGATGTGGACCCGCGCCGTTTGTAATAGCTTAGAATTTACTTTCCTTGCAACTTTTAACTGTTAATCAAATGACATGAAAGAATGTATGGACAAAAATAAAAACAAGCGTAGAACACCAATAACATGACAAGATAAATGCAAATGAAAACGACACACAAATCGCACACACCACCCCTAGGGTACGCCTCACTGTTGCCTTGCCTCGAAAGGTGATCGTCGAGTAGAGGATGTCTTAGTAAGTCCTCGTGATCCGGGAACCTGGCATGAGGGTAGCTTCTAAGGTGTCTTCTCATTGCTCTGGTGATCACCATGTCCCGAACCTCGAATTGACCCGAACACCTCCAACGGTGGTGCTACCTACCTCTCAATGGTGGGATGGCACTACTTTAAAGGACATTTACACAGACGAATTCCTTAGGGTAGGTAGGTTCTCGTAGATACTTGCTCTAACTTCAAAACAAATCAAAATACTTTTCACACCGACACCTTTTCAAAAATCTTTCGAAAGCAATTTTTCAAACACTCTTGAGGACCGATACAAGAGTCGAACTGGAATTTTCAAAGAAATTTTTTTAAAACCCACAGTTGAAAAGCAAACAAAACATTTTCGAAAACACATTGAGCAAGTATCTAAGAGCCCATGGATAACCATGGATAGAAAGGGTGCTAACACCTTCCCTTTCTATAATCTACCTCCCGAACCGAGAGCAATCTCTTTAAGGAATTTTTCTGTGCTTTTGTCCTTTCCATTTGGAGAAAATAAAAGACGGTGGCGACTCTTGGTTCCGCAACATTTCGCGAACCAGCGTTAAACAGTCAGTTCCAGATCCACCGATCACAGAACTGGCGACTCTGCTGGGGATATCTTAAAGTGAGGTGTACCTTAGGGCTAGTTCATAACTGTGTTTTCAATTGTTTTCCTTGTGTGCTTTAAATTGTGGGTTGCTTGGGAGTTCTATAGATCCTAACCCGGATCTGGGGGATACCTTCTTAGAAAGTAGCAACAAGGCTGTGAGGGAACTGTGCGGGGTATACCGACATGGTTGAAACAGTCTGCTACGTTGATGTGGCACTTTGGTGTGTACCGGTAACCCTTGAGTTCAGTCAAGGAGAGTACGGGGCCTCTGCGTAGTGTCGTGAAGCATCAACTGACCTTAGGAACCTTAATTGAACCATCTTGGCCTCTTTAGGGTAGTGAGATAACTGACTTTGGTGCAGTCCGAGGTTGGTTGATACTCGATACTACACTTAATTGAGGGTTGCTTTCCTGGAATATTTCGGTCGCCAGTTCAGTGGCTAAATCGAAACGATGAACAATGAAAGCAATCCCGTGATATTGGGAACCTTAGAACCCGGTTACTTTGATTAGGACAGGTTGAACCCACCAACTTCAAGAGTGTACTACCCAGACCCCATGCTGGCCTAAAACCTAAGGGCTCTCTCTTGTGTGACTTGTGTGCCTTCGTACTTGACTATCTGCATGCTTGTTACCTAACACGTGTTTCTTGCAGGTTTTGTTTTAGTCCTTAACTGGGACTCATGACAGGTTTTACTTGAGTTTCTTGCAGGCTTCTGTTTATAGTCCTTAATAAGGGCTCATAACAGGGTTACCTACATTACCCCATGCGTAGCATAACATCATACCATTGCATACATCTTAACCCATTTCAAGGATCTCAAGGGCTTGTGATGCAGGTCCTGATGAACCAACTGTCCAGCAAGGGGCAAAGGGGATTTCTTTTCCTCTAGACAAGGTTGTCAGGGGCTATGACCCACTGGATATGGTGAGCCTTTGACCCTTGACGAAGGACTCTCAACAACATGAAGTACCTTCAATCAAGTTGCCAGCTCTCAACTCTAACAAGTTTCTCTGTTTACCCCTCGAGGTCCTTGAAATCATTGCATGCATATCATACATATCATTGCATAACAGGTACCCTTTCTCTGCAGGTTACTTACCTTCTTCGCTGTTTATTTCAGCAGTCTCGTCATGAATCCTGAATCTTCAACCGAGCACACTATCAAGGCCCTCTAGGCTCAGAACGCCCAGTTCCAAGGGCTGATCATGAATTTGACCCAGGGGCAACAAGATCTGAAGGCTCTGCTCTTGAAGATGGAAAAGAAGAAGAAAAGGACTGTTTTGTTCAGCCCTAGACGCAGATCTGGGAACACCCTGCAGGATCAAGCTGAGAGGACAACTCCGTCTATGGGGAAAGGCAGTCATCAAGAGGAAAGGGTTCCCAGTCCAGTGGTCTCCGACAATGAGACAGATTTCAACGACGAACAGTACCCTCCGGCTGAGGATAGGTACAAACAGTTGGAAGACCGTTTAAGTGCTATGGAGATACAAAAAGTGCCTGGCCTGGACTTCGAGGATCTAGGTCTGTCTTCTGGGGTAGTGATCCCGCACAAGTTTAAGGCACCTGCCTTTGCTAAATACGACGGGGCATCCTGTCCTAAATTGCATCTCAGGGCTTACACAAGAAGGATCCAGCCCTATACAGCTGACAAAAACTTATGGATCCATTTCTTCCAAGAGAGTCTTTCAGGGACTCAGCTCGAGTGGTTCTATCAATTGAATGGAGCCAACATCCATACCTGGGAAGACCTAGCCACGACTTTCTACAAGCATTACCAGTACAATGCCGACCTTGCTCCTACACGTACCCAACTCCAGGGTATGTCGCTGGGGTCAAGTGAAGGTTTCAAGGAATACGCGCAGAGATGGAAAGACCTTGCTGGAAGGGTGCAGCCTCCATTAACTGACCGGGAACTCGTTGATATGTTCTTGGGGACCCTATCCGGGCCATTCTTCAATCACCTCATTGGTAATTCATCTGCTGGATTTACCGACCTCATCCTAACTGGCGAAAGAATTGAAGCTGGTATCAAGAGTGGGAAAATCCAAGAGGCCACACCTTCTGATACTCACAAAAAGCCTTACACGGGAAAGAAAGAATCTAATGCTACATACAGCCAAAAGAGTCGTCGTGACCAACATGCAGGGGCAGTCATGATCTTTGGTTCTGCACCACGCCGCCAACCACAAAAGGGAAATCAGCGAAGGCCGGACGAGCCTAAAAGACAATTCACCAACATTAACATGCCATGGTCACAAGCATTGCAGCACATGTTGAAGATGAACCTGATTGCAGTAATCAACCCTCCTGCAAATCCCAAGACCTCCTCTCCAAGCTACAATCCAGAAGCCAGATGTGCTTATCATTCCGATAGCCCGGGGCACGATACCGAGGATTATTGGGCGCTGAAATACAAGATCCAGAATATGATCGATGCTAAAGAGATTGAATTTGAACCTGCTGAGACCCCCAACGTGATCACTGCTCCCTTGCCAAAACATGGCTAGGATTGAGGGATTTTTGTTCATTTGAATTCAAGTTGTATCTTTCTTTTCTTATTCAAACAAACAATTATTATGATAAACTCTTTTATCTCATGAATGCATTACACATGTCTGTCCTGAATTAATTATGTCTACTATACTTAAAAATGCTTTCATATTTTTGTGATGATCAACTCTTGACTGAAAATTCTAAACCTCTTGAGGGAGGATGACGAAAACGATACCACGGTTCTTACAGTATGCTTTTGAACGGACCCCGCTGATGAGGTACAGGCATTGTTTCAATCCCTAAACACTGGAGTAATAAGGAAGATAATCCCTCGTCAACCCCTTTGAGCCAAAGAAGTAGGAGTTTTCCTTTTCGAAATTTAAAACCCTTAATCATAACCTGGGGCAGGGTAGTCTCTCAGTTGATTCAAGTGCATAACAAATGGCACCAAAGAGGTCCTTACAAAACGAAAGACAGTGATGGTTCCGAATAATCAATAAAGAAAGGCAGTCATTACCAAAATAAAAAAAAAAGCCCATTAAGTCAAAACCTGAAAAAGGAGACTTACAAAACTGGGGCATCCCGCTGACTGTAATCACAAAAGAAACAGTTCAGGCAAAATTTAGGGATAGAGAAATCAAAAAGAAAGAGGTCATACAAACCCTCAACAAAAACAAAAAATGACTGCCTATTCAGAATAAATCATCAATATCTGAACCATCACTGGAGTATCAAAGCAAAGACTCAAACAAGGTCTAACGTATGGTCAGCTGAGTTTAGGTTTGAAGAACATCACGAAGAGCGGGTGGGTACAAATAATTTGAGCCTTTATCCTTTGTTTCTTAAACCATGAACCAGGCCACGATATAACCCTTAAAAGTCCTAGCTGAAGCATGGGTTGGTTCAAAAGCATACTGTTACAAAGGTATCCTGACTCCTGAAGGTTTGCGGTAAAATCTTGAGTTGACACCGCACGGTATCACAAAAATACATTTTCAAAATTCAAAACAGACATAGGCTTTTGCGTTCTTAAAATAAACTTGTTTGCATATGACTATTTGTTTGAACAGCAGGGAAATTCGCACGATGAACACCTTGTGAACAGAAGTACTTCCAATCAAGGGACACAGTAGGAGCATTGCCCAGTATCTGGGGCATGACAAAATACTTCCAACAGGGGCAACACCCTATATTCTGAGAACGTGGACATAGTCGAAAAAATACTACGCATAATCAAAGACCCGCTAGGTTGACACACCTAGGCAAAAATAAGGGCTTCCCGGCGAACCAAAAGGGTTCGGGCAAAAATAAGGGATGAAAGTGGAAAAATATGTACACCCGGCAAGTCGAAAACCTGAAAAGGCGGCTTGGGCAAAAATGGGTATCCCGGTGGGCTGAAAACCCGAAAAGGCGGTCCAGGCAAAAATTAGGGATCGAAGCGTACGACTATGTTCCGGTATCTCGTCACTTGTCTACCCGAAGATTTGTCAACCACCCACACAGGTATCCTCTTCCCTCATCTCCGAAGCAGGGGCAATAATGAGTTATCCAGGCGATCCAATTGCTCTGTCACCCAAAGTACAAAGGAAAGATCAACATAAGGATGATTACCGTCTACCTTTACAAATTCCAGATCGTGGGTTAACATCCGAAACCAAACAGGACAATCATCCACTTAATCAAAATCATGCAACCCTACACCGGTTCCTTCTCAATTTTCATCCAGAAATCTTACATGGATTTATCCCAAGGTAACCTAACCCCGGTTCCTCCCAGAAATCTTACATGGATTTATCCCAAGGTAACCTAACCCCGGTTCCTCTAGAAGTCTTACATGGACCTATCTCAAGATGACCTAACCCCGGTTCATCAAGAAGTTTTACACGAACTTATCCTGCGGCAACCTAACCCCGGTTCCCCCAGAAGTCTTACATGGACCTATCTCAAGATGACCTAACCCCGGTTCATCAAGAAGTTTTTACACAAACTTATCCAAGTAACCTAACCCCGGTTCCTCCAGAAGTCTTACATGGACCTATCTCAAGATGACCTAACCCCGGTTCATCAAGAAGTTTTTACACAAACCTATCCAAGTAACCTAACCCCGGTTCCTCCAGAAGTCTTACATGGACCTATCTCAAGATGACCTCACCCCGGTTCATCAAGAAGTTTTACACAAACTTATCCTGCCGTAACCTAACCCCGGTTCCTCCAAGAGTCTGACGTGGACCTATCTCAAGATGACCTTACCTCGGTTCGTCAAGAAGTTTTATACGAACTTATCCTGCGGCAACCTAACCCCGGTTCCCCCAGAAGTCTTACATGGATTTAGCTCAAGATAACCTCACCCCGGTTCATCAAGAAGTTTCACATGAACTTACCTCACCAAGCAACCCTACACCGGTTCCCTCTCTTCAAGATGTAGTTTTACATGGACTCGTCACCCAGAAACCCTACACAGGTTCTCCCTTTCCAAGAACGAAGTTTTACACGAACTCATCATCAAAGTAGCCCTACCCAGGTTCCTTCTCCATTTCAGATGCGGTTTTACATGAGCTCATCAGCAGGAAACCCTACATAGGTTCCCTCTTTCAACTTACAAAAATTACAGTTCAAAACTTCCCCAGGAAAGTCCAATCCGTTTCCCCAGGAAGGTTGGAATTCATACCCCAAGCAGTAAGCTTATCCCCAGTAAAGTCTGGAAGCTTATCCTTCGCAGAGCACGAACGCGTCGCCTGGCTTTATTTCAAGAGTTATTTCCTTAACAGGATATAACTGGGTTATCCTCAGCAAAAAGCCACGGAAAGAGCATCCTCGACGAAGTCTTCTTACCCCAGCGAAGTCCATCAACACTTCCAACAACAAGGGTATCCCCAGCAAATTATTATCAACACTCAGCAAAGTACCTCTCTCTCCCCACAGAGTATTGCTTCCCAGCATGGTCGCTAGAGTATCTTTTCTCCCCGCAGAATCTTCCATTTGCCAAGTTTATTCCGCAACGGAGTCATCTTCTCCTACCGGTATTCCTGCAGTTATCATCCCCAGCGGAAGCAAAATCTATTCTTCAACATCAGCCCAGGATATGACTTCCCGGCACCCGTCAAGGATTTACTTTCCTAGACGAAAACATACATTCATAAAACATCACATACATCATTATAGCATGCATAGACGCATTATATCATACAAATCTCATTTATGTTGAGAACATCATTGCTTGATCCATATCATGCATTGCATATGACTGACCTTTACCTTTCAGGAAAGATGCAGTTGAAATTCTCAATCATATTTCAAGACCTAGACCGGTTCAGTTAATCGACTCCAAAGATTTCTTATCCAGTCCCAGGCTTTCTCTAGTCCAGCTAAATCGACTCCCAACAGATTTTTCTGATAAAGACTCAGTAGAAGTTATCCCAGGTTTATATTTTCCTATTGGTTCTCTCTCCGACGGTGCATGAGATTTCCATTTTAGGTTTTTCTTTGAGATTATGTTGTCCTATTGGTTCTCTCTCCGACGGTGCATGAGATTTCCATTTTAGGTTTTTCTTTGAGATTATAATTTCCTATGGTTCCCTCTCCGACGGTGAGTGAGGTGATAATTCCTTTCAGATTATAATTTCTTATGGTTCCCTCTCCGACGGTGAGTGAGGTGATAATTCCTTTCAGATTATAATTTCCTATGGTTCCCTCTCCGACGGTGAGTGAGGTGATAATTCCTTTCAGATTACAATTGCCTATGGTTCTCTTCCCGATACTGCAAAGATGGTAATTCCCACCAAGATTTTCTCAGCGAGCGTTGTTGAAGTTAAAGTCACCCAAGGTTCTCTTACCATTCATGCTAAGGTGGTAACCGTCCCTGGTTCATTCATCATCTTGTGAAGCTCCAGACTTAACTCCCGTAACCAGTCAGGACACATCTATACCAAGCATCTGAAAATCAACTCCTGCAACGTGTCAGGTACTCATGTTTCTTTTGCAGGTATGCAGGTTCTCGCTAAGGAATCTCTTACGCGATCAACATCCAGATGGCATCTATAAGCCCATCATCCTATTCATCAACCTCTAAATGGCATCTATAAGCCCATTCCCATCACCACTGCTACTATGTGAGCGCAAATTTCTGGGCACTCTAGTGTTCAATCATCTTCTACCCTCGGATTACGAAAGGCACGTCAGCCAATCTGCATCCTCAGGTCTAAGAAGATTGAACAGGGGCAACTGTTGTACCCCAAAATTTTCCCTCCCATATTCTCCAAGAAATTGCCAAGCCAAGCTTCAAAATCTCCCCAAGGGTTGTACAGTCAAAGGTCTCCTATACAGTCAAGATTAGGGTTTGTGTTCTGATCAAGAAGTTGAAGTTTCCAAAGGTCCAAACAAGTCTCATATGCCTACAAATATGGTCAAGCGTCCTCATACCAAGTTTCAAGACTTTCAGCACAAAATTGCACAGTCAAAAACCCTAATTGCACTACAGTCAACTGTAGGGGCAAAATGGTTATTTGGCAGTCAAAAGTTCAAATTTTTGGTCAACATCTCATTTTGAAGCCACAAACATCATTTTATCAATGCTTGATCATGATTCTCAAAATATTGGCTCAAAAATCATCAAAATGCAAAAGTTTCCTTATTTGGACAGCTGAAAAAGTCAACTGAAATTGACCAGGGCATAACTTCCACATGGATTATCAGAAAAATTCCATCCAAAGCTCATTTTGAAGAGAAAGAC
Organism: Vicia faba; assembly: GCA_948472305.1. Classification (NCBI taxonomy): domain Eukaryota; kingdom Viridiplantae; phylum Streptophyta; class Magnoliopsida; order Fabales; family Fabaceae; genus Vicia; species Vicia faba. The sequence goes on from OX451735.1 coordinate 695,608,296, forward strand.
ATTTCCTACAACTCATTTTCATACTTCAAGTCCAAGAAATTCTCTCACAAAAAGTTATTAATTTCAACATTATAGGTCATTTTCAAAAGTCAACAAAAAGGGACTTTAAGTCAAAAGCCATAACTTGAGATTGGTAAATCAAAATGACATGGGACCAAAGACATTGGTTAGAGGACTCAAAGACCTTTCCAAAATGTCAAAGAACATGAGCAAAGCTTAATAATTGAGCAAGTTATGCCTTGTAGAAGTTGGGAAATGTTTGGATATTTTGAAAAGTCAACATTGATTCAAATGACCTAAAATTGCTAATGGGCCCATTTTTCTTCCACAAATCATCATCCATGGCATGTGCACGACCACTTGGCCCAAAGGGAAGTATTTTCTCATTTTTTATTTATTTATTTGAATTTTTATTTATAATAATTCATTTAAATCAAATTAAATATATGAAAAATATGTAATCTAGGTTTTATAATCTCTTTCTGCACAAAATCCACTCAATAATTCGTGTGAAATCAAATAAGGAAAGATTTGGAGTAAATTGATCATAATTGATACAAGAACACATGGAAAAGATTGAAAAAGATCCTTAAAAATCAAATTTCCAAAAAACCATGAATGCATTGGATTTGATTTGTTTTTCTTAACCTAATTGATTCATACATAAGCCAGGAACACAACCCTAATCATGATACACACTAAGCTGCGCAGAAGAGCAAAAACAAAGCTTGAAAATTTGTTAAGAAACTGAATTCTGAAAACTCACTTCCAGGGCGATTCAAGACATAATTTTTGTTTCATTAGCTTGCTGAAGGTCCATTGAACGTGTCTCAATCAAGAATATTCATCAAAGCTTAAGGAATTGGGTTTACAGGACCTTGGATTAGGGGTTTTTGAATGGGGAAAATTGGCCCTCAAGACCACCACCATTCAACTCAGCGCATGTGGACGAAGATAATGGAACTATCGCGCCTAATTTATGAGTGCCCTAGTGCTAATCGTTATTTTCTGTAAAAATACTTTCTGCAACGGTGTAAAAACCGTTGCTTATGTTGTTTGTATTTCAGGAACATGAAGAAGATGATGTGTTGGCCGGCGCTGATTGGAAGGTTTAAATTTCGCGCGTTTTGAACCACTAACGCTTTTATTTCTTTTATAATATTTGTTGATCGTTTAATATTAAATGCGTATGAGTTGGTCCAGTGGCAAGCGTTGTTGTTGTTAATCCTCATGACCTGGGTTCGAGCCCCAGGTCTTCAATAATTTCAATGTTATTTTTCTATTAACCATCACATGCAGTTTCGCTTACTGAAGTCCATGATACACCATCAGAATCCAGCGTACACACGTCTTGGAGCATCAGATCAAAGGCCCTGGATTGGAGAACGCCATACACCCTGGTCAACGCGTATACACGCATCCTGAAAAGTCAAAGAGGCCATCAATTTGAGTGGGCCTGGATTGCTATAGAATGCCTCCTAATTTGGGGACTGATACCCCCAAGGTTTGCAAAATTTTGTTATTTTTTATCTTTTCATTATTTTCATCTTATTTTAATTATTATTCTTTTAATCAATTTAATATTTTCATAAATATAAAAAATACCCATAAAAATCAGAAAAGAATTAAAACAATAAATAATTTTTATTTTTTAGTATTTTCTTAAATAAATTTGCATGTAATTGAATTTAGTTTTAAATTAGGTTTGCAATTTTAATTCTTTTAATAAAAAAATCTAAAAAATGTAGAAATAGGTTTAATTAATAATTTTTCATCCTTTTTATTTTTCTTTCCTAAATACATCAAATAATTAAATATTTTATTTTCATAATTAAAATTGTAAATTAATTAGGGATTAATTTAGGTTAAAGCTTCAATATTTTTCTTAATAAATTAAAAGCCATTAGAATTAGGGTTAGTATTAATTTTAATTAATTCTTTTTTTGTTATATTAAATCCTAAAATACTAAAAAATACCAAAAGCAAGTCCTTTCTTTTTTAATTAATTAACTTCATCATTAATTTGATTTTTTGCAAAAGGGTCCAACGCCCTCGTTTCGTTCTTAATTTCTTATTAATTTGCATTTTTATTTTATTTCGTTTAAATATTCATGTACCTCTCCCGAAGCCATGTAAATTATTTCTCGCACTTTTAATTTCTTTATTTATTTTCTGTCAAATCGGGTTCGAGAAACTTTTGGCGATGTGGACCCGCGCCGTTTGTAATAGCTTAGAATTTACTTTCCTTGCAACTTTTAACTGTTAATCAAATGACATGAAAGAATGTATGGACAAAAATAAAAACAAGCGTAGAACACCAATAACATGACAAGATAAATGCAAATGAAAACGACACACAAATCGCACACACCACCCCTAGGGTACGCCTCACTGTTGCCTTGCCTCGAAAGGTGATCGTCGAGTAGAGGATGTCTTAGTAAGTCCTCGTGATCCGGGAACCTGGCATGAGGGTAGCTTCTAAGGTGTCTTCTCATTGCTCTGGTGATCACCATGTCCCGAACCTCGAATTGACCCGAACACCTCCAACGGTGGTGCTACCTACCTCTCAATGGTGGGATGGCACTACTTTAAAGGACATTTACACAGACGAATTCCTTAGGGTAGGTAGGTTCTCGTAGATACTTGCTCTAACTTCAAAACAAATCAAAATACTTTTCACACCGACACCTTTTCAAAAATCTTTCGAAAGCAATTTTTCAAACACTCTTGAGGACCGATACAAGAGTCGAACTGGAATTTTCAAAGAAATTTTTTTAAAACCCACAGTTGAAAAGCAAACAAAACATTTTCGAAAACACATTGAGCAAGTATCTAAGAGCCCATGGATAACCATGGATAGAAAGGGTGCTAACACCTTCCCTTTCTATAATCTACCTCCCGAACCGAGAGCAATCTCTTTAAGGAATTTTTCTGTGCTTTTGTCCTTTCCATTTGGAGAAAATAAAAGACGGTGGCGACTCTTGGTTCCGCAACATTTCGCGAACCAGCGTTAAACAGTCAGTTCCAGATCCACCGATCACAGTCAGGATCATCTGCCATCTTGCTACTCTACCGGAGAGAGCGGGCTTCGCAAAGATGTATTTGATAGGGTTCATCTTATATATCAACAAGGTAGCCCATGCCAAAGCGCAACAAGTTTTCTCGAGCAGTGTGTATATTGTTTCATAGTCGGTAGACTTTTTGCTAAGGTAGTATATTGCATGCTCTTTTCGACCAGACTCGTCATACTGCCCCAGTACACACCCCCATTGAATTATCTAATACTGTTAAGTACATTATCAAAGGTCTTCCTTCAATCGGAGGCATCAGAATTGGAGGCTCTTGAAGGTATTCCTTGATTTTATCAAAGGCAGTCTAGAATTCGTCATTCCACTTTACCACTTGATCTTTCTTCAGGAGTTTGAAGATTGGCTCACAAGTAGCAGTTAGGTGGAAAATGAACCTAGCAATGTAATTTAAACGTCCTAAGAAACCCCTAACTTCCTTCTCAGTGCAAGGAGCCTACATCTCTTGTATAACTTTAACCTTTGCAGGGTCTACCTGAATACCCTTGTCAATGACAATGAAACCTAGGAGTTTACCAGACCTTACCCCAAAGGTGCACTTGTTCGGATTCAGCCTCAACTTGTACGTCTTCAGTCTATCAAACAGTTTTTGCAAGTGATCAAGGTGCTCTTCTTCAGTTTGAGACTTGGCTATCATGTCGTCAATGTAGACCTCTATCTCATGGTGAATCATGTCATGGAACAAAGCTACCATGGCTCGTTGTTAGGTTTCCCCAGCATTCTTCAACCCAAATGGCATCACTTTGTAACATAAAGTGCCCCATTGTGTGACGAAGATTGTTTTTCCATGTCTTCGGGTGCCATCTTGATCTGATTGTAACCAGAGAACCTCTCCATGAAGGAGAAGATCTTATGTTGTGCGGTGTTGTCAACCAGAACATCAATGTGGGGAAGCGGGAAGTCATCCTTGGGACTTTCCCTATTCGAGTCTCTGTAATCCACACACATATGTACCTTATCGTCCTTCTTAGGTACTAGAACAACATTAGCAACCCATTATGGATAAGAAGTGACGACTAGGAATCCGATATTGAACTGTTTCATGACTTCAGCCTTGATCTTTTCTGACATCTCAGGATACATACAATGAACCTTCTGCTTCACTGGAGGGTAATCTTCTTTAGTTGGCTGACGATGAACCACAATATTAGTGCCCAGCCCTGGCATGTCTTCATATGACCAGGCAAAGATCTCGACATAATCATGCAACATCTGAATCAATTGTTGTTTGACACTAAGCTCCTAATTTTCACCTATCTTGACTTCTTTTCTGTCCTCTTCTATACCTAAGTTCTTTGTCTCAACTGGCTCTTCATGAGGCTGTATAGCCTTTTCCTCTTGTTGTAACAGTGTAGCAAGTTCTCCTGGTACTTCACAATATTCCTCACCTTATTCCTTGGCTTGGTTGATCGGATTTTAAAAGTCATAATTTGCAATAGCATAACCGTTATCAATGGGATCCATAATGGATGTCGATCTGCAGTTTGATACGTGAGTGTGTGTAAGAGCATAGTTGTATTAATAAAGTAAAAAGCAGAAAAGAAAGACAGAGAGTGCAAAATTTGTATGCAAAACATCCAATGCTTTATTAATGACATATGAGATTGAAAATGATAATTCTCACAAATAAACCATTGTGCCTCGAGTAAGACACAAAGCCATAGAGTTTATATTATTTATTTATTACATATCCGAAAACAAGAAAGACAATTACTCATGAATAAAAGTAATCGGCACACAGTCTTTAGCCGTCCAATTACTGGGTCCACCATTAGTGGTAGGGAAGATCCAGTTGTCCATGTCACAATCACCATCACTGTCTTCTAAAGCATTGATCCCGTGATTGCTGATGTGTAGGGGAGGTCCTCCAGCACAAGCACGACGAACAGCCCTTTGAGCCCCTGAAGTGAAACCCAAACCAAACTTATCAGATTTTTATGGAATGTCAGGGAGTTGGCCTCAAATGGTACACCCACCTTCTTCAATTACTACTTTGGCGTCCTTGAGAGAAGCCATCTTTAATGGAGGTCTGGTGATCTTTGGCACACTAGTAACAATCTCGGTTGCAACCATGGTCTGAGGCACCTCTTCAAAGTTCTGACAAGGGGTCTCGATGAACTCTTCGTCCATTTTGACATACCTGAAAGAGTTCATGTGGCTTACCATGTACTCCTCCTCACCATGTACTGTGACAATCTTTCCCCTTACTGGGTACTTCAACATCTGATGCAGAATGGAAGTAACAGCTCCAACCCCATGGATCCAAGGGCGTCCCAACAAACATGAATAAGATGGTCGGATATCCATCACGTAGAAGGTGGATTCAACGGTTTGGGAACCAACTTTGATAGGGATGTCCACATCCCCGTGTACCATTCTTTTCAAACCATCGAAAGCCCTCGCCACAATGTTATTGGGCTTCAGAGTCAAACCTTCGCAATCTAATATGTCAAAAGCCTTCTTGGGAAGAACATTCAGCGATGAACCGGTATCCACTAGAACATGGGCCAAAGTGGTGCCCCTGCATTCGATGGATATATGCAACGCATCATTGTGTTTTCTTCCTCTGGGTGTCAAATCAGTATCAGAAAAACTCAGTCCATTATCAGCGGTCAAACTAGCCACACAATCTTCGAATTGATCAGCGGAGGTTTCTTGTGGCACATAAGCTATCTTGAGGAATTTTACCAAAGCCTTTGCATGGGCTTCAAAGCACAACAGTTGGGCCAGCATTGAGATCTTGGAAGGAGTCTGCCACAGTTGTTCAACCACATTCTAGTCGCTCTTTTTAATTATTTTCAAGATTTCTTCCATTTCCTTCTTAGAAACCTCAGGGATAGCTTCTGGATGCGCCTTCGTTTGGACAGGCTCAACCAATATCTCTTTGCCTCGAGTCTCGGTTGACTCAGTGACAGGGGTGGCAGCAAGGCTGGCAGCAGGAGTTGTCATAGGAATACCGACAAGAGTAGCAGTAAGGACAATCACATGAGTAGTAACTGTTTTAGGAGGAGAGATCTCAGGAGAGAAAACTCTTATGCTTCTTGTTATTTTACTGGTCCCAACGATATTGCCGATGTCAGAATTAGTACCTTCAGTAACTTTGTCTTCAGCAGCCAACAGGTCTTGCTTGACGCTATGGTAATAGACGTCGGCCTTATAATTCCAGGGAACATCCTTATCCGAGGAATATGGTATTGGCCCTGGCATGGTGATGATCATGGGAGCAAACTTTGGAACAGATGTAATCCTGACGGGTTTTTTGGTGGAGACCCTAGGAGGATTGACGGAAATGGTTATAATAGAAAGGTCTTTACATGAAATACTTGTGACTGGAGTCTTCTCAAATAAAATTTCTTTATCATCTATCAGGCGCCGAACACCTTTGTCATACCCCAAATTTTTCTGCCTTAGTGTTACCGTCAAATTTATTTTCGAACTTGGGTTTTACATGGTGAAAGATTCATTTGGTTTAATTATATTAATATTTTGGGGCTTTTAATAAATATTCACTTTCAAGTCTGATTAAAAATATAATAATTATTTGTATTTTTAAAAATAGCAAATAATTGTTCACCTTCGTATACTTTCAATTGGCTTTTTATTTCAATTAAGTAACATGGCACAGTTGGTAAGGGAGAAAGACTTGTAAGCAGAAGGTCACAGGTTCGAATCTCACTTGGTGCACTTTAGATATTTTTGTTGTTTATTATTACTAATTTTATTTTCATTTTCAATTATTTCTAACCACAAAAATCTAATTTTTTACTACTTTCGTATTTATTTATTTATTATATTTAAAAGTATTATTTTTTATTAAAATCATTATTTTATTTAAAATAAATAGTCAATGTACCTTATAAATTAATATTTTGAAATCAATCTCAATATTTAGAATAGTCATAAACAAGATTAGATTCATAATCTTGTTCACCAAATTATGGATCAAATATTCAATCAATTTCCAATCTTCAAAATTATGACAAAAATAGATCAATCTCAATTAGTGCACTTTGGATATTTTTTGTTACTAACTATTTTCTAATTATTTTCAAAATCACAAAAATCATATTTTTAATTATTTAAATATTGTTTTCGTATTTTTAGTTATGACATCTTTAAAAAAATTATTTATTTGATTTTATGCATTTTTCATCAAAATTGAGTGCAAAAATCATAATAAATACAAAAAATATTTCATTTTCGAGATAATTGTTTCTTATTGGTTAATCTACATCAATTTGTGTCATAATCAATTTATGATTGGTCAACTTGTTGACCAAGAAATATCTAATTTATATTATTCCCTTTTTTGCCCTTTAACCTGATTTTGACAGTCTATAAATAGGGCCATATTTTCACACTTCTAGGACATCCAGAAATATTCACAATTTCCACCGTATCGATAATTTCCAACACTATCCAAACTTGCTAACTTGTTTTTACAATTCTTTTTGGTTTATTCGAGGGTTGTTGACTATATCATACAACAACCTAAGAACAATACACTTTTTCCTCTTTCATAATTTTCTACACATTTACAAACAACGACTTTTTTGGGCCGATGATTTCATATGAGGCCCCCCAATTTGATTTTTGACTTTAGGTTTTCTGTTCTTTTTTTTTACCACGTGATGATTATTGATGGTTTTTATTTTCAAAATTATATTATTTACTAACTTTTTTCAGAAGCCAATTTCCAGATTGTATAGATTTTTACGATCCATAATCATTAACAATTTCACTAATGATTAGCAAATCAACAACTCACTAAACTTCTCCTAAAGTTGTTGTTATTCACATAGAAGAACAAAAACAAAGAAACATGAAGTCTCTATCAACCTGAAAAAAGTCTCAGCGCTAAAGGAAAGAAGAAAGGAGATTAGAGGAAGCACCTTAAGTTTGGTCACAATACTTCAGGTTGATTTCTCTTTTACCATCTTATTTAAACTTGTGCATGATTGCTTATTGTTGGGTTAATTGCTCGATGTATTTCTTTAGTTGATGTCTGAATCCAAAATTCAATTTGTTCTTTGTCTATGATTATTTTGTACATAATTCTTATTTTTAATAATATATTTAGTTTTATTAATCATATGTAGTTGTTATCGTTAACAATTATTAACATAATATTATTAAAAAAATTACACAAAAAAAACTTGTTTTTCATCATTATTATATTTGTATATTAATTTGTGTATTTTATTTTTAAATCTTAATTATATATGGCTACATATCTAATTTTGACTGGAATTAATGTTAATAAAAAGAAATAAAATACAAATCTTTTTATCCTTATTAAGCTAATAATTAAATATAACAAGTAAATATTTTCCTTTCTATAAATTCTTTATTTGTTAATTTTTTTAGTCATTAATTAAGGGATTTTGGGATATATTTTAGGAATAGTAAGTATGTTAATTTAGAATTAAATTAATGATTCTTTAAGCTGTTTTTTTTTTATTGAAATTATTTTCTTTTTTTCATAAAAAACCATAACATATGTTTTTCTTTAGTGTAGTTAAATATTAAGCATATTTTCTATATCTTTCAAAAAATATTCAAATTATATATATATATATATATATATATATATATATATATATATATATATATATATATATATATATATATATATATATATATATATATATATATATATATATATATATATATATATATATATATATATATATATATATATATATATATATATATATATATATATATATATATATATATCTTAGTATTTAGACTAATAATCGACTTGGTACATAATTTCAAATTTCTTTTTAAATCTAATTAATTCAAACATTCTATAATTAATAGAAAATTCATTTTCCAATAATTAAATGGGTCGACATATCATCTACCGGTTTATTATTCAAAATCAAACTTTTTAATTAAAATTCTACTTACTCTAATCCTCCCGCTTAATTGGGCCAAGTTCAATTTCTGAACTTGGGCCCTTAATATCCCATCTGCATTTAGGGGCAGTTCAATATCTGAACTTGGATTTTTACTTACCAGACCCTCCTATTTGACTACCCTGTTATAAAATGTAACCCTCAGCTAATTTGGGCTCAAAATATCTTTTGGTCTAGATTTTCTTCTAATACACCACCCAGTCTTAATATTCACACCCCTCCTACGAAAGCGGACCAAGTTCAATTTCTGAACTTGGGCCTTAATATCAAAACTTAAAATAGCTAACCAACTTTAAACTATTTTTCTACTAACATAATCAAAATCTAAGATCATTTTTTCAAAAAAAAAGATTAAATAGCATCGTCTTCGAATCGAACTACGAACTGCATCTATGATCACTCAACTTATAACCCAGACAAGGTTCAAGGTTAATTCGAAAGCAATTCTACGCAATCTTATAAAAGACACCAACCAAACTACGAACTACGAATTGGGTCTGTGATTCCTCATAAGAGGATACATAGTCATACGATCAAAAATCGTAGCGAGTTCCCCTATAAAAAATTAAAACCTTTCCCCTATTAAAAATTAAAACCCTTTCCCCTATTAAAAATTTAAACTCTTTCCCCTATTAAAAATTAAAACTCTTTTCCCTTAATAAAACTCAAAACCCTATTTTACCCAAACCTAAACCTAAAACCTAGTATCCTTGTGAACAAGGTAGATGAAAGGTGTCTAACACCTTCCTTTCGTCTAATGTAGTCCGAAATCTAGAATCTATGTCTGCAAATTAGGGTTTTCTGTTAGATTACCTTCCCTAAGATAAAAACTAATAGTGGCGGATCTGATTAAAAAATCAGTTGCTACAGCTGGCGACTCTGCTGGGGAATTCAACTTTAGGTTTTAGGGTTTTTACTTTGGGGTTTATTTATTTATTTATTTATTTATTTATTTATTGCATTATTTATTTATTACATTATTTATTTATTGCATTTATTTATTTATTGTCAATTCTTTTTATCATATATTTACTACGTGGCGGGAATTTTTATGTCAAAAAAAATATATTTTCAATAACCCTTAGAAAGAAGGTTCGTCTATTAGCTTAGGGGGTACATCATCCCTGCGAGTTTATTTGATGACTTCGCCTAGAGTCGTTGGACTTCTGAAAAAGGAATACTTATTGAGAGATATCCTCTTGACGAGTAGGACTTTGGAAGGACACCCATGACTCTTTGTAATTACCTTAACCAAAAATATCATGACGAGACCTTTCACGACTTCGAGACGAAAGTTTCAGTCTGTAAAGAGGCTCTACCTAAGGGAGGCCCTTGTGACTTTTCCCTCTGGTGTTATTCATGATACCCTTAAGGAAACTACCTTTTGGGAGGGTATATTAACCATAGGCCAAAACTAGGAGCCTACCTTTTAAGGATATCATTCACATAATACCATTTCCATTATCCCTAAACTCGCAAGGGTTACTTCTGGTATACTACAATCCCTAGCCTGTAGGATCTATCTTTCATAAGTCACAACCCATAGCATGTAGGGATTCTTCAACCGTCCATTAGTCTATTACAATCCTTAGCTTGTAGGAATTCTCGTCCCTCAATTACCATCTCTAGCTTGTAGGGATTCCCCTCCGTCTTCTATGGTCCTTAATCCTTAAGAAATTCGTATCTGTCTCAATATCTGAATCGGTGTAGGGTATCCCCATTTTTATGTCTATCATTATCTTCGTCCTTAAGGAATTCCTATCTGTCTCAATATCTGATTCAGTGTAGGGTACCTCCAAATCCACATCAAATTATTTTCGTCCTTAAGGAATTCCTATTTGTTTCAATCTCTGAGACAGTGTAGGATATTATCATTTTCATATATACCATCAAACCTATATAGGATACCCCTGCGTCTACCCTCATACTACGTCTACATCATATTGCATATCCATGAAACCTTTTTGCATCATACCCTAAAGCCAAAAAACATTTTTGCATACCCATGCATTCACATACATTCATACATTTGCATCTCATGCATTTCCACCTTTGCCCTTATCCAACTGTTACCCACATGCTAGCTGATTTCTTGGTACTCGCTTGAGGAAGTCCGAAAATATAGAAGGAGGAGATTAAACATTGGAGACTCAATTAAACTTGGCCCTACAAAGAAATAAGGCAGCCCTTCACAAGGTCAACAACGGGTCTACACAGCGTCTCAAATGCCACTACCATCGGCGATTCCTCTACATCAAGAGCAATTTCCTTATCAACAAAATAGGTATACCCAAGAAAAGTCAAGGGTCATCCCCATGCTCTGACAAGTCCAAGAACTACGAAGCATCTCCTAAAGTTAGTGGATCAACTAAAAGCTCTTCCATAGGATCATTAGGCTTTATCAGTTTCAATTTGTAATTTCCAAGTTGCTAAGTTATATTTGGTGTAAATTTGTATCTTTGGATCAGTAATTCTAATAAAATAAGCATGCATGTTTTTGAAATCGATTCAATCCACAAAAATTAAAAACTCTCTATTTTCACTCTTTTCCATTTTCAAATTAACAAACTCCGAGGGAGAATGATAAAAATCAAATAACTGAATTTTGCTAAGCTATGCTTTCAATGTAAGACCGAGCTGACGATGTAAGGCATTGTTTCAATTCCTAAATAGTGGAGAAATAAGGAGTTAAACCGTAGTCAACCCCCTCGAGCCAGAAGTTGGAGTTGTTTATATTTTATAAAAAAACTTAATTTCAACCAGGGGCAGAGTAGTCTTTCAATTAATTCAATGGTGTGTTCTATTCACAAGAGAAGTGATTTATCTAAACAAAGGGTTCAAGCACATCTTTTTCCTCGCATCCATCAAGCATGAGGAATCCATAAAGCTCTCGATATCTTCTTCCTCAATGCATCATTCAAAATTGAGAAAAATGATGAAGACAAAGCTTACAACAATCGGTGTGGCAGTCACGAATTTTCAAAATCAAAAAACAAAAAGAATCTCAAAAGAAAATTTTCAAAAAAAAAACGAGCCCGCTAAGTCAAAACAAAAAGCAAAAATTTTGACTTAGGAAAAAGTTAGGGCATCCCGATGGACCGGGAATTCAAAAAAAATCGGTCCATGCAAAAATAAGGGATTGAAAACAAATTGGAGAAAAATATTGTGACTTCCACCTCAAAGGCTTCTCATCAACGCTTGGATCTTATCGATGCTTGGATCTTATTAACGCTTCTGATCGTCTACGCGACTAGAAAATTTCTCTTGGAGATTGAACGCGTCTATTGGATTAATTGAACTTAGGATTGAAGAACATCAAGGAGAATGGGATGAGATAAATAATTTTGAGCCTTATATCCTTTTTTCTTAAACCACGAACCATGGCCACGTTACAACCTTCAAAATTCCTAATTGAAGCAAGGTTAACTATGAAAGCATACTAAGCAAAATTTGTGTTAAACTGACTCCTAAGTTTGTTAAAGTTATCACATCGCTTCTTCGAATATCCATCTTCTAATCTTCCATTTCTTTTTGAATAATAAATTTCGATTTCAAGAACTTGCATGTGCATCAAACAGAATTACTTTTTCAAAATGTACAATTTAACTACGAATCAATACTTTGCATCAAGGAGATTTCAAAATTGGTCTGATCAAAGGCAACATTTACAAGAAGCTTCTAATTAGGGGCAAAGAATCTAAAAGGATCCCTATATACAGGGGAAAATATAATGATCATGGGGGCATACCTTTCGAAGGAACACTCCTTAATCAGGCCATATCATAATAGGGTATGAATTGGTTCCCTCGTTTACATAAATCTCTCAAGGCTTTGATTCAAGGGGCAATCTTCCAAGATTCAAATGTTGAGGCAATGCATATCAGATCCATTCTACCGCATGTAGCGTCCAAATTCTTTGAGCAACTTCAAAGTACAAACTCTTCAATCTCCAAACATCTGGGGTAATCTATGTCAAGTTCATGGTGAGATCTAAGGGTACTTCCTCCAGACCCTGGACATTGGGGGCACGTCTTTTCAAAATTCGAATGTTGTAGCAAACCACTACGAGGCTCGGTCAAAAGGAGTTAATTCAAAATGGTTCATTAAAGCCAAACATTTTCAAGAGTCATTTGATTAGGGGCATAATGCAAAATAGTGGGGTCATCCACATTATCATCAAACTATTTCCAAGATCATATCCATGAGAATCTCCTCCAAGACCCTACCAACAAATTAGGGAAATACATGCCATAAAAAGCAAGCTCTTTGCACACTTTCATAATCTCCAATGGATCTTTCTCCTACATCAGCAATCTTCAAAGTTCAAATCAAGTATTAGGAAATCATGATAGTATAACGTCAACCATCATGTGACAAGCAACCTTATTACATAGTCTAACCTCTACGCTTAATCATCAACGACCCATCATAGGGGCACCATTCAACCAAATCATGCGAGTCATAATCATAAAGCATAAGTCTGCATAAATCATTAGCATACATTCATTAGGATATTACGATCCAAAATCAAGCTATACCTATCATCTCATTTAACTGACGAATGCCGATAGCATGGATTTAACAAAGAGCCTAATTCTCATTGGTGTGTCAAAGTTTCAACATCCAATAACGCATATCCAAGTCACCCATCACATGCATTGGTCGGTCATTCTACGCATTAACACATGCATCTGCATGCATGCATAATATATCATAGCTCGAGACTTAGGACCCCCGTAAAAATCCAGAGTCAATTTCTAGGGGAGTCACTATTTAAATCTCCAACACACCTTTAACTATCCCTCCCAGTGAGTCTCTCATACAAGCATTCTTCGTTGAACCAAACCGTAAGCAGCCTTACGTACCACCGTCCAAGACGTGAGCAGCCTCACACTTTTTCTAATCTGTGTTTCATAAAAGATGTGAGCAGCCTCACGTAACCTTATCCATTATTCATTCATGGGAAGCCATACGATGCATGAGCAACATCATGCATTCATCATCCATCATAAGCAGCCCTACGTAAAAGTCGTGAGCAGCCTTACACTTTCCAATTAATGTCTCTAGGAAACCTTACTAACATTAGCGACCTTGCTATCTGTTTCACCTTTCCAAGCCACCGAGTTGATACTATTCAAGCAACCATATGGATATGGGTGCAAAGCCCAGTTCCCGTCTGGCCCATATTTTCAAAATCCCAGAATAAGTCTTGGCTAATAGTCTGCCTTAAGCATCGGTTCCTCAGTTCAAATAACAGGGGCATTGCATTTATCAATCATCGCATCATAACATTATCATATCAAGAATACACACCATACATCACGCATACATCAAGCATAATCATGTCAAACATGCATACATGCATTACATTCAATCATATATGCCCATAGAAAACTATGGAAAAATCTCAAGGCATGACTACCAGCAAAAGATAAACTCAAAATTCGAATTCAAGCTCACATTACACATTCACCTTGTTATAGCTACCTCGGTTGACAATAGACACAAACGTCAAAGGTACCACTATCAAAATTTCATTAGGCAGTTTACCTACGATTCATCCCCACTGTGATCGGTGGATTTAGAACTGACTGTTTAACGCTGGTTCGCGAAATGTCGCGGTAAGCAAGAGTCGCCATCGTCTTTTATTTTCTCCAACATGGACAGGACAAAAGCACAGCAAAATTCCTTATGAGATAGTTTCTCGGTTCGGGAGGTAGATTTATAGAAAGGGAAGGTGTTAGCACCCTTTCTATCCATGGTTATCCATGGGCTCTTAGATACTTGCTCATTGTGTTTTCAAAAGTGTTTGCTTTTCAAGTGTGAGTGGGTTTGAAAAAGTTTCGTTTAAAGATTTCAGATCGACTCTTGTATCAGTCCTCAAGAGTGTTTGAAAATTTGTTTTGAAAGCTTTTTGAAAGTGTCGGTGTGAAAAGGTTTTTGTTTGTTTTTTTGAAAAGAGCAAGTATTCATGAGTAATCTACCTACCCTAAGGAATTAGGCTGTGTAAATGTCCTTAAGATAGTGTTATCCCACCATTGAGAGGTAGGTAGCCCTACCGTTGGAGGTGTTCGGGTCAATTCGTTTGTAGGGACAGTGTGGTCACCAGAGCAACAGTAGGACACCTTAGAAGCTACCCTTATGCCATTGATCCTTTTTAATTTCGAGGCAACCGTTTCGAGGCAACTGGATCATGTCATGGACATAAGGACTTACTAAAACGTCCTATACTCGACGACCACGTTTCGAGGGCAAGGCAACAGTGAGGCGTACCCTAAGAGTGGTGTGTGAATTTGTGTGTTATTTTCATGTTATGTTTTATCTTGTACATGTATCATGGTGATCTACGCTTGTTTTTAATTTAGGCCATACATTCTTTCATGCAAAGTTTAGAATTTAAAAGGGCGGAAATTTAAATGACGGAAAAGGTAAATCCTACGCTATTACAAGGCGCGGGTCTATACATCGCCAAATTAACAAAGACCCGTTTTTTAATAAAATGCGGAAAGTAAATAAATTCCTAATTACTATTACATGGCTTGAGCAGTTACATAATATTCACAAGAAAATAAAATAACGTGCGAAAAGAATAAAAATAGAATGTTCGAGGGCGTTGGACCCTTTTGAAATTAAATTGAATTAAAGTTAATTAATTATTTAATAAAAGAAAAGAAGTGTTTTTTAGGTTTTTTGTATTTATGAAATAGAGAAAATTAAAATTAAAAGAAACCCTAATTCTAAGTTATTTTTAATTATTAATGAAAAAAATATTCAAGTTTAACCTAATTTACTAAAGAATTTATGTACATGTTTATTTACAAAATAAATTAGTAATTAATAATAATGATAATGAGAGAAGATTGTTCATTAAAAAAAATGAGGAAAAGGCCAAAAACCCTAATTTCTACATATTTTAATTTATTAAGAAAAAGATTAAAGTTTTAACCTAATTTATGCTAATTTAATTATTTAACATTTATTTACAAAAATAATAATAGTGAAATTAATATTAATAAAAATAAACATTTTTTCTAGTTTCTGATTTATTATTGTGAAAATTATTTTATGGTGAAAAAAACAATTAAAACAATTAAAAAAGAATTAGAAAAGAAAAGAAAATAAAATTAAAAAGGATGCAAACCAAGGGGGTTTCAGGCCCAAGGGGAGGTTTTTTTGAAGTATTCTGGCCCATTAGACAAAAAGCCTTGTTTGACTTTCTGGCATCACGTGCGTGTTCATTAACTCCTGAGTACTGTGGTCTGCATTCTTTGGCCATTGGATTGGGTTTCATGGCCATTTGTGTTCTGGCTGTTGGCTATTTGTGTTCTGGCCTCAACGTTCTTTAATCTTCTCAGGATGTCTGTCTCGCCATGTATTGGTGTCATACATAAGTTGTTCTTTTGGTCTTTTGGCTTTTGGCTTTTGGCTTTTCGCTTTTGCCATTTGGCTTTTGGCCATTTGGCTTTTGGCCTCAATGTTCCTTAATGAACCTGCATGGGATCCTGTCTAAATCTGCAGTGTTGAATCTCATGAACACATTAAATAAAATCATAAAATGCAAATAAAGCCAATATATGAAGAAATTTAATGTTTAGGCACAATATGGCAAGTATGAATGATTATACCCTTTTGATCATGGAGATCAAATCAATCTTACCCTTACTGGAAAAGTAGTGACATGAATGCTTTTATGCCCTTTTGATCATGGAGATCAAGCCAGCCTTACCCTTACTGAAAAAAGTAGTGAGATGTTGGTTTATAACTGAGATGGCTTGTTTGTAGTGAGAGAGGGATTTGTAATAAGGATTTCAAGGTTTTAGGGTTCTTGAAAGAATTTGATATTCTGACAGTGTTGTGGTAAAGTTTTTTTCTCCTTTTTTCTTTTCTAGTTTGTGTGAAAAGAATGTGATTATATAATGGAAATTAGGGTAAAGAAAATGGACTTTGAATGTGCAATTGGGCCTCCAATGTTCACTTGAATTCGTCACTTTCCAGGCTAAATCGCAGGGACTTAAGTGCAATTTTTGAAGTTGAAATGTGAAAACAAAATGTAGCCGATATCGAGAACTAACTCCTGTCCGAAAATCGGCTCAATCAGATAAACGGTGAATTAGTTATGAATTTTTGAAGTTTCAGCTCAGACAAACTTATTTTGGGCTCCAGTGTCGACTCTGACACGTTCTTCAATAAAAAACTGGTATTGATCGGTGCATAATTTGGTCTCGACTTTTGAAGAAAAGTTGTAGATATCTGAGTCATTGACCTTGTGTAAAAATATGAGCCTAATCCGATAAAAATTGACCGAGTTATGAATTTTCGAAGTTTCGGCCCAGATGAAATAATATTCAGCATTCAGGATTTTCAGCGTGTCACGCACTTTGAGCAAAAAACGAAGGCCTTTTGAATACATTTTGAACTCAATACCTTCTGTGAAAATGTAGCCAACTCAATTTGTGAAATTTTGGCGCCGGAACCAGCTCGATACGATGAAAATTGACCAAGTTATGATTTTCTGAACATGACGCAAATAAACTTCTGTCACAAATTTTCTGTACGAAAATACTTGATAAATCCACATTTTTGAAGACCTTCTGATCGAAATTGGCTTCCAGCCGTGAGAGATGAAAACATAGATAATGTCAAGACGGAATTTTGGCCACCGGAACGGGTTCAAAACGAGTCGCGATCTTCAAGTTATGAATTTTTAGCGCGTAAAAACTGCACTTTCAGCACACTTTTTCACCATATTTCTTCAAGAAAACTCGCACATTCTGATACCTTCTTTAAAGAATTGACTCTTGAGACAAACCTGAATTTGAGAATACGTTATCAGAGATATCTTGGTGAAAGAACACCTGAATATGACGCGTCGGGTTGGACTTGTGAATTTTTCTTGAAATGTTTTGAGAAATATGGGAGGGCAAATTTTGGGGTACAACAGTTGCCCCTGTTGAATCTTCTTAAACCTGAGGATGTAGATTGGCTTGCGTGCCTTTCGTGATCCGAAGGTGGAAGATGATTGAACACTAGAGTACCCAGAAATTTGCACTCACATAATAGAGTGTCAGCAGCGTGATGTAGGGAATGGGCTTATAGATGCCATTTGGAGGAATGATGGATAGGAGAATGGGCTTATAGATGCCATCTGGAAATGTGACAGAACCTTGTCGGGAATGGGCTTATAGATGCCATTTGGAACTGTAATGGTAGTTGTGGAGATGGGCTTATAGATGCCATCGGGAGGTTGTCAATCGCGTAAGAGATTCCTTAGCGAGAACTTGCGTACCTGAGAAAGAAAAATAATTACCTGGCCTATTACAGGAGTTGATCTTCAAACCATTTACGTAGATGTGCCCTGGCTGGATACAGGAATCGAATCTTTAAACTCTTCAGACGTGCCCTGGCAGGATACAGGAATCGAGTCCGGAGAATATAGTCGTCAACAGATACACCCTGGCAGGATACAGGAATCGGATCTTCGAACTCTTGAGACGTGCCCTGGCAAGATACAGGAATCGAGTCTGGTAATGTTAGTCGTCAACAGATACACCCTGGCAAGATACAGGAATCGGATCTTCGAACTCTTTAGACGTGCCCTGGCAGGATACAGGAATCGAGTCTGGTAATGTTAGTCGTCAACAGATACACCCTGGAAAGATACAGGAATCGGATCTTCGAACTCTTCAGACGTGCCCTGCCAGGATACAGGAATCGAGTCTGGTAATGTTAGTCGTCAACAGATACACCCTGGCAAGATACAGGAATCGGATCTTCGAACTCTTCAGACGTGCCCTGGCAAGATACAGGAATCGAGTCTGGTAATGTTAGTCGTCAACAGATACACCCTGGAAAGATACAGGAATCGGATCTTCAAACTCTTCAGACGTGCCCTGGCAAGATACAGGAATCGAGTCTGGTAATATTAGTCGTCAACAGATACACCTTGGCAAGATACAGGAATCGGATCTTCAAACTCTTCAGACGTGCCCTGGCAAGATACAGGAATCGAGTCTGGTAATGTTAGTCGTCAACAGATACACCCTGGCAAGATACAGGAATCGGATCCTCAAACTCTTCAGATGTGCCCTGGCAAGATACAGGAATCGAGTCTGGTAATGTTAGTCGTCAACAGATACACCCTGGAAAGATACAGGAATCGGATCCTCAAACTCTTCAGACGTGCCCTGGCAAGATACAGGAATCAAGTCTGGTAATGTTAGTCGTCAACAGATACACCCTGGCAAGATACAGGAATCGGATCCTCAAACTCTTCAGACGTGCCCTGGCAAGATACAGGAATCGAGTCTGGTAATGTTAGTCGTCAACAGATACACCCTGGCAAGATACAGGAATCGGATCCTCAAACTCTTCAGACGTGCCCTGGCAAGATACAGGAATAGAGTCTGGTAATGTTAGTCGTCAACAGATACACCCTGGTAAGATACAGGAATCGGATCCTCAAACTCTTCAGACGTGCCATGGCAAGATACAGGAATCGAGTCTGGTAATGTTAGTCGTTAACAGATACACCCTGGCAAGATACAGTAATCGGATCTTCAAACTCTTCAGACGTGCCCTGGCAAGATACAGGAATCGAGTCTGGTAATGTTAGTCGTCAACAGATACACCCTGGTAAGATACAGGAATCGGATCTTCAAACTCTTCAGACGTGCCCTGGCAAGATACTGGAATCGAGTCTGGTAATGTTAGTCGTCAACAGATACACCCTGGCAAGATACAAGAATCGGATCCTCAAACTCTTCAGATGTGCCCTGGCAAGATACAGGAATCGAGTCTGGTAATGTTAGTCGTCAACAGATACACCCTGGCAAGATATAGGAATCGGATCCTCAAACTCTTCAGACGTGCCCTGGCAAGATACAGGAATCGAGTCTGGTAATGTTAGT
This sequence comes from Vicia faba, assembly GCA_948472305.1. Lineage (NCBI taxonomy): Eukaryota > Viridiplantae > Streptophyta > Magnoliopsida > Fabales > Fabaceae > Vicia > Vicia faba. The sequence goes on from OX451735.1 coordinate 695,628,213, forward strand.
CGTCAACAGATACACCCTAGCAAGATACAGGAATCGGATCCTCAAACTCTTCAGACGTGCCCTGGCAAGATACAGGAATCGAGTCTGGTAATGTTAGTCGTCAACAGATACACCCTGGAAAGATACAGGAATCGGATCCTCAAAATCTTCAGACGTGCCCTGGCAAGATACAGGAATCGAGTCTGGTAATGTTAGTCGTCAACAGATACACCCTGGCAAGATACAGAAATCGGATCCTCAAACTCTTCGGACGTGCCCTGGCAAGATACAGGAATCGAGTCTGGTAATGTTAGTCGTCAACAGATACACCCTGGCAAGATACAGGAATCGGATCCTCAAACTCTTCAGACGTGCCCTGGCAAGATACAGGAATCGAGTCTGGTAATGTTAGTCGTCAACAGATACACCCTGGCAAGATACAGGAATCGGATCCTCAAACTCTTCAGACGTGCCCTGGCAAGATACATGAATCGAGTCTGGTAATGTTAGTCGTCAACAGATACACCCTGGCAAGATACAGGAATCGGATCCTCAAACTCTTCAGACGTGCCCTGGCAAGATACAGGAATCGAGTCTGGTAATGTTAGTCGTCAACAGATACACCCTAGCAAGATACAGGAATCGGATCCTCAAACTCTTCAGACGTGCCCTGGCAAGATACAGGAATCGAGTCTGGTAATGTTAGTCGTCAACAGATACACCCTGGCAAGATACAGGAATCGAATCCTCAAACTCTTCAGACGTGCTCTGGCAAGATATAGGAATCGAGTCTGGTAATGTTAGTCGTCAACAGATACACCCTGGCAAGATACAGGAATCGGATCCTCAAACTCTTCAGACGTGCCCTGGTAAGATACAGGACTCGAGTCTGGTAATGTTAGTCGTCAACAGATACACCCTGGCAAGATACAGGAATCGGATCCTAAAACTCTTCAGACGTGCCCTGGCAAGATATAGGAATCGAGTCTGGTAATGTTAGTCGTCAACAGATACACCCTGGCAAGATACAGGAATCGGATCCTCAAACTCTTCAGACGTACCCTGGCAAGATACAGGAATCGAGTCTGGTAATGTTAGTCGTCAACAGATACACCCTGGCAAGATACAGGAATCGGATCCTCAAACTCTTCAGACGTGCCCTGGCAAGATACATGAATCGAGTCTGGTAATGTTAGTCGTCAACAGATACACCCTGGCAAGATACAGGAATTGGATCCTCAAACTCTTCAGACGCGCCCTGACAAGATACAGGAATCGAGTCTGGTAATGTTAGTCGTCAACAGATACACCCTGGTAAGATACAGGAATCAGATCCTCAAACTCTTCAGACGTGCCCTGGCAAGATACAGGAATCGAGTCTGGAATTAGTCGTCAACAGATACACCCTGGCAAGATACAGGAATCGGATCTTTAGTTGTGACCGTTGATGGTAATTATCTTTGTATTAACCTTTGTCCTGAAAAGACAAAACGTTAGTTGTATGAAATGTCATGATGTATGACATGCGTGATGTTCCCAGAATGAATGAGATTGTATGTTCATGATGCGTATACGCATGCTGTAATGTATGGAAATGCGATGTTTATGAATGTATGTTTTTGTCTAGGAAAGTAAATCCTTGACGGGTGTCGGGAAGTTAAATCCTGGGCTGATGTGGAATAGAGCTTTGTTGTTTCCGCTGGGGATGATGGTTGTAAGAATACCGGTAGGAGAAGATGACTCCGTTGGGGAATATACTTGGCAAATAGATTACTCTGCGGGGAGTGAACTCTGTGGGGAAAGAGATGTACTTTGCTGAGATTATGATAACTCCGCTGGGGATACCAATGATAGGTTATGTTGAGGGAATTGATGAACTCCGCTGGAGGATAGGAAGACTTCGTCGGGGACGATCTTTCCGTGGCAATTGGCTGAGGATAACCTAGTTATATCCTGGTGTGGAAATAACCTTCTGAATAAAGCTGGGGGAGCGTTCGTGCTCTGCAGGTGATAAGCTTCCGGAATCTACTGGGGATAAGCTTCCTGCTGGGGAGATGGATCCAACTCTCTTGGGGAGACTTTGGAACTAGACTCTCCTGGGGAAATTTTGAGATATACTGGGGAAGTGACTCCACTGAATGTCTGTATACCGCCGGGGAACAATCTTAGATCAAGACTGTCGGGGATGCTTGTTAAGAACGTTGGTATACTCCGCTGAGGAATGTTGAGATCTGCTGGGGATAATCCAACTTCCATAAGGCTGACGGAGTAGGCTAACTCTGCTCGGGGAGAGTGTCGTTGACTTGCTAGGAGATATTGTGCCTTGTTAGGGCTGATGGGAGAGAATTATTGAATATTGGCTCACTCTCTGGGGAATTAAGGCATCTTAGTTACATTCTTCAGCCTACCTTAGTACCTTGGTGGACAGAGTAATTAGATCGCTTTAGACAACTCTTATTGCCCCAGTTTCTGATGTGAGAGGAGAGGATACTGGTGGAGGCCTGATGATGAGCTCATGTAAAACTGCATCTTTGGAGGGAGGAAACCTGTGTAGGGTTTACTGATGACGAGTCTGTGTAAAACTACGTTTGGAGTTTGGGAGGGGAACCTGTGTGGGGTTACCTTGATGACGAGTCCGTGTAAAACCGTATCTAGAGCTGGGAAGGAAACCTATGTAGGGTTTACTGATGACGAGTCCGTGTAAAACCACCTCTGAAGTTGAGAAGGAACCGATGTAAGGTTTCCTGATGATGATCAAGTAGATAATTGTCCTGTTTGGTTTCGGATACTAATCCACGATCAGTCGTCCATAGAATTTCCCTGGCTTGTTACCAGTGTTGATCTGAAGCTGTAAAGGTAGATGGTAATCATCTTTTGATTGATCTTTCCTTGGTACTTTGGTTGACAGAGCAACTGGATCGCCTGGACCACTCATTATTGCCCATGTTTCTGAGGTGAGGGAAGAAGATACCTGTGGAGGTGCTTGATGACTGCCGATTGACAAATCTTCTTCTAGTAGGCAAGTGACGAGATGCCGGGACATAGTCATACGCTTTTGATCCCTAACTTTTGCCTGGACCGCCCTTTCGGGTTTTCAGTCCACCGGGATACCCATTTTTGCCCAAGCCGCCTTTTCAGGTTTTCGACTTGCCGGGTGTACAAATTTTTCATTTTCATCCCTTATTTTGCCCGAACCCTTTTTGGTTCGTCGGAAAGCCCTAATTTTTGCCTAGGTATGTCAACCTAGCGGGTCTTTTATCGTGCGTAGTATTTTTTCGACTATGTCCACGCTCTTAGAATGCAGGGAGGTGCCCCTGGCTGCTTGTGTTGCCATGTTACCAGAAGATGTCTGATCGTGCAAGATTTGTTGCTGGAATTCCTGTCCAATGCCCCAAGTGTCTCAGATGGAGAGTTGCCCCTAGCTGCTTGGCATGGTTGAGAGATTCTCTGGATCTTCACTTAACTGCCCCAGATGGTAGACCATGATCATGTCGTGCCCCTTGATTGGAGATACTCTTGTTCATTAGACTTTCGGCATGCGAATTTCTCTGTTGTTCAAACAACTAGTCATATGCAAGCAATGTTATATTAGAAATGCAAAGCTTATGTATGTCTTGAAGTTTTTTGAAAATGCATTTTTTAGTAAAAACAAGTGAATTTTGTAAACTGCGATGTCAACTCGTTATTTTACCGCAAGCCTTAAGGAGTCAGGATACCTTTTGTAACAGTATGCTTTCGAACTAACCCATGCTTCAGCTAGGACTTTTTAAGGGTTATAACGTGGCCTGGTTCACGGTTTAAGAAACAAAGGATAAAGGCTCAAATTATTTGTACCCACCCGTTCTTCGTGATGTTCTTCAAACCTAAGCTCAGTTGATCGTGCGTTAGACCTTGTTTGAGTCTTTGTCCTGATGTTCCAATGATGGTTCAGATATTGATGATTTATTCTGAATAGGCAGTCATTTTTTGTTTTTGTTGAGGGTTTGTATGACCTCTTTCTTTTTGATTTCGCTATCCCTAAATTTTGCCTGAACTGTTTCTTTTGTGATTACAGTCAGCGGGATGCCCCAGTTTTGTAAGTCTCCTTCATAGGTTTTGACTTATTGGGTTTTTATTTTTGAGATATAATGACTGCATATCCTTATGATTATTCGGAATCATCACTGTCTTTTTTTTTTTTTTGTAAGGACCTCTTTGGTGCCATTTGTTATGCACTTGGATCAACTGAGAGAACTACCCTGCCCCAGGTTATGATAAAGGGTTTTAATTTTCGAAAAGAAAAACTCCTACTTCTTTGGCTCAGAGGGGTTGACGAGGGATTATCTTCCTTATAACTCCAGTGTTTAGGGATTGAAACAATGCATGTACCTCATCAGCGGGGTCTGTTCAAAAGCATACTATAGATTGTGGTATCGTTTTCGTCATCCTCCCTCAAAAGGTTTAGAATTGTTTTATCGAGAGTTGAACATCACAAAAATGAAAGCAGTTTGAATATAGTGAATACGAATATATTGATTCAAAACAGACATATGCAATGCATTGATAAGGTAATAAAGTTTGACATGAGTAAATGTTTGAACAATCAAAGAAAAAATACAACTTGAACATTCGAATGAACAAAAGTTTTTTCAATCCTAGCCATGTTTTGGCAAGGGAGCAGTGATCACATTGGGAGTCTCGGGCGCTTCGAACTCGACCTCCTTTGCATCGATCAGGTCCTGAACCTTGTTCCTCAAAGTCCAACAATCATCTGTAGCATGCCCCGGGCTGTCAGAATGATAAGTGCAGCGGGCGTTGGGGTTATACCTTGAAGGTGTCTTGTTGGGATTCTTAGGAGGGTCCCTTAGAGTTACCAAATTCAACCTCAACAGGTGTTGTAAAGCCTGAGACAACGACGCGTTGAGCTTGGTAAATTGCCTCCTAGGCTTGTCTGGCTTGCTCTGATCAACCCGTTGCTCTGGGCGAGATTGTGGTTGGACCTGTGAAGTGCTAGAAATTTGGAGAGGTCTATTCTTCACCATACCAGACTCTTGTCCTCTTGGAAGCTGATCAATGACATGGTCCCTGACTTGGACTGTTTGCTTCATGTTGTATCTCTCTTGGTGAAGCTGGTTGACCATGGTTCTCAACTCTTCTTGCTCCCGAGCCAAGCCTTGGATAAGATCCATTTGCCCCAGCATCTGGGTTCTCATTGCATCCACCTCAGCTTGCAGATGTTTCAGCCGTTCGTCCTTACTGTCTTTTGGACTGTTCCTGACCAAAGTCCCCGTGAGGAGTGTTCTCAGCTCTTCCTTCCCCTTGGATAGATTTAGGAGGATCTCTCCAAACCGAGTCTCTTGAGCATGAAGATCCTGGTTGTCTTGTTGGGAAGCCATTGCTGAAATAAACGGCGAAAAAGGTAAGTGACATGCAACAAAGGTACCTGTAATGCAATGATATGTATGATATGCATGCAATGTTTTCAAGGACCTCGCGGGGTAAACATGAAACTTTGTTAGAATCTGCATTTTGTAGCTTGATGAAAGGCACTGCGTATTGTTGAGAGGCCTTCTTCAAGAGTCAAGGCTCACCATATCGAGTGGGTCATAGCCCCTGACACCCTTGGCTAGAGGAAAATAAATCCCCTTTTGCCCCTTGCTAGACATTTGATTTATCATGACCTGCATTACAGACCCTTGAGATCCTTGAAATGGATTAGTCCTTATGTAGGATGCATGCAATGGTATGATGGTATGATGTTATGCTATGCGTGGAGTAATGTAGGTAAACCCTGTTATGAGTCCAGATTAAGGACTGTAAACAAAACCTGCAAGAAACTCAAGTGTCAGATAACAAGTATGCAAGTAGTCAAGTTTGAAGGCACACAAGTCACACAAAGAGCCCTTAGAGTTTAGGCCAGCATGGGGTCTAGGTATTACCCTCTTTCAGTTTGTTGGTTAAGACCTGTCCTATCAGAAGTAACCGGGTTCTAGAGGATCCCAATATCACTGACTACCCTCAATCGGTCATAACTCCAGCATCGCAATCTTTTCTTGCGGCCAGAACCATCGCGAGAGTTTAGCCTCAATGGGTGTAGCATACTGCTACTGTTCTATGGCCAAGTTGGGTCAATTTAGGGTTCTAAGGTCGGTTGGTGCTTAATGACTCCTCAGAAGACCCATATTCTCCTCGTTGCAACACAAGGGATATCGGTACAGACCAAGGTGCCACACCAATGTAGCCACTGCTTCACCCGTGTCGGTCTATGCCGGACAGGTTCCTCACAGCTTATGCTACCTAAAAGGGTATCCCTAGATCCGGGTTAGGATCTATGAAACTCCAAGACAATGCCCACAATAATAAAGCAAACAAAACATTCAATTGAAAACATAAGTATGATCTAATCCTAAGGTACACCTCACTTTATTAAGTCCCCAGCAGAGTCGCCAGTTCTGTGATCGGTGGATTTAGAACTGACTGTTTAACGCTGGTTCGCGAAATGTCGCGATAAGCAAGAGTCGCCACCGTCTTTTATTTTCTCCAACATGGACAGGACAAAAGCACAGCAAAATTCCTTATGAGATAGTTTCTCGGTTCAGGAGGTAGATTTATAGAAAGGGAAGGTGTTAGCACCCTTTCTATCCATGGTTATCCATGGGCTCTTAGATACTTGCTCATTGTGTTTTCAAAAGTGTTTGCTTTTCAAGTGTGAGTGGGTTTGAAAAAGTTTCGTTTAAAGATTTCAGATCGACTCTTGTATCAGTCCTCAAGAGTGTTTGAAAAATTGTTTTGAAAGCTTTTTGAAAGTGTCGATGTGAAAAGGTTTTTGTTTGTTTTTTTGAAAAGAGCAAGTATTCATGAGTAATCTACCTACCCTAAGGAATTAGGCTGTGTAAATGTCCTTAAGATAGTGCTATCCCACCATTGAGAGGTAGGTAGCCCTACCGTTGGAGGTGTTCGGGTCAATTCGTTTGTAGGGACAGTGTGGTCACCAGAGCAACAGTAGGACACCTTAGAAGCTACCCTTATGCCATTGATCCTTTTTAATTTCGAGACAACCGTTTCGAGGCAACTGGATCATGTCATGGACATAAGGACTTACTAAAACGTCCTATACTCGACGACCACGTTTCGAGGGCAAGGCAATAGTGAGGCGTACCATAAGAGTGGTGTGTGAATTTGTGTGTTATTTTCATGTTATGTTTTATCTTGTACATGTATCATGGTGATCTACGCTTGTTTTTAATTTAGACCATACATTCTTTCATGCAAAGTTTAGAATTTAAAAGGGCGGAAATTTAAATGACGGAAAAGGTAAATCCTACGCTATTACAAGGCGCAGGTCTATACATCGCCAAATTAACAAAGACCCGTTTTTTAATAAAATGCGGAAAGTAAATAAATTCCTAATTACTATTACATGGCTTGAGCAGTTACATAATATTCACAAGAAAATAAAATAACGTGCGAAAAGAATAAAAATAGAATGTTCGAGGGCGTTGGACCCTTTTGAAATTAAATTGAATTAAAGTTAATTAATTATTTAATAAAAGAAAAGAAGTGTTTTTTAGGTTTTTTATATTTATGAAATAGAGAAAATTAAAATTAAAAGAAACCCTAATTCTAAGTTATTTTTAATTATTAATAAAAAAAATATTCAAGTTTAACCTAATTTACTAAAGAATTTATGTACATGTTTATTTACAAAATAAATTAGTAATTAATAATAATGATAATGAGAGAAGATTATTCATTAAAAAAAATGAGGAAAAGGCCAAAAACCCTAATTTCTACATATTTTAATTTATTAAGAAAAAGATTAAAGTTTTAACCTAATTTATGCTAATTTAATTATTTAACATTTATTTACAAAAATAATAATGGTGAAATTAATATTAATAAAAATAAACATTTTTTCTAGTTTCTGATTTATTATTGTGAAAATTATTTTATGGTGAAAAAAACAATTAAAACAATTAAAAAAGAATTAGAAAAGAAAAGAAAATAAAATTAAAAAGGATGCAAACCAAGGGGGTTTCAGGCCCAAGGGGAGGTTTTTTTGAAGTATTTTGGCCCATTAGACAAAAAGCCTTGTTTGACTTTCTGGCATCACGTGCGTGTTCATTGACTCCTGAGTACTGTGGTCTGCATTCTTTGGCCATTGGATTGGGTTTCATGGCCATTTGTGTTCTGGTTGTTGGCCATTTGTGTCCTGGCCTCAACGTTCCTTAATCTTCTCAGGATGTCTGTCTCGCCATGTATTGGTGTCATGCATAAGTTGTTCTTTTGGCCATTTGGCTTTTGGCTTTTGGCTTTTGGCTTTTGGTCATTTGGCTTTTGGCTTTTGGCCATTTGGCTTTTGGCCTCAACGTTCCTTAATGAACCTGCATGGGATCCTGTCTAAATCTGCAGTGTTGAATCTCATGAACACATTAAATAAAATCATAAAATGCAAATAAAGCCAATATATGAAGAAATTTAATATTTAGGCACAATATGGCATGTATGAATGATTATACCCTTTTGATCATGGAGATCAAATCAATCTTACCCTTACTGGAAAAGTAGTGACATGAATGCTTTTATGCCCTTTTGATCATGGAGATCAAGTCAGCCTTACCCTTACTGAAAAAAGTAGTGAGATGTTGGTTTATAACTGAGATGGCTTGTTTGTAGTGAGAGAGGGATTTGTAATAAGGATTTCAAGGTTTTAGGGTTCTTGAAAGAATTTGATATTCTGACAGTGTTGTGGTAAAGTTTTTTTCCTCCTTTTTTCTCCTCTGGTTTGTGTGAAAAGAATGTGATTATATAATGGAAATTAGGGTAAAGAAAATGGACTTTGAATGTGCAATTGGGCCTCCAATGTTCACTTGAGTTCGTCACTTTCCAGGCTAAATCGCAGGGACTTAAGTGCAATTTTTGAAGTTGAAATGTGAAAACAAAATGTAGCCGATATCGAGAACTAACTCCTGTCCGAAAATCGGCTCAATCGGATAAACGGTGAATTAGTTATGAATTTTTGAAGTTTCAGCTCAGACAAACTTATTTTGGGCTCCAGTGTCGACTCTGACACGTTCTTCAATAAAAAACTGGTATTGATCGGTGCATAATTTGGTCTCGACTTTTAAAGAAAAGTTGTATATCTCTGAGTCAGTGACCTTGTGTAAAAATATGAGCCTAATTCGATAAAAATTGACCGAGTTATGAATTTTCGAAGTTTCGGCCCAGATGAAATAATATTCAGCATTCAGGATTTTCAGCGTGTCACACACTTTGAGCATAAAACGAAGGCCTTTTGAATACCGTTTGAACTCAATACCTTCTGTGAAAATGTAGCCAACTCAATTTGTGAAATTTTGGCGCCGGAACCAGCTCGATATGATGAAAATTGACCAAGTTATAATTTTCTGAATATGACGCAAATAAACTTCTGTCACAAATTTTCTGTACGAAAATACTTGATAAATCCACATTTTTGAAGACCTTCTGATCGAAATTGGCTTCCAGCCGTGAGAGATGAAAACATAGATAATGTCAAGACGGAATTTTGGCCACCGAAACGGGTTCAAAACGAGTCGCGATCTTCAAGTTATGAATTTTTTAGCGCGTAAAAACTGCACTTTCAGCACACTTTTTCACCATATTTCTTCAAGAAAACTCGCACATTCAGATACCTTCTTTAAAGAATTGACTCTTGAGCCGAACCTGAATTTGAGAATACGTTATCAGAGATATCTTGGTGAAAGAACACCTGAATATGACGCGCCGGGTTGGACTTGTGAATTTTTCTTGAAATGTTTTGAGAAATATGGGAGGGCAAATTTTGGGGTACAACACCCACGCTTATGCTTACGACCATATCCATACTTATTTCCACTTCTACACCTACGCCCGCACTTACAACACAAAAGTATGCACACTTCTACACCTACGCATGCACCTGCAACACAAATCAATACAAGCATTCAATATGCATACACTCAGGGTTCCACATCAACATCATATGTCATATGCATGCGTCATACATCAAACAAACCCTCTTACCCTTAATTCAATCATCTAAGGGTCAGTCAACAAAACACTTCTCTTGTGATTCAACCTGTCACCTAAGTCTCCATGCCTTGATGCATTCAGCCCATCACCTAAGTCTCCATGTAGTGATGAGTTCCTTACAAAGTAGTCCATTACCTAAGTCTACATGCAATAACGAACGAAACTCGGTACATTGCCTCTAAGCCTCAATGTATTCTCCAAACTCAGTACATTGCCTCTAAGCCTCAATGTATTCTCCAAACTCGGTACATTGCCTCTAAGCCTCAATGTATTCTCTAAACTCGGTACATTACCTCTAAGCCTCAATGTATTCTCCAAACTCGGTACATTGCCTCTAAACCTTAATGTATTCTCCAAACTCAGTACATTGCCTATAAGCTTCAATGTATTCTCCTAGCTCGGTACATTGCCTCTAAGCCTCAATGTATTCTCCAAACTTGGTACATTGCCTCTAAGCCTCAATGTATTCTCCTAGCTCAGTACATTACCTCTAAGCCTCAATGTATTCTCCAAACTCGGTACATTGCCTCTAAGCCTCAATGTATTCTCCAAACTCGGTCCATTACCTAAGTCTACATGCAATAACGAACGAAACTCGGTACATTGCCTCTAAGCCTCAATGTATTCTCCAAACTCAGTACATTACCTCTAAGCCTCAATGTATTCTCCAAACTCGATACATTGCCTCTAAGCCTCAATGTATTCTCTAAACTCGGTACATTACCTCTAAGCCTCAATGTATTCTCCAAACTCAGTACATTGCCTCTAAACCTCAATGTATTCTCCAAACTCGGTACATTGTCTATAAGCTTCAATGTATTCTCCTAGCTCGGTACATTGCCTCTAAGCCTCAATGTATTCTCCAAACTTGGTACATTGCCTCTAAGCCTCAATGTATTCTCCTAGCTCGGTACATTGCCTTTAAGCCTCAATGTATTCTCCAAACTCGGTACATTGCCTCTAAGCCTCAATGTATTCTCCTAACTTGGTACATTGCCTCTAAGCCTCAATGTACTCTCCTCATCCAACCCACTACCTAAGACATCATGTAGTAGTGCGGTTCCTTGTTCCATAATAAAGTCCATTACCTAAGACGTCGTGCAGCAATGTGCTTCTTTATTCTGTAACACTGTTCATCGCCTAAGATGACATACAGCGATGTTCGGAAAACAAAATCTAGCTTATCGCCTAAGACGTCATGCAGTGATTCGCGAATATAACCTATGGCCTCAGTCTCCAAGCAGCCATGCATCACCAATTACTGTTTCAGTCATCCCTCCAAAAGGGATGAATAAGCAAAGGCAAAGCCAAGACATAAGAGATTTCTCTCTTGAGCTCAAGACTATCTGCCTCAAATCCTGGTAAAGTAATACATCATCATCTTTGCCTATTCTCTTCAAAACTCTTGAGGGTATGTTATATCAGCGTAACCTCATCTAGCCAACTCTTGGGGGTATGCTATATCAGTGTAACCTTATCTAGCCAACTCTTGGGGGTATAATATATCAGTGTAACCCTATCTAGCCAACTTTTAGGGGTATGCTATATCAGTGTAACCCTATCTAGCAAACCTTTGGTCAAATTTTGGGGTCTTCCATTATTTAATAAATCTATGATTCGAATGAACAAAGACCTACGCATTCTTGTGCCATCTAATCGAACAATTATTAAATAGGGGCAGCTGTCATACCCCAAATTTGTCCGCCTTAGTGATACCGTCAAATTCATTTTCGAACTTGGGTTTTACATGGTGAAAGATTCCTTTGGTTTAATTATAATTAATATTTTGGGGCTTTTAATAAATATTCGCTTTCAAGTCTATTTAAAAATATAATAATTATTTGTATTTTTAAAAATAGCAAATAATTATTCACCTTCGTATACTTTCAATTGGCTTTTTATTTCAATTAAGTAACATAGCACCCTTGGTAAGGGAGAAAGACTTGCAAGCAGAAGAATCTCACTTGGTGCACTTTAGATATTTTTGTTGTTTATTATTACTAACTTTATTTTCATTTTTCAATTATTTCTAACCACAAAAATCTAATTTTTTTTACTACTTTCGTATTTATTTATTATATTTAAAAATATTTTTTTTATTAAAATCATTCTTTTATTTAAAATAAATAGTCAAAATATCTTATAAATTAATATTTTCATATCAATCTCAATATTTAGAATAGTCATAAACAAGGTTAGATTCATAATCTTGTTCACCAAATTATGGACCAAATATTCAATTAATTTCCAATCTTCAAAATTATGACAAAAATAGATCAATCTCAATTAGTGCACTTTAGATATTTTTTGTTACTAACTATTTTCTAATTATTTTCAAAATCAAAAAAATCATGTTTTTTTTTATTATTTATATATTATTTTCGTATTTTTAATTATGGCATTTTTAAAAAAATAATTATTTATTTAATTTTATGCACTTTCATCAAAATTGAGTGCAAAAATCATAATAAATGGCAAAAATATTTCCTTTTCGAGATAATTATTTCTTATTGGTTAATCTGCGTCAATTTGTGTCATAATCAACTTCTGATTGGTCAACTTGTTGACCAAGAAAGATCTGATTTATATTATTTCCTTTTTTACCCTTTAACCTGATTTTAATAGTCTATAAATAGGGCCATATTTTCACACTTCTAGGACATCCAGAAATATTCACAATTTCCACCGTATCGACAATTTCCAACACTATCCAAACTTGTTAACTTGCTTTTACAATTTTTTTTCGTTTATTCGAGGATTGTTGACTATATCAGACAACAGCCTAAGAACAATACACTTTTTCCTCTTTCACAATTTTCTACACATTTACAAACAACGACTTTTTTTGGGCCGATGATTTCATATGAGGCCCCCCAATTTTATTTTTGACTTTAGATTTTCTGTTCTTTTTTTTTACCATATGATGATTATTGATGGTTTTTATTTTCAAAATTATATTATTTACTAACTTTTTTCATAAGCCAATTTCCAGATTGCATAGATTTTTACGATCCAGAATCATCAGCAACTCACTAGAGTTCTCCTAAAGTTGTTGTTCTTCACATCGAAGAACAAAAACAAAGAAACATAAAGCCCCCATCAACCTGAAAAAAGTCTCTGCACTAAAGGAAAGAAGAAAGGAGATTGGAGGAAGCAGCTTAAGTTTGGTCGCGACACTTCAGATTGGTTTCTCTTTTACCATCTTATTTAAACTTATGCATGGTTGCTTACTGTTGGGTTAATTGCTCGATGTATTTCTTTGGTTGATGTCTGGATCCAAAATTCAATTTGTTCTTTGTTTATGATTATTTTGTACATAATTCTTATTTTTAATAATATATTTAGTTTTATTAATCATATGTAGTTGTTGTCGTTAACAATTATTAACGTAATATTATAAAGAAAAAAACACAAAAAAATTTGTTTTTCACCATTATTATATTTGTATATTAATTTGTGTATTTTATTTTTAAATCTTAATTAAATCTGGCCACATATCTAATTTTGACTGGAATTAATGTTAATAAAAAGAAATAAAATACAAATATTTTTAGCCTTATTAAGCTAATAATTAAATATAACAAGTAAATATTTTCTTTTCTATAAATTCTTTATTCGTTAATTTTTTTTAGTCATTAATTAAGGGATTTTGGGATATAATTTAGGAATAGTAAGTAGGTTAATTTAGAATTAAATTAATGACTCTTTAAGCTATTTTTTTTATAGAAAAAATACTTTCTTTTTTTCATAAAAAACCATAACATATGTTTCTCTTTAGTGTAGTTAAATATTAACCATATTTTCTATATCTGTGATATGGTGGGAGAACTGACTTGAGGTTTTGCGTTTGTATTCGCACTTGTTCGGTTTAGCAAAAGTCGCCACCGACTTTTTATTTTATCCTAAGGAAAGGTTAAAAAGCACAGGAAAAACCTTTGAGATGTTTTCTTGGGTTCGGGGAGTAGATTATAGAAAGGGAAGGTATTAGCACCCTTTCGATCCATGGTTATCCATGGGCTCTTAGTTACTTGCTTAGATCATTTGCTTTGCATTTTCAATTGTTTGAAAGGGTGCTTTGTGTGTGGTTTTGAAAGATGTTTTGGAAAGAGGCCATTGTTGTGGCAACCTTTGTAATGACTCGTGTTTGAGTATATACAAAGGTGTTTTTGTCTTTTGAAAAGTTTTTCAATGTTTTGAAAGTTGTTTGGAAATTGTATTGTGAGGTGTGTTTTTGAAAAGTAGTAAGGATGTTTTGCAAGATTGATCAAGTAACCAAGAGCTATCTACCCTAGATTTTTCAAAGATCTTTCTTATGTTTTAACCCTTTTAGCAGTGTTATTTCACCATTGTATTTGGTGAACAACCTTGTGTTAGGATGTTAACGGGACGGGCGCGAGTCATCGTATAGACCATGAATGCAATAGTGTCAAGTATTTTGGCAATTTTCTTGAGGGACTATGATCATTTTAGGCAACAAGATAGCGTCATCGAGGGACTATGATCATTTTGTTTGTTTTTGTTTTGTTTTGCCAAAGTACTTGACATGCAAACATGGCCCATTTTTGAAGGCAACAAGTGGAGTAACCCTAAGGGTGCAAGTGTGCATTGTGTTTGTTTTTCATGCATGCTTATCTTGAATTATGTCAAGCTATTTGTTGGTTTCATTTGCATACAAACCCTAGGTCTATCATGGCATAATTTGAAAGCTTTTAAATACAGAAATTTAAATGCTAAGCTATTACAACAATGATTATGGGGATGGGGGTACAAGTTTGAATTTGGGTGTTGTACCCCAAAATTTGCCCTCTTATTTTTCCACAAGAAATCACAGCTTCGGGCTTTTCCTGATTTTTCAGATAGGCTCAAGAATCAGTCAAACAGACTTTTTCATATCAGTCTATTCCAATTAGGGTTTCCATGGACTTTTGATACAGTTCAAGCAAATTATTAGGGTTTGGTTGAGTTTGGCTCAAGGTTTGATCAGACAGGAGTTTCTGTGGTGTCAAGTCAAGAATCAGGGTTTTGTGCGTGCATTCTCAGAAAGAATTAATTCCACAGTTCTTTTCAGTTTACTCTGAGATTTGGATTGAGGCATTTGAATTGAAAGGTTGCATTAATCAGTGAAAAAAAGGACATGTGGACGTTTGTTGTTTAGCTGTGCAATGCTTTGATTATTCGGAACTCCGGACGTTTATTGATTATTTATTATTCTGAGTTAAAATAGTTGGGATTTATTTCCAGTTATTATAATTTAAGAATTTTAAATAATTAAATAAACAGTTGAAGAAGAAAAAGAATTAACTAATCAAAGGAGGACTTTTATTCATCTTTAATTATTTGTTACAATTATTATTTGAGCACTGTAAGATTATTTACAGATGTTTACATTAATATTGTTACAATAATTAAAAATAAATTGAAACTATCCTAAATCTTTTCTAAGTCTTCGTCTTCTATTTTGCTGCTCCCCGTTGCGCAATTATTTTTACCTGCAAAAAGAAGAGAAAAGAAGTCAAAAGCAGATAAAATAAAAGAGCAGACAGTTAATTTAAAATCATCATTAAAAGTGACTGGCCGGAATCAGTTTATTTGCCCTCTCTGCAAATCACGAGATTACTCTCGGTTCACAAAGAGGAATAGTATATGCTTGCAAATAAAGTATGAATTGCACAAATTCAAAATGTCAAGCAAAGCTGCATAATTCCAAAAATTCCAACCAAAGTCCAAAGGCAAACTGAACTGCATAAGGCCTAACCAAAGTCCAAACTAGACAGCAAACTAAAAACTGTCCACAAGCTGCCAAAAAGATATCAAAGGCTATCCAAAAGTTGTCAACAAAGTACACAAAGTATGCAGGAAAACTGGAAATTATGCAGAGGAAAATGACTAATGCAAGCAATGTTCAAAAGTCATCACTTTCCAGCCTGTCACTTTTTCAGAAAAGACAAATTTAAGCAATGAACAAATGCTTTAATATGTGAGAGAGAGAGAAGAGAGAAAAGAAAAAAGGCTTACAGCAAGCTTAGGCTTGAAGACAAAAATATATAAACAAACATATCAGGACAAAGAGAAAGAGGGGGCAGAACACACAAATGAGAACACAAACTGTATCAACAAAAAGATACAGAGTTGCCTCCAAACCTCACAAAAGCCTTCACAAGCCACAAATCTCCAAAACAAAACGAAACCCTCCAAACTTGTACTCCAAAACAACTCAGAACATCAAACTGTCAAACTCACAAACAGAAGCCATATAAAGGGCCATCAACCTGCTTCAAACCCAACCTGTCAAGACCATAAGCCTTAAACCACCTGAAACCTGTGTTAAGCATACCAAGCCTCAAACAGAAGCCTGTAACTTCACATGCATAAGCCAAGCCTGTGGCCTGTAACCAAAGCTTGAAACCCTTCAAACCAAAAAAAAGCCTTTGCAACCTAAATCAAAATAACCAACTGAAGCATCATAACCAACAAAAACCCTCAGAATGATTTCATCATAGGGTTAGGGCAACAATATTCAGAATCTAGGCACACGAGCATTTTCAGAAGCATATCGTACAAGCAACTCAAATCAAGGCAAACCAAAAACCCTCAGAGCTAGGCTCATCATAGGGTTCAACAGCATATCAAACATTTCAACTAGCATACAGAAGCAAAGGGAAAACAGAAGAAGAGGAAAAGAATCAAAATCATACAGAGGCAAATAAGCAGAAGAGAGAATCAGAGGCTAAAGTTTTCAGAACATTCATCACAAAACCATAAAATCTAAAGCAAGATACATGGTTATTGGAGCAAGCACAACATCCCATTTCCCTCCGCCTGGCCGTCCAAAACGCCTCCAAGCCACCGTCCTCCTCCGTCTCCAACAAAGGTAGTATTTCTTCTCCCTCCTTTCACACCCCATATGAACAAAAAGACCTAAAATTAGAATCCATATATGAAGAGTAAAACATGCGAGAGAATTTCGAAAACCCAAAGAACAAAATCATTACCTGTGTACAACATCACTGAGTAATCCATGGAGGGAAGAGGAAGTAGCGATGGCGCCTGGTGGCCATAGACGGAGAGGCTTATTCAGAAGCTTGGCATGAGAAGACGAAGACGAAGAGAGAAGAAGATGCACGGCGCCTCTCTCAAGCGTTGTAACCCTAATCCATTCCCAAATGAAACAAAATAACCAAACCCTTACAAAATGTTCACAAACCCACTTGGGCCTCTGCCCCATCCACGCATAAGCCCTTTTCTAATCTGGCAAATACACCCCTTTTTTTTCTCTTCCTTTTGGTTATATTTGTTTTGGGCCAAACGTTTTCTCAAAAGCCCATTTAATATTCTTTAAAACTAATTCCTTTTTTTTTACATATCATATCTTTTTTTGTTAAATAAACTAACACATTAATTTTTTTTTACATCAATTTTTATTAACTCTTTTATTTTCTTTTTATAACATAATTAAAATTTTGTAAAGTGAAATAATCCACTAACTCTTCTTTTTATTATTTTTCTCAATTACTCTTTTATTAGTATAATTAAAAAACATATTAATAAATACATAAGAAAATAGATTTTCTTTTATTTCTTTTTTTTGATTAAACATTTGTTTATATATAAATACATAAAACATTAATTTTTCTTAAAACACATTTTCTTTTCTTTTATTAAAATCTTTTGTTTATACATAATCAACAAAATACAAAAAGAATAAATAACAATACTTAATACTTATTTAATAATATATTAAGTTAAACATTTTTACCACTTGTAAATATTCACATACACTTACACAAATACATTGATACATTTACATTGCTTTATTCTTATACATTGCTATACCTTACATTTTATATTGCGATTGATTCGATTTGGTTGTAAATATATTTGGACACTACTCTCCTATTAAGTCTCATCCCCATTTGTAAATATTTGTACCCCCACTCCCGGATACTTATTTGTAATAGCGTAGACTTTAAATTCCCGCAATTTATCGCTTTCAAATATACCATGTATAGACCTAGGGTTTGTATGTAAATAAAATCAAACGCTAGATAACCTAACACAAAAACAGATGCATGACAATCAATACACAATTCACACTTGCACCCCTAGGGTAATCCCACTCGTTGCCTTCCAAAATGGGCCATGCTTGCACGTTGAGTTTCTTTGGCAAAACAAAACAATCAAATGATCATAGTCCCTCAATGACGCTTTCGAAAGTTGCCTAAAATGATCATAGTCCCTTCAAGCAAAATTGCCAAAGACACTTGGCACCATTGCATTCATGGTCTATACGACGACCCGCGCCCGTCCCGTTAACATCCTAATGCAAGATTGTCCACCAAATACAATGGTGGAACAAAATTGTTAAAAGGGTTAAAACATGAGAAAAACCTTTGAGTAAATTTAGAGGTAGACAACTCTTAGTTACTTGATCAACTTGAAAAACACGCTTGCCTACTTTTCAAAACCACACTTCACAAACACAACTTCCAAACAACTTCCAAAAACATTTGAAACATCTTTTCGAAAAGATACACACCTTTGTAAAACATTCGAGTAAAGAATTGTTACAACGGTTGCCTAGACAAGGCGTCTTTTTCAAAACATTTTCAAAACACACACACACCACCATTTCAAGCAATTGAAAATCAAGGCAAGTGATCTAAACAAGTAACTAAGAGCCCACGGATAACCATGGATGAAAAGGGTGCTAATACCTTCCCTTTTCATAATCTACCCCCCGAACCCACGAAACATCTCAAAAGGTTTTTCCTGTGCTTTTTAACCTTTCCTTTAGGATAAAATAAAAAGTCGGTGACGACTCTTGCTAAACCGAACAAGTGCGAATACAAACGCAAAACCTCAAGTCAGTTCTCCCACCGTATCACATTGGGGATATTTGACAAGAAATTAAATT
This sequence comes from Vicia faba, assembly GCA_948472305.1. NCBI lineage: Eukaryota > Viridiplantae > Streptophyta > Magnoliopsida > Fabales > Fabaceae > Vicia > Vicia faba. Next base: position 695,647,138 of record OX451735.1, read on the forward strand.
CTAAGCTATTAAATCCATATCGAATATACAAATATTTAATTGTACAATATTTAAGTAAATACAATAAATATGCAAAATGTATTATGCACAAAATGATTTTTTTTATGTATGTGAAAGTATTTTTCAATGTAAAATATAAACAAAAATAAAAAGGTCAAATTTTGAATATTTTTGTCATTTAGGGCAAAACCCTAGTTTTTAAATAAATAGTATTTATTTATTAATTATATACAATATTTGTTAATTATATACAAAAAATAAGAAGTATATTATAAAAAAGTATTTTTGATGTCAACTATTAAATAAAAATAAAAATGTATTATTTCTATATTTTTGTCCTAAATCTTTAATAAAATATGTATATGTATATTTATATATATTTAATATGCTAAATATGTACAAAAATAAAATATTAATTATTTACAAAAATGTATATTTTAGAAAAATGTTTTCAAAGTGTAAATAAAAATAATAACTAAAAATAAATATATTTTTTATATTATTTTTTTAGGGTTTTAGCAAAAGGTATATATATTTATTTACATACATATGTTAAATAAAACAAATAAATGCCAAATAAATGTAAAAAAGGTGGAAAAATATTTTTTGGTGTTTTTAATGTTTGAACAAAAAATATTAAATCAGAATCAAAAAGAAAAATGCAAAAATGACAAGTATTTCACATAATGGGCCAGGGGGGTGTAAGTGGGAAAAAGGGGTGCAAACAGCAAGGATGGCTCAGGCCCAGCCCAAGCCATCATCTTCTTCCTCCAGCTTCTGTCAAACGCGCGCTTCTTTGTTCAAAATACAAACTCCTGATTCTTTGTTTTTTAGCAAAAACTCATAACACAAACAATGTAGAGCATCAAATCACGATTCCAAATATGTAAGAAACTTAACCTAACTCTAAGAAACCAGGGAGAATTTCTTCACCCCCAATTTCTGACCTAATTTTTCTTCAATGTTCATGGTTAAAATTCTCACAGCATGCTTAATATAAATGAAAAGTAATCATATGTATGGCTTCAGGGCTATGAGTAGAGCATGTTTCATTCACAAACCTAAGCCTAACTCTTCCTAGATTGAGAGATAGAAGTCCATGGTTTTACCCGTTTCAGCTTGACTCGAACAGAGCAATATAGGTATCTTCAATGGAGTTTGAGCTTTGGTTGAGCTTGCCTGAAGTCCAAGGATGCTTCTCAAGTACCTAGCTTGCTTTGAAACTGCTTGTGTCGTGCTATAGAAGTTCACCTGCACAGCTTGAAAGTAAAAATGGCAAACGTGGTTAGGGGTGTTACAGCTTGAGTTCAAGGCTTGGGATAGTTTCAGTGGATGATATGGAAGGTGTTTGGACAAGCTTGAGCAAAAACGCACGAGTGGATATGATTATGGAGGTAAAGTTGCAGAACTTGCCCTGTTTTGCAACAAAACAGGGATTTTGAGTATGAGCAAGTCTTAGGGATGGATCATTCGTGCTTTAGGCTTGTTTTGGTATATAGAAGCTATGTACAAAGTTTGTTTTGGCTGGTGTTTACAGGAATGAAAGATGGAGAGTTTTTGCCAAGTTTCTTCTATGTGAAGCAAGGAAAGTGTGTAAGTGTTATAGACATGTCCAAGCCTCTCAAGCATGCTACATATCTTCCCCTTGAGACTTGAAATATAGATTTGATTTGGCTTTAGAGATATGGCCCCCCTCTGTCCAAAGATCATGTATTGACATAAAGTAACACTTTTCCAAAATGGCAAGTTTGCTTTTTCCAATTAAGGATTAGTTTAGCATGTAATGTCCAAATGGATGAAATAATACCTTAATACAATGGTTTGGCATTAAATTAAGGTGTGTGAAACTGGTTTTGAGGCCTGCAAGCTAGCATTGTACAAGCTGATTTGAAAATGCAAGTTGCCATGAACATGTATTGGTCATGAACAAAAGTGAGTTTTGGCCAACTTTGCAAATTCGATTCTCTCTAACCACAAGGCTGTTTGATGAGTTCTTGGACAATTTGGAAATCTTGGAATGTGTACTACAATCCATCTTTGTAATTCAAATTGAAAATCCAAGTGGAACCATGTGAAAAAATGGCCAAGAAGTTGGACAAAAATCCTGCCTAGAATAGGTCAAAATTTCTCTAAGCTAAAAATGTTTTGCACCCTTGTTCCAAAAATCATAACTTGAGATACAAGCTTCCTTTGAGAAAACTTTGTGAATCAAAGTTGTAGATTTTGCAATGTACTACAACTTTCATGTTTCAATTTTTCTTTGAATCCAATTGCATCTTGGTGAACAAATGGGACAAAGTTAGGAAAAAATAAGAAATTTTCATAACTTAGAAAATTTCTAAGTTATGAAATTTCTTCATTTTAAACCCTAATTTGCAATCTTGGGTTTCTTGATGAACAAGTTTCATAATTTTACATGTCTTGATGAAAAATGAATCTTGGCACTTGATTTTGACGAAAAAGTCAAAGTTTGACTTTTCAGTATACAGTCAAATTTTGATCAGTTGACTAAAAAATTCATCTGTCAATCCTATGCATTTGAGATCTTTTGAACTTGTTGAATGGGTCAAGACAATGCCATTGAGTCCTGAGTCCATATGTGAGCTTGGTTTGCCATTGGTTAGGTCAAACAGTCAAAAATTGCCTTTGTGCAGTCAAAACCCTAAAAATGACCATTTTGCCCTTTTGGTGATCTGATCAAATTTCTTGTGGAATTGTGATCCAAACTTGACCAAGTAGTTCATATGAGTTCATAATGTTGATGTGGGTCAAAAATCATGAGGTTTGATTGTCAATTGGCCACAGTTGACTTTTTCCCCAATACAACTGATTTCTAGGTCAACTGTCCAATTGACTGGGCAAAGATTGGAATCAAGGCTTGAAACTTGGTATGGATAAACTTGTAAGTCCAACATAAAGCATGAAAGTCACTTTGGGCATTTTAGGTCAAAACATCCATGTGCAAACTCAAACCTTAATTTGGGTCAACAGTGCAAGGATGGGCCTTGAGCAGAGCAAACCCTAACTTGATCTTGAGCTCCAAGAGTCTTGTGATGAGAAAATGTTGATGAAATGGGAGGGCAAATTTTGGGGTACAACAATATCTATCAAAAAAAATTTCAAATTAATATATATATATAAATATATATATATATATATATATATATATATATATATATATATATATATATATATATATATATATATATATATATATATATATATATATATATATATATATATATATATATATATATATATATATATATATATATATATATATATATATATATATATATATATATATATATATAAACACTAAAAATATATCTTAGTATTTAGACTAATAATCGACTTGGTATATAATTTCAAATTTCTTTTTAAATCTAATTAATTCAAATATTCTATAATTAATAGAAAATCCATCTTCCAATAAATAAATGGGTCGACATATCGTCTATCGGTATATTATTCAAAATAAAACTTTTTAATTAAAATTGTACTTAATCTAAACCCCCCGCTTAATTGGGCCAAGTTCAATTTCTGAACTTGGGCCCTTAATACCCCATCTGCATTTAGGGCCCAGTTCAATATCTGAACTTGGGTCTTTACTTGCCAGACCCTCCTATTTGACTACCCTGTTATAAAATGTACCCCTCAGCCAATTTGGGCTCAAAATATCTTTGGGTCCAGATTTTCTTCTAATACACCACTCAGTCTTAATATTCACACCCCTCCTACGAAAGCGGACCAAGTTCAATTTCTGAACTTGGGCCTTAATATCAAAACTTAAAATAACTAACCAACTTCAAACTATTTTTCTACTAACATAATCAAAATCCAAGATCATTTTTTCAAAAAAAGATTAAATAGCATCGTCTTCGAATCGAACTACGAACTGCGTCTATGATCACTCAATTTACAACCCAGACAAGGTTCAAAGTTAATTCAAAAGTAATTCTACGCAATCTTATAAAAAACACCAACCAAACTACGAACTACGAATTGGGACTCTAATTCCTCATAAGAGGGTACGTAGGCATACGGTCAAAAATCCTAGCGAGTTCCCCTATAAAAATTTAAACCTTTCCTCTGTTAAAAATTAAAACCCTTTCCCCTATTAAAAATTTAAACATTTCCCTTATTAAAAATTAAAACTTTTTTCCCTTAATAAAACCTAAAACCTGATTTTACCCAAACCTAAACCTAAAACCTAGTATCCTTGTGAACAAGGTAGATGAAAGGTGCCTAACACCTTCCTTTCGTCTAATGAAGTCTGAAACCTAGAATCTCTATCTGCGAATTAGGGTTTTCTGTTAGATTCCCTTCCCTAGGATAAAAACTAATAGTGACGGCTCTGATTAAAAAACTAGTTGACACAACCTTCTTTCAACAAATGGCAACCAGTTGGTAGAGATAAACATAAGTAACAACCTTCACCACAGCCCGGAAATAAACTGGCTTGTAACAGATTCCTTTTAACAATCATGATAGGAGTAACAAGTTCCTCAACAGAAGCAACAAACATATCATCGTCAACAGCATTAACACCATGGTCGTGCTTGGGAATGGGGACAGTTATAACATTAGGAGTCTCTAGAGCATGGAATTCAATATCCTTTACCTTGATCAGATCCTGTACCTTGTTCTTTAAAGCCCGACAGTCGTTTGTGTCATGGCCTAGAGTTTCAGAATGGTACGCACACCGAGCCTTTGGATTATAGTGAGGAGATACAATGTTGGGATTTTTGGGAACTTCCCTCAAAGTTACCAGATTGGATTTCAGTAAGTGTGGTAAAACTTGAGGCAATTTCATATTGATCCGGGTAAACTGTCTCATAGGCCTTTCTACTCTGAGCTGATTGTTCCACTGTTGAGTAGCTGCATGCTTGGATATTATTACATCCCCTACTGTTGGACAGTGTTCGGTTCTGCCCTGATTTCATTGACTGTAAGCAGCAGTGACCTCTTTCTTTCCCACGAAAGGTCTCTTTCCTGCACTTGAAGAGGTATCCTTTTGAATCTTGTCGCTCTTAATCCCAGCTTCCACTCTTTCTCCAGTTAAGATCAGCTTAGTAAAACCAGCTGAAGAGCTTCCAATCAGATGGTTGAAAAATGGACCAGATAGAGTACTCAAAAACATGTCCACCAACTCTCTATCAGACAGAGGAGGTTGGACTCTTCCTACTAAGTCTCTCCACTTCTGGGTGTAGTCTTTAAAGCCCTTGCCAGAACCCATGGACATACTTTGGAGTTGTGTACGGGTCAGAGCAAGGTCAACATTATATTGGTACTGCTTATAGAAAGAAGCAGTTAGGTCTTCCCAGTTACGAATATTGGTTCCCTCCAGCTGATAAAACCACTCTAGCTGAGCCACAGATAGATTGTCTTGGAAGAAGTGGACCCACAAATCCCTGTCAATGGTGTGAGGCTGAATCTTCCTCACATAAGATCGGGGATGCATCTTGGGACATGAGACCACATCATACTTAGCAAACACCGGAACCTTAAACTTCTTCGGGATGACAACCCCATAAACCAAACCCAGCTCTTCAAAATCCAGCCCAGGTACCCTCTGGATTTCCATTGCATTCAGACGATCCTCCTGATATTCGTATTTATCATCAGCAGGAGGATACTGCTCCTCATTATAGTCAAATTCATTATCAGATCCCTTCAGGCTGAGGTCTTCCTCTCTTGTCTCCCCTTCCTGAGTGTTCCCTTCTTTTGATGAAGTTACTAGTTCTGAAGCTCGCCGCACTGGTCCTCTGATCCTTCTTCCCAAATTCACTACACCAGCTAGTTTCTTTGGCTTCTTGGTCTTTTCTTTTACAATCAGGGCTTTCAGCTCTTCTTGCCCCTTGGCCAGAGCCATGATCATTTGTTGAAACTGAATATTTTGAGTTTGGAGATCCTTCACTGTTTGTTTGAGAGCCATTTCTTTTGCTAAAATAAACAGCGAAAAGAATAAGAAACCTGTCTTGAAACTTATTTATGCAATGATATGTATGATATGCGTATGCCATGTTTTCAAGGATTTCTAAGACTTAAATTTGCCTAAACAGAAAGAGAACAAACGTTAATTTCATTAAGAAGTTTCAACGGTTACAAATATGCCTCTTGGGCTTACAATAGGAGAAACCAAGCAAAGATAAACTCTCAAAGAAAAAAAGAATCAAGCTCCCCACGGGCGCATCCTCTTTGGAGCAATATAGGCATTTATACTCTTCTCTTCATGAAGTAGCCTGGTGAGCTCTAAAACCTTCTTCTCGCTGGCGTAGAATTGGGTCTTAAAGGTGTCTCGTTCCTCTTTGAGCTGAATCCAAGATCTCTGCAATTCCTCGAGAGTAGTTGGCATGTCATGATGGAGAATAACATGAGGTACATCTGTATCTACAACGGGTTCCATGATGATGGGTAGAACGGCGGGATAAGGCATCATGAGATTTTGAGTGCATGCTCGCACCCATTTAATATAAGGCTCCAAAGGGATGGAGTTCTTATGCCCCAATGTCTTTCTATCCACTTTGTTTACCATACCCCAAGCTCGTATGAATCTCTAACGGTAACCTCGAACATCATCCTAATAGTTGAACACAATGCCTTAAACCAATAAATCATGAGGACCATCTCTCCTAGCATACCCAAACTGTCATAATGCTAAACAAGGATTATAAGTGATTCCTCCCCTAATGCCTTGGAGAGGGACATTAGGGAATTCCCCACAGTGATCGATGATGGTAACATTCTCCAAGGACCAAGGATACCAATGAATATCCGAGTGTGTGAGGGACATCAACATATTAGACCATCTCATACCCTACTCATTCTTCACAGTAGATTGAGGTAGGTGCAAACTAAACCACCTAGCCAACAGAGGAGTGCAACACAAAAGAGTCCCTCTTCTCTTTACAGTGCGAGTATGCAGAGAGTGTAGAATATCTCCAAGTAAAGTAGGCACCGGATTGTGGGACAGAAAGATCTTGACCACATTCACATCTATGAGTTGGTCCGGATTAGGAAATAGTACCATCCCATAGATGAGAAGGGCCAACACTTCTTCAAAATATTGTAAATCCAGGGTATCCCAAAAATTATGAGCCTTTTCAAATAGAAACTTAGCTAGAAACCTTTTGACGCCTCTTCTTGTTTTCCAATTTGCCACGACATTTGGCCGCTGTAAAGATAGAGCTTGAGCAATTTCCTCAGGTTTTGGGTCTCTTTCCATACCATTGAAGGGCAACTGATCAAGAATGGACATCCCCAATAATTGAGAAAACTCTTCCATAGTAGGCACTAACCGGTAATTAGGAAAGGTGAAGCAGTGATGTAAAGGGTCGAAGAACTGAAAAAGCACCTTTAACATTTCTTTATCGAGGTTTGAGGTGACCAAGTTGAGAAGTCGACCATGTCTTCCAATGAATGGAGAGTTTTTAGGAATTCTTGATGCTAATTCCTTGAGTTGAAGAGGTACCCTTACGAGGTTCACTTGGATAGTATTTCTACAAGTGGATGCCATGTCCTACAAAACAAGACAAAGATAAGTCCTAAAAATCCTTGAAATGGTTAGTATGATATGCCATGTTATGATAGCATGATTATGCTAATAAATTAAAGATATAGCAAGCACAAGCAAATCACACAAAGACCTTAGGTTTAAGGCTTGCATGGGTTTTAAGGTAATACCCTCTTGAAGTTCGATTGGTTCAACTTGTCCTATAAATAGTAATCGGGTTCTAAGGGATCTCAATATCACTGATCTTTCCCACAAGTTTCGTTCCAATAGACAAATAACTTGCCACTAAACAAAACTCGGGAGTCAAATCTCAATGAGTGTAGTATCGAGTATCAACCGACTTTGGGGATACACCAAAGACGGCTATCTCACTATGTCATAATGGCCAAGTTATTCAATTAAGGTTCTAAGGTCAGTTGATGCTTCATGACACCATGCAGCGGCCTCGTATTCTCCTTGATTAACTCAAGGGCTATCGATACCCACCAAAGTGTCACATCAATGTAGCTATCACTTCAACCGTGTCGGTATACCCCGCACAGTTTCCACAATCTATTGTTACTTACCTAAAAGGTTTCCCCAGATCCAGGTGTAGGATATGTAATAACCCAAACAATACCATTAAAAGTAAAGCAATCAAAAATAACAAGGAAAAAAATATTAGAAATAAACTAGACCCTAAGGTAAACCCCACTTTCAAATATCCCTAGCAGAGTCGCCAGTTCTGTGATACGGTGGCAGAACCGAATGTTATACTGGTTTTGCATTTTGCATTCACAAATTCCGTGGTAAGCAAAAGTCGCCATCGACTTTTCTTTTATCCAACAAAAGAAAGGGTGAAAATAACATAAAAGACCTTTTTCGAGATTTTCTGAGTAAGGGGGTAGATTATGGAAAGGGAAGGTGTTAGCACCCTTTCCATCCGTGGTTTTCCATGGGCACTTAGGTACTTGCTCATTTTTGAAAATTGCTTTCGTATTTCTGTGTTTTGAAAAGTTTGTTTGCTTTATGATAACTCTTGTGTCAGTCCTCAAGAATGTTGATAAAGCATTTTTGAAAAATGTTTTGAAAGTGTAGTGTGAAAAAGTTGTTTTTGAGCAAGTACCTAATAGTTATCTACCTACTCGAAAAAGGTGTTATTTTCCTCCTTTCCTTTAGACAATGTTATTCTACTATTAGTGAGTAGGTAGCCCTAGTAATTGGATGTTGAGGGACTATCGAAGGGACGTTTATGACCACTAAGGCAATTGGGAAAGAACTTTTAGTAATTGTCCTAAAGTTCTAAGATCACTTTTTAACCGAGGCGGCATCAAAAAGGTCATCGAGGGACTTGTGATCTCTTGAACTAAAGGACAGCCACTAAAAATCCTCACGTTTCGAGAATTGTGATCGTTTCCGAAGGCAACCGAAGTGGGAGATACCCTAAGGGTGAACATGTGCAAGTGAATTGATTTTGTTCATTTATCTTGCAATTTAGGGTTATCTAATCGTTTTAATTTATAGCTTTTCCATGCAAACCTAATTACTAGTAGTTAATAGTGCATAAAGTAAAAACAGGAAGATAGAGTCCTATGCTATTACAGGGCCTCGGGGAGGGGGATTTACAAGTTCAATAATTGGGGGAATAAACACTAAATAAACCCTAATTTTAAACTATTACAAACTGTGTACAGATACAATAATTGAAAAAAGGAATACGGAAAGTAACAAACGCGCGAAGATTGAAAAGAGAACAAGTTTGAAACCCTAAAAAAATTTAATTGATAAAATAATTTTGGTATTTATCGAGAAAATGATTTGAAATTTTAACCTAATTCTAATTAATTTTTAATTAATGAAATAAGTCAAAATAATTAAATCAAATTAATTTATTTACCAAAAATTAAGAGTAATTTAGAAGAAAAAAACTAAATCTATTATTATTTTTTTGTGATTTTCTAACTTTATGATTAAAATGAAATTGGTTTTTAAAAAAACATAAAACAATAAAGTAAAAAAAAGAGTAAAGACATTAGAAGTTGGGCCTGATGTCATGAAGCAAACTGGGGGGTGCACGTTTGAAAGTCTGCTAGGCCCATATGCACAAGCCCAACGCCTGCCTGATCCAGTGTTGTTACGTCATGAAAATTCCACCATGTTCTGCACTTGTGAGAGCATTAGATCCAGACCATCTGTGATCTAATGGCTCAGGATGATAGCCCATGATGTGCGCGTAGGGATACGTTGTACAGGATTTGCAAGCAAACGTTAGAAAAATGTAAAATTGCTGGACCTGGGATCGAACCCAGGTCCCTTCCTTCACATGCCTTATGCCTTTACCATCTGTGTTGCCTGCTCATTCATGACTATAATAACACAAAGATAATATAATGGTAATTCATTCAAAGTGTCAAATTTTCAAACACGTCAGATCAGATCTCACGTGGACCAATGATAATATGACAATTAAGCCACCAGAGTCTACGCAAGTCAACGGTGCCGAAGTCCACCTCTGGTCACCTTCTCCGGTTGTCTCAAAATTCTAAACTTGCAAATCACGCAAGATAAAGATGCAAAGGGTACCCTACCCCCCTATTTCGAGGGCTGAGATCACGATGGTGGTGTCCTTTTTTACTAAAACAACCTGTAAATTCAGATACGAAGAGGAAGGATCTTTGTGCCCTAACAATGACACTTTTCTATTTCTACGTCAAAACTTGCATATAATGGTTCTAAACACACGCAAACATGATGTTGAGCACAAATATATGCAGGGATATAATTTATGTTGCATGAAATAAGAGTTTCAAATAAATGAAATATACCAAACTGTGAGTTATTGGAGGGGACGATCTTGTGTGCTTTGGCCTTCAAAAATGGATTGGTTCAATCCCTGGAGTCCTCAGAAGGGTGATAGGATGCTTGGATCTGATGGAGGTTGGGTGGATCGAGCGTTTGTGAATTGCACCACTCTTTGAATCTTTTTGAAATTTGCTAGGGCTTCTCGAAGGCAGCTGCGCGTATCTTGTGGTCTGAACTTGTTAGGAATATATAACATATCATATTAGGTCAACAAAAGGAGTAAGAATCCTTGGCATTAAGTGTAAACAAATATGCTTCAAAACTTTCCAAAAAAGAATATTTTCTTCCTTTCATGGCTTGCACGATTTCTTTTGATATAATCAACATATATTGTCCATTATTTAATAGAAAAACAATTTCAAATCAATCTTATATTATTTCCATTACTTATTTATTTAATTTTGAATTTTAATGAATAAAATATCAAAATAAATAGCATAAATAATAGAATAATGCATGGGTGGTCTTAGAGGTCGTGGACCATGTTAGAAATAAGTTCAGATCATAGAAACCAAGGCCCATTTGAAAGAAATCCAAGATTGAACAATATTCTCTTCATGCATTTTTCCAAAAATTGGTCAACTTTAACAATGCATATCTCTCTCAAATTTAACCCTATGAGGATGTTCTTGGACTTTTTAGAGAGCTTAGGATGTCCTATAAGTAACCCTTTTGGTTTCATCTCAATTGGATATTCCATGTTCATGTAAGGAGCTTTGACCCAAAAGGTGTTTTTGTTAACTTTTTGAAAGGACCCATAATGTCTGAGCTTGTATCTTTCAATTGATACATTTCTTGAACTTGAGGGATGAAGAGAAGTTGTATGGAATTGGATTCTCTTAAAAATAAGCCTTGGTGGAAAAATTTCTGATAAAATATGAGAAAGTTATGGCTGGTCAAAGTTCAGTTGACTTTTCCTATAGAAACCCTAATTAGCAATTTTTGACTTTTGATAAATTAAGAGCATTTCTAGAGGAATCATGATCAACCCTTGATCAAATGATGAATATCACTTCAAAATGTTGATGTTGACAAAAAATATTGAAGTTTGACTGTATATGGGCCACAATTGACTTTTGACTTAATCCAGTTGATTTTCAAGCATTTGAGCAGTTGACTGACCAAACTTGTAGTGCAAGGAATGAAATTTGTCACGGAAAATCTTGAAGACATATTAGGACCATGGAAAATATTTAAGATCATTGGATCTCACACATATTGATGAAAATTGAAACCCTAGTCAGAGGTTCATTGCCTTAGGAGGAGAATTTGGTTGGTCAATTCTTAGTCATCCTTGAGCAATTTGAGGACCTCAATGGGCATGCCTTGAGTAAAATGAGAGGGAAAATTTTGGGGTTCAATACCAACTAACAGGGGCCTACAACCTAGTCTACACAGGCCAAGGTCAGGCTAGGATTTTTGTTTACGTAGAAAAGACTTAAGCTTTTCTTATAAGCCTATTTAGTTAAATATACTAGGACACAAGCCTTAGAAAAAGCTTTTTAAGCCTATCAGGCCGACCTATTTTAATAAATATAAATACATTTATTATTTCTTATATTGTATTTGCACTTAGTATTAAAATAAAAAAGTAAAGTTTAGTTATCTTGAAGAACTTGTGAAAACAAGTTGAAAAAACCTTAAGAATAATGTCATAAGTTGTTTACATAAGTTCTCTTAAACAAATAGTCTTACAAAATTTATGCTACTATGTAAGCTCAAATAAGTCAATGTAAACAAATATTTAGTCTCGTTGTATTTTTTATCCTTCAATATAATTAAACATTAGTTGAATTTCTTATTTACGTATCTTCAAATGATATATGCTTTTTAAGTAGTCCAATAGACTAATCAGCCTTCGAAAAAACCAAACTCTGGTTGAAAATAAGCCTATGATAGACCACATGTCAGACTCAAGCTTCAAATTTTTTAACAAGGCAGACTCAAGTTTAGTAAAACCTAACTCGGCTCAGTCTATTCCCAAATATATATACAATAGATCAATGTTACTTGCTAAACAAGGAACTTCCATATATATATATATATATATATATATATATATATATATATATATATATATATATATATATATATATATATATATATATATATATATATATATATATATATATATATATATATATATATATATATATATATATATATATATATATATATATATATATATATATATATATATATATATATATATATATATATATATATATATATATATATATATATATATATATATAACAAACTTCAACTAAGTAACACAAAGTCAGTAATCAACTAATACTGAGTCTAAGAGATAAATCCTGATTCTTAAATAATATATTTTGATATAACAAGTTGAACTGAATCATTTGGAAATATAAATCAATTCAATTTTGAAAGAAAAAAATAATTTAATTTAATTCAAGTCAAATTTTAAATGGAACAAGTATTTATATAATCTAGTCCAACAAAGATAAGTTCAATTAAACTAGACTCATTAACAGTGTTGTTGAAAGTAATTTCTTGTGTCGAAGCAGTTTGCTCGACAGAGACAAGGGAAATGTAGAAAAGATTTAATTTAGTATGGAAACAGTTTGTTATACATAAACTTGTTTTAGATTTAGATAGATTTGATTTAGATCTAAAATAGAATAGATTTGATTTAGTTCCAAAATATGTATTTTGGGCTTTTGTAGTTTTGAGTTTTGGCTTAGAGAATAAGCTAACCTAAATTTATAAATAGAGGGAGTAACCCCTATTTTTTGTAATTAAGTCAATTAAGTTGTATTCATAGAATTTGCAGTTGCAAGTGAATAACAAAGTTTTCCATAATTTGTGGGCAGAGATAAACTCTGCAGGAAATAGTTGTCTTCTTTCTTTTATTTTCATATAGTTCATTGTTATTGTGTGGTGATATCAATCTTGTTCATCAATATTGATATAAATTCATCATAGGTTTTTGTAGATTTCTAACATCTGGTATCAAGAGGTCTGGTTGAGTGATTCAATGGAAGAACGATCAAGGAAGAAGAAGAAGAAATTCACGATGGCGATGAATTACGCTAACGAAAATTTTCCAGCAAGTCTTCCAATTGTTAAAGGTGATAACTATGAGAATTGGTGCAAACAGATGAAGGTTATATTTTGTTTTCAAGGTCTTTGGGATCTTGTGAAACATTGATTAGAACCTCTTGATAAAGACGCTTTAGAAGAAGAAGAAGAAGAAGAAGAAGAAGTGGAATACAAAGAATCGAAGAAGAAGAATTATAAAGCTCTCTTTATGATTCACCAATGTGTCAGCCCAAATAATTTTGAAAAGGTTAATGATGTAGAATATGCAAAACAAGCTTGGGAGATTCTCAAGAAATCATTTGGAGGCGCTGAGAAGGTGAGAGAGGTGAGGTTATAAACTCACAAAAGAACGTATGAATTGCTCAGATAGAAGATAGCGAAAGCATATCTAATTTCTTCACTAGGGTTATAAAACTAGTGAATTAAATCAAGACTTATAGAGAGACGTTAACAACAAGAGCTGTTATTTCGAAGATCTTAAGATCTTTGGCTCCGAAGTTCGACCATGTGGTAGTTGCCATAGAAGAGTTGAAGGACATGTCATCTTTGTCAAAGGAAGAGCTTCAAAGGACGCTTGAATATCACGAACGAAGAATGGCTGAAAGAGTTGCAGGAAAGTCGAAGAGTGATCTAGCTTTGCAGGCTCAATCAGAAAAAGACAAGAAAGGCAAAGGAAAGTGGTTTGACAATAAAGGTAGAGGAGACTACAACAATTCAACTGGAAGAGGAGATCAGCACGAAGAAAATGTGTTGAATCTAAGAAGACTGTATCAAGGCAACCAAAGAGGCGGTGTTACAAATAGAGGAAGAGGTGGTGGTCGAAAACCTGACAAGAGTCACATTTAATGTTTGAATTGTCATAAGTATGATCATTATTCGAGTGATTGCCCAAAAAGCGAAAGAATCAAGAAAGTGATGCAAAGTCCACAAAGTATGAAGAAGAAGAAGAGATGATGTTGATGGTCACAACAAGAGATGAAGATAGATTCAAGGACCAATGGTACTTGGATTCAGGATGCTCATCACACATGTTTGGAAGGAAAGATTGGTTTGTCAACATAAAACCCTCGATAAAGAACACGGTGAAATTTGAAAATGACAATACTCTAGCAGCTGAAGGTATTGGTGATGTTATGATTATGAAGAAAGATGACAAAAGGTCGGTAATTTCCAATGTGTTGTACATACCAGGCATGAAGAGCAATTTGATCAACATATAACAGTTGGTCGAAAAGAATTACAAAGTGTAGATCAAAGACAAGATGATGAGAGTCGTCGACGCAAATGAAAGGTTAATCTTGAAGGCTCACATGTCTCAAAACATAACCTTCAAGATTAAACTTAATGTGATGGAGCACAAGTGCCTTTCGACTGAAGCTAGTAGAGATGAGTGGCTATGGAATTATCGATTAGGCCATCTCAACTTCAGAGACATCAGAGATTTGAAGAGAAGAAATATGGTTTCAGGATTTCCAGAAATTGACATTCCAAACAAAGTGTGTGAGGAATGTGTGCAGGCGAAGCAACACAAGAATAACTTCAACAAGGATGCAGGAAGCAGGTAAAAGGCTATTCTCGAAGTCATATACTCTGATGTATATGGACCAATCCAGATGGATTCGAATGGAGGTGACAAATACTTTGTTACATTCATAGATTATTTCAGTAAAAAACTATGGACTTACCTGATCAAGAAGAAAAGTGAAGTGATCGAGGTATTTACCAAGTTTAAATCTACGGTCGAAAGACAAAGTGGTCGAAAGCTCAAAGTTTTGAGAACTGATGGTGGTGGAGAGTATGTGTCGAAAGATTTCGACAAATTATATGAAAAAGAAGGGATTATGCATGAGGTGGTGCCACCATACACTCCACAACATAATGGATCTGCACAAAGGAAGAATCGAACCATAATGAACATGGTGGAGAGTATATTGAAAGGCAAGAATTTACCTAAAGAATTTTAGGGTGAAGCTGTGTCGACTGCAACATATATTTTGAATAGATGTCCTACGAAGAAACTAGAAGGAATTAATCCAAAAGAATGTTGGTCTGGTGTGAAGCCTAGCTTGAGTCATCTGAAGGTATTTGGATCCATTGCACATAGACATGTTCCAGATCAATTGAGAAGAAAATTTGATGACAAGTCGAGTCAAATGATTCTAGTTGGATATCATTCAACAAGAGGTTACAAGTTGTTCGACCCAGTGAATAAGCAGATTATTTTCAGCAGAGACGTGATCATAGATGAGCTTAAAGAATGGGATTGGACTGAAAATGTCAAGAAAGATTCATTGGGAATCCTACTTGAAGAAATAGAAACTCAAGTCAACAGAGAAGTTCAACAAGAGGAACCACCAGTTATAGATCAACCAAGTACAAGCAGACCTCAAAGAATAAGACGCATGCCTGCAAGGTTGCAAGAATGTGTGATTACATCAGATGATGTGGTTGATAATGAAGGTGAAATGGTCTATTATGCTTTCTATGCAGATTCGAACCTGTCAATGCAGTTGAAACATTGAAAGATTCAAAGTGGGTGAAAGCAATGGACGGAGAAGTGAAGTTTATCGAAGACAACAACACTTGATCACTTGTCGAATTTCTCAAGGCGAGAAGAAAATTGATGTCAAGTGGGTATACAAAGTGAAGATGAATCTCAAAGGGGAAGTAAATTGACACAAAGCGAGGCTCGTGGCAAAAGGATTTCTCTAGAAAGAAGGAATAAACTTCAATGAAGTTTTTACACTTGTGGCTAGGATCGAAATAATCAGGTTGGTTGTTGGTCTAGCAGAAATAAACAGTTGAAACATATGTCAGATGGACGTGAAGTGTGCATTCTTGAATGTACCCTTAGATGAAGAGGTTTATCTTAAACAACTAGTTAGGTTTGTGAAACATAACAAAGAGAGAAAGGTGTACAAGCTACATAAAGCCATGTATGGATTGAAACAAGATTCAAGAGTTTGGAATAAGAAGATTGATAGTTTTCTAAGGGAGAAGGATTTTGTGAAGTGCACAATTGAACATGGAGTATATGTAAGAAGAAACAATAGTGAATTTCTTATACTATGTCTCTATGTCGATGACTTGTTAATAATAGGTAGTTGCAAGAAAGAGATCGAAGACTTTAAAGGTGATCTCAACAAGGAATTCGAAATGTCGTATATGGGTGACATTTCATAATTCCTTGGTATCGAATTCTACAAGAGTAGTAGAGGTTTGATGATGCATGAAAGAAGATATGCAGAAGAAATTCTCAAGAGATTTGAGATGGAAGAATGCAACTCGACTTTGACACATGCAGAACCAATATGTATCCACACTAAACCAATTAAGTCAATTAAGTTGTATCCACAGAATTTGCAGTTGCAAGTAACTAACAAAGTTTTCCACAGTCTGTGGACGGAGAGAAACTCTGTAGAAAATAATTATCTTTTTTTTTCTTTCCATATAATTCATTGTTATTGTATATGATATCAATCTTATTCATCAAGATTGATAGAAACTCATCATAGATTTTAATAGATTTTCAACCAATATTTCATATTCTTAAATTTTAAATTGATATAACCCAACTTATAAAAACCGATTTACATTAGAAAATTTATGTGAAAACAAGCTATGAGTTATTTATGATAAATGTTTTGTTGGTTCCCTTATGTCTCAATCACTAACGAATCTTAATTAAGGACCTTCCTCATCATCTATAGTTAGGTTGCTTTCCCATGCCCGTGAGGCATTTGAACCATTTATGGCTTTAAGATGAAGTATGAGGAAAACTATATGTCCTTGTATAATTGACCAGCCTCCAACCATATTAATAAGCAATCAATAAAATTTAATTATGGCCTCCACGTATTAATGTTAGTTAAATCTTACACCGACATTTCAATAACAACTTGTCGCATTCCTAATAGAAATTAGTGTTCAATCAATTCATGTTTATGATTTTCACCTTAATTGGAGGTAGGAATTTTTAACTGCAAAAATGTTGATGCATACAAAAATTTTAATTTTAATTTGAGATTTCCAACACTTAAAATATGAAGTGTCATATTTGACTCAGATGCATGTCATTTGTTTGATGTAAAATATTTAAACAGATTTTTTTTGGTATTTAAATTAGCGAGGAAGCGAATAAAAAAACTAATAAACCCAATAAATAGATGAAAATGATATAGTTTGATTTGGTTTTTAGTTTAGTTTTTAAAAATTATCAAACCGATAAACCGA
This sequence comes from Vicia faba, assembly GCA_948472305.1. NCBI lineage: Eukaryota > Viridiplantae > Streptophyta > Magnoliopsida > Fabales > Fabaceae > Vicia > Vicia faba. The sequence goes on from OX451735.1 coordinate 695,664,797, forward strand.
ATTCGTAGTTATAAATATATCATAAATATTTTATTTCATCCATTATCAAAGTTTAAATTTTATATAATTTCAATCATTCACCATTATTATTTATATTTAATTTCTTTCTGTAAAATACGTATCATGAACAAAATTTTAAATCATAAAAATTAAAAATTATAAGTCATATAAAGTTGTTTTCACCGAACGGTTATTTTTATTATTCATAATCATTGTTGTTTTCTTTATCGTCGTTCAGATGTTATGGTTGTCTTCTTCATATTCAAATTCTCTTAATTAATTTTCATATTTTTTAAACTCTTTTTGTTTCTTTTTTTTAATAAAATTTCTTATAATTTTTTTTCAAAAATAGTTATGATATATATTTAAGATATGAAACATGTTAATTTACGTGTACTAAGTTTTTATTGTTATTATCCTTATATTTTATTTATTAAGTTTTTAAATCACTTCTCAACCCTTATGATGATCATAAGTACAAATTTTTAGATACAATAGAAATTATGTCACTATTTCATAGAATAAAAAATAACTTATAATTTATTTGAAAAAACATAACATAAATAAAATGAAATAAATTATTTAAAAAAATAATAATATAAAATATTCTGAAAAAATACGATAATAAAAAATATAATAATAAATATAATGTTTAAAAAAATATTATAAACAGATCAATCAAATTTAACTAAAACCGATCAAATTGATTATTTTAGTTTGATTTTATTTTTGAAAAATACTAAAAACTCGAACAAAACCAAAACAACAAAGATATTTCCGATTCAAATATTTTTTTTTACTAAAAATTAGTCCAATGAATTAATTACATCCATAATTTAAACATAATGATTGATTCTTTAATTATAAATATTGTATTAAAATAAAATAATATAAAATAATATCTCCCTCCTAATTATATGATTCTTTTAAATAAATCACAAAATTAAGAATATTGATTTTATATTAAATTTGTTTATAATTTATAAAATTTTACATGTTTACTATTTTGAGGGAAAATTAATTAATATTTTAAAAATATATTTATCGTACATTACAAAAAAAAGTATAACATACTTACGAACACATCCATAAAAAAAAAATGCACATTGAAACTTGATAGGGGTCTTATAAAAAAGATTAAAGAAAAAATTCAACAGTTCTTATATTTAAGGTTGTATCGAAATTCAAAATTATGTAATTTCAACAAACTCATTAAATCTAATGAATTAAGATAAAATTGTTCATCAATTTTAAATGAATTGTGTTTAAGTTAAAGAAATCTGTAATGAATACAAATTGAGTTTTATTTTGAACAAATTCTTATCTTCAAAAAAAATATCTCCATTAAAAAAATCAGAGTGCTAAAAAAAATAAGGTATTAGACAATATAATTCTAATTATTCTCTATTTGATTTAAAATTAGCTTAATATATATTTTAGTTTTTAAATTTAATTTAATATTTTATTTTAATTTCTTAACTAAAAAACATTATAAGTTAGTCTTTTATTTCACTTCTGTTATTTTATTTGGTCCCTTATGATAATTTCTGATAAAAAATCCGTTAATTTCTAGTGCTGTGGATGTATAACAAGACTCAAGCTTTAAATGTAACTCAATATTTATATTATAAAATAGAATTTTTATTTAATGTGTCGTTATTGTGATCATCTTTATACTCTTAAGTGGAAATTCTACTTTCTAATAAAAATATTGAGTCATATTTAGACCTTTAAATTTTTTCAACAAAATTTATCATTTTTTTGTCAAAAATTGACCGGAAAAATCAAATAGAATAATAGAAATAAAGTTAAAAGACTAACTTGTACGCTTTTTAGTTAATAGATTAAAGCAAAACATTAAATTAAATTAAGGGATTTGAGGATAAAATATATCTTTAAAATTTGTTTATGGCATAAAACAAAAATCAAGATTAAAGACTGAACATAATTTTAATTTTTGTCCCTCACTAAACTTTGAGATAACTTTTTTCTATTATATAAATTATTTAAAATACAAAAATATCTTTTATTTTCTACTAAAATTTATATTCTCTCTTTCATTCTCTTATATTGATATTTACAATATAAAAATATCTATTATCCATAAAAAAAATTGTTCAATATTTTAAAAATCTGAACTATAATATTATTTAAGGTACTTAAATTTTTGCAAATCAAATACACCCTTAAATTGAGTTTCAAATTATTTCCGTTAATTATTATTTCTTAAAATCATTCCCGTTACTCATTTCAATGGCCGCCTTAATTGTACATCCTAATCAACCTTACATTATTTTTCATTCATATATATATATATATATATATATATATATATATATATATATATATATATATATATATATATATATATATATATATATATATATATATATATATATATATATATATATATATATATATATATATATATATATATATATATATATATATATATATATATATATAGAGAGAGAGAGAGAGTTTTGTTAATATACATTTATTACAAATTTAAGAGATTTTAAATTTTTATTATTTCAAAATTTAATATATTGTAGCTATTACTGTAACTTTACTAATAATTATATTTTATTTTTCACTATTTAAAAATTTGAGATTTGATACTTATATCTTTAAATTGACTTTATAATTTATTTGTATATAAATTATTTATATATAAATCATTTAAATATTTTTAAATATTTTTAAAAATGTAAAATACTTTATGCTTAAATCACTACAAAATTTAAAAATAATAGTTAGATATCAATTTTATGGTATATTTGATGTGGAATATATAATAAAAGTACAATATAATAGTGAGTTGAATAAAAATAGGATATAATATTCATATAATATTTAAAATTATTATTATGTCAACATGATAAGTAATATCATATTATTATTTTATCAATTCAATACAAATTTAATAATGAGATGATAAAACATATATTAAATTTAAATTATAAAATTATTCTTGTAAACAATTATATAAATTATATTTTCAAAAGTATTATTAATTTTTGTTTACACTAAAATATAAATATAAATAAAAATTGTCGTAGATCAACTACTTATATTCACTCACCTAAACTTTTAAAATTATCGGATGAATAAAACAACATTAAAAAAATAATAAAATAAATTTATATAACTTTTTTAAATATTCAATAAAATTACCAAATTATTTATTTCAATTTTTTATTAAATAATTATTATATATATTGTTCTGGACTAGGCCTGCCCTTGGCTTAATTACTAGTGAGGTCCAACCCAAGCTTGTCAATCTGCTGCGCTGAGCAGTATTTCCGTCGAGCATATCCCGATCACAAATGTCTTGTCGACCATGACTGCTTTTCGTTGGTGCTCGCGGAGACCATCCCCGACGAGCACGCGCTTCTCCCGAGCACCTTTCTCGTATGGCTGACTTCCAACCTCTCTGGATTTCGCGGAGTCTTCATGGTCCCGGAAAGATCGCGTCTCTATACTCCCTGTCTTGCGGAGGACGTTATCCAGGTAGGGGCCACATGCGGGTCCCCACTACACACGTAAAACATGGCAGTCTCTTTGTTGGGCCTGTTTGATCAGCCCAATAAAGAGACATTGGCCCAACGCTAGGGGCTATAAATATCCTCTCTTTCGAGAGGGTCAGATATTCATTCATTTACACCTAAAACTCATACTTGCTTGCTCATTCCGCTTCTCACTTTATCATCGGAGTATCTTACAAGTACCCCCCATCTCATTCAAGCTCAGCCCGAAGTCAGCTGTGACGGTCCAACTCTGATCAGGTAAGATCAGTGGCGCCGTCTGTGGGAATCTAAGCTTCCCCGTATTCTATTCACTTGAGACCAAAGCTAAACAATCCTCGACTGTCATGGTTGACCAGACTCCGGACAACCAGAACGTCCGTGTTATCAACGTTAACAACAACATCACCGACAATAATGTCAGCCTCGACAACACCGATATCGCCGGCCATAACACGGTCCCTGGCGTCAACATGCCCGGACCTTCTAATTATAGGTACGAAGCCACTGCTTCTTCTTCATCAATACCTCCTCGACTTGAAGAAGATCGACCACCTGCCCTGAACTATCCACCAGTCCAATTTCAGGAGGTCCCCGTCCCCGTCGGGGCAGACGCCACGACCAGGGCACTGTTCGCGGCGATCAATCAAACCAATTATCTTATCTTCGCCCAGGGGGAAAGACTCAGAGCGCTCGAGGACGATCGAAGGCCCCCAAGAAGACACATGAGACCTCAATCTCATTCCCCTCGACAAGCGGACGGACGTCCCCAATCTCCCCCGCATAATAGAATCGGGACATCTCTAGAAGCCCACCGCCCCGACCACTCGGGCTACGACCCCCTTTGGAGAGGGAACCGCTTGTTGACGCAGGAAGACGCGACTATGGCCCCTTGCGACAAGAACGAAGACCCCCCGGAGACAGACACGGGGGAAACCATCAATGGTCATACCGCTCAAGGAACGCTCTGCATGACCAGGGCCACCGTGATCGCCACTACATCAGATCTCCATCTCGCTCTCCCGAACAGAGTGACGAGGACGACCCCCGCGGTCCCTTGTCACAAGCTATCATAGAGGCTCCCATTCCCCCGGGCATGGAGAAGCCTTCCCACTTAAAGGAATACGACGACATCGCCGACCTGGTCGACCATATAGATGGGTTCGAAGCCATGTTGCACTACCATAACATCGGGGGACCAATCAAGTGTCGGTTGTTCCCCACGAATCTGAGGAAAGCGGTTATGGACTGGTACAAAGGTCTTGCCCCTGGGTCAATTACCTCTTAACGAAACCTGAAAAACCAATTCATTAGCTCGTTCACTGCTTCGCGATGACACCCGAAGACCGAAGCAGCGCTCGAGGCCATCATCCAGAAACGCAATGAGACCTTGAGAGAATTCATTGACCGCTTCAACCGGGAAGCCATCCAGGTCCCCTGCATGGACCATATGAAGAGGTACCTGCTCGAGAGGGGGCTCCTCCCCGGTACCGAATTCAGAAAAGCCATAGGCATCGAACCACCTCGGACGTTTGATGCCCTCCTCGAAAAGGCCAGGGCCTATATGGACTACGAGGAAAGAGAAACGGTCAACAGAGCCCGAGACCCCAAAAACCGTGGATCCAGCAGTAATCCGCGACAAGACATCACTCCTCCTCGATGAACTGGAGAGAAGAGAAGGGACGATAAACCCCGAGATGCCCGAGAACAAAGGGGGCCCTCGGGGAGGTTCATCGAATACACTATGCTAATGGTTTCCCGCAAGCGCATCTTAGCGGAGTGCGCAAGTACAGACTTCAAGGACGGCGGCGTCAAACGTCCCCGCCCCGCTCCTGCCAAACCTGGGGTGGATCGAAGCAAATACTACCAGTATCACCGGAGCCACAGTCACTTGATCGAATACTGCGTCCACCTCAAGGACGCCATCGAGACCCTCATAAAAGGGTGAAGACTTGCACAATATCAGCGAAACGATGCTCCTTGTCGGGATGCCCATGAGATGAGGTAAGTAGAAGAGGTTCCCGACCATATGACGAGTCGGTTCCCATCCAAACCGCATTATCTGTCACAAGACCCGAGGACTTCTACGTCCCCGAACATCAGCAAGAACCTCTGTCTACACACATCAGGTGGGAAAACTTCCCCTCCGCCATGGTCATCAATGGCGGAGGGTTTAATGATTTGACCATAAGTTCAGCTAAGAGGAAGCCGGATGAGCTGGTCGACACGGCTCCCCCTCAAACAGTGACTTTCAAACGGGTGAAAGACAGATCAGAGTCGACCACTTTTTACCTCGAGGAGCTCCCTGGAGGGCCCCCCAATTCGGCCATCCCTCTACTGATAAGGGTGAGAATGCGCAACTTCGATGTACATCGCGTCCTCGTCGATGAGGGAAGTTCCATCGACGTGATGTACAGCCAGTTGTTCAGAACCCTGCAGCTCGATGACTCTCACCTTTCACCATACATGGGATCAGAATTGTGGGGCTTTAACGGCTCGACGTCCAAGCCTTAGGGATACGTCGAGCTTATGGTCACGTTCAGCGAGGATATTGCTACCAGGCAAGTCAAGGTATGCTTCCTGGTCATTGACTGCCCGTCCCTCTACAACTGCATTCTCGGAAGGCCGACACTGGCAGAGCTGACCGCGGTGCCCTCCACCGTCCACTTAAAGATGAAGTTCCACCAAGAGGGCACGGGTCGCCACTATTCAAGGCGACCTGGCATCTGCCTGAAGGTGCTTCAATGCGGCGTCCAAGGGACACAAAACGGTCAACACCAGCACACGGCCCGCCAAGAAAGCTGCAACTGCACGATCAGAGCCTCAACGCTCAACGGTCAGAACCCGTCAGAGTGAACAAAGGGCCCCTCCAAAGGTCGACTCGATCTCCCTGGACACTCGCTTCGACCAGGACGATCCCCCCAGCGGTGAGCTAGTTCCCCTCCGACCAATTCTGAATGGGGACCTCGAGCTCGTTCCCCTCAGCGAAGACCCAAGCAGAGGAGTGAAGATTGACACCGGACTCCCCGACTTGGCGAGAAAGAAGATCAAGGCTTTCTTGAGGGAAAATGCGGATCTGTTCGCATGGAGTGCTGCGGAGATGCCCGATCTCGACCCTGAGGTCGCCTGTCATCAACTCGCCATTGATCCAACCGCTAGGGAAATAGTACAACGTAGACGTAGGCAGTCTCCGGAGAAAGCGGAGGCTGCTGAAAAAGCTGCAAAAGACCTCTTAGAGGAAAATTTTATTTCTGAAGCCCGATATTCAACCTGGCTGTCAAATGTTGTACTTGTTAAGAAAAATAATGGAAAACGGCGAATGTGCATTGACTACACCGATCTTAACTGGGCATGCCTCAAAGATGTGTTTCCCTTTACCTACTATTGATATGCTGGTCGACAACTCGGTCGGCTATAAAATTCTATAGTTTATGGATGCCTATTCGGGCTACAACCAAATCCTGATGACAATAAGCGATAAACACTACACTGCTTTCATGACTAACTCGGGCAACTATTACTACAACGTAATGCTCTTCGGTCTAAAAAATGCAGGAGCAGCGTACCAGCGGATGATGAACAAAGTTTTCTGCAACTAAATCGGGGATATGCTCGAGGTATACATGGACGACATGATCGTCAAGTCCCAAGAAGACACCGACCATGCTATCCATCTCAGGGAAGTCTTCGCCCAAGAAAGGCAATGCAAAATGAGGTTTAATCCCGAGAAGTGCATGTTCGGGGTTAAGGCGGGCAAGTTCCTCAGCTTCTACTTAACAGAACGAGGAATCAAATCTAACCCCGATAAGTGCCGAGCTTTCTCCGACCTCCCTACACCTACGTCGAAAAAATTCATACAAGTCTTGAATGGCATGCTCACCTCACTATCCTGTTTCATTGCAAAATCCGCTCAACAAGCCCTCCCTTTCTTCAAGCTCCTTCGCAAGGAAGCGAATTTCGAATGGACCGAGGAATGCAAGCAGGATCTTCTCTATCTCAAATAAAGCCTCTCGCAGCCACCCGTGTTATCGCGACCAGTTGACAGGGAAACCTTATTTCTATACCTAGCCATCTCGATCGAAGCCGTCAGCGCAACCCTCATTCGTGAGACGCACGACGGACAAAAACCCATTTATTTCACGAGCAAGGCGCTTCAAGGGCCCGAGGTTAGATACCAACAGGTAGAAAAGGTGGCTATGGCCCATGTCAATGCAACGAGAAGGCTCAAACACTATTTCCTCGCGCACACAATCATGGTGCAAACAGACCAGCCCGTGAAATAGCTCCTAGGTCGACCAGACATGGAGGGTCGAATGTTGAAGTGGTCCTTGGAACTTTCTGAATTCAACGTCGAATACAAGAGCAGAAAGGCCCTAAAGGCACAGGCTCTGGCTGATTTCCCCCTGAGATGACCGCTCATAACCCCCCGCAGGGAAAGAGCACAAGTGGATTATGTTCGTCGACGGAGCCTCCAGCTCGACTGGGAGCAATGAGAGAATCCTCCTAGAGAACGAGGAAGGAGTGGTGGTCGAGCATTCGCTCACCCTCTCCTTTCCAACCTCGAACAACCAGGCGGAATACGAGGCCTACTCGCAGGTCTAAGACTAGCCGAGGATTTAGGCACCCGTGAGATACAAATTTTCACCGACTCTCAACTCATCGCGTCCCAAGTTCAAGGGGAATACCAGTCTAAGAACAACAGCCTCATCGAATATCTGAACTTGGTCAGAGAGCACATGAAAAAATTCGACAGGGCTGAAATTTTGCATGTACCACGTGAGCAAAACACAAGGGCCGATATACTTTTGAAGCTCGCAAGCACGAAAAAGAAAGGCGGAAATAAATCCGTCATACAAGAGTCTCTATCTCGCCCGAGCATCGAAAAATCCACGACTCTACCCGAGGTAAATGCCATCGGAGACAGCTCGTGCTGGATGACCCCGATATTCAACTTCCTAATGAAGGGGGAACTCCCCCTGGAGCGAAGAGAAGCAGCCGCAACCAAACGACGAGCATTCTCCTACGTGGTGCTCGAGCAAAAACTATATCGTAGGGGATTTTCCATCCCACTCTTGAAGTGCATCGAAGAATCCATTGTCCCCGAGATATTACGGGAAATACACGACGGAATTAATGCCCAACACATGGGTGACAAATCCCTAGCGAGGAAGGTGTTGCGAGCGGGGTATTACTTGTCGACAATGCAGCAAGACGCCAAAGACCATGTCAAGAGATGTGACAAATGCCAAAGGAATGCTGACATACACATCTCCCCACCATATAAGCTGAATATATTATCATCCCCGTGGCCATTTTCCTGGTGGGGAATGGACATCCTCGGACCATTCGCGCAAGGGACATATCAAAACAAGTTCCTCATCGTGGCCGTGGATTATTTTACAAAGTGGATAGAGGCCGAAGCCCTCGCGAAAATCACCTCGCATAACATCCTCCGCTTCTACAAGCGAAACGTGCTCGCCCGGTTTGGAATCCCACAAGTGCTTGTCACAAATAACGGTACCCAATTCACCGACCAAGGATTTCAAAGCTTCGTTGCTAAACTCGCCACCAAACAACATTTTACCTCAGTCGAGCACCCCCAAACTAACGGGCAAGCCGAGGCTGCAAACAGGGTCATCTTGCAAGGACTCAAGCGCATGTTAGGCGAAGCAAAAAAGGGATGGATTGAAGAGCTACATAGCATTCTATGGGCTCACCGCATGATGCCCCATTCGACGACTGGTGAGACCTCATTCCGACTGACCTACAGCACCGAGGTAGTCATCCCGGTAGAAATCATGGAGCCATCTAGGCGAATTGAGATGCCCCTCGATGAGGAGATGAATGACGAGGCTCTGAGAAATGAGCTCGACCTTGTCGAAGAAATCCGATCAGGAGCATCCCTGCGCGAGGCCACTCTGAAATAGCAGGTAGCCCTACGCCACGACAGAAAAGTTATAAGACGGAATTTCAGATCGGCAGCCTAGTCTTGCGGAGAAACCAGAAAGATTCTCGCGAAGGGAAATTGGCCGCAAACTGGGAGGGACCTTATCGCGTCCAGGGAGCTACAGGAACCAGATCATATTATCTTGAGCAATTAAACAGAGAACCATTACCACGACTCTGGAATGCTGCGAAGCTAAAACAATATTATAGCTAAAGCCCCTCACCTGCTGGAGGAATTTTGCCATTGAATAGTCACCTTCAATCAACGAAGGGAAAAGCTCGACCACGTAGGCGAGTCGAGGTACGGGCCCGACCTGCCAACCAATGAAGGCATAATGTCGTTCACTTCGATGAACCAAACATACATGCCCGACAGGGATACCTCGATCGAGCTCCACTATTAAAGTACCCCACATGGCAGAACACCCAGCTCACAATGGGCAGTCTAGGCCACGAGCGTAGGATCCCGATCGCGATCATACGCCCGACACGTAGATTCCCACTTTGCACATTCGACACATTTCGAAGTGCGTCGAACCGACATTAGGGTCGAACGAATATCTCCATACGAACACAAACTTTGTCAAAAATTCATAACCAAGATAACGGTCATGCATATACATCAAATATTATTATCATATAACTACTATAAACAAAGCATTCATCGAGTAGACAGTCACAAACAAAGATCAATAATATACCGATCACAAGGGCCGACGTTGTCCAAAATTATAATTCAGGCACAACAGCCAAAAAATTAAAGGAATGAAAGCGGGCACGCAGGCCCCAAAATAATAGTGGACACGCAGGCCCAAACACTTTAATAAAAGCATTAATCACTCCCCAGAGTACCAACGTCGACGTCAGGACAGTCAGGAGGAGGCACAACCCGACCATCGATGACTTAGGATAGAACCCCAATCCCTTCAATATTCAACCCTGAATTTAGCATGGACAGTTGATTCATAGTGGACTCAAAGCCATCGGTCAAAGCGTCAACACAATTCGACTCCAGAAGTTGAATTCGAGCGATGAAGTCAGCACGCATGTGTAAGTCGACCACCCCTTCAGGTTCATCCTCCGCAGACAGCATAACAACCTTCAGATCTTTGACCCCTCTCAACAGCCGTTGGTTGTCACTCTCCAACCGCCCCTTATCAAGTTGGAGGCAGTCTTTGTCCTCAAGGGCTATGTCGACCCTCTCCTTCTCCCCCGACAGCACGTCAGACTGCTCCTGAAACATTTCCTCAGAGTATTCCAGAGCAGCCTTCAGTTTGCGGGATTTGGCCACGAGAGCCGCCTTCTCCGACTCCAGCTCCTTGACCCGATCCAAGGAGTCCGACCATTCGCCCGCAAGGACAACTGCCATCTCGGCCATTTTCACCACCCCGATCATGTTGGCGGCGAGGTGTTTCCTCTGACCTTCCTTGTCGAGCCGTCTGATGATATCGACCTCGTTGTTGGATAGGGTTAAGGGAAACCCCTCAAAGAAATCCTTTTCCACAAAATAGGGTGGCATGCTGAAGGCCCGGGAACCCGCCCCTTCATCGGTCACTTCGACTCCACCTTCTAGTCGAATCCATTTCTTGCTAATCAAAGCAGATTGACGCTCGGTGTCATGGGAACCCAAGGACCAACTAGATCCTTCCCTTCCCGACTCGGGGGTCGGACCCATTCGCGTGGCTTGTTGCGGCTTCACCAACCTCTTGCTGATCTTCTTGTCTTGGGTCAGCTTCAGCAACCTCTCGTGAAGTTCTGCCATGTGACCTGCAAAGGAAATGTACTTGGGTTAGCCACATCGAAGAAAACAAATAAAGAGGGCTATCAATAGAGTAAAGCAAGAAACCTAAGAGCTCCACGGCCTGCCCGTAAGACTGGAATTTGACGAGCGCCTTGGTGTTGATCGGACGTGCCTCGAACGTCGGCTCGCCATCCTCATCAAGAATTTCGTTCCCTTCCCTCGTAACCCACTGAGTAGGGAAGAAACCATCGACAAATTTGTTCAAGATGCCATAAGCCTCCTCGTCCTCAACGCTCATACCTCCAACGGGAGTGTGGTAGTATCCAGGTCCATGGTCGTAATGGCCCGAACACCAGTGGATGGGAAACTTTGAGACTTTCTCAATCTCAGGATTACCCTCAAAATCCGAACACGGCTCCTCGTCCTCGTCCACCACAGCAGCCGGTTCGAACAGCGAATCCACGACTGTCTGAGTAGACGGTTGCAAAATATACCACTTATCCTTGAAATCTCGCACATAATCCATATACATCCTAAACAGTCTCTTTGACTGCTTAAGGGGCACCCAATTGTGCTTCCCTCATCGGGACTGCCGTTGCAGGTGAAAAACCCTAAAGAACAGGGGAATCGTTGCCCCGATCCTCAGGAAGCGGAAGGTGAGTTCGAATGCCCGAATAAAGGCAATCGCGTTAGGATGAATCTGGGAGGGGACCAGGTTCAAGTGATTGAACACTCCCATCTGGAAGTCGTTGAAAGGTAGCCAGATCCCGAGATCTTTAAATACGATCTCGTACATAGGGAAGGCGTCCTGAGTAAACTCCGAGCAAATGCGGGCATCCCTTGTCGGCCTCATGATCTTAAAATTTATCTGAAATCCCTCATGGCCGCTGCCATACTCGACGATAGTGTAAGCTTGCCTACCGGTATAGCTATAGATTGAAGCTATCCCCCGGGGTTCCGCACCAACCCAGTCCAGAGTAGGGTCGTCGATGGTGTCGACCAGATTCATGCTTTCCTTGGTAGTGCTTGTTTCCTTGGTGTCAATATGCTCCGAGGACTCGGGAATATCGACCATTTACCTGCAAAGTACAGGAAACCGATGAATTCGACAGCAAATCCGCTTTTCCGCCATACAGATCGGGAGAAGTAAGCAACACTCAGACCGAGTTAATGGCCATTCGCACGAAAGACGGGGAACACGTGGACCTCGATCAAACACCGACCTTAACGGCAAATGTATATCAATCATAAATGTCACAGGCACAACAAGAATATCGCGAGCAAAGGATGAATTTCACGACCAAGTTCATAACATTGCTAGCCAGATACAATAATACCACGGGGAAAACTAGCCTACATACTAACGAAAGAATGAATGCCCCGACCAAGTTCATAAATCTATTAGCCAAATACATGAATATCACAGGCACGGTCATAAACCACATGCCTAAACCTATGAACACCGCGGGCATGATCATGAATCAGACGCCTAAAGCGCTTGAATTTCCCGGGCATAATCCCCAGACACGAAATTCTACCACTAAACACCATCAAAATCTATATACAACACAAGATAGCAAAGAAAAAGAACACTTACTTGGAGGAAGAGTGAGGAGCGACGGTTGTGGAGATAAATACACGGCGGACTGTGCGGCCGTCTCAGTGACACTAGGAAAACGCGCGGTGTTGACAGAAGAGAAAATATGAGAGCGTGAAAATGTGAAAACAAGTTATGGGCCCTGAAGCCCTATTTATAAAGATGATGTGGAATGTGAAACATCGCGTCGGGGAATCACAAACCGCCTTTATCCTCGATACCTACTCACATAGACAATGATGGCCCCTACTCCCTAGGCCACCATTGTGGTTTCCAAGAGCTACGCCACGTGTCTGACTAGTGTATCATCCTCTCCCTGCGAGTACTCCTCGAACATTCTTCGACCGCTGCACGAAGCAAATCACGAACCAGGCGACGTCTCACGTCCACGGTAGAAAACCCCTGTGTCGCGCAGTAAGTCTCGCGAAGGGCAAACTTGAATCAAGTCATAACTCCTTTACCAGGAGAAACGACTTGGGAGGCTCCTGTTCTGGACTGGGTCTGCCCTTGGCCCAACTACCAGTGAGGCCCAATTCAAGCTTGCCAACCTGCTGCGCTGAGCAGTATTTCCACCGAGTACATCCCGACCACAGATATCTTGTCGACCATGACTGCTTCCCGTCAGTGCTCGCGGAGACCATCCCCGACGAGCACGCGCTCCTCCTGAGCACCTTCCTCGTAGGACTGACTTCAAACCTCTCCAGATTTCGCGGAGTCTTCATGGTCCCGGAAAGATCGCGTCTCTATCCTCCCTGTCTTGCGGAGGACGTTATCCAGGTAGGGGGCCACGTGCGGGTCCCCACTACACACGTAGAACCTGACAGTCTCTTTGTTAGACCTGTTTGATCAGCCCAATAAAGAGACCTTGGCCCAGCACTGAGGGCTATAAATACCCTCTCTTTCGAGAGGGTCAGATATTCATTCATTCACACCTAAAACTTATACTTGCTTGCTCATTCCGCTTCTCACTTTACCATCAGAGTGTCTTGCAGGTACCCCCATCTCATTCAAGCTCAGTCCGAAGCCAGCTGTGACGGTCCAACTCTGATCGGGTTAAATCATATATTATAGAAAAAAGTTATATGTAGTATATATTTTATATAAAAATGATAAATATATATATATATCATGCCAAAAAACTACCATGCCAAAAAAGTAATATTTAATATTAAACAATTTAAACAAATATTATTTTTAGTTATTAATTATCATTTAATCTTTAAATATTTAACATAGTCTAGAAAACTGATATTTTTTTTTTTGTGAACTTAAATTGAAGTAGTAGAATTATTCAAGGTTTTATATTTTGTTTAGTGGATTATTTTAAGATTAGAGTAAACAACAACAAAGCAAAAAAGTCAAAGGAACAGACACAAAGAAGAAAAGAACATAAACAAGGTAAAGTGAACCTTCATTCCAATTTTCCATATGTTTTTTCTTCTCACAAAAAACAACTCCACCACCACCATTTCAAGTTCCAACCTTTTCACCTTCATTCTTCTGCTGCTACATCACCATCAAAATTCAACCCAAAGTTTTCATTTTTCTTCAAATCATCAACACCCCATTATTTATTTTCTGAATCCGCCATTGTTTTTTTCATCAGAGATGGGAAATTCTTTTGGCTGTTCAGCTTCTGGGGAGAGATTGGTGTCTGCGGCCAGGGATGGTGATTTGGTTGAAGCAAAGATGCTTTTGGAATTCAATCCTGGTCTTGCTAAATATTCAACCTTTGGTGGTCTTAATTCACCTCTTCATTTTGCTGCTTCCAAGGGTCATAACGAGGTTTCTCAATTCAACCCTTTTATTGTCTTAAAATATATGTTTTTTGTTTAAATTAATATCATCAATCAATGTTTTGGTCTTTTGCTGTGTTTGTTAGATTGTGGCATTGTTGCTTGAGAAGGGAGCTGATGTGAATTCGAGAAATTATTGTGGGCAGGTATGGTTTTCATTTTTTTATGGCTTGTTTGGTTTGAGTTTTACTGTTATAGTGTTTGATTTGACTGATTTGCATGATATGATCATAGTAATGGGGCTGCAGCCGCGTCACAGTCTTTGATATTGTGAAGAATCGTGGTCAAATGCAAAAGATGCGGCCTCAATCGTGGTCGCGTTGCGGTGTCTGTAACATAAAAAGGGATTTTTTAATCACATTTCACTTTGATCCACCTAACTAGTTTGAGAGTGTGATTCTATAATCTATAACTTAAGACGTATTTGAGGGTGTGCAAGGCGGGCTACTGCACAAGATTCAAAATTTGACACGATTGAACTGTAGCTAAAAATGGTCTCATAAAATAGTTTTCACGACTAAATAGGACCTCTATTTGATTTGCCACACTTTAACTGTGATTAACTTACACAAGGTCTCCAAAAACTTAAGACGACCCTGTCATGTGGCTGAAATGGCTTGTGTGTGCATTATGATTCTTGACAGATGAGTGGTTCTGGTTTTTGTTTAAAATATGTCAGCATGATAATGTGAAGCTTTTTGTTGGTGTATCTTAGTTTCCTTTTCGTTGCATGTATATGATGCATTGGCTAAGAATGTGATTTTCTAAATAAGGTTTTTAATTTTGGCTTACTTTGATTCTTGATTTATAGACAGCTTTGATGCAAGCTTGTAGACATGGTCATTGGGAAGTTGTACAGACCCTTATGCTCTACCGATGCAATGTGAGTACTGTCATTCATTTTCTCACTCTTTCAGTTATATGATAATATCTCTGATAAAATTGGAACGATACAAGTCGCAGGGTTGATAGTTGAAACCACACGTTGTGCGGGAATTGGAATTTTGTGTTCAAGTATATTTTCATTTTGTGAATTATGCTTATCAAATCAAGATAAATTGTGAATTAGATTACCTATCTTTCGAATCATGTCCAAATTAGATACTCAATAGAGATTCACATCAATTGCGTTCAGTTTTGTAACGAGTCGAGATACGACTTGCATGTATATCAGATAACCATGTCGAGACTAACTAGATTAATAACAGGTTATGAAAGCAGATTATCTTAGTGGGAGGACAGCTCTTCACTTTGCAGCTGTCAGTGGGCATGTTAGATGCATTAGACTTGTTGTGGCTGACTTCGTTCCAAGTGCTCCTTATGAAACTCTACATGCTAGCGCGGATGCTGACGTGAGTGATGGATCAAATACGAAAAGAAAAAACGAGCAAAGGTCTGCCATTCCTCTTCATTGTGTAATTCTTAAAAGAGTATAGTGAATTTCATGCAACCAGTGCAATTGAAATTGCGGTTGCAGACTACAATTTAGAACATTGCCAACTATACAATATAGTTTTAATTTCTGTACGTTATATTCTTGCTATTTATTTAATTCATTCCAGTGCAGTACATTGTCCAAGTTTGTAAACAAGACGGCTGATGCTGGTATTACTGCACTTCACATGGCTGCATTGAACGGCTATTTCGATTGTGTACAACTCCTACTTGATCTTAACGCAAATGTGTCAGCTGCAACATATCATTATGGAACATCAATGGATTTAATAGGTAAATCTTTTGTTTAATATGATGATAAAACGTATGTGCTTGTTTTTCTCCCAACGTTCCTGAAAATTACCGATGAACATTGATATAGGGGCTGGAAGCACTCCATTGCATTATGCTGCTTGTGGTGGAAACTTAAAATGCTGCCAGGTAAGAATACCTTTAACGCTGACGCGTGATATTCAATGTATCCTTAATGCTGACGTGTGATATTCAATATGACATGTTCATAAGCTGCTGTTTTCAGCTTGTTCCATAAGCTCTTCAGGAAAACAGCTTATTGCTTATGTAAAAACATGGTATGGATCTGTTATAGTGCTCTTATTTTTTCAGATCCTCCTTGCAAAAGGTGCAACTCGAATGGCTTTGAACTGCAACGGGTAAGATATTGTGAATGGAAATTCAAGTATAAAACGCTAAAACATAACTATACCGATTTGAATTTTCCCTCAGGTGGCTTCCACTTGATGTTGCTAGGATGTGGGGGCGTCATTGGCTCGAACCGTTGCTGGCGCCCAGTTCTGATACCGTAGTGTCGTCATTCCCTACTTCAAATTATTTATCTTTGCCCCTCATGAGCGTGCTCAACATAGCCAGGTAATTTTATTGTCGATAAATCTAGATATTGAAAATCAACAAATGGGAATTGTAACTAGGATAAAAAAGTAACAAATGAGTTTTGGGAAGATGTGAGAAATAGATGTGTATCATGCTAGTCAAAATCGAGATCCAGCTTGTAGGATGATGCAATTGTGTGATCTTTGTGACTATGTCTGAGTCTATACGCGCGCAGAATCGTTTTTTGGTTGAATTAGGCGGAGTGTGTGTTTGGTCTTACGAAGGCGAAAATTGATTTTGATTGAATAGATTTTAGTTAAAAGCGAGTTTAACTCAGAATGATTTTTGTTTCAATACATTCACATGACAGTGAGTTGAATTTGAAAGTAAAATTCACGTTTAGAGGCAAAAACTATTAATCTTAGCTTTAATTTAGAATCAATTTAAGAGGCAAAATCAATTCTAATCAGGAACTTTCAAACATACCAAAATCAATTTTAAGTCCGTAGAAATGTGAAATCCTTGAAGCATAGTGATTTTTTTTCCGTATTTTATAATTGTTGGAAACATGTAATAATACCTAACGTAATTAACTTGTAAATCCCTTGAAAGAGATGTAAATGGAAGTAAGATTGATTTGAATTACTGCAGAGAATGTGGATTGCAACCACCGACAACCTCCTCTAACGAGATCGACTTCTGTGCTGTCTGCCTCGAGAAGCCATGTTCAGTAGCTGCAGAAGGTACTGTATTCTAACTTCTGAATATCAAAGTCGTTTATCCAAGGCTTAGGCTTCATGCTTAAATTTGAGTTCATAGAAGACGCGGTCATGTTTAGGAATAACCGATCTCAAGATTTTTCCATGCAGGATGCATGCACGAGCTTTGCGTAAGATGTGCGCTCTATCTTTGCTCCACAACCAATGTTTCTTCTGAAATGCAAGGCCCTCCCGGTTCCATTCCTTGTCCTCTTTGTCGACATGGAATTATCTCTTTTGTCAAGTTACCGAGTTTCCAACCGAAAGAAAACAAATTACACGTCTCGCTCAGCATGTGTACTCCCTGCATGCAGCATCCACGTGACGTAGATCAAACCTCTCTCTCACATACTACACCGGAAATTCGAAGAAACCGAGTAGCTTCCGTTTCTTCGGAGATGCTTTGTCCTGTCACCTGTACACCGTTTCCTTCCGTAGCAATTCCGTTATGTACCTGCAATGATGGTCCTTGCCCACCATTTGAACCCCGGGAAGATGAAACTCAAGATGAATCTCCCCGTCACTCACAAGCTTCGACAACTGATCAAGATAAAATGGAAGGACCAAAACTGGTGAAAACTACGTGTTCGAATATGTTTTGGGGTAGAAGAAGTTGCAGCAGAGAGAATCAATGTAATTCAGAAATAAATGCTTGATTGATTCAATAGGCAAGTATGTATCAGATTAGTATCAGTAAGAGGTTCTTTTGTATAAATAATATGGTTGCAAGGTTACATAGAACTGTCAAATTTATTGAATAATTTTGAACTTAAACTTAACTCACAGTGAATGTGAATAGAAGATTCAATCATCTTTAGGAATTGTGCATTTATTACCTTGGATTTTTCTGTGACCAATCTTAGTCACACTTTTTGAAGACAATATAATTGAGCAATCATATATTTTGTCCTTCATTTCTATTTATATGAATATACTAGTATATATTTAAGAGATTGTTCTATTTTGTAAATATTATTTCATATCTATTAGTCAGCGCAAGCTGTCGACGTGTCAGTATCGGTGTCATGTTTCTGGTGTCTGTGTTTGATATGTTAGTCTCGTGTTTGTGGTGTCCGTCGCATCATAAAACTTAAAACCAATGTTTGTTCCACAACTTCAATAAACTTACTAATAATACAAACAACAAAAGTACATCAAGAATATGTGCCACTTCTAAAAACACACCTAACTCTAAGGTTCCTTGTACACTCTCTAAGGTTCCTTTTACACTATCGCTGGCCCAACTACATACTATAGTTGTGGCTGCAATGTACTATAGAAGTTTTTCTTACTATGTCTAACTGTCTTCAAAGTTGCTTCACTCTGCATAAGCTTTGATGTTACAATCTAAATAACAACCTCAAACGGATTCTCAATACGCCTCCAAAGAAATAGACAAACAAAAATGAGAAGTGATAGAGATTTCAACAAAAATCTATCATTATTCAACAACAAAACCATAAGAAAACAAAATCTAATTAAGGTATAACAAGTTTTATTCACTGCACCCTTTCTGCAGCTTTAGGAATTGATCATCATCTTCTTCTTCTTGCTGCAGTTTCTCTTTGAGCATTAAAGTAAACTGCAGCAACCGGTAGGCCAAGGCTATTCTCCTGAGAGAATCTCCTTGTGCTGAACTGGTCTCTAGAATTCGGAGCTCTCACTGTTTGTCTCCCTCTTTGCTTGAACAAGACGAAGACATATCTATGGATTCCTATCACCGGCTTTGGATTCTCATACTCAACAATCTCCTTTCCTGAATCAAAGTTAATAAAATAATCATTCTTACAACTTATATGGATCAAATACATCAATTTTTATCGACTAAAATATCTCTGGAGAAAAAAATTATACAAAGTAAGATTATTCTTAGAAAGAGACTAACCAAAAGAGACATCTGTGGTGCCTGGAATATCTGTAACCATCCTGAAAATTTGAGGACACCAAGTTCATTTATAAAAGGAATTTGATGATAAAAAAAATAAAGAGATGAGAAAGAGAGAGTTTTGATTATACAAACCAGTGAAGATGTTCCCTTAAATATGGATCACTAGGACTAGGAGCATCTGGGTCTGTCATGATCTACAAGTTCATCATTAATTTGGTACATATCATGTGTTAGTAAAAACATATGAAAACATGTATATTTATGTCTAAGGTTTTAACCTCTAATAATGTCTTAAAAATCAACCATGACTCGAAGGTCTCATTGGTCTGACCACATTTGGTTTAGTTAGATTATTAGTACTATTTTATAATATATTATTGTTTATCTGTCATTCGGTTTAATCATAGTTAAATAGATTGAATAATAACTCGAAAGTCTGGCTAACTTTCAATTCAATTTAAGAAAAACATATTAATAAAGATAGATAGTTAGGTTTTTTTCTTTAGTGATCAGCAAAACGAAAAGATCGTCCGTGCATGTAACTTATGAAACATGGTAAAAAAAAGAATGGTTAAATAACTTACCAAAGTATAAGCAGACCTCATGTCATCACCACCAATATCAACCCTAGGTTTGTTGATAACAATAGAAGGCATTAACTCATGACCATTTGCAACTTGCTTGGTTGAATATGTCACATTCATTTTTACACTTGGATTAAAAATGTCAACAACTTCTCCTATCACTCCTCCCACAGTAAGTGGTTCTAATTGCCTAGACATTATAATCAATGACAATGAGTTGCAAAGATATTAGGTAAGTGAGTTTTTGAAGTAATTTATAGGCACCATAACATAAGAGTATTTAGAAAGGAAGATAATGAAGGTGGCTTGATTTTAGAAGGATAAAGAAAGATTACACGAATGTTTTGGCTATTTTGAGAAAAGGTGTCTATTTAAAGTATCAAATTTGTATTATTCAAAATTGTTGAGGGGAACATGTTGGATAGTATATTGTATATAGAATGCTTGATGTTTATAACGTATCAATTTTCATGTCACATTATAATGGAAGAATCTTTAGCTTGTCTTTGTCTTATTGGATAGGTGAGAATGAAGAATTTTGCTTCACTATAAATAATATATCTTTAGCATATGAGAATTCAACTTTATGATAAGGTGTAAAATTTCATGCACATGATTTATCACATCAATGAAAAAGAAAATTATATGTCAACGTTGTCCTAAATTTCGTGCTCCTCTTCTCCAAATTTCATGTTGCTTTATTTAATTTGTTTCTAGTTGATTCTTGTTCTCAAAAGCAACTCATTTTCATAACTTTTTTAGTTTTCAATAGCTCCCACATTTATGAATATATCTTTTAAATGAAATTCAAATATTAATCCGCGGCATGGTACGAGCCTAAGGTCTTTCTCCTCTTTGCCCTAAATTCCGTGCTATTTTGCCCATTAATGGAAAATTATTTTGTGAACTTCAATTCACTTTGATTAATTGAAGTTAATTGTTTCCGATGCTAAGGCTTTTATATATAGTCTCTCATGTATGGTTGATCACACTCCATACACATGATAAAGATTCTACATATGCATGGCTTGCATGCATGCTAAACTATGCCATGCTTACAATGGTTATGTTATGGTGAGTGATATATTACACTCTATTACTCTCCCACGAGCTCAAGGAGGATGAACGTTGACGAATTTGAATTTGGTGCGCAAGTCTTGAAACACCTTTGTGTCAAGCGGTTTGGTGAGTGTATATCTGCAACCTGTAAAGTACTAGGAACACGTTGTATCTTCCTGTGTTCAACAATGACTCTTTCACACACAAAATGAACATCAAGCTCAATGTATTTGGTGCGAGCATCGAGAATCGTATTGTGTGAGAGAAGGACGACACTAAGGTTGTCACATAGAATCTTAGAGGAAATAATGCTACACCAAGTTTTTTGAGCAACGATTCAAGCCATATCAGTTCTGAAGTAGTGTGATCTAAGGCATAATATTCTTCCCTAGTGCTCGATCGTGCAACCAACGACTGTTTCTTCGAACTCCACGAGAATATATTATGGCAACAAAAATGCACGAGCCAGATGTGGAATAAGGGTCATCAGGGTCACTCGCCCAGTCAGACTCACTATAGGCGCGAAAAGAGAGTTTGCTTGCATTGGAAGTTGGGGAAAGTAAGAAGCCATGGTGAATTGTGCCACTTAGATAACACAAAATACATTTTATAGTTGATAAATAAGTTTGCAGAGGCGAGACAATGAATTAACATCGTTGTTGACACTAAAAGCAATATCTGGACTTGTAAGAGTCTGAAGTGCTTCAACCGTAGATCTATAGTGATGGGGCTCAGAGAGATTGGTTGCACTATGCCTGCTTAACTTGCAGCCTGTCAACATAGGTGTGGTGACACCATTTTCATTAATCATGTTGGCAGGATTTAGAAGATCAGATATGTACTTAGAATGTGTAAGTAGAAGAAAACTAATATGTAGCCGTTTAATCTCAATGTCTAAGAAATACTCAGGGTATCCTAGCTTCTTTAGGGAAAATTTGTCATGGACTGAATCAAGGAGTTTATGGATCTACATTGAGGAATAACATGTGATTAAAATGCCATCCACATAAACTATTGCAAAGGTAGTTATACCTAGATGTTTGTAGAGGAATAAAGAGTGTCACATTTGCTATGTGTGAAACCAAAGTGAATAAGCGCCTGAGTAAGTTTCTCATACCACACATGTGAGGCTTGTTTGAGTCCATATAATGCCTTGTGAAGTTTTCATACAAGGGATGTATCTTGCTTTTCAAAACAGGGTGGTTGAGTCATCTAGATATCTTCTTGTAAAGAGCCATTGAGAAACACATTATATACATTAATTTGTTGAAGTTCCCACTTGATAGTGAGTGCAAAAGTTAGAATTACATGAATGTTGGTTGGTTTGACAACTATTGAGAATGTCTTGTTGAAGTCAAAATCAAACTGTTGGTGATAACCCTTAGACAATAGGCGTGCTTTGTATTTGTTAACGATGACATTGGGATTTTATTTCACCTTGAACACCCACTTGCAACCTAGAGGTTTTCCATGTGGTGGTAGAGATGTTAAAAGGACAAGGTTTAGTTAGTAAGAAATGCATCATACTTAATTTGCATTGCCTTAGACCAAGCTGGATGAGACAAGGTTTGTTTGACCGAAGTTGGGTCTATATGTGTAAGATGAGATTTAGGCTTGAAGTGAACTATTTTTGCTCTAGTCATAATGGGGTGCTCATTAAACTGATTGATATGAGGGATAAATGAGCTATGAATATAAGGTGATATAGATGTAGTGGAGTTGAATGCAGTACTAGTCAAGGTGTTAGAGATAACAAACACTACTAAAGAAGAGTCATCGTGAATTATATTTGGTATAGGACTTGAGGTAGAATTAGGAGCCATCAGTGAGTAAGGTGTTCAAATTCAAACCAACTAAATAAAAAACTGAAAATCGATTCAAAAAACCGAAAATCGCAAAAAACCAAAATTTATTGGATGTGTTTTGATGTTATTTTGTGAAAACTGATCGGTTCGAATTGGATTTTGGATTAATTTTTCAAACCGATCCAAACCAAACCGAACCGAACCGAACCGCATACATATATTTTTATACTTATTTACTTTTTATTAGTATGATATGTTATATGAATTTATTATTAGATAATAATTTTTTTAATAATATTTATTAGCTTGATATAATCTATTTATTTTTGTTATTTCAACCATAATCGATCACTCTCATTTTGTAATATTAACTTTTAATATACTATATGTTATATATTATTTCAAGTCAATGATTTATTAGTAGTTTTATAATATTAGTACAAATATAATGTGTAATTTGGATATCCAAAAACCTATCCAAATTAAACTGCATAAAATTGGATCAGATTGAATTGAATTTTTTTAATATATCATCCAAAACTGAACCAAACCGCAAGTAAATTTATCTTTGCATTGGATGAGTTTTTTCCTTAAAACCGATCCAAACCGCGTGAACACCCCTATCACTGAGTGTAAACTCAATGCATCACTATGGCTAGATGTAGTTGGGATGTTATCACCAACTATGGCTGATAACAACAAATAAGCAGCTGCACCACTTTGAGAAACACTGCTTGCATTATCAATATGAGGTTGATGAGTCATGGAAGAAGTGGCAAGGGGAAGAAATGAGAGTGACTCAAAGGGACTGAATTATGCCTTTGATGCATCAGAAGCAAATGGGAACATTAATGGATATGGAAAAGAATTCTCATGGAATGTGACATCTTTTTAGATATAAATTATGCCAGTCTTGCTCATGCACTTGAATTCATTTTGTTGAGAAGATATGCCTAAGAACACACACTTTTGGCTTCTGAAATATAGTTTATGTTTGTTGTAGGGCTTGATGTGAGGAAAGCAGGCACAACTAACCACTTTGAGTGAGTCATAATTTGGAAGCTTGTGATACAAGGCATGATATGGTGGCTGAAATTGTGAGAGACCAGTTGAAGGGAGTCTATTGGTCACATAAACAGCTGTTGCAGAGCTATGATCCTGAAGATGGAGAGGCATAGATGTATGTGACAAAATTGTGAGGCTCATTTCCATAATGTGCCAGTGTTTTCTTTCCACTGTGCCATTTTGGTGAGATGAGTAAGGGTAAGTGAGCCTGTGTGAGATACTCAACTCAGTTAGGTAGTTGATAAATGGCCTAAACTCCCCCCCCATAACCAGAATGCATTGATTTAATTATGGTATGTAATTAAGTTTGAACAAAGCTCACAAGAAGATTGAAACTATACATTGCCTTAGGCTTGTTCTTTAGAAAGTAAATCCAAGTAAACTTAGTGAGTGCATCCATAAAAGCAATGTAGTAGAGATGACCAGAGGTAGAAGTAAAGGGGGTAGACCCCTAAAGACCAGTATGAACTACATTAAAAGGAGCATGATAAATAGTTGAAGATAAAGAGGCATGAATTTTATGTGACTTTCCTAAATAATATGACTTGCTATCAAGGAACTAGAACTATTGAAGACAGAAAAATTACAATGTTTAAGGGCCAATTGAATGGCTTGAAAGTTTGCATGACCTAGTCTATAATGGCATAAGTGACTAGAGTTAAGCATATGTACATCATATACAAGTGAGTAGGAAATGAAATTAACATTAAAACATAGTGAAGATGAGCTTAAAAGAGGTTGTGAGTGATTCCTTGAAGGCCCCATAAATAATTTTGGAAAATAATATTAGTCCATATGAATCAAGAAAGCCTTCAAGGAAAATGACTTTAGAAATCTGAGATTTGATAAAGCACTTGTTAGCATAAAACTCAAACACAACTTTGTTGTCTTTGGAGAATTTAGAAAGTGATAACAAGTTGCGTGTAATGCAAGGTACAAGAAGGATATCATTGAGAGTCATAAAAATAGAAGATGAATTTACACTAGAAAAGCCTACACATCGAATAGGTAATGACTGGCCATTTTTTACATTGACTCGACTTAGACCATTTTAAGATTTATTAGAATGCAAGTAATAAGGGTTAAAGGTAAGATGCTGCGAGGAACCTGAGTCAGTAAATCAAGATTGGATTTCAAGGTCCTTAGGCAATGGGTATTCATGAGCATGAGCCATCAAGGCCAAGGCTTGAGGGTCTATTGTCACATCAACATGTTTATAAATAAAGTTAGCAGAGAACTCATGATCTTTCACCTGAGCAGGCACATGTGTAAAACTTTCATCGAACATGTGCCAACAATCCATAACAGCATGCCCATATTTACCACACAATTGAGAAGTAGGTCGAGTACCAGGCATGTTGCATTCTCTACCACTCCCCCTGCCACAAAACATGCGGCCTCTGCCACATGAATTTATGTTCTAATCACGTACACCACTTGTTTGATGATTTTCATGAGCTACATTTACTGACATAATTGCTACAACCAATTCTTGCCGAAACTTGTCCAATTGTGCTTCTTGAACATAAAGGAGCAACTCAACATCATAGAGAGAAAGATATTCCATTGTACAATATATTTACATCACAAATGAATTATATTTCTTCAAGTAATCCATAAAGTTAGAACCAATCAGATCTTGTTCTGAAACAACATCACCAACAACCAATAACGAATTTGCAATTGCTTTGACATAAAGAACATATTCAATGATTGAGTTGTTACCTTTCTTGACTAATTTAAGTTCTACTTGAAATTCTCTCACACGATCCTGTTGGACTTGAGACTTCACACATAAAGGGGGGGGGGGGGGGGGGGGGGGGGGGGGGGTTGAATTGTGTGGTTTGGAAAGATATGGTTTTGAAAAACTTTGGGAAATAAAATCAAAGTTTAAAAACATTTTTTGACAAACTCGCAGCGAGAAAAATAAAAGGCAAAAAATAAATTATGAAAAGTAAAAGAGTTAAGGGTAGAATAAGAATATGATTTATATAGGTTCTATAAAAAACGACTTAGTTATGTCCCCAAGAATTGATCTTGAGAGTTTCCAATAAATATTGAGAGCTTATAGTAGGAAATACTCACGAACCTCCTTATACAAGGAGATGATGGTTGATCTTCAACCAGGTAATTCAAGACGATAAATATGGGCGTTTGCGTTTTTTATTCATAATAAACTTAGGAGTGAAGTGGCCAATATTCCTTCCCATTGGTGGATTGAAATGGTTAGTCCTCTTTCCACAAACACATATGTTGGAGTAGTTAGTCTTCAAGTTCCTAAACCTTTGAGCTCAAAATCTTAGTTTTACATGGGATAACCAATAACCTGTGAGATTTTACCACCGAGTTGATCTTGAACCTATGAAGCTTTTAATACTGGGTTGAGCTTTAACATATCTTGGTTTTAATACCGGGCTGACCGAGAACCTAGTATATTTTTCACAGGCTTCTCTCCAACCTAAACTAAGACTGAATCACACAATCCCAAACCCATGATTTTTTGGGGTTTAGCTGCTAACACAAATAAATACCTAAGTTGATAAAATTCAACCAAGGCGTATACAAAAGATTCCTTTGGCGAATTTACAATTCTACCCTCTCTAGAGTTACAAATGTATCCTCACTCACAAAAGGACATATATCACAAAAGCACTTAGGCTAAAACATTAGTGGGAGAAAGTTAAAGAAAATTTTAGAGTGAGAGAGAGGGAGGGAGGGAGGGAGAGTGAGAGTTGAAAGTGTCAAAACATGATTATGGATGAAACGAAATGAGATAAGGGACCTCTATTTAAAGGCTAGAGGTTGGCTCAAAAAGGAAATTTCAAAAAAATCTTTTTATAATATTCTAATTGATTAGCACATAATCATAATCAATTAGAAGTTTGAAGTACAATCGATTGTATGTTTATAAAAGGAAGGAAAATATATCTATCCATTTCACATCATTAAGGAATTATCCTAATAACTTGTTGTAAGAATAATATTTGGTTCTGCAATATTATCTCTGAGTTTTGATGATAACAAATGAGTATGATTGTATGAACAATTTTATTATACTAATGTTTGTTATTGTTGAGTACTTAACAAACAGGTTCTACTTCTGATGGATGGCGTGGCCAGGACATTAGAAGAGAAATGATTCTGCTTCTACGCTACATAAGTTCTATTGAACAGTAGTAAGACACTCCAGAAGGCTCTGAAGTGTAAGCCCTGATATTTGTCTGAAGAAACCAATCAAAAGATCTGAAGACGGAATTTGTTACTTATGTTCAGATGCTGGAGACTCAAGCTTCTAAAGTCAACGTGTTCTAAGGAAGCCAATCAGAAGATCCAAAGACAGAAGTTGTTACTTACATTCAGATGCTGAAGACTCACATTACTAAAAGACAGTATGTTCCAAAGAAACAAAGTTAGAAGATATGAAGACTAAGTTTCTACTGAAATCCAGATGCTAAAAACTTAGTTTCTAAAAGACAACTTGTTCCAATAAGACAAAGTTAAAAGATCTGAAGACAATGTTTCTAACTGAAGTCTAGATGCTGAAGACTTTGTTTCTAATAACAAGGTTCTGAAGATAAGGATTCTTAAAGAATCAAGTGCTAAAGATTCTAAAGACAAAAAGTCTGAAGATCCCAAAGACTTGAAGTTCTAAGGGTCCAAGGTTATCTACAAACAGGTTCTCACGACCAAGTGCTGAAGACTCTGAAGACGCAGTTATGAAGACTCTAAAGACTTGAAGTTATGAATACCTTATGTTATGTTTCCACTTCTAATCGCATGCTCGCAGAAGCCTCTGAAGTGCAGAAGGAAAGAATATAACGACAACATAGTATAATAATACACAGTACGAAAAGCTTTATGCCACTACCTCTCCACTAACTTAAAGTATGGAAGAGACAAGGACGTCGTAGTACTATTTGTAACGACTCTATTTTGCTTGGATATATAAGAAAAGAATCATATGTTTAAACAATTGGTTGGTCAGCTGGTTGCTTGACACATGATGCTGGACAAGTTGAATATTGATGAGCTTGCCATAGGCTGCTTGGCTGGGTGCTAAAAGCTGTAAGTTGCAAGTCACAGGTTTTTGATGTTCAAGTTAAAAAGAAAAGCTATCATTATTAGAACACAACCAAATCAAAAAGTTATCATCCATTATAACAACAACCAGAATAACTGTTATTAAAAAGATTCTTCAATCATGTTGATAATGATTACAACGAAATCATAGATTCACAATGTGCCTAATCTCATATGCTGCACAAAGCTTGCTAAGCCGCAAAAGATAACAAATATGATCATGAAAGCTCCAGTTACAAATCCACAACATAAACGTTGTGCTCTAAAGTGATCATTGAAGAAAGTAGAACAAGGGCTGCTGTCTAGAATATTCTAAAGTGAATCTAGATAAAGAAGTTCTTCTCTTTACTACATCAAGATCAACAAAGCTTTCAGAAGGTTATGAAGAAGAAGACTTCAGCAATTCAAGTGCTTTGGGATGTTGTCCGAGAAAAGCTACTTGAAGAAAAGAAGACCACACATAAAGCAATAATACAATGTAATAATCTTTTAGTGTGTATTAGGTTCTTCTGATGTACTTAATTATGTTTACATCCATGTTGTGTAGAATCCTTATTATTGTAAACAAATGTAAATCAAATAGCTATTTTATGGTTCCTTGAGATACTAGGTTGATTCAGAATTCTCTAGAAGACTTTGGCTGCGGCCATCATAGATGAAATCCTGGTAGTGGATTCTATTGGGTCAATGGTAGTCATATCTCAAAGGGGACTGAGTGAAGGTCAACATTCTGAGATCACTGATGGATATCATTGGAAGGATATCCTAATAAGATATTCTGGAGAATCAGATTCTATTGGGTCAATGAATGTTATATCCGGTTTGGATCCCTGAACGTTTCATTGGATGTTAGTCACCAGCAATTTTCCGTGCGATTGTAATCAGATTGATTATAGTGGATTAAGTCCTTGATTTTAAGGCGAAATCATCTAAGAAGGGTGGACTGGATTAGCTTGGGGGTTTCTCAAGTGAACCAGGATATATCGTGTGTTCTTTGCTTTTGCTTATGCTTTAGAGTTTATGTTTTCTGAACCAAATAAGAAGCATTAATTAGAAGTAACAATCATAAGCATTGTTCAACGAATAATGCTTAAAAGCAAAAGTTTTATAAGAAAGGAAAACCCAACTCAAACCCCCCCCCCTTTCTTGAATTTTATTAATACCTTCACTTGTTACTCAAATTTTAAACTGATCTAATCGATTAGACAAAAGCTATAACCGATTAAAAAGTCAAAATTTTCCCTCTTGCAATTTTGACAGTTCCTAATTCATCTAGCACAACTTCAAGATGTTTTTGAAAATTTCTTTGGTAAAAACATTTTTGAAAGATTTTTAGTGTGTGTGTGTGTGTGTGTGCTTTTAGACATGCGCTTTTACAATAATTTCCTTTTGCTTTACAACTGTTCACTCACTACTAAATTAGCAGTTTACTACATTACTTCAAGACTTTTCCAAATACTTCTCTTTTTGTTGACACGTGCTTGAGTAGCTTGATATGAGGCTTTAGTTGCATTCCATTTGATTTTCATAATCGGACAATCAAGTTCATCAATCCCTAATGATGGGGTTTGCATCTTTATCCACTTAGTCGTTCAATCTTGATTTATCATAAGACATTAGTTGTCATCATCAAAAGTTGATGTCCTTGTTAAAAGCATATCACCTGTAAAACAAGATTCCAAAGAGGTTTCATGTGAGTATTGAAGTACTTGTGGATATTGTCCCATACTTCAAACGTGTGTTTACAGCATAATACACGAGGTAACATGGATTTTTAGAAGGTAGATAAAAGCCAAATGAAGATCGCCTGATCTTGCATGGTTCATGCTTTATGTTCATCGAAAACCTTGCCTTCAGCTTAATCTTGCGCCATTTTGAACTTTTAAAGAATGTGAGGATTGACCACTACTTTATGCACTCTCTAAGCAAGTATGACACCCTTAACTTGTTTATTCCACAACAATTAGTTGTTTTCTTGTAGTTTGATTGAAATATTTTGACCGAAGTGATGCAAAGATGAAGAATCCGGTGCAACGAATGCAATGTTCTAAAATTGCATCTCCATTATTTCCGGTGACATAGCTTGAGGTGGTTCCATGAGTTCAGCCATGGCTTCTCAAGGAGGAAGAAGTAGTTACATATGTGTAGTGTAACTAAATTCAGTTAGAGTGGTTAGAGTTGTTAGAGAGCGAAAGAGATTGATGAGGGGAATGATACCATAATAGAAAATAATTTTGCGAACTTCATTTCACTTTGGTTAAT
Organism: Vicia faba; assembly: GCA_948472305.1. Lineage (NCBI taxonomy): Eukaryota > Viridiplantae > Streptophyta > Magnoliopsida > Fabales > Fabaceae > Vicia > Vicia faba. The sequence continues at coordinate 695,695,188 of OX451735.1, forward strand.
TGAATTTAGTTGTTTACAATGCTAAGACTTATACATATAGTCTCTCATGCATGATTGATCATACTCCATACACATGATAAAGACTCTACATATGTATGGCTTGCATGCATGCTAAACTATTTCATGCTTACAATGGTTATATTATGGTGAATGGTATACTACACTATATTACCCATAATTTCTATAAGAATTTCTTATTATTAAGATTCTCGAGTTATTGAATGTATATATGTGTATGTGTATAAATTATTTTTATGCCAAATCATAAGAGTGTTTTGAATAAATGATTTTAATGTGTCAATGGACGGCTGTGTTGAACTGCATTTTGATCATGGAAACAAATGACTTAACGATGAATGATACTTCAGATTTCAATCTCATGAGAAATAACCAAGTGAATCTACTCCTATCATCCATAATAGTAAGGAAATATCTATATTCCATCAAAGATGGTGTGGATAAGGGCCCCCAAATATCCATATTTAGAAAGTCAAAAATAGAACGAGAAACATGAAAAACGTGAGAAAATGTGAGTCTTTTTTGTTTGGCATAAACACATACATCACAAAGAATAGCATGAGAGACAAATTTGATAAAAGGAAAAAATTTATGTAAATGAATCAATTTAGTATTATAAGGGTGGCCAAATCTTAAGTGCCAAAGATTTCAATTTTTATCTATTTCTAGAGACTTATTATGTAAGGTATTGATGGATTGAGTAGATGGAGTGTGATACAAGATAACTAAAGGAGACTCTAAGGTGTACAATCCACCATTCAATCTAGTTGTGCCAATCCTCTTCTTGGAGTGAATATCTCGTATCATACAACCATTATCATTAAACTTCAATTGGGATTGTAAAGTTTTGGTAAGCTTAGGGACAAAAGTGAGATTGAGTGAAAAATCGGGCATGTATAAAACATCAGTGATATACAAATATTGGTAAAAATGAATTATGCAACCATAATTTGTAGTTAAAAGGGATCCATTTGGTAATTTAATGGTGATAGGGTTGGTTATTTTGATGCACTCAAAAAACTCTTTATTATGACAGACATGGCTAGTTGCCCTTGTATCAAGGATAAAATTCTCAAATTTAGGAGAGTTAGGAATCGTGTAGATGATACCTGAGCCATTCTCAAATTGAGTTGTCAAATGGTTAATATTGTGAGTTTGATATATGGAAGCACCTTGAAGCAGAGCCAATAATGCCTTATGCCGGTCAGGTGTGAATGCCAACGAATGTTGCACTTGTTCATTGTCGCCATTGAAGTAATTTTGAGCTGCATCTGTTTTATCAGGAATAATTGCATAATAATCGATTGTGCCATATTGTTTCCAATGTGGTGGATAACCATGATTTTTGAAGCAAGAATCAACTGTGTGATTGACCATGCCACAACGTGTGCAAATTCTGGAACCTCTACCTCTTCCTCTATATGATCTGCCACCTCTAGTGCCTCTTCCCCGAGAATTACCACCTTTGGAGGCATTATTCTAAGATGCATTATTCTGAGGTTGGTTGATATTAGGAAAGGCTAATATTTTTTATTCATCAAGAGCTAAAATAACTTGTCTTTCTTGTTGAACAAGAAGAGAATAAACTCCGCATATGGTTTGAAGGGGATCCATTAACATGATTTGAGATCTCACATGAGTATTGATCATTTAACCCCTTGAGGAATCTGATAACCTGATCACCACCTCAATAAGTTCGAATCTTGCTAAAATTTGGCAAGTAATATCACAAGAACACTCACGAATTGGACGAAAATTGTCCAATTCTTGCCATAATTTCTTGAGCTTTGTATAGTATGAAGAGATAGATGCATCACTTTGTTTCAGGTTGTAGATTTCTTCTTGAAGATCTAAAATTTGAAACACATTACCTTCGTAAAATAACCTTTCAGTTTCCATATCTTAGATGCAGTATCCATCCAAAGTACATCTTGTGCAATCTCTGATTCCACAGAATTGTGAATTCTTGACATGATCATGGCGTTGCACGATCCGAAGCAACAAAATTTGTGATATTCATCCAGTGGTTGAGGCAAGCTTCCATTGATAAAGTGAATCTTGTTCTTGGATCGAAGAGCCATTGTCATGGAACTTGACGAATAGTAGTTATTGGTCGAAAGCAAAGGAGTAACAAGAACCAACGCATGATTTTCATTGGGGTGCATGAAATAAGGATTAAAGGGTATCATTTTGAAATAAGAACCAACGCATGATTTTTATTGCAACGGACATGGTTTCACAAAAAAAAGAGAGGTCAAAGAGAAAGAAATGAAAGGAACTGAGAAGAGTTTAAGGTGGATGAGATGAGTTATTACTGAAGTGCAGCGGTGGGGGCTTGATTACATGTCGATGATATCGTGTTAATACTCAAGCTATGCATGTACAAATGGAAAGAAAAAGGTGAATGAAGAAGAAATTATGCACAATTATTATTACTCCTCAACATGACAAATTCAAGAGTAAAAATTTACTTATATAGCAAGAAAAGTATAAATAACTTAAAAATTCATATAACTACTTGATAACTAGCTAAAAGTTAGTTAGGATGTAGTTAATCTATCTTATGAACCAGTTAGTTTTCACCAAACCTATACATTAATTTCAACACACCTCGAATGTTATTACAACTAAATTCTTGTCATAAGATGATTTTCTCTTTTTTCTCACTCAAAATATTTTTTCTTAAAAGGATTTATGGTTCTTGGAGATTTTAATGAAGAACATCATCTTTTTTTATTAATGAAATATTTATAAATACAACATGATTTTTTAATCATGAAGATAAGTACTTAACTATGTTATCTTAGGTTGGTACTCAAATCAAAATTCAAGCAATGACCATACGTAAACCTAATGTCTTAGATGAACCTTCTATGAGAATTACTTTGTGGAATTACATAAGCTTAATGTCTTCTTACCTTAATACACTGATGTGGAAATCTATTAGTGGAATTACATAAGTTTGATGTCTAACATTGATATGCTGATGCAATAATTCATCAATGGGATTTCAAAAGTCTAATGCTCAAAGTTGACACCTTGTGCAACAAGTTATCAATAGATTAATTCTTATAAGTTTAACATATACACCATAATAATTAGTTCAAAATTGAAACAAGAATACAAATGATCACATCATTAAATTATTAATTTTATACATTTCCTTTATTTATTTCAATATAAATAACCTCACACAATAGGAAATCGATGCAAGACCATGATCGATCACATTAGTAAACACACATTACATTCTTTTTATTTGTTTTAATTTAAATAACCTTATACTATAAGAAAATTCACATTAAAATACTAGATAAAATTGTTAAATACGATAACAATAAGTGTTTTTCATTAGAATCATTCAAAGAAAGATGTATGACAAAAAAAAAATGGAGGGTGAGAAAAACACAAGAAGGTGGAACACTTTTTCACTTTTTTTCTTTCTCTTATGAGGGTTAAAAATCTAATTTACAATTAGTGTTTAGCAGCAGATAAAATATTTCAAAGGTTAAGACAAAGGAAAGAGAGACACAAACAATTATTCTGGATCCTCCCACAAATTAGGAGTAGTCCAGTCAGTCCTCTTGTACTACAATGTTGAAACACTTTTACATGTAAGTATTTTCTTTATCGTATCCACAGAGATTGGGTGATACTAGCTCCGTTCTACAGTTGAAATTGTTTTAAGCAAAGGGTATAAAATGGTTTTAGTTTCACAATGTAACGATTGCATGAAAAGTGATGAATAACGGTAAAAAGAGTTTTGGTTTTAAAATGATTGGTAAAAGCATGTCAAAATTAGGGTTCACTAACCTAGTATGTATGTATTTTCTTAATAAAGCATATGAACGTATTAACAATCAATATAAATACATATCCTCTCGGTATGTTTTATCTCTAAAACGATATTATGAGTTTTACCATATTGATCCTTAGATGATATCTCAATATAACTATCAATAAGATAACTTTAAAAGCTCGATACTAGTGAATATCAACTCACAAAATTATTTCTAGAGTTTGGTTGTTGATAGATGAAAACTTAGGTCAAGATTTGAAACATATTTGTCAATAATGATCCAAATCAAACATATGACATAAAAAGCAAAGATATTCACCATATATTAATCATTAACTTGTTCACATACAAAATATCAAGATAAATACATACAAATAAAGGTTAACTACCTCTAATCTTGACACAAAGAAGGATTTAGCTATCCATAACCATGGTAGCTTGAGCAACAAGTAAAGAACAAAGCTTTAGGAGCATCAAACTTGAAAGGATGAAAGGTTGAAGCTTGAAAGCTTTGAATTTGAGTTACAAATGAAGATGACTTTCTCTCTCTCACAAATGAGTTCTAGGTTACAAATCATGAAAATAATGGAAGTAATCCCAAAAATGTTTACAAGTAGCTACTTAAGCACAATCTACCCAGCAAGCGTCGTCCGACGCCCCAAAAGCATCGTCGGGCGAAAGCCACTAAAAGTGCCACGTAACAGAATATAAATCACACAAGCTTCAAGAAAATATCTGCCTTTGTCCAGCGCTCAAAAGCCTCGCCAGGAGAATCTCGTGCTCTAACCCCGCCTTGTAGTCGGCGACGAAACTGGAAAAATCCAATTCCAGTAGCTACTGGAATTTTCTCATCCTAGCTTGCCTGGCTCTCGCCTTTCTCTTGCCAGGCAAGCCTTCCCAAACACAGAAACATCAATTTCTTCATTTCTTCTTCTCCAAGTCAGTCCCAAGCTGCATAATTTGATCCTAAAATAATGAAAAACTAATGAACACATTAAAAATACCATGGCTATATACATTGATGCAAGAATCAATTAATTATAGACTTTTTCATTATCAAAAGCATGGAAAAGAGCTTAAAAGTTTCACATTTTGGAATTGAAAATAAACTATAATTGACACTTAAAAACTCTCCCTAACTTGCATCTTTGTTTAACCCTAATCAAAGTAAATTTCCAAAGGAACGAGAAGAAGTTCTCAATACAAAATCAACCAGAAAAAATGCATGGTTCAAACTTGACAATAATGCACAAAAGTCATTCTCAATCACTTTGCTAGAATCAAAACATGATTCTGAATTAAGATCTAAACACAAACATCAAATAATGAAAACTCAAGTAATAACATGTTCATATTTGAATCACATACTTCTAACATCATCCAATTCATGAAGAACTATGTACAACTATTTACACGGGACAAATCACTCTCACTAGTAATTATGCTAACATCCGTGTTGTGAATCTTGTTGTTAATTACGAGAAAAATCAATATCAATTTGTGAGGCAAAGAATAATAGCAATCAAAGTAAATGGTCAACAACAATAATAATCCGTACACAAATAATATAACAGAGTAAGGTGAGAAAAATAGAAGGTTTGTTTACCCAGTTCGATCAAATGATCTACTCTGGAGGAGAGAGCAGTTCTCCAATTCACTATACTCAGAAAGTTGTTACAAGAGATTACAGATGAGTTACAAAAAAATAGCCTTCACATTTAGATTCCCAAGAACAACCCTGAAGGTGCCCAAGAATTACTCTATTTTCTACCCAAGTGTTTCTCAAACTCTTCAACCTTCAATATATGAATAACTCAAACCCAAGGTGTAAATAAGTGTTTCCCAATTCCCAATAACCTTAGATAACTCCAAATGTTTTCAAACCCTTTCCTTTCTAAGGTTTCCCTTGAGAATAGCCAAAACTCTATGTTATGCCTTTAAACCCCTGCTCTCCCTTTTTGCTGTAAGATCTAAGATTGTCACACCTGCAAACATATAAGAGATACATATTTATAATAGCAAATACCCAACAACTAGGGCCCAAAATCACAATCCAATCACACATGGATTCATGGACCGAACCGAAAAAGCCTGAAACATGCAAAACTAGAAATTATTGAAAAAGTTCGAAAAACTCGAAATCGATCGTCCATGTACGGACCGCTGCCAACCACCTGACTCCGGCTGTATGGACCTCCGCCGACCCACGGCCGTTGCGTTAGAGATCCGGCCGACCTCCAATTACGGCCTTCGATTCCAAACTGACTTTTCTAGATTTTCAAAATTTTGACATTTTGATCAACTTTCTGAAACTCCCGATTTTCGTGGTATATGCAATCTCAAAAATATGTTTTCTTTCTCTTAATTAACAAAGGTTTTAAGGCATATTACAACAATCTACACCTTTACTTTAAACCATGTTGATATCAATTTAACAATTAACAACATTGTTGTTCTTTACCAAGTTGAAACTCTAATCAATAACCTTGATCAAATTCAAGCAACCCTTGAATGTTGATCTCGACACTTGCATCCACTTGTTTCCAATTACCTTTTTCTGCCTAGGTAATTTAACAAGCGTGCAAGTATGATTTTTCAACCACCCTTGACTCCACATGTTTTCAAATGCCTCCCTGAAGGTTTTTCTTCATTTTGTTTTACAGTCCTTCAGCCACATTAAAAACATAATATCCAAGGCTAGCATAACCGTCCCTTTGAGATGTTATAATAACCCTCCTTACCTTATCACGAATCAAATGATAATCAAATATCTCTGTAGCTGTTCCCTCACTACTACTAGTATCTATAGTAGGAAATTCCACCTCAAACTGAGTTTTCTCCATTATAGTTTCTCCCAGATTTCTCCCTTAGTTTTCACTATTCTCCCTCTGGAGAAATTCTCTACTAACCAAGTAAGTTTTTTTAACCTCAACTCTTCCCCGAAAAATCAATAACAACTCAGCGGTAACATGCATTTTTATCCCTTGATTTTTGCAAAATTCATTATACTTCTCTGAAACTTTCTCAAGGCATTCATAACACCTTAAACTTAAATCCCATAGTTCTTCCTTGTCATGAAATCCTCCATTAGTTAATGATGAATGAACAACATTTGTACCTTCTAAAATATATAGATCACATATTTTAGACCCTTTAACAATAATCAATTCATCACGCAAAATATTCAACACTCCATGTTCAACTCTAGTACAAAGCCTAGATCACCAAACATGCTTATGGATAACAAATTTCGCTTGAATTCTGGAACATACCTCACATTGTGAATAAGAAGTTCACGATCATCAAACATTTTAAGTCTAACCATACCAAAACCATGAACCTTACAAGCCTTATTATCACAAAGGCGAACAACTCCACCTTAAACCATCTTCAAAGATTCAAAGTATTATATTCTTGGACACATGTGATAAGAGTAACCTGGGTCAATGACCCAATTATCTTCAGTTTCCAAACTCGATACTACTAGTACATCAACAACCTCATAACTTTCCTCACCCAAGGAAACTACTACTTGAACAGAATCTTCATTGACCTTTCTCTCAAGACAATCCATTTTAAAGTGACTGATTTTCTGACAATTAAAACATTTTACCTTTGACTTGTTAGACCTCTTTGATTTTGACATCCCTTTACGCTCACCTTCTCCTCTTGACACATTTAAGCCTTCACCACTATATTCAATCTTAAAATCTTTCGAATTTGAAAACTCTTTGGATTTCACCACCATCTGGACTTCATCCAAAGTAATAATACCTTCCTTACCATAAAGAAGGGCATCCTTAAAGTGCTCAAAGGATCTGGGTAATAAACTCAACAATAGTAAAGCCTCGTCCTCATTATCAATATTCACTTCAATATTCTCTAGATCATAAATAATCTTATGAAATTCTATAAGTTGCTCAACTATGGATTTATGCTCCACCATTCAGAATGAATATAATTATTGTTTCAGACACAATTTGTGAGTAAAAAACTTAGTCATATACAATGATTCAAGTTTTGCTCACATAGCAACCACAGTTTTCTCTCTACATACCTCTCATAGAACTTTATCCCCGAGGCACAAGATAATGATACTTCTGGCCTTATCCACCATCTCGGTCTTTTGTATATGTGTAAGACCTGCATGCATCAATGCTTCACTCTTCAAAGCATCAATACACTTCTCTTGAATTAAAATTACTCGCATCTTAATTTTCCACAATCCGAAGTCGTTATTTACAGAAAATTTCTCGATCTCCCATATGTCCATGGTGCTAACTTGTAAATTTTACCTCTTTTATCCATGCTCACTGCACCACTTGTTGTGAATCTTGTTATTAATTACGACACAATTCAATATCAATTTGTGAGGCAAATAATAGTAGCAACCAAAATAAATGGTATACAACAATAATAATCCATACATATATATCATAACAAATTTAAGGCGAGAAAAATATGAAGGTTTGTTTACTCTGGGGAAGAGAGAAACTCTCCAAGTCACTATACTCAGAAATTTGTTACAGGAGATTACAGGCGAGTTACAAGAAAATAGCCTTCACATTCAAGTTCCCAAAACAACCCTGAAGACGCCAAAGAATTACCTATTTTCTATCCAAGTGTTTCTCAACCTCTTCAAACTTCAATATATGAATAACTCAAACCCAAGGTGTAAATAAGTGTTTCCCAATTCCCAATAACCTTAGATAACTCCAAAGTTTCAAAAACCCTTGCCTTTCTAAAGTTTCCCTTGAGAATAGTCAAAACCCTATGCTATGCCTTTAAACCCTTGCTCTCCCTTTTTGCTGTAAGCTCTAAGATTGTCACACCTGAAAACATATAAGAGATACATATTTATAATAGAAAATACCCAAAAACTAGGGCCCAAAATCACAACCAATTCACACATGGATCCATGGACGAACCGAAAGAGCCTAAAACATGCAAAATAAGAAATTGCCGAAAAAAATCCAAAAAAACTCGTAATCGACCGCCCACAAACAAACAACTGTCGACCGCCCGTCTTCGGCCTTACGAACCGCCACCACCGGCAACCCTCCACCGCCGCCACCAGAGCTCCGACCAACCTCTGATTCCGGCCTTCGATTCTGCATTGACTTTTCTAGATTTTCGATTTTTCGACTTTTTGATCAACTTTCTGATACTCCTGATTTTCGTGGTATATGCAATCTCTAAAATATGTTTTATTTATCTTAATCAACAAAGATTTTAAGGCATATTCCAAAAATCTGGAATAATTCATGCATTCATCTAATCAAAACACAAAGATCACTAAAGAAATTTTCAAGGTTGTAGCTTGGCTTGGATTAACAACAAAGGGATATATATATATATATATATATATATATATATATATATATATATATATATATATATATATATATATATAGAACATGTCATTTTTTACACAACTTTCATCTTGCTCAATACTTACTTTCTTTCCACCCTTCTATTTCTTTTCTCATGGTGTAATCTTTTTTCTTAATTCATGTGTCTATAATTTCTTTTCTTTTCTTTTCACTTGTTTTCTTTTTGAACATTTTTTTCCAAAAGAAGCAACATTTCACCAATTCTTTCTTTCTTTTCAAAGTAACCACTCTCTGCAAATTTAAATATTTCTTTAATTCTAAGATAATGTTCTTCAATTAAAAAAAAATTCAATAAAGAGGGATAAGTGTACGCAAACAAGAAAAATAGAATGAATCAACAATGATTTTCTTTATGATCAACAACAAAATACCAATTGGTACACTTAGTAATTTTTTGGATTTTTGGTTGATACACTCAAAATCTTTATGGCTCAAAAGGGTTTGCAAATGCGCACACTTTTCACAAGGTATAACGAAGCCCTTTTTGGATTGGTGGTTTTCGTTATTAACAAAAATTGCCTTGATCACTTCTATGTTTCCAAGATTTCAATATGAGTGCAAAATTTAACATGAATCACACGAGCTAATATAACAATTACTAGAAACCATCTCTATTTGGTGAACAATGGAAATTCACTCATTTTTGTGGTTTTGTCCTAAATGGTTCGAACATGAACAAGTGTTTACAAAATAATGCATGACAAGATTTTACATAAAGCAACAACTTTATTATCATGCTATCATTCTACAAAGCGATAAAATTATACCTTGCTTGTGCACATCATCGAGACTTTTATCATCACCTCCATATTTTAGAGTTGACAAAGCACTTTCTTTTAAATTCTTCTTGTGCTTTAGCATAATTCACAAAATCACAAGGACAAACACAAAAAAAATCTTTTGTACAATCATAAAATTAAACACAATAATTACTTCAACCAAAATAAAATTACTTCCAAAACTTAAAACATCTAAGGTCTCAGTGTAAACACACCACAAGAAGTACTAGCCGAAGCGCAAAAGGGAAATTATATAACAACTAAATTTGTTCCAACATAAACTGAAATAAAAGCAATAAAATTAAAATTAAATAACCAAATATATAAAATGTTCACTTTGTCGAATGCCTTTTGTGATACGATGGCCAGAACCGGGATGTGTTTCCTTATTTTTTTTAAAGGAATTGCTGGTTTGCGTTTTGCGTTTGTGTTCGCAAAATGTCGCGGTAAGCAAGAGTCACCACCGTCTTTTATTTTATCCAACAAGGAAAGGAAAAAAGCACAGAAAAATTCCTTTTTTGAGATATTTCTGAGTATGGGGGGTAGATTATAGAAAGGGAAGGTATTAGCACCCTTTCTATCCGTAGTTATCTACGGGCTCTTAGGTACTTGCTCATCATTTTCAAAATTGTTTTCTTTGTGTTTGTGTGATTTGAAAAGCTTTTGTTTTGACTTCGATTTAACTCTTGCTTCTGTCTTCAAGAGTGTAATGAAGTGTTTTTTGAAAACTTTGTTTGTAAAGGAGTATAAGTGTGAAAAAGTTTGTTTGGATTGAGCAAGTACTTAAGAACTAATCTACCTACTCGAAAAAAGAATCGTTCTGTATTCGTTTCCTTTAGACAATGCTATCCCACTATTAGTGAGTAGGTAGCATCGTCGTTGGAGTTTTGAGGGTCAATTCGAAAGGGACGTACGGTCACTAAAGCAATATTAGGACGTCTTAGTAATAACCCTAATGTCTTAGATCAATTATTCGAGGAAACAATATCCGAGGCAACAATTCCGAGGCAACCATTCCGAGCAACTTTTTCGAATCGGGACTTTGATATTTGTTTAGACAAAGGACGAACACTAAAGCATCCTATACTTAATGACCGTTTACCGAAGGCAACCAAGTGGAGTGTACCCTAGGAGTGCGCATGTGCGAGTGATTCAATTTCAGATTATTTATCTTTGCATATTTAGGGTGATCTAACTGTTTTAAAATTAATCATACATTCATGTCATGCATCCTATTATCATACATCTAACAGTTAATAATTTGCGGAATTTTAAAATGCGGAAATTAAACTACGCTATTACAAGGCTTCGGGTATTTACATAGCCAAAAACAAACCCTTTGAAAAATAAAGCGATAAATGAAATAAACGTCCTAATTAAACTATTACAAATTGTAGGCAGTTACATTAATATGATAAAGATAAAGCGCGCGAGGAAAATTAGATCGACGAGAAATTAGGGTTTTGACCCTTCTAACCTAATTAAAAGAGAAAATGTTTTTTTTTGTTGTTTTTAATAAAAGAAATAAGTTTTCTAAATTAAATATGCAATTAAATAGTTAATTAAATTAATTAATAAAAATAATTACATGACCTATTTTTGTTTTTTTTTTTGGTTATTTTAGGAAAAAAAATAAAATATAATTAAGTTAATAATAAAACCTATTTATCCTAATTATTTTTAAGTTATTTACAAAATAACTAAAGTTTTTACCTAAAATTAAATCTAATTAAATTAATAAATTTATTGATAAAAAAATACCTAAATCTAATTGGTGAAAAATATTTTTTATGATTTTTTTGATAAAAAAGAAAATAATTTAATTGGTTAGTAAATAAATAAATAAATTAAAATAAAACAAATATAAAAGAATTAGAAACTTGGGCCTGAAAAGCAGCTTGAGGGGGTGTGAGAAGCATTCTCTGGGCCCAACAATCTGAAGCCCCCGTTGACTTGTGAGATCCTGTGCTACGTGTTTGACTTGGCTTTTGGTGTTCCCTCCTGGATGGCCATCAGATTTGGCCATCTGGCCACTTGGCATACCAGATTTTGAGGGAGTATGATAGGCCTTGGATTTATGCACGCATGTAATTACCTGAAATAACTTAAGAAAAAAACACAAATGTTGGAGGCAGGGGTCGAACCCCTGACCTCAAGCACTCCCACGCCTTAACGCTTTCCTGGCTACCACTGCATCACTTTATATTTGTTGTACATAATATAAACAAAAATCATTATATATAAAACAAACGAAGCAATAAAATTTTTACGCAAAAATTCAAATGGACGAATCAGATGGAGCCACACAATCATCCATGTCCTTTCTCCGTGGCTAAAAGGTTTGAAAACCTTTACCTACGGACAACGTCCGTCGCTACAGCCCTGCAGTTTCTCAAAATCACACACACGTGATATAAATAAACACCAAGGCCATGAATGGACTCGTCTGATTTTGCTGAGCACAATGGTGGCCCTTTCATGGCCCAATTTTGCTTGCACGCAGAAATCCCAAATCAAGCTTGTAAACCCTAATAATGGTGAAACTCCATACAAGCCATGAAAACGCAATTAAACCATACAGAAAGTTTGCATATGTCTTAAGGATCAAGAATATATCATTAGTTCATGCTATCAATGCCTAAATCATGGAATTCGAATTCAAGAAATATATGGTATCGTGATGGACTTACAACGCTTTTGGGTACTGGAAAGGCTTCGTTCTCGATGGCTTTAGCTTGCTGACACTCCCAGTAATCGATTGGGGTAGCTAGAAGGCCTTGAAGATGTCTGGAAATAGGAATTCGATCTTGCACTTTTTCTTGATTTTTTTTCAATTCTGTTCTCTTTGTCGCGCCTGCTTCTAACCTAGTTTTGAGTCTTCCTTTATTCTATTTGTACCAAGGAATGCATTAGGGTTGAAAGAATGTATCCAATCTTCCTCCATCAATGAGTTTGATCTTGATTTGATTCACCTTTAAATCTTTCCAAAAATGGCCTAAATCCAATCTTTTTGTCCACCCCATGCCTTTACACGAATTGGATTTGATTTCTTCATAAAGACTTTCTATTTTTAATTCAATCACGTGCCAATCTCCTTTCATGCGTTACTGCCAGCCTGTTATAAGTCGTTTGGGCCTCTAACATGATGAGAATCGAAAGATGACCTGCCCTTGCAGGTCCACTTCCCTTCGAATTTGCTTTCTTCAATGGCTTCAAAGTCCAATTAGAATTACTTTAGCTTCGATTGCATAGCCCCTTCGATTGCCTCCCTCTGCTTCGATCTCCTGTCCTTTTGAAGACAATTCCCTATTAGGCAACTTCGACCAACTCTTGGCCTTGTGATGAGTCTAAGTTCTGATTCGAAGTATCAGAGCATCTTAGATTAAGGCAAACTCTATACTGAAATGCCACTCGAAGGTCATTTCATTCAGATGTTCCGATTGAGGGAAACTCTGAAGTTCCAGTCGAAGGACCTTTTGGAATGCTAATCAAAGGGCCTTTGTCCATACCAATTGAAGGATCTTTATTAAAATGCCAATCAAAGGCCACTGCCAATCGAAAGATACTTATTAAACTGCCAATCGAAGGACACTGTTACAATGCCAGTCGAAAGGTACTTTGGAGATGCTAGTCGAAATGCATTTTGGAGATGCCAATTGAAAGAAGCTTTGGATATGCCAATCGAAGGGTATTTTGTAGGTTCCAATCGAAGGATACTTAATCATCAATTGAAAAATTTCCTTGTCTTTAGGCAAAGGTTCATAACCACCTATGCAAGAGGAAAATCTTGGAAAAACATGAGGGTAAATTTTGGGGTACAACACCTTTGGTCACCTCCATCCACTAATTCTCCATGCCAACAACATTATCACCAACACCATCACCGGTGTTACCATTACCAACATTACCATCTACTATTGCTGTTAAGTGCCAAATTTTGGTTATTTTTCATATCATATATTGACACTTTTAAGCTCTTTTGTGTGATTTTGATTATGAAAATGACTTATTTTAAGTCATTCTTGCATAAATGTATATAAACTTGAATGTATTAATGTGTTTGTTAGTTTTTCAGCATTTTATGTTCAGAAGTTACAGCTTAAAGCGGTCGCAGAGATGAAGAAATAAAGATTTTCTAGTGTCTGTGTTTCGAAAGCACCGCCCGGCGATGAGATAGCGTTGGAAGGAAGCACCTCTTGGAGATGAAGAGGTGTTGTACCCTAAAATTTTCCCTCTCTTTTATCAAAACATTTCTCACAAAGATCTTTAAAAGCTCAAGCTTACACAGGGGTTGACTAGGTCAAGACATCTCCTCAACACTGACACTTTAAATTAGGCTTTGAGTTTGCACAAGGACAATTGGACTTCTAATAATTCAAATGACTTTCATGGATCATTAGGGACCCTCAAGATTTCTCATATCAAGTTTCAAGTCATGGATCATAAAATTGCCCAATCAATTGATCAGATGACCTGAAATCAGCTGTATTGGGTAAAAAGTCAATTGTGATCAACCTACAGTCAAACTTCAAGATTTTGGACCAATATTAACATTTTGAAGTCATATGTATCAATTGATCAAGTTTGGATCATAATTCCCCAAGAAAATTGTTCATATCACCAAAAGGGCAAAATGGTAAAAATTAGGGTTTTGACTGTATTTGATTGATCAAGGGTTTTTGACCTAATATATGATCCAATGGTTTGAAGCATAATCTAGAGGATTCAAATACAATAGATTGACCTAATTTCATGGATCAAAAAATTTCTTAAGATCAATTGATTGATAGTTGAAATTTAGTCAACTGATGAGAAGTCAACTGATACACCAAAAGTCAAACTTTGACCTTTTGATTAAAATTGAGTTTCACAGATCATATTTCATCAAGACATTCAAAATTATGAAACTTGATCATCAAGAAATCAAGAAAGTCAAAAGTCATTTTGAAAAGTCAAACTTTTCAAGACTTAGAAAATTTCTAAGTGTTTTAAGCATGATAATTTCATAACTTCATGCCAATTTTTCACCAAGATGAAAAATGATTCAAGGAAAACTTTCAACATGAAAGTTGTAGAACTTGATGAGATATACAACTTTTCTTTATTGATCAAGTCCTAAAAATTCTTTTATTTTGAGTTATAAATTCATGAAGACATGCACTTTTTCATAAAATAGAGACAATTTGACCTAGTTAGGCAGATTTTTGGTGCCAACTTCATGGAAATTTTTCACATAGTTCCAATTAAATTCCTCAAAAGTGAAAAACATGAAGTTTGTAGAGGATGTTCCAAGCTATCCAAAATGTCAAAGAACTCAATGAGATCATTCTTGAGTTAGGAGAATCGAAGAGATGAAGTTAGGGTTTCAAACTTGAATTACAAGTCATTTCTTCATGAAGAACCTTTTGATCCAATGTTAACCATGCTGCATAATCTTGTTCCGTAAGTCCATTAACCCCTAAGTCCACCTTCAGTCAGATTATTGCACAAAGTTTTATGCCCTGATCCAAGCATTCAATGCATTGTCCATGCTTAATACCATTTTAGGAAGAAAGGCAACATTACCATTTTGGAAAAGTGGCTTTAATCATAAAGTCCACTCTTCTTGAGCCTCTTACTTGTTGTTCTGAACATACACAACATGTATGCTCTGAAGCAACGTGTTTAAAGCTTCTAATCCACCCTATAAACCAGGTAATTATGCATCAGAACCACATTTTTCAAGCTTTCTTCAAAAATAAGTAAAAATCCACAAACATGTGATTCTTGATTTCTGAATCCTCCAAGCCTCCAAACCTCCTCTCTATAAATTGAACCATCATCTGCAACATAACACAAAAATTACAAGCCTTAAAACTCCCTAAAACTCTCTCTAGCCAGAAATTGCATACAAAACTCCCCTTGTACACAGTTTTGCCCCAAAACTTGTATCTTTCATTTCCATCGTGCGTTTCTCCTCAAAACTGTTTTCAAAGCTTCCATATATCAAATATATTTCATCCCTATCCCTGTTTTGGAACTGTAACACCTCCATCACCATCCTCCATAACCAAAAATAAAGTGCTACATTTTGACTTCTATAGCACGATTCAGCCATCCACAACTCAAGCTAAGCATTGCTTTAGCTTCCCAGAGGTCCAAGGAAGCTAACCATATCATTGCAACACCTTGAAAGCTGCTCAAACTCAAACACGATCTCCATCTGCATGGTGAGTTTTCTGAACTTCTATCTCTTCATACAAGCATCATTTGATTCTGGTTTGTGAAAATAAAATGTAGATATCATAGCCCTTAAACTGACCATGTCTTTGGAATTCATTTATATTGCCTGAGTAGTGTGAATTTTAGTCTTGAACTTTCTGAAATATTTAGGTCAAAATTTTGTACAAATAAAATTTGTGTTCATCTTTGAGAGTTATGTTAATTAGTTTACATATTTGGAATCATGGTGAAATTTCTAACAAGTTTGATGTTTTCACTTTTGAGAATGGTTGAGAAATGAGCAAGTTACAGAATTCAAAAATATTGGTCATGAAAGCTGGCGCGAGGAAGAAGATGACACAAGCCTAGGATGGGTTTTCAAATATATATTTATGGTTTTGTATCAATAAACGTATGTTACCTCTTGGACCTGGGTTCGAGCCCCAACGTCCGTTTTGCAATTTTCTCATATTTTCCATTCCCTTTTTTTGTTTCTTTCAGGCGCGTCGGGCTTCCACCAATGGGCCTTGCACCATTTTACTCTATCTAACCCCCGTTTTCTTTTAACCACGCATCCCATTTCATTGTTTTTTTTAAATATTTTTTGTTCTTCTGATTACAAAAACCACTTTGGGCCTAAAGTCAAACAAAACTGTTTTGCTCATTCACACACTAAATCATTTTTAAACTCCCCCCGACTTTAATTTTATATTCTTATTTATTTTATTTTTCTCTATCATTTTTATTTTTATTATTATTATTATTATTATTATTATTATTATTATTATTATTATTATTATTATTATTATTATTATTATTATTATTATTATTATTATTATTATTATTATTATTATTATTTCTATTGTTTATTATTAATAAAAAATACAAAAAAAAACATATAATATTTATTATTTAGATATTTTTGTTTATTTTTCTTCTTCTAAAAAACAAAAGACCAAAAATATTTTCCTAACAAATTTAATTTCTTTTCTTAAATATAATTAAATCATCTTAGACTTAGGTTTCATTCTAATTTTTCTTTAAATAATTTAGAATTTAGGAATTTAATTAACTTTTCTATTTACTTTAATTTGTTTAATTAAATTAAAACCCTTTCACAAAAACCCTAAAAAGATTGTTTTCTTATTTATTTTATTTTATTTTTTCTATTTAATTTAGGTTTAGTTCTTGTTAAATTAAATTAGAAAATTATTTTCTTTCTTTAATTAAGTTAAACTCTTTTCATAAAAAAATCACAAAAACTCAAACAAAACAATTCCCTCTCTCTTTGTACATTTATCTTATATTCTTGTACATTTTATTCTTGTAATATTCAATATGGTTGTAATAGTAAATTAGGGTTTATTTGCTTGTCATTCTCCATTTGAAAATTTGTACCTCCATCCCCAATGATGTAATAGCGTAGAATTTTATATTTCCGTAATTTATCGCTTTTAATATAAATGCTAGTAATTATGGTTTGTATGGCAAGACTAAAATCAATCAAGTAGAAAACCCTAATTCAAAGACAAAATGCATGAAATCAAAACGCTTTGCACACTTACACCTCTAGGGTTAACCTCACTTGTTGCCTAAAGATAAAATAGTCATGTTACGCAAACGTGGGATACTTTAGCAAAAATAATAAAAAACAAGATCATAGTCCCTCGACGATCCTTCAAATGTTGCCTTCATAAATGATCTTAAACTCTTAAAAAATTGATAAGGTATCCTACAATGTTGCTTTCTATGATTATACGATGAACCGCGCCCGTCCCTTCACATCCAATGATAGAGCTTCTTATCAATCAATGGTAAGATAGCAATATATAAAGGAGGAGGAAAAGAACTAAGACTTTTTGAGTAGGTAGAACGTTCATAGTTGCCTGATCATAACCATTTTCAAAACATCTTTCAAAAAAACACCAACACTTTCAAATGAAATATTTCCAAAAGTCAACACTTTGTATGCATTCTTATAGAGACGAGAATCATTACAAAGTTCGCCTAGACGAAGGCACTTTTCAAAAGTACTTTCAAAAATATCACAAACACATTTCAAACAAAGAATTTCAAAGTGAGCTAGAAACTAAGAGCCCGTAGATAACTACGGATGAAAAGGGTGCTAACACCTTTCCTTTTCATAACCTACCCGCCGAACTCAAGAAAAATTCTCAAAAGGTATTTCTTGTTCTTTTCACCTTTCCTTTATTGGATAAAAGAAAAGTCGGTGGCGACTTTTGCTATCCGTAATAATTGCGATAAAATGAAAAACACCCAAGTTAGTTATCCCACCATATTACAGAACTAGCGACTCTGCTGGGGAAATAACTTAAAAATGGGGTTACTTTAGAGACTAGATCACATTTAAAATGCTTTCATGTGTTTGACTTGTCTGCTTTACATTTTTGGGCCTATGTTTGGGTTTTTTTGTATAGATCCTCTATCCGAATCTGGGAACATCATTAGGTAAGTAACAATAGATTGTGGAAACTGTACGGCATAGACCGATATGGTTGAAACCATGGCTATGTTAGTGTGACATATTTGTTGGTACTGGTATCCCTTGTGTTGAATCGAGGAGAATACGGGGCCGATGTGCGGTGTCATAAAGCACTAATTGACCGTAGAACCTTTAGTTGAACAACTTGGCCATTAAGAAGTAGTGAGATAGCCGAATTTGGTACAAAGCTGGAAATTGGTTGATTATCGATACTATGCTTATTGAGATTGATTGTGCTAAAACAATGCCCAATAAAGAAAGATCGGTGATATTGAGATTCCCTAGAACCCGATTACTTTCTAGGACATGTTAAACCAACTAAACTTCAAGAGGGTACTTACCTATGAAACCCATGCAAGCCTAAACCTAAGGTCTTTGTGTGCTTTGTTTGTGATTATTATTCAGGACATCATAAACATCATAACATCATAAGCATTCTCACTAACCATGTCAAGGATTTAGGAATTTATCTGTTCTATTTTATAGGACATGGCTTCCACTTGTAGGAATACCATCCAAGTCAACTTCATGAAAGTGTATCCTCAACTTAAAGAGTTAGCATCAAGAGTGCTTGGAGATTCTCCCTTCACCAAGAAATATGGTCGACTTCTCAACTTGGCTACCTCAAACTTCCAAGAAGAAATGATGTGTGTGATTTTCCAATTCTTTGGTCCCGTGAATCATTGCTTCATATTTCTCGACTACCAATTGGTGCCTACATTAGAAGAATTCTCTCAATTTCCAGGATTTCCCGTGTTTGATCAAATACCTTTCACCAGTTTAGATGAAACTCCAAAGCCTGAAGATATTGCCAAAGCCTTGCATTTGAAGAGATCTGACTTTGTGACAAATTGGGAGACAAGAAGTGGAGTTAAGGGTTTCTTAGCCAAGTTTCTGTTGGAAAAGGCTCGTTTGTTTTGGGAAGATATGGATTTTCAAGCTTTTGAGGATGTCTTGGCCATTTTAATCTACAGTTTGGTTATATTTCCCAATCCGGACCAACTCATAAATGTGAATTCCATCAAGGTTTTTCTCTCTTGTAATCCTATACATACTTTGCTTGGAGACATTCTACATTGTTCACACACTCGCACCATGAAGAAAAAGGGTACTCTTTTTTGTTGCATTCCATTGCTATCTAGGTGGTTTATTTTGCACCTACCTCGATCAATGATGAAGAATGAGCAAGGCTCAACATGGTCTCAAAGGATGATGTCACTCTCGCACTCGGATATTCATTGGTATTCTCGATCTTTAGAGGATATTAATATCATAGACCATTATGGGGAATTCCCTAATATCCCACTCTTGGGAATTAGGGGAGGTATCACCTATAACCCTTCTCTTGCATTATGATAGTTTGGGTATGTGCGAAGAAATGGTCCCCATGATGCGCTCATCCAAGCTTTGGTATTCGATTATGAGGGAGACATCCAAGGCTATCGTCAAAGGTTTATACGAGCTTGGAGAATGGTAAACAAAGTGGATAGTAAGACTTTGGGGCATAAAAATTCCATCCCTCTTGACCCTTACCTCAAGTGGGTACGAACTCGTGCTCAAAGTCTCATGATGCCTTACCCTACCATCTTACCTATAATTATGGAGCCCATTACTGAGGGAGACACCTCTTACACTCTTCTTAATTTTGACATGCCTATCAACTTTGAGGAATTGCAAAGATCGTGGATTCAACTCAAAGGGGAGCGAGACACCTTTGAAGCACAATTCTACGCAAGTGAGAAGAAGGTTTTGGAGCTCACGAGGCAACTTCATGAAGAGCGAAACTTGAATGCCTACATCGCACCAAAGAAGATGCGCCCATGGGAAACTTGAGTCCTTTTGTTTTAGGAGTTTATTTTGTTTTGTTTCTTCCATTATAAGCCCAAGAGGCATTTGTAGTTCCTATTTCTATTAATGCAATTAATGTTTGTTGCTTTCTCGTTGTCTAAGAAAATTTAAATTTCTTTAAATCCTTGAAAACATTGCATTTGCATAACATGCATCATATCATAAGAAGGTTTTCTGATACAGGTTTCCTCATCCTTTTACTGTTTATTTCAGTATAAAGATGGATCTCAAGAAAATTGTCAAGGACTTACAGACTCAACACTCTTAATTTCAAGAGACTCAGCTCAACTTAGCAAAGGGGCAGCAAGAAATGATGGCTCTTTTGGTTACAAAGAAGAAAACCAAGAAGAAAGTTGTAATCAACACGGGGAAAAGGGTTAAAGGACCCGTCAAACAAGTTCAAGTTGAAGAGGATCCCTCATAGGAGGATGAAAGTCAAGATGAAGATGCTAGGAGCACCCGTGCTGGAGGTGGGAACGATCAAATCTCCGAAGATGAGGATTATTCTGATGAGCAATATCCACCAGCTGACGATAAGTATAAGCAACTAGAAGACAAACTGAAAGTTGTGGAAATCCAAGCTGTGCTTAGCTTGGACTTTGAAGACTTGGGTTTAGTACCTGGGGTAGTCATTCCATACAAATTCAAGATACCAGTCTTTTCCAAATATGACGAAGTTTCATGTCCAAATCTTCATTTAAGATCTTATGTCCACAAAATTCAGCCTCATGCCGCTGATAGAAAACTATGGGTTCACTTTTTCCAAGAGAGTTTATTTAGGACACAGTTAGAGTGGTTTTACCAATTAGAAGGGACAAACATCCATACTTGGGAGGATTTGGCCGCTGCATTTTACCACCAATATCAATATAACGCTAATCTTGCACCAACTAGGGTGCAATTGCAAGGCATGACCATGGATACAAATAAGGGCTTCAAAGAATACGCCTAAAAATGGAGAGACTTGGCTGGCAGGGTACAACCACCTTTAACTGATAGAGAATTGGTAGATATGTTTATGGGGACATTGACTGGACCATTCTTCAACTTGCTGATTGGGAGTTTGTCATCCGGATTTACTGAATTGATCTTAACTGGTGAGAGGGTTGAAAGCGGGATTAAAAGCGGGAAGATACCTATGGCCTCCACCTCAAATTCTATGAAAAAACCATTTACGGGTAAAAAAGAGACTAATGTTATGTATGGATCAAGAAGCCGTGCTAAGACTGACCGCCATCACTCAGTGGGGGCAGTTTTAATTTCTAATCCCACATCTACTCAATCACAACAAGAGGGTAGGTGTAGGACAAAGTTTTAAGAAAGACAATACACCAAGATTGGTATATCCTTACCACAAGACCTACAACATTTACTGAAACTGAGCTCATTTCACTAAGAGACCCTCCATAAAATCCCAATACATCTTCACCTAAATATAACCCCAATGCCAAATGCGCTTACCATTCAAACAGCCATGGACACAATACCAATGATTGTTGGTCTCTAAAGAATAAAATCCAAGACCTGATTGATAACAAGACAATTAAATTCGACCCTCCACCAACTCCAAGTGTGATCACCGCACCCATGCCAAATCATGGTTAGGGTGTCAATGCCATCGAAGATGCTTCTTTTGTCGCCTTCGTCAAAGATTTAACCACTCCCTTGAAGACTATTAAAAAGAATTTGTTGAAAGCCGGGGTATTCCCTGGCTGCCTTGAAAACAATTACTGTTGTGATGTACAAATTGATGGTTGTGAATGGCTTAAGAAAGGTGTCCAACACCTGATGGATAGCCATGGGATTCTATTTGAAAAAACTCCATCTGTGAAAAGTTTGACCGAGGTTGTATCTCAAGAAGTTGAAGACATATCCATTATTACTATTTCAAACAAACCTATTAGGATCACCTCCAAGGGTCCTATTAGGATTCCCATTGAACCAAGAATAGCTCCACTAATTATCACCACACTAGGGCCAGTCCCATACTCTTCTGATAAGGTTGTGCCCTGGAATTATGGGGCGGAAGTGTACTACCATGGTATCAAACAAGATTCATGGATTGATGAAGATGAAACTGCTGACATTACAAACATTACGGGATCAAGTAAAGTTACTAGGACGAGGAGGATCTCCTCTTTAGAAATTTTACCTCCGACAAACACTACTACACCCATTAGTATTACCGCTATTAAATTTGTTGCTGATACTCGAGGAAAGGAAAAAATGATTGAGCCTGCCCTGACGGAGGTGCCCGCAAAAGATATCACCATTAAGGACCCATCTACCCAAGAGATGGAGGAGATTCTAAAAATCATTAGAAAAAGTGATTACAAGATAGTGGAACAGTTGGGGAAAACACCCTCGAAGATTTTTATGTTGTCTTTGTTACTATGTTCTGAGGTGCATGCTCAAGCACTGATAAAGTTCCTGAAAAATTCACATGTCCCACAAGAAACTACGGCCGACCAATTTGAAAACTGTGTAGCAAGCTTGACTGCCGGCAATGGTTTAGGGTTCTCTGATGCAGATTTGACCTCGATGGGGAAGAATCACAATAAAGCTCTCCACGTTTCCATAGAATGCAGGGGCACTACCATGGCACATGTATTAATGGATACTGGATCTTCTCTCAATGTCTTACCTAAAGGAGCTTTGGATAGACTAGACTTTGATGGACTGGTATTGAAACCTAGCGACATTGTAGTAAAGGCTTTCGATGGTTCTAAAAGGATGGTCCATGGAGAGGTTGATCTACCTATCAAGGTTGGTCTCAAGTCTTTAACTTAACATTCTATTTGATGGATATCCATCCTGCTTATTTGTTCCCGCTTGGACGCCCATGGATACATGGGGAAGGTGGAATAACTTCCACATTACATCAAAAGTTGAAATATCCGATCAAGGGGAAATTGTTACCGTCTATGGTGAAGAAGAGTTTATGATTAGCCACCTAAATTCATTCAAATATGTTGAAATGGATGGCGAGTTCATTGAAACTACTTGTTAAGCCTTCGAAATGGTCTCTCCCATGATTTTTGTTTCCAAGGCCACTCCCGACACTCCCAAAGCTGCTAAAGATACACCAAGGATAGCCTCTCTCAAAGATGCTCGTGCTGTTGTTGAAGAAGGAGGTTGCACCATTTGGGGACAACTCCCTGATTTTCATTTCAAGTCAAAAAAATTTGGGCTGGGCTTCACTTCCAAAGCTCAAAAGGAGGTTCGACGTGCTCGTGCAGGGAAACCACCTCTCCGCATTACTAACCATGAAGTTGATGCTCTTGAAGACTCTGATGCTGATTATGATTTTGATGATTGGATCTACCCGACTGTTAATGGAGGGCTCAACAACTATAATGCCAAGGATTTCATTCCCATCTCCTTCAACAAGGAGTAATTATCATTTACTATTTTATTTTCTTTGAGATATTTGTCTGTAATTTCCATTTGAACAATGACTTTTAAACCATGTGCCTTGCCTGGGGAACAATGGTCCATTTGTTAAGGGTTTGTCATTTTCATATGCTATATGCTCATTTTAATGAAACATTGGACTATTTGGCATTCAAATTTTGTGCTCTTTGCCTTTCTTTTACTTTTATTACATTTTCAAATAGCCATGTGATCTTACACACACACATATGCAGATCTACATCCACTCTAGATCTCGTTGACAACGACTCTGCTATTGCCATATATGATTTCGAACATCCAATCTATCAAGCCAAAGACGAAGGCGAGGAAGATTGTGAAATACCTGGGAACTCGCCAGACTTCTAATGAAAGAGGAAAAATCCATTCAACCACACGAGGAACCAGTTGAAGTAATAAACCTAGGTACTGAGGCAGACAAAAAAGAAGTCAAGATCGGTGCTAACCTAGAAGAAAGTGTCAAAGGGAGGTTGGTCCAGATGCTGCATGATTATGTTGAGGTGTTTGCTTGGTCATATGAAGATATGCCGGGGCTTGATACTGATATTGTAGTTCATCACCTACCAATGAAGGAAGATTGTCCTCCAGTCAAGAAAAAGGTTCGCCGCATGCGACCAGATATGTCTGAGAAAATAAAGGCTGAGGTAATGAAACAATTTGATGCAGGTTTCCTAGCAGTGACATCATAATCTCAGTGGGTGGAGAATGTGGTCCCTGTATAAAAAAAGGATGGAAAGGTCCATACGTGTGTAGACTATAGAGATTTGAATAGGGCAAGCCCCAAAGATGATTTCCCACTACCGCATATTTACGTCTTGGTCGACAACACTGCTCAACATAAAGTCTTCTCCTTCATGGATGGCTTCTCTGGCTATAATCAAATCAAAATGGCCCCCGAAGACATGGAGAAACCCACTTTTGTTACACAATGGGGCACTTTTTGTTACAAGGTCATGCCTTTCTATCAAAGAGCTATGGTAGCCCTATTCCATGACATGATCCATCATGAAATAAAAGTGTAAATTGATGATATAATTGCAAGGTCACAAACTGAGGAACAACACCTTGATCATCTTCACAAGCTGTTTGAAAGATTGAAGAAATATAAGCTAAGGCTGAATCCCAACAAATGCACCTTCGGGGTAAGATCTGGAAAACTCTTAGGGTTTGTCGTCAGTGGAAAAGGCATTGAGGTCGACCCTGCAAAAGTCAAATACATACAAGAAATTTCGGCTCCATGTACTGAGAAAGAGGTCAGGGGTTTCTTAGGTCAACTCAACTACATTGCTCAATTCATATCTCACTTGACTGCTACTTGTGAGCCAATATTCAAACTCTTGAAGAAAGATCAAGTAGTCATATGGAACGACGACTACCAAGCAGCCTTTGATAAGATCAAGAAATATTTACAAGAACCTCCCATCCTAATGCCTCCAATTAAGGGAAGACCTCTGATTATGTACTTGACTGTATTAGAGAACTCAATTGGGGTGTGTGTTGGGCACACATGACGAGTCTGGCCAAAAAGAGCATGCAATATACTACCTGAGTAAATTTTTTACCGACTGTGAAACAAGATATTCACTGCTCGAGAAAACTTGCTGCGCTTTGGAATGAGCTGCTCGCCGGCTAAGACAATACATGTTGACTCACACCACATTATTGATTTCTAAGATGGACCCTATCAAGTACATCTTTGAGAAACCAACTCTCTCCGGACGAATAGCTAGATGGCAAATGATCATGACTGAATATGATATCCAATATACTACACAAAAGGCCATCAAAGGAAGTGTGCTAGCGGATCATTTGGCCCATCGGGCTATTGATGATTACCAATCCATGAAATTTGAATTCTCGGACGAGAATATCATGCTAATAACTGATTGTGAAAAGCCTGGACCGTATGACGGACCTGAATAAGGATCCCGATGGACTATGGTTTTTAATGGGGCTTCCAATGCTCTGGGTAATGGAGTTGGTGCTGTGATTATTTCTCCCGAAGGTTTCTGTTGTACCCCAAAATTTTCCCTCTCATATTTCTCAAGACATTGCAAGAATAATCTTCAAATGGCTCAAGATTGCTCAAGAGTTGGACAGTCAAATCATCTCCTAAGACAGTTAACCTCAAATTAGGGTTTTGTGTTGCATCAAGGTCCTTGCATCAAAATG
The DNA here is from genome assembly GCA_948472305.1 of Vicia faba. NCBI lineage: Eukaryota > Viridiplantae > Streptophyta > Magnoliopsida > Fabales > Fabaceae > Vicia > Vicia faba. The sequence continues at coordinate 695,721,333 of OX451735.1, forward strand.
ACCTCAAGTTATCCCCAATATCCTAATATGTTCTCAAGATCATCCATGCCAAGTTTCAAGCCTTTCAGAGGAAGTTTGCTCAATCAATTGCTCAAAGGGTCCAAAAATCAACTGGGCTAGGGCAAAAGTCAACTGTGACCCAAATACAGTCAAACTTCAAGATTTTTTATCAACATTCTCATTTTGAAGGATATTTCATAATTTTATCAAGGGTTGATCATGATTCATCAAGGATTTCTCAAAATTCATCAAGACTCAAAAGTTGCTAAATTAGGGTTTTGTAGGAAAAGTCAACTCAACTTTGACCAAGCATAACTTTCTCATACTTTATGAGAAATGATCCATCCAAATCTCATTTTGAAGATGATGCAATTTCCTACAATCCATATTCACACACCAAGATCAATAAATGCACTCACAAAAAGTTACAAATTTGGACATTATAGGTCATTTTTGAAAGTCAACAAAAACACCTTTTTTGCCAAAGCTTATAACTTGAGAATGGAATATCAAAATGAGATGAGACCTAAAGGGTTGGTTATAGGACATCTCAAGCTTTCTAAAAAGTCCAAGAACACTTCCAAAAGTTCAAAATTGAAGAAGTTATGCATTGTTGAAGTTGGGCATTTTTGCAAAATTGCCAAAAGTCAACTATCCCCAAAACTTCAAATTTTGTCAAATGGGCCCATTATCTTTCATTTGATTTGATCTTGTCACACTACACACGTGTCCTAGCTTCAGCCTTGTGAACATTTATTAATTTTTCTATTTTATTTGATTTTTTATTGAATTAATTCATTTTAAATCAATTTAAATCCAATAAAATCCAAATATTGATTACTTGATTTCCTTTTGGCTATTTCAAGACCTAATCATCATCATCAATTAAATCAAATCCGTATCAAGCTTTTCATGTACAAAAATATTGGATTTTGGACCAAATTGGAAGGTTATCAATGGTGAATCAAAGCATATCTCCAAGCATTGATTTACAAAGATTCAAGACCCAAAACTTGACCTAATCCAATGCAGCATACATATACAATGCAAAGGCACACGAATGAGAGGTTGGAGGCTGCAAAATCACAAGAACAAAACTTGAGAAAACTTGAAAAAAGCTTGAAACTGAAATCCTTCTTAGAGGCCAATTCAGAACCAAAACTCAACGTGAATCAATTGCTGGACATCCACTGAGTCAGAAGCAATCAAAAGCAAGCCCTCACACCCTCTCAATCGCGCTGTAAGTCCTTCAAAAAACCTCCCTGTACTCGAAATCGTATCCTCATGTTCTTGCATTTTTTTGGCAAAATCTTTGCATATTCATGATCCTTGTGCAATTTCTAAACTTTCTGCATTATTTGATTGTATTTATATAGTCTGTAACCCCCTAGTCGAATATAGGGTTCTTGGTCTTTGTTTTTGGGCGTTTTATTTTCAGGCAAAATCAGGGCAATTGATGGACATAATCATGTTCAGGAGGGAGAGACGAGCATGACTATGGTCTTGGATTGAGTTTTCATGGCTTGGAATTGGTTTTAGGGTTAACCTAGGGATTCAGCCGCGGATATGAATCCGCAGGAAATATTACAGGGTCAAACGAGGAAGACGATGACGCGTCTCCCTCCTATTTGATAGTTCAAATTTCGCGCTTTATTATTTTATATTTTCTAAAATTTATTTGTTTTCCCATATTATATTTAGTTTCCAATACTATAACAATTGAGCACATTGGTTGAGTGGTAAGGGTGCTAGTGCAAGATCTAACAGGACCTGGGTTCGAATCCCAGGTCCCCCAAATGCATGTTATTATTTTTCAACAGGTATTCCAATGCAAGCTCCAACGCGTGGTTCACCATACACCCTCACTCAGATGCCTGCCAGATGGCCCCAGGCCAAATCTGATGGCCCAGATGTGATGATCATCATACTCCCTAGTCAACGTGCATGCGTTGAATCCAAAAAAGTCAGCCAGGCCAGCTTGTGATGGGCCACAAAATTGCTAATCTCACCTCCAATTTGGGCCCAAAACCCCCTTGGTTATTTCTATTTCTTTCTTTCTTTTATTTATTTATTTATTTATCTTTATTATTTTTAATTGACCAATTAAACTTTTTCCTCATAAAATCAAAAAACAAAAATATATTTTATTTATTAAAATTAATTTCAGTATTTTATTTTTGTTAATAAATATTAATTCAATTAATTTAGTTTTAATTAGGTATAACTTTTAATATTTTTGCAATAATTAAAATTAATTTAGACATTTAGGTTTTATTAACTTTGATTAATTTATTTTTATTTCTTTAAATTCTCAAAAATCCAAAAATATCTTTTTTCTAATTAATTAATCAATTTATTTAATTAACTTAGTTTATTTCCTTTTAATTCAAAAAATAACAAAAAAAAATCTTTTCTTTAATAAAAAAAAGGGTCAAAACCCTAAAAATTCGCCCAATTTAATTTCTCGCACGCGATCCATTTTTATTCAATATTGTATCTGCTTCCTGGAATGTAATAGTTTAATAGGACCTTTAATATTTTTATCGCTTTATTTATTTTCCTAATTTTAAATTCAAGGGTTGCTTTTGGCGATGTAAATACCCGACGCCTTGTAATAATTAGATTTAATTTCCGCAATTTAATTTCCGCAACTTATAAACTGTTAGATGTTTGATAAATAGGGAATGCATGATAAGATCGAATGTTTAACCTAAAATCAACATAGATAACCATTGAAATGTACAAAGACAAATTAACTGAAAATGACACACTCGCACATGCGCACTCTTAGGGTACACCTCACTTGGTTGCCTTCGAACGCGGTCATTGAGTATAGGAAGTTTTAGAGGTCGCCCTCTTGTCCAAAGATCATAGTCGCCTCAAAACGGTTGCCTCGGAAAAATGATCTAAGACATTAGGGTTACTGCTAAGGCGTCTTAACATTGCTTTAGTGACCTCACGTCCCTTAATCGAATTGACCCTTAAACTCCAACGACGGTGCTACCTACTCATCAATAGTGGGATAACATTGTCTAAAGGACATTAGCACATATTGATTCCTTTTTTCAAATAGGTAGATGGTTCTTAAGTACTTGCTCCTACAAAAAACAAAAATAAAACTTTTCGCACTTACACTTTTTAAACAAAAACCTTCTTTCAAACCCACAAACACAAAGAAAAGCAATTCTTGAAAACACTTTGAGCAAGTACCTAAGAGCCCGTGGATAACCACGAATAGAAAGGGTGCTAACACCTTCCCTTTCTATAATCTACCCCCCGGACCCGAGAAACATTTTGAAAAAGGAATTTTTCTGTGCTTTTTTCCTTTCCTTGTTGGATAAAATAAAAGACGGTAGAGACTCTTGCTTACCGCGACATTTTGCAAAAACAAACGCAAAACGCGAACCAGTATTCCAGAAACAGTCAGTTCTCTCCCACCGCATCACAGTTTCCATACACCTTTCACTGCCAGACTATGCTTCGACTGTACAAACAATATGGCTGAGTATGAGGCATGCATCTTGGGTCTTAGGGCTTCCATTGACCTAAGAATCAAATTCTTAAGCGTATATGGAGATTCAACTTTAGTAATTAGTCAAGTTAAAGGAGAGTGGGATACCAAACATCCTAATTTGATCCCCTACAAAGAGCTTGTGTTAACCCTGATCCCATACTTTGAGGAGGTTACATTTGAACACTTTCCAAGAGAAGAAAATCAGTTGGCGGATGCCTTAGCATCAATGTCATCCATGTTCAAGGTCAAGTGGGATAACGAAGCTCCTAGAATTACGATTGAAAGATTTGATGAACCTGCACACTATTGTGAGATCAGAACTGACGAGGAGAAACCATGGTACCATGAAGTGAGGAGATATCTGGAAGCACAAGAATATCCTGAAGAAGCTTCCATCAACAACAAGAAATTCCTGTGAAGGTTTTCAGCCAAATTCTTCCTAAGTAATGGGATCCTATATAAGCGCAACCAAGATTTGACTCTGCTCCGTTGTGTGGACAAGAAGGAGGCAGATAAAATCATGGAGGACATGCATGATGGTATCTTTGGAACTCACTCTAGTGGGCACACTATGGCCAAGAAGATTCTGAGGGCCAGTTACTATTGGTCGACTATAGAAACTGATTGTCACCATCATTCGAAGACTTGCCACATGTGTCAAATATACGCCGACAAGGTCCAAGTGCCTCCAATTCCTTTGAATGTCATGATTGCTCCGTGGCCATTTGCAATGTGGGGCATAAACATGATTGGAGAGATCAATACCACAACTTCTAGTGGGCATCATTTCATCCTAGTTTCCATTGATTACTTCACCAAATGGGTCGAAGATGCCTCATTTGCCTCAGTTACAAAGAACATTGTAGCCCAGTTTATCAAGCATAACCTCATCAGCCGTTACGGTATCCATGAAAGAATCATCACTGACAATGGAACCAATCTCAATAATGCTATGATTACGGAGCTCTGCACTCAGTTCAAAATCAAGCATCACAATTCTTCTCTATACAGACCTAAGATGAATGGCACGGTGGAAGCTGCCAATAAAAACATAAAGAAGATTATGCAAAAGATGGTGGTGACCTACAAAGACTGGAATGAGATGCTATCATTTTCTCTCCATGGCTACCATACTTCAGCTCGAACTTCAACTTGGGCAACCCCATTTTCCTTAGTCTATAGCATGGAAGCTGTTTTTCCTGTGGAAGTTTATATTCCTTCCTTAAGGATTATGAAAGAAGCAAATTTAAGCGAAGACGAATGAATTCAGACTAGGTTGGATCAGTTGAACTTAATTGACGAGAAGAGATTGGCTGTTGTTTATCATGGTCAAATGTATCAAAAGCGTATGATCAAGGCTATCAACAAAAATATCAAACCTCGAGTGTATCAGGCTGGCGACATGGTAATAAAATGCATCATTCTTCCACAAGGCGATTCCAGGGGAAAATGGACTCCCACTTACGAAGGGCAATTTGTTGTTAAGAAAGTATTCTCTGGAGGTGCCATGATGCTAACCACTATGGACGACGAAGATTTCCCGCATCTTGTGAATGCAGACATAGTCAAAAAATACTACGCATAGAAAGTGACCCGCTAGGTTGACACACCTAGGAAAAAAATAAGGGTATCCCGGCAAACCAAAAGGTTCGGGAAAGTTAGGGATATAAACAAAAGATTGTATACCTGGCAAGTCGAAAACTTGAAAGGGCGACTTGGGCAAAAAAGGGTATCCTGGTGGACTGAAAACCCGAAAGGGCGGTCCAGGCAAAAGTTAAGGATTAAAAGCGTATGACTATGTCTCTTCGAACCACTATAGCCGATTTTATTATTGTTGTACCCCAAAATTTTCCCTCTCATGTCTTCCAAGGTTTTCTCTTACATGGGCAGTTTACAAACACTTGTTTGAAGAAAATGAATTTTTTTGAATGATAGTCATGTGTCTTTCGATTGGCATATGAATAAAGTGTACTTTGAAGGAATGTCAACAATATCCTTCGATTGGAAGGTGAACAAAAGGGTCTTCGATTGGCATCTGGACAAGGAGCTTCGAATGGGCTTTTAAAACCCTTCGAGCAATATTTGTCTCACAAGCTTCAATTAGGAATCTAAAAACCTTCGATTAAGCATTGGCCCACCAGCTTCGATTGGGCGTTGGTTCCCCTTCGAGCAAGCCTTGGTCCAAGTTTCATTTAGACAAGAACCTCTTAAAAGTTCCCTTCGAGTCCACAAGGCAGAGACTTCCTCAGATTTGTCTTGGATTCACAAGGGCAAATGATTCTTCTATGATTGATTGCCTTCAATGCACAAGGCAAAGACTTCCTCTGTGTTTGTTTTCAATGCACAAGGCCAAGACTCCTCAACACAGTTTCTGCACTATGACACACAATATGACCCCTTCGAAAGAGCACTCCAAAGGTCCATTCAAAGGACACACATTGGTGGCTCATCGAAGAAGGCACAAGGCATACATGTGGATTATTTTAAAGACACACAAAAGTCCATTCGAAGGATATATAGGTTGTCCATTTGAAGGAGACACGTAATTATTGAAAGCAAGTTTGTCTTATCATGAGTCTTGGTCCTACATGTTGCCAGGCCTAAGCCTCTTGTGCAATGGAATTCGAAGGAAGTGACAAAAGAGGATTCAACTAGCCAGAATGAAGTTCTCGTTTGGGCTATTTGAGTTTTCCTGAATCAAGCAGCTAAGGAAAATAGATGGGTCCAATCGAAGGAGCCATGAGGAGCAAGTCATAGCCAATCAAAAAGCAAAGATCTGAGGGGCTTTCTAAGAAGCCCTGATAAGGGAAACTCTGAACAAATTCGAATTTAGAATCATCAAAAAGAACAATGCTCTGACGAAGAGAATTCTGAACAATTCAAATTGACACCGATGGTGACTTAATTGAAGAAACTCTGATAAGGGAAAACTCTGAACAATTGGAATTCAGAGTCATTAAAGTCTGAGCAATTATAATTGATGTAGATAGACTAAATAGAATGAGCTATAAAGATGAAACCAAAGCCATTTGAATGAGGTAACTCTGGGCTAATCGAAGAGCAAGGATAAGATGTACTTCCAAGGAATGTCAACAAAGTGTCCTTCGATTGGAATATCAGAACAAGATGTCTTTTGATAAGCATATCAATAAGTTGACATTTCGATTGGCCCAAATTGAGGGAAATCGAAGAAGTAAGAATGAAGCTTCGACCAGCCCCAAAGTCACTTTGAATGGCCACCTAAAAGAGCAAAGATAGGAGCCTATCGAAAGAATCAGGAAAATCGAAGAGGCCTATTGGGATGAAGTTTGTTGGGTTTTTACTGGTTAGCTTGAGGCCCAAATTCGAGCAAGACACAAAAACCATAACATGTCTAGGTGCATTGTGCTTGGAAGATGGCAAGAAAATGATCAAAATGGCAGCTTTTGATACAAATTGAAAGTCCCATATTCTGTCATAAGTGACTAAGATTTTGTACAGGTTTTGGTTAACCTAATTCACCCCTATAAATACCAGACCAAATCAGAAGCAAAAGGAAGGACATACTGCCTCATACACGGCCTAAGAGAAGTATATCAAAAATTCTCAAAATCCAGCAAACTTGTCAAAATAAAAACACACTTTGCTGGCTCCTCTAAGTCCAAACGAATACCAGCTCTCATCCAAGCCTGAAGCACGCCCAAAAGTCACGCACTAAGCCCACCGTTCCTTGGTAAAATTCTGGATCACAATCTTTCGATTACAATTTAAATTGGTTTTACATGCATGTTTATATTATTATTGATCATTCATACGAATATAAGTGTTGGAAGTACAAGGTGCCATTTTAAGGCTTCGAAGTAGCCAAGATTCAAAGTAGGTGATACATGGATCTTCTGCCAATTTTAACCCCAGATTTGGATTTAGGAGATGATCATACGTAGGTAGGGTCTTTGGATTTGTTTCGATCCAGTATTTGATTAAATTTGCAGGTGCGTGTGTAGGGGAAGGACCTGGGTTCGATACCCAAGTCCTGTATTTTGTTTTCTTCCCTAACTATTTCCTTGCAGATTCGATGCTTTAAGTCCAAACACCCTGTATCCACAAATCACCAGCATCAAATGCCAGAAGATGGAGATCTAACATTTAAGGCGCGCTGTATATGATGAACCCTCAAGGGCCAAAACACACTAGATCCATACAGGACCTTGGGCCAGCGTAGTCTGGGCCTGCATTTTACAATCTCACACCTCCTATTTTATTTTTGCAGACCCAGGCCCATCTGAATTGTGTTTTAGTTTTATTCTTTTAATTTATTTGTTTTATTTAATCAACAAGTTTTTTTAATCAAATAAAAAAATCAACAAAACTTAGGATTAGTTTTTCTTTTTAAATAATTAATTTCTGAAATTAATTAATTAATTAACTTTAACATTTTTTCTCAAAAATTAAAATAAGTTAGTACTTAGGATTTAATTTAATTCAAATATTTTCTTAACAAAAATACAAAAATATTAGAATTATGTTTAATTTCATTTAATATTTATTTTCTTAATTAAATTTAGATTTAGTTTAATTATTTTTCTTAATAAAAAACAACCAAAAAGAAATTTCTTTCACTTAGAACTTTTTTAGGGCTTAGACATTATTTTAAATTCGCGCGCGTTCAATATTTCCTTTCTATTTTTTTCATATTTATGTATCTGCTGACAATATATAATAAATAATTAACTAGAGATTTACTACTTTCTTTATTTTCTTTCCCCCAGTTTTGGACATGTAAATACCCCCTCCCCAAAAGCATTGTAATAGCGTAGGATTTATGATTCCCGCACTTTAAATTTCTGTAAAATATTAACTGCTAGTAATTAGGCTTGTATGGAAAGACTGAAAACAAAGCGCTAGCAAACCTAATAACAAAGATAAATGAACAGAATTAAATCACTTGCACATATACACCTCTAGGGTACGCCCACTTTGGTTGCCTTTCTGAAAGTAAACCAGTCATGTCCCTCAAAACGGGGACGCTTTAAAAAAGACCCGTAAATCAAAAGATCACAGTCCCTCGATGACCCTACAGTGCTGCCTTTCGGTAAATGATCTCGTCCCTTGAACAAAAAGTGCTAAAGCGTCTCCATATGTTGCCTTTATGAGTGTACGTCCATTCGAATGTCCCTCAAACATCCAACGGTATGGCTACCTACTCACTAATAATAAAATAACATTGTCTAAAGGATAGGAGGAGAAGAACAAAACTTTTCGAGTATGAGTAGATAGTTCCTAGATGCTTGCTCAAAATAAATTTTTCACACCTACACAAAAACATTTCAAAAACACTTTCAAAAAAAACATTTGCTTTGTCAACACTCTTGAGAACTGATACAAGAGTTATCATAAAGTGAATCGCCACACTAAGGCATTTTCAAACTACTCTTTTAAAAGACACAAAGAACAAGGTATTTAAAAAACGAGCTAAGCATCTAAGAGCCCGTAGATAACTACGGATGGAAAGGGTGCTAACACATTCCCTTTCCATAATCTACCCCCCCTTACTCAGAAAACTCTCAAAAAGGTCTTTTTCTGTTCTTTTTACCCTTTCCTTAATTTGGATAAAAGAAAAGTCGATGGTGACTCTTGCTTACCGCAAAATTTGTGAATACAAATGCAAAACCAGTATAACAGTCGGTTCTGCCACCGTATCACAATTACCAAGGTCAAAGTTTAAATGGTACGAGATCAATCCAATCAACTTCTTTCGACGACGAGGGATGATGTTCGAAGACATAAGGGCAATAGCAGAATTGGAACCCAATGAGATCACTTCCACATGGCTATAGCTGTTTGTTTTTACCTTGTATTATTTTCGTTTTTTTGATGACTCTCTCTTACTAGGATTTCTGTCTCTCTGTACAAAAACTCCTATTATTAGGCAAATTATCAATACAAATATACTTTGAAGTGCAAACTTTTTTGTTTTTTCTGTTTTGAGTGCAAAAACATAAAATGACTAAAAATTGAATGAGCATATGCTTATGAACACGATTAAATGTTAATAAATGAATGCATAAACAGTAATAAGCATTCACCTGAGGATTTGGAATGTCCCCATAAAGTCATGTCAATAACATTATCCCCACAAGGTTACTCCATCCAGAGTTCCAATAGACACGTTCCCTGGAAATTCGCTCCCCCAGTCAAGTTTACCAGAACTAAAAAAGAAACTTTGCAAAGAAATCCTTCCCCAGATAAGTACATTTCCCCAGTAAGGTCTTCAGGGCTTATTTCCCCAACTCCCCAGCAGTGGTCAGGGATCTATCTTCCTAGACAAATATATATTTTAACAACATTCATGCATCATAACCTATGCATACAAAAACCATATAACACGATCTCATTTACTTTGAGAACATCATTACTCAATACATGCATCATGACATTGCATAACAACTAATTCTTTACCTTTTCAAGAAAAAATCAATTAACAGATGAACATCATCATCTATCTACATAATCAGACAATTCTCTAATAGAGAAAAAAAAACTGACAAGTATTCCCATTGAAGACTTGCCCCAGGTGTGATACGGTGGTAGAACTAACTGTTTAATACTGGCTTGTGTTTTTTGTTTGCAAATGTTGCGGTAAGCAAGAGTCGCCACCAACTTTTCTTTTATTCAACAAAGGAAAGGGTGAAAATAACAGAAAAAGACCTTTTTCGAGAGTTTGAGTAAGGGGGGTAGATTATGGAAAGGGAAGGTGTTAGCACCCTTTCCATCTGTGGTTTTTCACGGGCTCTTAGGTACTTGCTCATTTTGAAAACAGTTTGTGTGTTTTGAAAGTTTTTGTTTGCTTTATGGTAACTCTTGTATCAGTCCTCAAGAGTGTGGTAAAGAGTTTTTGAAAATATTTTTGAAAGTGTGTAAGTGTGAAAACTTAGGATTGAGCAAGTACTTAAGATTCATCTACCTACTCGAAAAAGGACGTTCTTTTCCTCCTTTCCTTTAGATAGAGCTATCCTACTATTAATGAGTAGGTAGCCCTATCGGATGTTGAGGGACTATCGAAAGGGACGATTATGGTCATTGAAGGCAACGTGTAAGGATACCTTAGCATTTCGAAGGGACTGTCATCATCATATATTCGTAGGAAACTCGAGGGACAAGATCATTTCTCGTAGGAAACTCGAGGGACATGAAGGGACTATGACCTTTTATGATGACTTTTAGATTGAAGGTCTTTGCTAAGATATCCCTACATTCGAGGGACATGACAATTTCTGAAGGCAACCAAGTGAGGAGTACCCTAAGGGTGCAAGTGTGCAATGGTGCTTGTTTTCAGATATTTGTCTTGAGATTAGTGATCTAATGGTTAATTGATTAATCTTGTCATGCAAGCCTAAGTTACTAACAATTATATATAGGCATATAACAAATATAAAGCGAGAAATAAAGTCCTACAACTATTACAAGGCTTCGGGACATTTACAGTTATATCTTACTAAAATGTAAAGTACAGAAATTAAAAGTGCGAAAATTTAAATCCTAAACTATTACAACGCATGGGCAGATACATAATCAGGAAATAAAATGCGTGTGTGATAAAATTACAAACTATAAGCAGATACATAATAATATAAACGCGCGAAATAAAGAAACGTCTAAAACCTAGTAAATAAAAATAAACAAGAAACTTTTTTTTTTTGGTTTTTGCTAAGAGAATGATTAATTCTAAATTTATTTTTAATTAAGAAAATAAAAGTTGAATGAAATGAATCCTAATTCTAATATTCTTGTAATTTTTATTAAGAAAATAACTTAAATTAAAATGAAACTAAGTCTAATTTGATTTTAATTGATAAAATAACATTAAAATAATTAATTAATTAATTAATAATTTTAGAAAGAAACTAATCCTAATTATTTTTTTGTTGTTATGACTTGATTTTTTTATGTAAAAGAGTTAAAAAGAAGTAAATAAAATAAGATAAGTAAAGGGCATTAGAACATGGATAGCATGGTCTGGACAAATACTGAGCCTAGAGATTGGCAAACTCAAAGTCAGCACGAGACTTAATGCAGTTAGTCTCTGGAGGGCCCATCATAAGCACTTAAATCTAGAGCACTTGATGTAACTCTGTGAAACTCTAATGGTCATGATCTGATGATGATGATCTAATAACGATGATCTGATGACACCTGATCTGATGACGCATGATCTAATGATGAACGCCTGGATATGCAATAAATTGATTAGAAAAAAAATGCAAGATCTGGGCACTGAACCCGGATCCTTTCACCACCCATTTCTACATATCTGAAGGAATTCAGGTGATTGACCATGTATTCTTCTTCACCATGCACCGTGACAATCCTTCCTTTCACCGGGTATTTCATCATCTGATGTAGAGTGGACGTGACATCTCCCGCTTCATGGATCCATGGGCGACCCAAAAAACAAGAATAAGATAGTCTGATATCCATCATGTAGAAGGTGGAGTCAAAGGTTTGAGAACCAACTTTGATGGGTATGTCCACCTCCCATTGCACCATTCTCTTCGAACCATCGAAAGCCCTCACTACAATGTTGCTAGGCTTCAAGGTCAAACCTTCACAGTCGAGTCTATCCAGAGCCTTCTTGGGTAGCACGTTCAATGATGAACCAGTATCTACCAGGACATGGGCCAAAGTAGTGCCCTTGCATTCGACGGAAACATGTAGCGTATCATTGTGTTTTCTCCCTCTGGGTGTCAGATCAGCGTCAGAAAAATCTAGACTGTTATCAGCCGTCAAACTGGCCACACAATCTTCAAATTGGTCAGCGGATGTTTCTTGTGGCACATGGGAACTTTTAAGTAACTTCACCAAAGCTTTTTCATGAGCTTCGGAGCACAACAGTAAGGCCAGCATAGAAATTTTGGAAGGGGTCTGCCCCAGCTGCTCGACCATATTGTAGTTTCTCTTCTTTATTATTTTCAAAATTTCTTCCATTTCCTTCTTGGAAGCCTCTAAGATAGATACTGAATGTGCCTTCATCTGGACAAGCTCAATCAATATGTCTTTTCCCGGAGTCTCGGTCGACTCGGTGATAGGGGTGTCAACAGGGGTAATCACAGGAATTGCAATAGTAGTATCAACAGAAACAACAGTAGGAATGATCACAGGACCAGTACCAACTTTTGGAGGAGAAATCTCAGGGGAGAACACTCTTTCGCTTCTTTTTATTTTTCGGGTTCCAACAATGTTGCCAATGTCGGGATCACCATTTTCAGAAACCTTGTCTTCAACAGCCAGAAGGTCTTGCTTGACGCTGTGGTAGTAGACGTCAGCCCCATAGTTCCAGGGAACAACCTTGTCCGAGGAGTATGGGATTAGCCCCGGCATAGTCATAATCAATGAAGCCACCTTCGGAGAAGATGTAATCGTGACGGATCTTTTGGTGGAGACCTTGGGAGGATTGGAGGAAATGGTTATGATTGAAATATCCTTGCAAGAAACAGTCGGGACAAGAGTCTTCTCAAACAAAATCTCTCTATCGTCCATTAGGCGCTGAACACCTGCCTTCAACACATGACAACCAACTGGTAGAGATAGACATAAGTGCCAACCTTTTCCAAATCCAGGAAATAAACCGGCCATCAACAGGTTCCACTTAACGGTCAAGAGAGGAGTAACAAGTTCCTCAACAGAAGTAACAAACACATCATCTTCAATAGCTTTAACACCACGACCATGCTTGGGCATAGGAGCAGTGATAACATTGGGGATCTCAGGGGCTTCAAATTCATTTTCCTTTGACTCGAGAAGGTTTTTCACCTTGGTTTTCAAAGCCCAACAGTCGTTTGTATCATGACCTGGACTTTCTGAATAGTAGGCACATCGAGCATTTGGATTGTAGCGGGGAGATACGGTGTTTGGATTCTTCGGAGTTTCCCGCAAGGTTACCAGATTAGATTTCAACAAATGTGGCAAGACTTGAGACAATGTCATATTTATCCGGATAAAATGTCTTACTGGCCTTTATGCTCTAGGCTGATTATTTCTTTGTTGAGTAGGTGCAGGTTTAGAGATTATAACAGCCCCTACCGCTGGACGATGTTCAGTTCTGTCCTGATTCCTTTGATTGTACACAACACTAACCTCTTTCTTCCCAGCAAATGGCTTCCTTACTGCACTGGAGGATGCATCCTTTTAAATCTTCCCACTCCTAATCCCAGCTTCCACTCTTTCTCCTGTCAAAATCAATTCAGTGAAGCCGACTGAGGAACTTCTAATCATATGATTGAAAAATGGACCAGACAGGGTACCCATAAACATATCCACTAGCTCCCTATCAGACATGGGAGGTTGGACTCTTCCTGCTAAGTCCCTCCACTTCTGAGCATAGTCTTTAAAGCCCTCGCTCGAACCCATAGACAAACTTTGGAGTTGAGAACGGGTGGGAGCAAGGTCTGCATTGTACTGATACTTCTTGTAGAAAGAAGCAACCAGGGCTTCCCAATTACGGATGTTGGTCCTTTCCAGTTGGTAGAACCATTCTAGTTGAGTTCCATATAGACTATCTTGAAAGAAGTTGACCCATAAGTCCTTGTCAACAGTGTGAGGCTGGATCTTCCTCACATAAGACTGAAGGTACATCTTGGGACTTGAAACCCCATTGTACTTGGAAAACACCGGCACCTTGAACTTTTGTGGGATGACAACCCCAGAATCCAGACCTAGCTCTTCAAATTCCAGCACAAGCACTTTTTGGATTTCCATTGCACTCAGACGCTCATCCAGCTGTTTGTACTTTTCGTCGGCCGGAGGATACTGCTCTTCATTGTAATCTGTATCATTATCAGATTCCCTTGGGTTGGGGTATTCTTCTCTTGTCTCCCCTCTTGATTATCTCCTTCTTTTGATGAAGATGTCAGCTCAACCACTTTCCTTAGCGGTCCTTTGAACCTTCTTCTTAGATTTACCACACCAGCTGTCTTCTTTGGCTTCTTAGTCTTATCTTCAATAATCAGGGATTTCAGTTCCTCTTGCTCCTTGGCCAGTGCCATGATCATCTATTGAAATTGCGCATTCTGAGTCTGTAGATCCTTCACTGTTTTTTCTAGAGCCATTGCTGAAATAAACAGCGCAGAGGAGGAGAAACCTGCTTGACACCTATTTATGGAATGATATGTATGATATATGTATGCAATATTTTCAAGGATCTCGCAAGGGTAAACAAGAAAATGTAAAAAGTTGAAATTTGCAGCTTTTATTGAAGAACTCCGTATCATTGAGTGTCCTTCTACGAGAGTCAAGATCACCATATCAAGTGGGTCATAGCCCCTGACTCAAGTTGTTGAGTTTTTATCTTTTGGCGGCATTGGCTAGAGGAAAATAAATCCCATTTTCACCTTGCTAGATGTCTGATTTACCATAACTTGCATCACAAACCCTTGAGATCCTTGAAATGGTTAGTATGATATGCTATGTTATGATGTCATGATTGTGCTAAGAAATCACATATACAGTAAGCACAAGCAAATCACACCAAAACCCTAGGTTTAAGGCTTGCATGGTGTGATACGGTGGGAGAACTGACTAGGGTTTTGCGTTTGTTTTCGCAAATGTTTCGGTTGATCAAGAGTCGCCACCGACTTTTTATTTTATCCTAAGGAAAGGTTAAAAAGCACAGCAAAAACCTTTGAGATGTTTTATTGGGTTTGGGGAGTAGGTTATAGAAAGGGAAGGTATTAGCACCCTTTCTATCCATGGTTATCCATGGGCTCTTAGTTACTTGCTTAGATCAACTTGCCTTGATTTTCAATTGTTTGAAATGGTGCTTTGTGTGTGGCTTTTGAAAATGTTTTGAAAAAGATGCCTTGTCTAGGCAACCCTTGTAACAATTATTTACTCGAATGTTTTACAAAAGGTGTTTGTCTTTTTGAAAAGATGTTTCAAGGTTTTGAAAATTGTTTTGAAAGTTTGTTTGGGAAGTGTGTTTTGAAAAATAGGCAAGTGTTTTTTGTTTTGCAAGTTGACAAGTAACCAAGAGCTATCTACCCTAAAGTTCTCAAAGATCTTTGCTATGTTTTAACCCTTTTAACAATTTTGTTCCATCATTGTATTTGGTGGACAATCTTGTGTTAGGATGTGAACGGGACGGGCGCGGGCCATCGTCAGACCATGATTGCAATGGTGCCAAGTATCTTTGGGAAATCTTTCTTTTGAGGGACTTGATCATTTTAGGCAACTTTCGAAAGCATCATCGAGGGACTATGATCATTTGATTTGTTTTGTTTTTGCCCAAAGATACCTAACATGCAATATGGCCCATTATTGAAGGCAACAAGTGGAGTACCCTAGGGTGCAAGTGTGATTAGTGTTGTCCATTTTCATGCTTGTTTATCTTGAAGTTAGGTCAAACTATTTTTTGGTTAATTGATTTGCATACAAACCCTAATTCTAACATGACATAATTAGAAAGCTTTTAAATGCGAAAAATAAAAGGTCCTAAGTTATTACAACACAATATATGGGATGGGGGGTACAAATGTTCAAATGGGGGTATTTTGACAAGAAAATAAATTCTAACTATAACATCCAAAAATTGAAATTTCACAAGGGATTTAATTGCACAAGTATTAATAAAATAAAAATAAATATGCAAAAATGCCAAAATGGTTTTCATATGTATGTAAAAAGTATTTATCATGTATCAAATAAACAAAAATAAAATTAATTAATTTTTGGTATTTTTATGCATTTAGGGCAAAACCCTAATTTTATAAATAAAAAGTATTTATTATATAATATATGCAATATTTATTAAATATATACAAAAAATAAATAAAAGAAGGTATTTTATATAAAAAGTATTTTTGAGGTCAAAACATTAATAAAAATAAAATTTATTAATTCTTTGTATTTTCCTAAATATATTAATAAACATATATGTATTTACATTATTTATTAAATATATATTATATGTACAAAAATAAAATATTTAATATTATTAAAAAAAGTATATTTTTATTATAAAATGTTTTCAAGAGATAACATGAAATAAAAGTCAGAAATAAAATATGTTTGTATTATTTTTAGTTATTTTAAATAATAGTATATAAGTATTTATTTATGTACAAAACTAAATAAAGCCTAATAAATATCAAAATAAATGCAAAAAATGTGGAAAAATTATTTTAATATTTTTTCATACTTAAATAAAAATATGGAAATAAAATCAAAAGGAAAAAATGGAAAATGATAAGTAAGAATCAAAATGGGCCAGGGGGGTTCATGTGTGAAGACATAGTGCAAAGAGTAAAAAATCACTGGCCCAACCCATAGAGGTTGTCTTCAACCTCCAGACAACAAAAAACATTCAAAAACGCGCGCCCTTTTGCCCATCTCTCTAACTCCTGATTCTTTGATCCTTTGCCAAATCTTGAAACATGAAACCTGTAGAGCTTGAAGCCACGATTCTAAATATATAAAGAAGTCAATCTAACTCTCAGAAATGAGAGAGAATTTCTTCTCCCTCAATTCCTGACCTAGTTTTTGTTCAATGTTCAGACTCAAAATTCTCTAAGTACACATACCATAAACGAAAAGTAATGATATGGGCAGATTCAGGGCCATGAATATGACATAATTTCTTCACAAACCTAAGCCTAACTATGCCTGGATAGAGAGATATGAGTTCATGAACTTACCTGTTCAGCTTGAATCGTATCTGGCAATGGAGGTACTTTCAGTGCAAGGTGAGGATTGGTACAGCTTGCTTGAAGTCCAGGGATGCTATTCCAACCTTTAGTTTGCTTTGAATCTTGCTAAATCGAGCTACAGAAGTCAACCTGCAAGAGAGAAAAATGAAAATGGCAAAGGATGCTATGGCTGTTACAGTCACAGTTCAATGTTTGGAATAGTCTATATGGATGTTATGGAAGGTGTATGAAGTGGTTTGGATGAATGTGCACGATGGAAATGAGCTGGCCAAGTCCAAATGCAGAATGCCCTGTTTTGTGCAGTTTTATGTTGATTTTCTGTATGAGGAGGGATCAAGGGTTAAAGGCTCATGTTTTAGGTCTGTTAGGGAGTATGTAAAGTGTGGAGAAAGTTTGTCTTGGTTGGTTCTTGCAACAATGAGAGTTGGTCTGTGTTATGCCAAGTTTCTTCCCCCTTAAGCAACAAAATGTCAACCTCTTTTCTAGACTGATGGAGGCCCCTCTAATGTGCTGCTAAGCTTGCCCTTGATCAGTGGGATTAGCTCAATAACTTGTGCCAAAGAGATTTTCTTTGTACCTCTTGATTTGCAAATTGACATAAAGTTTCACTTTTCAAAAATGGATATAATGCTTTTTCTAATTATGGCTTAAACTTCCATGTAATGACCAAATGAGCAAAATAATGTCTTGGCACAATGGATTAGCATTGAATTTATGAGTGTAAATGATATTTGAGGCCTTTAATCTAGGAATGCAAGCTGAGTTCAAAAATGCCTAAGTGTATGAACATGCAAATTGGCCATGAGCAAAGTGAGTTTTTCCTATATTGCCAAATTCGATTCTCTCTAACCACAAGGTTGTTTGATGAGTTCTTGGACATTTTGGAAAGCTTGGAATGTGTACTACAATCCATCTTTGTAATGCAAGTTGAAATTCCAAGTGGAAGCATGTGAAAAGTTGCCATGAAGTTAGGCAAAAATCCTGCCTAGAATAGGTCAAAATTTTTTCTAAGTTAAGAATGTTTTGCACCCTTGTTCCAAAAATTATAACTTGAGATACAAGCTTATTTTGAGGAAACTTTGTGAATCAAAGTTATAGACTTTGCAATGGACTACAACTTTCATGTTTTGACTTTTGTTTGAATCCAAATGCATCTTGATGAAAAAATGGGACAAAGTTAGGAAAAAATTAGGGATTTTCATAACTTAGAAAAATTCTAAGTCATGAAAATTCTTCATTTTAAACCCTAATTTGCAATTTTTGATTTCTTGATGAACAAGTTTCATAATTTGGCATGTTTTGATGAAAAATGAATCTTGACACTTGATTTTGACCAAAAAGTCAAAGTTTGACATTTTAGTATACAGTCAAAAATTGATCAATTAACTGGAAAATTCATCTGTCAAGCTTGTGCATTTGGGATCTTTTGAATTTGTTGAACATGTCAAGACAATTTCATTGGGTCCTTGAGTTCATATGTGAGCTTGTTTTGCCATTGGCTAGGTCAAACAGTCAACAATTGCCTTTGTGCAGTCAAAACCCTAAAAATGACCATTTTGCCCTTTTGTTGATCTGATCAAATTTCTTGTGGAATTGTGATCCAAACTTGACCAAATGCTTCATATGAGTTCAAAATGTTGATGTGGGTCAAGAATCATGAGGTTTGACTGCCAATTGACCACAGTTGACTTTTTCCCCAATACAGTTGATTCCTAGGTCAACTGTCCAATTGACTGGGCAAAGTTTGGAATCAAGGCTTGGAACTTGGTATGGATAAACTTGGGAGTCCAATATGAAGCATGAAAGTCACTTTGGGCATTTTAAGTCAAAACATCTTTGTGCAAACTCAAACCCTAATTTGGGCCAACAGTGCAAGGAGAAGTCTTGAGCTGAGAAAACCCTAGCTGGATCTTGAGCTCCAAGGGTCTTGTGATGAGAAAATGTTAAGGAAATGGGAGGGAAAATTTTGGGTTACAACACATGGGTTTTAAGGTTATACCCTCTTGAAGTTGGATTGGTTAAACCTGTCCTATAAATAGTAATCGGGTTCTAAGGGATCTCAATATCATTGACCTTTCCCACAAGCTTCATTTGATAGGCGACTGACTCGCAACCAAACAAAACTCAGGAGTCAAGTCTCAATGAGTGTAGCATCGAGTATCATCCGACTTTGGGAATACACCAAAGACAGCCATCTCACTACGTCCCAATGGCCAAGTTGTTCATTTAAAGGTTCTAAGGTCAGTTGACGCTTCATGACACCACACAACGGCCCCGTATTCTCCTTGATTAACTCAAGGGCTACCAATACCAACCAAAGTGTCGCATTAATGTAGCCATCGCTTCAACCGTGTCGGTATACCCCGCACAGTTTCCATGATCTATTGCTACTTACCTAAAAGGTTTTCCCCAGATCCGGGTGTAGGATCTATAGTAACCCAAACAATACCCTTAAAAGTAAAGCAAACAAACAGACAAAGAAGCAAAAGTGATCCAAACCCTAAGGTAAACCCCACTTTATTATTATTCCCCAGCAGAGTCGCTAGTTCTATGATACGGTGGCAGAACCGACTGTTTAATACTGGTTTGCATTTTTTGTTCGCAAATGTTGCGGTAAGCAAGAGTTGGCACCGACTTTTCTTATATCCACAAAGGAAAGGTTTAAAAGAACAAAAAAGACCTTTTTCGAGAGTTTATGAGTAAGGGGGTATATTATGGAAAGGTAAGGTGTTAGCACCCTTTCCATCCGTTGGTTTCCACGGGCTCTTAGGTACTTTCTCATTTTAAAAACAGTTTGTGTGTTTGTGTGTTTTGAAAGTTTTTGTTTGCTTTATGGTAACTCTTGTATTAGTCCTCAAGAGTGTGATAAAGCATTTTTGAAAAGATTTTTGAAAGTGTGTAAGTGTGAAAACTTAGGATTGAGCAAGTACTTAAGAGTTATCTACCTACTCGAAAAAGGACGTTCTTTTCCTCCTTTCCTTTAGATAGTGCTATCCTAGTATTAGTGAGTAGGTAGCCCTATCGTTGGATGTTGAGGGACTATCTAAAGAGACGATTATGGTCATTGAAGGCAACGTGTAAGGATACCTTAGCATTTCAAAGGGACTGTCATCATCAAATATTCGTAGTAAACTCGAGGGACAATATCATTTCTCGTAGGTAACTCGAGGGACAGTAAGGGACTATGATCTTTTATGATGACTTTTAGAGTGAGGGTCTTTGCTAAGATATCCCTACGTTTGAGGGACATGACCATTTCCGAAGGCAACCAAGTGAGGAGTACCCTAAGGATGCAAGTGTGCAATAATGCTTGTTTTTTTGATATTTGTCTTGAGATTAGTGATCTAATGGTTAATTGATTAATCTTGTCATGCACGCCTAAGTTACTAATAATTATATACGGGCATATAACAAATATAAAGCAAGAAATAAAGTCCTACAGCTATTACAAGGCTTCGGGACATTTACAGTTATATCTGACTAAAATGTAAAGTGCGGAAACTAAAAGTGCAAAAATTTAAATCCTAAACTATTACAATGCATGGGCATATACATAATCAGGAAACAAAATGCACGCGCGATAAAATTATAAACTATAAGCAGATATATAATAATATAAACGCGCGAAATAAAGAAACGTCTAAAACCTAGTAAATAAAAATAAACAACAAGAAAAATATTTTTTTTTTGGTTTTTGCTAAGAGAATGATTAATTTTAAATTTATTTTCAATTAAGAAAATAAAAGTTGAATGAAATTGTGATACGGTGGGAGAACTGACTTGGGATTTTGCATTTTGTGTTCGCAAATGTTTCGGTTTAGCAAGAGTCGTCACCGATTTTTTATTTTATCCTAAGGAAAGGTCAAAAAGCACAGGAAAGACCTTTTAGATGTTTTCTTGGGTTCGGGGAGTAGATTATAGAAAGGGAAGGTATTAGCACCCTTTCTATCCATGGTTATCCACGGGCTCTTAGTTACTTGTTTAGATCACTTGCTTTGCTCTTCAATTGTTTGAAATGGTGCTCTTCAATTGTTTGAAATGGTGCTTTGTGTGTGGTTTTGAAAGATGTTTTGAAAAGAGGCCATCGTTGTGGCAACCCATGTAATGATTCTTGTTTGAATGTATACAAAGGTGTTTTTGTCTTTTTAAAAGTTTTCAATGTTTGAAAGTAGGGTTTTGAAATTGTGTTGTGAAGTGTGTTTGGAAATAGCAAGGATGTTTTGCAAGCTTTTGATCAAGTAACTAAGAGTTGTCTATCCTATTTTACTCAAAGATCTTTCTTATGTTTTTAACCATTTTAACAGTGTTGTTTCACCATTGTATTTGGTGAACAACCTTGTGTTAGGATGTTAAACGGGACAGACGCGGGTCATCGTATAGACCATGATAGCAATTGTGTCAAGTATCTTTGGCAATTTTCTTGAGGGACTTGATCATTTTTGTTTAGGCAACCAAGATAGCGTCATCGAGGGACTATGATCTTTGTTTCGTTTTTGTTTTACCAAAGTACTTAACATGCATACCATGGCCCATTTTTGAAGGCAACAAGTGGATTATAACCCTAGGGGTGCAAGTGTGCATTGTGTTTGTTCTTTTCATGCATTTTTGTCTTTGATTAGGTCAAACTAATTGTTGGTTTTGATTTGGCATACAAACCCTAATTCTCTAAGCATGGAATAATTGAACGGATTTAAGTGCTTCAAAATAAATCTAAGCTATTACAACTTTGATATAGGGAGGGGGGTACAAATTTGAATAGGGGATTATTTTGCAAGAAATTAAACCCTAAACTATTACAACCAAATTGAATTTACAATGCATAATATTTAAATGTACAATTATTTAAATAAACAAAATAAACAAATATTAAATAAAATGTATTATGCCAAAAAAAAAGGTTTTTATGTATGTAAAGTATTTTCAATGGAAAGAAATGTAAAGGAAAAAAATAAAAAGGTTAATTTTATTTATTTTTAGGGTAAACCCTAATTCTCCTTAATGGAAATAAAATTGTACTATTTATATACAGAATATATTAATATGTACAAAAATAAGAATATATTATAAAAAAAAGTTTTTTAGTATAAAATAATAATAAAAATAAAAATGTAAAATTTTGTGTTTCTTGTTCTAATTATTTAACAAAATATAGTATATATATATATATATATATATATATAAGAAAATATTTTCAAATGTGGATAAAAATAAGAAATGAAAATAAAAGTATTTTTTTCATTATTTTCAAGTTTTAATAAATAATATAAAGTATTTTAAACATTTTAATGTTAGAAATAATTAAAATAAATACCAAATAAATTTAAAAATTTATGAAAATATTTTTTAGGCATTTTTTATGTTTGGAAATAAAATAATAAAGTCAAAAATGAAATTAAAATGCAAAAATAATAAAAATACAAAGAAATGGGCCAGGGGGTGTGAAACTGAATATGGGGGGTGCCAAAAGTGGAAAATAGCCAGGCCCAGCCCAGCTACTTCATCTTCAACCTTCGTCCAACAGAAACGCGCGCATGTTTAGTTCAAATTCGTATCTCCCGTTTCAGTGCTATTTTGATAAAACTCAAAACATGAAACTTGTAGAGCATCAAACAACGATTTCAACCATATAAAACATTAAATCTAACTCTCAAAGACCAGAGAGAATTTCTCTGGACCTAAAATTTAACCTAAATTTTTCAACATGTTCATGGATGAAATTCTCCTAGCACGATTAATATAAATGAAAACTGAGCATATGTATGGTTTCGGGGCAATGAATACATCTTTTATTCACAAACCTAAGGCTAAATGTTCCTAAATAGAGAGATAGAAGTTCATGAAATACCTGTTTCAGTTGAGTTCGAGTTGGACAATGCAGCAACTTTCAATGAGGCCTGAGGTTCTTTTGAGCTTGCTTGATGTTCCCTGAACCTTTCCCAATGCTTGGTTTGTTTTGAAATGGCCTGAATCAACCTCTAGAAGTCAACCTGCATAAGCTTGAAACAGAAATGGTGATTACTGTAAATGGAGTTACAATTGGCAATGGATGTTTGGGACAACTTGAGTGAGTTGAATGGAAGGTGTTTGAAGTGGAAAGGAGCAAAACACACGAGGCAATGTGAAGATGGAAGTGCTTTTGCAGAGCTTGCCCTGTTTTGCAAGAAAATGTGGTTTTTAAGTATGAGGGTGCTTTGGAGGTAAAAGGCTCGTGTTTCTGGCTTGCAAGGATGTGAGAAACTTGTTTGAAAACTTGGCTTGAGTTTAATATATCAGATATGTGAGTTCTTGACTTTTGGCACAAATGACTTGTTTTTTAAGAAAAGTGTGAAGTGACTATGCTAAGGCCTGTACAGGATAGCTCCAAGCATGATCATAGTTGGTGTACTATGCCTGATATTAGGGGACTTGTTTGATGCAAGGAGAGAAGTCCAAGGCTCAAGAAAATGCAACTTGACATAAAGTTGCCTTTATGAAAATGGAAGTGTGATCTTTATGCCCAAAATGGAATTATTCAATGTACAATTCTCCATTGATCAGGACAATGCCTCTAACTAATGTATTTGCATTCAATTTTTGAGTGTAAATTGGTTTAGAGACCTGTAATTGTGTACTAAGCTAGTTTGGTCAGATTTTGCAAGTGGTATGAACATGTATTGGCCATGGTTACAAAGTGAGTTTTTGCTAACTTCAAGCATTCGATTCTCCCTAACCACAAAGGTGTTTGAGGAGTTCTTGGACAATTTGGAAAGCTTGTAACATGTAATAAAATCCATCTTTGAAATGCAACTTAAGACTCCAAGTGGAACTATGTGAAAAATGGCCAAGAAGATGGGCCAAAATCCTGCCTAAACTAGGGCAAAATTTCTGTAAGTTAAAAGTTTTAGGTACCCTTGTTCCAAAAATCATAACTTGAGATCCAAGCTTCCTTTAAGAAAACTTTATGAATCAAAGTTGTAGACTTTGTGATGGACTAAAACTTTCATGTTGTAAGTTTTGGAATATTTTCAATTTTAAACCCTAATTTGCAATTTTAGGTTTCTTGATGAACAAGTTTCATAATTTGACATATCTTGATGGAAAATGACCCTTGGCACTTGATTTTGACCAAAAAGTCAAAGTTTGACTTTTCAGTGTATAGTCAAATTTTGATCAGTTGACTGAAAAATTCATCTGTCAATCATATGCATTTGAGATCTTTTGAACTTGTTAAATGGGTCAAGATAATGTCATTGAGTCCTTGAGTCCATGGTTGAACTTGGTTTGCCACTGGCTAGGTCAAACAGTAAAAAATTGCCTTTGTACAGTCAAAACCCTAAAAATGACCATTTTGCCCTTTTGGTGATCTGATCAAATTTATTGTGGAATTGCGATTCAAACTTGATCAAATGGTTCACATGAGTCCATAATGTTGATGTGGGTCAAAAATTCATGAGGTTTGACTTTCAATTGGCCACAATTGACTTTTTCCCCATTATAGTTGATTTTTAAGTCAACTGTCCAATTGACTGGGCAAAGATTTGATTCAAGGCTTGAAACTTGGTATGGACAAACTTGTGAGTCCAATATGAAGTATGAAAGTCACTTTGGGCATTGAAGGTCCAAGTATCCTTGTGCAAACTCAAACCCTAATTTAGGTCAACAGTGCAAGAAGGTGTTTTGAGCCGAGCAAACCCTAGTTTGGTCTTGAGTTCCAAGAGTCTTGTGATGAGAAATGGTGATAAAATGAGAGGGCAAATTTTGGGGTACAACAGTTGCCCCTGTTCAATCTTCTTGAACCTGAAGAGTTAGATTGGCAAGTTTGCCTTTTGCGACTCGAAGGTAAAAGAGGATTGGACACTAGAGTGCCCGTAAATTTGCACTCGTCAAAATATTGTTGAGGGAATGGGCTTAAAGATGACATTTGGAGATGGTAGAATCTTGCTGGAGATGGACTTAAAGATGCCATCCAAGAATGTTTATTGAACTGTAATGTTGTAGGTCAGAAGAATGAGCATCAAAATGGTATCCGTGTTTGGAATGCATTTGAACTGTATCTGGAGACTGAGTCCGTATGAGCAAAGGAATGGCGTCCATGTCTGGAGCGTATCCGAGCTGTAACCGAAGTTGAGATCTGTATGAGTAGCAGAATGACTTACATTTCTGGAGTGTATCTGAAACTGTAACTGGGATCTGAATAAGCGACATAATGACTTCCGTGGTGACTGCAATGGGGAGAATCAAACTGCTGGTGTAAGGGCCATAATGACATCCGTGTTTGGAGCGTATCTAACTTTGAAGTTGATAGTTGAATCTGAATGAGAGATAGAATGGCTGCCGTGTCTGGAGCGTATCTAGTCTGTATCGGATTGCTGGAGCCTGAATGAGTAATAGAATGACCACCGTGTCTGGGGTGTATCCACACTGTATTTTGACTTGAAATTCTGAATGAGTAATAGAATGACCGCCGTGTCTGGGGTGTATCCATATTGTATCTGAATAACTGTTAACGATAGCCTTTTAATCTTATCCTGAAAAGGGTAAAATGTTAGCTAAAACACAAAATTATGTTGCATGATATGTATGATGCAATGAATTGGGTTTCATCAATGTTTATGATATATGAATGTAATGGATGTGCATGTAAGCTGAGTAGCTGTCTTGCTGAGGAAAATAAATCCTTGGTAACTGGAGATAAAGAAATCTTTGACTGCTGCCGGAGAATATTAAATTTCTGACCGATGCTGAGGATTCAAAAATCTTTGATTGTTGAAGACGAGAAATACTTGCTGACTGCTTGGGGATTAAAGATCTTTGATTGTTGAGAATGAGAAATCCTGGGTCCACTTCCGGAGATTAAAGATCTTTAATTGTTGAGAATGAGAAATCCTGGGACCACTGCCGGAGATTGAAAATCCTTGGTGACTTGTGGTGATTTACGAGGGTTCTGAAAACTTCTGCGGGGAATGAGGATCCTTCATGACTTTCCTGGGAAATGAGGAAAACTCTGACAATATCTACTAGGGAGTTAAAACCTAGGAGGCTTCTGCTAGAGAAATGAGACCAAGAATCTTCGATCTGCTGGGAAATAACTCTGTGGGGAGAATGTTTTACTCGGCCGGTGAAAACAGGAGCTTTGGGTTGTATGCCAAACTACTGGGGAATCATCCTAGTCGGGGATAGGACAAGAAGTTAACTGTTATCAGCTTGGTTCTCGGACTTTTAAGATAACCTGCTGGGGAAATAGGTTTAGAATATTCTGGTTCTGCCGAGGATCTTTTAACTCCGCTGGGGACACATACTATAAGGCTTGAGGATCTGAACGATATACTGTAGGGGATTTCTTCTGGAATAACACAAAGATATCTTCCTACACCTTCAACCTACCAGTAATTATCCTTTCTCAATTTTGTTTTATTTGTAAGCAGTGATTATATTCAAATGCATATGCCTATATAACAAAACTTTGGACGTTTTCAAAATAAAACATAAGTGTAAAAAGAAAGAAAAGCAAGCAAATTTCTGCGCTTTGAACTATTTTTGTATTAAATTTTATAAGTATCTTTGTACAAAGGAGACAGACATCCTAGTAAGATAATTCTGTCATAAAATTTGAAAACTTTTATACAAAAAGAAAGATGGCTATGTGTAACAATTCCATGGGGTTCCCATTCTGCTATAGCCTTCACAACTCTGAGTATCTTGTCCATTCGCTGCTTCGTCCGCCGATGATTGGATTGATCAGAAGCTCAGAGCTTGTTGGTGAAGAGATTATTCTTAAAGTGATCCGACGAGACATAGTCATACGCTTTAATTCCCTAACATTTGCCTGGACTGCCCTTTCGAGTTTTCGATCCACCGGGAAACCCTTTTTTGCCCAAGTCGCCCTTTCGGGTTTTCAACTTGCTTGGTGTACAAATTTTTTTGTTTATCCCTAATTTTTTCCTGAACCGCCCTTTCGGGTTTTCGATCCACCGGTATGCCTATTTTTGTCCAAGTCGCCCTTTCGGGTTTTCAACTTGTCGGGTCGTTTTATGCGTAGTATCTTTTAACTATGTCCGTGTTCGCAGGGTGCATCAAGTCGTCTCCGTCCATGGTGGTCAGAATCATTGCCCCACCAGAAAATATGCTCTTGATCACAAATGGTCCTTCGTAAGTAGGAGTCCACTTGCCCCTGGGATCACTTTGCGGCAAGATGATCCGCTTGATTACAAGATCTCCGACTCGATATTCCTGACGCATGACTTTCTTGTTGAAAGCCTTGATCATCCGTTTTTGATACGTCTGACCATGACAAACAACAGTAAGTCGCTTCTCGTTGATCAAGTTTAGTTGATTAAGCCCAGTTTGAATCCAATCGTCCTCACTCAAACCAGCATCCTTCATAATCCTCAAGGAAGGAATGTGAACTTCCATAGGTAAAACAGCTTCCATGCCATATACCAAAGAAAAGGGAGTTGCCCCCGTTGAAGTGTGTGTCGTGGTACGATATCCATGCAGAGCAAACGGTAACATCTCATGTCAGTCCTTGTAGGTGACTGTCATCTTTTGAATGATCTTCTTGATATTTTTGTTCGCGGCTTCAACAACACCGTTCATCTTCGGTTGATAGGGAGATGAATTATGATGATAAATCTTGAACTGCTCGCACAGAGTGGTGATCATAGTGTTGTTCAAATTTGTACCATTGTCAGTGATAATCCTGTCGGGGATACCGTACCGGCATATGAGATTCTGCTTGATGAAGAGGGCAACTACATTCTTTGTAACAGAGACAAAGGAAGCTGCTTCGACCCATTTGGTGAAGTAATCAATAGCCACCAGGATGAAGCGATGTCCATTGTATTCCGTGGGCTTGATCTCTCCAATCATGTCAATTCCCCACATTGCAAATGGCCAAGGAGTTGTCAGAACATTGAGAGGAACAGGAGGAATATGTACCTTGTCAGCATAGACTTAGCATTTGTGGCAAGTACGGGAATATTGATGACAATCAGCTTCCATGGTAGACCAGTAATAGCCTTCCCTTAGAATCTTCTTAGCCATCATATGTCCGCTTAAGTGGGTGCCGAATGTGCCACTATGTATTTTAGTCATGATCAACTTTGCTTCAACCTTGTCCACACAACGAAGTAGAATACAATCATGGCCGCGCTTATAAAGGATGCAATTGCTTAGGAAGAACTTGGCAGCAAACCTCCTCAAAAACTTTTTGTCATTGACGAAATCTCCTTCAGGGTATTCTCGAGTCTGGAGATACCTTTTGATTTCGTGAAACCAGGGTTGTTCCACTACTTCTTCGGTATCACTCTCATGACAGTGCGCAGGTTCGTCCATTCGCTCGATGGTGATTTGAGGAGCCTCATTATTCTAGTGTAGTTTAAACATGGAAGACATTGTAGCTAGAGCATCAACTAGCTGATTTTCTTCTCGCGGGAAGTGTTCGAAGGTAATCTGCTTGAAATGAGGCAACAATGTCAAGACATGTTCTTTGTATGGGATAAGATTAGGATGCTTAGTGTCCCTCTCCTTTGACTTGACTGATGACCAAAGCCAAGTCCCCAAATACGACCAAAGATTTGATTCCCAAGTCTATAGCAGCCTTGAGACCAAAGATGCAAGCTTCATATTCAGCCATGTTGTTGGTACAACTGAAGCAAAGTCGGGCGGTGAAGGGTGTATGGAAACCTTCAGGAGAAATGAGTACCGCACCGATACCGTTTCCAAGTGCATTTGAAGCACCATCGAAGTACAGGGTCCATCCGGATCCTTGTTCAGGTCCGTCATATGGTCCGTTACCTTCAATGTTGTCCAATGTCATAATGTCCTCGTCAGGGAAGTCGAATCTCATAGGTTGGTAATCTTCGACGGCTTGATGAGCTAGATGGTCAGCAAGTACACTCCCCTTGATAGCTTTTTGGGTAGTATACTGGATATCATACTTAGTCAGGATCATTTTCCATCTAGCGATTCTTCCAGATAAAGCAGGCTTCTCAAAGATATACTTGATCGAATCCATCTTGGAAATCAGCAAAGTGGTATGAGTCAACATATACTGCCTTAGCCGACGAGCAGCCCATACCAAAGCGCAGCAAGTTTTCTCGAGCAGTGAGTAGCGAGTATCACAGTCGGTAAACTTTTTGCTAAGGTAGTAAATAGCATGCTCTTTTCGGCCAGACTCGTCATGTTGGCCCAGTACGCACCCCATTGAGTTATCCAAAACAATCAAATACATGATTAACGGTCTTCCTTCGATGGGTGGCATCAGAATAGGAGGTTCCAGTAAATACTCCTTGATTTTATCAAAAGCAACTTGACAATCATTGTTCCATTCAACTACCTGATCTTTCTTCAACAGTTTGAAGATTGGCTCACAGGTAGATGTTAAGTGAGAGATGAACCTCGCGATATAGTTTAAGCGTCCCAAGAATCCTCTAACCTCCTTTTTAGTGCGGGGGCAGGCATTTCATGTATAGCTTTGACTTTAGCAGGATCAACCTCAATGCCTTTGTTGCTGACGATAAATCCCAAAAGTTTACCAGACCTAACTCCAAAAGTGCACTTGCTTGGTGTTGTACCCCAAAATTTGCCCTCCCATATTCTCCAAAATTTGCAAAGAACATGCTTCAAAATCTCCCCAAGGGTTGCACAGTTCAAGGGCCTCCTAACAGTCAAAAATTAGGGTTTTGGTTCTGACAAAGAAAATAAAGTTTCCAAGGGACCAATCAAGTCCCACATGCCTATAAACATGGTCAAGCATCCTCATGCCAAGTTTCAAGACTTACAACACAAAATTGCACAGTCAAAAACCCTAATTGCTCATCAGTCAACTGTAGGGGCAAAATGGTCATTTGACAGTCAAAAGTTCAAATTTTTGGTCAACATCTCATTTTGAGGCCACAAACATCATTTGATCAATGCTTGATCATGATTTTCAAGGCATGGCTCAAAAAGTCTCAAGATGCAAAAGTTTCCATATTTGGACAGTTGAAAAAGTCAACTGTAACTTGACCAAGGCATAACTTCCACATGGTTTATCATAAAAATTCCATCCAAAGCTCATTTTGAAGAGAAAGACATTTCCTACAACTCCTCTTCACACTTGAAGTCCAATAAATGCTCTCACAAAAAGTTATCAATTTCAACATTATAGGTCATTTTCAAAAGTCAACAAAAAGGGACTTTAATTCAAAGGCCATAACTTGAGATTGGTAAATCAAAATGACATGGGACCAAAGGCATTGGTTAGAGGACTTCAATACCTTTCCAAAATGTCCAAGAACATGATCAAAGCTTAAAAGTTGAGCAAGATATGCCTTGTGGAAGTTGGGAAATATTTGGGTATTTTGAAAAGTCAACTTTGCTTCAAATGCTTTAAAATTGCTAATGGGCCTCATTTTCTCCCAAGATCCATCATCCAAAGAATGTGCACGACCATTTGGCCCAAAGGGAATTTATTCATCATTTTTATTTATTTATTTGAATTTTTAATTGCTATTAATTCATTTAATAAAATAAAATATGTGAAAAATACCAAAGCAAGCTTTTCAAATCTTTTTATGCATGGAATAACTTCAAGATTTCGTGCATTATCTGATATGGAAAGAGTCAAGGTGATTTGGACATGATTGGTATCAAAAACATGTGAAAAAGATTTGAAAGAATATGCATGAAAATCAAATATCCATTCCATCAATGCAAGGATTTTTTGGATCAAAAACTCAACCCTAATCCATCCTCATATAAGTGTGATCAAAACCTAATGCCAAGGAACCTCGAAGCTGCGCCCAAAGCTGAAGAAAAACATTGAAATTTTTGTGGAAAAAGTGAAAACTGAAAACACGATTCCAAGGAGTTTCAAGGCAAAACATTAACTCCATTGCATTCCTGAGGCTTCAAGGAACGTATACTGATCAAAACCATCAACTCTAACGTCAAGAAACGGTAGAACGACCGTGTCCTGTTCATGATTTTTTCCATATTCTTGTATCATAATTCATGCATTGTTTGCAATTTTTAATATTGGATTTGTATTCATTGGATCATTCTAAAGCTAACCATATGTTTTGATTGAGTTTTTATGCATCGTACGCGATTTCACCATTGAAGCTCGCTAGGGCTCCTCAAGCTCCAAATTGGGCATTTTCGTATACTGTAAAATTAGGACATCC
Source organism: Vicia faba (assembly GCA_948472305.1). Classification (NCBI taxonomy): domain Eukaryota; kingdom Viridiplantae; phylum Streptophyta; class Magnoliopsida; order Fabales; family Fabaceae; genus Vicia; species Vicia faba. The sequence goes on from OX451735.1 coordinate 695,752,673, forward strand.
CAGTACCATGGCTAAACTCAGGAAGCTTGGACGAACTTAACACACTATTCGCGCTCAATTTATGAGCCACCATATTCCATTCACTATTTTTTATGCTTGCTATTTAGTGGGGGTTTAAAACCCCCGCTATTCAGTTTGTTTTTGTTTCAGGTACAGCAAGCAAGTGGGGAAGAAGGTGAGGTGTAAGGCGATGGTTGGTGTATTTGAATTTCGCGCGGAAAAATGCCACTAATCTTTGTTTCACGTTATATTGATCACTTGTCATATTATGTACAAAGCAACACAACAGCGCGGCTGGCAAGGTATTGGTTTGGTAAGCAATGGGACCTGGGTTCGATCCCCAGGTCCCCTCCCTTTATTCCATACTATTTTGCTAACCATGTTCCTATGCAGCACTTTCCCCAAGCGTTCATCATACACCCATAATCCAGACGTGCCACATGGCCACTGAGGGCAATCCAATGGTCCTGATCTGATGAATACCATGGACACTGGTCAATGCACACGCACGCTTCATGAAAAGTCAAACAAAGGCCTTAAACATTGGGCCTAATTACTAGACAATTCCTCCAGTTTGGGGACAGAACCCCCCATTGGTTTGCTTTTTCATTCTTTTTTTATTTTTCTATTTTATTTGTTTTAATTAGTTTTAACTTAATTCTTTAAATTAATTTATTTTCATAAAATATAAAAACAATATAAAAACCAGAAAAGATAAAAAAAACAAAAATATATTTTATTTTAATATCTTTGTAAATAAATTAATTTAGTTTTAAATTCTAGGATTAATTTTAATATTTTCTAATAAACTAAAAATTTGTAGAATTAGGGTTTTGATTATTTTTATCCTTTCTTTCTCCCCATGTTAATAATTAATTATATATTTTTGTAAATAAAATTGAATTAATTAATTAGGTTAGTTTTAGGTGCAACTTTAACCTATTTCTAAATAAATAAAAAATAGTTAGAATTAGGGTTAATTAATTAATTTTTTTTAATTTCATTTAATTCTCTCATAAAAGTCCATAAATACAAAAACTCAAAAGTCTTTTCTTTTTATTTTAATTTAATTAATTTGTTAATCGTAGTTTAATTTCATTAAAAAAGGGTCCAACGCCCTCGCATTCGATCGTAATTCCAATTCGCGCGCTTATTTTATTTCCTCTTTTTATGTAATTCTTCCAAAGCCGTGTAAATTTGATATTTATCTTTCGCACTTTATTTTATGTCAAATCGGGTCCTGGATTTAATTTGACGATGTGGACCCGCGCCTTTGTAATAGCGTAGGAACTTTTAATTTCCGCATCTTTTTAACTGTTAATAAATTTGCATGCAAGAATGAATGTCAAAATAAAACAAAAGCGTAGATCACCAATACATGACAAGATAAATGTAAATGAAAACGACACACAATTCACACACCACCCCTAGGGTACGCCTCACTGTTGCCTTGCCCCTCGAAAGGTGATCGTCGAGTAGAGGATGTCTTAGTAAGTCCTCATGATCCGGGAACCTGGCATGAGGGTAGCTTCTAAGGTATCTTCCTATTGCTCTGGTGATCACCATGTCCCGAACCTTCGAATTGACCCGAACACCTCCAACGGTGGTGCTACCTACCTCTCAATGGTGGGATGGCACTACTTCCAGGACATTTACACAGATGAATTCCTTAGGGTAGGTAGACGACTCTAGATACTTGCTCTAATTTCAAAACAAAATCAAAAAATACTTTTCACACCGACACTTTTCAAATAGCTTTCGAAAGCAACTTTTCAAACACTCTTGAGGACTGATACAAGAGTCGAATTGAAATTTTCAAAGAAACTTTTAAACCCACAATTGAAAAGCAAATAAACAATTTTGAAAACACAAATGAGAAAGTATCTAAAGAGCCCATGGATAACCATGGATAGAAAGGGTGCTAACACCTTCCCTTTCTATAATCTACCTCACGAACCGAGAGCAATCTCTATAAGGAATTTTTTTGTGCTTTTGTCCTTTCCATTTGGAGAAAATAAAAGACGGTGGCGACTCTTGCTTACCGCGACATTTCGCGAAACCAGTATTAAACAGTCAGTTCCAGATCCACCGATCACACTTGGGTTTAGTCTGAGCTTATACTCCTTCAACCTAACAAATAGCTTTTGCAGATGATCAAGGTGTTCTTCTTCTGTCTGTGATCGGGATATCATGTCGTCTATGTAGACTTCGATCTCATGATGTATCATATCATGAAACAAAGCTACCATGGCGCGTTAATAGGTTGCCCCGACATTCTTCAGTCCGAATGGCATCACTTTGTAGCACAAGGTACCCCATTGCGTGACAAAAGTAGTTTTCTCCATGTCCTCGGGGGCAATTTTGATCTGGTTGTATCCCGAGAATCTATCCATGAAGGAAAATACCTTGTGTTGAGCTGTATTGTCAACCAAGATGTCGATGCGTGGAAGTGGAAAATCGTCTTTGGGGCTAGCCCTGTTTAAATCCCGATAGTCCACACACATTCTGACTTTGCCGTCCTTTTTAGGCACGGGCACAATGTTAGCAACCCATTATGGATAGGAAGTAACATCCAGAAAGCCAGTGTTGAATTGCTTCATTACCTTAGCTTTAATCTTCTCAGACATGTCGGGTCTCATTCGGAGGACCTTTTGTTTAATCGGTGGACAGTCTTCTCTTGTAGGGAGACGGTGAACCACGATAACCGTGTCTAATCCTGGAATGTCCTTATAGGACCAGGCAAAGATCTCAACATATTCGTTCAACAACTGCACTAAGCGCTCTTTGACCCTTGGTTCCAGGTTGGCACCTACTTTTACCTCTTTCTTGTCTTCCTCTGTTCCTAAGTTGGTGATTTCTAGCAACTTTTTGTGAGGCAGAATAGCCCTCTCTTCTTGTTGCAAAAGTCTGGCTAACTCTCCCGGCACTTCAAGGTCTTCGTCAACTTCGTACTCAACATGATTGACCAAATCTTCAGAGTTACCGAAGGCTAAAGCAGAATAGTCACCCATGGAATCCGGAGTGGATGGGTACCTGCATTTGTGAGTGTGGGTGTGCGTACGGGATAGCCATCCTTAAACAAAACAAAATGCAAAAAGAAAGAAAATGAACACAACAGTTTATAGATGAAAACACCCAATGATTCATTAAAACATGGCATATGATAATGAAGAACATCATGCCCTTACAAATGGACCTATATGCCCCGGGCAAGGCATAAGGTGAAAATAGTGTACGAATTGTTTAGTTATTACAGACCAAAATAGGAAATTGTTCAAAGATAAATTTACTGGTTGATGAAGGTGATGGGAATAAAATCCGTTGCTTCCCAATTGCTTAATCCTCCTTCGACGGTTGGAAAGATCCAATCTTCAAAGTTTTCCTCTTCATCAACATCTTCTAAGGCATTAATTCCATGGTGAGTGATCCTTACGGGCGGCCCTCCAGCCTTGGAGCGACGCATAGCTTTCTGGCCTGCAGCAGTAAACCCTAGTCCAAAATTGTCCGTCTTATGAGGAAAATCAGGCAGTTGCCCCCACACTGTACTCTTTCCTTCTTTGATACCGCCTCTGCGTCCTTGAGAGATGCCATCCTAGGCACATGCTTGGGAATGATAGGCACCTCAACCATTGTCTTTGCAACTGCGATCTCAGGAGAAACTTCCTCAAAATGTTGGAAAGGCGTTTCTATGAATTCGCCATCCAACTCTACATAGCGGAAGGAGTTGAGGTGACTTATCATGTACTCTTCCTCGCCGTGCACTGTTATAATCTTACCTTGAACATGATACTTTAGCATTTGGTGTAAAGAGGAGGTAACTGCCCCATCATAATGGATCCACGACCTTCCCAACAAACATGAATATGAAGGACGGATGTCCATCACATAAAAGGTGGAGTTGAAAACTTTTGTGCCCACTTTGATAGGATTGCAACCTCTTTGTGAACCATTCTTTTGGCCCATCAAAGGCCCTAACAACGCTGTTGCTAGGTTTGAGGGTCAATCCTTCGCAGTCCAATCAGTCTAATGCTTTCTTCGGCAGCACATTCAAGGATGAACCGGTATCAACTAAGACATGGGAAAGGGTGGTTCCCATGCATTCAACTGAGACATGTAGCGCGTCGTTGTGCTTCCTTCCCTTGGGAGTCAAATCAGCATCGGAAAAACCAAGACCGTTATCAGCGGTTAGGCTGGCCACGCACTCTTGAAACTGGTCAGCCGAAGTTTCTTGAGGCACGTGTGCCGTCTTTAAAAATTTGATTAGGGCCTTAGCATATGCCTCAGAGCAGAGTAGAAGAGCCAACATGGAGATTTTGGAAGGGGTCTACCCTAGCTGTTCCACGATGTCGTAGTCGCTCTTTTTGATTATCTTCAAGATTTCTTCCATTTCTTTCTGGGTGGTATCGGGGATTACCACAGTCTGAGCCTTCATCCTGACAGGCGCTTCTAGTATCCCCTTACCCTTATCGGTAGTATCAAAAGAGGGTCTAACTTCAGGTACATCAATTTCTTCAATTATCGGGCCTTGCATAGATGGCTTAACAGGCACAGAAGCTTTCGAGGGTCCGAAGACTACTCTGGGGGGAGAAATCTCCGGAGAGAAAATCCGTCCGCTGCGAGTTATCTTGCTTGTTCCCGCAATTTTCCCTATATCAGGGGTTTCATCTTCAGAATTCTCTTGGACTGATTCAATATGTTTGATACCATGATAGAAGATTTCTCCTCCGTAGTTCCATGGTATCGTCTTGTTAGATTGATACGGGACAGGCCCCAACATGGTGATTTTTAACGGCACAAACTTAGGATCAGGCGTAATCTTGACAGGCCTTTTGCAAGCCTTGGGAAGATTGTCGGAGATGGTTATTATTGCGATGTCATTGGTTGAAGTAGCAAAGGTAGCAGGAGTAACAAGAGTGAAAGTATCGACATGAGTCTTTTGGAAGAGTATCTCTTGGGTATCCATCAGGCGTTGGATACCTGATTTCAACATTGGGCAATTAGCACGTATGTTTAAACAAAAGTAACACTCTTTTCCACAACCTGGGAATATCCCGGCTCTCATCAAATTCTCTTTAATCACTGGTAACGGAGTCAAAAGGTCCGCAACATTGGTAACATGAAGGTCTTCCATAACGGCATGAACATTATGACCGTGCTTGGGCATTGGGGCAGAAATCACATTCAGCTTTTCGGGCGCATCGAATTCTACCTCCTTGGCATCGATCAGGTCTTGGATTTTGTTCTTAAGAGCCGAACAGTTGTTGGTATCATGCCCTATATTGTCAGAGTGGTAAGCACATTTTGTTTTGGAGTGGTAATATGGAGAATATGTATTAGGGTTCTTCGGCGCTTCCTTCAAATTGGTAAGATTCAACTTTAGCAAATGAGGGAGTACTTGAGCTGGCGTCATGTTGATTCGGGTGAACCGCCGTTGTGGCCTTTCTACCCGTTGTTGATTAGGTCTTGAATGATTGCCGCGAGGTTGATCATTTGAAGAGTTTTGAATCATCACAGCCCCTACCGTCGGTCGACGCCCCATTCCTCCTTGGCTCTTCTGAGAATAAATAGCAGAAGCTTCCTTCTTAGCTGGGAAGGTATTCTTAACAGCGGTGGACGCGGAGGCATCTTTATGAATCTTACCACTTTTAATACCAGCCTCAACCCTTTCACCGGTCAAAATTAGTTCGGTGAATCCTGCGGAAGAACTCCTGATTAAATGATTGAAGAAAGAGCCAGACAGAGTCCCTAAAAACATGTCAACCAGCTTTCTATCCGACAATGGTTGCTGCACCCTTCCAGCCAGATCACGCCACTTCTGGGCATACTCCTTAAATTCCCTCATTAGAAGCCATACCCATACTCTGTAGCTGAGTACGAGTGGGCGCCAAATCAGCATTGTAAGTGTATTTCTGGTAGAAAGCAACAGCTAAGTCTTCCCAGTTATGAACCTCAGACCTCTCAAGTTGATAGAAACAGTCCAATTGCGTGCCCGACAAACTGTCTTGAAAAAAGTGTACCCAGAGGTCTTTATCAGATGAGTGGGGTTTGATCTTTCTGACATAGGATCTCAGATGCATCTTTGGGCAGGACAGACCATCATACTTAGCAAATGTTGGTATTTTGAACTTGGGAGGAATGACGATCCCAGCGACCAACCCTAGTTCTTCGAAATCTAAACCAGGTATCCTTTGCAACTCCGTGGCTGCCAATCTATCCTCAAGATTTTTATATTTATCATCCACCGAGGGATATTGTTGTTCGGAGTAATCTTCTTCCTCTTCCTCCTCTTCTTCTTCAACTTCAGATTCAGAAGGTACCACATCTCCTTTTCCTTTACCAGCCCCTTCGTCAGACGTTGAGGGGAACTCGAGAACTTTTCTAGCATTGCTTTCAAACCTTCTTCCAAAAGTGGCTACTCCGGGCCTTTTCTTCTTTTTCTCTTTATTTTTCTCCAACAGTGCTTTAAGGTCCTCTTGACCCTTTGCTAAGGTCATGAGGAGTTGCTGGAATTGATAATTCTGTGCTTGCAGATCCTTAACCGTCTGCTCCAAATCCATCTTGCTGAAATAAACAGCAGAAAGATAAGGAAACCTGGTGTGAAGACCTGTTTATGCATATGATGAATGATGCGTTATTCATGTAATGCATTCAAGGATTCAGAAATTCTAATTTGTTCCAAACAAAAAGAACACACGTCATATTAAGAAGAAATTTGTTAGTATATAAGTGCCCCATGGGAAAAATATTACAAAATTCTTAATGTAAAAAGACATTGCGCATCCTATTTGGTGCGATGTAAGTGTTGAGAGTTTCCTCCTCATGAAGTCGGAGGGTAAGATCCAAAACCTTCTTCTCACTGGCATAGAAGCTGGCTTCAAAAGTATTCCGTTCTTCTTTGAGTTGGATCCAACTCTTTTGTAATTCTTCCCATGATGTTGGCATGTCAGGATGTAGGAGGGTGTATGGAACCTATCCTTCCATAACAGGATCTTTGATCAAGGGGAGAATGTGAGGGTATGGCATCATAAGACTTTGGGCGCGGGTTCGCACCCATTTGAGATAAGGCTCAAGGGGGATGAAATTCTTGTGCCCTAGTGTCTTACTATCCACCTTGTTGGGCATCCTCCAAGCTCTGATGAACCTTTTTCGAAGTCCTTGCGCATCGTTGTCGAAGTCAAAAACTAGGTCAGGAATTAAAATATCATGAGGGCCATCCCTCCGAGCATATCCAAACTGTCTTAGAGATAAACAGGGGTTGTAGGTGATGCCTCCCCTAATGCCAAGTAGTGGGACATTAGGGAATTACCCACAACGATCAATGATGATGACATTATCTCTGGACCGAGAACACCAATGAACATCAGAATGTGTGAGGGTCATCAACCGTTGTGACCACCTTAAACCCTGCTCATTCTTCAAAACTGATTGTGGAAGGTGAGAAATAAACCACCTTGCTAGGAGAGGAGTACAACACATGAGAACACCTCTTTTCCTCATTGTTCGTGTGTAAAATGAGTGTAGGATGTCCCCAAGCAATGTAGGTACAGGATTCCGGGATATGAAAATCTTGACAGCATTCACATCTATAAGTTGATCAGGGTTTGGGAACAAGACCAACCCATAGATGAGGAGTGCCACAATCTCTTCAAAAGCTTGTAGATCTAGAGAGTTCAAGCAGTCTTGTGCCTTCTCAAATAGAAATTTTCCAAGAAACCCTTGACACCACTTATGGTTTCCCAATGACCCTTGATATAAGATGGTTGCAAGTGTAATGCTTGAGCATCATCTTCAGGCTTTGGTTATTTTTCCGTACCGTTGTAGGGTAGTTGATGAAGAATAGGAATTCTCAGGAGTTGAGAAAATTCCTCCAAAGTAGGTACTAGCTGGTAATCAGGGAATGTGAAACAGTGGTGTAGGGGGTCAAAGAACTGGAAGAGAACTTTCACCATGTCTTCTTCAATGTTGGAGTTGACCAAGTTGAGAAGTCTACCATGTCTTTCACTGAAGAGAGAATTCTATGGAATCCTGGAAGTAAGCTCCTTGAGTTGAGGAGGGATTCTCACAAGGTTGACTTGTATTGTTTTCCTGTGAAGAGATTCCATGACCTACAAAACAGGAACAAAGATGAAGATCCAAACTCTTGAAATGGTTAGTGGATGCATATGATGCTTTATGATGTTCATGATGTATGCACAAACACATGTACAAGCAAATCACACAAAACCCTAGTTTTAGGCTTGTATGAGGTTTCATAGGTAAGTACCCTCTTGAGTTTAGTTAGCTCAAACCTGTCCTATAAATAGTAACCGGGTTCTAAGGAGCTCAATATCACTGGATTGTTTTCTATGTTCATTGTTTTGGTTTAGCCACTTAACTAGCGACCAAAAAATTCCAAGAAAACAACCCTCAATGAGTGTAGTATCGAGTATCTACCAACTTCGGACTGCACCAAAGCCGATCATCTCACTACCACTAATAAAAGGCCAAGATGGTCAAGTAAGGTTCTAAGAGTTCATTAGTGCTTCATGATATCACTCAGCGGCCCCGTATTCTCTTTGATTGACTCAAAGGCTACCGGTACTCACAAATATGTCGCACTAATATAGCTATTGCTTCAACCATGTCGGTATAACCCCGCAAAGTTTCCACAATGTATTGCTATTTACCTATGAATGTTTCCCAAATCCGGGTGGAGGATTTAAAGCCCAAACAAGAGAACCAAATGTAAAGCAATCAAAGCAATCAAGATAAGCATGCAAAATGTGATCTAAGCCCTAAGGTTACTCCACTTTTAAAGTTTCTCCCCAGCAGAGTCGCCAGTTCTGTGATACGGTGGGAGAACTGACTTGGGATTTTGCATTTTGTGTTCGCAAATGTTTCAGTTTAGCAAGAGTCGCCACCGACTTTTTATTTTATCCTAAGGAAAGGTCAAAAAGCACAGGAAAGACCTTTGAGATGTTTTTCTTGGGTTCGGGGAGTAGATTATAGAAAGGGAAGGTATTAGCACCCTTTCTATCCATGGTTATCCACGGACTCTTAGTTACTTGTTTAGATCACTTGCTTTGCTCTTCAATTGTTTGAAATTGTGCTCTTCAATTGTTTGAAATGGTGCTTTGTGTGTGGTTTTGAAAGCTGTTTTGAAAAGAGGCCATCGTTGTGGCAACCTTTGTAATGATTCTTGTTTGAATGTATACAAAGGTGTTTTTGTCTTTTTAAAAGTTTTCAATGTTTGAAAGTAGGGTTTTGAAATTGTGTTGTGAAGTGTGTTTGGAAATAGCAAGGATGTTTTGCAAGCTTTTGATCAAGTAACTAAGAGTTGTCTACCCTATTTTACTCAAAGATCTTTCTTATGTTTTTAACCCTTTTAACAGTGTTGTTTCACCATTGTATTTGGTGAACAACCTTGTGTTAGAATGTTAAATGGGACATGCGCGGGTCATCCTATAGACCATGATAGCAATTATGTCAAGTATCTTTGGCAATTTTCTTGAGGGACTTGATCATTTTTGTTTAGGCAACCAAGATGGCGTCATCGAGGGACTATGATCTTTGTTTCATTTTTGTTTTACCAAAGTACTTAACATGCATACCATGGACCATTTTTGAAGGCAACAAGTGGATTATAACCCCAGGGTGCAATTGTGCATTGTGTTTGTTCTTTTCAAGCATTTTTGTCTTTGATTAGGTCAAACTAATTGTTGGTTTTGATTTGGCATACAAATCCTAATTCTCTAAGCATGGTATAATTGAAAGCATTTAAGTGCGTAAAAATAAATCTAAGCTATTACAACTTTGATATAGGGAGGGGGTACAAATTTGAATAGGGGATTATTTTGCAAGAAATTAAACCCCAAATTATTACAACCAAATTGAATTTACAATTCATAATATTTAAATGTACAATTATTTAAATAAACAAAATAAACAAATATTAAATAAAATGTATTATGCCAAAAAAAAGGTTTTTATGCATGTAAAGTATTTTGAATGGAAAGAAATGTAAAGGAAAAAAATAAAAAGGTTAATTTTATTTATTTTTAGGGTAAACCCTAATTCTCCTTAAAGGAAATAAAATTGTATTATTTATATACTTAATATATTAATATGTATAAAAATAAGAATATATTATAAAAAAATTTTTTTTAGTATAAAATAATAATAAAAATAAAAATGTAAAATTTTGTGTTTCTTGTTCTAATTATTTAACAAAATATAGTATATATATATATT